>CM065298.1:34381346-35658012 GCA_032871835.1 Dipteronia dyeriana
CCAGTCCTCCATCTCAGACCCTCATCAAGGAGCTTTTCCCCCCAGAATAAGCTTTTCCAGATAAAAGAGGCCCTAGGGTTGTTGGGAGCATCCAGGAGACCACATCCTTCTCTAATAATAACAGCCCTTCAGAACTCTAGTAGCTAAACTATCTGGATTCTTTAATAATCTCCAACACTGGCTTGCGAGGAGAGCACGGTTTGATATTTTCAGATTACGAAGCCAAATCCCCCCTCAGACTTGGGTTTAGACAGCCGATCCCAAGCACACCAATGAATTCTGTGGTTTTTCGCATCACTACCCCACCAGAACTTGTTACTTAATCTCTGAATTTCATGGATTAACCCTTTAGGGAGTCGAAAGAGACTTATAGAATACATCGGGATGGCTTCAATCACAGCTTTAATGAAATTTCTTTTCCTCCTACAAATAAGAGCTTTTCACCCCAGCCTTTGATCTTTCTCCACACGCGATCAGTAATGTCTGTAAAGATTTTCTGATGTGATCTTGAAAGGCCTGTAACTTACAGTTTGAGGCGGTGACAGTCCTTGAGTCGGCAGACTTTAAATTTTTTTTTAATAAAAAACCCCACTATATAGCCCAATAAACCCAAAGTTCCTATTTACAATAGAAAGTCGGTACTTTCTACTCTCCAAATCACTCTCACCTATCCAAGACTCCAAGAAGGGTGATATTTTGGATCCATATTTTAAGCCATGAAACTTTTTTTTTTGTCATGCAATTTGTTTTTGGGATTTTAATGTTAGTAATTGTTTTTTTTTAATATATATATAATGATTTAATGTTAGAAAGAGCATCTCCAACACTGTGCCAAATCAGTGTGCTAATACTAAAATTTAGTATAAAATATAAAACCTTCCTCCAATGAAGTGCCAAATATTGTGCCAAATTTGACATATGCTATATTGTTTGCCAAGCACAACAATAAATGTTACTTTTTTAATTACAAAAATATCATTATATCTATTTTTTAAATATTTAAAACAATTTAATTTAATATACATTAATGATGTTTCACTCAAAATCCATTTCAACCAATTATTCATCAGCAATTTAATAAATGTATTAATGGTAAATGTTGACTTTAATAATTTTAATTAATAAAATAATAAAAATAGTATGTTAAATACAACTGCACATTGGAGTACAATGCTAAATTGTTGTGTCAAATATAAAATTTTATACTTTTTTGTATCAAATTTAGTATTAACAATAGCACATGTATTGAAGATGGTCTAATGTTGATTGTGGTTTGTGGACTATTTATTAAATGTTACGGATGATTTTCTATTTTTATATTTTAATTATTATTTTTTTTGTATTATTTATCATTTTTGAATCTGGCTACCGCCTCAAACATTTTAAAACATGGGAAAAGATTGTCATATATTTACTGAGATTCCCTCTGCATCTCTGTCGTCCATGGAATTATCATGTATTATATTTCTTGGGGAGGATATAAGACAATTTAGAATACCAGAAATAAGTGTCTTAGGGCCCGTCCTGTAAGCGTTTTTCAGTTGTTGTTTTTCGAAAATAAAAATGAAAATGAAAACAGTATTTTTGGTTTCATTTTCGATTTCTGAAAACGCGTCTGGTAGCAAATACTGAAAACTGTATTTTAAAAATGAAAACATAAAAAACGCGTCTGATAGGTTAACCGAAAACTATCAAAAATTGAAATATCAATTTTAGTATTTTGTTTAATATTATTACAACTATAAACAAATTTTTAAAATAATTAACCAATATAATTTTTGTATTGTAATTTTTAAATTAAACAAAAGTAACACATCAAAAATTAATTCAAAAAAACATATCAAAAAAAAATTAATCAAAACTAAACGTTTAAATTAAATAAATAATTATATTATATATATATATATATATATATATATTGTATATTATTTATTAATTATATATATATACATATTATAATAATATTAAAAATTATTATATTTTTTATATATGAAATATTATTATATTTTTATATATAATATAAAATATAATATAAATTATTTATATATTATAATATTATATATATATATATATTATTATATATCATATATATTATATATCAATATTATAATAATATAAAATTAATTATGTAAATATTATTATATATAATATTTATATATATTCTATAATATTTTATATTATAATATACATAAAATATATTATATATATAATATTATAATATATATATATATAATATAATAATAATAATATATATATAAGAGGGGCACTTTGGTAATTTAAATTTTTTATTCCATCTTGTCCTAGTTATAAACGCATAACATTACAATTAATAGTTTAAGATTTTTTTTGATATAAAAAAAGTGAAAAACAAAATGAAAAACAAAACGAAAAATGAAAAACATGTATTTGTGTGTTTTTCAAATCTTTCACTTTTAACACTGGTTTTGTTTTTCGTTTTTTTGTTTTTCGAAAATAAAATGAAAAACGGTTAACGAACGTGTTTTCGAAATCGTTTTTGAAAATAAAAAAGAAAACAAACTGAAAAACAGCTGCAGGACGGAGCCTTAGTCTCCGGTACATCCTAGCTTCTCATTTTTATCTTTATAGGCCGATAATATCACAATGTATCATCAATTCTAGAAGCACAATTTCTAATGGGATCCATTTTTTTATTAGTACCTTATAGTTAATGGTCTGATTGCTATTGGTTGACTGATTTGTTAACTTATATGTAGAAGAGGCATTACAAAAGAATAGGGATGATCATGATAGGCTTATGGTAATGGAAATCACATTTGTGGTCAGGATCACATTCCATGCTCTTACATCAAGAATGTTGGGCCGCCATTGAATTTGATTATTTTTATTTTTCTTCAAGGGCTAAGAACTTTGATATATTGATTTTAATTCAGTGTTGATCCTTAATGTTGATACGGAGCCCTTGCTTGGCGTTTTATTTTGAAAACTTATAGACTCTATATGCCTTAAAACCTACACTACCAATTTTTGGAATTGCCCAGTCTTGTAGAAAGAAGGACATTGTATTTGGAGGTAGGAACATTGTAATCCAATCTTTCCTATAAAATTGGGAAAAATAATTCATTGTCTTGGATTTAGGGTTTGTAAAATTTAGTATTATAGTAAGCGCTTGACGCTAGTCGGACGGAGACCGAACGCCTAGCGTCTAGATTAATTAGTTGAGGATTAATCAAAAAACAATTTGTTAGTAATTTTGACGGGGACACACACAAATCACGTCCACTTCCACTGAGTTCTACATGTCTAGACTCTTTTTAGTAGAGGTGAGGCACACACTAACACACGTAGATTAATTGTTTTTTTTAATTTCTCTTTAAATACAATTGCATTTCAGGTTACTTAACAAGTCATACGAGTTCAAATTTAACAATGTCATCATGATAACGCCTCAATTCATTCACGGTCCCACAATCTCTATTAGAGCACGTCTGTCTATTGTGACCAACAGTATGACAGATACTACACTTGGTCTGTATTCCTCAGGAATGACTCTGCTCGGATCTTCATCAGTAAAAGCTGGGTTAGAACATCTCCTCGAATTATGCCCTGGTTGTCGACATCGTCTACAATTTTGTGTAGATGTTCTCTCCGAAGACGAGATACGGCGTGAAGCCCTCGGGCGGCCTGCTTGTCTCCTGGAGCTTGGATTCAAAATGACTCTCTCAGCAATGTCAGATGGCACAATCCAAGTGGAAGGATGTCCAAACCGGTATAATAGGAACCGAGTACGCATCAATAAGTGTTGTCGCTTGTAGTAGTCCGCACAGAGGGATGTGAAATCCATGTTTCGGTCCCTATAAAAACATTGAAAACGATGATAAAATTGTATGATGTTTAAGTAATATTAACCGTACACAAAACTGTATGATGTACATTGCGTCAGCGAGAGCGTGAGAACATGGAAGGAATGTCCATTTGGAATTTGTTACATGTGCAGGTCTTCTGGGCTAAGTCTACGGTCCACAGTTTTCCAGCCCGTTTCACTAAAAATATGTTCCAGTCTTCTGTATTAACAGTAAAAAAAATTGCACTTTTTAACACTTTTTAGGATCTGAAGATGTGATGCGTCGGTCAACTGATGACGCATGGATTGTGCAGCCCTATGACGATCGTGAAACCAACGTTGTAGCATATTCCTAATAAAAATCTGCCAAAGTCAACATAGGCAGTTGCCGTGCAAATTTAAGGCATGAGTTTATGCATTCTGCAACATTTGTTGTCATGACCTATACCTTCTGTCGGGACAGTTAACATGGGACCACTTGTGTGGACCGGCATCAATTACATATTCATATGCATTCAGGTACAAATTGCGTAACTCTTCCATATGCCGGTTATATTGCAACTCAGTGTATGCTGGGCTGCTTTATCCATTATTACGGCCATATCCTTTCTATGATATCTCTTCTTAATATTTTCATAAAAGTTCCAGCAACATATGGTATGAGAGGCATAAGGGAACACTTTAGAAATCTCTGCTTCAATTCTTGCATGTCGATCAGAAATGAAAACCAAATCATCTATATGGCCAAGGGCACCTTTTAAGGAATCCAAAAACCACTCCTATGATAGGTTGTTTTTCGAGTCACCGTACCCAAAAGCAATTGGATAAACCTGTTCATTCCCATCTTGTGCAGTTGAAACAAACATTGTGCCCCCGAATCTACCCTTTAATTGGGTACCATCAATGGCAATAATTGGATGCATACACCTCTGGAATCCTCTGAGTAAGACACCCAACGACATGAAAAAGTATAGGAATTTACCATTTTCATTGCACTATAAGTCAGTAATCGTTCTGGGATTTTATTGTTCCAACACGTAACCGAATGATGGCAGCAGTTGGAAGCTTTCCTCATGCGTTCCATAGGTAAGTGACAATGCATAATCAAGGGCTTGATGTGCCTTACTGTACATTATTTGGATGCCATACATTGTTTTTATGTCGGCGATTATGTCCTTTGGACACATTAGTCGACCATTATGTTGCTGTAATCTAGGTGCAACCACTTCTCCAATTATGACTGCACTAGCTTGTCAATACCGGCGGTGAATCTCCTCCAACGGACAAGTGTGTTCATTGATAAAACTTCATACTTGAAAGTATGTTGCTTCATCTCTCCTAACCGCTCTTAACTTCCATGTACAGTTGTCCATCAAACAAACCAGATGTAATGTTATCTTATTCGACCTTTTCACCTTCCACTCAAAGTTGTGCAGCATTGCAAAATGGCTAGCCAATCTCTTCAAATCCTTTTTAGTAGGAAAAAATTGACCTTTATATAACATGCTGGTAGGTTCATCTTCTACCAAGTTCCTGCTTCCACCCATACCAAACGAGTATGATTCTGCTCCTGGAATAACCCACGTTCTGGCATTCTCAGAATCAGCTGGAGTTACATCATGTCGGACCTCAGATGTCCCAGCTATATCTACTGCAGTGGAACTACATCTGTGGACACGTCTTGTACGTTTTCCCATTTCAAACGGTTCTTCATCTTCCTCATTGTTTGGTACATTATGTACCGGATGCACATTTGCCTCATTAGCCACCTCATGGATTGGTAGGTTATGAGGTTCATTGTTCCGCTCATTGTTCATGTCATTATATATCTCATTGTATTGGTGGTTGTACTGCCCAGCCTTTTTTTCAATTTGACAGCCGAAATCATCGCCCAGTTGAGCTCCAACTATATCACCATGGTCGGCTACTTCCGGTGGGACACCATATAGGTTTTCCTTACCGTCATTCCCACTTCTTTCTGTCAACAACTGGTTGCTTCTGCCTGAATATCGAAATTGTTGGGTGTTATCATGACGAGGGATTTCTTCACCGATGACACCTCCTGCAGCTCTCTCAATTAAACTGACACATACTTGAGGGATTACCTTATCTTCCCCTATCATAAACAAAACATCGTCGTCATTTCTTATAAATGTGTGACATTTTGTCCCGGGAACGATTGATATTGATTGTAGATCAGCAATGTATTTGTTCACATCGTACTTCACAACGGTTTGTACAATCGACACCAGCTCTTTGTAAGTCATACTTCTGGACACATACATTCCTTGGTTATCGAAACCAAGAAACCTTTGACTTCCTTCAGCTAATTGCTCCCATCGACTGTTGTAAGATATTACTAATCTAACCTGATCCATTGTCCTGTGAAAATCATCATCACTATCAATTATTAACAGATAAAAAAAAAAATTACAATTACTAACAATTACAAAAATTTCAAATGGATCGAGTACTTTTTATAAAGGATCAAGAACTTTTTCAAAGGTGGGTTCGAGAATAATTTACAAAGGATCAAAAACTTTTAAAAAGTTCAATTCGAGAACTTTTATCGAGAGTATTTGTCAAATTATCGAGAAATTTTTATAACGGTTCGAGAACTTTTAACAAGGGAACGAGAACTTTTTCTAAGGGATCGAGAACATTTCTAACGGTTCGACTACTTTTTAAAGGGATCGAGAATATTTATCAAATTATCGAGAACTTTTATCAAGGGATCGAGAACTTTTTAAAAGGGAACGATAACTTTTTCTAAGGGATCGAGAACTTTTAACAACAGAACTAGAAGTTTTTCTAACGGATCGAGAACTGTCAACAATGGAACGAGAACTTTTTTAACGGTTCGAGAACTTTTTTAAGGGATCGATA
The DNA here is from genome assembly GCA_032871835.1 of Dipteronia dyeriana. NCBI lineage: Eukaryota > Viridiplantae > Streptophyta > Magnoliopsida > Sapindales > Sapindaceae > Dipteronia > Dipteronia dyeriana. The sequence goes on from CM065298.1 coordinate 34,388,056, forward strand.
ATATTTTTCAAATTATCGAGAACTTTTATCAAAGGATCGAGAACTTTTAACAACGGAACGAGAAGTTTTTCTAACGGATCGAGAATTTTTAACAACGGAACGAGAACTTTTTTAACGGTTCGAAAACATTTTTAACGGTTCGAGAACTTTTTTAACGGTTCGAGAACTTTTTTAAGGGATCGGAAATATTTTTCAAATTATATAGAATTTTTATCAAGGAATCGAGAACTTTTAATAACGGAACGAGAAGTTTTTCTAACGGATCGAGAAGTTTTTCTAACGGATCGAGAACTGTTAACAACGGAAGAAGAACTTTTTTAAGGGATCGAGAATATTTTTCAAATTATCGAGAACTTTTATCAAGGGATCGAGATCTTTTCTCAAGGGATCGAGAACATTTTCGAAGGGACTGAGAACTTTTTCTAAGGGACCGAGAACTTTTCCTAACGGATCGAGAAAGTTTATAAGGGATCGAGAAATTTTTTAAGGGATCGAAATTATTAGTCAAATTATCTAGAACTTTTATAACGGTTTGAGAACCTTTGTCGAAGGATCGAGAACTTTTCCTAAGGGATCGAGCATTTTTTGTCGAGCATTTTTTTCAAATAATCGAGCTTTTTTCAAACTAAACAACAGCTCGATCCAATATAAAATAAGCTCGATTCATCTTTAGATATTCTCTGTCACACAAGAAAAAAGCATTCTACTGCAGAATCTGAAATGGATACATTGATATCGAGGAATTGATACATTGTTAACCCACAAATAATTGAATGCAAAATATCTTAAATGCATAAAAGAAATTTAAATGAAGATTATAAATATTTGTTACCTTCTACTGCAGAATCTGGAGAGAGAGTCAAGTTTTTCACACAACTTTTTTGGGAAGATACCAACGAGTTCAGAAATGGCTTTTTAAAAATTAAAGTTTAGGGGTAACTTGGGCAGTTCACCATAATAGATGTCTTTTAAACTTAAATTATTAAAATGATGATATCATCACAACAGACCTTAAAAAAGATGATATATTTTACCATTTCCTTTATTTGATAATCCCACATTTGCATTTATTCCCAACCTTAAAAAATAACACGTGAAAAAAAAAGTAATTACAGTAATTCAAATATCCTTCAACCAATCACAAGAAAAGAAAATGTCATTCATTATTTATCATATGTGATATGATTTGAATGGAAAAATATATATTGTACACAAGTCTTTCTCGTATTTCATATAATATTTTTTGTCACACATTAGTAAGTGAATATTGTGGTAAGCCCACGAAAGATTTTATCCATATTTTCTACTCAAATTATGTTGCAATAATTGAAAGAAGGAAATAACAAATGTGCATTCATATTCCCCAATCCCACATATGTATTTGTTCCCAACCTTAAAAGAAACATGAAAAAAAAAACCCTACTAAAGTAATTGAATTGAGTGCAAGCATTGTATAATTGCCCTAAATTCCTCACTCAAGGTGCATGAACAGATATCAAAATAGAGGAAATATGGGTATATAGTACCTTTTTAAATTTAACTTATACAATTATCACCAGTTTAATAACTCTTGTTTTACTAGTATTAAATTATGTAGTGAGACTAAAATACCCCCATTTATTTAATTTCTCTATTTTTCTCTCTCCTTCTCTCTTTCCTTTCACAACTCACAGAAACTTCTCTCTGTTTTTTTTTTGTTTTAATTCGTTCTCATATCGTTGGTAAAATTCAAGAAGAAAATCTAAGTCCACCCAAGTTTTTCCTTCATATATTTGTTTCTCATAAATTCGAGACTTAATTGCAATTTCAAGACTTATTAAGTGAAATTCGAGACTTATTTTACAAATTTAGAATTTAGTGGGATAAATTCAAGACTTATTGGTAAAATTCAAGACTTATTTGAAAATATTCGTGACTTACTGGGCCAAAAACCTTTTTTTTTGGCTTTCTTCTTCCTTGCGACAGGTAACAGACCATCAATGGTGAAAATGACGATCTGACAACGGCGACGATTGACTTCGAGAATAGTTGGATCTGGAAGATTTGACGACACTGAGTTCGTTGGTGCCATCGGTTTCGTCGGATTCACGACGGATCATCGCATATTTGACGATGAAGGTTTGGAGACGATTCGTGTTTGGCTTCATTTCTCTCTTCACACAGCTCCAAACTAAAAACAGATACTTCAGTAACAACTGGTGGTGCACAACGGACGTTTTTCCGGTGGTTTTGTTGATCAACTCACCGGCAATGACATCGGCAGAAGAGCTTGAGCTCCATCAATGGAGATTTTGAAAAAATAAAATAAAAAAAATAGAAGAGGACTAGTAAGAACAAAATATAGAAGAGGGAGGGTATTTTTGTCTCAATCCCATTTTTAGTGCTATTTAAACTAGAGTTATTAAAGAGGTGTTAATTGCACAAATTAGTCCTCAAAAAGTACTATATAATTTTTCATCCAAAAACAATAATAGATACTAGATAGAGACAACAACAACACACACATATTTTATAACGGGTTGAAAAATTATATAGCACATTTTGGGGATTGATTTGTGCAATTAGCACCGCTCCAATAACTCTAGTTTAAATAGCACTAAAGATGGGATTGAGATAAAAATACCCTTCCTCTTCCACAATTTTCTCTTACCAGTCCTCTTAATTTATTTTTTCTTTCAAAATCACCATTGATGGAGCTCGAGCTCCACTGCCGATGTCATCACTGGTGAGTTGATGGACAAAACCATCGGTAAAACGTCCGTCGTGCGCCACTTGTTGTAACCAAAGTATCCGTTTTTAGTTTCGAGCTGTGTGGAGAGAGAAACGAAAACAAACCCGAATTGCCTCCAAACCTTCATCGTCAAATGTGCGATGATCAGTCGTGAATTCGACGAAACCGATGGTGCCAGCGAACTCAGTGTCATCCGATCTTCTAGATCCGACTATTTTCGGAGTCAATCGGCGTCGCCGTCGAATCGTGAATTTCAAGATTGATGGAGGTCTGTTACTATCGCAATAAAGAAGAAAGACAAAAAAAATAATCGTATTTCACCCCAGTAAGTCTCGAATTGACCCCAATAAGTCTTGAATTGGCCTCAATAAGTCTCGAATTTTCAAAATAAGTCTCCAACTTGCAAAATAAGTCTCAAATTTGTAAAATTAGTCTCGAATTTTACCTAACAAGTCTCGAAATTGTAAATAAGTCTCGAATTTGCAAGAAACAAAAATACAAAGGAAAAAACTGGGTGAACTTCGATTTTGGATTTCGATTATGGTCTCGAATTTTACCAAAGAAGTGAGAACGAATTAAAATGAAAAAAAAATCCAGAGAGAAATTTCTATGAGTTGTGAAAGGAAAGAGAAAAAATAGGAAAATTTAAAAATGAAAAATAAAAATAAAAGAATAAGTGATGGTATTTTGATCTCACCACCTATTTTAGTACCAATAAAACAAAAGTTATTAAAATGGTGATAGTTACACAAATCAAAATTGAAAAAATGTTATATACCTCTGTTTCCTCTTTTATAACTTGGAGTATTGTTTTGTTTTCTAAACCCTCTCCTCCACTCCGTTCCACTTCAAGTCGCTTCATAATCGGATCATATCTACAGCATGATTTCTAGTAAATGTCTTCGAAACGGCAATGCATTTGTAGTTATATCCTCCCACTTGGATTTGGTTTTCTTAGTATTCGGCTATTCGAATATGGATATTGTCAGACAGAATGAATATTTTTTATCATTAAATCAAATTGAACAGTGATATTTAAGACGATTTGATTTATACATGTATAATTATTTTTTATTGAATATACATAGATCCGCATTTTATTTTCAATTCTTTATATAACTTCAGGCTACAGTGTCAATTGTTGTGGTCATTGCAGGATAAGATATTTTGGTCTAGATCACGGGCCTAGTAGTTCAATTCACTAGATTAAAGAAAAATTATACAGGTAGTCTCTTTGCACCTGAATTTTTTTTATTTCATAATTAATCCGGAGGTTGTGTTAACTTTTGAAGACTTAATTATATATTTTACATGTTAGTTGACTATAAAACTTTGGAAACTAATAGAAATTGTGGAGAGATGGAGAATTTGCAAGTTATATTATTTAAATTCTATGAATGCGAATATCGACTCGAATAATTATGTTTTCATAATATATTCAACTATACATGAATTTTTTTTCTAATTCCAATTTTTTTATATTATCAATCTATTAAATATTATTAACATTTTCTTTGTTTTTCTGTTCAATTTTATCTATTCTTTAAATTGTTGAATTTCAATATATTAAATATTTTGTCAAACAATATTAACTAAGTTGTTCGTTTAATTAGCTTATTTGATTTCAAAAACTCAAAATGAGTACCAAAGAATAGAAAATTTTTTCCACTCCCTTTAAAATACAAGATTCAGATCATGATTTTTCAACTTCTAAAATATTGATGGGGTTTTGATTTGCAATCAGAAAATTATTTTAAAAAATTAGTAGGATGATATTTGTAGGGTTTGAGAATGATTTAACTATCTTGACAAGTTCTATTGTAATGTAAATTGTAATACTTCAAAAATAAAAAAATAAAAAAATATATATAACCTCACAACTCACAAGTCACGGATGATAAAAAGAACACTAATTGCTAGACAATCCAAAAAATTAATCCAAATGATATAGTAAAAGATTTGTCCTTCTCATATCATTTACCATGTCACCCCATATTATGGAAATAGAGGGAAATAACAATATTTTTATATGGACTGTTAAGAGTAACGTTAGTTTAATAATTTAAGTTTAAATAACACCAATAGATAAAAATACCCTCATGTCCTTATGTTATTACGTTTTGCCATTTTTAGGGTTATTTTTCCTTTTCAAAAACCTTCATTGATGGAGGACCTGGAACAGAGGTCGAACCAATGGAGGTCTGTTTGTTCAACAACCGACTTCCAATGGAGGTCGGTGAAGAAGATGAATGAAAATATAAATTGAAAAATTTCTTTTTTGATAAATAAGTCTCAAAAATTACAAATATACATAATAAGTCTTGAAAACAACAAAATAAGTCTCAAAAATTACAATATAAGTCTCGGAAATATAAAATAAGTCTCGAAAAAAAAACATGAGACTTATTTTTGTCAGTGTATTTTAAGGATAAATTCATATTTTAGGTGCTATTAAAACTTGAGTTATTAAGGTGGTGATATTCTTAAAACTCACTTTTTAAAAAGTGCTATTAAATTTCCGAGCCCCTCCAATGATTTGTATAGTGATGATAACTCATTTACCACATCATTTATATTAAATTTTGGATCGTATAGCATTACACAAAAAAGAAACTTTTTTTTTTTGTTGTATTTTGAATTAATTTTTAATATGTATTATGTCTAAAGTCTGTTTTTTAATGCACAATTTTCAGAATTAAGGAGATCAAATAGCCCAGCAAACTATGGGCTATACTGCTATAGCCTCCTGCTTTTTTTTTTTTATATTAGTGAAGGATATATTTACCTTAAATTATCATATGACATATTGTAGTTTGCATGTGAAATATGCGTAATTCAGTGTGCTTACTGATTTATACGGTTGAACATTAAATTTATGACTAAACGTAAATATTATAATACTTTAATTAATAGTTGTGACTTCTATGATTTAAAACAAAATATTCTTCTTTTACCGGCTAAACTGATTTGTTGTTTAACAATAAAGTTTTCTTTTCTTCTTTTTTTTGAAGCTTTTCTTTTATTTTTTTTTCTAATTGATTTTTGAAAAATAGCCATTGAATTACCAAAAAAAAAAAAAACTCTTCAATTTTATTTTTATTTCTTAAAAAATAACAGTTGAGTTACATTTTTATACAATAAGTCATAAACCTTACTAAAACAGCAAGATGCTCTGATTTATACATAATAAGACCCAAATCTAATTTTGTTTACGACTTTTTACTCTCTTTTTTTTTTAAAATATTATAATAATTTAGGATTTGGGAGAGGGGTTCAAAAATTTTCTAGCACTCGTTTTTCCATTACTTTTGAGACTATAATCAACTTAATAACTTAAGTTTTAATAACATCTAAAATGTGTTTCCAACCAAAATACCCTTAAAACACATAAATAAGTCTCGCATTTTTTTGACTTATTTTAGTGTTTCTGAGACTATTGTGGTATTTTCGTGACTTATTTTACTATTTTTGAGACTTATTTTATATTTTTCGAGACTTATTTTGTAATTTTCGAGACTTTTTAAGCATTTTTTAAATATCCATCACTTATCGAGTAAAAATGAAAAAAAATATCATTTTTTTATGTTCATTTTCTTCATCGACAACCAATAGACATTGTTGATTCCGACCTTCATTAAAGATTGAGGTCAAACGTCTATTCCATCTCCATTAATGGAGGACCATGGAGGTTTTTGAAAAAAAAAAATCAAACCTAAAAATAACAACAAAAAAAAAGTAATAAAAGAAGAAGGTTAAGGTATTTTCTCTAATTGTGTTATTTAAACTCAAATTATTAAATTAGTGCTGGTCTTAAAAGTCACTTCAGATTTAGTTCTATTTAGGTCTATTTCCACTTTAGGGGAGAGATGCACACTCAAACCCATAACCTAACGGTGAAGCGTTGTCTTTGTATTCTCTATTTGTTTCTTTGTAATTTAGTGGGTTAATTGCAATAACATACATTGATGTTTTACAATAATATAACTATATTCAACTTTTACATTTATTAACGAAAACATACCCTTAACTACTTTGACTAACAGAAAACTTAATGGTGCACTTAACGACAGAAGGGCAAATGTTTCTTTTGATAACAAAAAATAAAAATAAAAATAAAATATTTTGTCATAACTATATATAAAAATAGAAAAAAAAAAACTTTAAAAAATGTTTACAAAAGTAAATAAAAATATTAGAAAAAAGAAGTATTTATGGGATTCACACCATTTGGTGCAGTCTCCCACCAGACATCTAAACCAGATCTCTAATTGAGATAAAGTTCTTGGATCTCTCATAGATCTCCTCCATATCTCCTCTATGGAAGGTCCATCTAAACGACCAACCTCTACAACTTTCTTCTCCGGTCATCTCATTCCTCCTCCTCCAACCGTCTTCCTTCTCCCCCTCTTCCATCCCTTGTTGCCGTCGATCTTAGCCCTTTAGCGTTGTGTGACATTGTTTACTGTTTTTTCTTTCTTGCTTTTTTTGTTGTTGATTTTAATTACATGTGTTTTGGATGGCTGATTTTGGGATTTTCATATATGGACGGTTGAATGTGTGTGGTTTAGATGAGATTCTCGGGGCTAACATGATGCATTATCTACTCGGGATCAGGAGACGTCACTCGGGACCAGCACACATCATATCCTACTCGGGATGAACATAACAAAACCGAGTAAAAAGCCTAGCGAGCAGTTCACGAGTTGAGTCACACAAGGATCCTCATCAAAGAGGGACTCTAAAGAAGAAAGAGAATGTCAAACATAAAGGGTTCATTATTCAAGAACACCTCTATTTCTTCAAAAAGACTACGCTCTTATAAGGAAATAAGTTCTAATTGGACTGCGTTACTAGAGTCTCGTTCGGTCTCAATACAAGTCTCCAAAACAGGAAAGAAGACAATCTACTTCGAGCAAGAAACCAAATCACAATTAAATACAGAGATATTTTATTACTTGTACAAAGCAAATTAGGGTTCTATAAACATATAAATAGACCCATAATCTCGTCCAAAAAAGAAAGGATACAGAGACGAAAGCACACAAACAATCAGAGCAAAATACAGAGAGAAAAAAGAGAGATCAAGAGCTTGTAATATTCCAAATATATAGTGGATTTTGGCTAGGTTGATCATTCAACCACCCGTGGACGTTTCTCTGGTCATCGAAGTTTTACCACGTCAAAAACTCGTGTCTTGGTTACTTTCTCCTTCTCTCTCTCTTTGAAATCTAAAACCGAAATCCAATAGCATCATTCTCAATTATATTTTTGGAAAAAGTTAATCCATAACATGAGATTTAGCTTTTTATTTTCGTAAATTGTTTCAAATAAAAACAAATTCAGTCTATGTTAGATAATATTTTGTAGACGAGATAAAGATTAATTATATTTCCTTAATTTTTATTAATTTTAATTGTTAGGAATTATTTTTACAAAATTATTTAAAGAATAATATTATAATCCTTCATATAACAGTAAAAGGATAATTTTAACAATTCATAAAAAGTGTTATTCTATCGTTCAGTTTCGGTAGTCAAAATAGTCAAGGGTATATTTTTGTTAATAAACACAAAACTTGAATATAACTGTATTATTGTAAAATGTCAGGATATGTTACTGCAATTAACCCTAATTTAGATGGATTTGATTTCATTTTATATTGGGTAACCTGCACAGACATAACCCGACTTAGGCATAATTGCATCTATATTCAACTTTTGTTCAAAATTGCATTGACATAACCAACCATTACTAGTGTAACACGGTGTAAGGGTAAAATTGTCTTTTTACACCTCTGATAAATAAACTGATTATTAAATTATATAAAAAATATTATTTTTGTTATGTTATTAATAATTAAAAACAATTACTCTAATAATCAAATAGATCTAAATGCACTTCTAAAATCAACGATTCAGAGTGTTCCATAGCATCCCAATTCATTACTTAATCAACAAAAGCTAAACAATTTGTATATTGTTAAAAAAAAAACAATTTGTATAGAATTTGAATTAAATTAAACGAATAATCATCTTTCTGTCGTGAAAATGTAAATATAACACCCATGGCCAGTTCTGTTCTTTATCTGTACTCTCCAACTCCTCAAACCCTAACAACACCACTATTTCCTTCATGAACAGGAAGTGTGAGAAGAGTCTATTCCAAGAAAAATCTCAACACAAACAACACCTATCTCCGCCCGATTCATTATTTACATCAAACACCACAATAACCAAATGACAAATCTTAAATAGAAAAGAAGTGAAAATGAAACTTACAATGGCGTCGGGGTCCAGCACGACTGCGATGGAAAACCTCCTATGGACAACGTGAAGCTTTGAACGAGATAGATCGTTAGAGCTCCTCCAAAAACGACAGAGGAGTTCACACTCCACGAAGACGTTTGAGATCGTACGATCTCCTCCATCTGATGGAGGAATCGGGTCTTCTTCATCATATGGAAGAATTCTTTATTCTTAGTTCCTTGTTTGGAAGAAATCTATTCTAATGGAGGCTTTCTTTACTAGATCTGATAGGATAAAGGTGTTCTCCATAAGTAAAGCATCAGATCTTGGAAAAATTGTGATAAACTACCGGTTTGAGAGTGTTATCGATTAGTTTCATGAAAAATAAAAGATCAATCTATATTTGAATTCTCCTTCATTCAAGATTCGAGATTCGAAGTGGTATACTCAAACTCACAAATCGATTAATGGTCAAATGAGAAATTGAGTCTTAAAGTGACCCCATTATATAGGGAAAAAAGAGCATCTCATATTGTGTAGGGGAAAATGTGTAGTCTGCACTTCATAAATGCATCCTCACAATCACGAAATTCAGGGCAGTCTTATTCTCTTTTATCGTTTTTATTTTCTGGCAAGTTCGAACCTTATTTGAGTTCGAACCTTATTTGAGTTCGCTAATAGTGGATTATGTTTTGCATTTCCACCGTTGAATCGTTGTATCCTGGGAGACAATCACCTTACATATATGTTGTTAGCCAGTGAAATTGTCTTAAGAACACCGTGTGAAACATAGGTCTCGATTCCGCTAAACGTTTTTCTGTTGGTCGCTTTCTACAAATTTCGAACCAGATTGCGTAATACAATCAACAATCTTAAGACAACTTCTACTCTTCTGCTTTTACAAAACATTTTCTTTAAACTTTCTGGTTTTCATTTCTGAACAGATCGTAACAAACTTGAAACTTCAGTGGTTCAGTTTTTAAAATTTAATAGATCTATAGAAATTGGGACTGTTTTCCAGACATTGATTTCGATTAAATAACATTAATATATGGAAATTGGGTCTACTTCAAGACACTAAGGCCCTGATTGACACACTAGATTGGATTAGGAATGGATAATTTTAGTCTCAATCCGGTGTTTGGTGCACGTTTGGAAGACAAGACAACTAGTCTAAAAAGCAAAATAATCTCATGTTTATGGAATTAAATAAACTCACCTCCCCACCCATCATTATTAATCCCATGACTATTTTACTGTGGTCCCCACCCATTTAATACATTTCACCAACCCCACCAACATAGGCCCACCATCTCTTTCACTTTCATTCCCCACTTTCGTTTTAATAAAAATCTCAGCAAAGCAAATATGAACAAAGAATCAATGGCATCACTCAAGCTTAGGTAAATCTCCATTTCAGACTCTCAATGGAAGGTATGAAAGTTATTTCTTTCTTGTGTCTAACATTTTTTTTTTAAATGGGAATTCTTAATTAAAAAAAAACTGAGAATAAAAGTTATTGAATTCAAATTTTGTAGTCAATGAATGGTTGACTGCAGAATCAATTCATGATAATTTGTTTCTGATTTCTCTATTGTGACATCTTTTATACACAATCTCAGTTATCTGTCCATCTAATGATCTCTTAACTTTCTTCTTTGTTGGACAATTCAGGAATGTGCACTTGTAATAACTACGACAATTTTTGCTTCCTTTCACTTGTTTCTGTCCATATTTCTCCAATTGTGCCCATCTTCTGCTCTTTTTTGCTCTCTGGTATTATACTGTGAAGATTGCGAGTAATGGTTGTAACCGGATAAAGAAGGAGCAGCAGCAGTATTACTCTGCATATTTGATTGAAATGAGGCCATTTCAGAGGAAGAGAATCTCTGAATTGGTGCAATTTCTGATTTCATTTCTGAGGAAGAGAATTTCTGAATTGGTGCAATTTCTGATTTCATCCCTGTTTTCTCTATTGAGAAATTAGGTTGGTTTTATGTCTTGTTATTGAAATTCCATGATTCATGTTGCCTCTTATCAGGTTCCTCATGTTTAGATTAAAAATCATTGAAAATTATCAAAACAAAACTATATATATATATATATATATATATATATATATATATATCATATGAAAATAGTAGTACAGGACATTAAAGTTTCCTCTTTCTCATTTTTTGTATATTATCATGTCATGACTTTTTGAACCAGACAAGACAAAAAGCTTGTCTTTTTCCCTAGTTAGCAAATTTGTTGATATTTCAATTTAGCATGCGTGTTATATTATAATTTAAACTCTAAATTTGCTTTCTTATTGTCAAACCTTGTAAAATGATATATAGGTTAATTAAATAACAGTTGAAGAAGAAGGCCTTGTTTTTGTTTGAACAAAGAAATCAAAGAAGATGTTCTCATCTCCTCCATTCACTTTTTTTATATCTGAATGATGATGTTGGGTTGTTCTACTTTTTTTGGGTTGTTTTTACCTCTGCTCTGAAAGTTGCAAAGAAAGTTTTATATATCAGTTATACTTTTATATATCAATTTTTGCAAGGAAAGTTTTCTAGATTTAATAATTAATGGACTTGTATAGTTGTGGATTACCATGCCATTCATAGATGATATTCTAACTATTTTATAATATTTATTTTTCTCTTAAATTTTGTTTTATTGTTCAAATAAGATCCTATTCAAATGAATTTTTATGATTGATTTTAGAAGAAAATAGTTGCTGAAATGAAAAGTTGCTGCAATTTTCATTCAGTAATATTACACCAATTGTACACATTTGCAATTTCAAGGATCAATATTTAGATATATAACAACGGATTGATTTCCTATTCTTTCTTATGTAGGTGCAAGTTAAGTTCTACAAGCACAATTATATTCAAAGAAAAATCTCTCGATCGAAGGTATGGACCATCTTTTTTTATTATATTTATTTATTAACTTAATTTTGTTGATTGAGTTAGGAATTAAAAGCCGAATAAGTTGAATTAATTTTCTCTTGTGATATATTTCCTTATAATATAGCATATTCAATTAAGTTAATTATAATTATATTTTGTTATGAACTAGATATGGATCAAGAAGATACTTTGTCATTCTTAATTGCACAACAGTTTCGTATACAAAGGACTTTCAAATCCTCAATGAGTTAGATGATGTATTGTGTGATGGCTCACAAATATCAAAGGAGATTGCTTAATAATCGTACATTTGTATGTAATGCAACTCGTATGACTTATATAAATAGAATAATTAGCTATAATGATATAGAATGCGTGAATAAATTAAGAATGTATAGAAGAACTTTTACGGTATTGTGTAGATCGATGGTTTGGTTTATATCGAAGAACAAGTATGCATGTTCTTGCACATTCTACCTCATCACGTCAAAAATAGAACCATTCATAATAGGTTTCAACGATCTGGAGAGACAGTTAGTAGGTACTTTAATTCAGTTTTATGTGCAGTTTTACAACTGCATAATATTTTATTAATATCACCTGATCCCGTGCCTGAAAATTGCGATGATGAAAAGTGGAAATGGTTTAAGGTATGTAATAGACATAATAATCTAATTATTTTAATTCCTTTTCTCATTACCAACCTCATACAAAGTGTGCTTGTGTATAGAATTGTTTAGGGGCATTAGATGAAACTTTTATTCAAGTGCATGTACATGAAATTGATAAACCACGATTTAGATCAAGAAAAGGTGAAATTGCAACCAATGTATTCGGAGTATGCTCTAGAGATATGATTTTCACATTTATTCTTCTGGGATGGGAAGGTTCGGTTTCATATTCTAGAGTTCTCTGAGATGCATTAACTGAACCAACTGGTTTGAAAGTTCCCATTGGTAAGCTTAATAGAATGACTAATTTAAAATTATCATAAAACTTATTAAAAATAAAAAAGATACATTCTTAAGAATATTTTCATATCTTTATTCTTTCTGAGTGATAGATTGTTATTATCTTGTGGATGATGGATACATAAATAGTGAAAGGTTTCTTGCACCTTATAGAGGAACAATATACCATTTATCATAATGGAGAGATTCATATGCCCTGTTAACCATGAGGAATTCTTTAATATGAAGCATGCATCAACAAGAAATGTAATTGAACGTTGTTTTGGACTACTCAAGAGACATTGGGCAATCTTACGAAGTCCATCTTTTTATCCACTGAAAACACAATGTAAAATAATAACTGCATGTTGTCTCCTACAAAATCTTATTAGGAGAGAAATGTCGGTAGATCCAATAGAAGACGATCTAATTGAGCTAGAAGAGGGCCCAGTGGATCATGAATTCATTGGTCACGTTGGTTCATCCGAACATTGAACGACATGGAGGAACAACTTAGCATTACAAATGTTTAATGAATAAAGGGGGATTTGAGACGATTAATTATGTATTGTAATTATTGATGTAAAGTTAAACAATATATATTTGTGCTTGTATTTATGGGTGTAAGTTCTTCGGTGTTTGATTAGCTTATTTCGTTGACAACCACATTTGGGGATCAATATGTAAGGGTAGTTTAGGGCATCATTGTTCGTAACCAAGCTCAAGCATCAAAGGTAAAATCACTTGCTTAACTTTCATTGAAGTGGTATTAGTGCACACACACACACTCATGCATTTTTCTTCAATTATCTTGCATGCATGCATGCTTATTTGCCATCCTGTATGTCTTGTGTGTCTTAATGATTGTTTGAGTGTTGAATGCATTTTTTATGAATTAAAAAGAGGATTTTTTTTCCGCTGGTCTGCTGTTCAGACCGCTTTCTGTGCAGTACCTAAGTCGCGGTCTGCACAGCGGTGTTTATCAGAGGCTGCACGCTGTGGCTACCGCGACCTGTGCTTGTTGCATACACCGCGGTCTCCCAAGCGGAGTTTCACAGGCGTTGCATGTTGTCCAGACCTCGGTCTGTGCACTTGCATGCACAACAGCCTACAGAGCGGTGTTGTCTAGGCGATGCACCGCGGTCTGGACACTTACCTGTACCGCGGTACAGCCAGCGGTCCTGATAGGATTTGGTTGCCTTTTGTCCAAAACGACGTCACTTTGTGTAGGGCACCATATATATATATATATATATATATATATATATATATATATATATATTCTCTTCTCTTCTCTTTGGTTTTCAAGAGTCCAAGAAGCCATCTTTGTGTGATCTAGCTTTTCTAGAGAGAGGGGGACTCCCTAACACTCATTTTTACTCAACCCAACTTCATCTTATGATCATCTAGCTTTATTCTAGGATCATCTAGCTTCATTCTAGGATCATCTAAGCATGGAGCATCATCTTCTTCTTGACTAGGTAATTTCTACAAACTCTAGACTTTATAGTTTCGTTACTAAGACATGTATACCTAGGGTTTTAGTCCTTATTGCATATTAAATGCTTGATTGTATGTTTAATTGCTTTTATGACATGCTTGTGTATTGATGGTTGGTTGAGAAGTATTGATTTGTTATAGCTAGGATTTAGGACGATTTTACCCTTCTAGCTAATTCTTCTTGCCTTTGCATTTAGAACATTGATATCTATGATTTACTTTAATTGTTATCATTAATCCTAGATAAACATGAATGTCTTGACCTAGCATTTTTACATATAGAATATTCTTGCATATTCACTTAGGTTGTCATTATCTCTTCATTGTTGATTAAGCTTGTGGCTATGTGATTAGTGCACAAGGTTAGTGATCCAAAATCACTATTAAGGCCCATTGGGTAGAGTGAAAGGGTTAGTAACTGGAGGGATAGAAGGGAGGTCAACCTAGGTTGTAAATTCTCTCAATAGTGGATTTTGAGGATCGAGTGTCGTGCATTGAATAGCCTATGGTTTTTTCAATTTGGAGTGTTTCCATGTATATATTGTGTGTTGTTACTGTTTTATGTTTGTTATCTTTTATTCTGAATATTTAGTAGAATGAGATAGAATTGATAATATTGATTAATTCGTAAAATTGGTAATCTATCGAATTAAAACCTATTCACACCCCCCTCTAGGTTATGGACACACTTTCTAGGGAATTTCAATTAGTATCGGAGCTGGTGCCTAGATATACTTAGGTGATCCTTGCTCTGTGTGTGTGTCTTGCTTAGTGCATTTAGTTTGATTGTTTTCTTTTTGTGTGACATTGCATTTGCATTACATCCATTACCCTCAAACACTATGAGTGGAAACAGCAATAGTTATGAGGGAGCCTCAAGCACAAGACCTCATTTGCTCAATGGGGTGAATTATGCTTCTTGGAAGGGCAAGATGGAAACCTATCTTTGCCAAATAGATGACCGTGCTTGGATGGCTCCAACAATGACCACTGACGATGGTGTAGAAGCTCTTAAGCCCAAGTCTAGTTGGAGTACTCAAGAGTTTGAAGCATCCAAGTGGAATAACAAGGCCATGCATGCCATCCTTTACGCCATGGACTATAAGTAATACAATTTGGTCCAAAACGCCAGGATTGCAAAGGAGGCTTGAGACATTCTTCAAACGGCACATGAGGGAACCGAGGTAGTCAAGGACTCAAAGCTCCAAGTCCTCTAAATGCAATTTGAGATGATTAGGATGGAGGAGCATGAATGCTTCAATGACTTTCAAGTGAAGTTGATGCATATCGTCAACCAAAGCCATCAACTTGGTGACCCCTATTCGGATAGGAGAGTCAAGCAAAAAATTATGAGGTCACTTTCGTCAAGGTTCGAATCAAAGGTGACGGCACTTGAAGAGAATAGTGAGTACAAGAATATGAAGCCAAGTGAAGTCATTGGAAGACTTCTAGCTTATAAGTCAAGATGGAACACCACACCCATACCTCCGAAGAAGCAAAAGAGCATTGCCTTGAAGACCACCAAAGTTGAAGAAGAGGAGGAGGACTAGGATGAAGAAATGGCCTTCATGGTTAAAAGATTCAAGAAATTCATGAAGTTTGAAAGGAAAGGATTTGGGTCCAATGAAAAGAAAGTGAAAAAGAAAACTCATTTCAAGAAGATGGAAAAGTCTTAAGAAAGTGACTCCAAGAAGAGCATTCAATACTATGAATGCAGTGGTTTTGGTCACATTGCTCCAGAATGTGCAAATTTGAAGAAAAAAAAGGGAAGGCGATGGCGATGACGGCCACTTGGAGCGATAGTGAAGAATTAGAAGAGGAAGAAAAATCTTTGAATGATGAAGATAGAGTTACAAACTTCATTGCCTTCATAACATCTCATAATGGCAAGGAAGTTGTGAGTGATAAAGAAGAAGTAGACGACTCTAGTGATGAGAGCATCTCTTTTAACTCTAGGTTTGAGATTGATGAGGAAATGGATTATGTAGACTTCATAAAGTTTTTTGAAAAGTCTAAACTGAAAAAGAAGAAGGAGATTCAAGAGTTGAAAAAGGAGAATCTAGAGTTGACTTTCAAGATAACTCACTTGAGTGAGAAAGTAAAGAGTAGAAAAGAGTTAGAAAAGAGCTTGAAATTGGAGCTTGTGATCACTAATAAGAGTGAAGAGAACTTGAAGATTGAGCTTAGGGAAGTGAAAGAATTGGTTGCCAAGATGACATCCGGAACCGAGAAACTTGACAAGATGTTGTCATGTGAGAAGAGTCTTAGTGATAAAATAGGCTTATGATATGTGGAAGGCAAGGATGCCACTTCCTTGAAAAAGACCATATTTGTCAAGAGTCAAGAGGATAAAGAGGTTCAAGGTTCACACCAACAAATGAGATCGAACGAAGTTGGAGAATCATCAAAGCAAGCTCAAATAAAGGCTCAAACAAAGTCTCAAGCTAAAGCTCATCCACCAAAAGCTAGAGCTCATCAAACAAGACCTCAACTTCCAAAGAGCTATCAAAGTCAACAAAGGGTTTTTCACCCACAACCAAGAAGGGAAGCTAATTTGGCTCAACCACAAAGGGTGTTTCAAAGAAGAGATTCGGCTCAACACCAAAGGACAACTCAAAGGAAAGGGAAGTCTTCCATACTTGCACAAGGATATGATATGAATTCTTACTTTACTCTTATTTGTCATTATTGTGGTATTGAAGGTCACATAAGATCGAATTGTTTTAAATTTATTAAGTTCTGTCATTTTGAAAGCATGATTGAGAAGAATATTCTTAGAAAAACCAAAATGCATGCTCCTAGGAATTTAAGAGAAAATGAACTCATGGCTCCTAGAAATAGTAATATTTCATCTATGTGGGCTAGAAGGGATGAATTTTATTGTCATGTGGTTCAAGTAGCCTTGAAAGCCAAAGCCATCAATACTTGGTACCTTGATAGTGGGTGTTCTAGGCACATGAACGAAAACAAGAGTTTCTTTGAAACTCTTGTGATGGAGGATGGTGGATTTGTCACCTTTGGTGATGGTTCACGTAAGAAGGTTTTAGGAAAAGGAAACATATCCATCCCCGATTTGCCCTTCTTGTCTAATGTTCTTTATGTATATGGCTTGCAAGCCAATCTTATTAGCATATCACATTTAAGTGATGAAGGGCTTTCGGTTATGTTTGGCAAAGTTGATTGCTCTATTCTAAGAGAATATGGACAAGTTCTATTGAAAGACAAGAGGTCAAGTGACAATTGTTATTGTCTTGATTCTAATGGCATCTCGTGTAATTTATCTATTTGTGATCAAGTTGAATTGTGGCATCAAAGGTTAAGTCATATGAATTTCAAAGACATGGAAGTTCTTGAAAGGTTGAATGTTGTGAGAAGCCTTCCTAAGTTTGGAAATAGGATTGAGGGAGTGTGTGAACCGTGTCAACAATGAAAGCAAACTAAGAGTGTGCATAAAAAGGGTAAGTATCTTGCCACCAAGGAGCCACTAGAGCTTCTTCATATGGACCTTATGGGTCCTATGCAAACCAAGAGTCTCGGTGGTAAGAGGTACATATTTGTGTGTGTTGATGATTTTTCTAGATTTACATGGACCTACTTTCTTAGAGAAAAATCTGAAACTTTTGAAAATTTTAAAAATCTTTGCACTAAAATATGACAAGGATTCTCACATAAAATGCATTAAGAGAATTAGGAGTGACCATGGGAGAGAATTTGAAAATGTTTGCTTTGAAATTTTTTATGATAGTCTTGGAATCTCCCATGAGTTCTCGACTCCTCGAACTCCTCAACAAAATGAATTTGTACAGAGGAAGAATAAGGTCCTCCAAGAGATGGCTCGTGTGATGTTGCTTAGCAACAATGTTCCTAGGAATCTTTGGGCCGATGCAGTGAATACAGCTTGTTATATAGGAAATAGAGTGTTTTTAAGGCCCGATACTAGGCAAACCTCTTATGAATTGAGAAAAAAAAAGGAAGCCAAATGTTAGTTACTTCCACTCATTTGGAAGCAAGTGTTGCATTCTAAATGACCGTGATCAACTTGGCAAGTTTGATGCTAAAAGCGATAAGGGGATTTTCATTGGCTATGCCTTAAATAGTAAGGCCTATAGAGTTTTTAATTTGAAGACACGAAGTGTTATGGAATCATCCAATGTGATCATAGATGATTGTAGGCCTAAAGTTAGTAACCATGATGAGGAGATTAATATGGTTGATGATTCTCCTTGGAGAAGATTGGTCAGACTTCAAGTGATGAAAAGTCAAATCTTGAGAAAGAGGTCTCTCAATTTCTTGATAGATAACCTACCTTGGACTCTAAGGAACCTGCTCCTTGGGTTAGACATCTTCACAACAAGAGTGACATCATTGGAGATGTGAATGAAGGTGTTAGGACTAGACATCAATTAACAAATCAAATTAGCTATACTTGTTACACCTCTAAAATTGAACCCCAAAAGGTTGATGAAGCTTTAAGTGATGAATTTTGATTTCTTGTTATGCAAGAAAAGCTAAATCAATTTGAAAGAAATAAGGTTTGGACTCTAGTTCCTAGGCCTAAGAACGCTAATGTGATAGGCACTAAGTGGATCTATAGGAATAAATCCGATGAGGATGGAAACATAGTGCAGATCAAGGCTAGACTTGTAGCATAAAGGTACTCACAAATTGAGGGTATCGACTTTGAGGAGACTTTTGCTCCCGTGCCCGATTAGAGTTCATTAGGCTTCTCTTATCCATATCTTATGTGCACCCGTTTAAATTGTATCAAATGGATGTTAAGAGTGTCTTCCTCAATGACTTCTTGCAAGAGAGAGTGTTTGTTGAGCAACCTAAGGGGTTTGTGGATCCATATTATCCCAATCATGTTTATCGTCTCAAAAAGGCTCTATATGGGTTGAAACAAACACCAAGAGCTTGGTATGAGCGTCTCACTCTTTATCTTGTTGACAATGGCTACTATAGAGGAAGTGTTGACAAGACCTTGTTCATCAAGTGTACTAAAGATGAGCTATTCATAGCTCAAATTTTATGTTGATGACATAGTTTTTGGTTCCACAAACAACTTGAAAGTTAAACAATTTATTGATGTCATGACTCATGAGTTTGAAATAAGCATGGTTGGTGAACTCAATTACTTCCTAGGCTTGTAAATCAAACAAATGCATTGCACTTGAACATATGGGCACAAATGATCAACTAGCGGACTTATTTACAAAACCATTAGATTCAACTAAGTTTAAATCTCTTAGTAGGTCTATTGGGATTTGTCATATGCATTGATGAGTTTTGGTGTTTGACCCATATGGGGAGCTCAAGCAAAGAGAACGAACTTGCATTCTAATAAGCAAATAATTGTTCAATTTTATGCTCTTTAATTAATTGCTTGAGTATCTTGGATGCATATATTATTATATGACTTTTTATTCAATAAGTATGCCTTTACCTTATTTGAAATGCATGTCTCATTGTGTTCAAACATGTATTTTTGAACTAGGAAATTTTATTGGGAAGTACATTTGATTGACCCAAAGTTTATCTCCATGTTTATGACAACTTGATCTTGACATGCTTAAATTGTTGTGCATGATGAATTTAT
The DNA here is from genome assembly GCA_032871835.1 of Dipteronia dyeriana. Classification (NCBI taxonomy): domain Eukaryota; kingdom Viridiplantae; phylum Streptophyta; class Magnoliopsida; order Sapindales; family Sapindaceae; genus Dipteronia; species Dipteronia dyeriana. Next base: position 34,407,987 of record CM065298.1, read on the forward strand.
TGAGTGCTTAAAAATGAATGCAAATTTGTGTGAGAGTGACTTTTGAGACTTCAATCAATAAGGATATTGTGTCCATTTCAGATTTCGCAATCCAGTAGTCTCTCCCTCTTTACTTATTGAACAAGACTACTATCATACGGGCATTTCACCTGGCAAAATCTAAAAGGGAGCAATAGTCGCTCATGTCTTGTTTAACTTGTAAAGCTTGATAGTTGCTCTTATCTCTTGTTATACTATATCTTGTGTTCCATTGACAAATTGGTGCAAATTGGTTTGACTTCTCTTGGAACCTCATGTGCTATTTTCCTTTACCAAATACCATGTTTTTGGAAGTTGATGTTGCATGTATTTCATTCAAGGCAATCTTTTCACACATGTTCCAATAAATAAAACTTCCATGACTTTCTCTCTCTCTTAATTAAATTACATAAAGTTGTTGTATATGATTATGCATTTACATTGTAAATATCTCTTTTTGCTAAAGCATCTCGGTTGGGGAATACTCATTTGCCTATCTTGTGACAAAAAGGGGGAGTAATGTTGGATTTAAGGGGAGTTTGTGTTGCTTTTGCATATAAGGGGAGAATGCGTTTTTAGTGGGAGTTGACTTTGTGTTGTTAGTTTATGTGCATTGTTGATTGCATGTTATTTGTTTCTAATTCATGCAAATTGCGCTTGTTTTTATTTATCTTGACCCCTTTCATGCACTTGTTTTGGAAAGTGTAGTTCTTTGTTTTGTAGGGATGATCATTCTACAAGAGATGGAAGATTTGAAGATTTAGCTTTAGGTATCTCTTGTAATACATAATGTATTTGTTGACCTCTTGTTGTTCCTTTCGTTGTAAGGATACTTTGTGAGTGAGTGGTTTGTCACGAAATAGCCAAAGGGGGAGATTGTAGGTTCTTCGGTGTTTGATTGGCTTATTTCGTTGACAACTACATTTGGGGATCAATATGTAAAGGTAGTTTAGGGCATCATTGTTTGTAACCAAGCTCAAGAATCAAAGGTAAAATTCTTAACTTTCATTGAAGAGGTATTAGTGTACACACACACTCATGTATTTTCCTTCAATCATCTTGCATGTATGCTTATTTTCCATCTTGTGTGCCTTGTTTGTCTTAATGCTTGTTTGAGTGTTGAATGCATTTTTTATGCCTTAAAAAGAGGATTTTTTCCTCTGGTCCGCGGTTCATACCGCTCTCTGTGTAGTGCCTACGCCGCGATCTGCACAACGGTGTTTACCAGAGGCTGCACGTTGTGGCTACCGCGGCATGTGCTTGTTGCATGCATTGCGGTCTCCCAAACGGAGTTTCACAGGCGTTGCATGCTATCCAAACCGCAGTCTGTGCACTTGCAAGCACAACGGCCTACAGAGTGGTGTTGTCCAGGCAATGCACCACTCTCTGTGCCGCGGTCTGGACACTTACCTGTACCGCGGTATAGCCAGCGGTCCTGACGGTATTGTCCAAAACGACGTCACTTTGTGTAGGGCACCAAATATTTATGTTCTTTTCTCTTCTCTTCTCTTTGGTTTTCAAGAGTCCAAAAAGCCATCTTTGTGTGATCTAGCTTTTCTAGAGAGAGAGGGACTCCTAAACACTCATTTTTACTGAACCCAACTTTATCTTATGATCATCTAGCTTTATTCTAGGATCATCTAAGCATGGAGCATCATCTTCTTCTTGACTAAGTAACTTCTACATGTTCTAAACTTTATAGTTTCATTACTAAGACATGTATACCTAGAGTTTTAGTCCTTATTGCATATTAAATGCTTTCTTGTATGTTTAATTGCTTTTATGATATGCTTGTGTATTGATTGTTGGTTGAGAAGTTTTGATTTGTGATAGCTAGAATTTAGAACGATTTTACCCTTCTAGCTAATTCTTCTTGTCTTTGCATTTAGAACATTGATATCAAGGATTTGCTTTAATTGTCATAATTAATCCTAGATAAGCATGAATGTCTTGACCTAACATTTTTGTATATAGAATATTCTTGCATATTCACTTAGGTTGCCATTATCTCTTCATTGTTGATTAAGTTTGTGGCTATATGATTAGTGCACAAGGTTAGTGATCCAAAATCACTATTAAGGCTCGTTGGGTAGAGTGAAAGGGTTAGTAACTGGAGGGTTAGACGGGAGGTCAACCTAGGTTGTAAACTTTATCTCAATAGTAGATTTTGATGATCGAGTGTGGCGCACTAAACAGCCCGTGGTTTTTTCCATTTGGAGGGTTTCCACGTATATATTGCGTGTTACTGTTTTATGTTTGTTGTATTTTATTTGAATACTTAGTAGAATGGGATAGAATTGATAATATTGATTAATTCGCAAAATTGATAATCTATCGAATTAAAACCTATTCACCCCTCCCTCCCCCCTCTAGGTTATAGACACCCACTTTCTAGGGAATTTCAATGGGTGACTATTTCATATTATCTATGTTGACATTTATTAATAGTATGCATGTTTTATTATATTTTTACACTCATGTTTTACTTAATTAGAAATTATTTGAAAGTTTAATAATTATTATTTTTTATTGCTTGTTGCATATTTTCTTTGGCTACCTATTTATATGTATGGATGGTGGAGGTATTTCTCAAGCAAATGAGGAAGAAATGAGAGGAGCTAGACGTGTATGGACAAAAGAAGAAGAAGAGGCTTTGCTAAGTATCTTAGATGAAAGTGTAGCAAGTGGTGGATGTGCTGATTGCGGTTCCTTCAAATCATGCACAGTAAAAAATATAGAAACACAATTGACATTTGCTATACCTAATTGCAGTTTGAAAACTAGCCCTCATATTGAGTCAAAATAGAAGTTTTGGAAAAAGCAACATGGTATTGTTTATGACATGTTATAATGGGTTCGGGTGGAATGACGTTAGAAAGTGTATTGAAGTTGATAGCGATGTGGCATGGAAATCCTATGTCCAGGTTAGATTAACATTTGATGTGATCTCGTTTATAAATTGCTTTCATTATTTTTTTTAATATTACATCTTCAAAGTATGACCTTTTATTTCTTAAAGCACCATAAACAGGCAGAAGGATTCAGAGGCAAGCATTTTCCAATTTATAAGAGGTTAGCCAATATATTTGGCAAGGATCGTGCAACTGAAAAAGCAGCACAAACTCCTGATCAACAAGCTGCAGATTTTGATGAGGGAGATAACTTTGGCAATAAGTTTGAGATACATGAAAGCTTTTCACCAATGTCAATGAACCAAAGTCAATCTGACCTCAATGGAAATCAAGCTGCATCTCAACCTTCAAGTAGAAAAAGATTGAGATCAAAATCAGTAGATCCAATAGCTTCAAGTATGAATAGATTTTCCGATAAGATGAAAGAGGCAATGGAAAAGACAACTGAGGCTTTTAAGGAGTTTGGCTAAATATTAGCTGCAAACAAAGCTAATGAATATGAACGAATAGCACAAGAGCTGTAGAAAATTGGCATTCGTCGTGTGGATCAAGTACGAGTAATGAAAATGTTTGTCCAGAAACCTGAAATTGCAAGGATCTTTAAGGCTACAGATAATGATGAAGATAAGTTACAATTTATCATGGAAATTCTTGTAGGTGAATTTGATGACTGATGTGTGTTATGTGATTAACACTGAAAAGTGTATGTTTACTAAGGGATAATATCATCATTTTACACTTCCAATATGATTATTTCCTCAATTTAGATATAATTTCGTTCGTTCGCTTAAATAAATATGTTGTGTAGTAATCAGTGTATTTTTCTTTGTATTGCAGAGGTAATTCGGTCAATTCAGATTCATCGAGATGTCAGATGGCAAAACAAATATCGTTTTCAAGTTTAAAACGTCAAAAAACCTTAAGAAGACCACGAAGGGCATTTTCATAATTTTGACTATTTCACTGTTCACAGTTGACTTTAACTGTTTACTCACGATGCGTTACTGTTCACTCTCGAATGCGGTACTGTTCACTCATGGATGGGTTACTGTTCACTGAAGGGCATTTTCATAATTTTAACTATTCACTGTTCACAGTTGAATTTCACTGTTCACTCATTGATGCGGTTACTATTCACTAATGGATGAGTTACTGTTCATTGTCACTGTTCACTGATGACGTGGTAAATCTGGACGCTCTATTCTAAATCCATCCGATGGTTAATTTTCATCCGTATTTTGTATAAATAGGGGGTCCCCCCCTAATTTTGATGTCCTGAATCCAAATCTGATGTTAGATTTGTGAAATTCTCTCTCTTTTGTTCTCAAATTCTTAGTTTAAATAAAATAGTTATTTTCTACTTAAATTATGTCTGGCTAATTTTATATAGCTGGAGCCAAATGTGATACTATTGGTATGGAAAATATGATCCAATTTTAGTAAGTTTATTATTTTTATGCTTTCTCCCCTTTGATCTTTGTGGAGTTTTTGACTCACTGTAGATAGACAGATATTGTCTAGCACAGTGAGTACTTTTACCCATATTTATCAGAGAGTGGTTTATCCCCTCTAATCTTTGTGGAGTTTTTGATTCACTGTAGATAGACAGATATTGTCTAGCACAGTGAGTACTTTTACCCATATTTATTAGAGAGTGGTCAGTGGAGTGGAATACCCTCCCATTATTCTATACTAAATATAAATAATTGGATCATATTCGAAATACCAACAGTGGATCCCTTAGCCCAGTATTAATTTTAATTGATTTACATTTTATACAAGCTTATTAATTAATCTAGAAATTAATTCTACAAGGACAAGTGAACAACCTCCTTGTGGTTCGACCCGGTCTTACCGGTTAATTTATTACTTTGACACTCTTATATTTGAGAGTAGGAACACAGTAACGCATCGTGAGTAAACAGTGAAAGTCAACTATGAACAGTAAAAGTCAACTGTGAACAGTGAAATAGTCAAAATTATGAAAATGCCCTTCGTGGTCTTCTTAAGGTTTTTTGACGTTTTAAACTTGAAAACGATATTTGTTTTGCCATATGACATCTCCATGAATCTGAATTGACCGAATTACCTCTGCAATATAAAGAAAAATACACTGATTACTACACAACACATTTATTTAAGCGAACGAACGAAATTATGTCTAAATTGAGGAATTAATCATATTGGAAGTGTAAAACGATGATATTATCCCTTAGTAAACATACACTTTTTAGTGTTAATCACACCCCCCAACGAGCTTATTGCTAGTCCCTAGCAATTAAAGCGAAAATAGTAAAGACTCAAATTCAAATCTCTAAACTACCAAATAGACAAACTCCCCCATACCTCTTTTCTCACCCTTTGACAACCAGTCATCAATTGAGTTATTAGTCAAACATTCTTGTGCTCAATAAAGATCAATACGATAACTATGAGATTCAATTGAAATCAGTCAACATTTTCATTCCAAAATCTCACCAGGGCTTTTTCCTTATGCAACAGTTTATTCTTTTTTTTTTCTTTTTTTTTTATTACAACAAAATTGGAAACAAACATTCCATCTTTAATCCATGTAGCGAGCTTTAGGCCAATGACTCCCAAACCAGTTGGCTTTATGGCATTAAGTGTTAAAACACTCCTACGGGCTTAATTACTTGGATTGCAGATGTTTTTTTTTTTTTTAGTACAATTCACTTAAGCTTTCTCTTTAACCCGTGTAACGAGTTTTGGGTCAATGACTCCCAAAGCAGTTGGTCTTAGGGCATTAAGTGTTAAAGCACCCCTCGGACTTAATTGCTCGAGTTAAAGAGACTACGAAACTGCACTTTATTCTTATCCAGACTCCACCGTTTTACGCGAACACTCTATGCTTACTGAGGCATGAGGTCCGGTTACTAAGTAAGAGTTTTGGTCACAACACCCAAATTTAATATTATTATTATTACTATATAAAATTTTAAACAAGACCATTGCCTTCGGTTGCTACCCTTGAATGATGTTTCAGAACTCAATATCGTAAAATCTCAACTTACTGCACATAATCACGTGTCAATGTGCGTGTGTGTCTAGAATAGTTCAAAAAATTTCTCAAGATGACTTAATGAACAAAAGGATTAGTCAATGATATCACAATGGAGAGTTTATAAATTTGAATAGTCAGAAGAGAGGAAAAGAGAAAAAAAAATGCATCAGAACTACAAAGATACGTCTCAGAAGTATCTAAATGATCTCCTTACTCGTCCATCTTTACAAAAAAAATGGTCAAAAGTTAGTTTTTTTTTTTGAAAAACATAAGTTATTGAATCAACTATCCCCTCCCCCCAACCAGAATGAGACATTGTCCCCAATGTCTTTAGAAAGAGTTAAGGTTTAGAAGATATCACCTGAACAACTTGAAAGACACCAAAATCCTGCAAAACAACAAAAGAAATACAAAATAAAGGAAAAAAAATGCATAAAAACCATAGGACAATCACAAATTGAGATTCAGATCAATTCTGCGTTTCTTGTTCTCTTCATCAATGGACCAATCAATTTTGGAGGTTGAAGGATCTGGCACATAATTGAAAGCTTGTAACTGGTCAATCAGCTCATGAGGACTTGAAGCAGATATAAAGATTTTTCGGATTGAAGGTGGAATGTAATAATTTTTCTGAGCATGATCAAGAAATGAAAGCAAACCATCATAAAATTTATTAACATTCAACAAACCTATGGGTTTCTCATGGATGTGTAGTTGCGCCCAGGATGCCATTGTAAAGATTTCTTCTAAGGTTCCAAAACCACCTAGCAAAGCTATAAACGCGTCAACATGATGTAACATAGCAGTCAATCTTTCAGGCATACCTGAAACAACTAGCTCTTCACCATTTGTCTTTCCGATGATGTCTGCTGCGGCCATAGATTTTGGGATAATACCCAGAACTTGACTACCTCCGTCTCGTGCAGCTCGTGAAACACACCCCATTAATCCCATGTTACCTCCTCCATACACTAGGTGTATTTTTCGCTCAGCCAAAACCTTACCAAGATGAGTTACAGCATCAACAAACTCTCTGTACTTCCCATAATTGGTGCCACCAAACACACAAATGTTTGTGAATCGTTTAGTTGGAGGTGACGCTATTAATGCACTCTCTGAATTTTTCTTTTGAATGTTTATGAGTGCTTGAAGCAAAAAGGAAAACAAATGCTTGTATTTATTGATCCTGAAAAGGTAACACAATGATACACCTATATGTATAGAGTGGCATGTTTGTCAATGATATTAGATCCAAATGGTTCAAAAATCAAAAGTAAACAACAATAATTACAAAAGACATTAAATGCGGAAGGAAAAAGATAATAAAAACAAAATGTTATTTATTGGTAGTTGTGATTGTGGCTCACGTCTTCCTCTGGTTTTACGTCCAGAAACGGCTTCAACACCTTCTATGGGTCGGGGATATGTTTCCCATCCAATTTTCTTATAAATTGGCAAACAGGGTCTTTTAAAGTCAGATTTCCAAGACTATAATGTGCATATTCTTTTTGAAATTGCGGCCATAATCGGTCAATTTCCATTTGCACATATCCACTAGGATGTGCATCAAGAGTCATTAGGATATTATCCAGTGACTCCATACGCAAACCATGCCTAATGAATAAAATTTTATCTTCCCGATTATTAGACACCATTCCTAAAGAACGACAACGTGTGTTGCAAGTTGTACGTGCATATTTGTGACAAGTAACCCCTAACTTTTTAGCTCTTCGTTTTTTTGCAAGCTTACTTCTTCCAAAACCAGGCATGTAAGATATAAATGAATCAGCAGACTCACCTACTAGACGTACCTTAGCTTCGATCAACCAGCGAATTTCAACAGGAATGTTGTTTATCTTCAGTAAGCGTAATCTTTCGGAACGTGCTTTGTAAATCTTTTTCAGAGCATTTTGGGGGAACGATGGGAAATGTTTTCGCAGGTTTGTAAAAATTTCATCCATGCCTTGTTTTGGGGATCAGTTATTTGGAAAACTGAATTAAACCGACTGGAATTGTCACGGAGTACCGTTATCCGCCACTTAACCGGGGTTATATAGCAAAAACACACCAAACAAAAAATGAACCTAGAAATTAATCCTGTAAAAATTCAAAACGTAAAAGCGAACAAAAACAAAAATAATAATTGCAAACACAAATAAAGTCAAAAGCAAAAGATTTGTTTACTCACCTTTGTAACAAGGGTCAAAAAGGACGGTAGAGTCTTTTTGAAAATCTGTATTTTCTAAGAATGGTTTCACACGTTGTCCATTTACTTTAAACACATTACCATTCCTAGGATTCTCAATGTCAAGGGCACCATATGGATACACGTGTTTCACAACAAATGGACCACTCCATTTCGATTTCAATTTACCAGGAAATAAATGAAGTCGAGAATTATAAAGCAAAACCTTTTGACCAACTTCAAATGATCTTCTTAAAATTCGTCTGTCATGAAAGGTTTTAGATTTTCCTTTAAGAATTTTTGCATTTTCATATGCATCATTTCTTAATTCTTCAAGTTCATTTAATTGCAACTTGGGCAATTCACCAGCATCATTTAGGTTAGAATTGAAAGCTTTAATGACCAAATATGCTTTTTTCTCAAGTTCAACAGGTAAGTGGCAAGGTTTTCCATAAACTAAACGATAAGGAGACATACCCAAAGATGTTTTGAATGCAGTGCGGTAAGCCCAAAGTGCATCATTTAGTCTAAGAGACCAATCTTTTCGATCAGGGTTAACCGTTTTTTGCAAGATATGTTTTATCTCCCTATTTGCTAACTCAACTTGACCACTTGTTTGAGGGTGGTATGGTGTGGCAATTTTGTGTGTGACTCCATATTTCTTCATTAAAGACTCAAAATGTTTGTTACAAAAGTGTTTGCCTCCATCACTGATAATGGCTCGAGGGACTCCAAATCGACTCAAAAGATTTTCCTTTAAAAACTTGATCACTGTTTTGTAATCATTATTTCGACAAGGAATTGCCTCGACCCATTTTGACACATAATCAACAGCAACTAAAATATACAAAAATCCAAATGACGGTGGAAATGGACCCATAAAATCAATTCCCCAACAGTCAAATATTTCAATGACAAGAATGGGGTTTAAAGGCATCATGTTTCGCTTGGAAATGGATCCTAACTTTTGACATTTTTCACAGGTTTTACAAAATTCATGTGCGTCTTTAAATAAGGTGGACCAATAAAATCCACACTGCAAGATTTTTGCAGCCGTTTTCTTTGATGAAAAATAACACCACATGCTTCAGAATGACAAAATTCAATGACACTACTTACCTCATTGCCTGGAATACACCGTCGAACAATTTGATCAGGACAATACTTAAATAAGTACGGGTCATCCCAGTAAAAACGTTTTACCTCGGTCAAAAATTTCTTTCTGTCTTGTGCATTCCAATCGAGTGGCATCATTCCTGTTGCAAGATAATTAATAATGTCAGCATACCAAGGCAAAGTTGTGATAGAGAATAAAAGATCATCAGGAAAAGAATCATTGATGGGTGCTTTTTCTTCTGGCTCGTCATCTTTCTTTTCCAATTTTTCAAAATCTAAAGTGTCTCTTTCTTTTTCAGCAACTTGCAAACAATTATCAAGATGTGAATGCGAGCTTGACTCAGGTGAATTGATCAAACAAATTTCAGATGAGTTAAAAGAATCCTTTTGAACATGATCTTCAACAATGGTTTCAACAATGTCTACAACTTTATCTTCATTTTCATCATCAAATGGTTCATTAGACATGTTGAAAACATTAAGCTTAATTTCCATATTTCCAAAAGACATGCTCGTTATTCCATTCCTGCAATTAATCAAGGCAACAGCAGTAGCCAAAAATGGTCGGCCCAATATAACAGGAATTGATTTGTGCTCATTAACAACATGTTGTGTTTCCAAGACAATAAAATCTAATGGGTAGATAAATGTATCGACTTGTACTAACACATCTTCCATTATTCCTTTTGGTATTTTAATTGACCTATCAGCAAGACAAAGTGTGGTTGAAGTCGGCTTTAACTCACTAAGTTTAAGTTGCTGATAAAATGAGTATGAGAGCAAATTTACACTAGCACCTAGGTCAAGTAAAGCATGCTCAATTTTACAGTTACCAATTGTGCAGGAAATAGTGGGACAACCAGGATCTTTATATTTCAAAACATTTTTATTGGAAAGAATGGAACTTACCTGTTCAGCCATAAAGACTTTCTTTCTTACCTGATGCTTCCTTTTCACAGTGCACAGATCCTTCAAAAATTTGGCATAAGAAGGTATCTGTTTGATTGCGTTCAACAAAGGGATATTGATCTTTACCTGTTTAAAAATTCAAAAATATCTGAGGAATGTTTCGATTTCTGTGAATTTTTAAGAGCCTGAGGATATGGGAGTGTAAGTGGGGATTCAATTATTTATTCGTCAACAGTGGTTTCATCAACTCCTTCCTTACCCTTGGAAAGTGACTCGTCATCATTTTTACCAGATTCAAGAATAGGTTTTTCGATGACCTTACCACTACGAAGAGTGATAATTGATTTGACTTGATCTGGGCATTGGTTATTATCATAGGAACTTGACTGACTCTTGGGATTTGGTTGTGGTTGAGATGAAAACTTACCTTTTTCGTGTGTGGTGAGTGTAGAAGCAATCTTTGCCAAAGTATCTTTAACATCTATCAAGGTTTGTGCAGTTTGGCTGTTAATGGATTCTTGCTTCTCAATTAATGAGTGTAAAGTGTCTTCAAGGTTTTTCCTATATGGTGGGACATAAGGTGCATAACCTTGAGGGTTTTGGAAATTCTGATGTGTTTGTGGATGTGATGGACCTGGTGGTTATGAAGACTGGGCTTGATTGTTGTTCCTCCAACTAAAATTTGGGTGATTTTTCCAACCAGGATTGTAGGTTGTTGAGTATGGGTTGGAATTCGGCTTGTTGAAAGTGTGCAAAACATTGGCTTATTCATGAAGGCAATCTTTTATGGCTGGCAAAGTTGGACAACTATGAGTGATATGATCATCAGAATCACTTACATGGCATGTGATTTCTTGTACAGATTTTACATGTTCACTCTTTTTAGTTTCTAAAGCTTCTACTTTCCTAGCTAGGGATGCGAATCTAGCTTGAAGGTCATGATCTTCCCTAAGATTGTAAATGCCTCCACTAGATGGAGATGGTTGTGGTTTGCTCATGGACTTAGAGGAACCAATGGTGTCCCAATTTTGAGCACTTTCGGTGATATGGTCAAGGTATTCAAGTGCTTCTTCAGGAATTTTGTCACTGAACTCCCCATTACACATCATTTCAATGACTTGTCTGCTTTGGGGTGTGAGTCCCTCGTAGAAATGTGACACTATCCTCCATGTTTCAAAACCGTGATGTGGACAGACATTTAACAACTCTTTGAACCTATCCCAACATTGGTAAAGTGTTTCCCCAGGTTTTTGGGCAAATGAAATGATTTGCCTCTTAAGAGAGTTTGTTCTATGAGGTGGGAAAAATTTCTTTAAGAACTGTTGTTGCATATCATTCCAAGTTTGGATTGATCCTGACCTAAGGTTTTGTAACCAAGTTTTAGCTTTATCTTTTAAGGAAAAAGGGAAAAACTTAAGCTTGATTATATCCATGCTAACATTTTGGTCAGTGCAAGTGTTATACACTTCCTCAAACTCTCTAAGATGCAAATATGGATTTTCAGATTCAAGACCATGAAAATTGGGTAAAAGTTGAATGATTTCCGGTTTAAAATTAAAGTGTGTTGCATTTGGTGGGAAAAATATGCATGAAAGTGCTCCAATACGTATGGGATTCATGTAGTCTCTAAGAGTTCTAGATGGATTTGGGTTAATGTGTTGGTCATGGTTAACATAAGGCGGATGGTTGTTGTGTTGAGACACGTTGTCAAGGTTGTCTAAAAGGTTCTCGGCTTGGTTTCCTGCTGGATGTCTAAGTGGGTTTTCAGCCATGTTGTTGGTAAATATGGGTTAATGGAGATGAAAAACATAAAAATGAAGAAAATAAAAGAAAAAGTGATAAAAATAACACGATGCAAAATTCTAGGGGTATAAATGCAAATATGTACAACTATTGGGTAAAAGTGCAAATAAAAAAAATAGGGACTAAAGTGAAAATATGATAATTATAGGGACTGGTATGCAAAAATGAAAAATAAAATGACCTATATGCAAATGCAAACTAGATCTAAGCTAAAATGCAAAAATATGATTAAAGATAACAAGTGTTTTTTTTTAAGTGGATGAAGTTTATGATTGATATAAGTGATGCAAAATTAAATACAAAATAAAAATAAAGAAGAAAAATCGAAATAAAAAAATAGCAAAACTAAAATAAAATTAAAAAGAAATTACTACTACAAAGAAAAAGCGGACTTACCTCCCCGGCAGCGGCGCCAAAAACTTTACACGTTCTAAAGAAGTGTTCCTACTCTCAAGTATAAGAGTGTCAAAGTAATAAATTCACCGGTAAGACCGGTCGAACCACAAGGAGGTTGTTCACTTGTCCTTGTAGAATTAATTTCTAGATTAATTAATAAGCTTGTATAAAATGTAAATCAATTAAAATTAATACTGGGGCTAAGGGATCCACTGTTGGTATTTCGAATATGATCCAATTATTTATATTTAGTATAGATTAATGGGAGGGTATTCCACTCCACTGAACACTCTCTAATAAATATGGGTAAAAGTACTCATTGTGCTAGACAATATCTGTCTATCTACAGTGAGTCAAAAACTCCACAAAGATTAGAGGGGATAAACCACTCTCTGATAAATATGGGTAAAAGTACTCACTGTGCTAGACAATATCTGTATATCTACAGTGAGTCAAAAACTCCACAAAGATTAGAGGGGATAAACCACTCTCTGATAAATATGGGTAAAAGTAGGCACTGTGCTAGACAATATCTGTCTATCTACAGTGAGTCAAAAACTCCACAAAGATCAGAGGGGAGAAAGAATAAAATTAATAAACTTACCAAAATTGGATCATATTTTCCATACCAATAGTATCACCTTTGACCCCAGCTATGCAAAATTAGCCAGACATAATTTAACTAGAAAATAGCTATTTTATTTAAACTAAGAATTTGAGAACAAAAGAGAGAGAATTTCACAAATCTAACATCAGATTTGGATTCAGGACACCCAAATTAGGGGGGAGAGACCCCCTATTTATACAAAATACGGATGAAAATTGACCATCGGATGAATTTAGAATAGAGCATCCAGATTTCGCCACATCATCAGTGAACAATGACAGTGAACAGTAACCGCATCAATGAGTGAACAGTGAAATTCAACTGTGAACAGTAAAGGTCAACTGTGAACAGTGAATAGTTAAACATACGAAAATACCCTTCAGTGAACAGTAACCCATCCATGAGTGAACAGTACCGCATCCGAGAGTGAACAGTAACGCATCGTGAGTAAAGAGTGAGAGTCAACTATGAACAGTAAAAGTCAACTGTGAACAGTGTATAGTCAAAATTACGAAAATGCCCTTCGTGGTCTTCTTAAGGATTTTTGACGTTCTAAACTTGAAAACGATATTTGTTTTGCCATCTGACATCTCCATGAATTTGAATTGATCGAATTACCTCTAGAATACAAAGAAAAATACACTGATTACTACATAACACATTTATTTAGTAACTGGGCCTCATGCCTCAGTAAGCATAGAGTGTTCGCGTAAAACGGTAGAGTCTGGATAAGAATAAAGTGCAGTTCCGTAGCCTCTTTAACTCGAGCAATTAAGTCCGAGGGGTGCTTTAACACCTAATGCCCTAAGACCAACTGGTTTGGGAGTCATTGACCCAAAACTCGTTACACGGGTTAAAGAGAAAGCTTAAGTGAATTGCACTAAAAAAAAAACACATCTGCAATCCGAGTAATTAAGCCAGTAGGAATGTTTTAACACTTAATGCCCTAAAGCCAACTGGTTTGGGAGTCATTAGCCTAAAGCTCGCTACATGGATTAAAGATGGAATGTTTGTTTCCAATTTTGTTGTATTAAAAAAAAGAATAAATTGTTGCCTAATGAAAAAGCCCTGGTGAGATTTTGGAATGAAAATGTTGACTGATTTCAATTGAATCTCATAGTTATCGTGTTGATCTTTATTGAGCACAAGAAAGTTTGACTAATAACTCAATTGATGACTGGTTGTCAAAGGGTGAGAAAAGAGGTATGGGGGAGTTTGTCTATTTGGTAGTTTAGAGATTTGAATTTGAGTCTTTACTATTTTTGCTTTAATTGCTAGGGACTAGCAATAAGCTGGTTGGGGGGTGTGATTAACACTGAAAAGTGTATGTTTAATAAGGGATAATATCATCATTTTACACTTCCAATATGATTAATTCCTCAATTTAGACATAATTTCGTTCGTTCGCTCGCATAAATAAATGTGTTGTGTAGTAATCAGTGTATTTTTCTTTGTATTTCAGAGGCAATTCGGTCAATTCAGATTCATGGAGATGTCACATGGCAAAACAAATATCGTTTTCAAGTTTAGAACGTCAAAAAACCTTAAGAAGACCACGAAGGGCATTTTCATAATTTTGACTATTCATTGTTCACAGTTGACTTTTACTGTTCATAGTTGATTCTCACTCTTTACTCACGATGCGTTACTGTTCACTCTCGGATGCGGTACTGTTCACTCATGGATGGGTTACTGTTCACTGTCACTGTTCACTGAAAGGCATTTTCGTAATTTTAACTATTCACTGTTCACAGTTGACCTTCACTGTTCACAGTTGACCTTCACTGTTCACAGTTGACCTTCACTGTTCACAACTGAATTTCACTGTTCACTCATTGATGTGGTTACTATTCACTCATGGATGGGTTATTGTTCACTGTCACTGTTCACTGTTCACTGTTCACTGTTCACTGTTCACTGTTCACTGATGACGTGGCGAAATCTGGATGCTCCATTCTAAATTCATCCGATGGTCAATTTTCATCCGTATTTTGTATAAATAGGGGGTCTCTCCCCCCTAATTTTGATGTCCTGAATCCAAATATGATGTTAGATTTGTGAAATTCTCTCTCTTTTGTTCTCAAATTATTAGTTTAAATAAAATAGATATTTTCTAGTTAAATTATGTCTGGCTAATTTTATATAGCTGGGGCCAAAGGTGATACTATTAGTATGGAAAATATGATCCAATTTTGGTAAGTTTATTATTTTTATGCTTTCTCCCCTCTGATCTTTATGGAGTTTTTGACTCACTGTTGATAGACAGATATTGTCTAGCACAGTGAGTACTTTTACCCATATTTATCAGAGAGTGGTTTATCCCCTCTAATCTTTGTGAAGTTTTTGACTCACTGTAGATAGACAGATATTGTCTAGCACAGTGAGTACTTTTACCCATATTTATTAGAGAGTGGTCAGTGGAGTGGAATACCCTCCCATTATTCTATACTAAATATAAATAATTGGATCATATTCGAAATACCAACAGTGGATCCCTTAGCCCAGTATTAATTTTAATTGATTTACATTATATACAAGCTTATTAATTAATCTAGAAATTAATTCTACAAGGACAAGTGAACAACCTCCCTGTGGTTCGACCCGGTCTTACCTGTTAATTTATTACTTTGACACTCTTATACTTGAGAGCAGGAACATTTTTTTAGGACGTGTCATTATGGTAGTTACTTTTTGGACTAGTTTGCTATGTCAAATGGCAAGTATTTAGTAGGTGAAGTCCTACTTGGTTTTTTTTGTATATAGTTAACTATGACTAGTTGGTGGTACTAGCTTCTTGGTTAATCTCATCAACTCTTTTTTTGAATATGGGTTACCGTATAGCTTGTTGGAACCATGGATTGCTAAAACCCCGTTCACCGGTTACGTAGTGGAACTAATTTTTTTTTTTTTTTTTTTTTTTTTTTAAATATCATAATCTGTATCTGGGACCAGTGAACTTGGGATCGTAATTATTTTTCAGAACTAATACATACAATATGTAAACACAAGAAATTGTAATCAATATAAAGAGAAGAATAAAATATTACCAACGTTTGGAGGCTCCTTCACTTTATGATATGCTATTGTCTGAACCACTTGATATTCATCGCTATCTCCCGGGATTGGTAACTGCGTGTGGGCGCGTCACAGTCTCAGGAACTTGAATGGAGGATGTAGAGAAATACTTGAAGAAACTATTTCTTCTCAATTTGATGTATTGATTTCATACACACATGAATTGCATCTCATACAATAATATATCAACAGATGTGGTTCTTATCTCCAAAAACAATATATATAAAAAAAAACATATATATATATATATATATATATATATATATATATATATATATATATATATATATATATATGTATATGTATATGACGCCTGCACATGTATATATATAACACCTGCACAAATATATATCTTTCACGCCTCTGCAACTTTTTATATATATATATTTTGTCTTGTTTCACATGTATTTGCATCATCTCGTGATTCTTATACTTGTGCATTTATATAATATATATATATATATATATTCTTATTTGTATCCTACACAAACACTTATATATATGTATACATCAATTTATATCCAATGCAATCTCTTATGTTATAATTTATATATATATTTTAATTATCCTTTTCAAATATATATAATATATTAAAAGTGATCATAAGTATTTTAAATTTAAACTTAAATTCAAATACTTAGATAAATGATTTAATAAAATAAAATAATCCTATTATTTTATCTTCACTTAAATCCATATATCAACTAACACCCTCCAATTCATAGTTAATTAATAATTTATAATTATCAATATAATTAAATAATCTAATTATTTAATTAATTTAACTATTAACATTCATTAATTAAATAATCTCATTATTCAATTAATTCCCGAATATATACGTGTCACTTTTGTAACATAATTAATTGAACAATCCAATTAATCGTGACCCTTGTTACCTAAATCGATCGGGCTAGCAAGGGAACCTAATTGACCCACAGTATTTTGAGCTCCAATAATCCTCGGAATCATTAATTAAACTATTTAATTAATATTTCTTGATTATTAACTCCGGTGTTGTTCCACTAAAAACTCGAAACTACACTCTCTCAACTGTAGACGCTTTTACACAGACCGATACAACTCGATGTCTATCGATATAGCTATTACACATGGTGTGATCCTCAAGAATAGTTCATAATTAGAGTTGGGTTATAATATCCGTTATACTCATCTAATTACATATATCCTTTAAGTACCGTTGATTCTCTAATGGACAATAAATCATATTTCCTTACGGAACTAAGAGAGCGCTCATATTGCCGAAGCCCCAAATCAACCCTTAAGGGAACTACCGTCTACTTCTCACAAGAATGAGTGGATTCCACTCTTGTGTACAAATCTTCCCAGCCACAAGCCAAACCGCAATCCCAACATACAGAGCATAATAATCGAAAACTGCATCCAACCTCACCCATGGTATATCAAAGACCACGATCTAACCTGAAAGAGTCGGTAAGACACTCAGGAGTAAGATCACCCACATATAGCTATCATTAGTTGATATATATGAATCTTATCGGTAAACGGATCTTGGTGAGAGATTCATATAGATCATGGCCCAGTCCTATATGATCACATCATACAAGGTGCCTCCATTCTCATATCTACATATGAATGATTCATGATAGAATCACCGTATATTATGAAATGGACCGCAACTATATATTAACCACAAATAAAGTACCCAGCTTTATTTGCTATCTATGGACTCTTTAGATTGCATATCTCTTACTGTATCCATCTGTATATGACACTCATATACACAGTTCGAGATTACATCCGGCAATCTTGGATGTTAAATATATGCACAAGTTATAAAACAAACAACACAACGAGAATGAATTGAATTTTTCCTTTTATTTATTTCATAAATCCATTTACAAATTACATCTTTAGGGCATAAACCCCAATATGGATATATGTTTTAACTATGATGATGATGTTGCAATATTATATTTGCTAAAGATTGTATTGAACTCTTTTTAATATATAGTAATATTTTGATGCTTGTAGGTTGGATGAATTGTGGCCATACACGGTATATATTCTTATACTCTTGTTATTGTTAGGCTCTTGAGGAAGTTTTTAATAAAATGATTTTAAAAAAAAAATGCTTATGTCTAACGGATAGCATTGGTAATGGTAGACAATAAAAGTGGAAAAATTGTTGGTTAGATGTACTCTATTTATTTAATTTTCCATTTACTTCATCTTTAGTTATTCCATATTTTATTTTAGTTTATATAGCTATTTGGTTTCTATAGCTATTTGGTGACCAAATAGCCATTTTAGACAAAACATTTTCACATTCTAACCTGTTGTTGATACCTTTGAAATTATTATAGTTAAAAATAATTTAGTTACAAATAATATATATATATATATATATATATATATATATATTTAAAATACTTTTGGATATTGTTACTTTAATAATATATAAATTAAAATATTTATTCTTCAAACACATATTTTAATATTTTATTTTTTAAATTTAAAATATTATCAAATTAAAAATATTATTATATTTAGTCCAATCCCAGGTTTCACCAAACAAAACATAGTATTAATTCAGTCCAGTCCCATGTTTCTCCAAACACATTATAGTATTAATTTAATCCAGTCTCATTTTTCTTCAAACACAGTATAGTATTGATTTAATCCAGTCCAGTCCAGTCCAGTCCAATCCCATATAATCTCAGTATCATCTCAATCCAATCCAATCCCACATGCAGAATAGATGACCTAATTGAAACTTTTCAGGTGGCTGCAATCATTGAGAAGTTGCCTCCTTCATGGAAGACTTTCAAGAACTATCTCAAACACAAGTGAAATGAGATGAAGGTCGAGAATCTCAATCTCAATCTCAAACTTCGTATTGAAGAAGATCACAGAAAGTCTGAGAAAAAGGATGTTAGTCTGGGTGAAGTAAAGACTAATGTCATAGAACATAGGCAAAGTTCCAAATTTACGAAGAATAAGCCTAGAAAAAGATCCAAATTGAGTCCAAATAGAGGAGTCTCCAAGAAGCCAAAATTCCAAAGGAAGTGTTTCAATTGTGACAAGCCGGGCAAATCTTCTAAGTGCATGTTGCCAATGAAGAAAAAGAACCACGAGGCAAACGTGGTTGATGGGATTTCAAAGGACGTCTCAGATATCACTCTTTCCATTGTAGTGACAGAAGCAAACTTGGTCAGTCCAACCCGAAGGAGTGGTGGCTAGATACTGGGGCCACACGCCATATATGCTCTGACAAGGAGATGTTCAATACATTTAAAGAAGTGGAGAAGGAAGACAAGTTGTATATGGGCAACTCAGCCACATCTGACGTGAAGGGACGTGGTCTAGTCATTCTCAAGATGACCTATGGTATAACCCTGAGCTTGAACAATGTGCTGTATGCACCTGATATCCGTAAGAAATTGATGGTGTTTGAATCAGACAAAGTGGTTTTAACTAAGCAGGGAACTTATGTGGGTAAGGGATATGTAATTGAAGGGCTTTTTAAGCTTAATGTATCTTTTGTCAAAGGAACAATCAATAAAGATAATTCTTCAGTTTATTTGTTTGAGTCTTCCAATCTATGGCATGGTAGACTAGGACACGTTAATTATGATACTTTACGTAGATTAATTAACTTAAATCATATTCTCACTTTCAATATTAATCCTAAACATAAGTGTGAATTTTACGTTGAAGCAAAACTAATAAGGTCGTATTGAAAGAAAATATGAACCCTTTGATTTAATTCACAGTGATATATGTGATTTAAAATTTGTTCAAACAAGAGGTGGTAACAAATATTTCATCACATTTATAGATGATAGCACAAAATATTGCTATGTATATTTGTTGAAAAGCAAATATGAAACTATAGAGAAGTTTAGTCTTTATAAAGATGAAGTTGAGATTCAACTCAACAAGATAATCAAGGTACTAAGAAGTGACTGGGGTGGTGAGTATGAAGCACCGTTTGGTAAATTTTATGCACAACACACAATTATACATCAAACCACTACACCATATTCCCCTCACCAAAACGGCATTACAGAACGAAAATATCGTACCTTAAAAGAAATGATGAATGCAATGCTGATAAGTTTTAGACTGTCTCAAAACATGTGGGGTGAAGCTATATTGTCTAGCAATTACCTTTTAAATAAGGTACCCGTAAGAATATAGACAAGACCCCATATGAGCTATGGAAAGGAAGAAAGTCTTCCTACAAATTCTTACGAATGTGGGAGTATCTTGCCAAAGTGGTTGTGCCTACACCTAAGAAGGTGAAGATGGGCCTAAAACTATTGATTTCATTTTCATTGGATATGCACATAACATTAGTGCTTATCAGCTTTTGGTTTATAAGTCTGACATCCCAGATATATATAAAAACACGATAAAAGAATCAAGAAATGCATTATTCTTTAAAGATGTATTTCCATGTAAATCGAATGAAGAAGCTAGTTTGTCAAAACGAACACATGCTGAAAGTTATGAGGACCAAGAACAAGAAGTTGAGGATGAACCTAGATGTAGCAAAAGAGCTAGGACAAACATGATGCAGTCCTGGAAGGATATATTGATGTTAACTGGATATATGATATGAAAGATTCAAAATCCACTAGTGGGTATGTATTCACGCTAGAAGGTGCTACTGTATCTTGGAAATCCTATAAACAGACATGTATAGTCATATCTACAATGGAATCAAAGTTTATTGCTTTAGATAAACGTGGTGAGGAGGCTGAATGGTTACACCAATTCTTAAAGGATATTGCAAAATGGTCAAAGCCTGTGCCAGCGATTTGCATCCACTGTGATAGTCAATCAACAATAGGAAGAGTACATAGCAACATGTATAAAGGGAATTCTAGACACATACGTCGAAGACATAACACCATTAGACACCTTCTTTCAATTGGAGTTATCTCTATTGACTATGTAAAGTCAAAAGATAACATAACGGATCCACTAACCAAAGGGTTAAACAGAGAGTTAGTTGAGATATCATCGAGGGGAATGAAACTAAAGCCCATGAAATAAAAAAGTCAATACAATGGAAACTCAACCTAGTTGACTGGAGATCCCAAGATCTAGGTTCAAATGGACAACCAAGTTGTAAGACTTAGTTGGATCACTGTGGGTGTTACCTATAGTCCATTCCTATGATGAAATAATGATACCCAAAAGAAAAAGGTTAAACTATATTTTTAATGATTCTTATACGTCGAAATTCCAAGCAATGGAAATCCGAGCAGAGTAATGGGAGTTACTATTAATTAAGAAATCACCTATATGAGAGAGAAGTGGAGCCGCTTCCAAAAGAGAATAATGAAGGGCTATATTCTCTAGCGGCTCTCATAGAACCAAGCGTATGTTCATGGCCAAAACGAACATAATAATGAGAACCAAATTGGGTCTGGAAGATGCCTGTGTGAAGTGTGCTATCGTTTACATAAAATGGCAAAACAGTTCAAGGATGTCATATCTACTAATCAACCAGTAAAGTAAGCATGCTTTTACAATAGAAGATTCAAAGGGTAACACCTACATATCCTATGCAGGTATCGACCATTTGAACTTACCAAAAATCATCTATCGTGTCTCCTAGGTCAATTTTCATTCATGTGGGGGATTGTTGGAAAATTTGTGACAAACTACCAATTTGAGAGTATTATTTGAGTATGATTGGTTTCATGAAAATGAAATATCAATGTATATTCGAATTCTCCTTCATGAGAGCTTCGAAGTGGTATACTCAAACTCATAAATCGATTAATGCGTGAATGAGAAATTGAGCCTTAAAGTGAGCCCATTGTGTAGGGGAAAAAAAACATCCTACATTGGTTGGGTAAAAAACTTATATGTCGTATATAAGTAACTTTGTGATAGTAGCTTATCAACATGTGTGGCATAAAGGCTCTCTCTAGCGTGCGTAGGGGGGTGTAAATCAAGGACCTCAAACCTTCGATTGCATGACTCGTGTGTGGGCGCGACCTGCATATACGAATGCCGCTCCGATTGGACTGTGAGAGTACAACCAAAAGTTTGCTACTATTTGAATTTAATTTTTTCGAAATCAGTTTGTTGATAAGGAAAGAATTAATTATTTTTCCTAAGTCAAGCATTTTAAATGAATGATAAGGTAGAATGATAATTTCCATTTTGATTAAGGAAATTAATTGAATTAAGGAAATAGTTGATTTTCGGTTTGGATTCTGATGCTTACTTGATCACTAAGTAATCAGAATCAGCGATCAGTTTTGGATTATGATACTTACTTGATCATTAAGTAATCAGAATCAATGATTTATCAGGAATAAATCTTTTAGAAGATTATTCTTTAAGTAACTTTCCTTTATCATATAAAACGTAGTTATTAAGCAATTTCCAAATCAATCTTTATGACTTCGGTTATATAAGAAACCCTAGTCTGCACTTCATATATGCATTCTCACAATCAAGAAATTCAAAGCAGTCTTATTCTCTCTTCTCTTTTTTATTTTCTAGTAAGTTCAAACCTTATTTGAGTTCGTTAAGAGTGGATTGTGCTTTGCAATTACACTGTTGAATCGTTGTATCCTGTGAGACAATCGCCTTACACATACGATGTTACTCAGCGAGATTGTCTTAAGAACACGGTGTGAAACACGGACCTCGATTCCGTTAACCGTTTGTTTCTGTTGGTCATTTTCTACATATTTCGTACCAGACTGTTTTTACGTACTACAATCAACATGTCTCATCTTTTTGTTTTTTTGTTTTTAATAAAAAAAATACCGGATCTTATCTAATGGAGAATCACATCTAATATTTGTTTTTAAAATATATAAATATATATTTTTTGAAATAAAATTTTAAATATCTGAAATCATATGACTTTTTTTAAATATCTGAAATCATATGACTTTTTTAACGATTATTTATTTAGGGGTTATATAATAATAATAAATTTATCGATTAAGGGTATCTTAGATATTTTACACAATGAAACAGGTCAACTGGAAGTCAACCGCCATGCTCTAACTCCACCCTTGATTGGAACCATCACCACTTTAAACTGTCTTGCTCCAAATTTGGTGGAGAAGACCTCACTGGGTGGATTTATAAGGTTGAATAGTGTTTCAATTTTAAAAATATTGCTTCCAACCAACAAGTGCAGCTCGCCTCATTTCACCTGAAAGGGATAACATTAAAATGGCACCGCTGGCTATCTAAGTTCAAGGGATCATTAACCTGGGATGAATTTACGAAGCAGTGCTCTAATGTTTCGGGCACATAGATTTTGAGGACCCCTCCGAAGCATTGATCAGATTGAAACGAGTTTCAACTATCGAGGCCTATCAAGAAGCCTGCAAGAAACTATCATATTGTGTCGACGGATCACCTAGAGTTTCTTTGGTGGGTTGTTTTATTGTAGGTCTCAAGGATGAGATTTGCTTGGATGTCAAGATCAAGCAATCGTGTACCTTAACCAACACTATTGGCGTGGCTCGACTGATTGAGGAGCACAATCTTTTACATAAAAAAGTGCGCAGCCCATTCGATTCTCTAGTGACTTTGGTGATGCCGATATCAACACCATATAACGGGCTGGCGTGTTAGGTCTCCCATCGACCTAAACGGCTAGCCAAAGTTCCAGCAACCCTCATATTTCCTTTATGTTATGTTTGGTATGAGGGATGAAGAGGATAACATATATCATTCGTGTTGTTTAGTATTGAAAAGAGAGTTGAATGGATGGATTGATATATAATTTATAAATTTACTCTATTACCCTTTTATATAAATTGAAGGGTAATACAAAATTGGAGGGTATTATTGTTATTTACCTCCTATTATACCTCTTCTTTCTTATTCGCTCCACGATGAGAGGATTGCTTATGGTGAGCCTAGAAGAAAGAGAGATCCCTCATCTTCTCGTATCCTCTCTCTTGTCTCTCTAACCAAACAAGGGATTGGAGTTCTCCTCCCACCTCTCTCTCACTCCAACCCTCTCCATCACTTCATCTCTCCCTTTTACCAAATAAAGCCTTAAGCGAATTACCAACCAAAAGGCTCAAGAATGTCAAGAAAGAGGGTTATGATTCTATTGTAACCAAAAGTTTGTGCCTGGAGATCGATGTAGTCAATCATAACTTTTCATGATTAAAGATTACCCAACCCTATGCTAACCACCCACAGATTTTATCCTTACAGACAAGGATAATTTGAGAGGCAAGTAACCACATAGGCCATGCAATACATGCTATCGAGCAAACCAATTCATGCAAGTGCACAAATTGCTCGTGAAAATTTCAGACCAATGAGAAGCTATGGGCCATGTTAGAGTTGGTTAGGAATAAATGACTAAGTTGTTAGAAGTACGGAACCCACATTCTCTATATTGGTATGATATTGTCTGCTTTGGGTCAAGCCCGCACTGATTTTCTCTTGGGACGCTTCCCAAAAGACCTCATACCAATGGAGGTTATATCTATACTTATATGCCTAAGATTATCCTCATATCTAGCTAATGTGGGACTTTGGTTGCACACCCAACATAAGTGCCACTGTTTACATCCACTAAGAACCTTATCCAAGCACATTTTCCATAGGTTGTTAGTGGTTGTTATTAGATTATTGCTTTCTAATATTTGGCATTAGTGGATGCCAAATGTTGTAATTTTTGGTGGCCTATAAATAGCAAAAAGCATCATTTGAATAAACAACGAATATTATACATCAAATATGTCTTCTTGAAATTCATTTATTATTATCTACTCTTTTCTTCTATTTTCTAGTATGTACAAATCAAGTGGTATTAGAGCCTTTCCGTTCCATGGACACCCGTGGAAAATCCAACATTGAATTCCACAACGAGGTCAGTGAAATTTTGATTCAACATAAGTCTAGTTTCGACCTCTTAAACAACAATTTCAATCAGATCAATACAATTTCGCAATCAATCTTGATTGAACTCCAATCTTTGAGTGTCACCTATGATGAGAATTCATTAAAGAAAAACATCAATCCTTTTTCCCTCGGAGAAACTTCCCACAATCGTTGCACAGCCCAAACAGATACTTCTTTCGGTCTTTAGATGTTCATACTGTCACATATGTCTTCACCAAATAATTTTGTAGGGCTAATAGGTCCCCCACCAACCCATAAACCAAGTCAACCGTCTTAAGTTTTGTTCAAGTGAATCACCATCCGAGAGGCTAGAGAATGTAAAGTTGTGCTTGGTCATCGTTGTCAACAGTCGTAACTCTTAATGGTAGAAGATATCCCATATTTAGACTACTCCACTACCGATGAAGCATAGTACGAACTGGCTTATGCAAAACCAATTCCCAAAAAAAAAAATTAATAGCATATCCCTATTTTATCCGTACGGACAAGGATAATTCGAGAGAGGAAGAATGATATATGCATGGACCAATCCATGATCAAGTCATGTAAGACCAAGTAAGAAGTCATTAGTTAGTTGTGTCAGTTTTGTCAATAGTTAGAGTTTAGGCTTTGAATAAGTTAGTGCCTTTGTTTTCCTCCATCATGCATGAGAGGTTGCATGATTTTAGCTCTACTTTCCCATTTCCTTTGAATTGTTAGTTTCTAATTTTTAGCAGTATGGTTGTATGATTTGTGTTAGATGTCAGACTTATAAATAGTTAGAGAATGAATATTGAATTAGGACATTGAATTATATACCAAACTATCCTCTCTATTATCTTCTCCTCTATATTCTTTCCTCTCTCTACATCTCAGTTCATCCAAACTATTTGATAAATATCACATATTCAAAGCTTCAGGTCGACCCAACTTGATAAATGTAAACTTTGGTTTAACTAAACCTTCGATGTGCAAGCCTTTGGGTTCATTAGTTTAGCATTCGAGTCACAATAGGTCTTTTGATGTTCTATAAACACTATGGGCATAATTTCATCAGGTTGGACTAACACCAATGAAATTGTACCAAAAGTTTACCTGAAGAGACCTGTGGATTTGACACTTTTTGTAATTTCAAACTTTTTCCGTATAAATACATGAGTGTGGCTATATACTAGGATATGAATTTAAATGTTAACATTCAACTAAATTTTTACCAATCTCTGTTACGATTACTTGATTGGGTAAACACTTTCGACCCGACCCTTCTAATATTATGGTACTCGTTTGAATTACTCCTAACCCCCTAACAGAGTGGGTACATGAGTGTTTGACTATCTCAGAAGTGATTATCAGAAAATAATCTAGCCAGCTCACAGTAATTAAGCATGGCACCATTTCTAGTCAACTCACAACTGATAGTCCTCCATAACTAACCAGCTCAATCTAGTCCCTTAGTTGAGCCACATCAGAGCTTCTCTCAATGAATTTAGGAAAATTGTTTGGCAAAACGAAACGAACAAATGCTCTGTATATAAACAGTCTTCTTGTATCGGTAATTATTCAAGAAATGAAATGCTTGTTTCTCTTTTATTCTCTGTTTGCTCTATTTCACTTTTCTGATTCTTTTTCAAGCTTTCACTAAAACTTTTATGGCAGCTGCAAATATAGGTTCTAATGGTGACTTTGACTCGAACAACAAGTACGACTGATCCGGCTCGCAAAATCTGAGGTTTTCGTCACTTTCTTCCAATCTGAACTTCAATCTTCATATTAAACTAGATCGCATCAATTATAGTTTTTGGAGATCTCGAGAACTTTGCTCAACAATTAAAAGCAAGAGCTTTACAGTTGAGAACAAAGCTATAAATTACTAGAAAAAGTGCTGTCTATAAATGATTACATCTTGAAGACACAACCCTTGAGTGAATGACACGGAACGGAAATAAAACGGATTACCAACGTAAACCCTAAGTGTTAGAATTTTCGATTAACACAAAACTATAACATGCTTAGGCACAAAATTAATCTGAATGTTTAACCTAAACATGTTTCTATACATACTTAATCAAACCCTAAACATATATACAACATAACCCATATCAATTCAAGAGAAAATAAGTAAATCTAGAAAGCGGAAGCGTACCTGAATTCATTGCTGGAGATTTGTGAACGGGTTGTGATCTTCCAAATTATCACGAACTTTATGAACCCTACTATGTTCTATTTTGTTCTGTTGATGGGATACAGAGAAAACAAAAGCATCATGTAATTTGGGGACCATAACCCTAAATATATATAATAATCAAATTATTATATATTGACTATTTCTAATTCGGCCCCTCAACAAATTAGAAATAGTACTCTGATATCTACACATTAATTCCATGACAATTATACCCTTAAACCTTAATGCTTTATATCTTAATTAGAACACTTTAATTTAGGCTTAATCAAAAGACAGCACAACACATTTAATGTTCACATGTGTGGCCCCATATGATGGAATTTTCCAACACTGAGAACACAAAAACTGGAATCCACCAGAAAAGATATCAAAATTCTACTTAAAATTTTATTAATATTCTTAAAACAGAGAATAAGAGATTTAAATAGCCTCTGCAAACCTTAACTAAAAGAAAAAAGATCAAATTGGACATTCACTAAACAAATAAAAACTAAAACGAAAAAAACTAAAAAATTAAATAAAACTCCAAAAGCTCGACAGTCTGCCTTAATCAGCTATTTTTGAGGGTACTAACGACCTCAACCGGGGAACTCGGGTTCCCATAGCGTAGATCGCTAAAATCCCTTTCCGAAAACATATTATAATAGCTAATCAGACAACCGAACTAAAAGTTATATCATTTTTTTCGAACCAGCTCTTTTAGCCGTGCATATTTCTCTCTTTGATAATTTTATATCCGACTCTTCTTTAAACTCCAAAGATAATTGTCCTGCATCAGTGAAAAACTAGCTATTGCTGGTCAACCAAGTTCAGAGGCAGAGTCGATCTCACAAATCTTATGAGGTATGGGCTTTGAGTATGATCCTGTTGTTGTCAATATCACAGGAAGACAATAACAGATCGACCTTCAAGAAATACAATTTAAGTTGATGAGCTATGAGAGCAAACTTACTCAATATAGTGCTACCACTTCAATTGACATGAGTCATGCCTCAGCACAATATGCTTATATTGGAAATTTCAAAGGAAATAATGAAAGAGGTGATCACTCTAGTAGTGGAGGCAAATGCTGAAATAGAGGTAGATCTAGCTTAAGATTTATGTGTCAATTGTGTGGAAAGGCTGGTTATATAGTGTTTTTATGCTACAAGAGATTTGACCAGGCCTTTCAAGGGCTCAGTATGTAGAATATGCAGTCTTGAGTGAACCAGTAGAGCAATACAACAGGTCAATGTACTGGATGCTTTCAAGCTCACCTGAGCTAGTATGTAACTTCACCCAATCAATTGCAAGGTTTTTCACCAAACAGCTCAAATGCAAATGCCTTATTTGTCTCACTATGCACTGTGATGGATCCTTCATGGTATATGCATAGTGGTGCTACGAATCATATCACTACAGATGCACAAAATCTCTCACACAAAACAAATTAAAAAAGCAGACAAGCTCTCAGTCAGTAATAGAGCTAAACTTGATATCATACATGTTGATTCCTCTGTTATACCTTCACACAACTCACATTAAACACCTTTATTCCTAAATAATATCTTGCATGTTCCAATCATCACTAAAAAACTGTTAAGAATCTCACAGTTCACAAAAGATAATAATGTTGTGGTTGAATTTAATCCCAAGTTTTGTATGATTAAGAACAAGAAATTGAAGAAGGTTTTATTGCAAGGGGGACCTTTCAACAATTAGTGACGAGTATAGTACTTCAAGGTTTCAAAACATTGTTTGTGTTAAAAATTACTGACGTTTATAAAAAAAATGTTTGTCAAATTCTGGTTGTAAGTGTGATGTTTCTGCTGGTGTTTCACAGTCATGTTTCAATGTTTCTTAGTCTTGTTTTAGTATTAATGCAGCTGATAGTCTTGATACTAGGAGATAGTCCTCTCTACATCAACTATCACCAGCTTCTTGTTACAATGTAAATGGAATAAAACCTTGTAAGAATTTCAATTCTAAAGGAATACATTCTAATTTGTTTCTTTGGTATACAAAACTTGGACATCCTTATTTTCCTATTTTGAAATAAGTTTTAAGAAAAATAATTTTGCCTTGCACATCACCACTATCTTTGGATTTCTGTGATGCTTGTCAGTGTGGCAAGTTCCATCAATTGCTTTTTCAATCATCCAAAACAGTGTACAAACAACCACTTTAGTTGATTTTTTATGATGTTTGAAACTTATTCTCATGTCTCTAAGCAAGGTCATAAATAGTATGTCCACTTCATAGATGCCTTCTCCAAATTTACTTGGATTTACTCTTTTGAATCAAAGTCTCAAATCAAAGGTACATTCATTAGATTTCAGAAGCAAGTAGAACTAGCATTTGACAAAAAAATCAATTGTGTACAGAGTGACTGGGGAAGAGAATACAGACGTTTGGCCATTTACCTTGGTCAAATTGGATTCATGTTTAGGCGTCTTTACCCTCATATTCATCAACAAAATAAAACCTGAGAACTCAAGCATATACATATAATTGAGGTTGGTCTTACTTTACTATCTCAAGCTTGGCTAATACTCTCCTTTTGGTGGGAACGTTTTCTATACTCCTGTGTATACTTACTAATAGATTTCAGACTCCCATATTAGATCATGTTTCACCTCTCCAATAATAAAATATATCAAGATTCTTCGGAACAAAAGCTTGTTGCGGTTGTATTATATTTATTTACTAGCCCATGCAATGAAGTGAATTTATACTAAACATGTAAGATTTTTATAAAATTGTGAGTAAATATTATATTATATTTTGAGTTTATAAAACTGAATTGATTGGAGTGTTTAAGTAAGTGAGAGTTGACCGAATAAAGCCTGTTATTAATGTGATCAATATTTATTGGGCTCGGTGCACCTTAGCTACATTAAATATATGTAAGATATGGTATAAACAATTGTATACGTATGAGCCTAGTATTCCTATTAGGACTAGCCATCCTATTAGTATTTGAGAATTCATTGAGAATTATTTATGGATTAGGATTCTAGGAAGTTATACTATTTATAGGGGGTCCCTACTCTCACTCATAATAAGTTTTACAGAATTGTCTCCCCATTAGGCAATATGAGGAAGGTGAGAAGAGAGTAGAAGACTCTCTATTATTTTTTTTGTTTTCTTTTCAGGTTATCGCGTTATTATGGATTCGGTATTAAGACTACGAATGGATTGTTTCCGTTGTGCTTCTAGGTACGCGACTATTCATACTTATATATAGAATACCATATTTAATTATATCGCTATATAATACTTACAGTGGTATCCAAGTTGATCGTATTGTTACATAGGTTGAATCTATTTATTTTTAAGGATTGAATTTAAATTATTAATGTCATTCGTTAAATCCATATTTCAGTTGCGTTGATTTTACACGTGGAATGAATATAATATGGTTTCGTGATTTAGATTGTCAATATGTACCTGACATGACATTATATATTATATATTAGTGTACCTGATTATAACAACAAAATTAAATTGCATGTATGAATTCTTGTAGTTTTGACGTGTATTGTTAGTAGTTACGAACCTGGTTATAAATTTGGGTTGGATGTAGATTTGTGTTTTAGGCGTGATCTTTGTGCACCATACCCACGCCCATGTGCAGGTTGGTGGGTCTGACAAATTTAACCCATGTTTGTACCTGGGTTGATGGCATTTAGAACTGTGCCAAGTTGTGGATTGTTGTCGTGCAAAGATCCACACAAATGCGGGTTGTTCTTCGCAGACACGTGTGTTGGTGGGCATCGTGAGTTCGTCGGAGCCGTGGTTAGCCGTCCTCTTCCTGGTGACGACGTGGTTTGCTGCCGTGGAAGAGATCTCGCTGTTGCGATCTCTAATTTTTCGAATTGATTCACGAGTATTTGCGGATCTAATGACTCGAACTGATCTGGGTTGGATTGCCGCTGTTTTTCCGACTGTGTTGCCGCCGTTCTGATGGCTGACAGAACTGGATTGAGTGGCGGCGCCACTTGCTGAGAATTAGATAAAATATGAGGACTATTTTGTTATTTTCCTAGGCTCTTTTGTAATTAGATATAATTATGGGTTGTTCTGTAATTTTTCAATGGCCTGTTTGAATTAATTGTAATACTGAGATATCTGTGTAATTGTTCACGTGTTGGGTTTGATTTATAATTTTAGAAAATATTTAGGGCCAGTTTAGTATTTTGAAAAGTATAGGGATCAATTTGAAATTTACCAAAATTATGAGGTAATTTTAAGTTTTTCCAAATTTTTTTTTATGAAAAATAATTACAGTTCATAAATAATTATTATGATTTCAGATGATTATGTTTCGCGTAGTGACTAATCATTAAGATTTCATAATAATTATTAGTTTTAGAATTTTCTCATGAATCGGATCACTACGTTTTCACGTAGTGAACTAGTCATTAAGATTTTGAGAAATTCATCGATTATCAATTATTAATGATTTTGATTCAATAATTGATAGAATTTTCTCGTAAATCGGATGATTATGTTTCACGTAGTGATTAATCATTAAGATTTTGAGAAATTCATCGGTTATCAATTATTGATGAGGTTAAAATTAATAATTTGTTTTGACTATTCTCGTGAATTGAGTGATTATGATTTACGTAGTGACTAATCATTTCGATTTTAAAAATTTAGTTGGCTAACGATTATTAATTTGGTAAATTTTAATAATTGATAGAATATTCTCGTGAATTGGATGATTATGTTTCACGTAGTGACTAATCATTAAGCTTTTGAGATGTTCGTTGTTTATCAATTATTAAATTTAAACTGTAAAGATGAAAATGCATGTGTTAATCATCTCCGTAAGAGGGTTGTCACATGTGATAGGTGATGTTCTTCTCCGTAGGAGATTCATCATCTTGAGGTATTCAACTATAGAACTGCAATGATGGAATTATATGCATGTGATGAGTGATGTTCTTCTCCGTAGGAGGTTCATTATCTCGAGGTATTCACTTATACGATATGTTATGAATATTAGACACATGTGATGGGTGATGTTCTTCTCCGTAGGAGGTTCATCATCTTGACATATTTATTTATATAATGTGATATAAATGTTAGAAATTTTGGAAGTTGTCTCTATTGTATTTTCATTTAATTGAATGAAAGTGCCCAACACTTAATGATGTCTACATATTCTATATGCTCACGGGCAATATCCATTCCACATAAATTTAAGAAGGTTATTATTTCTCATTATTTTGCATAATTTAAACTAAAAAATATGTGTGACCGTGTCGGATTGATTAGGAGAAAGATATAAATTTATGTTGGGTGCAGTGATATTAGATTTGCGGTTCATGTTTTACTAATGTGCACCTATGAAATTATTATAGAATTGTATGGTTACGTTTCTACGTGGTAGACTAACTATTAATATTTCATTATAATTTGTTTATTTCATTGAGGACAATAATTGATTATATTCGAAATTATTATAAAGTTTGATGGTTATGTTTCTACGTAGTGGACTGACCATTAAGATTTTATAATGATCGTTTGTTAAAATTATATAATCAATTGTGTTTGGAATATTTATGAAGTAGGATTGCTATATATTCACGTAGTGAACTGGTTGTTAAGATCCCATAATATTCGTTGGATTATCAATGATTACGGTTTTGAACTGCATTAAGGTAAAACTATACATGTGTTGATCATCTGCCTAAGAGAGTCATCACTTGTGTAAGTTTTGTGAGCAATGAAGAATAAAGAGTGATGTTTATCTCCTAAAGAGATTAGTCACTTGTATAAAAGTTTTAACACGTGCGTTGTGGTCTTTATTCAAAAGATAGATCATAATGTTGTGTTGGATTTTCATGAAGGTTAAATTATTATTATAATGATTACAGAAATCGGTGTGAGCATGAATATACTGTGACATAATTTTTTTTTTAAATGCCTCTACTATTTCTAAATACATATCATTAAGATATTGGTTGGTTGATGCACCTTTTTTGATGGATTAGATAAGACGCTCCAATTGGTTGATGGTTGATGGATCTTTTTACCTTAACGAGGATTAAAGGGTAAATAAAGTTTAATGAACCCACTGTCGAAAGTTTGTTAAGGTCTAGTGCCTTATAAGTAGATGGAGATTAATCTACTTTGAAGTTATGTCTTTGTTTGTTATTTTGATAAAGTTGATAGGGTACAAATACCATAAGAAGTAGTCTGGAAATTTTGATAATTCAACATAGCAATTAACGAAAAATACTGGGGAAATAAAATAATTTGATATCGCAAGAAAAAGTAACCCTTGATTTATGTTTTGAATTATTTGATTAATTATTAATTAAGCTCTTAGTGGGTTATTTCTTGTGATACATTTTATATTATAAATTCTTGCAATGAACTCAGTATTTAATAGGGACTAAGTAGTTTAGAGGTTTTATTATAATTCATTTGAATTCATAGTATTTGTAGAGGTTAATTGTTTTATGATCACATGTATGTATGTATGTATAAAGAAATATGTGGCTTTATATATTGCAACTCTAAAGAATTTTGATTGTGAAATCATATTTTGAGGTAGATTATGATAATTTCACTGTATTTATCTTCTCTAAATATGATAAAAGATCTTGGAGGTTTAACCATATGGATATTGTGGTGAGAGTAGATTTAAGAGTTGCGAGTTTCTAATAGCCATAAGTAAAATAACTCTTGATATACTAACCAAGATATTTGACTCCAGAGGTTTTGTTGAGCATGTTATATCATGTATTGGATGATTGATATTTTTGATGTGTTTGGTTAGTGTGAGTTGTCTTTAATTAGATTAACTGCATTTATTCATGTATGTTTGTTTTATATTCTCGGGAATGTATTGTATATGCATGTTAAAATGTTTCCCATACTTGTTATTATGTACACACAGATGGTTGGTTATGACAAGAAATCTCAAGCATTTAGCTTGAAGGGGTAATTCACTCATAAGGTATAAAGTTTCTACCGATGAGTGAACATTACTTAAGACTGGAGGTTTAACTCATGGTCAAAGTGTTTGGTCAATGAGTGTAAGATGCTTAAGACATTAAATTTATCGTCTTAATATACTTTTCTTGAAGCGAATGTGGACCTATATGGAAATAGGCATGATGATAACATCTGCATGTAATTTCCATACCACACATACATACCATTTTACCCGGGTAGGTAGAGCTAAGGGTATTTTGATTACATATGGTCTTATGTCGATTAAAGATGTAATGATCTTTTTGTAGTTGGATACTTGAGGTTCTATTGGACTAAAGGGGCGGAAGGTGGTGTTACTCTCTTAAACATTCCTTGTGGACACATATAATTGTTTGTCAATTCGAAGAGTCGTTTTCTAAAATGAATTTTCAAATCTAAAAAATAATAATGTATGTGTAGCTCAAGTGGGAGAATGTAAGATTTTTATAAAATTGTGACCAACATATTACATAACATATTACATTATATTTTGAGTTTATGAAAACTGAATTGATTGGAGTGTTTAAGTAAATGATAGTTGACCGAATAAAGCCCGTTATTAATGTGATCAATATTTGTTGGGCTCGGTGTACCTTAGCTATATTAAATATATGTAGGATATGGTATGGGCTATTGTATATGTGTGGGCCTAGTATTCCTATTAGAACTAACCATCCTATTAGGGTTTTGATAATCCCATAAATTCTAGGAAGTTATACTATTTATAGGGGGTCACTACTCTCACTCATAATAAGTTTTACAGAATTGTCTCCCCATTAGGTAATCTGAAGAATGTGAGAAGAGAGTAGAAGACTCTCTATTATTTTCTTTTCAGGTCATCACGTTATTATGGATTCGGGATTATGACTATGAATTGGATTGTTTTTGTTGCGCTTCTAGATACGTGACTATTCATACTTATGCATACTTATGCATACAATACTATATTTAATTATATCGTTATATAATACTTACAAAACACATATGTAGATACACTTTTCTTTTGAAGTAAAAAAGTGATTTTCCTATTAAGTAGATGGAACTAACTTATTATTTTTAGTTTAAGACTTTTTGTTTTTGGTTTTCAGTTGTGCTAGTGTGATATTAAATTCTCTCTTTTTGGTGCTCAAATTGGAACCA
Organism: Dipteronia dyeriana; assembly: GCA_032871835.1. NCBI lineage: Eukaryota > Viridiplantae > Streptophyta > Magnoliopsida > Sapindales > Sapindaceae > Dipteronia > Dipteronia dyeriana. Next base: position 34,443,204 of record CM065298.1, read on the forward strand.
TAAATCAAAAAATAAGTACCATATCTGATTCTTGTGCCCTACTTTCTGAAGATTAACAGTATTTTTTTTATTTACCACTAAGAAAACATTTTAGAGTCAATGAAAAATAAAGATAAATGGATTATATATGTACAGATATATGGTTTTCAAGTGAAATCGTACTTTTTGAAAATAGCTAAATAAGAGATATATATATATATTAGAGGTTGAATCTTGTTCTTTCACTAGAATTAAGAAAATCTACTAACTACCGGGACTTTTCAAGAGTGTACATAAAATAGTGAGGAAGATGGTGAATATGAACACTACTAATGTGCCCTATAAATTGTTTTTCTTTTTTTCATATTGAGAACTCCATATCAATCCAAATCACAGAGATTATCTTTTAGATGATCAAGGCTTTAACAAAATCGTGATCATCAAAAACCTTATATTAATTGGTCATTAAAGCATCCCATCTACATTTCAAAAATAGAATGTTTTGTAGATGATCTCCAAATTGATTTATGGAGACCTTGAACATGGTCTCTTTGCGTTTTTTTGCTTAACCCAATAAATCCCAATACTTTCTTTTATTACTTTTAATTTTCTGTTCTCAAACATTTTATTTGTTTTTGTCTGACCCAATAAACCCATAAACATATTCTCAACAGTTTTGACATAATCTTCCTATTTTTGTTTGTTTCGTTTGATTTTTTTTTTCATTCTTTTCGTTGTCCACTTTCATATAACTATCCTCTTCCAAACTTCTTTATTTAATTGCTTTCATAAACAAATAGCCATCTCTTCTAGGAGTGATTGTGGCAGGGGTCTTGTTTTCTGTTTTTAGTTTTTGTTGTGTTGTTACATTTTGTTTTGTTAATGTAAAAAAAGAAAACCATGAAGAAAAAAAAATAGTAAAAGAAAATAAAAATCACCAGAACAGTAAGTACAACAAGTAGACTCGGACCCATTCAAGTTTTTTAACTAAATTAAAACAAATTCAAACAACATTTTTTCAAAAGCATTACACAAATAATAAACAATAATTTTTTTTTCAAAAAAAAAAAACGAAGATAAATACCTTTACTGTAAGTCCACCAGAAATTGTAACCAAACCAATAAAGATTTGAATTTTTTCTTATCCAACTTCTGCATCAAGAATAAAACGATGATGAAAAACTTGAAAAATTCAAAGATGACATAAGCGTAAAGGATTGTCTAGTTACATACATAAGTGCAAAGACATGTGATTTGATGAAGAATCGAAAATTGATAGATTAATAAGGATTTGATGAAACTGAAAATTATAGTTTGGGAAAGAATATTGAGATGCTTTTCTTTTTTGATTTTGAGTAAATGATAATTATGAATGATAAATTTGTATATTATTTTAGTGGGAGATAAGGCACACTAGTGGTTTTTCTGTCATAACTTATATCAGTACATTGTATATGGACCATTGATTATGGAGAAGTTTTGACAAGTGTATATACTTTGAGTCAAAGCATGTAAATCTAATGGTTCGCATTTAACGCACTGACGAATTTATATCGGTACGTACTGACTTGAAAATTTCCGTATATATATATATATATATATATATATATATATATATATATATATATATATATATGAGATAAACAAATATACGATTTTCTTTGATTTTTTTAAAATGAAATGTAGAACGTATCATTTACTCATTGAATAAAGAAAATAACTTTTTTTCGAACATTTCCTAACTCCACTAATTCCAAACAATAAATTTTATTATAACCAAATTCAACAAATGTCATTTTGTAACGAAGATCCAAAATCAAAGCTATAGCCATGATAACTAAAAAATCACCTTAATATTTGTGATATTTGTTATACAATTTATTAGCCATGTTTTTCATGAAGACATCACTATTGTCCAAGTTTTGTTTCAAAAACAAATAAGTTGATAACACATTAGGAAAATACAAATTTAAAGTGGGACACTTTATTCTTGAGAAACTACAAGTAACATCATATAAATGTTGCAAGGAAAATTTAGTTTTATCAACTCTCTCCCACTCACTTGGGGGCAATACTTGTTTATTATCAAGCATCTCCAAAGCACATCAAACATGACGATAATATAAAGCACTTTAAAGCATAAAAAAAAAAGTCGAATTCCATCTAGTTGAAACATCTTACCTCATACCAATCTTAGAATCCAAACCAACTTGCTTGACATTTTTTGCAAACTTTTGTTTCTTGACTTGTGATATTTTAATGTATCTAATACTTCACAAATTTTCAAGACAACCTCATCTATTTCCTTCAATCAATCATGAACTATTAAATTAAGAATGTGAGCATAACAACGTATGTGTAAAAACTCCCCATTACATATAAGCTTTAGGTAAGTTCAACTGACTTTTTGAAAAGATCAACAAAAGCTTTATTAGATGAGGCATTGTCCAAAGTTAATGAAAAAAAAAACATATTTCCAATTCCACATTCATGTAACCATGTATCCAGGATGGCCCAGCTGTACCAAGGAAAAGAATAGAAGAAGCATCTGACTTCTTCATGCATGCTCCACTTGGCTCGGGGGGATATAACTCAGTTGGTAGAGCTCCGCTCTTGCAATTGGGTCGTTACGATTACGGGTTGGATGTCTAATTGTCCAGGCGGTAATGATAGTATCTTGTACCTGAACTGGTGGCTTACTTTTTCTAAGTAATGGGAAAAAGGACCGAAACATACCACTGAAAGACTCTACTGAGACAAAAATGGGATGTCAAGAATGTAAAAGAGGTAGGATGGGCGGTTGGTCAGATCTAGTAAGGATTGTACATTGACGGTAGTTGGAGTCGGATGCTCTCTTAGGGTTCCCTCATCTGGGATCCCTGAGGAAGGGGATCAAGTTGGCCCTTGCGGACAACTTGATGCACTATCTCCCTTAAACCCTTTGAGCAAAATATGACAAAAGGAAGGAAAATCCATGGACCGACCCCATCGTCTCCACCTCGTATGAACTACGAGATCACCCCAAGGATGCCTTGGTATCCAGGGGTCGTGGACTTACCATAGAACTCTGCTCAATAAGTGGAATGCATTAGTTGTCCACTCTCAGGTTGGGCAGTAAGGGTTAGAGAAGGGCAATTACTCATTCTTAAAACCATCATTCTTAAGATCAAATAGTCGAGGCGGAAAAGGAGGAAAAGCCCTCCGTTCCTGGTTCTCCTGTAGCTGGATCCTCCGGAACCACAAGAATCCTTAGTTAGAATGGGATTCCAACTCAGCACCTTTTCTTTTGAGATTTTAAGAAGAGTTGCTCTTTGAAGAGCACAAAACGATGAAAGTTGTAAGCTGTGTCCGGGGGGGAGTTATTGTCTATCGTTGGCCTCTATGGTAGAATCAATGGGGGCTTGAAAGGTCGGGGTTTACCCTGTGGTGGATGTCAGCGGTTCGAGTCCGCTTATCTCCAACTCGTGAACTTAGTCGATACAAAGAATATGATATCACCCAATTTTTTCGATTCGGTAAATCATTATATGGTTTATCATTCATGGATGTTGATAAGATCCTTCCATTTAGCAGCACCTTAGGATGGCATAGCCTTAAAGTAAAGTTAAGGGCGAGGTTCAAACAAGGAAAGGCTTACGGTGGATACCTAGGCACACAGAGACGAAGAAGGGCGTAGTAAGCGACCAAATGCTTCGGGGAGTTGAAAATAAGCGTAGATCCGGAGATTCTCAAATAGGTCAACCTTTCGAACTGCTACTGAATCCATGGGCAGGCAAGAGACAACGTGGCAAACTAAAACATCTTAGTAGCCAGAGGAAAAGAAAGCAAAAGTGATTCCCGTAGTGACGGCGAACGAAATGGGAGCAGCCTAAACCGTGAAAATGGGGTTATAGGAGAGCAACACAAGCGTCGTGTTGCTAAGCGAAACGATGGAATGATGCACCCTAGATGGCGAGAGTCCAGTAGCCGAAAGCATCATTAGCTTACGCTCTGAGCCGAGTAGCATGGGGCACGTGGAATCCCGTGTGAATCAGCAAGGACCACCTTGCAAGGCTAAATACTCCTGGGTGACCGATAGCAAAGTAGTACCGTGAAGGAAGGGTGAAAAGAACCCTCATCAGGGAGTGAAATAGATAATGAAACCGTAAGCTCCCAAGCAGTGGGAGGAGACCAGGGCTCTGACCGCATATCTGTTAAAGAATGAGTCGGTGACTCATAGGCATTGGCTTGGTTAAGGGAACCCACCGGAGCCATAGCGAAAACGAGTCTTCATAGGGCACTTGTCACTGCTTATGGACTCGAACCTAGGTGATCTATCCATAACCAGGATGAAGCTTGGGTTAAACTAAGTGGAGGTCCGAACCGACTGATGTTGAAGAATCAGCGGATGAGTTGTGGTTAGGGGTGAAATGCCACTCGAACCCAGAGCTAGTTGGTTCTCCCCAAAATGCGTTGAGGCGCAGCAGTTGACTGGACATCTAGGGGTAAAGCACTGTTTCGGTGCAGGCCACAAGAGCGGTACCAAATCGAGGCAAACTCTGAATATTATATATGACCTCAAAATAACATGGGTCAAGGTCGGCCAGTGAGACGATGGGGGATAAGCTTCATTGTCGACAGGGAAACACCCCAGATCACCAGCTAAGGCCCCTAAATGACTGCTCAGTGATAAATGAGGTAGGGGTGCAGAGACAACCATGAGGTTTGCCTAGAAGCAGCCACCCTTGAAAGAGTGCTTAATAGCTCAATGATCGAGCGTTATTGCCCCAAAGATGAATTGGGCTAAACGATTTACCGAAGTTTTGGGATGTAAAAATGCATCGGTAGGGGAGCGCTCCGCCTTAAAGGAAAGCACCAGCGCGAGCGGGAGTGGACGAAGCAGAAGCAAGAATGTCGGCTTGAGTAACGCAAACATTGGTGAGAATCTAATGCCCCGAAAACCCAAGGGTTCCTCCGCAAGGTTCGTCCACGGAGGATGAGTCGGGGAGAATTAATCTGGACTACATATTAATTATTGGATCATATTTGAATTACCAACAGTGGATCCCTTAGCCCCAGTTTTAATTTTAATTGATTTACATTTTTATAACAAGCTTAGTAATTAATCTAGATAATTAATTCTACAATGACAAGTGAACAACCTCCCTATGGTTCGACCCGGTCTTACCGGTTAATTTATTACTATGACACTCTTATACTTGGGAGTATGAACACTTCTTTAGAACGTGTCAAGTTTTTGACGCCGCTGCCGGAGAGGTAAGTCCGCATTTTCTTTGTAGAAGTAATTTCATTTTAATTTTATTTTAGTTTTGCTAGTTTTTTTTTCTATCTTATTTGTTCTTATTTTGTATTCATTTTGCATCACTCATCTCAATCATAAACTTCATCCACTTAAAAAAAAAAAAAGCACTTGTAATCATTAATCACATTTTTGTATTTTAGTCCTTCAACTTTATATTTTCATTTTAGCTTAGATCTAGTTTGTATTTGTATATAGGTCATTTTATTTTTCATTTTTGCATATAAGTCCCTTTAATTATCGTATTTTCACTTTAGTCCCTATATTTATAATTATTTACACTTTTGCCCCAACATTTGTGTATATTTACATTTACACCCCTAGAATTTTGCATCTTGTTATTTTTATCACTTTTTCTTTTATTTTCTTCATTTTTATGTATTTCACCTCCATGAACCCTTATTAAATTTGCATGAGACGTTGGTCTCGAACATCTAGTGGTAGATTAATTAGAAGATCACAATCACCCACATTCACTAACAACATGGCTAAAACCCCACTTAGACATCCAGCAGAAAACCAAGCCGAGAACATTTTAGACAACCTTAACAACGTGTCTCAACACAGCAACCATCTGCCTTATGTTAACCATGACCAACACATTAATCGAAATCCACCTAAAACTCTTAGAGACTACATGAACCCCACACGTACTGAAGTACCTTCATGCATAGCTTTCCCACCAAATGCAGCACACTTTAATTTTAAACCGGAAATCATTCAACTTTTACCCAATTTTCACGGTCTTGAATCTGAAAACTCATATTTGCATCTTAAGGAGTTTGAGGAAGTCTCTAACACTTGCACTGACCAAAATGTTAGCATGGATATAATCAGGCTTAAGTTTTTCCCTTTTTCCTTAAAAGATAAAGCTAAAAATTGGTTACAAAACCTTAGGTCATGATCAATTCAAACTTGGAATGATATGCAACAACGTTCTTAAAGAAATTTTTCCCACCTCATAGAACAAACTCTCTTAAGAGGCAAATCACTTCATTTACCCAAAAACCTGGGAAAGCAATTTACCAATGTTGGGATAGGTTCAAAGAGTTGTTAAATGTCTGTTCACATCACGGTTTTGAAACATGGAGGATAGTGTCACATTTTTATGAGGAACTCACACCCCAAAGTAGACAAGTCATTGAAATGGTGTGTAATGGGGAGTTCAGTGACAAAAATCCTGAAGAAGCACTTGAATACCTTTCCATGTCCCTGAAAATGCTCAAAATCGGGACACCATTGGTTCCTATAAGTCCATGAGCAAACCGCAACCATCTCCATATAGTGGAGGCATTTATAATCTTAGGGAAGATCATGACCTTCAAGCTAGATTTGCATCCCTAGATAGGAACGTTGAAGCTTTAGAAACTAAAAAGAGTGAACATGTAAAATTTGTACAAGAAATTGCATGCCATATATGTGATTCTGATGATCATATCACTCATAGTTTCCCAACTTTGCCAGCCATAAAAGATTGCCTTCATGAACAAACCAATGTTTTACACACTTTCAACAAGCCAAATTCCAACCCATACTCACAAATCTACAATCCTGGTTGGAGAAATCATCCAAACTTTAATTGGAGGAACAACAATCAAGTTCAGTCTTCACAACCACCAGGTCCATCAAATCCATAAACACACCAGAATTTTCAAAACCCACAAGGTTATACGCCTTATGTCCCACCATCTAGGAAAAACCTTGAAGACACTTTGCACTCATTCATTGAGAAACAAGAATCCATTAACAGCTGAACTGCACAAACCTTGATAGATGTTAAAGATACTTTGGCAAAGATTGCTTCTACACTCACCACACATGAAAAATGTAAGTTTCCATCTCAACCACAACCAAATCCCAAGAGTCAGTCAAGTTCCTATGACAATAACCAACGCCCAGACCAAGTCAAATCAATTATCACTCTTCGTAGTGGTAAGGTCATCAAAAAAACTTATTCTTGAATATGGTAAAAATGATGATGAGTCATTTTCCAAGGGTAATGAAGGGGTTGATGAAACCACTGTTGACGAAGAAATAATTGAATCCCCACCTACACTCTCATATCCTCAGGCTCTTAAAAATTCACAGAAATCGAAGCATCCCATGGAGATTTTTAAAATTTTCAAACAGGTAAAGATCAATATCCCTTTGTTGGACGCAATCAAACAGGTACCTTCCAATGCCGAATTTTTGAAGGATCTGTGCACTATGAAAAGGAAGTACCAGGTAAGAAAGAAAGCCTTTATGGTTGAACAGGTAAGTTCCATTCTTTCCAATAAAAATGTTTTGAAATATAAAGATCCTGGTTGTCCCACTATTTCCTGCACAATTGGTAACTGTAAAATTGAGCATGCTTTACTTGACCTAGGTGCTAGTGTAAATTTGCTCCCATACTCATTTTATCAGCAACTTAAACTTGATGAGTTAAAGCCGACTTCAACCACACTTTATCGTGCTGATATGTTAATTAAAATACCAAAATGAATAGTGGAAGATGTGTTAGTACAAGTAGATAAACTTATCTACCCAGTAGATTTTATTGTCTTGGAAACACAACCTGTTTTTAATGAGCACAAATCAATTCCTGTTATATTGGGCCAACCATTTTTAGCTACTGCTAATGCCTTGATTAATTGTAGGAATAGAATAATGAGCATGTCTTTTGGAAATATGGAAATTAAGCTTAAGGTTTTCAACATGTCTAAGGAACCATTTGATGATGAAAATGAAGATGAAGATGTAAACATTATTGAAACCATTGTTGAAGATCATATTGCCGAAGAAGAAAGAGACACTTTAGATTTTGAAGAATTGGAACAGAAAGATGACGAGCCAGAAAAAAAAAGCATTCATCAATGATTTTTTTCCTGGTGATCTTTTATTCTCTATCACAACTTTGCATTGGTATGCTGACATTGTTAATTATCTTGCAACAGGAATGCTGCCACTCGATTGGAATGCACAAGACAAAAAGAAATTTTTGGCCGAGGTAAAACATTTTTACTGGGATGACCCGTACTTATTCAAGTATTGTCCTGATCAAATTGTTCGATGGTGTATTCTAGGCAATGAGGTAAGTAGTGTCATTGAATTTTATCATTCTGAAGCATGTGGTGGTCATTTTTCGTCAAAGAAAACTGCTGCAAAAATCTTGCAGTGTGGATTTTATTAGCCCACCTTGTTTAAAGACGCACATGCATTCTGTAAAACCTGTGAAAATTGTCAAAAGTTAGGATCCATTTCCAAGCGAAACATGATACATTTAAACCCCATTCTTGTCACTGAAATATTTGATTGTTGGGGAATTGATTTTATGGGTTCATTTCCACCGTCATTTGGATTTTTGTACATTTTGGTTGCCGTTGATTATGTGTCAAAATGGGTTGAGGCAATTCCTTGTCGAAATAATGATCACAAAACAGTGATTAAGTTTTTAAAGGAAAATCTTTTGAGTCAATTTGGAATCCCTCGAGCCATTATCAGTGATGGAGGCAAACACTTTTATAACAAACTTTTTGAGTCTTTAATGAAGAAATATGGAGTCACACACAAAATTGCCACACCATACCACCCTCAAACAAGTGGTCAAGTTGAGTTAGCAAATAGGGATATAAAATATATCTTGCAAAAAACGGTTAACCCTGATCGAAAAGATTGGTCTCTTAGACTAAATGATGCACTTTAGGCTTACCGCACTGCATTCAAAACATCTTTGGGTATGTCTCCATATCGTTTAGTTTATGGAAAACCTTGCCACTTACCTATTGAACTTGAGAAAAAAGTATATTGGAATATTAAAGCTTTCAATTCTAACCTGAATGATGCTGGTGAATTGCGCAAGTTGCAAATAAATGAACTTGAAGAATTAAGAAATGATGCATACGAAAATACAAAAATTCGTAAAGAAAAATCTAAAACCTTTCATGACAGACGAATTTTAAGAAGATCATTTGAAGTTGGTCAAAAGGTTTTGCTTTATAATTCTCGACTTCATTTATTTCCTAGCATATTGAAATCAAAATGAAGTGGTCCATTTGTTGTGAAACAAGTGTATCCATATGGTGCCCTTGATATTGAGAATCTTAGGAATGGTAATGTGTTTAAAGTAAATGGACAACGTGTAAAACCATTCTTAGAAAATACAGATTTTCAAAAAGACGTTGCCGTTCTTTCTGACCCTTGTTACAAAGGTGAGTGAATAAATCTTTTGTTTTTGACTTTATTTGTATTTGCAATTATTATTTTTGTTTTCGTTCACTTTTACGTTTTGAATTTTTGTAGGATTAATTTCTAGGTTCGATTTTTGCTTGGTGTGTTTTGTTATATAACCCCGGTTAAATGGCGGATAACGGTACTCCATGACAATTCCAGTCGGTTTAATTCAGTTTCTCAAATAACTGATCCCCAAAACAAGGCATGGAAAAAAATTTCACAAACCTGCGAAAATATTTTCCATCGTTGCCCCAAAATGCTCTGAAAAAGATTTACAAAACACGTTCTAAAAGATTATGCTTACTGATGATAAGCAACATTCCTGTTGAAATTCGCTAGTTGACCGAAGTTAAGGTACGTCTAGCATATGAGTCTGTTGATTCATTTATATCTTACATGCCTGGTTTTGGAAGAAGTAACCTTGTAAAAAAACGATGAGCTAAGAAGTTAGGGGTTACTTGTCACAAATGCGCACGTACAATTTGCAACACACGTTGTCGTTCTTTAGGAATGGTGTCTAATAATCGAGAAGATAAAATTTTATTCATTAGGCATGGTTTGCAAAGGGAGTCATTGGATAATATCCTAACGACTCTTAATGCACATCCTAGTGGATATGTGCAAATGGCAATTGACCGATTATGGCCACAATTTCAAAAAGAACATGCACAGTATAGTCTTGGGAATCTGACTTTAAAAGACCATGTTTGCCAATTTATAAGAAAATTGGATGGGAAGCATATCCCCGACCCATAGAGGGCGTTGAAGCAGTTTCTAGACATAAAACCAGAGGAAGATGTGAGCCACAATCACAACTACCTGATTTTGTTGTCTTTCAAGTTGTTCAGATGATATCTTATAAACCTTACCTCTTTCTAATGACATTGAGGATAATGTCTCGTTTTGGTTGGATAGGGGGGGGAGGGGGGGATAGTTGATTCAATAACTTTTGTTTTTCAAAAAAAAAAAACTAACTTCTGACCATTTTTTTTTTTTGTAAAGATGGTCGAGTAAGGAGATCTTTTAGATACTTCTGAGATGTATCTTTGTAGTTCTGATGCATTTTTGGTCTCTTCTAACTATTCAAATTTATAAACTCTCCATTGTGATATCATTGACTAATCCTTTTGTTCATTAAGTCATCTTAAGAAAATTTTCGAACTATTCTAGACACACACTCACATTGACACGTGATTATGTGCAGTAAGTTGGGATTTTGTGATATTTAGTTCTGAAACATCATTCAAGGGTAACAACCGAAGGCAGTGGTCTTGTTTAAAAATATATATAGTAATAATAATAATAATAATTTTGTGTGTGGTGACCAAAATTCTTACTTAGTAACCGGGCCTCATGCCTCAGCAAGCATAGAGTGTTCATGCAAAACGATAGAGTCTGGATAAGAATAAAGTACAGTTTCGTAGCCTCTTTAACTCGAGCAATTAAGTCTGAGGGGTGCTTTAACACTTAATGCCCTAAGACCAATTGGTTTGGGAGCCATTGACCCAAAGCTCGTTACACAAGGTTAAAGAGAAAGCTTAAGGGAATTGTACTAAAAAAAAACATCTGCAATCCGAGTAATTAAGCTCGTAGGAATATTTTAACACTTAATGCCCTAAAGCCAACTGGTTTGGGAGTCATTGGCCTAAAGCTCGCTACATGGATTAAAGATGGAATGATTGTTTCCAATTTTGTTATATTAAAAAAAAAAACAAAAAAAGAATAAAACTATTGCTAAGGAAGAAGCCTTAATGAGATTTTGGAATGAAAATGTTGCTTGATTTCAATTGAATCTCATAGTTATTGTGATGATCTTTATTGAGCACAAGAAAGTTTGATTGATAACTCAATTGATGACTGATTGTCAAATGGTGAGAAAAGAGGTATGAGAGAGTTTGTCTATTTGGTAGTTTAGATATTTGAATTTGAGTTTTTACTGATTTCGCTTTAATTGCTAGGGACTAGCAATAAGCTGGTTGGGGGGTGTGATTAACACTGAAAAGTGTATATTTACTAAGAGATAATATCATCATTTTACACTTCCAATATGATTAATTCCCCAATTTAGACATAATTTTGTTCGCTTGCTTAAATAAATGGATTGTGTAGTAATCAGTGTATTTTTCTTTGTAATTAAGAGGTAATTTGATCAATTCATAATTATGGAGAAGTCAGATGGCAAAACAAACATCTTTTTCAAGTTTAGAATGTCAAAAACCTTAAGAAGGCCATGAGGGGATTTTTGTATTTTTGACTATTCACTGTTCACAGTTAACTTTCATTGTTCACAGTTAACTTTCACTGTTCACAGTTAACTTTCACTGTTCACAGTTGACTTTCACTGTTCCTGATGACGTGGCACATTCCTATTGGCCCAAACTGCAAGTGCACCTTACACGCGACTACAGAGAATCACATTCTAGAAGTCGGTACACTGTTCATAGTTGACTTTCTAGAAGATTATTGACCGATGATGTGGCACATTTCTATTGGCCTAAATTGTGAGTGCACCGTACACGTGCTGCAGAGAATGATATTCTAGAAGCCGGTGCACTGTTCACAATTCACTTTCACGGATGCGCTACTGTCACTGTTCACTGTTCACTGTTCACTGTCACTGTTTCACTGTTCACTATTCACTTTCACAGATGCGTTTAATGTTCATTGTTCACTGTTCGCTGTTCACTGTTTACTATTCACTGATGACATGGTGAAATCTGGACGCTCCATTCTAAATTCATCCGATGGTCAATTTTCATCCGTATTTTGTATAAATATGGGGCCTCTCCCCCCTAATTTCAATATTCTGAATTTAGATCTGATATTAGATTTGTGAAATTCTCTCTCTTTTGTTCTCAAATTCTCAGTTTAAATAAAATAACTATTTTCTAGTTAAATTATGTCTGGCTAATTTTATATAGCTGGGGTCAAAGGTGATACTGTTGTATGAAAAATATGATCCAATTATGATAAGTTTGTTATTTTTTTGCTTTCTCCCCTCTTATCTTTATGGAGTTTTTGACTCACTGTAGTAAGACAGATATTGTCTAGCACAGTGAAAATTTTACCCATATTTATCAGAGAGTGGTTTCTCTCATCTGATCTTTGTGGAGTTTTTGACTCACTGTAGACAGACAGATATTGTCTAGCACAGTGAGTACTTTTACCCATATCTATCAGAGAGTGGTTTATCCCCTCTAATTTTTATGGAGTTTTGACTCACTGTAGACAGACAGATGTTGTCTAGCACAGTGAGTACTTTTACCCACATCTATCAGAAAATGGTCAGTGGAGTGAAATACCCTCCCATTAATCTGGACTAAATATTAATTATTGAATCATATTTGAATTACCAACAGTGGATCCCTTAACCCCAGTTTTAATTTTAATTGATTTACATTTTTATAACAAGCTTAGTAATTAATCTAGATAATTAATTCTACAAGGAAAAATGAACAACCTCCATGTGGTTCGACTCGGTCTTACCGGTTAATTTATTACTATGACACTCTTATACTTGGGAGTATGAACACTTCTTTAGGACGTGTCAAAAATCTCGAACGACCTTCAACAAAAGGGTAACTGTACCCGAAACTGACACAGGTGGGTAGGTAGAGAATACCTAGGGGCGCGAGACAACTCTCTCTAAGGAACTCAACAAAATAGCCCCGTAACTTTGGGAGAAGGGTTGCCTCCTCACAAAGGAGGCCGTAGTGACCAGGCTCGGGTGACTGTTTACCAAAAACACAGGTCTCTGTAAAGTCGTAAGACCATGTATGAGGGCTGACGCATGCCCAGTGCCGGAAGGTCAAGGAAGTTGGTGACCTGATGACAGGGGAGCCAACGACCGAAGCCCCGGTGAACAACGGCCGTAACTATAACAGTTCTAAGGTAGCGAAATTCCTTATCGGGTAAGTTCTGACCCCACGAAAGGCGTAACGATCTGGGCACTGTCTTGAAGAAAGGCTCGGTGAAATAGACATGTCTGTGAAGATACAGACTACCTACACCTGGCCAGAAAGACCCTATGAAGCTTCACTGTTCCCTAAGATTGGTTTTGGGCTTTTCTTGCGCAGCTTAGGTGGAAGGTGAAGAAAACCTCCTTCTGGGGGGGCCTGAGCCATCAGTGAGATACCACTCTGGAAGAGCTAGAATTATAACATTGTGTCAGGACCTACGGGTCAAGGGACAGTCTCAGGTAGACAATTTAAAGGTTACGGAGGCGAGCAAAGGTTTCCTCGGGCCGAACGGAGATTGGCCCTCGAGTGCAAAGGTAGAAGGGAGCTTGACTGCAAGACCCACTCGTCGAGCAGGGAGGAAAGTCGGCCTTAGTGATCCTACGATACCGAGTAGAAGAGTCGTCATTCAACGGATAAAAGTTACTCTAGGGAAAACAGGCTGATCTTCCCTAATAGCTCATATCGACGGGATTAATCTTTTAAGATAAGGAAACCCCATCATGTCGTGGGTACATGACACAAAATATTAACACTTTCTTATGCAAAACTTGATTCCTACAAATTAAGTGTACCGTGAGACATAAAAAACCATCGGTATTAATAGAAGTTCACAGATCATGAGTCTGTTCTAGCGTTGTTTTTATCCTTCTTTTCTATCGAAGAAATATCTTTAATCACATCCGCTTTCGCAGTAATCCTAGAGACAAAAGTGATATCATGATGCAGATCGGGTAGGGTTTTCGTATTTGAGTCGCGTAGGGCACCCAAAACAAGGTTGATGACTTTGTGGGCCTCTACAGAGGGCATGCGATGTCAGAATCGCTATTATAATATATTTTTGGAAAGCCCCAGCTGAGCCCTATAAATGTTACTAGGATTTTATATTTTGTAACAGACTATAACATACCCAATTTTGGACGTTTAGATTGTTCTTCAAGGACTTTTCTTTTGTTAAGCAAGTTTAGGATTTTTTCTTTTCTTTTTCGTTAAAGAAATTTGATTTCTTTTTTGTTTGGGATTCTTATCCTTTTGTTTAGGATTTTTAGAGATCTTTTTTTATTAAGAAATTAGGAGATACCGAATCCTATTAGAATCAAATTTATTTTGCTATCTATTCAAAGTTCAAACTTATTTTTTAGTTTTTGATTCAGACGTTGATTAATAAAAAAATTATTTTGAGTTGTTAATCAATTATCTCTCTTTTTTCCCTGGTATTATGCGGAATCGACAGGAATTAAGAAAGCTTGTTGTTTGATCATGCATAATTGTCTTTCTCAAAAGCTTTCGCCTACTCACATCATTACACAAGTATTCAACAATTCTCTTAATACACGTCCACTCAGAAAATTGAAAAGGTAAATAATGACAAACAATGACATAAGTTACCATATCCTGAAATACTTGAGGATCTTTAGGATTAGCAATTGCGATAGAAACCCTACTACTTTTGGATAAAAACATTTGATCTAAATCATGATGTGCATTCATGGGGCAATTATCCATGTGTCATTTCATGTTACCTATACCCTAGCAACTCTCACAAATATGTCTTGGCAAACATCTTACATTTGCAACGTAACTTTCCATCTTTGCCCCGTGGTAACTTGATAAACACGTTTCAAACCTTTGAAGTTGACTTCCTTTGGTGGAAAGGCTTGTTTTGAACGAGCTTCCCCTTTCCTTTACCTGTACTATTGACCTCATTTACTTGATTTTCACCACCATAATCTCTTCATACTTCAGATTCAATATTTTTGACATCGATGTTAACGGAATTCATAGATTAACCTACATAATATATGCAACCAAATTTAATTAAATATACTGAAACTTAAACAGAAACCACCAGAAAACTCATTCAAATATACTTTGTAACAAATAATAAAAATGTGTTGTAAATAACTAAATATTGGTCTTTTTTTACCTTAGCAGACCAATAAATGACCATAAATTAACTAGGTCAAGATGAGTGGAACCAACATTTTATTATTTATTATAAGACCATGTTTGTTACATATATATAAAGAATATTGTCACTCTCAAATGAAACTTATTTAATTCAAGTTGTAATCACTATGAAATGTCATGTATTTTTGTTTTTATCTTTTTATAGTTTGACAAGAATAATGTGGAAATTAGAAGTGAATTATTATTGAAATTTCCCATATATTCAAAGCACGCAACTGATGATAACATGTTCTGTTTATCAGATAAATAAATTGGATACAAAGAATATTTGTTTATATTAATTCAATTCAAATCAAACATTTCAAATCCAAGATGATGTTAGAAGATAGCACAATCATTTCATATCAAACACTTTAAATCCATTAAAATACATTCAATACTTTAACAACAAAAATCCACTAAAACCTATAAATAATTACTAACCTGTCACGTGAAAGAGACGAGTGGTGGTAGAGAATGCCGCTGAAGGAAGCTGGTTTTGGTGAAGGAAGCCGGTGCAAATGAAGGCGACGATGTTGTTAGACGGAGAGGTAAAGGTTGGGTCTCTGTCTCTATTAAAAGAGGTAAAGGTGGCAACGTTATCAGGGAAGGCGATAGTAGTGTAAGCTAAGAGAAAAAAAAAAGTGTAGGTTGTTAGGGTTTGGTGGCTGAATGAAAAATGGTTGAATGAGTTTGAGTTAGGGTTTTTTTTCCTATTTATATTGAAATGTAAAATTACATAAATCTCCTTAATAAATAGTGAAATTACATTTTTTTTCAACTGGTAATCGTGCAACTAGTGACAAAGAGAGTCGGCATGTATACGACCCTTTATTAAACAGGTTAGGCAGGTTGACCCGTTTATTGACTCGATTTGTTTAATCTCATCCATAACCCCTAATAAATGGGTTCATGCCATTTCAACCCATCTTGTCGTGATCCATATTGCCATTCATACTTAAGATTATAACTTTTTAAAGGTCTTTGGTTTTGCTTGTTTTTTTTTAAGACCATACAATCGACACGGATTTCAATTTCTTTTAGCCAAGTGCATTTTTCTTGGCTATAGTGACTCCCATTAAGGTTTTAAGTGTCTTCATCCTAGTGGGAGAATATATATATTAAGGCATGTTAGTTTTAAAGAAAAAGATTTCTCTTACAAGTATTTGTTTACTTTATCAAATACTGTTAATTCTTACTCTATAAACTCGAGCCTACCAATGTCAATTTTTTCTAATGCAAATCATATGTTTTCTCAGAATGCATCGTTTGATACTTGTCCTATCATAGAAAGTTCAAATTTAAATTCATCTCTGCAACATAATTCTGATATACTTGTTATTCCTATTGTTGTTGAATAATATCATTCACCTTCATTCACAACATCACAAAAAGTATCCAAGTCCATTATAACTCTAGTTGTTTCTATGCACCCTATGATCACTCAATCTAAAACAGGTTTTTTAAAACCAAGAGATTGTGTTACTCACCATTCCTCTGATCCTTATTCTCTTCATGAATCGACTACTATTATTGAGGCATTGTCTAATCCTTATTGGAAATCTATTATGGATGATGAGTTTAATGCATAAGGAATTAGAAATGGAGCCTAGTGCCTAAGTAGAGTGATATGAACATAGTTGGCAGTAAATGGGTTTTCATAGTGAAACACAATCAAGATGGATCAATTCTAAGGTATAAGGCTAGACTTGTTGCCAAGGGTTTCACCAAACTGTTGTGGTTGATTACTTGGAGACTTTTAGTCTGGCGGTTAAGTTTTTAACAATAAGAGTGGCCTTGTCATTCGTTGTTCAACACAATTGAGGTATAAGGCAATTGGATATTAATAATGTCTTCTTTAATGGTGAGTTAAACTTAAAAGAACTATACATGGTGTAGAGTGAAGAGTATGTAAATGATCAACATCCAGTCATGTTTTTAGGCTTGTTAAGTCCTTTTATGGTTTGAAACAGGCCCCAAGAGTCTGGTATGAAAAATTGAAGTCAACTTTAGCTGAGTGGGGTTTCAAGAACTCTAGAGCAGACACTTCCTTATTTGTCTTTAAGAAATAAGACCAGCTATTACATTTACTTGTCTATGTTGATGAGATTTTGCTGACAAGGAATGATCAACAAATTCTGTCTCAAAGTAGTTTATGATTTACATAAACATTTTGCTTTGAAAGATTTAGGTGATCTTAACTCTTTTCTAGGTTTTGAAGCTACTAGAAATGATCAAAGGATTTGTTTAACACAAATAAGTATGCTTCTGATTTGTTAAGGAAACTAAGATGCTAGATTGTACAACATGTCCAACTCTAATGAGCATAAGTGTCAAGCTCACACAATTTGATGGAGAACCCTTCACTAATCCAACTCTTTATAGAAGTACAGTGGGAGCATTGCAGTACATGACTTTGACTAGGCAAGAAATTTCAAATGTTGTGAATCGGTTAAGTCCCTATTGTCATTCATTGGCAGGCATGCAAGCGAATTCTCAAGTATATCAAAGAGACATTGGAAACAGGTCTTCATTTAGAGCCTTGCATCAACAAGAACAAGCCAACCTTAACTTAGAGGGGTTCTCATATGCGAATTGGGCTAGTAATTTAGATGAACCCCCATGAGTGGCTGGTGGATGTTTTTATGTGGCAACTTGGTTTCATGGAGTTCAAGAAAGCATAAAGTAGTTGCTAGATCATGTTGTGAGACAGAATATGAGTCCTTAACACAAGCAACAACAAAGGTAATATGGCTAACAACTCTACTTTTAGAAATTGGGATGCCTATAATTTCAACGCTAGTACTTTGGTGTGACAACACTGGTGTAAGGTCCTTGGCTAAGAATCCAGTGTTCCATCCACGAACCAAACACATAGAATTAGACTTACATTTCCTTCGTGATAAGGTTGAAATAAAAGAACTTACATTTCAATTGAAGGCCATACTACAGACATTCTTACCAAACCCCCTGGTATCAGTAGATTTAACATTCTAAAGGGCAAACTCATCTTTGAGAAATCCAAGCTTCATTTGAATGGGGGATGTTAGACTATCTCAAAATTGATTATCGGGAGATAATCAAACTTGCTCACACTATCTGAGCATGAGCTCAAAACAACTGATCATAGCTGGTTCAAGCAAGTTGCAAAGCAATTTAGTGCCATTTGTAATCAACTTCAGCTAAGAGTCCTCTATAACTAACCAGCTCAATCTGGTCTGTTAGATGTGCCACGTCAGAGCCTCTCTCTATGAATCTAGGAAAATAGTTAGGCAAAGAGAAACAAACAAATGATTTGTATATAAACAATCTTCTTGTCTAAATGATTATTCAAGAAATGAAAAGTTAGTTTCTCTTTTATTCTTTGTTTCTCTGTTTTACTTTTTCGGTTCTTTTTCAGGGTTTCACTAAAGCTTTTACGGGAGAGTGTGGGATGAGGTCAGGGATTTTGCATTTTATATCCACAAAAGACTCAAACCCCCTCCCTCAACAAGATGAAGGGATATATATACGAAAATTTTCACATAAGTGCGCATCGATAGAATTATATAAGGATATTGAATGTGAGCCACTCATTTTACATACTTTGACTTGGTATGTATGTATTTGTTAAATCTCTTTTATAAATGAGTAGTTCACATTCAATTTCTTTATATAATTCCATCGGTACGTACCGAAAGAAAAATGATTATATATATATAAATTTATTTTAATCTCAAATATATAATTAATTATATACACATAGTATAATCTCAATTAAGGATTTTTTTTAAAAAAAAAAAATTTGCATGCAACGATATGCGATATCCATCTTCCGATCGTGTCACCGTAAATTTATAGCTTGGAATGCATATGTAGCCGGATGCACGGTAGAGCCACTACTCAATAAATATTCATTATTTAATATCGTACGATAATTTATGAAAAGGAGTTTTCGAGTGTATTGATGCTGCCTGCCCATTAGTTGAAGTACTGATAGCGCGTGTTATCCGTTGCACGGAAGACTCTCCTTGTCGTCAGTGTCACACACTACATATGAAGACAAACATCTATTTTTAATGTTTTCGAACATAACAGATTACGTTTTTCGATTTAAAAGACACTTTTTTTTTTGTTTGTCTCTGATCTGCACAACCAGAAGTCTAGAAACACTTTAAACTTCATTTTCACAGCTCTTCCAGAAACCGGAGGAAAAACGATGATGGGTTGAATTCTGTAAGTGAATTTGTTCACTTCATCTTAACTTTTGTTTACACTTTCTACATGTTTTAGAAATTCAATGTCTTTGTCAGTTTAGCCTAAATTTATCAGCTTTGATTTGATTTTATGCTGTTCTTGTGTTGAGAGACAAGTATAGGAATTGATAAATTGGAGGTTTTTTTTGTTGTTGTTCGTGATATTAGGGGGGTTTCTTGTGTTACCTGGTAGTGTTTTTAATGGATCAAACCCTAGGGCATGACTCAGCTCCTGCTTCTGGGTCAGTTGATAAGTCTCGGGTTTGGGATGTGACTCCATTGCGACGTCTTGTTCCTGTTTTTCCATCACAGACTGATATGTCTTCGTTTCCAACTCCACCAGCTGGTGCCCCTTTCATTTGTGTGCCCCCCACTGGCCCTTTCCCTTCTGAGGTTGCTCCGTTTTATCCATTTTTCGGTTCCTTGGAGTCTCAGAGGCACCATGAGCAAAACCAAACCCCATTTGGCTTCCCTAATCAAAACGTGTCTTTTGGATACAACAACCCCATTTCGGATGCTGTTCCGTTGAATTCGTTTAGGTCACCTCCTCCTTCGACTGCAGGGTTAACCCCAATTCGCAGGAATGGAGACACTGATCCCCAGTATTTGAGTGGTTTTAGTATCCACATTTCTGATGTGGAAGGTAGTCAAGGTACCAGTAAGAGTGGGGGATCAAAGACCAAGTCCCAGAAGAGGAGGAAGGGTAGGAGGGGTACCAATTTTACTTCACCTGAGGTTGACATGGATGCAATACTTAATAACATTCTCTCGCCATTTAATGTCATGGAGTTTGATGAGTCGCGAAAAGCTGATGGTGACAAGGAGTTGGTGGGGTATATACTACTGATATTTGATTTGTTCCGAAGAAAAATATCACAGCTTGAAGATTCTAGAGAAGCTACAATAACGCTTACCAGACGACCTGACTTGAAAGCAGGTGCAATCCTGATGAATAAAGGGATTCGAACCAATTCTAGAAAGAGAATCGGTCTTGTACCTGGTGTTGAAGTTGGGGATATTTTCTTTTTCAGGATGGAAATGTGTTTGGTTGGATTGCATTCCCAGTCTATGGCTGGGATCGATTACATGGGTTTGAAAAGCAGTCAAGAGGAAGAGCCTCTAGCAGTCAGCATTGTTTCATCTGGAGGATATGAGGATAATGTAGAGGATGCAGAAGTGTTGATTTACAGTGGACAAGGTGGAAATATTTATCGGAAAGATAAGGATGTAATGGATCAGAAGCTTGAAAGGGGTAATCTTGCTCTCGATAAAAGCTTTCATAAGGGAAATGAGATACGAGTGATTCGGGGTGTGAAAGATGTAGCAACGCCAAGTGGGAAGATATATGTCTATGATGGTCTTTATAAAATCCAGGAGTCATGGTTGGAGAAAGGAAAGTCGGGTGTCAATGTGTATAAGTATAAACTGGTTAGGTTACCTGGGCAGCGTGAAGTGTTCATGACATGGAGATTAATTCAGCAATGGAAGGATGGTATTATTTCTAGATCGGAAGTTATATTGCCTGATCTTACTTCAGGAGCAGAAAATATTCCTGTTTCTCTCGTAAATGAAGTTGACAATGAGAAAGGGCCTGAACATTTTACATACTTTCCTAGTCTTAAGTATTCAAAAACAGAAAATTCTGTGGAACCTTCTGTTGGCTGTACTTGCCGCAGTGGATGTCTCCCCAATAATTCCAACTGCTCTTGCATTCAAAAAAATGCAGGCTATCTTCCATATGCTATAAATGGTATTCTAGTGAATCAAAACTCCTTGACGCATGAGTGTGGATTTTCTTGTTTGTGCCCGTCCAATTGCCGGAACCGATTGTCTCAAGGTGGTCCGAGAGTTCGTTTGGAAGTGTTTAAAACTAAGGATAAAGGTTGGGCTCTTAGGTCCTGGGATCCTATTCGAGCTGGGGCCTTTATATGTGAATATGCAGGGGAGGTCATTGATATGTCTGAGATAGAGAAACTTGGGGGTGAAATTGAAGATGATTATGTTTTTGATGCTACCCGCACTCGTCAACTAGCAGAACCGCTGCCTGATGATTCCCATGAAGCTCCAAAGATTCCATTTCCCTTAATTATAAATGCTAAAGCTGTTGGGAATGTTGCTCGTTTTATGAACCACAGTTGCTCTCCCAATGTATTCTGGCAGCCGATTCTGCGTGAGAGTAAAAAGGACTATGATCTTCATATCGCATTTCATGCCATAAAACACATCCCTCCTATGACAGAGTTGACATATGATTATGGGGTACCTGACAAAGCAGAAAGAAAGAAGAACTGCCTATGCGGGTCGTCAAAGTGCAGAGGTTATTTTTATTAAGGTTTAATTAGCAGTTGATTTTGGTCAGCAAGCCCTTGCTAACGCATGAGTTTGGAAAAAGGTTACATTTCTCCACTTTACTTTTAGAGTTTCTCACTTATCCTAAGCTGAAGGTTTCTGTTTTGTCTTCTTTTTGCTGTGAAATCATCTGAATTATTTTGAAGTTATGAGACTTTGGAATATGTCTGAGATTAGAATTCTTTCAAATTTATTCGATACAAATTTGAAGTTTTGTGTCATGTACGTCGTGACTTGATTGCATTGATTTATAGTTATGCTATTTGACTTTCTCTAATAACCTATAATAGTTAACCTACTGTAGCGGTGGAAATGGTTTAACTAGTTTCATTTATTTTCACAGTTGATGTGAACCGGAGTTAATGTTAACTTTTGTGTTGAGTCAAATATTAGGGAAATAATAGTTTCCATATAATGGTCGTAACATTCAAAACATGGCTGGATTTCAAGTAATCGACAAAAGGGAAGAGATTTTTTATTTCCAGTCAGAGAAGAAAATAATTCCTATTTAGGGTTTTTTAAAAATGTGATTTTGTCATCCTCTTTTCAGTTCTAATTTTGATTTTAATAGTTAGATAAGAAAAAGGTTATTTTCTTCAAGCATTATATGGACAATATCTCCTCTCTCTTTTCGCTCTCTCATATGTGCAAGTGATTGTGTATGTATGTCTTGTCATATGCCGGTGGGAAGCAGGTGGTCATATCCTCAATTTTGATTACACAAACTGTTCATTTCAATTTGTTGGTTGATTTTGTTATAAAGTTTACATGTTCTCTACCTTAACTTACAACTATGACATTCAGGGCTCAATGCTCTGCGTGTGTTTCATCAAGGGTGTAGTATATTTTTTGACCGAGTCGTGATTCAGTGCTTGCAGAGCTATCACATGATACTCACAATCCTGATTTTCGTTCAAAAACATTTGTTTTCGGAAATTGTATGCAACTTTAGTTCTTAATTTTGGTGATTGGTAAATAATTGTGTTGTTGAAAAGTATATCAAGTGTACCTCTCTTAAAGGCTGGTATGCCTAGAATTGGAGTCTTTTTCCTTACTAGTTGGATGAATTGTAAGAATTTCATACCTGAGAAGATAGATTTATGGTCTAAATGTTTACAAGTTTCTTGGAATGTATTTGCATCATTATGGTTTTTGAATCAACTGATGGTGATGTAACGAGGGCTGCCGGTTCAACTCTGCTTTAATAAAAAACGCATAACTCACTAAATTAGGTTTGTTTTAGACATTTTAGGTCATTTGTTCAGGAAATTGAATTTGAATGTATGTTGAAATGATTTTTTTGGCAATGCCTGAATGTTTATATGATTTTGCATTAGATTGAGGATTCCGATGTGCCTAAATTTTGCAGAATTGTCTTGTTTTACTGCAGGTGATTTTTAGTCAGAAATTAGATAGATATGCAAAGTGACTCGGGAATGCACATCTTTTTGCTGGAGGCTTCGGCGTATTTAGCACACAACACTTGTTTACAGTCGCTGATGTACTAACATTTTGAGGATGTCTATGTGAAGAATTATCTCTGGAATTGTAACATGAAATGATACTGAACCAAATTGCTTTATACTATCTTGTCCTTTAACCATGTGCATTGCTTTATACTATCTTGAGTCTTGTCTGGACAAATTTGGACCATATCAGTGTCATGCATTGAAGCTTTCCTCGCCATTATTATAGGGATTGGATGCCTAAAATACTCGATGCCAAGCCTATTGCTATAAACCATCAAGGCTCCAAAACACCACATTGCTTTGCTGGCTTAATTTTTCCAAAGAAACAGGGCCAAAGAGAAAAAAAAACCAGTACAGATTCATCACACAAGTAACGGATCACTTGAATATGATTACTACACAAAATAATAATTTCATTTACCACCATTAAGCAACAAGCATGTCCAATGTTGAAACATTATCTATTTTAAACTCCAAACAAAAATTTAAGCCTATAGTCAAAATAAAAACCAATAAAACATTCGGAGAATGTTGAAACAGCAAAGTTATAAAGTACTGATCAAAAACAAGAAAACTCTTTCCATCTGCTTGCTTCTCTATTAATTTTTTAACGGTTGGCCTTGGCAACTCTTTCGATCTCATCCTTCTTCTTGATGGCATAACTGAAGACGCAAGAAAATAAAAATCAGCTTACACATGAAAGGACAATGAAATCATTCATAAATAATTAACAGCAAAAGAATTTCTATGCTTTGATTACCTGTTAGATGAACCCTTTGCAGCATTTATAAGTTCATCAGCCAAACATTCTGCAATTGTCTTAATGTTTCTGAAAGCAGACTCACGGGCACCGGTTGTGAGAAGATAGATGGCCTGATTCACACGCCGCAGAGGAGAAATATCCACAGCTTGACGCCTCACAACACCAGCAGAGCCAATTCTAGTAGCATCTTCACGGGGACCACTATAGCAAGAAATAAACAAGATAGGTTATTAAAAAAGGCTGTAGGGAAAAAAGAAAGACACTTCTCATTAGCCATGAGATATATGGTCAAAGAGGATGCTTTCACGGAACCAGTTATCCATGTGAAACTACTTTCATATGTTTTTGACAACACAAATTACAAGTATAACCACAATACCTGTTGACTACAGCATCGACAATAACTTGAACTGGGTTCTGGTCAGTCAAAAGGTGAATAATTTCCATTGCATGCTTCACAATCCTTACAGCCATCAATTTTTTCCCATTGTTTCTACCGTGCATCATCAGTGAGTTTGTAAGCCTCTCCACAATTGGGCATTGAGCTTTCCTGAACCTCTTCTTTGAGTACCTCCCCGCAGTGTGAGGGACATAGGTTGCATGCTTGGCAGGTTGGACTCCGACGTAGTCACACAAGGAAATGTCATTGACCTAAAAGATTCATAGAGTCAATGCCATATAATGATTCATCGCTGAACTAATGTTCATTTCACCTATTACTGACTATATTTTACACATTTCAGAATTATGTTTAAAAGTTTTCCTAAGCGATAAGTAAAACACACATTCTTCAATCAGTTGAAAATAACTTACAAATGGGAAAGTAAACTATACATGCGGACATGTTATCTGGGTAAGATTCAATCCAGCAAACAAACATGAATTATACTATCGAAGTATCGATACACATTAACACAAATAAACCCTAACATAGATGTATCATCAATTATTCATAATTTCGGGGTGAGCTTTAGACAAACTATTATTTCTTCCACTGCAATCATTCAAGTCTGCTTCATAGGGTTAAACACCCGACCACTCATATCATGCACAAGGAACAAGCATCCAATCAAAGTGAGAAACCCAAGCGCATTGAATCTGTTTCAATAAAGAATTAGCAACCGCTACACTAAGAAGAAAGAGTTCAGATAATTCGACCTTTCGAAACACATGCCAAATCCTTCAGGGCCCTTAGCCAAAATTTGATTAAAAGAACAGCCTAAGCCAGAGTCTACACACAAAACATACTATTGAACGACTCGTCCCATAAATTTACTGCAGGTCATCTGATGACAAAGTTTCAACTCCAAATTCATAACCCAACAGAGCAGTTACAGTATGCACCAATTACAGTAACCGAACCCCACTAAACTCATCAAAACAACTAAAAAAAATACAAAACAATAAAATATGCAGAAAACCCCCAAATAAAGAAAACATAAACGAATATGATAAAATCACAAAGACAATAATAAGAGTAAACGGATCCATAATATCCAAATAAAGAGAGAATACCTGAACATCCTCGAAGGTCCAGCGGTTGAAGAGCTTGACGTCGTAGTGAGGCAGAGGAGCATCCAGAACAGACTGCGCAACCACAGCGGTTTCCATCTTTACCTGCACAATGCACTTCAACAAATTGAATCCCAAAGAAAACACAGAGCCGATATAACTGTGCTTAAAGGGCCGGTGAACAAGAGAAAATAGGGTTTTTAAGGATCGGTGAAGAAGAGGAAAGAGGGTTTTTGCTGATGCTGGAGTCTAGAGATGTCATGTGGACCGGATCCGGGCCCGACCCACAACTGGTCCAGTCAGGTCCGATAATTATGAAATCCGATTTTGGATTGGGTGTATTTATTAAAAATCTGAAATTGGACTGGACCTCTATAAATTACTGTACGAATCCGAAAATTTTGGCTGTATAGTAAATTTTTTTTCTTTTTAGAAATTGTTACACTTTAAATTAATTTTTTTTAACCGTATTATTACATTTGATTTACCGGTAATTTCTCCCAAAAGTAGGTGAATGTACAAAGAGTAGTGTTATCTACTTATCAAAATTCTTATATTTGAGAATTCTATAATATGTTTGAGATGGAATACCACCTTAAAAGATTTTCTTACAAGTTTTGATTTTTTTTTCCTGTTTATGTTAATATAAAACAGAATATTGCTAAACAAATCAAAAATTTAGTTCAAATTTCAACACAAATAATGTAGTAAGTGAGTTGTCATCATCACATAAAATATGGGATGATGTTATTAATAACAAAATCACTTGTTAAATCATTTTGTTTGAAATCTGTACTAAAATTTTGGATTGACTACCATTAGTGTATAAAGAAATTCAAGTTTTATATACGGTTCGTTCCTGTATAGTAGATGAAAATATTCTTTACAAATGTGTTTTAACTTCATTATGCCTTTCCTTAATATTGCATCCTGATTTTTTAATAGTTTAATGATGTATAAAAAAATTCATCTCTTCCGTCCCAACTAAAATTAGGTTGGGTCGGATTGGGTTATGATTTAAATTAGGATGGACAATTTTAAACCCATAGTTGACTGCCTTCAAATTTTTTGATTAGAATAACAAGAAATAAAGTAAAATAATAATTATTCTTAGTTATAAATTAATATTAAAAAAATTATGATTGACATTACATAGTTGAGCTAGTCGTGCCGTACGACTTTTGATTGATGATTTTTTTTTAAAATATAAATATAAATTATTTCTTTTGTCTAAACAAGAAATATGATTGGTATATAAACAATTTGAATGAAATATACAAATTTTAATATATCTAAAAGTGAAAATGACTAAAAATAACCATAATTATTATAGAAATTTTATTTTTAATCATATATGAAAATTTATTTGTTAACAGTCACTTTTTGAAAAATTACTTGAATGCTCCCATATAAAAATCATCCCCAAACATTTTCTCTATTTTCTTTTTTTTTTCTCTCTCCTTTCCTCTCTCTCCCCAATCTCTCTCCCCGATCTCTTTCTCCCTCCGGTAAAACGTCACCGGCATCCTTGCGGAGGCCGACGAACCGTCGCCGGCTTCCTCTCTCTGACCCAACCTCTCTTCTCTCTCCCTGCAGCTCTCTCTCTTCTTTCTCTCTCTCTTTCACTCGCATCTCTTTCTCTCTCCTTTCCTTTCTCTCTCACATGTCGTCGACGGCTTGCCGGAGTGCCATTGCCTGGGCTTCACGAACGTCCAGCAACGCCGTCGAGCTCCCCCTCTGCCGGCGATTAAATCCGCTGAAAAAAATGAAAGAAAACGAAATACTAGAAACCCATAACATTTCAGGTTTGAACATTTCAATTTAGTCAACATTTCAAGTTTCAACATTTCAATTTAGACAGCATTTCAAGTTTCAAAATTTGAAAACGAAAAACTTAAAAACCCAGAACATTTCAAGTTTCAACTTTCAACTTTCAAGTTTCAACTTTCAACTTTCAACTTTCAACTTTCAACTTTCAACTTTCAACTTTCAATTTAGTCAAGATTTCAAGTTTCAACATTTCAATTTAAGCAAGATTTCAAGTTTCAAAATTTCATTTTTTAAAACATGATTTTAAGTTTCAAGTTCCTAGCCGTGATTTCAAGTTTGGTTCCAGATTTTAATCATGATTTTAATCCAGAGGTATTTTTGTAATTTATGGACATACACTGATTTTTTTAAAAAAAAGTGGCTATTAACAAATAAATTTTCGTCTGTGGTTAAAAACAAAATTTCTATAATAGTTGTGGTTATTTTTTATTTTCTCTCTAAATAAAAAAATTTCAAGTGCATGCGTCTTTTCTCCTCATTTTAGACAAATATATTTACAGTGGAAATGACAAAGAAAGTCACTCTTTTTTAGTTGAGTTGTGATGATGTCACTCGTTTAATAACTTATATTTAAAAGACACATATTACGGTGAACTATTGAAAATACCCTTAAAAGTTGTCTTTGTGCTTGAATCAACTCTGTAAAAACGAAAAGTTGTGTTGTCTCTCCAAAATTGATGTCTGAAGATCGATCTACAACTCCAATTTGTTTTAAAAAAAAAAAAAAAAATCTTGAAGTCTTTTGAATTTGTAGGTAACATTCCTTTATGATCTTATATTTTCATGCACTTCTAAGTGGGTTTACCATGTATCCATCCGTGTATGAACTTGTAAAACCCAGAATGTGGTCGAGATTATTTTTCCTTTTACCGAGATTTTTTTTGCTTTTTTCGACCTTTTTTGCCATTGTTCTAACCATTTTTGTCACTGTTCCGAGCTTTTATGACAATGGTTTGAGCTTTTTTTCAACAGTTCAGAGATTGTTGTTGCATTTGGAAAAAGGATCAGAGACGACGGCAAAAAAAGCTCTATCATGTAGTTGACAAAAAAGCTCGATCAGTTGCCAAGAAAATCTCAAGTACTTCTAAAAAAAGCTCGATCGGTTGCAACAAAATCTCGAGTACTTCTTAAAAAACCTCAAGCTTTTTTTAACTGTTTTTTTTTTATTAGATGTTTTAAACTTCTCGGTAACTTGAAAAAAAAAGCTCGACGAAGGGCTAAAAAAGCTCGATCATACAATTGGCAAAAAAACTCGATAACTTGCCAAGAAAATCTCGAGTACTTCTGAAAGAAGCTCGATTAGTTGCAACAAAATCTCGAGGATTTTTTAATTGTTATTTTAATTTTAATTAGATGTTCTTAACAAGAGAATGAATCGGGTGAGAATAGTCATATCTTACAACGGTCGATGAGAACAGTTACCCGATGGAAGTCAAAGGTATTTAGATTCCGATAACTAAGGATTGTATATGTCAAAGAATATGACTTACGATGAACTGGTGTCAATCGTGCAAACCGTTATGAAGTATGATGAGAATAAATACAGTGTTGATCTACAGTGTATATCCATCGTTCCTGAGACTACATGTCGTACATTTTTAAGAAACGACAATGATGTTCAGTTTATGCTAGGGAAAGATAGGGTGATCTCTTAAGTATATGTTAGTCTAATTGAAAGGCCAGCAGGAGGTGTCATTGGTGAAGATTAATGGTGTCCACGGTTCGGTTTCGGTTCGGTTTCGGTTCGGTTTCGGTTCGGTTTCGGTTTAGAGCCGCCGGTTTCGGTTCTGTGGAAAGGTCAAACTGTAACCGTAACCGTAACCGTAACCGGAATAGGACGGTTTTAGGCGGTTTCAAAACCGGCGGTTTTCGGTTCGGTTTCGGTTTCAATTTTCTGAAACCGAACGGTTCGGTTCGGTTTCGGTTTCAGTTTGTGAAACCTAACGGTTCGGTTCGATTTCGGTTCGTTCGGTTTTTTTTTATTTATTTACAAAAATTAATATATATATTATTTTATATACATTTTTTTTCAAATTTTTTTTCTGATATGCTGCCACGTGTTAGCATTTCATTGGTTTTTTTTTTTTTAATTTTGAAACCGCCGGTTAAACGGTCGGTTAAACCGCCGGTTTAACCGGCGGTTTTTGGTCGGTGTTTGGTCAGTTTTTAAGATCCCATAACCGTAATCGAACCGTCGGGATCCAGTTTTATAACCGACGGTTTCGGTTACGGTTTCGGTTTCGGTTTCGGTTTCCAGAGGCAGGTTTCGGTTTCGGTTTCCAGAGGCCGGTTTTGGTTAGGTTTCGAACGATTTAACTGAACCGTGGACACCTCTAGTGAAGATATCCCTCATCGTGATAACACCCAACAATTTTGATCGTCAAGCGGAAGCAACCAGTTGTTTACAGAAAGAATTGGGATTGACGGTCGGGAAAACATGTGTGGTGTCCCACCAGAAGTAGCCTACCATGGTGAATTAGTCAGACCTCAATTCGACGATGTGTTTAGATGTCAAATTGAGAAGAATGATGGACAGTTCAACCACCATTACAATGACTTCTACAATGACATGAACAATGAGGAAAACACTGAACCGAATCTTGGGTCGATTAATGAGTTGGGTAATGAGGGAAATTTCATCCAATAGATAATTTAGCAAACAATGTGGAAGAGGAAGAATCTGTCCCTAAGGAAAGACGTGCAAGACGTATACACAGATTTAGTTCCAATCCATCAGATATAGCTGGGATCTCTCAGGTCTGCCCCTAATGTAACTCCATATGATTCTAATAATGCCACAACGTGGGTTATTCCTGGAGCAGATCCATACTCGTTTGGTATGGGTGGAAGCAGGAACTTGGTAGAAGAATAACCTATGAGCATGATATAGAAAGGGCAATTTTTTCCTACTAAAAAGGATTTGAAGAGACTAGTTAGTCATTTTGCAATGAGGCAGAACTTCAAGTTGAAGGTAAAAATGTCCAATAAGACAACGTTACATCTGGTTTGTTTGATGGACAACTGTACATAGAATTTAAGAGTTGTGGGGAGAAATGAAGGGACATACTTTCAAGTAAGAAGTTTTGTCAATGATCACACTATTCCATTGGAGGAGATTCACTATCGCCATCGACAAACTAGTGCAGTCATAATTGGAGAAGTGGTAACACCTAGACTTCAACAACAGGATGGTCGTCTCATGCGTCCGAAGGAAATAACCGCAGACATAAAAACAATGTATGGCATCCAAATCCTGTAAAATAAGGCACATCAAGCCCTACATTTTACGTTGTCACTCACCTATGGAATGCATGAAGAATGCTTCCAACTACTGCTATCTTTCGTTACGTGTTGGAACAACAAAATCCTGACACAATCACCGACTTACAATGTAACGAAGATGGTAAGTTTCTCTATTTTTTCATGTCGTTAGGTGCCTCACTTATAGGATTTCGGAGGTGTATGCTTCCAGCTATTGCAGTAGATGGTACCCATTTGAAGGAAAGATTTGGGGGTATAATGTTTGTTGCCACTGAACAAGATAGGAACGAACAGGTGTATCCAATTGCTTTTGGATACTGCGACTCAGAAAGCAACCTTTCATGGGAGTGGTTTTTGGATTGCCTGAAGGGCGTCCTAGGTCATATTGATGATCTGGTTTTCATTTTCGATCGGCATGCAAACATTGAAGCTGGGATTTCCAAAATGTTTCCTGATGCAACCCATACGATATGTTGTTGGCATTTTACTGAAAATATGAAGAAGCGATTTTCACAGAAATGATGTAGCAACCATAATAGATGAAGCAGCTAGATCATACACTGAATTGAAATATAACCGCCACATGAAAGAGTCACGTAACCTGCACCGGAATACATATGATTATGCCAATGATGTCGGTCCTCATAAGTGGTCTCGTGTACACTGTCAGGAAAGAAGGTATAGGGTAATGAAAATAAATATTGTTGAATGCATAAACTCATGCCTAAAATTCGCACGACAACTGCCTATGTTGACATTGGCAGGGTTCATTAAAAATATACTATATAGGTGGTTACATGATCGCCATCGAGCTGCACAGTCTATACGTCATCAGTTGACCGACGCAACACATCTTGTGATCCTCAAACGTGTTGAGAAGTGTGCTTATATGACTGTCAATCCAGTTGTCTGGAACATATTCTCCGTCAAAGGGTCTAGGAAGCAGTGGACTGTTGACTTAGCCCGGAAGACTTACACGTGCAACAAATTTCAAATGGACATGTTTCCATGTTCGCATGAGCTTGCAGCAGCAAGGAACAATATTTGGATTTCACATCTTTATGTTGTTGGAAATGGATTTTATATCTTACTTTTATGTTCTTCCAGGGAGCAAAACTTAATGATTAGTCACTATGTGAAACATAATCATCCGAAAACATAATGATTTTATATCTAACTCTTTGTGTTGTTGGAAATTCATGTTGAGTAGTTATTATTTGTGAACATATAAAATATGTAGGCATCATTAAGTGTTCGGCACTTTCATTCAATTAAAAAAAAATATCATAGGCAATTTCCAAAAATTTTAACATTTATATCACCTTATATAAATGAATATCTCAAGATGATGAACCTCGTACGGAGAAAAACATCACTCATCACATATGTCTAACACTCACAATATATTGTATAAGTGAATACCTCGAGATAATGAACCTCCTATGAAGAAGAACATCACTCATCACATGTATATAATTCCATCATTGTAGTTCTATAGATGAATACCTCAAAATGATGAACCTCCTACGGAGAAGAACATCACATATCACATGTGATAACCCTTCTACAAAAATGATTAAAACATGCATTTCCATTTTTGCACTTCAAATTTAATAATTGATAACCAACGAACATCTCAAAATTTTAATGATTAGTCATTACGTGAAACATAATCATCCAATTCATAAGAATATTCTATCAATTATTAAAATTTACCAAATTAATAATCGTTAGCAACCTAAATTCTCAAAAACGAAATGACTAGTCACTACGTGAAATATAATCACTTGATTCACAAGAATATTCAAAACAAATTATTAATTTTAACCTCATCAATAATCGATAACCAACGGATTTCTTAAAATTTTAATGATTAGTCACTACGTAAAACATAATCATCCGATTCACGAGAAAATTCTATCAATTATTAATTTTAAACAAACTAATAATTATTATGAAAACTAAATGATTAGTCACTACGTGAAACATAATCATCCGAAATCATAATAACTATTTATGAACTGCAATTATTCTCATAAAAAATTTGATAAATATTAAAATTGCCTCATGATTTTGGTAAATTTCAAATTGGCCCCTATACTTATCGTAATATTGAATTGGCCCTAAATATTTTTAAAATTATAAACCAGCCCCAACACATGAAAAATTATACATAGATACCTCAAAGTTATATTAATTCTAATAGACCCAGGAAAATTGCATAACAGCCTAATATTCTATCTAATTTAAAAGGGATCTAGGAAAATTTTAAAAAAGTCTAAAACTAAATCTAATTTACAAAAATTGCCCCAAACCTAAAATAAACCAAAAAACCCTAGCTTTCATGGCCGTCGTTCGTTCTTGCTCGGTCAGCCACCAGAACGACAGTAAAACAGCCGAAAAAGCTACAGAAAACCACCCTATTTATTGTTCCAAACATCAGATCTGTAAACAATAGCGAATCTAAAACCACCCACTACACATCCGCGATCGCCCGGATCTCCTCAACAATAGGTACCCACCCCGTCATTGGAAAAGAGACGGCCAACAGTCGACTCAAATAAAACCACGTTGGAGCGTGACGGTCTAGTACGATCGACCAGAAACTGACGTGGGTCTGGTGCAAGATCTTTTAACCCACTCGGATCTTGTGCCAAAAAGAATAAGAACGATTGATCTATGCTGCTTGGACGATCGAGCTTCGTCCGGTCGTAGTTCAGACTTCTGAGACGACCGACTTGCACCAGGTTGCTGGTCGATCACAAACGGCTCGGTTTGTCTCCTTAAATCGCACGGGTTTGAAACGAAATAAGTCGACCCAGGAGAAGACACGGGTCTGGTGTAATCTGGGCATGGAAGTGGGTCTGAAGCCACCAAATTAGGTTTAAGCATGGGTTAAATTGTTAGATCCACCAACCTTGCACACAGGCGTGGGTATGGTGCACAAAGATCATGACTAAAACACAAATCTACATCCAACCATAATCTGCCATAGATTCAACACAATCCAACCAATTATCACAAGGTTTGTAACTACTAACAACACAAGACAAAACTACCAAGAATTTATACATGCAATTTGATTTTGTTGTTATCATCAGGTACACTAATATATAATATATAATATCATGTCAGGTGTATATTGTAGAACCAGAAAATCCTACGGTCAAAATTGTAGAGTTCGGGGCACCGACAAGTCTACTCAACACCCAAGTTAGAAAATTTATGAACAAATTCGATCATTTAAATAAAGGAATAAACAATGTGGATTCTAAAAAAACCGTAGATAAGGCTTGTCGAGCCATGGGTGGTGTCATTTGGAAAGCTTTAGATTCGCTTGAGCTGAGCGTAAAGAGTATTTGAGATGAGGTTCTAGTGGCCGGAATATTGAATTGAGAGAGTGATAATTTTATCAAGTGATTTCTCTTGAGTCTTGAATGATGGGACCGAATCCTCCCTCACTCTTGGAGATGAGGGTGCTATTTATAGTGTTTGTAGTCTAAACCCTCAAATGGGGTCTCTTTAGTCAGTTACATGCAATTATTCTCCATCATTCTTTCTTGATTTTATGGGACTCTATAAATGTCATTCAGAGCCAATTTGAATTGACTGTTACAATTGCTTTGTAACTGAAATTGTAACTGAAAGACTTGGTCATGGATCAGACCATTGGGCTTGGACTTTCGTATTGGGCCTAGGGCCTATTTTTAATTGTGCTATTTTTAGCTATTACAGTTAGCCCCTCACTCTCTGAGTTGAAGTCTTCACGTTAAAGAGTGGATTGTTTCGATAGAACTCATGCATTGATCGGTCTATAAGATAGTTGTTGGTAGTTTCCAATGTTAATTGGATAGAAACATCGTTGGTTGGATTATTTTAACAACCCCATTCTTTTGTAGTAAACTCCTAAGAAGTCGTTTGAATCTGTCTATTTCATCCACTTATTTTTTATTAGATGTCAGTCGATCGACGGTGTTGGATGTTGTTTGTAGCTCGATGTAGAGCAAAATTTAATCGACTGCTAGATGTATAGCCAAATTTTGTCGACGGTTCGATGTAGAGCCAAAATTTATCTACTGCTCGATTTAGAAAAAAAAATTGCCAACTGCTCGATGTAGAGCCAAATTTGTCGACTGCTCGATGTAGAGCAAAATTTTGTCGACTAATCGATGTAGAGCCAAATTTGTAGACTGTTTGATGTAGAGCGAAATTTGTAGAACAAAAATATTTTTTTCAAAGGATCGTAACTTGATCCAATTTCGTAGAGCGCTCGACGTGGAGTGGTAACTCGATGAAGAGCCATTACTTGGAGAATTTCACTCGACATGTAGCTCGACGGAGAGCCATTACATGAAGAATTTCGGCTCGACGGAGAGCCATTACTTGGAGAATTTCACTCGACATGTAGCTCGACAGAGAGCCATTATATGAAGAATTTCGGCTCGACGGAGTTCAAAATGTAACTCGACGGAGCTCAAAATGTAGCTTGACGGAGCTCAAAATGTAGCTTGACGAAGAGCCATTACTTGGAGAATTTCACTCAACATGTAGCTCGACTGAAAGCCATTACATGGAGAATTTCGGTTCGCCGGAGCTCAAAATGTAGCTCAACGGAGAGCCATTACTTGGAGAATTTCACTCGACATATAGCTCGACGGAGAGCCATTACTTGGATAATTTCACTCGACATGTAGCTTGACAGAAAGCCATTACATGGAGAATTTCGGCTTGACGGAACTCAAAATGTAGCTCGACGGAGAGCCATTACTTATAGAATTTCACTCGACATGTAGCTCGACGGAAAGCCATTACATAGAGAATTTTAGCTCGTCATGTCGTTCAACGATGAGCCTTTTCATCCAGAATTTCAGCTCAACAATAAGCCTTTACATTGAGAGTTTTGGCTAGCCCTGTCGGTCGATGATGAGCCTTTTCATGAATAATTTCAGCTAGACATGTAGCTCGACAATGAGTCTTTACATGGAGAATGTTGGCTCGTCATGTCGGTCGACGATGAGCCTTTTCATGGAGAATTTCATGTCGACATGTAGCTCGACAATGAGCCTTTACATGGAGAATTTTGGCTTGCCATGTCGGTTGACGATTAGCCTTTTCACGGAGAATTTTAGCTCGACATATAGCTCAACAATGAGCCTTTACATGGAGAATTTTGGCTCGACATGTCGGTTGACGAAGAGCTTTTACATGGCTAATTTCAACTCAACTTGGAGCACAAAATGTAGCTTGACGGAGAGCGATACTATAATGAATTTCATTTGTATGTGTAGAGTGATATGTCGATCGACGAAGAGCCTTTACATGGCCAATTTCAGCTCAGCTTGGAGCACAAATTGTATCTTGACGGACAACGATACTACAATGAATTTCATTTGTATGTGTATAGTGATAAAACACACACTCAAGTTGTAGTTCGATGGAGTATTGTAAATTTAGTTTGAACTAGTGCTCAATATGAATTCAGTAGACAAACAAATCATCGATAGCAATGTAAAATCATGGCAAAAGTTTTGAATAATATATCAAAGATCCATCTAAATTTTCATGCATTTGACAACACAAAATAAAAAAGAACATTTCAGAAAATATACTAACATTTTCGTGATTTATTCTATCAACATTGTAGAGAATTGTGAATCACCTTTTAAGTTTGGGTGCAAATATGACAAGCTTTGGATCTAAACAATTTTTTTACCAATATAATTGAAATCTAGATACAATTAATCTGAAAAGATATCACCTTTTGCAGGCGATTTGACACTATAGATATGCAAATTTGTCAAAGTTGCAAAGCCAAACGGGTTTGGTGTAAAATTTCCCACCTTGAGAGTCTTCAAATCTCTTGTAGGAAACTTTATGATGATATCAGTTTCAAGATGTTCAAGACCATATGAGTTGGCATGCGATCAAGCCTAGGCAATTCCCAATCTTCGAAACTTCTCAAAATTGAAATACGTAGTGTGGATATTATTCCAGTAATACAGTCATGGTTTTGACTAAATGCATGTCTAGATGGCGGCGTTTGTTGCTATCATTTGCATTGGTACGACATGATTGTATGAGGGTAGGTCGACCTCTACTCTTGTCTGTTGAGTTGAGTATTGAGATTCATTGGAGAGAATGTTTGAGCCATTTCATCTGGCGTATATTTCTGTAAATTTGTTAGTTTCGTAAAAATGATTGTCGAGCCCCACGGTGGGCGCCAAACTGTAGAACCAGAAAATCCTACGATCAAAATTGTAGAGTTTGGGGCACCGACAAGTCTACTCAACACCCAAGTTAGAAAATTTATGAACAAATTCGATAATTTAAATAAAAGAATAAACAATGTAGATTCTAAAGCAAACAGTAGATAAGGATTGTCGAGCCATGGATGATGTCATTTGGAGAGCCTTAGATTCGCTTGGGTTGAGCATGAAGAGTATTTGAGATGCGGTTCCAGTGGCCGGAATATTGAATTGAGAGAGTGATAATTTTATCAAGTGATTTCTCCTGATTCATGAATGATGGAACCGAATCCTCCCTCACTTTTGGAGAGGAGGGTGCTATTTATAGTGTTTGTAGTCTAAACCCTCAAATGGGGTATCTTTAGTCGATTACATACAATTACTCTCCATAATTCTTTCTTGATTTTATGGGACTCCATAAATGTCATTCAGAGCCAATTTGAATTGACAGTAACAATTGCTTTGTAACTGAAAGACTTGGCCAACTAGCAATCAAGTCGGCTGGTGACTTGAGTTTGGGTCATGGGTCAGACCCTTGGGCTTGGACTTTCGTATTGGGCCTAGTCAGACCTGGCCCATAAGGGGATCAAACCCAGCAAATGGTTGGGGCCCCCAAATGGCCAAAACAACCTCTTCTTATTTTGGGGCCTCATTCTTCAAGATCCAATCTGTTTGGAACATCGCTCCTCTGTACCCAATCTATTTAAAAAGGCTCAATCTCAAACATGCATTTTCTTCATCACATCAGGTCCAATTAATATACTTTTTCACATCAGATTACCAAAAAAAAACAAAAATTCTATTTATTTCTAAATTCTAACAGCAGACGATTACTCTTTCCTATTTGCTAACCTATACTTATTAATTTATTATTGTTGTTACTTCATTGAGTCTAGGCTTGAAATTTCAAACCATTCTCTACGACTCTGCTTCACTTCGTCAGTTCGACTTCAACTTTTCAATTTTCTGACTTTGCTTCACACTTCACAGAATCACAGGTTCCATTTTTTTAATTGCTTAGTTGCTTGTTATTTTAAATTGTTATTATATATTTATATGTTGCACTGTTGCAGTTAATTGTCTACATTCTTCTAGCCTTCTTCGGTTATTTATACTTTTTTTTCTTATTTAATTAACTTACTTAGTATCCTATTTGGCTATTTGAATAAGACTTTCAAAGTTTTAATTAACTTACTAATTTAGTATCTTATTTGTTTATTTGATTAAGACTTTCAAAGTTAAAACTTTTTAATTGCTAATTGCTTTATTTTCCTTTATGTGTGTTTAGTGTGTGTAAGTGTGTTTTGTCTATGAAGTATGAACTATGATCCCTAATTTCCTATAATTTGGAGATTAAAAAGAAGATTACAATTTACAAAGAAAATATAAAGAAACCCAACTGGAAACAACTCAAACAATCGCACTTAATTGGTAAAAAATAAAAATTGAGGTAATTAAGCAATGTAACACAATTTTCATAAAGTAATTCAACTTATTTAGTCAATAACTTTTATTTTGTACAAAGTAATATGTTTTATATATATGTGTGTGTGTGTGTGTGTGTGTGTGTGTGTGTGTTAATTTGTTATTGTGTTTTTAGATTTAAGTTTTATCTAACATATTTTATACTCTATATTTTTAGGTGATCTTGGTTCTTGAATAGTTATGACGGGTCACGAAAACATGACTCCGGAAGCCATAAAAGAAAAGTGAAAGAAAAAAGAGATATGGTGATACAATCTTTTACGGGTTCTATGAATAGGTAATTAAAAAGAAAACCTAATCAATTTGAGAATGAGAATGTGAATGTGAATGTGAATACTAGTTTAGATCAGAATGATGATGCACATGATTTGAATGAGAACGAGAATGTAGATGGGTTGAACAAAAATATTGATGATTTGAATGATAATATAGAAGATTTGAATGAGAACGTAGACGTCTTGAATGATAAGGCATATGATTTGTGTGATCCTGAAAACTGGAAAATCAATTTATCTCAAAAAGAAAGAGTTTGATAGTAGAAATGGGTCCAGTAAGAGTTACTAATTTCGTATATCCTACTGAAAATAATATAAGTTTTAGCGATAAATATTACATTTGCTCTTTAACAAATGGGGAGAATCACGATACGCCTTGGCTAGTGCATTCACAACTAAAAAATAAAGTCTTTTTGTTTTTGTTGTGTATTGTTCAAGAAAGGGTTGTCAAGCCCTTTAACTAGTGCAAATCAAGGGTACAATGATTGGCGCAATATTTATGGTAGACTAGCTGAGCATGAAAAGAGTAGTAGTCATATACTTAGTATGAAAGCATGGAAGGAGGCAGAATTACGATTGAAAAAAAATGTAAAAATTGATGTCACGCATGAAAGAGCTATTAGTAAAGAAAAAGAATATTGGAAAGATGTTTTGAAGAGAATTATGAGTGTTTTCAAAACTCTTGCTATTAGTAATTAAATGTTTCGTGGAGGAATGAGAAGATTAATGAGTGTAATAATGGAAACTTTTTAAGAACTATCAAAATGATTGGTGAGTTTGATCTGATAATGCAAGAGCACCTTAGGCGTATTCGAAAGAAAGAAATTCGGTATCATTATCTTGGCCATAATATTCAAAATGAAATGATACAATTGTTAGCAAGTGAAGTGAAAAACATGATTCTTGAGATTGTAAAAAGTGATAAATATTTTTCGAATATTCTTAATTGTACTCCAGACGCTAGTCATGAGGAACAAATGACTCTTATATTAAGATGCGTCAATATTTATACAAGTCCGATAAAAGTGGAGGGGTTCTTTATTACATTTGTGAAAGTGATTGAGACAACAGGAGAATCACTTTTCAATACACTTAAAAGCCTTTTAGAATCTTATGAGCTTAATTTTAATAATGTGTGAGGGCAAGGCTATGACAACGGTTCTAACATGAAAGGGCAAAACAAAGGAGTACAAAATAGAGTCATAAAAGAGTATCCTAGAGCATTTTATACTCCATATGGTTGTCATTCTCTTAACCTTGCAATTTGCAACATGGCAATGAGTTGTTTTCAAGATAAATCCTTTTTTGGGATTTTGCAACGAATTTATAAATTGTTTTTAGGTTCAACCAAACGATGGGAGATTTTGAAGAATCACGTTAAATATCGTGATGGAAAAGGTCTTACACTTAAATCATGGTCGGATACACGTTGGGAGAGTCGCATTTCTAGTGTTAAAACAATAAGATTTCAAGCTCCGCAAATTAAAAATGCATTGATTCATCTAATGGAGAATAGTGATGATGCTATCACGGTGAGTGATGCTGAATCTTTAGCAAAGTGTCTTAAGTTTGATTTTCTTATTGGCATGGTTATTTAGTACGAAATATTGAATAAGGTTAACAAAGTTATTAAAGTGCTTCTGAAAAAAGATATAAATATCGATGATGATATATCTCTCTTAAAAGGTCTCATTACTTATTTTGAATAATACAGAGAAAGAGGATTTGATGAAGCTATGATTGAAGCAGAAAAAATTGCTATTGAAATGGAGATTAAATCCAAATTTCACGAGACATGTGTTTGTTCCAAAAAGAAGTTTTTTGATGAGATTGCTAGTGATGAGCCAATAGAATCAATGGAAGAAGCATTTAGAGTTACATTTTTTTTATCTATAGTAGATAATGTTATTTCTTCTTTGAAGAATAGATTTAAGCAATTTCAAAGATATGAGGACACTTTTGGGTTTTTATTTAACTTGAGTAAATTAAGCTCTTTAGACGGTGAGAGTTTGAAGAATTCTTGTGATACTCTAGAAACTTTTTTCCAACTTGGGGATAATTATGATAATGATACACTTGAGTTGTTTTCAGAACTACAGTTGTTAAGAACATCATTACCGGAAGACACAACAAAACCTATTGAAGTCTTGGAGTATATAAAAAACATTCACATTTGCTTCCTAAATGCTTGGCTAGCTTATAGAATTTTATTGACTATACCAGTTTACAGTTGCTACTGCGGAGAGAAGCTTTTCAAAGTTGAAGTTGATTAAAAATTATCTTCGGTCAACAATGTCACAAGATAGGTTGAGTGGATTGACTATGTTATCTGTCGAGAAAAAAATATTAGCTAATCTTGATGGAAGTAGTATAATTAGTAAATTTGCACTCCAGAAAGCAAGAAGAATAGAAATGTAAACAATGTTTTGTTTTTATGTTATTAGATACGTTACATTGTATTTGGTAAATGAAGAATTATTTATTTAATTTTATTTTATGTTGATAATAATTGTTATTAAGGGCCCGATTTTTGTCAACATCATTAAATGGATGGGGCCCCAAAATGTCTGGAGACGACCCTGTGCCTAGGGCCTATTTTTAATTGTGTTACTTTTTGCTACCACACATATTGACAATCTAAATCACGAATCCATATTATATTCATTCAACATGTAAAACCAACACAACTCAAATATGGATTTAATTAATAATTTAATTTCAATCCAACGTGTTCAAGCATAAATAGATTCAACCTATGCAACAATATGAGTGGCTCTGATACAACTGTAAGCATTATATAAAGAAATAATTAGATCTCGTATTGTATACATAAGCATGAATAGACGCGTACCTGAAAGCGCAACGGAAAACATCCACGTTATCTCGAATCCCAATCTCGAATCCATAATAGCGCAATAACCTGAAAAGAAAACAAATAAAACAATAGAGAGTCTTCTACTCTCTTCTCACCTTCATCAGATTGTCTAAAGGGGAGATAATTATGTAACACATTATGTGAGTGAGAGTAAGGACCTCCTATATATAGTATAAATTCCTAGAATCCGAACCCATAAAGGATTCCTAAAACCCTAATAGGATGACTAGTCCTAAAGGGAATACTAGACCCACAAATATACAATAATCCATACAATATCCTACATATATTGAATGTAGCTAAGGTGCACCAAGCCCAACAAATATTGTTCATAATCAAACGGGCTTTATCCGGTCAACTCTCACTTACTTAAACACTCCAATCAATTCAGTTTTCATAAACTCAAAATATAATGTCATATGTTGCTCATAATTTTTATAAAAATCTTACATCTCTTCTTTGGTGTATCTCTTTCATGATTAAACTTCTAGCTATACTAGGTTATTATTCTTGATATGCTTTAAATTGATGAAAGAAGAGGAATGTAAGAATCATTAATATAATATCCAATTGATATGAGTGGTTAGTAGATTTTTGTATGTAATTTTGATCAAAAGTATTTCATTTATTGTTTTCAGTTTATTATTTAAGTCAGAAAATTATGAAAATTTTTATATAGATAGATATATATGTCTACTATCGTTCTGTAAATTTTTGTGATTCTTAAAATTGTGAAAAAATTGATATAATTTTTGGAGTGAACAAAGGTCGGCAGTTAAATTTTGCTTGACAGTTTTAGAAAACCATGAAGATCGATATTTTGTATGAAATAATGACTTTGTAATAGTATGAAAATTTTACTATATCATTTCCTATATGTATAGATTAATAATGACAAATTGTATAAGATTTGGAGCGGTAGAGAATTAATTAAAAATCTTGGAGTAGAGTGGTCAGATGTGATAATTAGTTGGAAGAATAGATTTTGAGTTTAATTCAATACAAGTCATTTATGCCGATTAAATTGCTATAGTGATGATGTTACGATGGTAATTCAATTTGTAATTGTATAGGTTTGAGTGATTCTTGAGCTTCTAGATTTAGAGTGGATTCGTATAGCATTAAGGTAAGTAAACTCATTCATGATGTGTTATATTTTTCAATATGTATATATTATGTAGTAAACTCATCCATGTTTTCAAATGTTTATATGGTGTTTATAGCGTGTTTACTAATCAGGAATCTCATCAATAGAAAGAGAATTAAGTTCCTAATTTTGAATTCCAGTTTTTACTAATGTTTAGGGAAATTAAGTTCCATAGACACCATATACAAATTAGGAATTAAGTTCCTGAAAGAAAGAGAACTTGATTCCCCTTACTCACCCTAGGAATCAATTTCACTTTCCTAATTTCAAAGGGAATTCATATATTTTTAGTAAACTCATATGTTTTCATATCCGTATATATAATGTTAATAAATTCATTCACGGTGTGTTAATGTTTTGAATTATCAAGTAACCCAATATTGCATCCTTGCAGATTTCTATTTTATTATACTTTATTAAAGATAATTTTAATAAAATTGTTTTAGTAAGAATCTTACATAAAGAGTCTTTTGAAACTAATTCCTTTTGTAACATATTTTTCAATACTACTTTGACTGCCACCACTTATATTAATTGTTTTTGTTATACAAAAATACTACTGATTTCAAATATATATGAATTTATAAAATTGTTTTGGTTCATTGTTCTATAGTTACCATTATTATTATTAATTCATTTGGGATATTGTATACATATATCATTATTGTCGCGTCACACGGATAATTGTGACTTATTGTTATTGCCGCTTCACACATATAATTATGACATATTGTTATAACCGCATCATATGGGTAATTGTGACACGTTTTACCAAAATATTTGATGCATACCGTTTATATTGTAAAATTATTTGTTTACCGTTTTATGGAGTAATTGATCTATATCGTTTACTTTCGTGAAATTATAGTGATTTAAATTATGATTATTAAATGATCTTTTGATTTAATATTGTTATCCTCTTTTATGATTTAAGAATATAAATGAATATGATTTTAAGTATTGCTTCAATTGTTTTATTGATTTTTAAGTACGTAAATTATATTAAATGTTAATTCTGGTTTTATTAAATAATACAATGTTGGGATTTTTGAAAAAATTTATGAGCAAGGTTTTTAAATGTAAAGATTTTACAAAAGCTATTTTATTTTACATGTTATGTATACATGAATTCACATACCAAATTG
This sequence comes from Dipteronia dyeriana, assembly GCA_032871835.1. NCBI lineage: Eukaryota > Viridiplantae > Streptophyta > Magnoliopsida > Sapindales > Sapindaceae > Dipteronia > Dipteronia dyeriana. The sequence continues at coordinate 34,487,191 of CM065298.1, forward strand.
ATGGTTCACCCCTTGTCACCATCATTTTACAAATTGAATTTTTGGGTTTAGATGCCTTTTCTGTATCACAACAAATGTAATTTTTGGTCAATAATTCTCATGGAAAAACGAGAATTGGAGTGCATTAGAACTACCTAACGATATCAAGAAAATCTTGGGTCAGTTCTCTCAAACAAAGAAAAAAAATGTTCAAGAAAATTCTTCGGATAAAATATCAAAAAACTTAGAATGAAAAAACAATACAAGAGCATTACCACATAAACATAACTTTGTTTGTCTTTTAAAAAGTATTTACGTTTTTAGTTGAGATAGATTATTTTTTAAATCCATTCATTGTCTAGCTTGTTACTGTTTATTTGCTCAGTTTGATTATTTAATAATTATGTTTTAATTTTCCTTTTAATAACTAATTTTCTATTCTTTTTTTCTTTTTTTTTGCTTTTTATGTTTTTCATATCCAAACTCAAATTTTCTACCAGATATGTTTATATAATGAAATCAATATCAAGCAATCAAATAACTTGAATAATGAACAGAAGCATTTAAAAACAATACTGTAATACCCATTTAAAAATAAATCAACTAAATTAGAAAACTGTAGGACAACAGTATTTAAAATTAATGATTCTTATAATCAAGTTGTGTTCGAAGAACTCAAATGATCAAGATTCAAATTTCAAAGTGAGTAAAAAATTAGTGGACATAAAAATAAGAATGGGATGTCATATTTTGATGAAGCTTTTTTTGTTTTTTTTTTGAAATATTACAAGAGCTATAATAATAGGATTACTAGGACCTGTCGAGATCAAATAATACATGTACGGTCTGGATATCTACTCCCATAACAGGAGATAACTACTTCTCACGATCCGGTAAGAAAACTCTCCACACATGTTTATTTTATAAGCATTGTGGGATTTGAACCCCTCACCACATATGTGGAAGGGAGATGCACTACCAATTCTACTAAAAGGTGATGTGTTGATGAAACGTTTTGGAATTAAGAAAATCATTAAATGAATATATATATAGTTTTGTTTACTTTGTTATTGAATTTGTATTAAGAAGGTTCTTTTTTTTTTTAACTAGAAAAGTATTCAGAGTTTTTTTTTTAAAAAAAAAAACAGGAAACAATTAAATTGTAAATAAAAGATAATTTTTTAAGATAGAAAAAAAAATCGGTTAAATATGACGTTGTTGTCTTTATACTTTCTTAGCTATATTCAATTTTTTTATTAAGTTGTTATTTTTTACATGATTAAGTAATTTATATGATTAGATAGGATGAGGTTGGTCCGTTAGTACACTTCTCAAACCTTCGGGTTCATGTGCTTCTCCTCCTTTAAAAAACCTCGAAATTATATAATAATGTAATATGTTAATATAAAAAAATAATTTATATGATCTATTATATGTTGGACATGTCGTAGACTCGTAGCTATGGTAGCTATGAAGGTGGTGTTGGTTTTTTTTTTAATAATATTAAGAAGGGCTCAAAAAATAAATTGCACTTTTTAGAGATGACGTTTCAACATTATCATTGCTTTTATGACTTATGTTTAAAAGACACCTATTATGGTGAACGGACAAAAATGTCCCCAATAGTTGTTTCATCAGAATATTTGATTCATTTTTTTATAGTGAGAGTTAAGAAATAGAGAGAGAGAGAGAGAGAGAAAGTTTTATTGAAACTCAGACGCTACGCAGACGCATTCGGGGGTCAAACTCCCCTCCGAGCTCGCGGTGGTCGAGTTGCCCAGTCAGCTCGCGGGGGGTGGAGGGGGCAGCGCCCCCGGAGCTTTTTTTTTCTAGTCAATACTTAATATGTTCGAAATATAATTACAAAAGGCTCAGAACCTTTAGTAAAAGTCTCGAGCTTTTTTGGTAAGGGTTCGAGCTTTTTTACCAAGTGTCCGAGCTTTTTCTACTAGGTTCGAGCTTTTTTATCAAGTGCTCGGGTTTTTTTACCAAGTGTCCGAGCTTTTTTTTTACTTGATTTGAGACTTTTTGCCAAGTTAAAAAAAAGCTCGGGCATTTGGCAAAAAGTCTTGAATCAAGTGCAAAAAAGCTAAGGCACTTGGCAAAAAAACTCGATTCGAGCTTTTTTGCCAAGTGCCCGAGCTTTTTTGCACTTGATTCGAGCATTTTTGTCAAGTTAAAAAAAAGCTCGGGCAAGTTAAATAAAAACTCGGACACTTGGTAAAAAAACTCGAACCCATTAAAAAAAACTTGGGCACTTGGCAAAAAAACTCGAATCGAGTTTTTTTACCAAGTGCCCAAGCTTTTTTGCCAAGTGTCCGAGCTTTTGTTTACTTGATTCGAGCTTTTCTGACAAAAAAACTCGAAGACAAATCAAAAAAACTCGGAAGAGTGTAAAAAAACTCAGAATCTTATCAAAATAGCTCGGACACTAATAAAAAAGGCTCGAAGTATTTAAGAAAAGTCTCGAATAGAATCTGGAGACTAAATGTTCATACATATTCATACAAAGATTGGGACAACAAATCATAACGAATGGATACATTGTTAAACCACACAGAAATATATGATAATGTATAAAAGAAGATCACAAACATATGCTATTTTTTTTAACTGAATCTGGAGAGAGACAAGTTTTTTGGAGAGAGATGAGTTGTATATCGATTTTCAGACAACTATTTTGGAGAGAGATGAGTTATCATTTTCAAAGTGTAGATAAAAGCACAATGAGAATAAAAATAGATTATTTAAAGGTAATTTAGGTAGTTCACCTTAATACGTGTCTTTTAAACTTAAGTTATTAAAACGGTGGCATCATTACAATATACATAAAAATGTGACATATCTCACCATTTCAACAGATAAGAATTCCCAATAATTTTTGGGTTAAAATAAAAGTATCAAGTGTCATAGTTATTTGGATACTTTTACTATGAATGTTCCAATAACTAAATAAATCTTTTTTTTTTTGTTTTTTTTTTTTCCGTTTGTTATGATATTTGGTTTTTGTATAGATAGATTTAGCCCGCGAAAAAGTCGGTGAAATTTGGAAAATCGTTAGAGAAATGTATTGTACAGAATGGAGCTGGTGGGAAAAATACTGAACACAGAGCCATTTTCAATTTTCAATTTCCATTTCTATTTTCTTCTTCTTTCTTTTTCTTTTCTTTTATTTTTCTTTTATTTATTTTTTGTTGTATATGTAAGAATGGAAATGTAATAGAAGGCAAAAAAACCCATAAACAAAATTAAAGCGTTTGATTTCATTTTCATTCGCTTTAATTGAAATTCTTTTTTTTTTTTTGTGTTTTTTGTGTATGAATCTGTAAATAATACTGCAAACACAATGTGGTTTCTGCCTTTCTCTTATAATGAATGTTAACAGAAAAAGAAGAAAAAGAAAAAATTGAAGAAGAAGAAGAAGAAGGAAAAATGAACAAAAACAGGGCCCAGGTTCACAGCTCTTTCTCTGATGAAGCTTTCTCAATGGCCTCCTCCCTTCCCAAATCCCAAACCACACGCCTCTACAAAGTTTGGAAGGGTAACAATGTAATTTCCTATTCCATCTCTCTCTCTTGTCAATTTTGTATTTGATATTTGTAGTTATTGCTATCAATTATTGATTCAATTCAAAAATGAAGATATGGGAAATGGGTTAATGTTATTAGTTTGAATATAAACAAATTTGTACATGTCTTTGTTTTAACTGTTAACCCGAGGGCACGTGTTAACAAAACCCTGGCTTAATCATATATCGAAATGTTCTAAAATGTGTTGATATGATTAGTATTTTTCGATGTAAGAATGAATTCAGAATTAGTATGAAGATATGAGAGGTTTTTTCATGGCATTGTTTGATGTTATTGTGTGGGTTAAAATTGATGAAGATTGCTTCTCTTTATTTTTTTTCATGTTGTTAATGTCAGAAATTTTTATGTGGAGGGAGATTAGTTTTTGGACCGGATGCAGGGTCGCTATTTTTGACGTCGTTTTTGATAGGATGTCCCGCGATAATGTTCTGCATAAGGATGCTCTTCATGATTCGAAAGGATGATCCTCTTTTTAGCTACCCTGTGTTGAGTGTTGGAGTGGTCCTTACCGTTTTGGTAAGTTTAAATGAGGTTTAAAAAGTTTTCGGTATTTTAATAGCTTGGTTCCGTGATCTGACTACTTGTAATGGTCTGTGCAGGATTTTGTTTTTCTCTTCTTGACATCAGGTAGGGATCCTGGAGTTATTCCGAGGAATTCACACCTGCCTGATTCAGATGAACCGCTTGACATGACTACCCCATCGATGGAGTGGGTTAACAATAAAAGCCTTAACGTGAAATTGCCCCGAACAAAAGATGTATTGGTCAATGGCCACACGATCAAAGTGAAGTTCTGTGACACTTGTTTGCTATATCGTCTGCCAAGAGCTTCTCATTGCTCTATCTGCAACAATTGTGTCCAGAGATTTGATCATCACTGTCCTTGGGTGGGACAATGTATAGGATTAGTAAGTTTTACTCAAATCTACCTCTAAGTTTATCAAACATCTTTTACCATTTATATGTCATGTGTGGAAATTGAACGTGTCTTTGGTGTTTGATCACGTTGTCTTTAAAAAATTTCAGATAATCTACTTCCTCTAATTCGTTTTCCCTTTCTTTTCTTCTTTTTTTTTTGTTTGAAGTGTTGTTTTAAATTACTTAGGTTATATATAGCCATGATGTCTCAAATATTGACATGTAATCTTTCACCTTTACATGGGGAAATTAAATGTGCATTAACTAACTTTGTGTTCAAACACTAGGTGATTTTCCAGCTAATTTTGATTTTAACACATTACACATGTAAAAATTTGAAGACTGCATAATTTTCTTAGTTCATAATTGAATTTTGGAAGCTGAAATATAAAATTGTAAAGAGTTTGTGATGAAGGGATTCATGGAACCAACCCCAATTAGATGGGATCACAGTTTTGTTGAATTGAGTTGTGTCAATATTTTAGATATATGCTGGCTGTTCATGTTTTTCTGACCACATACATTGCTTTGATCAATTCAATTTTCCTTTTTTCATTTTCTTTATTATCATTTGGATATATATATATATATATATATATATATTCACTCATTTTGTTATCTATTTCATTGAACTTGAAATTTAAGAGCCTATGTTGTTGCTAGATCTTCAGAGCTTTGGATTACTGTATTTTTGTTGTTGTTGGAATGTACTAACCAGCCTCCTTGCATGTTTACTTGATTGCAGCGCAATTATCCATTCTTCATATGCTTTATATCATCCTCAACCGTCTTGTGTATATACGTCTTTGTGTTTTCTTGGATTAACATTCTCCGCCAAAAGGGCAGTTTTTGGAGCGTGATGTCACATGATGTACTGTCAGTATGCCTCATAGTGTATTGCTTCATAGCAGTCTGGTTTGTTGGTGGGCTTACGGTCTTCCACCTTTATCTGATTTCAACCAACCAGGTGAGCTTGCTCTTTTAATGTCTCAATGTTGTTTAAGAGTTGTTACTTTGCTTCTGGTAATAATATAAACAACTGAATTTTGTAAGTAATATCAAAGACAAAGATAACATGATAGATATGCTTCTCCAACTTTGAATATTGCTTCAGACTGTAATGTTCACTTAATTTTCAAAAAATGCTTTCAACTAGTTGTTTTATATTTCACTTTCTTGAAGATTACTACCTCATAAATGAGAAGTCAATATATTCAATATCCGTCTTTCGTTTTTATTTCTTCACTAACTATATCCTGCTATTTGTCCCAAAAATTCCTGTCTCCCAATCTTCTAAAGCACTGAATTCTTCTTGATTCTTCATCGCTTTAAGATAGAATTGCCAATATATACAGACTGCAAAAATACATTAGTTCATGTGTTGTGTATATTAGACTGCAGAGGTACATAGGCTTCTAAGGGTCTTTCTATCTTTATCTCTATCTTCATTTACATGTGTGTGCATGGATGAAATTTTAGGTTTGTGTAACGTTAAATAATTATTTTGATAGGTAATATATTCTTTTTCCCCTGCTTGTGCATCGTGTCTGCGTATCAAACATCTATGATGATCTATTCTTGGATTAAATTTCATTCTTTCTGGTTTTTGTTTTTCCACAGACAACTTACGAGAATTTTCGATACCGGTATGATAAGAAGGAAAACCCCTTTAATACGGGATTACTAAAGAATGTTAAAGAACTCTTCTTTGCCAAGATCCCACCTTCAATGGTTAATTTCAGAGAATGGGTAACAGAAGATGATTATTCAGTTCGATCTGATACATCAGAATTCAATGGAGGCTTCATGAGTTCGAAAGGAAAATTTGACATAGAAATGGGGAAGTTTAGTAAGGATGGTGAAATAAAACTTCCAAGTATTTTGCAGAATTTGGATTATAGTGGTATTGATGATAACTTGAAGAAGGGGGGAAATGGTGCTCCGTTCGATCCATTCTTCTTACCTACCACTGATCAAGTACCGAAAAATTCACTGCGATGCTCCACTGATAAGAGGTATCATCAATAGTTCCCATTTGAGTACATCGCTGATTCTTCAGAGATAAAGGTAATCCTAAGCTCTTGCATATTTTATTTTGATACAACAATAAATTTGCACAAAGTATTTCATAATGAGTAAACAGATAGTAATGTAGCATATTGTCATAGATTTACCAAAATATTATCATGTAATCATATAATCAAAATGACCACGAGTCTATTGCTTGTTAGCTTGTCATACACAGAAAATGTGAATCAGAAATGCATATATTGGCTGATAGACTAATGTTTTCAGACTAAAAGTCTAAATTTTCATATATCAGTGGTTTATAACTCCATTTTCAATGAGTCATACGGTTATGGAACTAAAGTTGTTAAGGAAATAGCCAAATTGTTGAAGTTAACATTAAAACAGAAGGACTACAAAATCGCTCCTTATCCCTGCGCTTTCAAAGTTCCAACGGAAGGCTGAAATAGCTTTCAGGGGAGGTCGGGGTATTCCATCCCATGATACTCAAGGAGCAATGAAAAACTGAAACAAATGGAAGAACTGTTGACTATTTTTTTAACTTGAATTTGACAAGCTTTCATTTCAGAAGATTCAATTTGATGAGTAGGACTTTTCATAGCAAAATGATATAAAGTCTCCCTTTGTTTAAAGAATTCTAAGTTGAGATTGAGAGCTTGGTACGTTGTGTAATATTATTGTAGTTACATAAGTAGTAGGATCTGGCCTACAAGTTGAAGTCATATGATGGTGCAGGTCAAGTGTCGTAGGTCCAATTGGAAAGAGTACTGTGCTTGTACCATTGTACATGATATATAACTACTGTCTACTGTAGATTCAGAAAATGGTTCTCGAAAATTCTCAATTGTTAGAGTTCTTTGTAGACAAGCCTGATAACCTGCAAGGGCCGAATTTTATAAATATCCATAAAGTAGGAAACAATTAGTCATGTTTTATTCAAGTTAAATGCTCACAATAATCATATTAGAGCATAACAATATTGTTATGATCATGTTACAGCATTTACAAACAGAAACTCATGCCGATGATTTAATAACTAGTAGCTATGTAATGTTCTATCATTTTTGTAGTAATATGGATTGATTCAGTCAACCTAAAAGATGTTTGCTGGTGTCAGTTTGCATTTATCCCTCTTTGAACCGAAAACCATGATTCTCTAGGAATAAGAATACTAGATCAGCAAAAACATGATTAGCTAGAATTGGTTCTCAAGTTTACATGTTGATCTGTTGGGTAGCTCTAGTTGGTTCTACAACTTATGTATAAATGCCTTGTTTTCTTACACAGGTTCAGACATAGTATTGATGAGAGCAAGAATGTAATCTGAAAGTCGTCAATGGATCGATGAGCCTAAAATATAAACTTGTTGTTGGTAGAGGTACAAGCAAAAAATCAGTGATGTAATTGAAACTGAAAAATAAATAAAGAAGTTCACAATTAAAAAATGATTTTGTGGTTCACATTTTTGTTCAAAATGGGACATTCTTTTTCTCGCTGTAGGTAAAGTGAGGAAGGAACTGAAAAAGATCAAATATCAGTACTGTGTAATTTTTATTCTTTGGAACATGAGATGGGATACAGATAGCATAGAACATTGAATTGAACAAATAAGCTATCTTTTGTATTGTTAGGTGTGTTATGTTTTCTCACAGTTATGTCTTACCTAGGTTGTTACGTCACGGTCGTTATTATATAATTATATATTTTATTTCATTAATTTTCTTTTCTTAATAGTCGGATTTATGGACAATATGAGATTGGTCCGGTGGTAAACCCATCACACATGTACCACGCGGTTGCAGGTTTAAGTATTCCTCTTCCCCGAATTAATGTAATATTTTTTTTAAAAAGAAATAGTCGGATCTCTAGAGACTAGAGAATTGGTGAAGTTGTTTTATTTTTATGTAATTTTACCCATCTTTGAATGACTTATTTTTGGTGCAAAACATTACAAATGATAAATATATTATTGAACTTTTTGTCTAACTAAAACAATAGCTTAATTGTAATGATTTTATTTCCTTTCGTTATAACTATAATGTTTTTATGTTTATTATAAGACATTTGAGATTTAAACTTTCCAATAGACCTATAAACGCTCAGTCGAACACTACAAAATAGACTTGTAAACGCTCGTCAGCGTCCGAAAACAATTTAATGATTCCTAAAGACAATATTAATTGATCTTGTACATCTTATGGTAACAAGTAATCAAGGAGTTTTGCAGTCAACAAAGAACAAGACATGACAGACAGACATGGGTTTCACAAAGTTCCTTTGTTGTGGCAATTTGTGTTCTTTGAGGAACAAAACGACATACAAGGTGATCTCTGGCCCCAAGAATACTTGTTTGAATATTATTGAATAAAGCAATAGCAAATATACCAAATTTTGCTATGGCTTTATTTGTCTTTTCCCATTTCACCTATTCAAGAAATTCTCTATTAAGTTAATAGTTTTCAACTTGAATTATGTAATCATCTTGGAGGACATTTAGAGTTTCTTATTGGTTGTTAATTACCCAGATAAATAAAAAGAACATAAAATTTTAAATATTATTAATTACACTAATGAGTGACCTCAAGATCTTTTAAAGTGAAGTATTAGTTCTAATCACAGGATCTTTAAAAATTCAGAATGAGTTCATATGAGTGGATGATTTAAATTTAAAATATTTTCATGGGCTAAAGGATTTGAAAAGTTTGGAATGATATGCTATCTGGCCTCTTTGTAAAGAGCTTATAACTATTCCTCACAAAGGACTACATTTTTAAAATCATAGATTTGAAGAAGTATTTTCTTTAATGATACTCTTTTGGGTAATTTTTAGGACATTCTTTGGGATATTGTCAAAATCCAAATAGACTCTTTTTAGCTCATAATGTATTGAGTATTTTATTTTTATTATAAATTTTATAACCATCAAAGTCGATCTATAAGTACATTATACAACTCTCGTTTCCTTTAAAAATATCTAAAAAAAATTAATCCCAAACTATATAACAAGAGTACATTCATGAATTGATTAGTTAAACACAATCTTCTACTCTAATTGAATGTTGAATACTAAAAAATTGACCAACCAAAAAAAAATTGAAAGAATAAAATTGAAGATAGACAGACATACAAGTAGTTGCAAAAATGAGAATGGATGGTGGAAGGTTTAATTGTCCATGTGTTCTTTCATTAAAGGATTGTATCATATGAGCTGTGAATTGTGCTGTTGACAAATGCCATTTTATCATTTTATCAATTAAATAAATAAATAATAGATCCCATGTTTGTTTTCTCATGGTTTGACATGGTCTAAAACGACGTGGGAGCTAGTCATAATACGGCATCCATATAGTATATTCAATTTAATTTTTTAAACAGACAATTTTCAGAACAATATTCTCCCTCACGCCCTCACTCACATAATCACATTTGTAAGAAAACTTCCTGCAGTAGAGAAATAGAATTTTGAATGAATTTCTGTCTGTAATCAACTAATCAAGATTCCTTTTCCCCAATTTTTATTAATAAAAAATATATCTAATCAAATAACTAACAGTATTTCTAATTGTTGCAAATGCAAAATGAGTGAAATATTTTCACCAAAAACTAAATCAAAGTGTTCTTTATACAATAGTAGGAATAATGGACTAAATATTTCTTCTTCATTTTTTTTATTCATTACTGTTTGAGTTTTCTTCTAGGTAGAACAAAATAAAATGGGGTGAAACATAAGAAAACTGAATAATGAAAATTCATTGCTAAAAACTGTTTTTTACCCGGCTGTATTTTATTGAATTTATCATCCGGAAAAAATAATATTAAAATTGATTGGATTTCATCAAAATCCTTACAAATGTTAATATAAGTATATACATTCAAATATATGAAAAATAATCATTTGAAGCAAAGATAATCATTTTAGCTAAATAAATATCCATTATGAAAAAAAAAATACAAAATAAGAAAAAATTGATGGATGTTTTTTTATTATTTATTAAAGATTTTTTTTTTTTTGTAATCTATTTATTTAAGATTTTATTATTGAAAATGTTAATGTTTTTTACTTTAATTTAAAGTTAAGATAACCATTTTAACTAAATTAAATAGTAATAAGGGTAAAAGTGTACTTTCACAGGGTTTTAAAATGTTTGACTTTTAATTATTTGGTTAAATGGACTAAAGTGATGAGTTTTGAAAAAAAAAAAAAAAGTGATGTATATGAAAAGACATTTATAAATGTGATAAATTGCAAAAAAAAATGGGATTTCTGTGAAATTTTGACTATTGTTTATTTGTATTGGGTTTCTATCGTTCTTTTTAGGATGTTATTGAGGGACAAAAAAAAACTCAAATTTTAAAAGGTTAATTATGGTTTTTTAGAAGGTTTCAATAGAAAATTAGTAACTTTTAATTATTTTAGGTGTGTATGGAGAGAACTTTTTTGTGCGTAGATAAGCCACCCGCTTGTTAATCTCAATAATTTAATAAAGACATTAATTTAAGAGTAAATTACACTCAACCTCTCTGGGGTTTGTCTTCTTGCACTTATAAATAACTTTATCATTAATTGACACTCACATCCTCAGTTGATTAATTCTGATCTTTAAAAGACTAAATTATTCATGCTCCTTAATAAATAGGTAATTTCATTAAAATCCTTTTTTTTTAATGAAATGTCACTTATTTAAATGTCTTTATCATATTAGCAACATAAATCCCTTATTATTTTCAAAATATATCATTTTAGTCCATTTAACCAAAATACTAACACTCAACTATAATTATATATATAAAAGTACAATTTTACCTTTGTTAAATGATTTATTTAGTTTAAAAAATAAATAATATTAATATGATTTATAAATATAAATTAACAACAAAATTTTATTTTCTAAAAAAAAACTAATTGATGGATAATGAAAAATATAAAGTTAAAATAAATAATAAACTGAAATTGTAGTTTTTATAAAAAACTAACTTTTTTATATCCAATTTTTTTTGGAGATTTTTTTATAATAAACAATTATATATATTCCATTATCCATCCATTAATTTTTTCTTCTACTATTATTTAAAAAAAAAAAAATTGGATGGATAATGAAAAAATATAATGTTTGAATAATAGAAAAAATAATAAATTGAGAGTACAATTATGAATACTTTTTTATAAAAAAAAAAACTAATTTTTTATATCCGATTTTTTTGACGAAATTTAATTTTTTTAAATAAAATAAATTGAAAAGAATGACTCACATAACCACTTAATAACTCTGAATATTTTTATTTTACAAACAAGATAATGTATTTGACTACTATAAAGAATCTTTATATATATTTTATCAAAAAAAAATTACGTATATTAATTTATAGTGTTATATATAATTATATTAGTATGATTTTTTTTAAATTTTTAATTATTTGTTTTTGTGAATCACTATAGTAGAATCCATCAATGATTAGCAATCAAGCATTTAATATATATATAATGAAATATTTAAGTTTAAATTTAGATTTCTAAAAAGATAAAGTACTGATCTTACCTAACTATTAGTTGAAATAAAGTTCCATATATATTCTCTATCACAAATGATATCAGTAGTCATAGTTTAACTAAAATTTCATCCAGTCACACTTACATATACAAGTCGCATAAAATGTTCTTTAAATTCTTCTTGTTAGTTTATGTTTTTAATATAATCTTTTATTGTGTTCACTTCTTGGATTCGATTGGCATGCATTAACAAATACTATGGCCATCAATTTATCATATATTTTTTTTGGGTTGTTTTCTTTCTTCATCTTTATTTTTTATACATATAAAAAATATATTCAATATAAAAAGTTGTATCCAACCTATATTTTAGTAAAAGCACTATAAATTAAAAATATTTTTCTTAAAGCTTAAATATCATATTTTAAATGTTAAAAAATACACCTAATTTAAACTACTAACCCATTTAAAATAAAATAAAATACTAAGCCACTTATTTAATCCAAAAAAAAAAATAACAATAAACTACTAGAGGCGTATACATATTATAAAAAATTAATCATTGGATTCTAATCCAATGGTTCACAAAAATATTGAAATTATAAAATTATAAAATAATAATAATAACAACCCTAGTTGTCCATATCTCAAACCAAATGAAAATATGTTAGAACTAAGGTTGGGCACGAGTTGGTTCGATTCGGTTTTCAGCCGAAATCGTCCATGACTCACTTATAATTGGTTTTTATTTTTAGTGTTGACCGTTAATATTTTAGTCAAATGGATTTAAATGATGTATTTTTGGAAAAATAAGGGATTTATGTTGCTAATATGATAAAGACATTTAAATAAGTGACATTTTGCTAATAAATAAATAAAAAAGGACTTTAGTTAAATTACCTATTTATTAAGGAATTTGGGTAGTTTAGTCTTTTAAAAATAGGAATTAGTCAACAAGGGGTAGGACAAACCTCACGAAGATCGAGTGCAATTTACTCTTAATTTAAAGAATACTGTTAACATACATTAAAAATTTAGGATTTGCTTACTATAAATAATTAATAAAAACAAAAAATTTAGTAGAAAACAACTTAACATTGGCCTTGTACATAGTGAATACTGATTAAGACGTCTGATATTAATATATTATAATTGATTTTTTTTTTCCAAAATTTAAAGAGTACTGTTCATAAACTTTGAAAATCTGGAAGATTCTTTTTATAAAAGAAAACAACTTATTATGTTAATATACATAATTCTCGTTTAAGAGAACGAAAAGAAAAAATATATATTATTTATAAAGATTAAAAATGAATTTTTCAAAAGGTTGTGGGGTTATGGCTAATGGCCCTCTTCGTCCCCTTCATAGCTTCGTCTTTACTTAAGGTTTAGTCGTATAAGTGTGTGGAGCATATTGAGCATATTGTTAAGTCAATCACATCTCGTCTAGTCATAGTAATTAAGATGTATGATTCACTATTCAAAAATTCTCTAATTAAACTTGTCGTATGTAAATTTTACAAAGCGTACACGTTATTGACGGGAAGGAGGACACCCAAATATATATTCGGAAAATATCCTATAAGGCATCATTAAAGAGAAGAAAGCCCGAGTAAGCATATATTGAATAAAACCTACTCGAGATCAGTTAACAACACTCGGGACTGGTCAAATAACGCTTACACTCGGGCTCAAACGGTGCTACTCGGGACCATCAGGAATTACTCTTACTCGGGAATAAATACGACTCAAGTAAGAGTTTGGTACTTATTTCATACGGATTAAGTCATTAAATATGCGACGATATCCATCAGGAAGGAATCCCAAATAAAATAGAGCATTAAATTAGAAGAGTCCTCAATCAGGAAATAACTTGATCTCTTTGCAAATGCTACATTCTTATAAGGAAACAAGTCCAAATTGAACTGCACCACTAGAATCTCGCTCGATTTCCATAAGAGACTCCGAAACAGGAAAGAAGACAAATCGACCTCAAGAAAGTAACCGAATCACAATTAAATACAAAGATCATGTATTACTTGTACAATGCAGATTAGGGTTCTATAAACATATAAATAGACCCATAATCTAGTCCAGAAAAGATATAGCAATATAACATACAACAATTATAGTAAATACAGAGAGAAAAAAGAGAGATTGAAAGCTTGTAAACATATTATTCTCTTAGTGGATTTTGGCTTGGTTGATCCTTCAACCACCCGTAGATGTTTCTCCGGCCATCGGAGTTTTACCACGTAAAACTTGTATTTGTTACTCTCTCAACATCTCTTTCTCTTTAATTCAATAGCCGAAATCCAATTCTTGTTGGCTTTTCTGGCATAATCCAGAAATCGACGTCAACAAAACTTAAACCCAAAAAAAAATAAAGAATATATAAAATTTATTCTTAGTTTTCTATAGTAAGTTAAATAAAGTAATACATTATAATAACAATATGGCTTTTCTATAGTAAACTAAGGCCCAGTTTGACATTGTTTCTCCAGCTGCTTTAGAGGCCAAAAGTGATTCCGGACTAAAGACAAAGTGTTTGGTAAAATCAAGTGTTTTTGGTCACTTTTGGCTTCTCCCAAATGAGTTTTTAAAAAACTACAAATACGTGTTTTTGGATTTTGGTTTCTGCTTTTAGAAAACGCTTTACAGTAATATTAAATGAAATTTTGTTAACTTTCCAACTTTATCCTTACCTTTAACAAAATTTACCAAAAAAAATTGGATTTACATCGTTGTACAAAAAAATATTGTCATAACTGTATACAAAAAATTGGCTAATTAATACAATAAAGTATAATAAAAAATAATAAAGAAATGAAGTAGAATAAAAAAGAAATAAATAAATAAAGAAATTAGGCTAATTAATTCAATAAAGTAAAATAAAAAATGAGATTAATTAATTCAATAAAGTACTATAATTATATAACGCTTAACACTAAACATAAATAAACAAGAAAAATATAAAGTATAGCACATTAGCACCATTTAGATGTCATGTCCTTTTAGTAATTTTATAAATTCATAACATTTTTTTACTTCAGTTTTTACTAAACACGTTGAAATTGCTTTTAGTTCACACAACACTTTTGAAAATCAGTTTACCAAACACTCAGCTGATTCTTCCCACAGCAATTCCAAAAGCAATTTCCCCCACAACAATTCTAAAAGCATTTCTCCCCACAACACAACAATGCCAAACTGGACCTAAGTTAGAGCATCTCGAAGAAGCTATCTTGAAGATCACTTTAGTTAAATTAAGAGCTACATTTTTATAGCTTCAAGAGGTCTGTTAAATGAGTATCGGTGGAGCTCACTCCTTTATTTAAAGGATGACTTCATTCTCTTAAGTGAACTCCACGTATTTAAGTTTATTTTATTTTTTAAAAAACAACATATTTAAATTTTAAATCTCAACGGCTCTTTTATTGTTTAATGGGTAATTTTTATTTTAATTACCAACAACTCTTTTTTTTCACTATAAATAATAATTATAAAGTAAATTAATAAAAAAAATATATTAAATGATTTTTAGGGAGTATTCTTGGAAACATACCGCTTAATAGCCCCTTATAACAACATTTATCTTTAAATAAAGGGGTCTCCAAGGAAGACTATTAAAGATACTCTTAAAAGGTCATAAACGAGAAAATAATTTTGAAAAACACATGTGACATCATAACTCTATGACTCTATCCTATATTAGGTTTTATATTCTAAATTTTATACAATTGTTTTTTATTTTTAATGACATGAAAGTATTGATATATTCTCAAAACTAATTTTCGGATATATTTTATTCATTCTTTTTTAAAAGAAAATGTTTATTATTGTTATAAACTTATTAAATATTATGCTATTGTACATGAACACTACTGAAGTTGTCGTTACTCGTTAAAAAAAAACAAAGTTTACGTAGCTTAACCATAAAATAAAATAAAAATGAAATTTTGAAAAGAAAAAAAAGAATAGAAAAGAAATATATTTATTCCTCTAGCAGTTGGTTATATTGTTGAGAAGTATAGTAGGTCAATCCATAAATTTTTAAGCTATTTATATCATTAAATTGATTAAGGAAACTGACAGTTAATTATTGTTAGAGTAGTGCTAACCTGTCTAAAAATTTGTTCAACTTCATTGTTAAAATGATGTGATAAACCGATTTGTCATTTCCAAATTATCAACACATCATCTCATAATTAATATGGTAGATAAAGAAATCAAAAAAGTTTTAGAACAGTATCATATGAGTTGTCATTTGTCAATATCATATAAATTATAAGATGATATAATAAGTGATGTGTTAGTCACAACTCACATACTATTTCATTCAGATAAATATTTTGGACAATTTAGAATTAGTCTTATTCTTAATGACATGACCTTATGGCAGCATGGTCTTAATAAAATTTCAAATTATGAATCTTTTTTAACATTGGTCATATTATATAGAGGATAAGTATAGTTACAAGAGTGATTACTAGTCATACGGATATGCATGATCCAATCAGATCCAAATGGATTTGAGGAGATGATTGAGTCAGAATAGATTCTAAATTCTCAAATTTATGTTGGAAAAATTCCATCATATGGGCCACACATGTGAATATTAAATATGTTGTGCTATCTTTTGGTTAAGCCTAAATTAAAGTGATCTAATTAAGATTTAAAGTATTAAGGCTTAAGGGTATAATTGTCATAGAATAATGTGTAGATACCAGAGTGTTATTTCTAATTTGTTGAGGGACCGAATTAGAAATAGCCAACATATAATAATTTGATTATTATATATATTTAGGGTTATGGTCCCTAAATTACACGATACTTTTATTTTCTCTGTATCCCCATCAATAGAGCAAAATAGAACACGGTAGGGTTCATAAAAGTCGTGATAATTTAGAAGATCACAACCCGTTCACAAATCTCCAACAATGGACCCAGGTATGCTTCTGCTATCGATTTTTCTACTTTTCTCTTGAATCAACATGGGTTATATTATGTATATTAGAGATATATTATGTATATTAGGGTTTGATTAATCATGATATAGAAACATGTTTAGGTTATTCGGATTAATTATATGTCTATGCATGTTGTTTTGTGTTAATCGAAATCCTTACAAGTGGTATCAGAGCCACTCATGATCGATTCTTGAGAATTGAGATTTGGATGTTTAATAATAAGAAATTTCTAGAAATTTTAAGGTTTAGATCAATGACGTTTTTTTGGAATATTATTTGGGTTTTGATCTTCAGTGTTTGAGTTTTATTTTTTATTTTTTAATGTAAAGAATGATTGAATCTAATATTGTCATCTCGGATTCAGTATAGACAATTTTTTTTTTAATGATTTTGTACTTCAAAAATAATAAAAATTCTGGGCAATGGTTTCAGACCCGTTGTCTGAATCGGGTCAAGGGAGATCGCCCAGACCACTTTTTTTCCTCTTCTCGGGTCAACGCGATTTTCTGGCAAGATTTCGCACGAATTTGTGCTATTTACGGTGAAGATCCAGATCGCCATTCGTCCGATCCACATCTTGTCCAGATCGTCGCTGTTGGTTTGATCCATGTAGATCGATCGCCGGTCACATATATGGGTCGAAGGGTTGCTCCGCCGTGAGTCGTTGGCTCCAGGCGACGACGTGGTGGCTTTGGCGACGGTGAACGACGATCTAGGGTTTGCAGAGCTTGTTTTTTGCTCAGACTCTTCTTTTGAAAATTTGAAATTCATGAGGGATTGTTTTGCAATATATTTGGGTCATTATGTGATTTTGATAAACTTTCAGGGTCAATTTATAGTTTTGAAAACATACGGGGAATGTTTGCAATTATAAAAAAGTTTGGATAATTATTGAAAAGTTATAGGATCATTTTGTAAATTTAAAAGTTTTGGGCCAAATTTTAATTATGAAAACTTGAGGGGCCTTTCTATAATTTTATAAAATAAGGGCCACTTTTATAATTTTGATAAAATAAAATAAATTTTTTATTTTATTTTATTTTAAGGATCAATTCAAATTCAAATATTTGGTGGTATACAATTTATGGTTAAATAAAGTAGTTCGTCATTCTAAATGGACTAATTGAAATAAAATATCACCAAAGTGATCTCTCTTGTATATATTGTTTATGAGGGATGTTGGATGTTCGTGTGTGTGTGTAAATTCATACAGGTATTTACCAGTCCAAAGGAAGGTTAATACTTGGTCAAATTGTACACACATCTGTGGTGGTAAACATGTGACGATTATAAGGTTTTACATGTGAATAATAAGTCGATCAAAATATAGATTTATTATTTAACATAAATTATTGTCAATGTTTGATCACTACTAAAGGAGTACCACATGTGTGTATATAAATTCATACGGGTATTAGCCGGCCCAAATGAAGGTTAATACTTGGCCGAATTGTACACACATCTGTGGTGGTAAACATGTAATAATTATAAGGTTTTACATGTGAATAATAAGTCGATCCAAAGATAGATTTATTATTTAACATAAATTATTGTCAATGTTTGATCACTACAACAAGAGTACCACTTACAATTAATATTATTGTCCAAAGACTTGATATTAATGTTGTACTAGGTATCTTAAGATGGGACCGACCATTATTTGGTATATCTTTTATGGTTAAATAAATTGGTCTATCATTCTAAATGGGCTAATTGAAGCAAGATGTCGCCAAAGTGACCTCTCTTGTGTAGATTATTCATGAGGGATGTTGGATGTTTGTGTGTGTGTAAATTCATATGAGTATTAGTCGGTCTAAAGGAAGGTTAATACTTGACCGAATTACACACATACCTGTGGTGATAAATATGTGACGATTATAAGGTTTGACATGTGAATAATGAATCGATCCGAAGATAGATTTATTATTTGACAGTAATTATTCTCAATGTTTGATCACTACAACAAGAGTACCACTACAACAAGAGTACCACTTACAATTAATATTACTATCCAAAGACTTGATATTAATGATGTGCTAGGTATCTTGAGATGAGAATTTCCATTATTTGAATTCGTTGATTATTGTATTTGGTTATTAATGTGAGCATGTTTGTGTGTTTGTCTTGTTCTCTTCCAAGCTAATGTTTTACTATATCTGCTAATACCAACTCTATACACATGCTTAATGGGATCAACTTTAAGGATTTGGAGGGAGAACATACTCATTGTTCTCGGCTGCATAGATCTAGACCTTGCACTTCGGGTTGAGCAACCCGTTTCTCTTACGGATGCAAGTTCTCGTGATGATAGGAAGAACTTTGAGAAGTGGGATCGCTCAAATTGCATGAGTCTTATGATCATGAAGCGCGGCATTCTGGAGGCATTTAGGGGCCCGATATCTGAAAAGATAACCAAAGCCAAAGAGTTAATAGTCGAAATTGAAAAGCATTTTATGAAAAACGATAAGGCAGAAATAAGCACGATTTTGCAAAGCTTGATTCTATGAAGTACAAGGGCAAATGGAACATAAAGGAGTAAGTTATGGAAATGTCTCATATTGCTTCTAAGCTTAAGGCATTGAAGCTCGAGCTGTATAACGACTTGCTCGTGCATTTGGTTTTAATATCACTTCCTGCACAATACATTCAGTTCAAGGTCAGTTACAACTGTCAAAAGGAGAAATGGACTCTTAATGAGCTCATTTCTTACTGTGTGCAAGAGGAAGAGAGACTGAAGTGAGACAGGACCGAAAGTGCTCATTTGGCTAGCACCTCTAAGAATAAGGGCAAATAGAGGAAGAATAATGAAGCTGCAAAATACTTTATGAGCTTTGGGCAGATAAAAAGCCGAGTCTAAAGCATTTTCACATTTGAGGATGTCCAGTTGAGGCAAGGCCTTACATGCCACATGAAAAGAAATTAGACTCCAAAACCGTGAGCAACTACTTCATTGGCTACTCTGAGCGACAAGGGGCTATAAGTTTTATAATCCCACACTTAGGTCAATTTTTGGAAACGAGAACTGTAATTTTTTTTGAGGATGTTGAGTTTGGGGGAGAAATAATGTTAGAGATATTGTCTTTGAGGAAGAATCAGTTACGATTCCTACTATCGCTTTTGACAATGTGCATGTTTCTATACCTGTCATTGATCCAGAAGCGAATCTGGATCCTCAACCAGATAATGTTGAACAACCCCTCATTCAAGATGAGGTAATTATTACTGAGGAACAAACTCAATAACCTCAAGAGCCAGTGTCATTAAGGCAATCCACTAGAGAAAGGAGAAATGTTATTCCGGACAATTTTTACGTATTTCTCCAAGAACATGAGGAAGACATTGGAATGATGGAAAATGATCCAATCAACTTCCATCAAGCCATGCAGGGTTCCAACTCTCAAAAGTGGATTGATGCCATGAATGAGGAATATAAGTCTATACAAGACAATAAGGTTTGAGAACTTGTCCCATTACCAGAAAGTGCGAAGCCCATTGGTTGTAAATGAATATTTAAAACCAAAAGGGATTCGAAAGGTAATGTGGAGAGGTATAAGGCTCGTCTTGTAGCTAAAGGCTCGTCTTGTAGCTAAAGGCTTTACCCAAAAGGAAGAGATTGACTATAAAGAGACTTTCTCTCCAGTTTCAACGAAAGACTCTTTTAGGACAATCATGACACTTGTCGCACATTTTGATCTTGAGCTTCATCAGATGGATGTCAAGACGGCATTTCTCAATGGTGACATTGACGAAACAATTTATATGGTGCAACCAGAAAACTTTGAGTCGGGAGACCCAAAGAATATGGTTTGCAAATTGATAAAATCCATTTATGGACTCAAGCAAGCTTCCCGTCAGTGGTACCATAAGTTTCATCAAATGATTATCTCGTTTGATTTTGAGATAAACATTGTTGATAATTGTGTGTATCACAAATTCAGTGGGAGTAAGCACATATTCCTGGTTTTATATGTCGATGACATACTGCTTGCCATAAATGATATAGGCATGTTGCATGAAACCAAGAGATTTCTATCAAAGAATTTTGAGATGAAAGATCTTGGTAACACCTCTTTTGTATTAGGGATTCAGATACAACGAGATCGTTCTCGGGGTATTCTTGGATTAACACAAATGAGTTATATCGATACAGTGCTCAAAAGATTTGGCATGCAGGATAGCAAACCAGGTGACACCCCTGTTGCTAAGGGAGACAAGTTCAGTCTCAATCAATGCCCTAAAAGTAAACTTGAAGTTAAGGAAATATAGAAGATTCCCTATGCATCAGCTGTATGGAGTCTGATGTATGCTCAGGTGTGTACGCGTCCGGATATTGCGTACATTGTTGGTATGTTAAGCAGATATTTAAGTAAACCTGAAATGAATCATTGGATAGCAGCCAAGCGGGTTATTAGGTATTTAAAGATAACAAAAGATTACATGCTCACATATAGGAGATCGGATCAATAGAAGATCATAGGGTATTTCGACTCCGATTTTGCTGGATGTCAAGATAGTAGGAGATCCACATCAGACTACATATATCTGTTGATTGGTGGATCTATTTCTTGGAAGAGTGCCAAATAGACACTCATAGCTTCTTCCACCATGGCAGCATAGTTTGTAGCATGCTATGAGGCATCCAACCATGGAATATGGCTGCAAAATTTTGTCACTGGGCTGCGCATTCTGGAGGGTGTTGAAAGACCACTCAAACTATATTGTGACAATAAGTCAGCATTGTTATATTCTAACAACAACAGGAGCTCATCTAAGTCAAATCATATTGATATTAATATCCTAGTTGTGAAGGAAAGAGTACAGAGTGGACATATGTCCATAGAGCACATTGAGACAAACTCTATGATAGCGGATCCACTTACAAAGGGATTACTACCCAAGGTCTTTCATGAGCACACTGCTCGTATGAGTGTTATTTTGTGTGAGGATATCACATTATAGTGGGAGTTTGTATAATTTTGTATTTTATTACTCTATATTTTTATTTTGGATATACTTATGCATTTGTGTATTTGGATATTTTCTGATCAGAAATAAAGTATTCGGTTAATTACACTCTGTTACATTGTGTTAAGTTTTGATCTCACTAAGGAATAAAGTAAGACCAGTTGGAATAGACATGTATAGATCACATTGCATGTAATTTCCATGCTACACATCCATGATTGATCTATGTCATTTGGTTAGGTTGGTATACGTGACCATTGATGGGTTTAGTCATGCTAAATGTGACGAAAACCGCTTTGATCCTACATCGGCATAATCAATGGACGAGATTGTTCGGATATACCCTAAAATTGCGATAGCAAAATTTTGGAGCTCATAAAGTCATACACATTTGTAAAGTTACATATATCGCCCAGTGGGAGATTGTTGGAAAAATTCCATCATATGGAGCCACACATGTGAATATTAAATGTGTTGAGCTATCTTTTGGTTAAGTCTAAATTAAAGTGATCTAATTAAGATTTAAAGTATTAAGGCTTAAGGGTATAATTGTCATGGAATTAATGTGTAGATACCAGAGTGCTATTTCTAATTTGTTGAGGGGCCGAATTAGAAATAGCCAATATATAATAATTTGATTATTATATATATTTAGGGTTATAGTCCCCAAATTACACGATACTTTTGTTTTCTCTGTATCCCCATCAACAGAGCAAAATAGAACACGGTAGGGTTCATAAAGGTCGTGATAATTTGGAAGATCACAACCCGATCACAAATCTCCAGCAATGGATTCAGGTACGCTTCCGCTATCGATTTTTCTACTTTTCTCTTGAATCAACATGAGTTATATTATGTATATTAGAGTTTGATTAATCATGATATAGAAACAAGTTTAGGTTATTCAGATTAATTATATGCCTATGCATGTTGTTTTGTGTTAATCGAAATCCTTACAATTTATTGTATCGTATCGAAGCTTGGATTTTCATACGAAAATATTTTAATCTGTCAAAATATAAGGCGTAATTTAAGTTAATTTATTGTCTTATATAGATGGACATTGAGCAAAGTTTAGATGCTTCTATATTTTGTTAAGACAAATGATTATATTTTTATTTCAAATAGTTGGATGATTTTATTTATTTTTGTGTTTGAAGCTTATAATGTTTATAATTTATTAGATTTTTTGAACTTTAAATTGTACAATTTTTTTATTTTTGAGAAAACCAAATAATATTAGCCAACACAGGAAACAACTACAGAGGACAATCAGACCGGACAAACCTCTCCATACATGGAGGGTAAGATTCCATCCAGAAAATATCATCTGCAATAGACAAAGCTAATTTTGAAAGCTCATGAGCGACCATATTCACCATCCATGGAACAAAATAAACCAATCTCGTCCCAATACCCTGAAGACGATCTTTAACTACCAAATTCACTAGGCCAATATCAGTAGACACAACAGTATTATAATTGATCATATTGACTACTCCTAAAGCATCAGACCCAACAACAATAGGCAATAGACAAGTACCAATAGCAAACTACAAACTTTGAAGAATAACCATTGCTTCGGCTACCGAAGACTAAAAGTCAGCAACCACCATCTGGGCACTAGCACCCAAGACTGAACCCATGTGATCCTTGACAACCATCCCCAAGCAAACTGATGATTTTGCTCATTCATAGCTGCATCAGTATTCAATTTGTAGAAGCTCGAACTCGGAAGCTGCCAACAGGCAATAACATCCCTGCCATGCCCAAGAAACTGCCATGGACTAGAGGTGTCCACGGTTCGAATTCGGTTTGAAACCATCGATTCCGGCTCCGTGGATGGGAGAAACCGTAACCGAAACCGCCATATACGGTTTGGGTGGGTTTTGAAACCGTCGGTTTGGTGATTTCGGTTTCGGTTTGGTTTCGGTTTCATCCAGTTTTTTTTTGCAACATTTTTTTTTAAAATAATTATAATTCACTAATGAAAACGTGCCATGTGTCAACGAAGGGAATAATGTGCCAACGGTCATATTTTTTCAACTGGTCCAACCACACGTATTCTCATTGGGTCTATTTTAATAAAAAGTAAACCGGCCGTTTCTACTCGATTTTTGGGTGGATCAAACCGTAACCGTAACCGTAACCGAACCGACCATAACTGGTTTTCAAACCGTTGGTTCCGGTTATATTTTCGGTTTTCGTATTTCGATTTCGGATTTTAAGTGTAAGATTAATCAAGCCGTGGACATCTCTACCATGAACCCATTGATTCCTCATGTACCAAACATGCCACCAAATCATACACATCAACTTAACCTCGTGGATTTCCAAAATATTTAAACAAGAGGAGAAGAATCCTAGAAACCAGACATGTCACCATGCCAAACACCTTCCAACATACCATACCTAGCCCACACCACTTTCAGACCCGAACATCCCCACAGCGCATGGGTCGTTGTTTCAAAGGACGATGAACAGACTGAGCAAAAACCATCCACCGCAACCTTCTTCTTAGCCAGGTTAACCATTGTCGGGATCCAATCTTGGCAAGCTCTCCAAAGGAAGACTCTAAATTTGGTGGGGAAATTTAATATCTTTTTTTTTTTCCAGTTAAAACCAGTCCTTTGTGCCTCTGAAGTCAATGGATTCGAGTTTTCCATAAGCATACCCACATTGGAACCACTTTTTACCGAAACCCTCCATCATTATCATAATGCCAGCAAATTGAATCATCCAACCACCCACCACTGATTGGCAAACACAAAATAGCTCTCGCATCATCTTCCACGAATATTTCTTTGGTCAACACATCATTTCAGCCTTCTGAAGCAGTCCTTCAATGACCCACCAGCCAGATATCCTCTTAAGTTTTGAGGTATAAACCCTAAAAATCACTGGACGTGAGATCCATCTATCAACAAAAATTCTCACATAAGTACCTATTCAAACATGCCAACAGGACCCCTTTTCAAGCAGCTTTCGGCCCTAACAAATCGCTTTCCAAATAGCTGATCTCCTTCCATTAAAGGGTCATAGAAATAACACCCCTTCAAAACACGCACAGCCAACGAATGCAGCTTCTTAACCCTAAACCTCCATCTTCTTTACGTTTACACAAATTTTGCCAAGAAGACCAATGGAGCGTGCGAGTTTTTCGGCACTTTCCCACCAAAATAGGTAGCACCGTAATACATATAGAACTTGTTTGGTTGAACTTTTGAAAAACCTCTATTAGACTATTAGTAATAGTAAAAGATCTACTATGAGAAGATCCATTAGAAATAAAGTTTTCTTTTTTAAATATATAATTGTTTGGTTGGTAGATTTTAAAAAAAAATATCTATTTGGAGAAGTACCTTCCCATAAGCTTTTGTCTAGTAGGGGTTTACACTCTACTACCCTCTACTCAATTAAAAATAGACATTCTTAAAATGTTAACCAAACAACTCTAAAAAAATCTAAATAAACGTTCGTAAACCTTTTAAACCAGTAGAAAACTTAATCAAACGAGCACATAATTTCATTGATAAGGGTCTTCCGCAATTGAAATAGGATCATTAAAATGTACAATTGTGTATTGCCTTTATATTAATTATTAATTTTATTTGAAGTACAACTAATAGTTTGATTTTGTTAATTTTAGGAGTGTATTAACTTTTATATATTAAGTATTGTTTCATATAAATCCTATATGATCCATTGTATCGGACTGAGTTTAAGTATTTTATATTTGGATCGGGCCTTGGATCATAGCAAATCCAGTAGATTTGATTCGCCCCACACTCCTAACTAGACATATAATTTTAATCCAATAATTCTCAAAAATCAAAAGTTTAAACAATAGATCTGATTCAGTGCACCTCTTAACAAGTCCTTTTGAGGCAAGTTTGGTGTCAAATTGTCCAGGTAAAAAAATCATGGTGCTGGTGCCAATGGACTTTGATAATTATCATTTATGCTATGTTCGGATCGATGAAATATGAATGAAAGGAAAAGAAATGTAAATGGGGAAAAGAAAGGAAAGAAAAAAAAAATTTGTTTTTATTGATTATTGTTTGGATGGTTATAACTTACAAATATAAAAGAAAGGAAATAAAATCAATCTTATTTGATTGAGAGAAGTAAATGAATTCATTTTATTCTATTTATAAAAATATCATTCTTTCACCTATATGAATATCAAATATTAATAGAGTTAGTTTTGAGATATTTTAAAAAAGGACAATAACCAATTAGGTCCTGAACTTTTTTTAAAACTCCAAGTTGTTTGTGACTTTTACAAAAGTGACCAAATTGGTCCTTATATTTTTTTCAAGTGCTAAATTAATCCCTCTCTTTTTAGAAGCAACCAAATTAGTTCATCTAACGATTAACGGTGTTTAATATAATAGTTGACTTTAACAATTTTAGTTAAAGTACGTAAATACACTTTATTTGTCATATTATAGCAAATTTATTTTATTTTATATATATTAAAATCACCATTATAATTATAAGAAAATCTAAAAATATTATTAATAAAACACCATTTGTATCTTTTCTAATTAAAATTATCTAAAAATAATAATAAAACAACGTCAATTATACCCTTATTTTATAAATAAAGTTACCATTTATTTTTAGTTCAGTCTTTTATCATTTTTTTATATAATTGTATTTTTCGTTAATATTATACAATTATTGTTTTCAAAATTATTTAAAAATCAAAGCCCAAAAGTATACATGTGTTAAAAGAATTTGTGTGTATATCATTATTATATTGTTTAGGACTAAAGTACAATTTTATCCCTACAAAGTTAAAATGGATTGATCGAACTTAGTTAGAAGGACTAATTTGACACTTATAAAAAATGTAAGTATTAATTTAGTCACTTTTGTAAAAGTTGTACACAACCTGGAATTTTAAAATAAGTCTAGAACCTAATTAGTAATTACCCTTTAAAAAATCATTAATTCTAAATTTATTTCTTTTAATTTCCTTCTAAATTTGAATGGAAACCAAATTAATTGAAGCAAGAAGAAATTATAACCTCAATTTCTATCCATTTCCTTCATTTTCCTTTCCTTTCCTTTCTTACTCATTTAACAATCCAAATAATTACAAATTCATCAAAATTATTTCATTTTCTTTCTCATATTCTATCGGATCAAACGTAGTATTAAAACATGTCCAAATAATAATATAACAAATCAGGAAACAAAAACGCGTAAAATGGAAAACAAAACAAAACAAGCTGTGGAGGCACGATTAGTTGGAAAGTTGGAACCGTGCCACATCTCACATGACACAACTCACAACACATACAATTATACAAATAATTTAATGATTATTGATTAATGATAATACTTAATTAATTAATTACGCGCTACAAATTGATACATCCGCCCAAAGTGATCGTTTGCCAGTTGCGATACACACACAATATTGTTATCTTGGTTTCATCCCTCTTCTAATTTAATTCTTTTTCAATATTTTTTCTAAATTATTAAAAAAAAAAAATCTTTCTCGTAGCTGACAACACATCAACAGCAACAACAACAGCAACAACAGCAACAACAGCAGAGAAGAAGAAGAAAGCAGCTTTTTTGTTTTTTGTTTTTATCCAAAGGCCTCTCTCTCTCTTCACTTCTCTTACGAAAAGGAAAAAAAAACCCAGGAAAGGATTTTTTTTTTTTTTCCTTTTCGATTTGGCAATGGTTTATCCTGTGGTCGTGTTATGGAGTTTTATGTGATTGGTAGGGACAAGTGTGTAAAACTGTTTCTGGGTTTGGTTGTTCTCAAGATTTTCCCATCTGGGTTTTTCTTAAATGGCTCAGAATCATCATCTTCATCATCATCACCAGCAGCAGCATCATGGTCATGACAAACCCAAGAGACTCTATCAAGTTTGGAAAGGAAGCAATGTCAGTTTTTTCTCTCTCTATCTTTTTTCAATGTGATGACTGATGAGAGGTTGTTTGTTCATGAATTGAATTTTGTAGCTGTTAAAGTTTTATTATTTTGATTATTATCGGTCTTGTGTCCTTTGATCAGGGGATTATGTTACTACTTGTTTGTTGATTCTATCAATTCTGAACTGTTTTGATGATATGGGTTATTAATGTTTCAACCTGTTATCATTTGGAAATGGAAATTTTGACTACTTGACTTGGCAATAGAGGCTCAACTTCATTAAGATCTCACTATATACTCCTCATTTTTAGTTGAAATTATGTTTTCAGTAATCAGTTCTGTAATATTCTAATAAAAAAAAGGAAGAAAACTTCTGTGGCCATTATATGTGATTCTTGGTATCTTTTGAGATTGCTGGGTTTTAATAGGATTGTATCTTATATGCCTACCTTGTTTATTTATATTCCTTAGTTTTTGTTTACAACAAAGTAATGTCAGTCACGGTCATTACTTTGGTCCCAAGCACATCACTCATCAAAGATGAGAATTTTTACTTGCTCATCAAAGCGACATGTTATTATTTACTTTCTCTTCTTGGTACAAAACGTATTTGTTTGGGCGATGTGTGCGAAGGCATTGAATATTTTTGATTTCTTTGTTTGGTAATGCCTTTAATTAGATTGGCTATTCATAGTTCATGTAAGAGACTCCAAATTTCTAAATAAGTTAGCTTTGCCTAGTTGGGTTGATCATCGCCCTTTATTAACAAAAACCAATTTGCTACAATGCTACGTACTGTATTATTTCTCTTCTTTCTTCAGAAACATGTTCACATAATGTCAGATGTAGTAGTACAAGTATTGTAAATCTAAATTCTTGGTGGTGTGTTTGGTGCATTTATGTTTCTGTATACTTTACTGGTCATTAATATTGCTCATAAAGAGAATTTCTTATAATTAAAGTGGCTACTTAATATTCTGATGTTGATGCACTGTCTTTCAAAGTTGAAATTGCTGCATGATGGAAGGAAGATTCTTTTGTTGAAGATCCTGATATCGTTTAAGTTGATGATAAAATTAGTTTTAATGTTCATATGAACAAAACTATCTAAGTTTGTTAATTAATAATAATTTGAGGACTTTTCTAGTTTCTTTCGCCGACAAGTATGACACATGACTTGCATTAATGTAGATTTATTGTGTATACTTTGACATTTTTCAGAGATTTTTATGCGGCGGAAGATTGATCTTTGGTCCTGATGTTGCATCATTATTCCTGACCACATTCCTTATAGCTGGCCCTGCAATTGCATTTTGTATAAAAACCTATGCAAAGATAAGAAATGATGATCATGCTGACCGTTGTTATCCTGTCTTAATTGTGGCTGCTGTTCTAACTTTTCTGGTAAGTAGATTGTTTCTTATATGGTTATATCTGATAATCTCTCTCTGTGGTATTATTTACCAAGAATATCTATATTTTCAGTTTCCGTGCTGTAATATATATCCCATGATTGCTAAGAACTAACATTAAATAAATTTTAAAGGTGTGATTAGGCATTTTTGTTGGAGGACAATAGGATTCGTAAGACAACTGCCTTTTGTATCTCACTAGGGTTATCAGGTGGACTTAAATGTGAAATAGTTAGTAGGCAAAGGAGAAGTGTTGAAAGGTTCAGACACGGCGTGTATATTGAATGCCCTTTTATGCTCAGAAGTCTAAATGGCCTATGATGAACTTTTCATGCTGCCATATCTATCTATATATATATATATATATATATATAATATTCAATGTATGATAGCAGTTTTAGGATCACAAAAAGTTGCATTAATCATAACTTCATATATTGTTTATGGATCTATAACTTTGTTTTCTTTCCCTTGTTCACTCAATTTTGAAATTTTTCTGGAAGATACTTTGTTGTGAAATTCTGAAACCATTGTGGAACAATACTTACATACATAGGCAACTGTCCCGTAGATGGACAACTTCTCTTATTTCTTTTCGTTTTGGTACTCACATAGCTGCATGACAGATCACTAGTCATTAGAACTAAGATGGATTGAAAGATAAATTTGAGACTAAATTCAAATTTTTACAGGATTTGTCATTTCTATTCCTGACCTCTGGTAGAGATCCTGGAATTATTCCTAGAAATTCAAGGCCACCCGAATCTGAAGAAGCTTCTGATATGCCTACCCCATCTATGGAATGGGTCAATGGAAGAACTCCTCATTTGAAACTACCTCGAACAAAAGATGTGGTTGTAAATGGCCAAACTGTAAAAGTGAAGTACTGTGACACTTGTTTGCTTTATCGTCCTCCCCGTGTTTCTCATTGTTCCATCTGCAACAACTGTGTTCAGAGATTTGACCATCACTGTCCATGGGTTGGTCAGTGCATCGGAATTGTAAGTTTAACCTTTTGCTTTATCGAACAAAATATGTGGTTGTAAATGGCCTTGATCACCTCGCACCGCCTTCCGAGTTTTAAAACTTTTCATGAAGGAATGGATATGCTATTCCTGGAGGATTTTCATCTTTTTAATGATCAATACCAGCATTCCATAGATATAACAATTTTCAAATGGGATTAAGTTTTTCCATTTACATCTTAAAAGGAGCCATGCTGGCAATGCAGAGTTATATGTACTTGTGAGTTGGTTGTGAAATCTCACTTTGTATTAGGAAACTTGTAAATTGTCTGTTGGGCTTCTCTTTATAAGAATATTGATGATCAAACTTAAAACTAATACCTTGGGATTTTTCTGATGCATGAATGGTTGATGTTAATTTGATTCACTGTTTTATAGGTTTCACAATTGCTCATCCTTGTTAGGAATTAACAGTTCTCTTTCCTGGTTGCAGCGCAATTATCGGTTCTTCTTCATGTTTATATCTACCTCAACCATCTTGTGCATATATGTCTTTGCGTTTTCTTGGGTTAACCTTCTTGAAGAGAATCACAATGTTTGGAAGGCTATGTCACATGATGCCTTGTCAGATTTTCTCATAATTTACTGCTTCATAGCTGTATGGTTTGTTGGTGGCCTCTCAGTTTTTCACTTCTATTTGATGTGCTCAAACCAGGTGATTTTTCTTATTCCTTAAAATATAAATAACAAGTTACTGAAATATTCCATTATTTAGTGAGTGTTTCATTGTATTCCAATGACTTTCTGGTATATCCTTTAAAATACCTTAGATGTTTAGTGGTAACAATTTTCTTTTGACAGATTGCACAATCAAAAGTGTTTTGAAATTACAGAAATATCCATCCATATTAGTGAATTTGATGACTTGTTCTTAAGTTTATCTTTCTAACAATACAGAGAGAAGTATATCCTATCATTTATGATATATATTTACCCCCTTGATGGTTTTTGTGTGCTTCCATAACCCTGAACTGAATTCGTAAGAATTTATTTTTGCATTAACCAATTAGAGCTGTTCTTTAAAAATAAGTTCGTTTATACTTTCCTATCCTAAGGGCCAGAACTACAAAGAATTATCCCTTGCCTTACCCATCCCTTTTACAGCAAATATTCAGCCCATCTTTAAAAGTTCGTGTTCATTTAGGTGCATCATATAATGCGAGCGATATTTATGTTATTCGTTCTGGATTATTGTGTAACGCTTTAGGAGTTACCTTTGTGAAGTCCAGTAGCAATGCCCCTTACTTCTCCACGAAAATCTAGTTACTTTTCCAATTGTTTCCTTCATCAATAGCTCACGTGTTTCTTTACTAGCCTCAAACTTGTTTACATGCATCAAGCTTAAATAAGATTGTCACTGCCCCATTTTCAGTTTGGTACAGACATTGTCTTTCATTCTGACTAGATTCCGACTATAATTAATTAACTCCATCCTTGTAGAAGGCATAAATAATGTGGATACTCTTTTTGTGAAACTGCCACAACTTACCGAACAACGAATAAAATGCTTCTGGTTCCACTACATTACACTAATTTTGCCAGAGTAATTTTT
The DNA here is from genome assembly GCA_032871835.1 of Dipteronia dyeriana. Taxonomy (NCBI): domain Eukaryota; kingdom Viridiplantae; phylum Streptophyta; class Magnoliopsida; order Sapindales; family Sapindaceae; genus Dipteronia; species Dipteronia dyeriana. Next base: position 34,519,017 of record CM065298.1, read on the forward strand.
TTTGCTAGAAAAAGAAACAAGTATTATAAAAAACAATATAAAAATAGAAGAAAGAAAGAAAGGAAAGGGAAGAAAAAGGCAAAAGAAATTGGTGTGTTACATTTAAGATTTTTTGAAAACATGCTTATTTGTTTCCTTTGATTTTTGTAATATTTACATGTGGTTTGAAAAACAATTCTAACAAAGAATGCTAAAAATAAATCTATGGACCCTTAATTCGAAGAGAACACTCTCTCATTCACTCACGCACACGTGCAGCGCGCGCACACACACACACACAAAATCTTGAAATTATGTTGTTTATTGTTTTGCAATGGTTTGAGGCTTTGAGCATGTTGTGGTTGTTGCCACAGCAATAACTCCCAAATTTACCCTTATATATGGACTGGGTTGGTTTAGGGTTTTCAAATCAAATCCTTAATGCTTTTGTTTGTGTATCCTAAATTTTTCTGTAGGAAAATTATAACTCCTTTAGTTTTCATTGCTTAAATTTGTTTTACGTATCCCCTCATCCAAGAAATGTTGTATATTTCGTTATTACTTTATAAAATCTGTGTCAGATGCTAGATTTTCACAGGCGGATACTTAGTATTGAAATTATCCAAGTGATTTTAGGTGCCAGGCAAGCAGCTAGGCTGCTGCCATGGCCATCGTCAACCATTGATTCTGTGATCATGTGCATGTCCATTTCTTGTTTTGCTTTTTCTTTTTTTACCCTTTGTATTTTGTACACAAATTTCAGCCTTATATGTGCTTCTTCTTCCATGTTTTTTTTCCCAATTTGTTTTTTTGCTTTATCTTATTGTGATGAAGCTGTCCTTGGTTCTGAATCTGATTAATGACATTTCTACATCGATAGACTACCTATGAGAACTTCAGATACCGATATGATAAGAAGGATAATCCATATAACAGGGGAATGCTAATAAACCTCAGAGATATTTTTTTCTCCAAGATCCCACCTTCAAGGAATAATTTCCGATCATTTGTGGAGGAAGATGACCATATGATGATGGGATCGTTTACTCCAAATCTTGGTGAAGGTACTCTTGGCTCAAAGGAGAAAATCGACATCGAAATGGGAGCTAAATATGCAGATGACAGTCGTTATTCACTTCCTGAGATTCTGCGAAATTTGGATTTTGATGATTTGGATGATAATTTGAAGACAGAGGAGGAAGGAGAAAGACAGGATTTCGACCCATTCTTTTCTGTTGAGCAAGATTTAAATGATTCCATGCATAGTGTCACTGTTGGAGATGGAGTGGTTGAATCTGTGGAAGAGTCGATTGTTGAAGATGGAGTGACAGACTCCAAAAGAAGCTATAATGTTGATGGGGTAAGAGGATCTGTTCGAAGCTCCACTGGTGGAGAGGAGATTAATGCAGTGGAGAAATGTAATGAGGTTTCTGATTCCCATCATAACAACGCACCGGTTTTTCAAGTATAGAGGTACTGATCTTCTCTTCTTCAAGCGTTCTCTTTCTCTGATTTTTCAAGCCAAGTTGTAATATTTTTTCACCACTTGAGCTAGTCTATGGAGTTAGATATATTTGTTGATTGACAAACATATAATAATAGCTTCACATTTGTTCATCCGTATCTTAAAGAAAACGTTAAAATATGATTGCACTCTCAAGTAAGGTTTCATTTAGAGAACTTATTTTCTTAGTTGCTCCGATGATGTGTTGGAGTTGATATATCATCACGCTAAATTAAAAATAGTATTATAAATGCATAGACACATGCAGAAACACATAAATGTAATGTTGTCGAAAATCAATTTAGAAGAATAACTTTCAAATACTGTTTCATAAATCATAAGTACCCCTAGATCTTTGTGTAGATGCATATTTTTCAGTTGAGCTCTTAGTTTTGTCAATCCTGTTCTTCATATCGTCACTTTGCCGCGGTTTCTAATTTATTCAGTTCTTATTCTTTTGGCTTCAAGTTCATCATTGTAAATTTGTAACCATATTTTAATGACAGGTGTTGCTATGGAAGATCTGTTTGGTTTAAATGTCTTGAAGTCGATAGCGGATACAATGGTTCTCATTTTTTCCATTCTGTAATTGCATTAATTGTGGTATGGGAGGCTGTAAGTTTTGCAAATATACAAGTTTGAGCAGTTACTGAACAAAGTGTTTATGCTGGAAAAAGAGCGAGGAAATGGATTCAATGCTGTATGTTTTTTTCGCAAGCTGTAAATGTTTCTTTGTCCCCGGAAAATGGTATATAGGTCGGGTTGGATCGGATTACAGATATATCATTTTTCCCCATTTGTTTGTTTTTCCAGTTGCAAGATTCAGATTGAGATCTTAATCTTTCTGGTTAGGATTATAGGATATGTGGCAGCAATTATCAAATTTTAAGATAAACTAGTTGGACACATTTTGACAAAGTGCAATGGATTCTTCTTCTTCTTTTCCGTTTTTAAGCTCCTTTTCTGATGCATTGTGTTTGTTGTCTCTCGTTTCTCTCACTTTTGGACATTTAAATTGGGAGTTTTGCTTGGCACTTTGCACATGGATTTTTTTTTTTTTTTCCATGTTATCCTATCTTTTTGGTATCTTTAAGACTTTAAGTTTTAGCATTTGATTAGAGCATTCCTATTTGAAACCTTAAAAAAATTAACTTAGCGTGTCAACGGTAAGTCAATCTAATCACATATTGATTATTGAAATCACGCCGTGTGACATGCTACAATGGATTGATTTTTTTTTTCTTTCTAAATTTTCTTTGACTGTCAAATTATGATTATGATTATGATTATTCACAAATGATTTTATCACGTAAAGTTGAAATGGTAATTTTTTTTTTTTTTTTTTTCACTTTACTTTTTCTTATTGGACGATATAGAGGTGTCCAAGGTTTGGTTCCGGTTTGAAACCGCCGGTTCCGGTTCCATGGAGAGGGGAAACTGTCATACGGTTTTGTAACCTGCGGTTTGGGCGGTTTTTATGTGTTTTTTTTTTTATAAATAAAACCGACGGTTTTTGGTCGGTTTTTGGGGAGATTAAACCGTAACCGAACCGGCTCATAACCGGTTTCGGTTACGGTTTTTTATGGACAGTTTTGGTTCGGTTTCGAACGGTTAAACCGAACCGTGGACACCTCTAGGACGGTATCCTTTTTCTTCTTCAAATCGATCTCTTCTTTGTCGTCGTCTCGTCGGTTTGGTTGTTTCTTCCTTTTTTTTTGTTATCATTTTTTACTGTCATTTATATATATTAAAATAATTACTTATCCTTTTTTTTTATAAATTTTTACCGTTATTTATATTTATTATAATTAATATTTATTTATAATTTAAAAGTTTATTTTTGACTAATTGATTTTTTGATATTTTTTTTTAGTAATTTGTAAAGTATTACTTGTGTTTAATTTATAAATTAGAATATAGAAATCATATTAGTTAATTATTCAATCAATCAATTTATAATTGTAATAATATTAAATAAAACATAAAAATTAATATTTCAATTTTTGATAGTTTCGAAAGATATATATATATTTTTTTTTCATTATCAAAATACAGTTTTCAATATGTACTACTAGACATATATTAGAATTTTGAAACTAAAATAAAAAATACTGTATTTATTTTTTATTTTTCTAATTTCTTGAAAAGAAAAACAACAATCCAAAAATGCTTACATAGTTATATAGGTTTGGCCTCTATACTCTAGTGTCAAAGTCTTTTCCCAAGTGGCATTATCATAACCAGTCAGTAATCAAGCTGGCCTATAGCCACCTGCCACGTGTCAAGCACCCACCCAGGCTTACAGATTTCATCGGATATAATCAATCCAAGTTTGAACCAATTGTAAGTTCCCACATCTTATCTATCCCCTCAACTCCAACTCCAAGCAGCTTAAAAGCTCACTCCCCTGTTTTTACACAAGCTCTGTCTGTAACTCACCACGTTCCTCTGTAGTTGTTCAACAATGGCTGCTGAGATGGCTCTCATAAAACCCATTTCCAAATTCAGCACCAACCCAACAAGAAGCACTTTTTTTACAACCAGAAAGTTCAACACCAACACTGTCAAAATGTCAGCCACTTCTTCACCGCCAGCAACTACATCCAAGAAGCCAGGCAAGAAAGCCAACAAAACTGCTATCAAAGAGAGCCTTTTGACACCAAGGTTCTACACCACTGATTTTGATGAGATGGAGACCCTTTTCAACACTGAAATCAACAAGAATTTGAACCAGTCTGAGTTCCAGGCACTGCTTCAAGAATTCAAGACTGATTACAACCAGACTCACTTTGTCAGGAACAAGGAGTTCAAAGAAGCTGCTGATAAGATGGAGGGACCCCTCAGGCAGATCTTTGTTGAGTTCTTGGAAAGGTCTTGCACTGCTGAATTCTCTGGCTTTCTTCTCTACAAAGAACTTGGAAGGAGACTCAAGGTTTGGCTCTTTGTCTTCATTCAATCCCTTTCTTTTTTTATGAATTGTAGCTTCAAATTGAGCATCTTTAAGTCATAGAACCCACTTAAAAGCTTCTTTTATTTTTGTTGTTGGTTGGATTGAAAGTGAGCCGAGCATCTTGGTTTTATTGACTTGGGTCCATTCGTCTAGTCATGTTTAATGTTTAAGTAGAATTCAGTGACCACTGCCCAATGTTGCTCAGTGGTAGAAGCCTATCAATGTCCATGTTCGAGTCACTGCAAGTGGTATGACAGTTTAATTAATTATATGTGGTTTGATGCTACAGAAAACCAATCCAGTTGTAGCTGAGATTTTCTCTCTTATGTCCAGAGATGAAGCCAGGCATGCTGGGTATGTATACAAATCTTGTTTTGGTTTCGTAAGGAGATAATTGCAAATGTTTCTTTTTTGGTGCTCTTGTTTATTATTACAACATTGTTGTTTTTATTGAGCACAGGTTTTTGAACAAGGGATTATCTGATTTCAATTTGGCATTGGACTTGGGGTTCCTGACAAAGGCTAGGAAATACACATTCTTCAAGCCAAAGTTCATTTTCTATGCTACTTATTTGTCCGAGAAGATCGGATACTGGAGGTACATCACCATATACAGACATCTAAAGGAGAATCCTGAGTATCAGTGCTATCCCATTTTCAAGTATTTCTTGAACTGGTGCCAGGACGAGAACCGTCATGGTGATTTCTTCTCAGCTTTGCTCAAGGCACAGCCCCAGTTCCTCAATGACTGGAAGGCGAAGCTGTGGTCCCGGTTCTTCTGCCTCTCGGTAATGTTTCATGCTGTGTGAACTTTGATAATGTCAATATAAATGTAATGTAGATCTTTTAATTGCAGGCTAATCCATTTAAAAATGTACCCTACAGGTATATGTGACAATGTACCTCAATGACTGTCAGCGTTCTGCCTTCTATGAAGGAATTGGACTTGATACCAAAGAGTTTGACATGCATGTCATCATTGAGGTGAGTTCTTGGCTGCATATCATATATCAATTTGCTTCTTGCAGAATTATATGAAAAGATGTGTGCTGTTAATCTATATTGATTATCATAATCGTTTGTATTGTTTCGTTCTACCAATATTAGTTCTCTTATGAGGCCCATTCTACGTTGTTGGTAATCAATGTTTTGATAATCAGAAACTCTTTTCGTGCAGACGAACCGCACAACAGCTAGAATTTTCCCGGCAGTGCTGGATGTTGAAAACCCTGAGTTCAAGAGGAAATTGGATAGGATGGTTGTGATCAATGAGAAGATTCTTGCTATCGGGGAGAGCGAAGACATTCCCTTGGTGAAGAACATGAAGAGGATTCCACTCATTGCTGCATTGGCTTCTGAGATACTGGCTGCATATCTAATGCCACCAGTTGAGTCTGGATCTGTCGATTTGGCTGAGTTTGAACCACAGATTGTATACTGATCATTTTGTACAAGTTTTAACTCGTCATATCGCAGGTTCGGCAAGAGTAATGATGTCAAAATTTACAAGGAAACTGAGAAAACATGATTATGTAGAGTCTATTTTTTCACTTGTAATATCTAAACAACTTTTTCCCATTACTGTAGCAATTTTTTCATATATGTCTCATCATACTCTTATCTATTAGCTGCAGATACGATTTCTCATATGCAACCTTTCAGGCTCACCGTAAGCAGATGATATTGTTTCCAGGCTTGGAACATGATGAGTTTCTGCTTTTAAATATTTAGTTTAGCTGACCTGAAATTGACTGCATATGCAAATGGTATTTGTGGTAAACTCTAGAATATTAAAAGTTTGGCCAGAAATCCCCGGTGCTCGTTAATACAGGGTATACGTTTACTGATAAAGAATGAAAATAAAAAGGAATCAAATTTCATTAGACAAGGGCAGCCATCTTTGATCAATTAATTACTTCAAGGTGATAAGATAAAACATGGATGCCAGCATCCCTCTCATATTTTATACATGGGTGATGAAACTTTCAATGCCTTTTTCCAGATATTGTTGTACTTAAACACACAACAATATTAAACGGTTAAACCCAAAAGAAAATCTAATTGTCAAGCGTTGCAGATAGATACGAGGGAGGAAGGGTAAGCATAAGATTAACGCATGCAGATTGATTAATGATGGAAATAAGGAAATACATATAGAATTTGTAGTCTAATTCCTTCAGCCAACTCTCTACCGGTTAACCAACTTTTGCCATCTCCAAGCCTTTCCGTTTCAAATTAAATCAACCATGCCGGAAAAGAAATACAAGAAGAGGAGGAATTCCATCATTCTGATTTAGATTTCGAATCTTTCTTCTTCTCCGTTAGAGGCCGAACTACCAACTTAAATGTCCACACTGCCAACAGGGTTGCCTCTACTGGAGCAAGCCAGTATACAAGAATGTGCTCCTTGGTTATATGATCTCCTCGCGCATAAGCCCATCCCATCACCTGTGATTTTAAAAGGTTGAGACTTGAGACAATCATAGTTTTCCAACTTGACTTTTGTGGCTAAAGCAAATGTAGGAATTATATACTAACAATTGTGGGTACTTACAGCGGCTGGGTTCATACATCCACCGGTCAGATCAGAGCCAAGAATATGAAGAGCTAACTTGGAGACACTTGAGATCCAGGTTTTGATGTAGAAACTGCCTGGAATGTTTCTTGCCAACCCAAGTGAGATGAAAACAATTGCAAATGTCAGTACTCCTTCTGTCAGTGCACCGTGATGGATGTTAACATTCAAACGTGGACCAAGTCCAACTTCAGGAAAGGTTTCAATGAGGAGCCGAACTCCATAAATAGATCCAAGTACCTGGAGACGAGAATGAAAAACAAAAAAGGTAAAAACAGCAACAATAAAGGTTTCCTGGTGTAATATTTTGAAACCAGCTACCTGGAAAGACCATACAATTATTACTCAGAAGCTTGAAAAATGGCAGGGTACGTAATATGGTAAAATGATTCATTTTATTGCAATGGCTAGATCTCCAGTTGAGAGCGTTGAAATCTTTTTATTCACTTCTCACAACCTTGCCCGTACATCTTTGCTGTTTATACTAACAAAATGGACGCTTACGACAGCCATTATAAAAGTTGGTTTGTTTTCTCATGCTGACATGCATAACTATCACCGCATAGATTTAATATCATCATGAATCTTCTCTAGACACAGAATGCCCGCATAGTTTTTTTTTTTTAAAGAAAAAACAAAATAAATAGAGACATTTGATATATTCAAGATGCTCAAAGTTTGTAGGAGGAAAAGGAGTAAGTATTTATGGAGAAAGAATTGCTATGGATCAAAAGAAGAAAGAAAAAAAATACAGCAAAGGAAACTTTCTAATATCCTCAAAGTTGCCACACCAAGAACAGATGATAAACAACCATATTGACCACAGTTCACCACTGACTCATTACACACAAAATTCTTCGACTTCACTCATTAGGCAAAACACATGACCACTGATCAAAACAATTTCCCAATTGCTCCTAAATGTCAAGAACCACAAGCCAAGGACTTTTAAAGAGGCTACCAAACAAAACCAAGCTGAGATGAACTAAACCCTTAATGCAATGGCTGAGAAGAATGAGTTGCCATGATATCAAGTTCTAGACACATCTCATAGAATTGTTCAATATTTCAACAAATCCGTGTGTCAAAAGCTTACTTGAATTATTTATAAGGCTAAAGCAGCCAACCATTTCTGAAGAAAAGAAACTTCTTATTTGTATTCTAGTGTACCCCGTAGCTGAAAGGATATGATCACATTCAGTTCCATCACAAAGATGAGAAAAGAGATTTAAGCAGGAACATCGGACAGAAGCCACCCAAATTTGTATTACATAAAAACAAGATTCAAGCCTTGGTGACAGCAGAACTGATCAAAAGAAAAATCTGTAATTACTAGTATCTATGTTATCATGTGAAAATGTAAGCCTTTTAAATGGGTGAGTCTAGACATAAATGCTATGGTATTAGGTTTTTTTTTTATTAAATAAAAAAATAGAATAAAATATAGCTTTTCCCATCTCGTGTGAGCGGGACTTTAATCGAAGACCTTTTGCATAATGACAAGAGACCTTACATGAATTCTAGGGTATTAGTTCCTCTCTTGTTTACATCTTTTTTGTTTATACTAAGGCATCACAACCCAACATTATTTGTATATTTTACCACCTCTAACGAAATTAATGGACAACAAGAAAACAGACCAGTGTGATGGACTGCATCGCAGTCAGACATCAATTAGCATATCCCTCTCTCCTCTGCAATGACTTGAGCCATTTTAAGCGTCAAGCATTATGAGAACTGAGCTTAAAACCCTATTGCATCTCTCACTCAAGATTCCCATGGAGTAAACATCAAGCATGTTTAAGATTTTGCCTAATCACGTGAAGTTTACTCCATAGATTTTAAATAAATTGGCTTCCAACAGTTTGCTCCATAGTCAAAACTTAATCAGATTCAAGCTGAATCAAATATTAAGTACCTAGCTCACGCTAGTCTGAGAGCAATAATCATACAATTGAAATTCCAAGTGTCCTAAAGACTCATTGTAGTTGGCGGCTTTGCACTAGATCCATATAACTCAACGCACACAAAAAGAGAAAAAAGAAAAAAAGGAATAAAAAAGCAAAGAACTATAAAGTAAAAGAAACATCACTCTATGCACATTCCCACTTCAGTATTAATAAATTACTTAGTCGAATAGAATTTTACAGAAACTCTTAATCAAATGTCAGCTTTACAAACAAACAAAAAATGAGGATAGAAAATAATTCGACTAAGAAACAGACTCATTGTAACCAAAATGTTCTTGCGAATATTTGAGAAAAATGTACCAGGAAAGAAAATAATTATAATCTTATGTTTGGAACCCATGCAAGTATATAAAAAAATCTGCTTTAGAATTTTTTTTGGGGACCCATTCAGGTAGTTTTCATAACTGCAGGAAATGATTATTAAATGAAAACCAGAATAAGATACAAATATTACTTTACATTTTCCTACATTCTTTAGTTTCTCAGCAACCAAACAAACAAATAACCCAAATGATATAAACCAAATTCAGAATTTAATCTAAAAAAAGTTCTAAAAGGTTTCAATAACCAAAAAGAAGCACAAAAGAGCTAACTCGAGCAGGAATTCTAGATCCAACATTGAATAAATAAGGTAACCATATCCCTCATTATGTTGGAATCACCTGATCTAGATCATCAAACCCCTCATCACCAGGGATCATTGGACCCACTTAAGGATTGCCACCAGACCAAAATCATCAGATCATGATGTCATACATGAGGTTGGTTTCACTCAACCATCTTGAGTTTGAGTGGAAATGCTACAATATATGATTTCGCCATATCTAATTCTATCATTTATGTTTGACTCCGACGAGTGTGATAGACTCCACCACATCCAGACATCAACTAGCATAATCCTCTCTCCTGCTCGGTGCCTTAAACCATTTTCATAGTCAAGCAAGGTAGCATGATAAACTTAACTAAAAACCCTTATGCCTGTCTCAGTCTCACTCACCATTATCATGGAGCAAACAAAGTCCAACATCAAGCATGTTTAAAATTTTTACAAATCATGTCCAATTTACTCCATAGATTTAAAAGACAATGACTTTTAATGGCAACACATATCCAAACTCTCTAATCAGTTTCAAGCTAAATCCAATAATCAAATACCAATATGCCGCGCCTAAGCCAGAGAGCAATTACCAAACAATCAATATTCCAAGTTACTAGAGACTCTCTCCAGTTAATTACAACAAAACTGAACTAAAAAAAAAAAAAAGCTGTATGCATTTCCACTTCAATGTCAATCAAGTCACCGATTCCAGCTACAGAAACAGACAAAAAAACCAACTTGGAATTGGGACCACACTTAATCAAACCAAAGTTTTCCAGCAAATTCTGGGAAAAAGTACTAAGAAAGAGAAAAAAAATTAGATATTTAATTTTGAATAAACAATAACTTGCAGAAAAACAAGGAAACCCAATTCATATTATAACAAAAAAAGATATTAAAAAAAAAGTTGCAGAAAAGAGCAAAACCTGAATAGGGATTCTAGCTCCAACAGTGAGAAGAAATTGACTGAAATCCCCAGAAATGGCAGAAGACAAAACAGTCAAAGGATTATAAGCCCCTCCATGCGTGACCTTGCCTAAGAATGCAAATAAAAACATGTAGACGATTGACAAACCACATTTAATCACCTCCCCAAGTGGCTCATGTCCCAAACCCAGAACTTTCACCACAAACATCTTTGCCAAAACTCCCACCCACACCCACATGAAAGACAACACAAAATCTGATACAATCAACCGAGCCCCAACCATCGTTACAGCTTTTTTTTGCCCTCTCTCTCACTTTTCTTCTTCTCAACTTTGCACTGATATATGGTTAAATTAAAAATCATCAAATTCTCTCAGTTGTTCTGTTTGATTGGTTGAAAGTTTTGTTTAATAACCAATAAGAGAAGAGAAGTGGGGTCGGGTTGGGAAGTTTCATTTCACTTCAAGTTTCCAGTTTGACCCAAGTTGTCAGATCCTGTTAGATTCTTTGGTGGCTTAACTGGTTAAATCAACCTTCTTGAATGGTTTTTTGATATTGACAGTGTTGGTTTTTTTTTTTAGAGGATTTCCAACCCATGGGTACATCAATTTATCATTTATCATTTAAACAGAGTCTTTCTTACATCAATTTTTTTTTCCAATATATCCGTACCAAAATTTACACTAAAAAAAATATTTAAAAAATATTCTCCCAATATATATTTATTAATACATATTATCAAATATATTAATTAATAATTAAATTTAATAAATTAAATTTATATATCAATTTTATATCATTTTAAATTTTTAGAAATACATATTAATATAATAAAGCATGTGGAGGTTAAATTAATAAATATAACACACATATATATATATATATATATATATATATATATATATATATATATATATATATATATATATTAAAGAGGTGCTTTGGTGTTTTTAGTGGGGATTGTGTGTTGATCGGAGATGTCCTAATATAAAATTGTATACAATCGAATTGCCAAAACTCATATAATTTGAGTAAATTGTATCTCTTAGAATAGATGGCAGTGCATTTCCACTTTTCAGTTGCGGTGAGGGGTTCGAATCCTATCATATAGGAGTAGTTATGCAGGCAAAAAAAGAAAAAACAATAACAAAAGAGTAGGTATGTTGCTTGAATTAGATTTAAAATCAAATTAAATATAGTCTAATGCTAGGTTTCCTTACTCTTAAAAATATAAAAAATATAAACAATATAAGTAAGTTGTAAAAATAAAATAGTTTATAGATAGAGAAATTAAACACAATAATTTGTAGTGGTCCAACCAACTCTCGCTGACAACTACTTCACTAAACATAAGTCTTTTCACTATCAAAACTATTTACAAGATATACAAAATGATACTAACTTTACCAATCACATCTTTCTCTTGGGGGTCCATTCTGTGTTGTTTTTTACAATTTTTTTTTTGTGTTGGTTTGTAGAAGCAAAACGGTAAGAATCTATTCGGCACCGTTTTCTGAAAAACACTAAGATGCATTTAAAGCATAAAAAGCGGCTGATTGGAAACAAGAAGTTTTTATATTTAATGCTTTTGTTTTCTACGATGTTCAATGGTTTATAATTAATAATTGGGCAATTATCACTGGATCCTTCACTTTTTCGGAAACATCAAAATTTTAAATAAATCTACATTTTTAGTAATATTTTTTCCGACTTTTGAAAAGTATATTAAATACATCTCTCTACTTTTTTTAACGGTCAAACATAATAAAAATATATAAATTGACCATTTTATTTTTAATTTTAATTAAAGAGATTAAAAAATATAATTTTATCTTCTAATATTTTAAAATTTTACAATTGAAAAAATAATAAAAAAGGAAAAAAAGTTTTTTTAAAATAATTTATTAATATAACAAAATTAAATTAAGTTAAAGATATAAAAAATAGATTTTTTTTTAAATATTTATATAATATAAAAATAAATTGTTTTAAATCTCCACCATCTAAATCTTAGATGGATAGTGGAGATTTATTTAGTTAAACAATAAAAATAATTATATAAAAAGTGAAAAATAAAATTGCCACCAAACTAAAAATTTAAAACAAAAATGGCAATTAATAAATTAATAAATAATAATTTTCTCTCTTTCTTCATTCTCTTTCTTTTAATCCATCGATCTCTTTCTTCAATGATCACTCCTATGTTGCCAATTACGTTTTGCAACCTTGTACATTCAATTCGTTTAAATCTTCCCTTGTGCAACCCTTGTAGTGTTTGTTGGAAGTTGAAGAAGCTTGTAGTATCTGGCAAAAAGAAATTAAGATCCAAACACACATTCATGGTTCATCAACAAAAATCCCCTCTTAAATCTATCCCTAAAAAAATAAACAATTGGGTCTTCATCATTCCAGATCATCGTCTTCCATCTCCATCATTCCAAATGGACACCGTCCATTCCTCTTCCCGCTGCCTCAATCTACGGCATCGTGATTTGTGATGGTGTGACCATATCTTTCTTTAGCAACGAACATTCACGCCTCCTCTATTTGTAACAGAGGGTGGAGACGAGGGTCTCGATGGTGAAGAAAGTGGCTTCCAAAAGGCCTCACCGTCTCCGGTAGCAAACCGGGTGCGCCTCCAATGGAGATCCAAACTCCATCTAAAGTTTGAATTTGTGGAGACTTTAACTTCTTTTTATTTTTCTTTTTTCTTTTGTGTTTTCAATTAATTTTTTATAAGAAATGAATTATTTCTTTTATAGGTGTATATTGTTGTGTTTGTGTTTGATGTTAATGATAATAATGTTGTGTTTGTGTTTGGTGTTGATGATACATAGAGATTTGAGAAGGAGATGAGATCGAGAGAGAGAGAGAGAGAGATGAATGGTGTTTGACCGGTGGTGATAGGGGTTTGGGTAGTGGTGGGCGTTTAACTCTTGAGTTGGGTTTGAGTGGTGGTGGGTGTTTCACTGGTGTGGATTTAAGTGAGAGAGAGAAGGGAGCTTGTGTGTGTTTGGTGGTGTTGTTCTGGGTGATGGTGATGAACTGATGTTGGTGAATGGTGATGACCCTGTATGTGTTTTGTGATGGTGATGGTGATGGGTATGGGTATGGGTATGGGTTTTGGTTTTGATTAGTTTTAATTAGTTTTATTTTTAAATTTAATTATTGATTAGTTTTAATTAATTTTATTTCCTTCAAATATATATATAGACTTTTATTTTATTTGTATTGTTGTGACACATGACATGTTTTTGGTTCAAAGATAAAAATACCCCTGCAAATATTAAGTTTGATTGACAGCTGACCAATAGATGAACCTATTTGATATAATATTACTAAAAAGGTAAACTTGTTTAAAAAATTGATGTTTCGGAAAAAGTTAGGGACTCAAGTGATAATTGCCCTTAATAATTTTATATAAATAATTATTTATTTATTAAGAATTGAAACATAATACAAATATTCTAATTAATCATTAATATTTAAGAACATGACATAATAATAGGATAATACTTTGGTGCTGACCGGTTAACACCAAAAATACTGACTCAGAGATGTGGCACAATTGAATTGTAATACATACATATGAGTTTGAATACTTGTCTGATTGTTCAGCTTCTTTGTTTGAACGGGTAAAGATGAAGGGTTTAATTGTTTGGAATGGGTAAAAGAAAAAAGGACATGTGTTACAATTCAATTGAACCACATCACCGAGTCAGTATTTTAGGTGTTGACCGGTCAGCACCCAATCATTATCCATAATAATAAGGATAGTTTTAACATGTGCACTAAAATACATTTTAAAAACTAGAATTTTACTATAATAGGAAGCTCATTAAATGCGCTGATATAAACAAAACAATTAATATAATAAATAAAAGTACGTCTAAACTAACCTAGGAGGTGAATATGTTTTAATCCAATTAATTACAAACTTTTTGGATTAATCAATGTTATAAAATTTACCCAATTTTAGCAAGCAATCAATTAACACTAAACATGCGGAAAACAATAAAAACACAATGACTGATTTACATGATAAATCCTCCAACTTGGCAAAACTCATGAGTTATCCTTCTAGCCATATACGGTTCTCAAATCCACTATTTGAATAAAAATTTACAACCTATATTGACCTTTAATCACATCATTCTTGGTCACTAACCCTTTCACTCTACCCAAGAGACTTTTAATAGTGATTCTTGACCTAGTACCTTGTGCACTAATCCACTTAGTCACAAATCTTAACGATCAATTAATAGACTAAGCAACCTATGTGAATATGTAAAAATATTTTAACATGCAGTTAATCCTAGGCTACATTAAATGCTTATCTAGGAATACCAAGATGGCAACAAATAACAATCATAGATATCAATATTTAAATGCAAAAATAAGTAGATTTAGCTAGAGGGCAAAATAGTCATAAATGCTAGCTATCAATGAACAAACAACCTCAATCAATAAATAAAGACTCAACCATACTCAAATCATTATTAATATAAAAGACATGCATTTAATCAATAAACAAGGCTAAGCCTAGGCAAATAAGAATACAAATAGATGCAAGAAGATTTAGGGTATGTTTAAATTACCTAGTCAATGAAAGCAAGATGAACCCATGAAGAGATGATGCTAGATGCTTATGGATTGATGCATGGTTTAGTAAATGTGAGTTCTTAAGAGTCTCTCTTTCTCGAAGAACACTTAACAACTCAAAGATAGGATTTTTGACTCATATAAACGAGCAAGAGAGAACACAATATATATATATATATATATATATATATATATATATATATGAGGTTAAAATGAAATTGTGCTGTTTTGGACAAGTTTTTTTTTTAAATGCCTTTACCGTTGTACACCTGTTGTACGTACAATGGATGTACAACAAGTCACCTGGATCAAGGACGACTCACCAGTGACAACATACTGGACCGAAACCGTTGTACAAATGAACAACTGATTAAGGGCGACCTACAAGCGGTGACCTTCTGGACCAAAGTCGTTGTTCACACGTTGTTTGTAAGGCAAGAGCACATCGACACACCAGCAGATAAAAATGAAATTAGATGCCCCGTTGTAGAAACAGCGGGTATACCGCATTGATGTGGCAAAAAGTACCAAGGCACAAATAGGCACTGTACAAACAGCGCCTCACCAGCAGGTGAACAACGACCATAAAGAAAAATGCAATCCTAATGCCTAAAATGACATGGCAATGATCTAACAAGATGCACGAAATTAAAACATGCATGAAGAGAGTTATATCATGAGTATGCACCTAAACGAAACACACAAAGTATAAGGAATATGAGAATGCATGAAATGTGTGTGTATGCAAACTAGATCTCTTCAAGGAGTTAAGCACAAGAGATATACCTTTGAAGTGTTCTTGATCTTGAGGTCTTGAGAATGTCTAGTCTACCCTTACAATTTTATCCCCGATATGGTTTGTCAATGAAATAAGCCAATCACCAAAATGAGGAACTTATAATCTCCTCATTTGGCTATTTCAAGATAAAACCACCACTCACAAATCATCCTCACAAAATACATAAAAACTATAGATCAACAAGGAATATTATATATGTTACAAGGAGATGCCTAGATACTAGATCTTCAATATTTCAAGCTCTTGTAAAAAGACCATCTCTACAAAATAATGAAACTACACTTTTCAGACAAGTGTATTTGAGGTGATTAAGAGAGATAAACAATAAAAGCACTTACATAAAAGAAAGAAAAAAAATGCAATGAAGTGTAAAGCAATGCTCCCTCTAAATTGGTTACTCCCCATCAACATGTAATCCTCCCATAATATGCAACACCCTAATATGCAATTCCCTAATATGCATTCCCTAAAAATACACATTACTCCTCTTTTTCTCATGAGATAGACAAAAGAGTATCTCCCAATTGGGTCATTTTAACAAAGAGAGTTTTTAGCATCAAAGATAGGTGCATAATCATATACAATGACTTTATGCAATGTAATTAAGTGTGTTGACGGAGATTTTTGGATGGATCACCGTCGAATAGAATTTAAATAAAATCACACAATTGCTAATTATGAATAGTTAAGAAAGCAAAAGAAACACGAGGATTTTACGTGGTAAAACCTTAAGAACGGGGAAACGTCCACGGTTGCCGAAATCGGTAAGGAAAGAAATTCACTATGAATAATTGATTACACACTTAGTCTCTCGTGCTCTCTAGAATCTTTATTTTTCTTCCACCTTTTCATGGGTGTTATTAGGGTCTTTTTATACATGCATAGAACCATAATTCGTGCTATACGAGTAAATGAAGTTGACGTGTTTGAGTCGTTTTATTCTTCTTTCCTGTTTCATATTCTTCACGCATTAGGTCTTTTGCCTAATTTGGACTCTGGTATTGATAGGGAAACTCGCTTCCTTTTCAAAGTGTGCTTCAAGACACCTTATTGGAGTATGACTCATTCTACGTGCATTTGATAGTATCCACGTGTCGATCTGCCGATCGTCTACCAAAACCCGACCAAGCCTTATTCTCCCCGACCAATGATTCAATCCCGACCAGAGGCTTTGACCCTACCATCTCGATAGCCTTGACCGGATGTTATGAAACCGTTTTTGGTCAGCCTAGGAAGGTTGACTTTTGGTGACATGGCATCTCTAATTCCCGCATCCTTGGGTAGTTATGCTGACTCATCATTCTTTAGATTTTACCAATATCAACACCCCCTTAAACATATGAGGTTGGATAAACAACTATTGCAAGTAGGATGCGTCCAGCTGCGTGTGTTTAATTCACTCTATCCTTTTTCATCTTATAGTCCATTAATGCCTTTTAATGCGCTATAGTTATCAACCGTGAATATTTCGACTGATGAAATCATTGCGCATCTTTTTCGAAATTGAAATGGCGTGTGGTTTTTGGTTCTCGCTCACCTTCCCCCACTTTCGGCTGATGACGTATGTTTACCTGGTGATGTCACTTGCTTGTATATATTTTCTTAAGGCGTTTCACTTCTCTTTTAAGATTCAACATCTTTCTTTAGTGAAAAACAATCCCTAGCTTTCTTTTCCTTCGAGCCCCTTACTCTTCTCAGATCTTCCATCCTTTCAAGCGTTTTTCAAGGTATGGATCCTATTCTTCATCATTAATATTTTGAGCTTCTTCTTCATGCCATTGAGGCTGGTGATAATGAGAATATTGCTAGGCTTGAGTCCATTCTCTGGGGTCACTTTCCTACTTCTTACTAACCTACTGCATTAAACGTGGATTATTCTATGGTTCACCCAGTGTTTTCTCCCTTCCCCTTTGATCTTTCTGACTCTGAATCAGTTGATGTTTATGTAGATATGTCGAAACAAAGCAGCTCCAGGCAGACCACCAGAGCATCTCTCAAGGAATCTGCACACGTAACGATCGACTTGAAGATATCTTCATAACTTCTCAAGATGAAAGACGTACCATGGGAGCGACAAGCTTGGATGTTGAATTTCAGTGTCGACCATCCCTGTTCTTTTGACTCGGAGATAAACGTTGTGATTGAGATCGAGCTAGAGAAATTTGAGGACCAATTTAATCTGATTAGTGCACAAAAATTGTACTGTAGCGATGATCGGGCTGTGTGGGATCCTCTATCTGGTGCGATCGCTATATACAGTGCTATATTATCCTCAGGGGTTACTCTCTCCGTTCAACCTTTTATCGCTCGATTCTTGGAGGACACTGGCATTGCGCCAGCCTAACTGACCCCAATTCTTACCAGGTGTTGATCAGTTTAGGGCACCTATAGAAAAAAACTTGGGGCGAAATAGCCCCTGACCCTATAAGAGATTCGTAATTTTTATACGCTGAACTAATATGATAGTAGGGGAACTTTTTACCTTTAATCCATATCTCATAGCTTGTGGATTCCTGATGGGTACAAGGGGAAACATATACCCCCTTCAGACAAAGATTATAAGGGTTTTATCTAAGGGTTCCCTTTCCCAAATAAATACTGGAAGAATAGTTGGTTCTTCGTTAAGGGTGATTAGGGTGAAGTAGTCGTTGCTGACCCCGTATAAGAGCTGATATGGAACAGAGTTCCAAGGCACTTCTGTAGTCCCGAGCATTGGAACAAGGTTTCTCCATTGCTGACAAAGAGCCAGACTGATATGGTGGTTAAGATGGCTAAGCCTTCTTGGGAAGAGAGAGATCACCGTGTTCTTTATGTTGAGGCAGATTTGATCATGGCAGAGCTTTTTTCCACGATCTCTACCCGTCGTAGACGATGTAAGTCACCATTGCTTTGTTTTTAATGTAACCTGACATACGTATCTTTCCTCTACATTGATTGCTTATTACCGTGTGACACTTTTTCTCTTCACTATATGACGTGGACATTGTTACGGGTGATCAGGCTGAGAAAGCCAAGCATGTTGATCAGGGTCAGCAGGAAGGCTGCAGCCGATCTGGTTGTTTAGAGAATTGCTCAACCTGAACATGATCTGGTGGAACATACGTATGAATCTGATCGTTATTCCTCAGATGTTCTCACTGAACAGGTTAAGATGAGTGAGTGCCATCCTCTCCGAGCTCGAGGTGGTCGCTAGGGCAACTCCAAGGAAAGGGCCGATTTGGTACGGTCCAGCTTTGAAGCATCTAACCATGAGAAGTGTGGCCGAGATAGGTCTGAACAGGAGTGGCGGGGAATAGATGATTCGCAAAGGAGGAAATCTAACAAGGTGAATGTGGCAGATAGATCCCCAAGATATAAAGTAGCTAAGACTGTTGAAGGGTCGTCTCCTCCCGATGCCCTTCGTAAGAAGACAATTCTCTTATCTATGGTTGACTCAACACTACATGTTCCAGTGGTTAATCCCATCCTTCTAGAGGAAGAGGAATATGAGGAGGAGGATCAGCAGACGGTCTCTGACCTTATCTCACAAGAACCGCGGTCCAAGAGAAGGAGTGATCTGGGTGCATCAAACTTGTCTTCCATCCATCCCGAACAAATCGAGATCGCTGACCAGACGCTTTCTTCTAATGAGTCTTCCCATGTTTAGGCTGTACCACCCTCCTAACATTCTGGGAAAGCTTCTATGCAGTTTACCCGTTAGGCGTCAGCTCATTTTTTTTTACTCCGAAGGTGATGATTGTGGTCCTGATGAGGAGGAGAATGTAGCCAATGAAATTTCATGGATTTGACAGAGGAGCAGGCTCTTCAATCTGTTTTGGATCCAGGGGAAGGATCAGCTATATAGTTGGAAGGGGGACATGAGGGTTAGTGAGCCTATTGGTGCTCCTTCCACTATACCTGTTGGGTTTCTTTGTCCTAAGGGCATTATCAAAAGTCAGATTTCTGAAAATGAAGGCCCTTTGGTTGTTGCATCTGCTAATCTTCTTGAGAAAGATGTTGGGATTTTGAAAACTCCAACCACTGCTGACCGTGTTATCCCCTCATCCTTTCTGGATCAGTCTGTTCCTGCTGTTTCCACCGCTGAGCTTTCTCGTCTCTCTTTATTCAGCAGTTCTCAGACCGACCCTCTATCCATGCTTCGCTCAATGTCATCAGGGGTTGGATACATTGGCGAAGGGTACTGGAAGGGTGCCAAAGATGTTGCAGATTTTGAGCGGGTCCGCATGATATTTAACAATGGAGAATTCGTAAGTCTTTCCACCATTTTTGTTATTTTTTTCCGATCCTTCTATCTATCTAATTTGCCTTTCATTGATCTTTTACAGGCGGTGGTGGCGTTAACTCGGGCTCTTTCTGAGAAGAATAAATAGGTTGTTGAGATTTCTCAACTAAAGTTGGCTCTCGCGGAGAAGAATGAGGCTTTGAAGTCTTCTGCTGCCAGTGCTTTCAAGGCTAGCCAGTATGTAGAGAAGTTGAAAGCATATACAACAACTGAGATGGCTTTGAGAAAAATGCTTGTGAACTTTCAGAGTAGAGCAACGACATCTGACCAGGCCTTCAAGGAGCTCACTACAAGGAACATTGAGCTGAAGAAAAGAGTTACCAAGGCCGAGCTACGGAGTGCTGAACTTGAATCAAGGGCCATCTTGGCTGAGATAACGGTGAAGAAGACTCAGAAAGAAGCTCAGATTGCCTAGGACTCTCTTGCCTCAGCTCAACAGAAGGCGCTGGAGGTACAACAGGCATCTGAGAAGGCTCGACTTCACTATGAGCACCTTACCAAAGACTTGGAGTAGCAACAGATCAGTATGGAAGTTCTCTCTCGTGAGACTAGGGCAGACCTAGAGATTCATAATGTTAATCGGTACAAGAGGTCCCCTGCTTTTGATGCTATGCTGCTGAGGGAGTTTGAGAGGGGCCTGACAACTACCAGGATGCTCTTCAGTGTGAAGGAGAGGTCTTCCAAAGAGGCTCACTTGAAGTGGGATCGGATAATATCGAAGCATCAAAGAGAGTCCCTGGAAGCGATCAAGAACCAACGGATCAGGTGGAAGGCCTATTGTAAATCCATCCGAAAATATCCCCACCCTATGTATCTCGAACTCCCTTCGAAGGTATCTCTTGTGTCCTTCCATGCTGGTCAGGACAGTGGCGCTCTGACAAAAGGGGTCGACGTTGGTCCTTCAACTGATGTAGATTACTCTCCATTTGTGTCTCTTGATCCTGATGACGATATCACCTGGCTAGACTTTAGAGACTTTGGTGAGAGTCAAGACGATGGTGTCCCTCATTCCGGTTTTGGGCTCCTCAACTACTGGGAACAATTGATGCATCTCTGCTTTTGTAGCCATTTCATATGTTTTTAATCTTGTAATTTTTGACATACTATGATGATCAATGCATATCTTCCCCTTATTACTTGTTTTCGGGACATGTTTGGTTTTGTGTGTGGTTTCTAATGCCTGCGTTTACTGATATTTTTACTACAAACTGAGCTATGCAGGGTGACCCATGCCAGGTTGATCGTTATGAGTTAGGCTAAGAAAAACCATTTGTATCCTGATCGTATGGGCTAGATAAACCACTCGTCTAATGCCGTGTCGCCACATAATTATTGCCTCATTGCCTCACTTTTGGTGGTTAAATGCCCTTGGAAGATTGGACCATACTCTGTCATGATCTTGGGTCCACCTCGGGTAAACCCCTTGTGTTTTGTCGTTCGGTCTGTTTTTCCCGATTGTCTTCTTGTCTATCTTTCTGTTGGGTAGTGTTCACTTATAAACCAATTGTATGGTTTTTATTTATAGACTATTGTCTTTTATCTGCCAACTAGGTCGTTGGGACGTCTCCTAACAATTTATTGGTCAAGATTCACTGCGATAAGACATAACTTGTCCTACCAACTTTATAAGCATCTATGGCCGTATTTGTTTTATCTTATAGGTAGGATTTATGTCTTAACAAGTTTTGGCGCATCCCATCAGATTTGTATGTCAGAAGGCACCCTAACAGTGCTTCATACGCATCCAGTTAGTTTTGGTGAGTGCATTGTCATGGAGACATATGCTTTTGGCCCTTTCACTAGGCTACTTGGGATCCCTTATCAGCTTTGACTGATATCTTAAGGTATCTTGTGAACGCTCTTATATGCTAATGCTTGATTTGAACACTGTGTTGGATTATTTATAACAGCTTCCCTTAAGGGTTTTTATTGATTTCAAAAAGTAAAAGACAATTAGCTAATAGCAATTCAAAGCTTAAGTTATGGAAATAAAAGAAAACAAAAGTAAGAATCTCCTCATGGGTAAAAGATCTTTAAATACTGCTCATTGTATGGCCTGGGTAGCTCGGTCCCCTTAGGTCAGAAAAGGCGATATGCTCCACGTCCTGCTATCCCGGCCACTTGGTATGGTCCTTCCCATTTGTTAGCTAATATCTTGCGTACTTGTCTTTTGGATTAAGTGTCACCCTTCTCAGGACTAGGTCTCCGAGCTGGAATCTTCTAACCTTGACATGTGAATTGTAATACCTTGCTACCCTTTGTTGGTATGAGGCATTTCTTACCCTGGACATGTCTCTTCTTTCTTCCAACTCGTCCAAGTCTTGTTTTATCATCTCCACATTTCCTTCGGGATCGAAGAGTTGTACCCTAGAGGACTTGTGAATTATCTCAACAGGAATCAATGCTTCCATCCTAAATGCCAATGAGTAAGGTGTTTCACCTGTCGAAGTCCTTTCTATGGTCCGATAAGCTCATAAGACTTCATGCAACTTAACTGCCCAGTTTCTCTTCTTTCCTTCCAGCTTTGCCTTCAGAGTATGCTTGATTATTTTGTTCACCGCTTCCGTTTAACCATTGGTTTGAGGGTGAGCTGGCGTGGCATAATAGTTCTTTATCCCAAAGTCTTGACATATATTTCTAAAATTATCACTATCGAATTGAGTCATGTTATCTGTGATTATAGTTTTAGGGATTTCAAACCGATAGATAATATTTTTCTTCACAAAACTAATGGTATTAGCCTCGGTGATATATACCAGTGCTTCCGCTTCAACCCACTTTGTGAAGTAGTCAACGGCTACTATGGCATGCTTCACTCCTCCTTTAGTTGTAATAGGCATCGGGCCAATCAGATCTATTCCCCCCTTGGCGAACGACTATGGTGATGTCAAACTTTTCAACTGTTCGGGTGGCTTTCGGATGTCATTAGCTACTTTTTGACAACCTCTGCACTGAATTGCAACACCTTGTGCATCTTTAAATAGAGTCGGCCAATAAAAGCTCTACCTAAGAGTCTTATACGCTAAGCTTTTACCACCTGAGTGATTCCCACAGACTCCTCTATGAATACTTTCTAATATTTGCCTACCTCTGATCGGCTCCATGCATTTCTGAAGGGCTTTGGAGAACCCTTTTCTGTATAGCTCTCCATTTACTATAGAATATCTTGTGGCTTTATATCTAAGACGCTTCGTCTCAGCTATCTTTGTCGGAAGCACTCCATTCTCTAAGTATTCTCTGATCAGGGTCATTCATGTATCTTGTTCCCCTTCAATTAATTCTACCTTCGACGCTTCAGCTTGATTTTCAATCTCGATGCTTGGCTTTTACAGGTGGGGAATCATGACTGTTTTTGATCATACACTGGTGGCTGATGCCAATTTTGACAGCGCGTCTACTTTCTCATTTTTCTCCCTCGGGATCTGGGTGATTCTGTATGCTTTGAACCTTTCAAGAAGTGTCTAAGTTATAGTTAAATACGCAGCCATATTGCTATCATTGGCTTGGTATTCATTCAGAACTTGATTGACCACCACATGTGAGTCACTGAATATTTCTAAATCATCTACTTCCAGTGTGGTGCACACCCTAAGGCCTGCCAGAAGTGCCTCATATTATGCCATATTGTTAGTGGCTTTGAAGTCAAATCGTAAGGCACATTCCACCTGGTCACCTTTTGGCATGGATATAACTATGTATGCCCCGCTGTCGTGAGTGTTTGACGATCCATCTACATGTAGTTTCCAAGCAAACATATCCTTTTCTCTTAACATCCTGATCACTTCACTGTTCGGCTCAGCGAATTCCATAACCAGATCTGCTACAACTTGCCCCTTGATCGCCGCTCCTGGCAAATAGACTATGTCAAACTCGTTTAGTTTCACTGCCCATTTAGTCAGCCTTCCCAACACCTTGGGTTTTGATAAAATCTGTTTCAATGGATAGTCGGTATATACTTCAATTTTGTGAGCTTGAAAATACGGTCTTAGCTTTATCGTTGTTGTTACCATGGCCAAAGCCATTTGTTTAGCTGGAGAATATTTTGTTTCCACGGGTAACAAAGCTTTGTAGGTGTAGTATATAGGTTTCTGCGTTCCCTCTTCCAATCCGACCAGTACTGACCTTGTCGCTACGTTTGTTACGGACAAGTAGAGGTAGAGCACTTCCTCTTCATGTGGTTTAGATAATATCAAAGCTTTTCCCAAGTATTCTTTGATTTTTCTGAACGCTTGATCACACTCATCATTCCATTCCCTTGCTTAATTGCTTTGAAAAAGAGTAGGCATTTATCCGTTGATTTACTTATGAATTGACTCAGTGATGCCATGCAACCCATCAATCTTTGGATTTCCTTCAATGTCTTGGGAGACCTCATTTCTTTCAAGGCTCTTATTTTACTTCGATCCCTCTTTGGTGAACCTGAAATCCCGGAACCTGCCTGATGGTACCCCGAATACACATTTCTATGGATTTAGCTTTATCCCATATTTTTGTAACACTTCGAACGTCTCCCTTAGGTCGGTCGGATGATCTCCGAACGTTACACTTTTGGTTACCATATCGTCCACGTATACCTCCATATTCTGCTAATCTGTCGAGCAAACATTTTATTTACCAGCCTTTGGTAAGTTGCCCCAGCGTTCTTTAATCCAAATGGCATGACCTTATAGCAATATAATCCCTAGTCAGTTATGAATGAGGTTTTTTCCTCATCTGGTTCGAACATTCTGATCTGGTTGTAACCTGAATAGGCAACCATGAAACTTAACAGTTCATGACCGGCCGTTGCATCTACTAGCTGGTTAATCCGAGGTAAAAGGAAGCTGTCATTCGGGTATTCTTCGTTAAGGTCGGTGAAATCCATACACATCCTCCATTGGCCATTTTTATTTTTTACCAAGACTACGTTGGCAACCTAGTCAGGATATTTCACCTCTCGAATGGATCCTACGACCAACAGTTTGTCCACATCTTCCTTGATCGCCATGCTTCTTTCAGGGTTGAAGCGCCTCCTCTTTTGGATAACTGGTTTCTGATCGAGATTCACTGCTAAGTAATGTGAAATTGTCCTTGGATCGATCCCTAGCATGTCCGCGTGCTCCCAAATGAATACATCTTTGTATTCTTTTAGGAGTTCGACCATCTTACTCTGATCGTGCTTTGTGAGTTGGGACCCAAGCCTAACAGTCTTCTTGGGATCATCGTTGCTCATGGAAACTTCCATGGTCGGTTCCTCCGGGCCTTTGTCACTTTCTGGCGCTGCCTCTCTCAGGTCTAGATCGAACCTGGTCGGGGTTTCGACCTTTGCCTCTGTTGGGTCTGTTTTTAGGTCATCATCTTTTTGATAGCATCCACTTGCATTACCCTCGATTCTGCCTTTTCCTTGTATACGACAAAATTCGCTTTCCTGGCCCACTCCTGTAAGCTTTTCATGATCCCCACCCCAACTTCGGTCTGAAATTTTATCATGAGCGCGTAGGTTACAGTTACGTCTTTTATTTTGTTAAGGAAGGGTCGGCCTAGCAAAGCATTGTATGGCCAATTCTCTACATTTACTACCACGAAAATCCAGCAATACTGTCTTCGTACAAGGAAAGCTTCCAGCTTCTACTAGTAGTTTAACGGTTCCCAACGCTCTGACCTCGGTTCCTCTGAAACCCCTTAATGGAACCTTCAGTGGTTGTAGATCACTCCTCTTTAGCCCGAGTTGATCAAATACCTTTATGCTCAAAATGTCTGTTGAGCTACCATTTTCGATCAGTATTTTTCTCACTTGCCTATGACCGATGCGAACTGACACAACAATCCCGTCTTTTGATCTGACCTCCGACTCGTGTGCGTCCGCTTCTGTGAAAATTACTGATCCCCATCTTTGCTTTGCTTTCTCCCGATTGGGACCTAGATGACTCACCTCCATACTTCATTGGCTGTTCATGGCTTCCCTAACTTTGGACATCCTTTATCGACTACTACTTTCAGTATTGGGGCCACCAAAAATGGTGTTAATTGCCCCCTATCCGAGTCTTTATTTAGGCTTCTATAACTCCTATCCCGATCCCCTGTGTGGATATCTTTTTATCGATCTTCACCTCTTCGGAGGATGACATCTGTAAAATGACCTTCTCAGACTAGCTTCTCAATGTAATCCCTAAGTTGGTAACATTTGGAGGTTTCGTGGCTATTCTCCTGGTGGAACCTGCAGTACTTGGTAGTATCCTTTCTGGCGAAGCTAGACTGCCTCGGGGGGTTTTTTTTTTTATAAGTTTTTGTCTTCTATCACATTTAGAATTTTCTCATGCTTTTTGGCTAATGATGTATAATTGGTGTACTGGCTCCTTGAGTTTTTTCCTTTTCTATCGTTATTTCTTTCAAATTGGTTTAGCTCTTCTTGCATGGTAAAAACCTAAAATTCATCATTCAAGGCTTCATCAACTTTTTTTGGCTCAATTTGAGAAGCGTAACAAGTATAACTAATTTGATTAGCTATTTGCCTAGTCCTAACACCCTCATTCAAATTTCCAAGAATACCATCCTTGTTGTGGATATGTCTAACCCATGAAGCAGGTTCTATAAAGTTCAAGGATGGATCTCTATCAAGAGGTTAAATGACCTCTTCATCATGGTTTGACTTCATATCACTTGAAGTCTCACCATTCTTCTCCAAAAATGAATCATTAACCTCCTCATCATCGTTACTAGTCTAAGGCCTACAATAATCTATGACAACATCAAATGATTCCATGACACTCATATTCTTCAAGTTAAACACTCTATAGGCAGTACTATTAAGACCATAGCCAATGAAAATTCCATCATCACTCTTGGTATCAAACTTAGCAAGTTGATCTCGGTCATTGAGCAAGTAGCATTTGCTTCTAAAAGAGTGGAAGTAGTTAACATTTGGCTTTCTACCATTTCATAACTCATAAGAGGTTTGCTTAGTACCGGGCCTCAGAAAGACTCTATTTCCTATATAGCAAGTCGTATTTATGGCATCGGCTTAAAGGTTCCTAGGAACATTGTTGGTATTCAACATCACACGAGCCATCTCTTAAAAGACCATATTCTTCCTCTCAACAACTCATTTTGTTGAGAAGTTCTAAGAGCAAAGAATTCATAGGATATGCCTAAGCTATTGCAATAGCTTTCAAAGCAACCATTTTCAAAATCCTTGCCATGATCACTCTTAATTCTTTTAATGTTTTTAATGTGAGAGTTTTGCTCATTTTGAATTTTAGTGCAACGCATTTTAAATTTTTCAAAAGTTTCAGATTTTTATCTAAGAAAATATTTCCATGTAAATCTAAAGAAATCATCTACACATACAAAAATGTATCTCTTGCGACCGAGACTCGCGGTTTGCATGGGACCCATGAGGTCCATTTGTAGAAGCTCTAATGGCTTCTTAGTGGTGAGATACTTGCATTTTTGTGCATGCTTTTGGTTTGTTTCCCTTGTTGACAAGGTCCACAAACACCATCAATTTTCTTCCCAAGTTTGGAAAGGCCATGCACAACTTTGAACTTATACAAGATTCTCAAATCTCAATAGTTCATGTGGCCAAGTCTTTGGTGCCACACTTCAACTTGCTCACTCTTGCTCAAATTGCAAGAGATGACACCAGCTTCAAGACAATAACAATTGTCACTAGATCTCTTTCCTTTTAGCAAAGTTTGTCTATTTGACTTCAAATTGAGAAATCATTCTTGTTAAATAACACTGATAAACCATCATCATTAAGATGAGAAATGCTTATAAGATTGGCTTGCAAGCCATCAACAAACAAAGCATTTGACAATGAAGGTAAACCGGGAATGGAAATGATTCCTTTCTCTTAACTTTCTTTTTAGATCCATCACTAAAGGTGACAAATCCACCATCCTCCATGACAAGAGATTCAAAGAAACTCTTGTTTCCCGACATGTGCCTAGAGCACCCACTATCTAAATACCAAGTGTTAGAAATATTGGCCTTCAAAGCTATTTGGCTCACATAGCAAAAATATTAATCTCTTCTAATCCACATAGGAGAAACATTCTCTTTCCTAGTGCTTTCCAAGAATAATGCAAATTGTCCTTAGATTTCCTATGAACATGCATATTGGCTCTAGTCTTATTTCTTTCAATCGTGCTTTCAATTCTACACATCTTGATATATTTAAAGCAATTCGGTCTAATGTGACCATCAACACCACAAAAATTACATGTGGGAGAAAGGTAAGAAGTAATATCATTCCCTTGTGGTACAAAGGGGTTTTCCCATGTCTTTGAGATTGTCTTTGGTATTGAATTGGTTCTCTCCTTCTATGTTGTTGAATTAGAGTCGATTTCTTCATTGATTAAGCTTGCATGGATTGCTTCTTGGCTTGGTGGTACTTATGTTGAGGAAAGCTTGAGCTTAAATCCTTTGTGCCATCTTACCTTGGGTATTTTTATAGAATTCTCCTAGTTCCATTTTCTTCCTGAGATGTTGTTGGGGGGATGTGTTGGGGTTTATGCCCTAAATATGTAATTTATAAATGGATTTATAAAATAAATAAAAAGAAAAGTTCAATTCATTCTTGTTGTGTTGTTTAATAACTTGTGCATATAAACATCCTAGATTACCAGATGTAATCTCAAACTGTGTATATGAGTGTCATATACGAATGGATACAGTAAGAGACATGCAATCTAAAGAGTCCATAGATAACAAATAAAGTTGGGTACTTTATTTGTGGTTAATCTATAGTTGTGGTCCATTCCGTAATGTACGGTGATTCCATCCTGAATCAATCATATAGGATATGGGAATGGAGATACCTTGTACGATATGATAATATAGGACTGAGCTATGATCTATATGAATCTCTCACCAAGATCCGTTTACTGATGAGATTCATATATATCAACTAATGACGGCTATATATGTGGAAAAAATCGGTTCAAAACGAGGCGGAAGCATAAAATTAGGGTTTGATATATTTAAAATTTTTCCCTTTAATAGAAAGAACCTTAACCCTAGATTAATTGAGTATATTAAAAGTATCGTGCTATTTTTTTTCATGACGCTTGAACTAGCTCTGAATTGAATCCGCAAGATCTTCCAATCCAATTACGAATGTGAATCACCGAGGAGTGTGGGCTCCCTTTCTTTTAATTGTATACCTGAGGATGGAAACAAACAAAATTTTCTTCTATGTTAGTCACAATAATCCTCCAAGAGAAAACCCAAGAACGTCCGGTCACTTGTGAATTATCAATCTATTTGATTGAAACTCACGTGAACCTTGATTCGATGTTATACACAAAACCTTTTAATGTAAAGGCTACTAGTGCAATATCGAAAACAAAACGTTCATCTTTTCTCTTCTCCTTAACCGAATTCAATACACAATATCTATGAGTTAGACGATTTTTTTTTTATAACTATAAAAAAAAACAAATAAAAAAACAACTTTTCACACCAAATAATTAGGTCTTCGTCGAAATTCTATATAGGAGTATATATAGGTGGCCGAAAATCCTCATTGAAAGAGGATTTCTACTTCACCAAGACTTCTAACAAAATTTGGATTCAATCCTCTTAAAAATAGGATTTCTTTTACATACAAAGACTCCTAATCCAACTCAAATAGTGTATTTATTCAATATCCAATTATTGAATATAAATTAAATTGTGACTAAATTAAAAACTTCATAATTTGACCAATTGTCAATTAGAGTCCTAATAAAAATCGATTATTTTCTAATTTGACTAGATAAATAAATTCCATTTATTTATCTACTTATCAAATATAGTATTTGATATTTATCTTATTACCAACAATAATATGACTCTAGGAGACCTTCTCCTACTAGGAAAAAGATTATGATTTTTAATTAAATAAATAATAAACCATTATATATAGCCTTAGCCGCCCAAGGCAATATATATGGGCCAAATATTGTTTTTCCTATTTTATTAAATCCATTGAACTTAAATAAAAAGTCCACATGTGAACTAGACTCATTCTTACTAAAAGAAACAAGTCAACATGCCTTAATACAATCTAGATGGACCCATAAATTGGTCCGGTAGAATATATCAAGTGATTCATGCAAGTTCGTGTGGATTGTGGATCTTGGCAGGCTATCTAAATTTAAGCTCCAATAAACATAACTAATCACAATCAACAAATGATTCACTTAGGTCCGATCTATTAATTTTAGTTCATTCCACTAAAGAACTAAAATTGAACTCTTAAATAAAGATATAATAAGTTAATATTGCTCATTCATACCCTAGACAATCTTAATGGAGAAAGTGTATCCTCGTGAAGAATATCAGTAATTGCCAAAAGCTCAGAGACTGTCTATAGCTCCCCAAGTTACCATATTTACTCATATGACCACATTTTGAACTTGAAATTTTGACTTGTCCAGAAGTCATATTTCAATGACTATTGAAAACTTAACGTTAAGATTTAATATCCAATACCTCAAAACATTTATATGATGATATTCTATTCTCATTTAATAAATAGAACCACGATGTCCATATCTATAAATGAAGTCCTCTATCGATTAACAAATGAATACCACCAAACTATCGAAGATAAACTATGCTATATAATCGTACTCATTAATAGCTCAAATGATAACACTTAGTCCATCATTTATCTCAGGATTGAGATAGACTCTCTGATTGTCTTCAAGTGAAAACTTTTATCCATTGACGAATCTGGATAAAGTAATTCACTGTGATCCAATTCAATGCACCCAGTGCACTAGATTCTTTTGCCCAAAGACACCACACTTTTATGATTTTAGAATCATCATAACATATTTGATCTCACTCAAATGCTAGCAAAAGAATCTACAACTTTGACAAGATAAAGGCACCCAACCTTTATCTTCAGTTGTGAATTTTATTCAAGATTAACTAAAGAATTGCGTCTACCTCATACATATCCAGATGTACGAACAATTCTTCTTTTCTCATAGTCTTTTGACCTTATGATTATTTACTTTCGACAATTATAATAATTAAACTATAATTATACTAGAAATCACTTTATTAATATGAAAAGATTGTCAAATATATTATTACACTCTTGCTATCGAGCATAATCCACAACAATATGTGGGTGATCTTAATCCTGAGTGTCTTATTGACTTCTTCAGGTTAGATCGTGGTCTTTGATATACAATGGGTGAGGACGGATGCAGTTCCTGATCAATATACTATGTATGTTACGATTGCGGTTCGGCTTGTGGCTGGGAATGTTTGTACACAATAGAGGAATACATTCCTTCTTGTGAGAAGTAGATGGTAGTTCCTTAAGAGTTGATTCGGGGTTTGGACAATATGAGCGCACTCATAATTTCGAGAGAAAATATGATTTATTGTCATTAGAGAATCAACAGTACTTAAAGGATATATGTAATTAGAGAGGTATAGAGGACATTATGACCCATCTCTAATTATAAACTACTGTGGGGGATCACACCATATGTAATAGTTATATTGATGGACATCGAGTTGTATTGGTCTGTGTAAAAGTGTCTGCAGTTGAAAGAGTGCAGCTTCGGGTTTTTAGTGGAATAACACCGGAGTTAATAATCAAGGAATATTAATTAAATAGTTTAATTATTGTTTCCGAGGATTATTGAAGCTTAAAATATTGTGGGTCCATTAGGCCCCTTGTTATTCCGATCGATTTAGGTAACAAGGGTCACGGTTATTTAATTGGATTGTCCAATTAATTGTGTTACGAAAGTGACACGTATTATTCGGGAATTAATTGAATAATGGTGATTAAACAAATTAAACAATAAGATTATTTAATTATGTTATTAATCACTAAATGGAAGAAGTTTGTTGATATTTTTTTTAATAAAATAAAATAATATGATTATTTTATTTTATTGAATTAAATTTTTAATTTTTGAATTTATATAGTTTGAATTCAAATCAAATAAAATAAACAAAACATTAATCAATATCTTTAAATATATATGATATCTTAAAAGATTAGATTGATTGGTTTTAATTAAATATTAATTTTGAATTTAAAATAGTTTAAATTTAGATGATATCTTTTAATGAAAATAAAATAGAGACTTTTTAATAAATAAAAAGATATCATGAGGTTTTTAAAAGAGAATATATATAGATAGATTGATTGGTTTTAATTAAATATTAATTTTCAATTTAAAATAGTTTAAATTCAAATTAGATGATATATTTTAATGAAAATAAAATATAGACTTTTTAATAAATAAAAAGATATCATGAGGTTTTTAATAGAGAATATATATATATATGCCATATATATTCTTTGAAAACCGACCAAAACAAGATATAAGTTAAACTAAAAGGATTTACAAAATATATATTACGTTTGTTAAGAAGGCAAGAGTTGTGTGTGAATCAAAGAAAGAGAAAAGGAAAACAAAAAGGTTGGTGCACTGTGTGTTCGTATACAGTGTTTCAAACAAAGAAAAAATATATAAGATATTTTTAAGAACTAGAATGGTTCTAAGATGTTTTTGTTAGGTTTTAGATTGTGTTTGTATTAATTCCATATCAAAATGATGTTTTACCTGTAACGATTTAGTTGTTTAGATTCAGATGATTCAAGCTTCAAAGAAGAAGGAACAACTAGTCAAAGCATGTTCAAAGTCTTCAAAGAGAAAGGATGCCACATGGTTCTACAAAGGTCCTTATCTTTCTCTTACAAGGCTTAGGCACACACACACAATTCATTCATATGTGTCCTTGCATCGTTGTGCACCATTATAGACACACACACAATTAATACATTTGTGTCCCTGCATCGTTGTGAACCATTATAGGCACACACATACGATTCATTCATATGTGTCCCTACATCATTGTGCACCATATATAACATATTCACACACTTGAAGATGAATGCGCATGCATTGGTATGAAAATAACATGTTTTGGAAAATGCATGATTGGAGACTATCTCTATGCAGTTTGTATTCTAGTGTGAATTGTGTTTGTATGTGTATATGTTTGTATAATATAGATATTGAACTTGATTTTAGTCTTAAATCATTCTTGATTGAGTTCTGGTCATTTCGGTTACTCATACTATTGATTTCAAGTTCTAAGTCAAAAGATACTACACTTTCAACTCATGTTGCATACATTATCTTCGTCTTCATATATCGAGTCGAATTATTATTTTCTGGGTTGAGTTTCTTATATTTCAATATCCGTGAGAGAGTTTTGGTTCGTAATCCATAAACGGATTCGAATTCCGAGTTTGAAGGCCGGAGAACTGTCGAAGAACGCGAGGGGAGCGCATGAGGAAAAGAAGTGCAACCAAGCACTCTTTCCCGAGATGGCGCATGGCCATCTCGACACATAATGCTTGCTGCCCTGAGATTCTCACGTGCCATCTCAGGCAGCAAGCATGCTTGGTACGCTTAATGTCATTTTGGTTCTTTTGTTTCTATTCTTTCCCTCTCCTTTATATATCCTTTCCCTATCACATTTCATTCTAAGAAAGATTCAAAATTTGAGTGCAGAATTTTCTCCCAAATTTTCTCACCTTCCAAACACCATAACTTCTTCATTTGAACTTTGATTTGAGTGATTCAAATTTAAAAGTGTTTGTCTATACATCCTCCATCTTTTCTCTGAAGGTTTGAGTTAGTTTTATTGCTTTTTTTGGAGTCTAATCTCACAAAAATAGGACTGCAGCAAATCAACTAATGTATTGATTTTCTCTCAAAGTTTTCTTTTAAAACTTGGTCAATTGCCTTGGGTTTTCTTCTTCAACATATATATGTGTCTTGTAATAGTTTTGATTTGAGTTTTAAACTCATTTAAAGCTAGATTGAGTTTCAATTGAAATCTCATATGTTAAGTTATGTTTTGAATTTGCCTATGTTTTCACGTGTTTGGGATTGTATTGTGCGAGCTTTGATTCTAGGACTATTTGATGATCTTTGATTGATTGATTTTGTGAAAAATAGTTCCTCACATGTATTAGGCTCTCTTTGGCCAAAATCTCACTATAATACATGTGCTTGTGTTCTTTTGAGCTATTTATGTGCTTTGTTGAATCTATGAATAGAAAATATGCTATAGAACTCTTGCTTTAATCTAAATGACTTTGTCATATGATTTTAGCATGTTTTTGGTATATGAGATCTAAACTTGATTATGTGTTAATTGAATATATCCTGTGACTCAAGTTTTAGATCTATGCATGTATCTAGGTTGTATTTAATGTTGAACATATCTTACATAATCTAGATGGATTAAACATGCATGATTGACTAGGCTACATTTGTTTTGTGCATTCATGCTCATTTCTAGTATTTTCCATAGGATGTGTTGATCATAATATTCTATGTTGCGTGCTTGTTTACGTTTTGCATTCATGATCACCTAAATGCCTTGTGAGAAGGAAGTCTTGACAATAGGTGTGAGGCCTATGTTTTTTAGCAAGGAAGTCTTGGCAAGAGGTGGGAGACCTCGGATTGTCAAGCAAGTAAGTCTTGCCTAGGGTCGTGAGGATCCGGAAGGGTGAACGAAGAAGTCTTGATTAGAGTTGGGAGGACTCAGATAGTTGAGCAAGAAGTCTTGCCTAGGGTCATGAGGATCCGAAAGGGTGAGCGAGGAAGTCTTGACAAGAGGTGTGAGGCCTCGGATTGTTGAGCAAGAGGGCGACATCTTCATGAGTAGGATAGGAGGGTAGTTTCTAGGTGAAGGGGTCATTTGAGAGATTGTACTTGTCTTATCTACTAGTGGATTTTGTCTGCCGGTGGTTGCTAACCCGTGGATATTTCCTCTTCGGAGGTTTACCACGTTATATCTTATGTAAAATTTTCTCTATCCCTATCTCTCTTATATTTGTATTTGTTATTTGAATACTATGGATATAACTTTATATGTAAGTTGACTTTATTTCTATAATATAAATTGTGTATGTGTTATGATTACTTGTTTGTATCACACTTTGCTTGTTTTATATATCGATTAAGTTTCTTTAATTGATATATATATAGTGATACAAGCAATCTAGAGGGACAAACTTTTGTTTGTTTCTAAGGGAGTCGAAAAAGGTGCCTAACCTAATCACCCCCCTCTAGGTTAGCCTTGAGCATTTAACCATGTTTGTATTTTCAATTGGTATCAGAGCAGGACACTAGATTGTACTTAGTGAGAGTCCAGGTGATACATTCACGGTTTGTGCAAAGCTTTTGATGTCATGGGTTTACAAGATGATGTAATGGCGGAATGAGCCTCAAATGCTAGGCCACCATTACTTTGAGGCACTAACTATGGGTATTGGAAGTTG
This sequence comes from Dipteronia dyeriana, assembly GCA_032871835.1. Lineage (NCBI taxonomy): Eukaryota > Viridiplantae > Streptophyta > Magnoliopsida > Sapindales > Sapindaceae > Dipteronia > Dipteronia dyeriana. The sequence continues at coordinate 34,554,507 of CM065298.1, forward strand.
AGGATGAAAGCCTACATCTGTTCTATTGATGAAAGGGCATGGATGGTAGTGGAAGAAGGTTATAGTCCTCCTACCAAGGTTCAAGAGGATGGAACCATGATACTCAAGCCAAGGAGTGAATGGACAATGAATGAGTTTGAGGTTGCTAAATGGCACCATCGTGCTATGAATGCCATATTTGAAGGAGTTGATGGGAATCAATTCTTCTACATTCAAAATCTTGAATCCGCAAAGGAGGCTTGGGATACTCTCCAAGTTACTAATGAAGGAACCTTAGTGGTGAAGAAATCAAGGCTTCAAATGTTGGCATCACAATTTGAAGGTTTAAGTATGGGTGAAGAAGAAAAGTTCAAAGACTTCCAATTCTGGCTTCTTAACATTGCTAACCAATGTCAAGCACTTGGAGTACCTATCTCAAAAGAGCGTTTAAATTGGAAAATCCTTAGGTCTCTTCCTAAGAGATTTAAATCAAAGGTGACAACCATTGAGGAAAGCAAAGATGTGGATAGCATGAATATCGATGAGTTGCTTGGGTCTCTCTAAGCTTATGAGATGTGCTTGAAGCCAAAGATTAAGAGTAAGGGAATCGCTCTCAATGCTATTAAGGAGGAGAATGATGATGAAAATGAAGAGATGGCTCTTTTGGTTAGAAAGTTCAAGAAGTTTCTAAAGAAGAATGCCAAAAATAGAGGCAAGTCTTCTAAGGAAAAGGTAGTTAAGAAAAAATTATCTCCAAGGAATGAGAAGAATAGTCAAGCCATTAACAAGAAAGATGTTCAATGCTACAATTGTCATGGTTTTGGTCACTTTGCTAGTGAGTGCAACAATAAGCCATCTAAGAAAGACAAGAAAGGTAAAGTGTTGGCGGCTACTTGGAGTGATGATAACTCTAGTGATGATGAGAGCTCTAGTAGTGAGTCTTCAAGTGATGAAGAGTCGGTGAGCAACTTTGTAGCTCTAACGGCTTCTCATTCTCCACTAGATATTGATGGTACAATATCTTTGAACAAGAACTTTGATACAAATCATCATGAAAGCTCTAGTTCCATTCCTACTAATCTTGAGTTGTTAGCCAAGATAGAGAAGCTTGAAGAAGATAGAGATAATACTCTAAGAGAGGTAGTTGAGAAGGATGATTTGATCAAGAAACAACTAGATGAGTTTGTGATTGTAACTCGTAGACTTATTGGTGAGAAAGGTGATATTATGAAGAAGTTTAGAGAACTTGAAAAGATAAACCTTGAGAAGGATAATGTGATATCTTCTTTGAAGAAGAGAGAACAAGAATTAATGGAAGAGATAGACACGGCTAAGGAAGCCATTAAGGACTTAGTGAATGATTCGGTAAGTGTGTCTAGTGTTAGGAATCTTGTTAACTCTCATAGTGGTGAAGAGGACTTGGTAGTTGAAGAGGATCCCTTGGAAGCACCACTTCCTACTCACTTGGATGAAGTTATGATTGATAAGAAACCATACAATAAGAGAAGATCAAAAGCTAATAAGAAGTTGGCGAACAAGGTATCTTTGCAAACTCCTAATGAAGCTAGTTCAACTCCAAAAGGTACAATCTCATCTTTTATTCCAATTTGCCATTATTGCAACACAATAGGTCACATTAAGCCTAGGTGTTATAAATTTATTGAAAAATGCAAATTAGAAAATGAATCTAGAGATAAGGAGATTAAACTTCAACTTGAACATGCTAAGGTTTTGAAAGTTGAGAAACATGATAATATTGCTAAGCATGAAAAGAAGTTGTGGAGTAGAAAGAAAACTAATCTTGTTCAACTTGACAAAGCTTGTGTTGAAAATGTTAAGGAAGAGTGTATTAATGATATTCTTGTTAATCAAGTCATTGAAGGACTTTACTCTAGATTTAACATTGTTGTCAAGGATGATATTGGAAATGTTTGTGTAGGTACACCCAAGAACAAGTGGTTCAAGGGTAAGTGCTTTTATCACTAATGTAAGAAACACATTTGAGGTAGCTTTGAGGCAATATATCAATTGTGTTCAGAATTCTTGCTTGCTAGCTTTGAATACTCCATGTATTGATATGAACTTGGTTATCTCACATCATGTTTGTTATGATGGTCGAAATTTGTTGGTTAACTTTAGAGAAGTTCTTTTGATATATGTGTTGATTGAGTTGAGATATTATGCTTTTTATACTCTTGTTGTGAAACATCGTCAACTTGGTGTCATGAGAACATTCAAGGCAAGAGTGCTCATAAAAAGGGCGTAAGTATGATATTTGGTGAATATAATGTGCAAAAGGTATCTCTATACTCTAATGCATGTTCTCTTAGATATTCATCTTTTGACTCAACTTTTGATATACATCTCATAGCATGTCATATTAGAGAATTTTGTATAGCATACATATGGTTCTCATTGACATTTGCTAATTTAGGATCTAATAGTGATATTGTTCACATTGATCTTAACTTTGATGATTGTTTGTGTATAGTATATTGAGTGGCATTACTTTTGAAAATATGAGCTTCATATTCTTTGAAAGCTACTCATTAGAGAAGTAATGATCTTGAATAAGTCTCTACTTATTGCTTTTAGATCATGTGCTTATGAGCCATAAAATCTTGGTTTTCTAAAGTTGCGCCTTGCTTCTCTTATATGTTTTGCTAGTAGGTTGAGTTTACTAATATATAAACTTTGGATACACCTTGAAGTTTTTGTGCTTAAGTACATTTAAAATGACCTATGGTTAGTATCCATTTTGCTTCGGCAAATACATAGATATCAACGAGCACCTTCATGGAAAGGGCTACACACATTGGTTGTGAAAGCTACCCAATGTTGGAAAGAGCTACACCATTGTGATGAGTGAAAGACGCCATGAAGTGAATTTTGTTTATATTTAAAAAAATCAAAGAAGTGTTGGAATGGAATCATGAAAAGAAAAATTATTTGATTCAAAGCCTAAAAAGAAAAGGAGGAAGGATTAAAAAGGAGTATAGTTGAAAATCAAATGAGCTCGGGTTGAAAAACAGAAATGGGATGACGAGCCACATGCACACACACACACACTCATATGTTGAAATCTATTCTCTTAAAAATCAAAAATTCCGGATGATAATCGGTTTGACTTTTTTTATGGAAAAAGCTTAAGATGAATAGTTGTTGGATATTGTTTGCATGTTGATTATCAAACTACTTCTTGATATATATTTGAAGCATATCTCTCTCTCACACAAACTTTGTTTATGAGTATGATGATATTTTAGCAATTGTTGAAGAATTATGAGAGAACTTGGAAAATCTTTGTGTATCTCTCTTAGCATATGAAGCTTATTTTATTGATATTTCTTCAAATTGCTTGAATGTGTGATTGTGTGAACATCTTTGTAAACTTTATGCTATCATTGATTTTAGTTATAGCATTTATCAAGGGGGAGCATTGTATGCTAGACATTGTTCTCTTTTATGATATGTTCACATGCTTCATCTTGTTACATGTTGGCATATTTTGACTTAATGATACTTGTAAGATATTACTCACTATCTTTGTCTTGCATGATGATTCATTCTTAAGTCATATGTCTTGGTTTTTATATCTTTGTGACTAATATACTTGTTTTGTCTTTCACTCACTTTTGTTGTATGTATATAGCATCTTATAACACAAGAAAAATTGGAAGAACTAAGATTACCGGAAGTGGAAATCAATTGAATCCCGTTGTGAAAGCCAAGTCTACCTCAAAAGGATCCAAAGCTTCATGGACAAAAGATTTAGGGATCTTTGGAACAAAGAAGATATTTCAAGAGAGAGACATTGCCTTTGGTAAGTGTAAAGATTCTTATGTTCTTAAGTGCTTAAAGGATAGAAAATGGGAATCTTGGGTGAGCATGTTAGGAGTTGTAAATGATACTCTTGTTAGAGAGTTTTATCTTGAATATAAGGAAAGTGCCACTTTGTTAGATGTTTTGATGGAAATTAGGGGTGTTGTGTTTAGAGTTAACCCGGAAAACATTAACAAGTATCTTAGGATATCTAATGTTATAGATTCTAATTTTCTAGATGTTGATGTCATTGAGAATCTAAATATCATGGGTAGAACTCTTTATGACAATGCATCTTTTGAGTGGAAAAGTAGAGCATATATTAGTCAACATGAGTTAACTAAGGCTAGTGCATTTTGGCATCTATTCATTTGCACTAACATTATTGGATCTTCAAATTCAACCGAGTTGAATAAAGACAAGATCAAAATAGTGTATGCCTTGGTAACTAATCAACCTATAAACCTTGGAGATCTTCTCATGTATTACATTGATAGTGCAGTTTTCTCTACTAGAGGTGATAAAAAGCTTGCATTACCGGGGTTTTTTACTTTATGGTGTTTAGCTTGTGGGATTAAGAGTAGAGAAGATGATGTGTTAGTTCAACAAAAGTATTGTGATAAACGTGTGTCATACATGTCCTATAAGAATAAGGGTAAGACTTGTGATACTTTTGGACTATTTAGTAGTTCTCAAGTTGATAGTCACGTGATTAGCACAAATATTCTTCCGGATTGGGCTATACAATTGAAGGAGAAGGTTGATGAACTTAGTGCTATAGTTGTTCAACAATATGCTAGGATAAAAGAGTTGGAGGAGTGCATTGCTTCAAGCTCAAGACCACCACTCAAGCATTATGTTAGATCAACTACTCGCACGACTTTCTTTGGTGGAACAAGTAGCTAGTATTTGAGTCTTGAGGTATATTTCTTAACTTTTGGCATCATTTCATGTCAAAAAGAGGGAGAAAGAGATGCTAGTTGCTTAGTTTCTTTTTATGTTGTTTTTGTGAACTTTTGAACTTTCAATGGAATGTAATAATTAGTCTTAAGATTTGGTTAAGAATTCTTGTGTTTTGGCATGTATTGAGGGGGAGATACATGTATTTGTGAACTTTATTGTATATTCTTATCCATATTATATGTTGCCATTTGTTGTTTTTCTCTTGTATATACATTATGCTTTGAGATGATTTGTAGGTTGCTTCAAGAGAAGATCAAGATGAAGTTCAAGAGTTGATGAAGATTAGTTCTAGGAATCTTACTCATTGTAATGTAAGGGAGTGATTTTGTGACCTATCTTCATTTTTATATTTGTAGTAAATGTATAGGTGTTTTGACATGGAATTTGCCAAAGGGGGAGATTGTTAGGTTCTAGTATTTTCCATAGGATGTGTCGATCATAACAGTCTATATTGCGTGCTTGTTTGCGTTTTGCATTCATGATCACTTAGACGCCTTGTGAGAAGGAAGTCTTGACAATAGGTGTGAGACCTATGTTGTTGAGCAAGGAAGTCTTGGCAAGAGGTGGGAGACCTCAGATTGTCAAGCAATGAAGTCTTACCTAGGGTCGTAAGGATCCAGAAGGGTAAGCGAGGAAGTCTTGATTAGAGTCGGAAGGACTCGGATAGTTGAGCAAGAAGTCTTGCCTAGGGTCGTAAGGATCTGGAAGGGTGACCGTAAGGAAGTCTTTACAAGAGGTGTGAGGCCTCAGATTGTTGAACAAGAGGGCGACATCTTCATGAGTATGATAGGATGGTAGTTTCTAGGTGAAGGGGTCACTTGAGAGATTGTACTTGTCTTATCTACTAGTGGATTTTGTTTACCGGTGGTTGCCAACCCGTGGATGTTTCCTCTTCGGAGGTTTACCACATTATATCTTGTGTCAACTTTTCTCTATCCCTATCCCTCTTATATTTGTATTTGTTATTTGAATACCATGGATAGAACTTTATATGTAAGTTGACTTTCTTTCTATAATATAAATTGTGTATGTGTTATGATTACTTGTTTGTATCACACTTTGCTTGTTTTATATATTGATTAAATGTCTTTAATTGATATATCTATTGTGATACAAGCAATCTAGAGGGACAAACTTTTGTTTGTTTCTAAGGGAGTCGAAAAAGGTGTCTAACCTATTCACCCCTCCCCCCTCTAAGTTAGCCTTGAGCATTTAACTGTGTTTGTATTTTCAATTTTCTGTAAGAAGAAAGAGTGTTTTCAAATCTTTTCTCTACATCCTCCATTCAAGTTCATGAGACTGTGATGCGCCCACATGCAGTTACCAGTTCTGGGATATAGCGAGGAAAATCGAGTGGTTCAGACAGGAGAACATCGTAAAGTGAATGAGTCTCCAAACGTTGGTAAGATTTTCTTCTGGTTAAATTGATTACAATTTCCATGTATAAATATTTATTTATTATTGTAATAATTGATATGTATGATTTTCAAAAATAATTACGATCCCAAGTTTACTGGTTCCAAATCAATTACAAACCGTGTTTAAAATTTTAAATCCTTACGCAGTGTTACCGGTGAACGGGGTTCAAACAATTGGTATCAGATGCAGATTTTTCAGAACAGGAAATTGTTTTCAATTCTCTGTATGCATGAATGTGTAGGCACCATCTATATGATTGTATGAATGTTTATAATTAAATTGTTTAATTTAAACATGGTTGATCGTAATTTTTTATGGAACTGTGGATTAAGGGTTCATGAGTTGTATAATTTTTTTATTGTTATTTTATTGTAAATACAAATGATTATAACCTGTAAACGAAGATCTGGAAAAACACGCACGACAGGGGGTACTGTTCATTGGGCACTATTCATACGATACTGTTTATGACACTGTTCATGGGCACTGTTCACGCGGTAATATTCATGGCACAGTTCACATTGTCTTGCATGGTTGTGTTGGCAAGTGTTGCATAGTGCGTTCCATGCAGATTTCTTGTTTCGGATTCAGGAGATAAATTGGAGTGACCTGAAGAGACAGGAAGATTTCTGAAGTTACAAGAAGACCAACGAATGCCTTCGGGGTATTTTTGTAATTTTAGATTCCAATTTTTTTAGGTTCCATTGTTTTTAGGTTAAATAATCCTTTGTACTCGGTCAATTTATGTATGCTTTATATTATGTGATGATAAAAGTATTGACATGCATACTATGCCATTTAGATTAATGTACCTATACAAATATATTTGATATGTCACACATGCATCATAGACTGCTATTTTATGTATTTTTTTAATGTGATTAAAATGGGCTTTATACATAATTGGCTATGAAAATGAGATTAGTTTTTTAATAGTTAAAAAACTTGGTAATTCTTATTAATATTAATCTAGTTATTAAAGAGTTTAATAAGTTAGATTAATATGGTCATTTATTGTAATTAGGATTAATATGATTAATTACCTAATAATAAATGAATCGAATAAAGTGTTAGAGTTTTAATAGTTAAAACTTGATAAACACTAACATAATAATCTGACCTTAGTATATAGTTTACTAAATCTTGGATTATTCACTAATAAATTAGATTTTTAATTGCTAAAAATCATTAATAATTCATTAGTTAATTAGAATATGATTCTAATAATGGATTAGTTAATGCGCTAGATAACTTGATTATAGTTAGCCGTTTGATCCTTTAAAGTCTAGGTGCATTAACAGATAATTGAAAACTCTAGTTTAAAAATAATGACTGGGAGAAAGATATATGATATATATCTCCCGCAGTATCCATCATTAGTTCAACACCGTGAGATCCGAGTGGGGTCTCGTGACGACTTTGCTTTCGTCCTCTCTAAAGAGGGTTTCCACCAAGATAAATACCAAGGTTGACTTCCAAACGATAGGATTTCTTAGGATATTTCGGGATTGACCGACCCTAAGGCGGCAATTCTGGAGTTAAGCTCATGAGATCTGAGTTGGTCGGTTACACTCACGAAGGTTTTGATTAAGTTTTGTTAATTAAAAACCTGACTGAATAAACGATGGTTGAATGATATGGAATAAGAGTTATTTTAGAATATCATTTGATTGAGAATGTCTCGGTCCAACATGCAAAGACTTGACCAACCCTAAGACAACATTTTTTTGTGGTATGTTGGATTGTCATGGTATAGTAACTAGTTTTAGGGTAGTTCTAGTTCTTTAAACATGTTCATGCATCATGTTTAAATTTATGCCAAAGCACTCACACTTGTTTTAAATAAATGACTGAATGAATGTTTTATTTATTTCAGCAATTATGTCTTCTGCATTACTACAAATTCTCACAAACGACAAATTAACTGGTAATAACTACACTAAGTGGAAACTAAACATTAATGCAATATTGATCACCAAAGACCTCAAGTTTGTGCTTACGGAGGAATGTCCACCAGCGCCTGCTGCCAATGCCGCACGAACTGTTCGTGAGGCATATGAGAAATGGGTCTTATCAGATGAGAAGGCCCGAACATATTAGCTAGCAAGTATGACAGACGTGTTTGTCACAAAGCACGAAGCAATGACTTCTGCATTCTAAATAATAGAGTTGTTGCAGGCTATGTTAGGGCAACCAGTCATTGCAAAAGCGGCACGAAGATGTTTGTTCCGTTATGCTCGCTCGTATGAAGGAAGGTACATCACTTCTGGAACATGTCCTGAGCATGATATCATGGCAGAAGTCAATGGCGGGGCCATTGACAAACCTAGTCAAGTGAGCATCATGCTGACGACTCTTATGAAGGGTTTCGATCAGTTTAAGAGCAACTACGAGATGAATAAGTTAAGGTTCAGTCTCACACAATTGCTCAATGAGCTCACTACCTTTTAGTCCTTGACTAAAGACTGCAAGGGTAAGACCAGTGAGACAAATGTTGCCGAACCATCTTCCACCAATAATACGAAGAGGAAGAGGTCTGCAGAGAAGACGATGGGTAAGCCCAAACCCAAAAAAGCCCAAACCAAGAAGAAATCCAAGAAAGGTAAATATTATTTATTTGTTCTTGAGTCGTGTTTAGTGGAAGATGATTATTCACCCTGGATAGTTGATTCGGAGGCCACTAACCATGTTTGTTCTTCTTTGCAATAGGTTGATACTTGGACACAGCCAGAGGAGAGAGGCTTCTCTATGCGTGTGAGGTCAGGGGATGTTGTGTCGGCACAAGCAGTGGGCATAATCAGATTACGTTTGTGTAATAATTTTATATTGTTAGACAATGTATTTTATATTCTTTGATTTACACGGAATTTGATTTCCGTTTCTAATTTGTTAGAACAAAAATATTCTATTTCTTTTAATAATAAATATGTTATTATTGGAAATAATTGTTTGAATATTTGTTCATGAATTAATGAAAAAATTTTGTATGTGTTAAGACCGTTAATACATGTTATAATGCTTAACACCAAAATGTTTAAGGTTGAAAAACCGAAAACTAAACGACATAAAATTTCTCCAGACAATGACACGTACCTCTGGCATCTAAGGCTTGGTCATATCAACCTTGACCGGATAGACAGACTAGTAAAATACAGACCTTTAAGTGAGTTAAAGGTTGACACCTTACCTGTCTACGAATCCTGTTTAGAAGGTAAGATGACTAAAAGACCTTTTACTAGAAATAGGGCTTAGAGCTATAGAGCCACTGGAACTCATACATACAGACGTATGTGGGCCGATGAATGATAGAGCTAGGTGTGACTACGAGTATTATGTCACCAGCAATGCGCCATCAGACGTTCAACAGGCAGTCTCACGATCGAGCATGAGTGTCCTTTATAGATGACTACTCAAGATACGAATATGTCTACATGATGAAACGAAAGTCAAAAACATTTGAAAATTTTAAAGAATTCCGAGCTAAAGTTGAGAATCAATTAGGTAGGACTATCAAGTCACTACGATCGGATCGTGGAGGTGAGTACCTTGACCAAGAGTTTGAAGACTTCATGGTCGAGCATGGGATAGTTTCCCAACTCACAGCTCCCGGTACACCTCAACAAAATGATGTAACGGAGATGAGAAATAGAACCCTGATGGAAATGTTGAGATCTATGATTAGTTTCTCATCATTAACAAATTCCTTCTACGGATATACGTTACAAACAGCGACATGCATTTTGAATGTAGTGTCATCCAAATCTATTCCTAAGACTCTCCTAGAGTCGTGGAATGGTAGTAAAGCTAGTTTGCGACATTTCTGCATATAGGGGGTATCCAGCACACGTGCTGAATAATAGAAGTGGAAAGATAGACTCTAAGTCTATGGTCTGTCTATTTGTATGATACTCTAAGGAGACAAATAGGTGGACACTTCTATAGTCCTGAAGATAACAAAATGATTGTATCGATAAATGCAATATTTCTTGAGGACAATTATATTAGTGGTCATAAACCTTGTTTAAAGATTGTATTGAATGAGTTAGAGCCTGGTGAGACTAGTGCTTCATCAACAAGAGTTGTTGATCCACAAATATCTAAGAGTCAGATGGTTCCTGATCAGGATACACTACCACTTAGAAGTAGTAAGTGAGTTGTAAGACAATATAAACGCTATTTAGGTATAGGTGAGGGACAATGTGTTGTCTTCGTTGATATTGTGGATGATCCATTGACATTTAAGAATGCAATGGAAGATCTTGATAAAGAGGAATGGCTTAAAGCCATGAATCTCGAGATGGAGTCTATGTTCTCTAACTCAGTCTGGGATCTTGTAGACTTATCGGATGGGGTAAAACCTATAGGGTGTAAGTGGATCTACAATAGAAAAATAGGAGTAGACGGGAAGGTTACCGTAAAGGCAAGGCTAGTGGCTAAAGGGTTATACCTAGAAAAAAGGGGTCGATTATGAAGAGACCTTCCAGCCAGTAACCATGTTTAAGTTCATTAGGATCCTCTTATCCATTACTGCCTATTTCAATTATGAAATTTGGCAGATGCATAGTCGGGACTGTATTCTTGAATGACAATCTTGATGAGAGCATATATATGATGCAACCAGAGGGATTCGTGTCACCAGAGGGATTCGTGTCTCCAGATCAAGAGCAAAAGGTTTGCAAACTGTAAAGGTCTATCTATGGACTTAAGCAAGCATCTAGATCTTGGAACATCAGGTTTGATGATGTGATCAAAACTTATGGCTTCGAGCAGAATATCGATGAGCCTTGTGTCTGCAAATGCATCATTGACAAGAAAGTAGTTTTCTTGGTCCTCTACATAGATGACATCCTACTCATTGGGAATGATATGGGAGTGTTGTCTGATATAAAGGGCTAGCTGGCTAGCCAATTCCAATGAAAGATTTGGAGAGACGAGTTATATTCTTAGGATCCAACTTATAAGGGATCATAAGAACAAACTCTTAGCACTGTCTTAGGCATCATAAATCGACAAGATTCTTGTATGATTTTTCGATACAGAACTCTAAGAAAGGTAATTTACCTTTCAAACATGGAGTTCACTTGTCTAAGGAACAATGTCCGTATGCACCTTAAGAAGTTGAGGATATGAGACATGTACCCTATGTATCAACAGTATGTAGTCTTATGTATGCTATGTTATGCATGATACCAGACATCTGGTTTGTAGTGAAAGTAGTCAGCAGATACTAGTCCAACCCAGGATTAGATCATTGGGTTGTTGTCAAGACTATTTTCAAGTATCTTGAAGAACAATAAATTATATGCTAGTGTATTCCAAACAGGATTTGATCACGTTAGGATACACGAATTCTAATTTTCAATCAGATAGGGATTCTAGGAAATCTACGTCTGGATCAGTATCACCCTGGGTGGTGGAGCCATTGTGTGGAGAAGTATCAAGCAATCTTGCATTACTGACTCCACCATGGAAGCCGAATATGTATCCGCTTGTGAAGTTACTAAAAGGCTATTTGGCTCCGTAAGTTCTTGAGTGATCTAGAAGATGTTCCAGATAGAGAGAAAGTATCATCTCATCAGAGAGATAGTGCATAGAGAAGATGTGATCATCACCAAGATAGCCTTACAAGACAATCATGTTGATCCATTTAGAAAGACCTTACCAGATAAAGTGTTTTCGGGTCACCTAAATGGTCTAGTGTTACGAACCATGCCTCTCATGCTTTAGTGCAAGTGGGTGATTATTGGAGTTTATGCCCTAAAGATGTAATTTGTAAATGGATTTATGAAATAAATAAAAAGTAAAGTTCAATTCATTCTTGTTTTGTTGTTTATTTTATAACTTGTGCATATAAAAATCCTAGATTACCAGATGTAATATCGAACTGTGTATATGAGTGTCATTTACGGATGGATACAGTAAGAGACGTGCAATCTAAAGAGTCTGTAGATAAAAAATAAAGCTGGATACTTTATTTGTGGTTAATCTATAGTTGTGGTCCATTCAATAATGTATGGTGATTCTATCCTGAATCATTCATATGAGATATGGGAATGGAGACACCTTGTATAATATTATCAAATAGGACTGAGTCATGATCTATATGAATCTCTCACCAAGATCCGTTTACCAATGAGATTCATATATATCAACTAATGATGGTTATATATTGGTGATCTTAATCCTGAGTGTCTTATCAACTCCTTCAAGTTAGATCGTGGTCTTTGATATACCATGGATGAGGTCGGATGCAGTTCTTGATCAATATGCTATGTATGTTAGGATTGCAGTTTGGCTTGTGGCTGAGAAGGTTTGTACACAATAGAGGAATCCACTCATTCTTGTGAGAAGTAGATGGTAGTTACCTTAAGAGTTGATTTGAGGCTTGGACAATATGAGCGCTCTCCTAATTCCGTGAGGAAATCGGATTTATTGTCCATTAGAGAATCAATGGTACTTATATGATATATATAACTAGAGGGGTATAACGGACATTATGACCTAGCTCTAACTATGAACTACTGTGACGGATCACGCCATGTGTAATAGCTATATCGATGGACGCCGAGTTGTCTCGGTCTGTGTAAAAGCGTCTGCAGTTGAGAGAGTGCAGCTTCAGGTTTTTAGTGGAATAACCCTGGAGTTAATAATCAAGGAATATTAATTAAATAGTGTAATTAATGTTTTCGAGGATTATTGAAGCTCAAAATATTGTGGATCCATTAGGTCCCCTTGTTAGCCCAATCGATTTAGGTAACAAGGGTCACGGTTATTTAATTGGATTGTCCAATTAATTGTGTTACGAAAGTGACACGTATTTATTCGGAAATTAATTGGATAATGAGATTATTTGATTAATAAATAATGTTGATTAAATAAATTACATAATAAGATTATTTGATTATGTTATTAATCACTAAATGAGGATGTTTGTTGTTATTTGTTTTTTGAATAAGATAAGATAATATAATTATTTTATTTTATTTTATTAAATTTTTTATTTTTGAATTTAAATAGTTTGAATTCAAATCAAATCAAATCAAATAAACCAAATATTAATCAATATCTCTAAAGATATATGATATCTTAAAAGATTAGATTGATTGGTTTAATTGATTAGTTTTAATTAAATATTAATTTTGACTTTAAAATAGTTTAAATTCAAATTAGATGATATCTTTTAATAAAAATAAAATATAGATTTTGTTTTAAATAAAAAGATATCATGAGGTTTTTAAAAGAGGAATTATATATATCTGATATATATATTTATATTCTTTAAAAACTGATCAAAACAAGATATCAATTAAACTAAAAGGATTTACAAAATATAATATATATATATATATATATGTGTGTGTGTGTGTGTGTGTGTGTGTGTGTGTGTGTGTGTGTGTGTTTTTTTTTTTTTTGTTAAGAAGGTAAAAGTTGTGCGTGAATCAAAGAAAGAGAAAAGGAAAACAAAAAAGGCGGTGCACTATGTATACAGTGTTTCAAACAAAGAAAAAAAAATGACATTTTTAAGAACTAGAATGGTTCTAAGTTGTTTTCTCTAAAAAGAAAGAGTTTCTTCAAGTCTTTTCTCTACAACATCCAGTTAAGCTCTTGAGACCGTGACTGGTCCACATGCAGTTACTAGTTTCGGGATATAGTGTGGAAGATCGAGTGGTTCAGACAGGAGCACGTCGTAAAGTGAAGGAGCCTCCAAACGTTGGTAAGATTTGTTGGGGTTTATGCCCTAAAGATGTAATTTGTAAATGGAGTTATGAAATAAATAAAAGGAAAAGTTCAATTCATTCTTGTTGTGTTGTTTATTTTATAACTTGTGCATATATTTAACATCCAAGATTGCCGGATGTAATCTCGAACTATGTATATGAGTGTCATATACGGATGGATACAGTAAGAGAAGTGCAATCTAAAGAGTCCATAGATAGCAAATAAAATTGGATACTTTATTTGTTATTTGTAACATCTACAACTGCGGTCAATTCCATAATGTACGATGATTCTATCCCGAATCATTCATATGAGATATAGGAATGGAGGCACCTTGTACGATGTGATCCTAGGGTTTTAGTCTCTATTGCATATTAAATGCTTGCTTGTATGGTTAATTGCTTTATGACATGCTTGTGTATTGATTGTTGGTTGAGATGCATTAATTTTTTTGTAGCTAGAATTTAGGACAGTTTTACCCTTCTAGCTAATTCTTCTTGCCTTTGCATTTAGAACATTGATATCTAGGATTTGCTTTAACTGTCATTACTAATCCTATCCTAGATAAGCATGAATGTCTTGACCTAGCATTTTTGCATATAGAATATTCTTGCATATTCACTTAGGTTGCCATTATCTCTTCATTGTTGGTTAAGCTTGTGGCTATATGATTAGTGCACAAGGTTGGTGATCCAAAATCACTATTAAGGCTCGTTGGGTAGATTGAAAGGGTTAGTAACTGAAAGGTTAGATAGGAGGTCAACCTAGGTTGTAAACTTTCTCTCAGTAATGGATTTTGAGGATCAAATGTGGCGCACTGAACAACCCGTGGTTTTTCCCATTTGATTCCACGTATATATTGCGTGTTGTTACTGTTTCATGTTTGTTGTCTTTTATTTGAGCACTTAGTAGAATGGGGTAGAATCGATAATATTGATTAATTCTCAAAATTGGTAATTTATTGAATTAGGAACCCCCCCCCCCCCCCCCCCCCCCCCCTCCCCCCTCCCCCCTCCCCCCTCTAGGATATAGACACGCACTTTCTAGGGAATTTCAGTTTGTATATGATACAAACAATGATATATAAAAAAAAGTATGTTGATTTTTTATCAAACGCACAACAAAAGTTGAATATATATATATATATATATATATATCTTTTGAAAACAGAAAGTGTGCTTGCTCTGTTATCAATATAAGCGTGAGTAATGATATATATATATGATATATATGGTTTTTAGAGATATGGAACCACATCTGTCAATATAATTTTTGCATGAGATGCAATTCATATGTGCGTGAAATCAATACACCAAATTGAGAAGAAAGAGTTTCTTCAAGTATTTCTCTACATCCTCCATTCAAGTTCATGAGACCGTGACGCGCCCACACGCAGTTACCAGATCTGGGAGATATCGAGAAAGATCGAGTGGTTCAGACAGGATTATATCATAAAGTGAAGGAGCCTCCAAACGTTGGTAAGATTTTCTTTTTCTTGATTATATTGATTTCAATTTCCTGTGTTTACATATTGTATGTATTAGTTCCAAAAAATAATACTTTCCCAAGTTCACTGGTCCCAGGTACTGATTATGATTTGTAATTTTAGAAATGAAATATTGGTATTTCTTCAAAAAAAAAATCACATAAATGATATCTCTCACCTCTGTAAGGTGTTAAAAATCCCGGCATATTTATGTATCCCGAATCGATAACATAATAATATCATGAAGCAATAAAAATAAATATTTATACTTTACAATAATTGAAATATTGAAAATTTTATACTTTACAACTTCTGATGTTGTTACTGTGCTTGACACAGGGTGGGTCCCAGCCAAATCTAGTATGTGCAATCAAATCAGAAAACTCGCGATGTTTTTTACGCAATCGATTGAATTTTGACTTCAATTGCAAAACCGTGAATCTCTTTTGGGTTTTTGGAAAACCTCGTCAACTATAGTTGACCATACCCTCTTATGGAATGTGGATGTCTGTAAATCACTTTTTTTGACATGGTCATGCAATATGCGAATAAAAATAACATCATTTTGTGTAGACCATTCGGCCTTTTCGTCAATATCGACAGTGACACCAACATCATGGGATTCCAATATATTTTTTGATGAACACATGAGTTCAAATCGTACACATTTTTGTGTAAAATGGAAACACAATCATCAAACACACTTCATATGGAAGGTTCTTGAGTTGTACAACCATTAAATATAAAAACAAGGACTGAACTTTGCATGCCCATGTATGGTATATGATAACATTATAATTACCTATATTTCATACCTCTATTCTTTAGTTTATTGCTTTGTTTTGAGTTAAACTCTTGCATTTTACGTTTCTTTTCTTAGTTCTCAGCTATTCAAGTCCTAGGAGATAATTGGGAGCAATTTGGAAGATAAACGATCAACCCTGAGAAAACAACATCAACTGATAGGTCAACTTTAAAAATTAAACTGTATCATCTCAAAAGGAACTGGGTTTCGAGCCTTATATGGTTGGAAATGTACGGAAGTTAGCTTTCCTTGGAATTTTACAGTTTACGATTTCGAGTGTTCTAGAGGAAGTTAAATTTCTACTAGTGCTTTTAGAAATAAAACACTATGGGCTACCTATTCAAGAAGGTCTTAGACGAATTTTTATGTTTTGAAAGATTAATGAAGGTTTAAAATTCACTTTGATTCAGTTTTAGTTGATCCTAAACTTCCATGTTAGGATTAGTTGAAATTGGATTAAGATTCCTAAAGTTAGAAGGACTGTATTTCCTATTTTTGAGTCACCTTGAATTAGTCTTATTAGAGGTTGATTAGGGAACTAAAATGAGACCTAAATCATGCCTATATAAGAGGAATTACAACAGAAAAACCGGATAGACAACAATCAAGTTTAGCTTCTTCTTTACTTTTTTGTCTCAGTCTATGCATAAGCACTATATCTACACTATAACAGTATAATACTGATTCTTTCAAAAGATGTGTCCAGGATTTGCTAAAACACCCGCATGTGTGTGCTTTTACACAATTTAACCCATAAAAAAATCAAGTTGTTTTGGTTGAATCCAATGTTTGACCAACTATCAAAGCAAACTTCAATTTTTGGTCTCTGTTATAGGTTGTTCTTAGTGTGTGTGTGTGTGTGTGTTTTTTTTTTTTTAACATTAAATGATCTTTATTAAGAAGCCATCAAGGCCAGCAATCAAACCAACACATAGAAAAACAACAGAAGCAAAATGAAGAGAAAGAAAACAGGGGACCCAAAGCCATAAAAGCCAACAACCAAACCAAAACACAGAAAAACAATAAAAGCAAAATACAGAGAAAGAAAACAGGGGACCTAAAGACAAAGAGACCCCAGCACAAAACAAACCCATAAAACAGAGGGCAATAACAACGGATAAAAGCAAGAACAACCATGCTCCTTTATATCCCAAAATCATAGGAGCAACTTTTGGGCCATGTTCAAACATCCATCATTATATTCAACGGAAAATGTGAGATTATGTATTTACTAAAGCTAATTAATTTAGAGATTAAATTCCAAACTAAGCTAAACCAAATAAAGAATATGTCATAGCCTTCAGAAATATTCATTTGGGACTGAAAAAACATAGACAATCTTTAAGAAAAACAACGTGAGAAATAGAGACAAACAACACTGAGAGAAAACATATCACATAATAATAAAATTAAACCACATCAAATTCTATAATACAACAAAAAATAGAGACAAACCTTGGTTCAGTGCAGTCACTGCTTCCACATCAGAGAAATTTGCACAAGTCACTGCAAAATAAATTATTAAAGCAAACATAAGTGTTCATCTACTTGGATCTTCATAGATCTACAAAGATCTACACTAATTAAAATACAAGAATGAAACCAAAATGGAAAAATAAAAATAATAGACAAACAGATGAAAATCTAGGACCAAATTAGAAGAAGGAACAAGTGATAGAAGAAGATTTTTTTTAAAGAGCCAAATCCAGAACGAAATCGAAAGAAGAACAAGAGGAAGAAGAAGAAGAAGAATTTTTTTTATATGAAATTATACCAAAATCCAGAATGAAATTGTAAGAAGAATAAGAAGATCGCAAGAACCAGAACTAAATCGAAAGAAGAAGAAGAAAAAACTTGAAAGAGAAAAGAGGAGGATGAGGACGAGGAGGAGACATACTCGAGTCGAACAACTAGTCTGGGTGAGTCTGTCGAATGAAGATTTTGTGTGTCCGTCAAAGAGGAAAGATTTGGGTGTCTATCGAAGAAGATAGTGAGAGTTTTTAATTTTTTTTTTCACTTTTAGAAAACAAAATAAAAAAAACAACTTTTAGTTGTATTCCATATTTTTCAATTTTTACACTGGTTTTTTTTTTCCATTTTATTTTTATTTTTTTAAAATAAAATGAAAAACTGTTAACGAACGCGAATTCAAATTCGTTTTTCAAAAACAAAACAAAAACAGCCTAGAAATACAGTACATGACAGCACATAACCATCTAAAAGTTTCATTAATAAATATTCCAAAATCAACGGAGTAACGGATCATGTTATTTAAAAACTAAATAAACGAAGTGAAGTTTATCTTTCATCGGATCAAATGAGATGAATCACAGGTCAGAAAAATCACTTAAAAATGAATTTTTCACTCAATTCACAATATTAATATCTACATTCTGATAACACTCTCTGTGTTCTTCTGACTCTGTGTTTTCTTGTTGAGAAAAGAAAATTTTCACACTCACCAATTACAAATTATGCCAAATCAAATGAAAAACACGTTGAATTACGTTTTTAATTGCTTGAACAGTTTTCTTCATATAACTACTCATGCAATTACTTTAATAAGTGCATGAGCTTGGGATCTTGGCCATACTTGAATGTATGATGAGTTTCAAACCCAAATATATACTAACATCTCCCACTCACACAAGTGGGGCCAACATAATTTCATCAAAAGAACAAAATTATGATATCATCAAAAAATGCATTCGAGTATTCATATAGATAAATAAATTGTGTGATCTATGAACAAGTAATATAAATAAAGAGAGCTAACAATCTGAAATCTCAATTGTAAATATTTTAAAAAAGATATAATATTGTTCATTATTATGCCCTAGTTTTTTAAGCTTT
Source organism: Dipteronia dyeriana (assembly GCA_032871835.1). Taxonomy (NCBI): domain Eukaryota; kingdom Viridiplantae; phylum Streptophyta; class Magnoliopsida; order Sapindales; family Sapindaceae; genus Dipteronia; species Dipteronia dyeriana. The sequence goes on from CM065298.1 coordinate 34,573,553, forward strand.
AATTTTTATTTTCATTAGTCCAAAGCATACTTAATCTCTCTATTATTTGAAAAGTTATACTTAACTTTATCACATTTCATGTATTTACAATTCTATCAATAAATACAATTGGTCGACCAGTGAATACATAAGTTATATCAAAATTCATTAAATATTCACATTCTAACTTTGTCTCTTGGTCTCCGGAATAATTGCTACCTTAGACGCGTTCCATAGGCTAAAATTTTCGACCATGGTGAGATAAAAAGAGCTGAAAATTCTGGTCATGGTGGGAAGAAAGATTTTAAGGATAGCTTACACTTCATTTTTCTTGACACTATTAATCCTTGTGTGGATTCAAGTTGTTTGTGAGGCATTTTCAAACCTTTTGGGAATGTTAGGGATGGTTATTTGCCTTCTAAAAACAGTTCTAAGAGAATAAGATTTGCCTTCATTCGGTTTGAAACACATGAGGAAGCTATTTTACGGCTTGCCTATCAACTCAAAGGTAGCTTCATATGGGTGGATTAAACGGAGAACTGATGTTGTTCGTTATGATGGAAGCTCCAGTTCATGGTCCTTTTTGGAGTGGCAAAAGCTAGCTACATTAGAAGTCAAAGGTTGAAGAAAAGTGGGAGGATAGGTATGAAGAATGTAGAAAAAGGACGAAGAACGTACTTTCAATGTCCTGGAGCAGAGAGCTTAACGATTGTGGGTAGGGATGGCAACGGTTTGGGTCGGGTTCGGACGGATTTTGTAAAATCCAAACCCTTACCCACAAAAATTTTCCTCACCTACGCTCGTCCCCGAACCTGCGTAGGTAAACGGGTTTGCAGGCGGGCATGAACCCTGTGGGGTTATGACTGCAACCATACCCTCACCCGTAAACCCGCCAACCAATGCGAGTTCACAGATGGGTGCTTCACCAGCGGGTACCCACAAACCCGCGAACCCGTGATTTGTCATTTGTAAATTTCCATATGTAATCTCCTATTTGATACTTAATTGAATTAAATTTTCATCTCTAATTTCCTACTTGATACATTACAAAACAATAATAACCACAAAAATAGAAAGACAAAAATTAATTCAAATGTCTATGTATGTTCGTATACAAGTATTTTATTTATACGGGGTTCGCGGGTACAACCGTGGATTCTTTTTTTCAACCCGCACCCGCTCGTGAACCCATCAGGTTTTTCATTAAACGGGTTCGCGGGTCCACGAGTCCACGAGTCATATTCACTATCCACACCAGACCTTATAGGGTCGGGTTCAGGCGGGGGTCCGCTGGTGCAAATCTAATTGTCATCCCTACTTGTGGATGGTTTTCCAAGTGTACGGTGGGAATCCTTACAGAGTTTTCTAGCATCTCTAGTGTGAACCATCGATTTAGCAGTAGAGGTTACAAATTTTTAGCTGCATATATGGGAGATTAATGTGTTCTATGGAGTTTTAAATTTGAAAGTGATAAAGATGGCTTCATGAAAAATCATTTTTATAGGATGGTTGTTTCTTGTCCATGGAGAGATGTTTTGAGAACATCAATCCTCAAGAAAGGTTAGCATGGACCAATGTTTCTAGTATTCCTTTACAGTGTTGGAACTCTACTTTCTTCAAGAAGATGGGTCGGTTGCTTGGTGAACCTCTTCTTGTTGAGGAGGAAACTCAACAAAGAATGAGATTAGATGACCAAATGAGAACATGTCTTCTTACAAGGTTAAGGTTGATAATGAATGGGTTCGTTTGAGGTCATGGTGGATAAGAAGGAGATTTTGATTGATTTTCCATGATTGGAATAGGTTTTGGGCTTAAAGAAGCGGATGTTTCAGGAGAGAGTGATGTCTTAGGCATATTTATCATCGAACAGTTTGAATTTCTTACAAGATGTGGACAAAGTTGATTCTCTGATTATGAAGGTTGATTCTCTGCCTATGAAGGTTGCCTGCAATTTTTCTTCTTTAGACTCTGATATAAAAGACAAAGCATTGAAAGTTGGGAAGGTTAGTGCTCAGGTCTCTAAGAGGGGAGCATGTCAGTTGATCAATAAGAAAAGAATTAAGTGTAAGCTCCTAAGTCACGCAGCAGAAGTAAATTTCAAAACTTAATATATATATATATATATAACGATTCTATGAACCGTATACGATATATAAGAATAAATAAAAGGTAAGATTTGAAATCATACATCAAGGTTAACTCCTTCATTTTTTAATTCTTGAATTTGCTTTCCGATTTGTACTACCTGATCTTCCTAGCTATCTTTCAAGTTCCAGCAACTACATTTAGACACGTCACATGCTTTAGGGTGTTGTACGGAGGTTGTAGAAACAACATAAAACAACTCTTATTTTTGTGTATATGGAATTTGACCACTTGAATAATAAAAGGAAAAAAATATATTGTAAACTTTGGTGGCCGAACCACCTCTCTCTCTTTTACTTTAATAATAATAATAATAATAATAATAATAATAATATATACACAAGAACTAATCCTATTTCAAATAAGATAATTAACATTTTAGTGTCCAAGGTAGTATAGGATTCCAAATCCCATATAACCCTAGTTCACTAAGACTTGAACATTTAACCTAGTTAGGAAATAAAATTATCTTATTATTTTATCATTTGTCTCAGTCATGGTTCGAATCTGTAACCTCCAATTAATAATTAATTTGATTCATAATTCATAATTATTAATATAATTAAATAATCACATTATTTAATTTAATTAACTATTTATCTATTAATTAAATAACCACATTATTTAATTAATTGCCTGAATAAAGTTCTTGTTACTTTCGTAACGTAGTTAATTGGACCATCCAGTTAATTAACCGTGACTCTTGTTACCTTCAACGTTCTAGGCTAGTAAGGGGACTTAATGGACCCACAGTCTTGAACTCTAATATTTCATGATTATTAATCTCGGAGTTACTCCACTAAGAACCCAAGACTGCACTCTCATAACTGTAGATGTTTTACACAAACCAAAAAACTAAGTGTCCATCGATATAACTATTACGTATGGTATGATCCTCACAAGTAGTTCATAATTAGAGCTAGGTCAGAAAGTCCGTTATACCCCTCCAATTATATATTTCCATTAAGTACCATTGATTCTCTAATGAAGAATAAATCATAATTTCCTTTACGGAAGAAGGAGAGCGCTCATATTGTTTAAGGCTTGAATCAACCCTTAAGAGAACTACTATCTATTTCTCGCAAGAATGAGCGGATTCCACTATTGTGTACAGACCTTTCCAGCCACAAGTCAAACCGTGATTCCAACATACGAAGTTATTGATCAGGAATGCAACTCCGATCTCACCCATAGTATACCAAAAACCACGATCTAACTTGAAGAAGTCAATAAGACACTCATGATTAAGATCACTCATATATAACCATCATTTGTTGATATATTTATGAATCTCTTCATTTAACGGATCTTAGTGAGAGATTCATCTAAATAGTGGCTCAGTCTTTTATGATCACATCATATAAGGAACCTCCATTCTCATATCACTATATGAATAGTCTAGGATAAGACCACCGTACATTACGGAATGGACCGCAACTGTAGATTAACTACAAATAAAGTACCCAGCTCTATTTGCTATCTAGGGACTCTTTAGATTGCTCATCTCAAACTGAATACCTCGGTATATGACACTCATATACTCAGTTAGAGATTACATCTATCAATCTTAGATATTAAGTACACATGATATTAATGTATGAGACAGACTTATAGAATAAATAAACTACTTCTTTTATTAATGTTTCATTCACATTTATAAATTACAAGTTTTAGGGCATAAACCCCAACATCAAGAGCCAGACCAGTGTGAAAAAAGAAGATGGGTCAAAAATTATTTTCAAGCTAAACATGGGTTGTAAAGATGGTAAGTTATCTTTTTTCAGATTATGGTGAGGGGAGTTGATACCTAGTCAACAAAAGGAAATCCAAGTTTTTCCTAAATGATAATGCCAAGTTGTCTAAAGAGAAAATAAAGGGATATGCAGATGCTATTGGCATTGATGGCCAGTCACGGTTTGTTTCGAAGGTCATGGTGAATCGTAAGGGGTCGTTTTCTAATTCTCATCTTTTGAAAGGTGAAAGTGTTATAAGGTATTGTGACGGTGGGTTGATCTTATAGAATCAATCTGGTCAAAATAATGGGATAGGGTTTGGGTTTTTGGGCCCATCTTGTAGTGAAAATAATGATAAGCTTTTGGTCAAAGTTGAAGCTTTAGATTAGGTTGGGTATCAAAGCCTATCTAATGGCAAGGGACCAAAGGATTCTATGGTGCATGTGTGGAAGGTGTAAAGAAGACACACATGAAGGAATGAAACATAAATGCAAGATTAGCAAGGCATGCATGAAGTAGTGTATGTGTGTGCAACTAAATCTCTTCAAGAGTTAAGAACAAGTGAACTACCTCTCTTGAATCTCTTTAGGATCTTGGAAGTTTGTAGATGAAGGATCACAATTGGAGACCTAAGCTACACATTATAAATAATCCCAATATGGTTTTTCATGAAATAATCCAATCATAAATAAAGGTCCTTACAATGGGTTTGATGGGAAAGTTATGTGCTTGGTGGGTTTCAAGTGAGGTGTGTGGGAAAATTGAAGTCTTGTGTGATTATGGTAGATATTTGGTTAATGGAAGTTTTGGAGAGTGATTAGGGTTTCTAAGAATGGTAGGGGCTGCTTAAGTGGATAAGATAATGGGATACTTATGTGGGAATCTCAAAAGATTAGGGTTAAAACTCGATATGCTGACGTGGCATAAAATGTCGATTGGATTCGGTGGTCATGGCCACCGAATGAAGCTGGGAATTCTCTAGAGAAGAACAACGGTTGTAAACAGCGGTCGAGGCCATCGAATTTTTGTCATTGAATGGATTTGGAACTCACTGGAATTGAACATCGGTTTCGTTCGATAGCCTACACTTTAGAATCACAATCGTCGAATGCTTCTGGATTCTTTAGAGATAAACTGTTGTTTCGATCTGCAGATCTCAACTGCTGAATGCTCATTCTCTGAGATTTTGACATTTTTGCTCCCCTAAGCTCTCATTCCCACTTTTAGCCTAAAATTTCCGAGTCTCTTCATTGATTAACCTTGTTCCACGAAAGTACCTGTACAATCTAAATTGAGCCATAAAATACACATGTTTACTTAAAATTTTGAACATAAGCATCAGAAATAGGGGTTGTATTTTGATGTATTAAATGGCTTTATCAAATCCAATTCCATAATATTCACTAGTTTCGTGCAAATCAGTTCTAATATTGTCTTATACAATTTAGAACAACCACTTATAAGAGAGCACGGGCATTTAAAAAACTAATCAAGTAACTGAAAGTCCCATTATATTAATATATGTAATAAGAAATATTTTTTAAAAATAATTATATCCTAAGCCATACAATATTTATCAATCTTCTACTTGATACTTAAATCTAAAGGTTTCTAGGACTTCGGACAATATTCTCATATAATGTTTAAAAATACTTGGTTGATCAACACCATACGCGTAGATATTTTCATTAAACTTATTCTTATTGAAAGCCATATTACCATATCACCACCTTCTTTCATGCCCATGCGAGACAAAGGATACTACATTTGCAATCTAGGCTAATACTCAAAGATATATGTCGTTTGATGTTCGAAAACACCCGACGCTCTTCAACATCTACAATCTTTCGAGTACTAAGTCAAATGTGGTAATGGAGTCTTTTTTTAGCATGGGGTTGAAATCTAAGGCCTTATTTGTTGCAGCTCATCTTGTAAAAAAATTATGAGGACATGTGATATTTCCTTCCACATTATTTGTATACCCCCATTATTCCATGGCCAATTTGAAACAATGAGATCCCCAAACTTCAGTAATTGTTCATTCAAACTAGTACTATAGTTTATTTTGAAATTTTCAACTTTTCAATTAACTGATCTTCGTTCTTGAAAATACATGTTATTTCACTATTATGATCAGGTTATAACTCTGGTATCTCAACCTCTAGAGACCACTGACCTTCAACTATCTAACAAGTTTCAAGTGAATACTTTTCATAAGTATCCTCCTCTGAGGATAATTCAACCGAATTTGGTGAATAGTCCTCGTTGATATCAACTGTTTTAAATGAGTTATCGATTTCCGTTTCGCCCGTCTACAGAGAAATGATATATAATACACCATTAATCACATAAACAATTTGTTAGTAATGGAGAGAACTATAAATTTTATGGTATGTTCTTCAACTTCCACTGGAGTGAAAAATTGTGGAATCATAATTTCAGAATTATCACTGAAAACCGACTGTCGACGGCGTGTGACAGACATGCACTGGAATTGTCGGTGTGTGTCAATCGTCAAACCCCTTGACGTGTGTCACGTTCATAGTGTGTCACATGTCTGCTGCATAGATAGAAATCTATGCTACGTTCGTTCCACGTGCATAGTTGGGCGTGTGCATGGACGTAACCAAGATTTAAAACTAGGATGAGCTATAATAAAATTAAGTGAACCCCAACGCTACAAATAAATTTTATTGATTGAAAAATAAAAATACACCTAGTATGGGTCTTACCATATAAAATACATATTCTAAAAAATAAGTTATAATTATTTTTTGATATACCACTTACGGTGCCTAAGACTTGAACTTGGGATATTGATAGACTAAATTAACGCTCTTACAACCGAACCACATTGAGTGGGGTAAAAATACGTTATTATTGATATAAAAAACATTACAAAAAATTTCAATCAAATACTAATTAAGTTGTATCCTGTGATTTTTTAAAAAAGATTTAATTTTATCAATTATAATATATGATCCAATTTCTATTTCCATTTAGATAACCGTAGACTTTTTTAGAAATTCACTCTCTACAGTGTCTTGATTATTTTCATTGTTAAAAAAATTGTTTGTTGCGGAAACACGAAGAAATTGAGTCAATTCTAAGAATATAAAATTTATAAACTAAAATTAGACTAACTTTGAAAATTTTAAACAAGATAAAATAATTAAACACATAATTCCTAAAAAATACCCCGATTGAAGACATATTTTTTTAAAATTGAGAAAGATGTTGAATCAAATTTGGGAAAGATGAGAGAGACGGTTTGTATAAAGTCTTTAATATTTATTCTGTGTTTGTGATGGCCAACCAATGAACAAAAATTGAAAATTTTAATTTATAATTATATATAAATTTACAGATGAATATTTTCTTAATATATTTTTTTTAAAGAGTTAGGGTGGGATAGAATCAAGCCCACCCTAATTAAAGGACATCCTTGGGCGTGTGGCTCACGCATCGTCTTCCCGACATTTTCTCAGGAATTGCATGACAAAAAGTTGATGTTAACGGTGTAAGGATGATAAAATGTAGTTTTTGAGAGAAATTGTTGAATTCTACATGAAGACAATAGGAGGGAAATCAAGTTTGAGAAAACACGTGTTAAAATGTCTTAGCGACCATCAAGAAGCAACACATGCAAACAATACCTCATCTGATAAAATTTTTGGTAAATTAAAAGTAACGAAAATGATTATAATGCATGAGCTTTTTTTACGGTTGGGAGAATACACAAGCTCCGAGAGAGTAGACTATTGACAATCTAGGTATAATCAATGAATAGAAACACGTTGAAAATTGAAACTAGATTTTTAAGTTATATAATATTGAGATGGATAAGACATTGAGGTTGTCAGAAAAAAATTACGATCGTAGGGAAAAATCAACTCAAAACGCGATGGAAATGTAAAATTAGGGTTTTATATATTTCAAAAAATTTCCATTTATAAGAAAAAAAACCTTAACCCTAGATTAATTGACATATAATTAAAGTATTGTATCTTTTTCTCGTTACGATTGAACTAGCGTCGAATTAAATTCGTAAGATCTTCCAGTCCAATCAAGAACGTGAATCACTTAGGAGTGTGAGCTCTCTTTCTTTAAATTGTATACATGAGGATGGAAACAAACAAAATCTCTTTCTTTTGTTAGTCACAATAATCCTCCAAGAAGAAGAACAAATAATGTTAGATCACTTGTGAATTATCAATCAATTTGAATGAAACTCGCATGAACTTTGATTCGATATTGTACACAAAACCTTTTGATGTAAAGGCTACTATTGCACTATCGAAAATAAAACGTTCTTTCTTCATTTTCTTCTTTGTCGAATTTTCACATACCTATCTTTAGAGTTGGAAGAATTTATCTAGAGTAAGAATCGGATTCTCTACACTCAAAATTCTCTCTTGGCCAAATTTCTCCTTAGAAAATAATGCATTGGCCGAATTTTCTCTAACCAAAACTTAGTCTTGGCCGAATTCTCTTTGAGATATATATAGTGGTTGAATTTTACATCATTTTATTTTAGGAGACTAAATGCTCTCCTAAAGAGGATTTACTTGATGGGCAAGAATCCTACATCTAAGTGGATTTACTTGGTGACAAATAATCATTTTTCAAAAAAGATTTTTTTCCACATCAAGACTCCTAATCCAACTCAAATAGTGTATTTATTCAATAACCAATTATTAAATATAATTTAATTATGACTATATTAAAACTTCCTAATTTGACCAATTGTCAACTAGAGTTTTAATTGAAATCAAATATTTCCTAATTTGATTAGATAAATAATTTCCTTTTATTTATCTACTTATCAAATATAGTATTTGATACTTATCATATCACCAACAATATTACGACTATAGGAGACCATCTCCTACTAAGAAAAAGATTTTGACTTTAAAATAAATAAATAAATAAATAATTTTCATTTAATTAAATAATTAAAAACAATATATACGGCTATTATATAGTACATTGCCGCCCAGGCTATATAAATATGGATCAAATATTGTTTTTCTATTTTATTAAATCCATTGGACTTTAATAAAAGGTTCACATATGAACTAGACTCATTCTTATTAAAAGAAACAATTCCACATGCCATAATACAACTCTAGATAGACCCATAAACTAGTCCGGTAGAATATATCAAGTGATCCATGCAAGTTCGTGTGAATTTGGGATCTTGACGGACTATCTAAATTTAAGCTCTAATAGACATAACCTAATCATAATCAACAAATGATTCACTTAGTCAAATCTATTAATTTTAGTTCATTCCACTAAAGAACTAAAATTGAACTCTTAAATAATGATAGAATATGTTAATGTTCCTCATTCACACCCTAGACAATTTTAATGAAGATAGTGTATCCTCGTGAAGAATACCAATAATCGTCAAGAGCTCATAGACCGTCTATAGCTCTCCAAGTTACCATATTTACTTATATGACCATATTTTGAGCTTGGATATTTTGACTTGTCCAGAAGCCATAGTTCAGTAAACGCTATTGAAAACTTAACGTTAAGATTTAATATCCAATACCTCAAAATATCCATATGATGATATTCTACTCACATTTAATAAATGGAGTCACGGTGTCTATTTCTATAAATGAAGTCTTCTATCGATTAACAAATGAACACTACCAAACTATCGAGGATAAACTATACTATATAATCGTACTCATTAATAGCTCAAATGATAACATTTGCAATCATAAGTCCATCATTTATCTCATGATTGAGATAGACTCTCCGATTGCATTCAAGTGAAAACTTTTATCCATTGACGATTCTAGATAAAGTATTCCATTATGATCATATTCAATACACCTAGTGCACTAGATTCTTTTGCCCAAAGACACCACACTTTGATGATTTTAGACTCATCATAACACATTTGATCCCACTCAAATGCTATCAAAAGAATCTACAACGTTAACAAGATAAAGGCGCCCAACATTTATCTTAAGTTGTGAACATTGTTCAAGACTAACTAAAGAATTGTGTATATCTCATACATATCCAGATGTACGAACAATTCTTCTTTTCTCTTAGTCTTTTGACCTTATGATCATTTACTTTTGACAATTATAATAATTAAACTATAAATGGTATAAGATTTTTTAAACTAGAAATCATTTTATTTATATGAAACGATTGTCAAAAACATTATTACACTCTTGTTATTGAGCATAATCCTAACAATCTCCCACTTGCTCTATAGCAAGTGTGTCATATCTCTCATCCTCATGTTCTCTAGATGCCCATCAAAACTCTTTTGTGGTAGAGCTTTTGTAAAGGGATCTGTTAGATTTTTTACTGACACGATCTTGGTAATCATCACGTCACCCCTATGCACATTTTTCCTCAGAAGATGATACTTTATTTCAATGTGTTTCCCTCTTATGACTCCTTGGTTCTCTCGAATTAGCCACTACTCCACTATTGTTACAATAGATAGTGATTTGCTTATTCGTATTAGGAACAACTTCCAAGTAAATCAAGAATTGGTGGAGCCAAACAGCTTCGTATACGGAAACATACTCAGTTTCCATCGTGGAATCAGTAATACAAGATTGTTTGATACTCCTCTTTAGCAGCTTCGCATGTGGAAACATACTCAGCTTCCATGGGGGAATCAGCAATCCAAGATTGCTTGATACTCCTCCATATGAATCCATCTCCTCTAAGAGTAAACAAATATCCTAATGTTGATCTCTTGAAGTCAGAATCTGACTAGAAATCAGAATCTGTATACCCAACGAGAATTAAACCCCTTCCATAGCATACAAGTATATGATCTCTCATTCTCCTAAGATACTTAAAAATATGCTAGATTGCCGTCCAGTGATCAGGACCAGATTTCGATTGAAACCTACTAATTATGCCCACGGCAAAACAAATATCAGGTCTAGTGTAGAGCGTTGTATACATGAGAATTCCAACCGTCGAGGCATATGGAACCCTACTCATGAATTGCTCTTCATGCTCATTCTTAGGAACTTGTTTCTTAGAAAGTTTGATTCCATGTCTGAAAGGTAACATACCTTTCTTGGAATCTTGCATGGAAAACCTAGACAAGATTTTATCTATGTATGAAAGTTCGGATAATGCAATCGTTTTATTCCTTGTATCCCTTATGACTTGGATACCAAGAATATAACTTGCTAACCATTCTTTTACTGATGTCAATACACCTATATCGTTTTCGATGAGTAATATATCTTCAATGTAAAGAACTAGAAAAACCAACTTGTCGCCTTTGATCCTTTTGTATACACAGGGTTCGTCAAGGTTTTGAATAAATCCAAAACTTTTAATAGCTTGATCAAACCTTATGTTCTAGGATCTGGATGCTTGCTTCAATCCATATATGGATCTTTGCAACTTGTATACCCTTTCCTCTTGGCCCTTTTCAATGAATCCTTCTGGTTGCATTTTATAGATGTTTTCATCAAGACTTCCATTAATGAAAGTTGTCTTAACGTCAATTTGTCAAATCTCTAGGTCTAGAGATGCCATAATAGATAAGAGTATCCTAATGGATTTAAGTATGGCCACAGGAGAAATTTTTTTCTCGTAATCGATACCTTCTTTATGTGTATAACCTTTAGCTACCAATCTAGGTTTAAAGGTTTCCACATTTCCATCCATTCCACTTTTCCTCTTATAGCACCTAATGGGGTTTTATCCCTTTAGGCAAGTCTTCAAGAGACCAAACTTTGTTTTTTAACATAGATTCAATTTCGAATTGTATTGCTTTTTGCCAATGGTGACAATCAACATCTTTCATGGCTTCCTTGTACGTGTAGGGATCATCGTCATCCGGAAGATTCTCCATTGATTCTACTAGACTGATGTATCTCTCGAATTGTCTACTAATCCTCCCATTACGATGAGGAATGGTAGATTATTGATCTTATGCTGGTGCGGAACTTAAAATTGGGCTAGGTTGTGAAACCTCTTATGGAATTGTATATCCTGAAACCTCATTTAGGACAATTATACTTTTAGGCACAAAATTATTTATATAATCCTCTTGCAGAAATTTAGCATTTGACGAAACAAATACTTTAACATCTGAAGGACTATATAAATAATATCATTTGCTTCTTTTTGGATACCCTATAAATATGCATGTTTCTGAACGGGACTCCATCTTTTCTGTCTTTCCTTTTAACACGTGCGCAGGACATCCAAATATCCTTAAGTGTTGTAAACTAGGCTTTCGCCCGGTCCACAACTCATACGGTATTAGGTACCTTAGATGGTATATCGTTTAGAATGTACATAGCAGTTTATAAAGCATATCCCCAAAAAGAATTATGAAGCGTTGAATAACTCAACATATACCTAACCATGTCCAAAAAAGTTCTATTTCACCTAGTGTAGAAAACTAAGAAATTATCCCATTATCAATAAGATATTGCTGAAACACACCAAATAGATATTCTTCACTACGATCAGACCTCAAGATTTTTATGCGTTTCTCAAGTTGATTTTCTACTTCAACTTTAAATACTTTGAACATGTCAAAAACATATGACTTATGTCTCATGAGATACACATAGCCAAATCTTGAGTAATCATCCGTGAAAATGATGAAGTACTCATATCCACCTCTAGCTTGAATGCTTATAGAACCACATACATAAGTGTGTATTAATCTTAAACATTTAGTGGCTCTTTTGCCTTTGGTCGTGAATGACCTTTTAGTCATCTTAACTTCCAGACAAGATTCACAAGTTGGTCCATCACTAACCAATCTTTTGATCTTATCCAGATTAATATGACCTAGGCGCAAATGTCATAGGTAGGTTTCATCTTTTGATAATTTTACTCTTATTTTATTAGGTTCCGTTGATTTTGTGTCTAACAAGTGAGATATATTTCTATGCAATTAAAATAAACCGTTTTCCAATGTACCTTTGCAAATAATTTTATCATTTTAACTAATAATAAAAGCTTTATTAAAAGTAACCGAATAACCAAATTTATTTAAACAAGAAACTGAAATTAAATTCCTTTTTAATTAAGGTACATGATAAACGTCTATTAAATCTAAATGCCTATAAGGAACTAAATTAATTATAATATCTCACACTGCACTAGCAGACACCAACGCTTCATTGCCTAAACGCAAGTTGAATTCATTCACATTAAGTCTTCTCCTTTCCTTGAACCTCTGTAAAGAAAAACAAACATGATTAGTGGCTCCGGAGGCTATAATTTAAGAATCCATAGAATCCACCAAAAAACATGTTTCGAGATAATTAATATTACCTTTTTCCTTTTTGTCCTGAGACTTTGGGCAATTTCTTTTCCAATGTCCTTTTTCATCATAAAGGAAACACTTCACTTTGATCTTGATTACTTTCTTTGTCACCTTCTTAGTAGGTCCTAGTTGATTTTTCTTATGTTGTTTCTTGACTTTCTTACGGAACTTAACAGTAGCAACTTTACCTACCATATGAATATCTTGACCCTTGCCTTTCACAAGGATTTTCTCGGCACTTTGAACATCTTGCATCAGGCCCTGCAAGGTGTATTCCTTATTGTTCAAGGTATAGTCCAGCTTGAATTGATCAAAGGAATCCAATAGTGAGTTCATGATCATGTCAATTTTTGTCTCACCATCTATCTCATTACCATTGAGTTTAACAATGTTGAGTTTTGCTATGACTTTCATCATGTGATCTTTCACAGCCTGTCCAGGTTTCATCCTAAGATTCATGAAAGCAGTCAATGCCTCTCTCTTAGTCGTGTCGGACCTCATAGCAAATATCTCCTCTAGAGACATCATTATATCGGCAGCATACTTCATTCATTCATGTTGTTGTTGCAACACGTTAGAGATGGTGGTCGTAATGTAACATTTAGCCATCTCATCTGAAGTTACCCACTGCTGATACTCATCTCTTTGCACCTCAGTAGAGTTTTCATTAGGAATAGGTGGTTTATGAGTGGATAAAACAAGCTTATGCTTTTCAAATTGCAATAATAGCCCAATTTTCCTTTTCCGCGTGACATAATTATCACCAGTTAAAGTATTATCTTTCAGGATGTTGATTAGGGATGGGGCCATGATTTCTAAATTAAAACAAAAATTATATAAGTAAACAAAAATTATATAAGTAAACAATCATGATAAAACACTTTTCAATATTTATCTTGAATTAAATAAAATAATTTAATCGTAAAATTCAACGGTGATCCAACACCCATAAATGTCACGCCTCCTTTAAGAGTTCGTACCATTTACTAGTTGGACTAAGTCCCACCTAATTGTTAACATAATAACCAGCATTTTCAAGTTTAGCCTTGTAATTTTACTAACAAGAACTCTTGGGAGGAAATTAATAAAATCACATTGAGTGTGTTACCAAGTTATCGACATTCAATATATTCCCTTACGAATATCCCTCATTTGAGAGTAGATATCGTTTGGGTTAATTGTCTAGTCTATCCTTGTAAGAAAGTATCTTCTAAATTCCATTCATGAATACACCTTAAGGCGTTATTACACCAAACATAAAGCTCAACCAAACTTGGAGGTCGTAGGTGTTCCAAAACACATTCTCCCACTCAATTGTTTAAGGTGTGTGATAGAATTCCATATAATGATTTACCAATTTACCTAGATGCCAATTAGATATCTAAATCATTCAATGCATGTTCATACCAAAAGAGATATATGAGTAGCACTCCTATTCTATATGACATGTTATCAAACAATGATAAATATTGCAATATTTACGAAAATATAAATAGCTACAATTTTGGTCCATTCTAGAAAAACAAGTAAATTACATTTGTTTGGAATACAAAAACTCAATTTCTGGCGAACAAGTCTTCACGCGGCCATCGTCCGTTTGCACACCCCTTGGTTGCCTCCTATGGGCGTGTGCCCCAACCAACACCATAAAGAGCAGTTGTACGTAACCTATGGCTTCCATAGGGTTGCTGTGCGCAGCCCATGCCACATCAATCGTGGATGCATGCTCATTCGCACGCACGATTGTTGATATGGCACGCACGGTACCAAACTTGTTCTGGTTGCTTCCAATTCTTCAAATCTTCGAGTCTTTGATACTTGAATATATTACAACAATATTTTATACAATAAATTACTGCAGTTTTTTTTATTACAACAATAAAATAAAATAAACTTAACAACTACCAAGAAATAAATTATGACGATGATAGGTCACCCTTTTTGTTACAATCCCAAAATAAAAATACATCGAAATTCTAGGATCAAAATTGAGCAATAGCAATCCACATAATAAAACACACACACACACACACACACACACACACACACACACACACACACACACACATACATATATATATATATATATATATATATATATATATATATATATATATATATATATATATATGTATGTATCCATACATTCCAATATAAATATATATGTGAATACCTAGAGTGTCATCTCTTTCTAAAACATGCATATTTACAATAATAAAAAAGAAGATTCATGTATATATACATCAATTAATCAAGGGTACAACCAGTCTCTGATACCAATTGTAGGAAAAAATATGCAAATTGTGCGGCATAAGCAAAAAATAAGGTTTGGTATAATTTAAATTTTTTCCTTTAATAAAGAAGACCTTTACCCTTGATTAATTAGAGTATATAAACGTACCGTACCTTTTTCTCATGACGATTTAACTAGCGTCGAATTGAATCCGCAAGATCTTCTAATCCAATCACGAACGTGAATTACCTTGGACTGTGGGCTCCCTTTCTTTAAATTGTATACCTGAGGATGGAAACAAACAAAATCTCTTTCTTTTGTTAGTCACATTAATCCTCCAAGAAGAAAAACAAAGAACGTTAGGTCACTTGTGAATTATCAATCAATTTGATTGAAACTCGCGTGAACATTGATTCAATATTGTACACAAAACCTTTTGATGTAAAGGCTATTAGTGCACTATCGAAAACAAAACGTTATTTCTTCCTTTTTCTTATTTGCCGAATTTTCACACACCTATCTTTAGAGTTGGAAGAATTTATCTAGAACAAGAACCGGATTCTATACACTCAAAATTTTCTCTTGGCTGAATTTCTCTTTAGAAAATAATGCCTTGGCCGAATTTTCTCTAACCAAAACTTAGCCTTGGCCGAATTCTCTTTGAGATATATATAGTGGCCAAATTCTACATCCTTTTATTTTAGGAGACCAAATCCTCTTCTAAAGAGGATTTACTTGGTGGGAAAGAATCATACCTCTAGGTGGATTTACTTGGTGACAAAGAATCCTTTTTCAAAAAAGATTTCTTTTCCACGCCAAGACTACTAATCCAACTCAAATAGTGTATTATTCAATAACCAATTATTGAATATATTTTAATTGTGACTATATTAAAACTTCTTAATTTGACCACTTATCAACTAGAGTTTTAATTGAAATCAAATACTTCCTAATTTGACTAGATAAATAAATTCCTTTTATTTATCTACTTATCAAGTATAGTATTTGATACTTATCATATCACCAACAATATTACGACTCTAGGAGACCATCTCTTATTAGGAAAAAGATTTTAACTTTAAATTAAATAATTAATTAATTAATTAATTTCTATTTAATTATATAATAATAAAAAATATATAAGGCTATTATATAGTCCCTTGCTGTCCAAACTATATAAATATTGTTTTTTTTTTCTATTGTATTAAATCCATTGGACATTAATAAATGGTCCACATGTAAACTAGACTAATTCTTACTAAAAGAAACAAGTCCATATACCTTAATATAATTCTAGATGGTCTCATAAATTGGTCCGGTAGAATATATCAAGTGATTGATGTAAGTTCGTGTGAATTGGAGAACTTGGTGGGCTATCTGAATTAAAGCTCCAATAGACATAACCTAATCACATTCAACAAATGTGATTAGATCTTGAACTCTTAAACAATGATAAAATAAGTTAATGTTCCTCATTCATACCCTAGACAATCTTAATGGAGATAGTGTATCCTCGTGAAGAATACCAGTAATAGTCAAGAGCTTATAGACCGTTTATAGCTCTCCAAGTTACCATATTTCCTCATATGACCATATTTTGAACTTGAATATTCTGACTTGTCCAGAAGCCATATTTCAATAGACGCTATTGAAAACTTAACGTTAAGATTTAATATCCAATACCTCAAAATACCATATGATAATATTCTACTCATATTTAATAAATGGAGCCACGATGTTCCTTTCTATAAATGAAGTCCTCTATCGATTAACAAATGAATACTACCAAACTATCGATGATAGACTATGCTATATAATCGTACTCATTGATAGCTCAAGTGATAACACTTAGAACCATAATTCCATCATTTATCTTAGGATTGAGATAGATTATTCGATTGCATTCAAGTGAAAAAATTTATCCATTGACAGTTCTAGATAAAGTATTTCACTGTGATCATATTCAATGCACCTAGTGCACTAGATTCTTTTAACCAAAGACACCACACTTTGATGATTTTAGACTCATCATAACACATTTGATCTCACTCAAATGCTAGCAAAAGAATCTACAACTTTAACAAGATAAAGACGTCAAACCTTTATCTTAAGTTGTGAACATTGTTCAAGACTAACTAAGAAATTGTGTCTAACTAGTACATATCCAGATGTATGAACAATTCTTCTTTTCTCATAATCTTTTGACCTTATGATCATTTACTTTTGACAATTATAATAATTAAACTATAAATGCTTTAAGATTTGTTAAATTAGAAATCACTTTATTAATATGAAACGATTGTCAAAAACATTATTACACTCTTACTATTGAGCATAATCCTAACAACAATTAATAAATATATATGGACATATAATGAGATGTTTGGTTGATACAATGTGTTTCATTGACAAATTATAGGTGTTACAGAGTCGAACGGTGTAGTTTATACATGTGTGTTATTTCCATGTGATGCTAAATCATTTGGTGATCAATCAGTGAAATGTTTGCTTGATTGGAATAAGGATTAAAAGTTTTGTCTACGATGGCTTTTAGGTAGATTTTTAGCCACACCGTACAAGATTGCATCCGAACACATTGGAGACTTTGATTTGTGCACAAAATTGGATATGTGCCCCTATTCGAGGTATTTAATAAGTTTCAAAAAAAAATCCCGTTTCTTTTTCAATTTTATTTTATTTTTTGTAATTGAATCTCCACTGTCCATCTCACCACTTTCCATATCTGAGATGGAAGGTAAGGATCCATCTACATATTTCTAATTTTTTTATATATATAAATAGATATCCACTTTCCATTTAAGATTTGAACGATAGAGATTTAGATTTTTTTCTTTTCATATTTTTTTTTTTTTGAATTATCTAAATATTTTAAAGAAATTATTTTCTATATTTTCGGTGTTGACACATGGCATGTTTATGGTTTAAAGATAAAAGTACCATTGGAACCGTTAAATCTGATTAACGGTCGACTCATACAGTGACCAAATTGATGAGTTTCAAAAAACATATGGACTACGAGAATTAAAAATAGAAAGACAGTTAAAAAGTCATAACTCGTGAAAAATAAGGACAAAAGTGAAAAGAAGTAATTAGTAGGAACCTACCTGAGGTTTGTTAATTGACACTCAAAAACAACTTTAGAAGACTGTTTCCTTCATCAAAACAAGAACCATCAGCGGCAACAGCAGTGGAAGCAACATCAATGATCATCTGTCGGTTTCAACTACGATTGTTTCAGGTGTTATATGAGTTACTGGGTCAGGTGGGAAAACTCGCCGAACCGAAAACTGATACATGAAATCATCGACGCCTTTGAAAAATAATGTCGGACTTTGTAAGATAATCTCCAGATCTAAAAAAATAAAATAAAAGTGATGACCTAGATCAATGGAGGAGAGAACTTCATCTGAAGGAGCTCACCATCTCTTTGGAGATGGAGCTCAAGAGCTCCAATGGAGCAGATCTTGGAAACCATAATTGTTATCTTTTTTATGTTTGGAAATATTTTGATTTCTGGTTTGTGTTTTGGAATTCAATCTGTGTTTGGGATTGAAAGAATCTAAACAATTTGGGTTTGTGAAGTTAACATACTGTTTTGATTGATTATATATGTTGGGTGTTGGAGTAGATAATTGATGACGATGTGTTTGTGAAGAACTGAAGATTGATGATCTGGGTTTGTGAAGAACTGAAGATCAATAGAATTGGGTTTGTATTAAATTGATGATCTCCATCGATGTTTTATTTTTCTATAATTTTCGCTTTTTATTTTTAGTTTTTTATTTTATTTTGTAATTGAGATCAATCTATCTATTTTTTTAATGTAATTTGTTTTAATGAATATATCTCTATCATCCATCTATGAGATGGATGGTGGAGATTTTAAAGATGTTTTAATTTTTTTTAATTTCTTTTCTAAATCTTTTTTTCAATTTTTTTCAAATATGTTGAATAATGATTTTTTTTTTTGTTAATTATATGTCTTAGGGGCATTTTCATCATTTTAACTTTTTATAAAAGTCAACGGTTAAACATAACGGTCAATACTAACGGTAAGAGAGGTGAGTGTCAAATATTGATAAAGTTATTTTGTGAGTGTTAATTATTGAGAAAGTTGTTTTTAAGTGTTAATTGGCAAACCTCATATAGGTTCCTAGTAATTACTTCAAATGATAATACCCTATTTTTATGTTAGATTTAAATCTTACTAGCATCAATTATTATTTTATTTTTCTTTTGAAGTAGTATAAATTATTGATGTAGGTGTGAGGGGTTTTCTACCGACGAACCTTGCATCGTCTTGCTTCGTCTCTTGAAACAATACTAAACATAATAAAATGACTTGTGTTAATTAAAAAAAAATGTGGGTAAAGGTGTCAATTGCCTACACAATCAACAAGATATTAACATGTTAAAACAGTTAACTCGTATGACATGATTATTTATTTTATATATTTTATTTGGAAAAATTGTAATGAACTTTTATTTGTATTAAAAAAATTAAATTGATAATCTTATGAATTAACCCGTTTCATTGGATCCTAAGAAATAACTTGTTAATTTTATTTTAATACTGTAGTTCGTGTTTGGACTCGTTACACAGTAATTTAAGAAGTCATGTTTTAATTGACTTTAAAAAAAAAAAGTGCTATAATCCAAATGGCAATTTGCCCAATTTGACATCTCTATAAAGAAAAGGTTAATCGATATCGATGGTTCCTGAATTATATCCGAATTTACATTTTACCACCTATGTTTTTTTTTCGTCATTATAACTCTTGAACTTTCATAAATTGGTAATAACTGACGGAATAGTAACACTGTCCAATTTTCTATCATGACAAATTGTACTACGTTCCCCTTCTTGTTTACATAATTACATCAAACCGGAAAAATATAATAATATAACCTAAATACCCCTCTGATCAAATTTTAAAAATAAAAAGTTAAAATTTAAAATTGAAGTATTGGTTAAATAATAATAAAATTATGAACGTTTTGATAAAGAAAATAAAATAAATAGAGAAATGAAAAATTAAATTGATTTAACAATTATTTAAACTATCTATTTAAACATCCCTACATATAAAACTCTGATGAATATTTAAATTATTTGAGAATTATAATTTTTTTTATTTAAATATCTCTAAATATCACTTGCTCATTTACAATAACAAGGATATTAATAATGTCAAAAAATAAAAAATTTAAATAATAATAATAATAATAGTAGTAAAATAAAATAAAATAAATACAATCATAATAAATTAATAAAATAATGAATAATGTTGATGATGATGATGATGATAGTAGTAGTAGTAGTAGTAGTAGTAGGCATGACCACAGTTCGATTCGAACCATGAACCGAACCGTAACCGTGTGAAATGAACCGTAATCGTAACCGTAACCGTGTGAAATGAACCGTAATCGTAACCGTAACCGGAATCGGAACCGAAACCGTGAAACCGGTTCTAAAACTGTAACCGAAACCGTAGGCTTTAAGGTTCGGTTTTGGTTCGTCCAAAAAAAAACCGGTCTGGAACCGCCGATTCTGTTCCCATTCTGAGCCGACAGTTCCAGACTTTTTTTTTCTTTTTTTTTTCTTTTTAAACGTCCATCTTTGGACTCTTCTTTCTCTCTCTCTCATATCTTCTTTCTCTCCCTTAAAATCTCAGATCCTCTCTCTCTTCTTTTCTTTCACGTCTCTGATCTCTCCCTTTCTTTTTTCTTCTTGATTCTTCTTGGCAACGAATTCTTGCTTCTCTCGCTATCGTCGACGATTTCTCGCCCCATCGCCGGCAAACTCTTCTTTGATCGTTCTCTGGTCAGTGACCTCTTCTTCAATCGTTTTGTCACAGGCGATATTCCTTTAAAAACCTTTTCTCTTCGATTTCTCTCTCCCTGACTCCCTAAGTCCCTTATATCTTTTCTTCGATCTCTGGTAGAGATGCACATTTTTCCCCGGGGCCCCAATTCCCCGCGTCCCCATCCCCATTTTGGGATTTTTTTTGGGGGGGAAATGGAGAAATGGGGGGGGATAGGGATGAAATTCATCCCCAAATTGAAATGGGGTTCCCCCTCCCCATCCCCATTTCCCCATTTTCCCCACAATTATATTGAAATGGGGATGGGGATGAGGATGAGATCCCCTACCCCTATTTCCCCATTTTCCCCAAACATATATAAATATAATTATAATATATATTATTAATTATAATATATATTTGTATTTGTAATATATTAATGGGTTTTATTTTGTATTTCTAATGGAATGTTTGTTTTTTTTAGTTAAATTTGTAATTTTTAGTTAAATGGCGAAATGGAAAAACGGAAAAAACGGAAAAACGGAGAAATACAAAAAAAAAATGGGGAAAATGGGGAAATGGGGATGGGGATGGGGATGGATATACCTTCCCCCAAAATTCTCCATCCCCATTTTCCCCAAATGGGGAAATGGGGGGATGGGGGAAGGGTATAGGAAGTGGGGATGGGGATGGGGATGGGGATGGGGGGACCTATATCCATCCCCATTCCCCAAATGTGCATCCCTAATCTCTGGTGACTGATGAGTGGTGGTGGTGGTGGTGGTGGTGGTGGTGGACCGGTGAATGATTTAGATTTTAGGTTTGATTTTTATTTGGGTTGGATTTATTATTTGGGTTTGATTTGTGTGATGAAACACAAGTAAAAGAGATTTTAGGGTTTGATTTTTGATTTTTGATTTTGGTTTGATTTGTGTGAATCAGTGAATATGTAATAATTTGTGACTAGAGATGCACATTAATCCCCGGGGCCCCAAATCCCCGCACCCTCATCCCCATTTGGGGATTTGTTTTGGAAAAAAATGGGGAAATGGGGGGGGGGGGATGGGGATGATTTTCATCCCCAAAATAAATTGGGGATGGGGATAGGGGGACCCCTCCCTATCCTCATTTCCCCATTTCCCCATTTCCCCATTCCCCCCACAATAAAATTGAAATGGGGATGGGGATGGAGATCCCCATTTCCCCATTTCCCCTAAAAGTATATAAATATAATTATAAAATATATTTGAATTATTTGAAACATTTTATGTTGAATTTGTAATGTATTGTTATTTTTATTTGTAATGAAATGTTTGTTTTTATTTTAATTTAATTTATAATTTTCAATTAAATAGGGAAATGGGAAAATGAGGGACCGATGATATGAGAAAACAGGGAAAAACCGGGAAAATGGGGAAATGGGGATAGGGATGGGGATGGGGGGACCTCCCCCCAAACATCCCCATTCCCATTTTCCCAAATGGGGAAATGGGGAAATGGGGAAATGGGGAAATGAGGGGGGATGGGGGGACCTATATCCATCCCCATTCCCTAAACGTGCATCCCTATCTGTGACTCTGTGTGATGAAGTTATGAACATATGGAGGATATTTTTTTTAAGAAATCGAACCGTCAGAACCGTCAGAACCGGACCGGAAACGTTGGAACCGAAACCAGAATCGGCTTTCGGACGGTTTCAGTTCCGATTCTAGATCCCCCCGGAACCGAAACCGGCGGTTTGAAAACGGAACCGAAACCGACGGTTTGAAAACGGAACCGAAACCGGCGGTTTGAAAACGGAACCGAACCGAACCGAAACCGTGGTCATGTAAAGTAGTAGTACTAGTTAGTAGTTAGTACTACTGCTGCTGCTGCTGCTGCTGCTCAGTTCCAACGTTTCCTACTACTACTACTACTACTACTACTTTAGAATCGGAACTGAAACCGTCCGAAAGCCGATTCTGGTTTCGGTTCCAACGTTTCCGGTCCGGTTTTGACTGTTCTGACGGTTCGATCTCCACCATCCATCTTAAATATTCATGGTGGTGATCAAATTACAATAATAATAATAATAATAATAATAATAATAATAATATAAAATTACAAGAAAATTGAACAAACACAAACAAAATTGATGGCTATGGAGATTCAGGATCTCCACCATTCATCTCTAAGGACGGTAGAGTGAGTGGATTTTGATTTACCATCCAATTTGGATCTACAATAGGGATTGTAAAAATCCCGGACCCACCCTAAACCCACGGGTTGGGGAATTGTGAATAAAAAATAATATAGCTATTATTATTTGTTTATATTATTTTATTATTATTATTATATTATTTTATTATTATTATCATTGATATTGTTTTCTTATTATTATTATTATTATTATTTTGATATTATTAATACCATTGTTATTGTAAATGAACAAATGATATTCAGGGATACTTAAATAAAAATAATAATTAAATGATGATTCCTATTAATAATTTAAATATTCATCTAAGTTTTATATTTAGAGATATTAAATAAAAAATATAATTTAAATAATTATTAAATTTATTTATTTTTTTCGTTTATCTATTTATTTACTTTTTTATCAAAAATTTCAGAATTTTATTATTATTTAACAATTATTTAAATTTTAAATTTTAATTTTTTATTTTTAAAATTTGGTCATAGGGGTATTTAGATCATATTATTATAATTTTTGGTTTCTTGCAATTATGTAAATAAAAAGGGGAAATTAGTACAATTTTTCTTGACAGAAAAATGAACAGCATTACTGTTCTATCAGCTATTGTAAATTTATAAAAGTTAAGGGGATTTAATAACGAAAAAAAAATATAGGGGGTAAGGTGCAAATTCTAGTATAGTTCAGGGGCATCGGTGACAATTAGCCGAAAGGAAAAGAAAACTAAAAGTAAAATAAGAGTTTCTCTTATTTTTTATGGGGTTTTTACAATTTGGTCAAATCTAATTATGAAACGTCATTTTTTTATTCTTTAATTGAAATTTCATCATTTTGATCATTATATAATTGAAAATAATTCAAATTAATCCTACCGTCAGTCAAAATGATGGTCAGCCGTTATGGAATCAAATAAAAGTCTTATTTACCCTTGTAATATGTTGGACAAGTGGAAAGACGTATTGTCTATCAAAACAATTCAAAATTTTCTTTCATTTGCACTTCAAACCACCAATATTCTTATACTTTTCTTCATCTTTTACCTTTACTCCATTTTTTGTTGGGGTCGATAAATTATTGGCACTATTTGGGGGGTGCGTTGTGCTAATATCACTATTTTACTAATGTATGTTTAAAATGCACCATTTAGTGTAATTGGACAAAAATACCCTGAATTGTTGAAAAAATTAGAAATTGTTAGTGTGAAAAAAGCTAGAGTGAGAAAGAGATCGACGGCAACAGAATCGACGATGAAGTAACCGGAACGTGAACGATAATACACCAGATTTGTTGCGATTGACAGAAGTAATTTCTGTTCGTTTTTTTTTCTGGATTTTGTAGTTGATAACTTGTCATTGCATGTTAGACTTGTGTTTTGTTGATTCAATTCGTAGATTAGGGTTGAAAACGAGATCTGGTAATGGTTGTGGTTTAGGTTAGGGTTTGAAATTAGGTTTAATATGTGATGAAGAAGATGAAATTCTAGGTATCGATGAATTGTAATTTTGAGAAATTTTTAAATCGAAAATATTTTTAACGAAATCGAGGTTTTTTGGAACTAGATCGAGGATTTTTTAGTAAGAATCGAGAAGATTTTTTAAAGAATCGAGCATATTTTTCAAACGATCGAGGTTATTTTCAAAAGATCTAGAATATTTTTCAAACGATTGAGATTATTTTCAAAAGATTGAGAATATTTTCAAATGATCGAGATTATTTTTCAAACGATCGAGAATATTTTTCAAACGATCGAGATTATTTTTCAAAAGATCGAGAATATTTTTCAAACGATCGAGGTTAATTTTCAAACAATCGAGAATATTTTCTAAACGATCGAGATTTATTTTTAAAAGATCGAGAATATTTTTCAAACGATCGAGATTATTTTTCAATAGATCGATGATATTTTTCAAACGATCGAGATTATTTTTCAAACGATCTTTCAGAAGATCGAGAATATTTTCCAAACGATCGAGATTATTTTCAAAAGATCGAGAATATTTTGAAAACGATCTAAATTATTTTTTAAAAGATCAAGATTATTTTTCAAACGATCGAGATTATTTTCAAACGATCGAGATTATTTTTAAATGATCGAGAATATTATCAAAGGATCGAGAATATATTTCATAGAACCGAGTTTTTTACAGTTTACTTATGTATTGTTTCTGTGACATTGCAGATGAGGAGCAAGTTGAAGGATTTCCTTAAAACTCCAAAGGGAGATTGGTTCACGGGAAAATTGACTGGACATGACCATTTTGAAGCCCTCGCCAGTATAGGCGATGCATTGAACCGGGTCCTAGAAGATTTTGTTGTTGAGGATCGGTGTTGGTTCACGGCGTCCTATTTCGGGCATTTCATGTCGATGCACTGAGAAATGAAGTTTTCTGGTGGTGTTATCCATCAGCTGCTGTTGTGGGAGTTGGACCATGACGGGCCAACAGTTGAGATGCGGTTCCTGTCAGTGAACCATGTGGTGAGGTTTTCAAAGGTAAAATTTTGCCTCATCACCGGATTACGTTTTGAAGTTGTACCGGACACTAGTGTGTATACTGCAGTGGAGAATGTCATACATCAACTGTACTTTTCTAGAGCCGATGAGGTATCGTTGGAGGAGTTAAGGGTTGTTCTTACCCTCAGAGAGTTTCAGGAGGTGTACGATGCTGTGAAGTTGTGTCTCATATACATGCTCAACTGGATATTGATGGAGGTGGACGAGAGATTCAAGAATCCAGTTTGACAGTTTCGGTTAGTGGAGAACCTCACTACATTCGATGCTTTCCCATGAGGTGCCTACGTATATAGGTATTCTATTTTTTTATTCAAGCATGTGTAACACCGACGACGTGAGGAGAGAGGCTAACAGTCACAGGGCGATGTTGTACATACCGTTGAGGGGTACAACATTTACGGTCTGTCACATGCTCTCTTGGTAAGAACTTTGAATTATAAAACGGACTTTATATTTCGTTGCCTAAATTTTTTGGATTCTAACTGTACTTATCTTTGATGCAGATATTTGCTTTCGAGGTGATCCCCCAGTTGGGCATCGATTTCGGCGCCAAAAGGGTTACAGAGCTTTCTCCTCGTATGTTGAAGTGTGAGTTGACAAAACAACCTAGAGGGAAGAAACTGACCAAGATTTTCAGTGCTAGGGTATGTATTTAATTTGTTAATCAGTATATTAGTTACTATGTTTACAATGACATTCCTCTAACTAAGTTTTCAGATGTTTGCGAGGGAGGAAATCGTGCCCACAGTAGTTGAAGAGGGAGCACTGTACTTCACAGGCCTAAGTGAGGGGGGGAGCCTGTATGTAAAGGAGGATAGGGTTCACCTTCTGTCTGTCCCTGATCAGACTACTGCTGGTGAGAGCCATGGAGATGCTTTGGATGATGAGGGTGGAGGAGAGAGAAGCAGTGATACGGAGGCTTTTGACCCATCGGGCCCGAGTTTCAGTGCCACGGACACTGACGGATCTGAGTCGTCTCCTCTGTGAGTGAGGCATAGAAGGGTTCGATTTACCAACCCTAAACCTAGTTCATCTAGAGGGAATTCCTGTATAGGCGTTAGACGTGATGTGAAGGTAAGTTGAGATGATAGTTTCGTTATTATTAACGCGATCTGTAGAGTGTTTTAGTACTAACAATGTTGACATGAATTCAGGCCCCATGGGAACATCAGATCAACGAGTTACGTGAAGCTCTTCGAAAGAGTAAGTTTGATCGACAATAGCAGCACTGAGAGTTGCTGGATATGATCCGGAAGAGTGAGGAGGATCGACATGAGCAACATCGGGAGTTACTCACATTGATAGGGGGGCTTCAGGGCTTCAAAATGCATACGGATCAGGATAGTCCACCTGATCCTAATCCAGAATTTACTCCCGAAGATATGACAAGTGGGTATACTGGAGGGACAGTCATGACTGGTGGACGTCGAGAGGATCAACATACCGGAGGGGCAGTTTTGGAGAGTGAGGCTTACCACCGTATCGGAGATATAGGGCCTGTTACACGTACAGCAGCATGCTCATTGGTGGAGCGACAACCGGCTATTCCGCACAAGCAACAGACTCCCCCTCCACCACCCTCATCGGTCCAGTAACAGCCTCCCCCTCCACCTCCCCCATCGATCGAGCAACAGTCTCCCCCTCCACCTCCACCTCCCCCTCCCCCATCGATCGATCGACAGCCGCCCCCTCCACCCTTTAGAATCATCTAGCCGCAGAGGGGATAGACCTCTTCATCGCACCATACCCTAGCAGGGGGGAGTTCGACTGGAGAGGCACGTACTGAAGCGCGGTTGGCAGTTGCTCAGCCCGTACACAGATCCCTGCAGACCTAAGAGGGTGAGGGTAATACTTCAGCCTTCGGACCACTTTTTCGATCCTCATAGACTGGTGGACGGTGACCAGTTGAAGGCTTACCAAGCCTTCAAGAAGAACCTAAACGGGGAAAGGTAAGTAATTTTTTTTTCTATTAAGGTCGCAAGTTTTCTTCTGTTCAATTAAATATTTGTGTTGCTAATGGGAAATTAATGCAGACTTGATGTGGACGTGCTGGAGACAGTTGTTGATGCATGGTTCCATCAGATGCAGACCAACTCATGGAGTTGGAGGATGAGGTACGACGAACCGGACATTTTCTATATAATGTTTGTTTTAGATATGATACACTCATAACACATTATTACGTGTAAATACTCCCAGCATATGGACACGTACCTTTATATTCTTCGGAAGCGTCAGTGAGTATTCCCTACTGCGTACAACCAGATGATCAATGTAACACCCAATGTCTTAGGCCCAATTGAAAGGCCCAATTTGAAAGAAAAAAAAGAAAAAAAAAAGGGACAAGCGTGAAGCAGAAAAGGCATCAGGTGAGTAAGCCTAAGTGGATTGTATGGCTGACAGGCAGCTGTGAGCTTGGTTAATTAGCTCATAACTTCAGCTGTGTCCTTCCATACATATATATATATTGGAGGATAAACGTTGAGAGCTAGAAAACAGTAGAATCTAGCGGAAGAAAGGAAAGAGAAAGGAAAGAGAAAGGAAAGAGAAAGAGAAGGAGAAGGAAAGAAGACGAAGGGAACCTAACATACCCAATCTGAATTAAGCTTGACGTCTAAGTTGTGAGTGAATTAAGTTTCTGTTTCGTTTTTAATTCAAAAGTTTCCAGTTTTATGCTTAAGATAAATTGTTACAGATCATTTAAGCTTTTTATTGCTTTTTATGATTGATGGTGATGATACAGAGAACTGAAAGTATATGTTTTATGCTTATATTAGCATTTAGAAGCAGTATATTATTTTTATGAATTATCAAGAAAAGATTATGATTTCTATAAAAGCACCATGTACCCTTCCCCAGTTATGATTATGGTTGGCTTTTGGGGCCGTTCTACACATGTGTATGTCATGAGTCGCTCTGCATGTGCATGACCAGAGAAAGAGTAATAGAGTCACTCTGCACTTGTATGACCAGAGAGTCGCTCTGCCCGAGCATGACCAGAGAAAGAGTAATTGAGTCGCTCTGTTCGGGTATGACCAGAAGTTATTCATGAATGCGTTTGCCCAAAGTATTTTGGCTTACGTATGGAGGATATCACCGGTACGAATTTGGTGAAGATTAAGATTTTATAAAGTATTTATTCTTGTTCAGCAAAGAGAAGCATTCAGTGTATTCAGTTTATTCAGCACGAAAGTAGATATATTATCTTATACCTTGTATTACTGAATGCTTATTGTAAAGTGGTTTAGAAAAGTGTTTTTAAAAGTTTTCATTCACTCACTGGGCGTTAGCGCTAATCCTTTCACTCTTAAATATTTATCCAGGTAGCTGCTCGGTTGTGCGGACTCAGAAGTTTTGAGGTGGGCCACTCGATGGCAAAAATCATGCATTTTAATTTTTTTGTGCATATTTTGAAATGTGAGTTCGGCATGGTCGGGACGATAGGTATGGTCGGGACGGTAGACATGGTCGGGACGGTAGGCATGGTCGGGATGGTAGGCATGGTCAGAAAGTGGTCGGATTTCTACTCGGTCTGTTCGGCCTACTCGGCCCACTTGACCTACTCGGCCCACATGGCCTATTCGGTCTACTCGGCCTACTCGGCCTACTCGGGTTTCTTACTCGGCCTGTTCGGTTTCCCACTCGGGATGAACTGGTTACTTATTTTTTAAAGTGGTCGGTTTTTGGTCCGAACGGTCATTTTTTATAAAATGTTTGTAACGAACGAAAATATGTAAAGGAATTGCAATTATGTACATTTTACACTCTCCAATATTCTCCTTACATTTTGTTTGTTTAATAACAAGTATTTCCTATGAAAATTTCAGCAGAAAGTCCTTTTATCATGCTAGTAAATGTAGAGCCCATAGGGTTTCCGTCGTACTCAAGAGAGGAGTCGGGGCAGCCCATAGGGCCTCCCTCTTACTCAAGAGAGAGGAGTCGGGGTGGGTCCTGTCAACTTGGTATCAGAGCTCATGGTTTATAATTTCTTAGACCACAGAATAATTGTTTGCATTTAGTTTCATGCATTTAAGGATAACTTTGATTTTGTACCAGCATCATACGTCGAGTTGGCCGCCTACGCACAAGACCGGTAGCTGACCTTGGAGAGAGGAGTGGTAACCAAGGTGAAAACGAGATAGAATCACACCCTCAACCACCTATAGCTCAACCTCATGTACCGGAACCTAGAGAGGAACCAATGGATAGAATTGCAGAACTATTAACTGCGATGGTCCAGTACCAAACGCGAGTGCCTGAAAATTCAATTGAGCGTGTACGAAAGTTGGAAGCTACGAATTTTGATGGAACAGGAGATCTAGATAGTGCTAGTTCTTGGTTGAATGAACTAGAATGGGTATTTGAAGTTATGAGGTGCACCGATGTGTAGAAGGTTTCCTTTGCTACGTTTTTGCTAAAGGAAAAAGCATATGATTGGTAGGCCTCAGTTCAACAAAGAACTCTTGAAGGAATTACTTGGGAGGATTTCAAGAAGCAGTTTAATGATCATTATTATCCCCGTTTCTATCAAGATTTAAAAAGAGCTGAATTTTTCAAACTAGTACAGGGATCTATGACGGTAGAAGAGTATGAGAAGAAATTTACAGAACTTTCGAGGGTTGCTCCGTATGTAGTCGCTGATGAAGAGAATAAGTGTAGAAAATTCAAAGATGGACTTAGATCGGAAATTAAGACAATAGTGGCTACTTCTGGACATGTTGAGTTTGGTAAGTTGTTTGAAGCTGCATTGAGAGTGGAGAGAGGCCATAATGACTCTCGCAGATTTGAACAACAGCAGCAAAAGCGCAGTAACTGGTCAGCAGGAGGCTCTTATAACAAAATGCCTAAGGCAATAGGCAGTTTTTCAGGTCAGACTAGTAATTATCAATAGAGTCGTGGACCTGGTTCTAGCCAAGCCTCAGTCCAGCAGCCAATGGGTAGTCGGCAACCAAGTGTTAATATGGGTAGAGGTTGGCGTCCTCTATGTTCGACTTGCGGAAAACACCATGATGGTGAGTGTTATATGGGAAGATCAGGTTGTTATCAATGTGGGCAACCTGGACATTTAAAAAGAAATTGCCCCGAGTTAGTCCAGGCAGGCAATGAAGAGAGGAAGATAGGTTTTCAACCAATGCAAAGTGGCGCTAGTCAGATGCAAGGACAAAAAGGATCCCGAGTAGGAGGATCTACAACTACAGGGAAAACCCAAGCTAGCACAGCAGGGGTTGGAGGCAACCAATTGAGAGGTCAGTCGGGTAGACCTCGTACTCAGGCAAGGGTTTTTGCTATGACTCAGCAAGATGCCGAGACCACTCCAGATGTCGTTACAGGTATGTTAACAATTTTTTGCCACGATGCTCATGTTCTCATTGATCCTGGATCTACTCATTCATTTGTATCTCGATCTTTTATGGTGTATGCGGATGTAGAATTAAGACCATTAGATTCTAGTATGGTAGTGGCTACACCTACTGGTGAATCTTTATTGGCTGAGAATATATATAGAAACAGTAAGTTTATAGTTGGTAAGCATGAGCTACATATTGATTTGATCCCGCTTGATATACATGATTTTGATGTTATCTTGGGAATGGATTTGCTGGCTATACACCGTGCTACTGTAGATTGTTTTCGAAAAGAGGTAAAATTTACACTTCAAGGAGAATCGGATGTTATTTTCTGTGGTGAACGTCGGATTCTTCCTTCTTGTGTTATATCTGCTATTACTGTCAGACGGTTGCTCAGGAAACAATGTTCAGCTTATCTGGCTTATGTAATTGATACTCGGGATAGTGAGGTAAAACTAGAATATATATTGGTGGTAAGGAAATTTCCAGATGTATTTCCTGAAGATATTCATGGATTACCACCAGATAGAGACATTGAGTTTGTGATAGATTTGGTCTCAAGCACAACTCCGATTTCTATTCCACCTTATAGAATGGCTCCAACAGAATTGAAAGAATTGAATATTCAATTAGAAGAATTGGCGAACAAGAATTTTATTAAACCTTGTGTGTCACCATGGGGAGCGCCAGTTCTGTTTATTAAGAAGAAAGATAGAACGTTACGTTTATGCATCGATTATCGGTAATTGAATAAAGCAACGGTGCGTAATAAATACCCACTCCCATGTATTGATGACTTATTCGATCAACTTCAGGGAGCAAAGGTATTCTCAAAATAGATTTGCGAACAGGTTGTCACTAATTGAGGATTAGAAACTGTGATATACCAAATACCGCTTTCAGAACTCGTTATGGGCATTATGATTTTTTAGTTATGCCATTTGGATTAACAAATGTTCCAGCAGCTTTTATGGATTTGATGAATAGGGTATTTCATCCTTATCTAGACAAATTTATTATCGTGTTCATTGATGACATTTTGATTTATTCTAAGGATGATGTGGAGCATACAGAGCATTTAGAGATTATTCTCAAGTCTTGAGAGAGAATCAACTTTATGCCAAATTTAGCAAGTGTCAATTCTGGCTCGATAGAGTTACATTTTTGGGTCATGTGATTTCTGGTGATGGTATTTATGTTGATCCTCAAAAGGTTGAAGCTATAGTGAATTGGGAACGACTAGTTAGTGTGACTGAAATTAGAAGTTTCTTGGGTTTAGCAAGTTACTATCGAAGATTTGTAGAGGGATTTTATAAAATAGCTTCACCATTAACAAGATTAACTCAGAAGGATGTGAAGTTTGAGTGGTCAGAAGCTTGTGAAAAGAGTTTTCAAGAACTTAAGGAGAGATTGACTTCTGCTCCAATACTTGCTCTTCCAACCGGAAGTGATGGATTTATGGTTTACAGTGATGCATCTAAACATGGTTTGGGTTGCGTTTTGATGCAACATGGGAAAGTGATAGCTTATGCATCAAGACAATTAAAGAAGCATGAACAGAATTACCCAACCCATGATCTAGAGCTTGCTGCAGTGGTGTTTGCATTAAAAATTTGGAGGCATTACTTATATGGGGTCACTTGTCAGATTTATACAGATCATAAAAGCTTGCAGTATCTTTTCACTCAGAATGAACTAAATTTGAGACAAAGAAGATGGATTGAGTTGATTAAAGATTATGACTGTACGATTGAATATCATCCTAGTAAGGCAAATGTGGTGGCAGATGCATTCAGTAGAAAGTCTTCAAGTTCTATGGCTCATTTGAGGATGAATTGGAAGGTAAATCATCTTCAGCTTCCATTATTAGCTGAATTAAGAATGTTGAGAGTTAAGCTAGAAGCGCGAG
Organism: Dipteronia dyeriana; assembly: GCA_032871835.1. Lineage (NCBI taxonomy): Eukaryota > Viridiplantae > Streptophyta > Magnoliopsida > Sapindales > Sapindaceae > Dipteronia > Dipteronia dyeriana. The sequence goes on from CM065298.1 coordinate 34,606,726, forward strand.
ATTGTGGAGCATACCTTTCAGGTGAGACCTATTTTGATTGATCGTATACGGGAATTGCAAACTTAAGATTCTTATTTAGTTAAATTGAAGGAAGAAGTACAGAAAAGCTTACGAGCTGATTTTATAGTGAGAAGTGATGGTACATTAGTTCTAGGTAACCGACTGTGTGTACCAAACATTAAGGAACTCAAGAATGAAATTTTAGAGGAAGCTCACTCTTCAGCTTATGCAATGCATCCAGGAAGTACTAAATTATATCGTACTTTAAAAGAGCATTACTGGTGGCAAGGTATGAAAAGAGAGATAGCAGAATTCGTCTCTAAATGTTTGATTTGTCAGCAAGTCAAAGCAGAACATCAGAAACCAGCAGGACTATCACAACCACTTTCTATTCCCGAATGGAAATGGGAACATGTTATCATGGATTTTGTGGTAGGACTCCCTCGTAGTCAAAGTGGTCACGACAGTATATGGGTGATCGTTGACCGACTTACAAAGTCTGCACACTTTCTGTCAATCGGTATTACTTACTCTCTTGACAGATTAGCCAAAATTTATGTAAATGAAATAGTTCGTCTTCATGGCGCACCAGTATCCATAGTGTCTGATAGAGATCCTCGGTTTACATCTAAATTTTGGCCCAGTTTACAAGAAGCTTTGGGAACTGGATTGCATTTTAGTACTGCTTTTCATCCGCAAACTGATGGTCAATCGGAGCGTACTATTCAAACATTAGAGGATATGCTTCGAGCTTGTGTAATGGATTTCAAAGGTAGTTGGGATGTACATATACCTTTGATAGAATTTGCCTACAATAACAGTTATCAGGCTAGCATCAAAATGACACCTTATGAAGCTCTGTATGGAAGAAAATGCAGAACACTGGTGTGTTGGGATGAAGTAGGCGAGAGAAAGTTGTTAGGTCTAAAACTTGTTCAAGTCACAACAGAAAAGATCAGAATAATCAGAGACGGATTAAAGGTTGCTCAAGATAGGCAGAAAAGCTATATAGATAAGCGGAGAAGGGAACTTGAATTTAAAGTAGGTGACTATGTATTCCTACGAATTTTGCCTTGGAAAGGTATACTTCAATTTGGAAGACGTGGTAAGTTAAGTCCACGATACATTGGTCCGTATGAGATCATTGCCCGAGTAGGAGTAGTGGCATACCGTTTAGCGTTGCCTTCAGAACTTTCAAGATTCATGATGTATTTCATGTTTCTATGCTTCGAAAATATATAGTCGACCATATGCATGTTTTAACCAAGCAACCAGTGAAGTTAAGAGAAGATTTAACTTATGAAGAGGAACCTATTGAGATTCTAGATAGAAGGGAACAAGTATTATGTACAAAGGTTATTCCTCTTGTAAAAGTGTTATGGAGAAATCATGCAGTGGAAGAGGCGACTTGGGAACATGAAGATCAGATGCGGACTAAGTATCCCCATCTGTTTCGGCTAAGTAAGTAAATTTCGAGGACGAAATTCTTATATGGAGGGGTGAATTGTAACACCCAATGTCTTAGGCCCAATTGAAAGGCCCAATTAAAAAAAAGGGATAAGCGTGAAGCAGAAAAGGCATCAGGTGAGTAAGCCTAAGTGGATTGTATGGCTGACAGGCAGCTGTGAGCTTGGTTAATTAGCTCACAACTTCAGCTGTGTCCTTCCATACATATATATATATATATATATATATATATATATATTGGAGGATAAACGTTGAGAGCTAGAAAACAGTAGAATCCAGCGGAAGAAAGAAAAAAGAAAGAAAAGAGATGGAGAAGGAAAGAAGACGAAGGGAACCTAGCATACCCAATCTGAATTAAGCTTGACGTCTAAGTTGTGAGTGAATTAAGTTTCTGTTTTGTTTTTAATTCAAAAGTTTCCAGTTTTATGCTTAAGATAAATTGTTGCAGATCATTTAAGCTTTTTATTGCTTTTTATGATTGATGGTGATGATACAGAGAACTGAAAGTATATGTTTTATGCTTATATTAGCATTTAGAAGCAGTATATTATTTTTATGAATTATCAAGAAGAGATTATGATTTCTATAAAATCACCATGTACCCTTCCCCAGTTATGATTATGGTTGGCTTTTGGGACCGTTCTACACATGTGTATGTCATGAGTCGCTCTGCATGTGCATGACCAGAGAAAGAGTAATAGAGTCGCTCTGCACTTGTATGACCAGAGAGTCACTCTGCCCGAGCATGACCAGAGAAAGAGTAATTGAGTTGCTCTGTTCAGGTATGACCAGAAGTTATTCATGACTGCGTTTGCCCAATGTATTTCAGCTTACGTATGGAGGATATCCCCGGTACAAATTTGGTGAAGATTAAGATTTTATAAAGTATTTATTCTTGTTCAGCAAAGAGAAGCATTCAGTTTATTCAATTTATTCAGCACGAAAGTAGATATATTATCTTATACCTTGTATTACTGAATGCTTATTGTAAAATGGTTTAGAAAAGTGTTTTTAAAAGTTTTCATTCACTCACTGGGTGTTAGCGTTCATCCTTTCACTCTTAAATATTTATCCAGGTACCTGCTCGGTTGTGCGGACTCAGAAGTTTTGAGGTGGGCCACTCGATGACATCAAGAAGCATAAAAATCATGCATTTTAATTTTTCTGTGCATATTTTGAAATGTGAGGTCGGCATGGTCGGGACGATAGGTATGGTCGGGACGGTAGGCATGGTCGGGACGGTAGGCATGGTCGGGACGGTAGGCATGGTCGGGATGGTAGGCATGGTCAGAACGTGGTCGGATTTCTACTCGGTCTGTTCGGCCTACTCGGCCCACTTGACCTACTCGGCCCACATGGCCTATTCAGTCTACTCGGCCTACTCGGGTTTCTTACTCGGCCTGTTCGGTTTCCCACTCGGGATGAACTGGTTACTTAGTTTTTAAAGTGGTCGGTTTTTTTTCCGAACGGTCATTTTTGATAAACTTTTTGTAACGAACGAAAATATGTAAAGGAATTGCAATTATGTACATTTTACACTCTCCAATATTCTCCTTACATTTTGTTTGTTTAATAACAAGTATTTCTTATGAAAATTTCAGCAGAAAATCATTTTATCATGCTAGTAAATATAGAGCCCATAGGGTTTCCGTCGTACTCAAGAGAGGAGTCGGGGCAGCCCACAGGGCCTCCCTCGTACTCAAGAGAGAGGAGTCGGGGTGGGTCCTGTCAATCAATATATTGGATACGTAATTTTTTGTAAGTATTCCACAAAAGTCATGATTACGTATGCTTTTAAATTAGTTTGTAAAACAATACTAATTTTTTATCGATGAAATGTTTGTACAGCCATATATGGAGGTCCAATACAGGAGAATAATGCCTCGTGATGCTCACAGGGAGATCACCACAGTGCGGTGGAATGTGCTGAGGTCCTGGTGGACTAATGAGGACCTTACGATGGTGTGTGGTGGTGCCCCGATTGGAAGCCATCCGTGGCACGAGGTTGACACGGTAAGTGTTACTTGTTTTGTAATTTTTTGTTATAAATGGATTTGTACATCCTAATACCTTCTTCTTACATTTACAGGTCATGATACCGTGTAACATTGGGCACCAACATTGGCTATTGGTGACTGTCGACCTCACCCGCGGGACGATGTTCATTGTTGACCCCTGGAGACAGGATGTTTCAGTGAATATCCGGAAGCAGCAGGTAGCCCCTTTGCGTTGGTTTTTGCCCTCGATGTTGCATCAAGTCAGTTTTCATACTGCGTGATCCCCTGACCATGAGACGTTCCCCAAGAAGAGTAATCCCTTCTCAGTCAACGTGGTATCCGCAACCAGTGTCCCTCAACAGAAGAAATCGTAAGACATTTTGTTTTCATTTACTTTGAGATTGAGTTATTAAAAGATTATTGTTATAATAATGCATGTTAATGTGTCAAACTGTAGGGGTAATTGTGGTCCCCACATATTGAGATTGATCGAGTACATTTTGACGGATAGAAAGGAATTCGATTGGTCGAAAGACGATATGGAGATCATTCGGGAGAATATGACAGTTGAGATTTTTTCGAACTCCCGGCCTGTTTAGTTTTATGTAGTAATTCTTCGGTATATGTACCATTTTTTTGTATAAAAATGTTTACATTGAAATAAAATTTTATTTAAATTTTTGTTTCCTTTTCGACTATCATAAATCACAAGTGTAACACTAATTGAAAATCCTATTTCATTAAAATTGAAATTCAGTTATTGAACAAGTCATACAAGTACAAAATTTCATAATGTTATCATCATAACGCCTAAAATCATTCCACGGTGGAGTCTCTGGTAGGGCACGTATGTCTGTTGTGGCCAACTGTATGACAGATGATACACTTGCTTCCTCAATAACAACTCTGCTCGGACCTTCATTAATCAAAGCTGGGTTAGAACATCTCCTGAAATTATGCCCTGGTTGTCCACATCTTCTACAGTTTTGTGTAGTTATCCTCGCCGAAGACGATATATGTCGACCCGCCCTTGGGGGGCCTGCTTGTCTCCTGGATATTGGATTTAAAACCACCCTCTCAGTGATGTCAGATGGCATAACCCAAGTGAAAGGATGTCCAACTGGTATAATAGGAACCGAGTACGAGTTAATAAGTGTCTGTCTCTTGTAGAAGTTCGTACACAGGGATATGAAATCCATGTTTCGGTATCTATAAAAACAATGAAAACAATGAGATTCATGTTACAGTAATATTGATCGTATACTAAAATGTATGATGTACCTTGCGGTAGCGAGTGCGTGAGAACATGGAAGCTGATCCATTTGGAATTTGTTGCATGTGCAGGTCTTTCAGGCTAAGTCAACAGTCAGAAAATTACACTTTTCAACGCGTTGATGTGTTGCGTCGGTCAACTGATGATGCATGGGCTGTGCAGCACTATGACGATTGTGAAACCAACATTATAGCATATTCCTAATGAACTCTTCCAGAGTCAACATAGGTAGTTGCCGTGCAATTTTTAGGTATGAGTTTATGCATTCTGCAGCATTTGTTGTCATCACCTTGTACCTCCTGTTGGGGTAGTGTACACGGGACCATTTGTGTGGACCAGCATCAATTACATAATCATATGCATTCAGGTGCAAGTTTAGTAACTCTTCCATGTGCCGATTATATTCCAACTCGGTGTACGCTCGGGCTGTTTTATCCATTATTACGGCAACATCTTTTCTGTGATATTGCTTTTTAATATTTTCAGAAAAGTGCCAGCAACATATGGTATGAGTGGCATAAGGAAACACTTTAGAAATCCCTGCTTCAATGTTTACATGATAATCATAAATGAATACCAAATCATTTATATGGCTAAGGGCATCTTTCAAGCAATCCAAAAACCACTCTCATGATAGGTTGTTCTCTGAGTCACCGTAGCCAAAAGCAATAGGATAAACATGTTCATTCCCATCTTGTGCAGTTGCAACAAACATTGTACCCCCCAATCTTCCATTTAAATGGGTACCATCAACGGCAATAAATGGACGCAGACACCTCTGGAATCCTCTAAGTGATGCACCCAATGATATGAAAAAGTAGTGAAATTTACCATCTTCATAGCACTGTAAGTCAGTGATTGTTCCATGATTTTTTTCTTTCAACACGTAACCGAATGATGATAGTAGTTGGAAGGTTTCCTCATGTGTTCCATAGGTCATTGACAAAGCATAATCGAGAGCTTGATATGCCTTACTGTACATGATTTGAATGCCATACATTGTTTTCATGTCGGCGATTATGTCATTCGGACACATTAGTCGACCATCTTGTTGTTGCAATCTAGGTGCAACCACTTCTCCAATTATGACTGCACTAGCTTGTCGATGGCGGTGGTGAATCTCCTCTAACGGATAAGTGTGTTTGTTGACAAAACTTCTTACTTGGAAGTATGTCACTTCATCTCTCTTCACCGCTCTTAACTTCCACGTACAGTTGTCCATCAAACAAACCAGATGTAACGTTATCTTGTTCGACCTTTTCACATTCCACTCGAAGTTGTGCCGCATTGTAAAATGCCCAACCAATCTCTTCAAATCCTTTTTACTAGGAAAAAATTGCCCTTTATATATCATACTTGTAGGTTCATCTTCTATCAAGTTCCTGGTTCCACCCATACCAAAAGAGTACGATCCTGCTCCTGGAATTACCCACGTTATGGCATTGTCATAATCAGCTTCAGTTCATTAGGTCGGACCTTAGAGGTCTCAGCTATATTTACTACACTAGAAATACACCTGTGTACACGTCTTGCACGTCTTTTTGTTTGGACAGATTCTTCATCTTCCTCATTGTTCACTACATTATTTACCGGATGTAAATTTGCCTCATTAGTTACTTCATGAATTGGCCCAAAATTTGGTTCAATGTTCTGCTCATTATTCATGTCATTGTTTTCATTGTATTGGTAGTTGTACTGCCCTGCATTCATTTCAATTTGACAACCAAAGAACTCGTCTAATTGAGGTCCAGCTATATAACCATGGTCGGCTACTTCCGGTGGGACACCACACATGTTTTGTTGCTCTTCGTTCCCACTTCTTTCTGTGAACAATTAGTTGCTTCCACCTGACGATCAAAATTGTTGGGTGTTTCCACGAATAGGGGTATCTTTAGCTATCATATTTGTAGTTGCCCTCTCAATTAGACTAACACATACTTGAGGGATCACCCAATCTTTCCCTAGCATAAACAAAATATCATCGTAGTTTCTTATAAATGTGCGACATGTTGTCCCGAGAACTATTGATATAGAATGTAGATCAGTAATGTATTTGTTCACATCGTACTTCACAACGGTTTGCACGATCGACACCAGCTCTTCGTAAGTCATATTCTTTGACACATACATTCCTTGGTTACCGGAATCGAAAAACCTCTAACTTCCATCAAGTAATTGCTCCCATCGACCGTTGTAAGATATGACTATTCTCACCCGATCCATTGTCCTGTGAAAATCATCATCACAAACCATTATTAACAAATTAAAAAATTAAATTAAGTTTACAATTATTAAGAAGTAAAAATATTTATTAAGTATAAGGGATCGAGAACATTATCAAAAGGATCAAGCTTTTTGGAAACAGATCGAGAACTTATTGTAAGGGATTGAGCTTTTTCCAAATAGATCGAGACCTTTTTCAAAGGATCGAGAATGTTTTTAAGGGATCGAGAACATTTTCAAGGGATCGAGAACTCTTTCAAGGGATCGAAACTTTTTCAAGGAATTAAGATCTTTTTCTAAGGATCAAGAACTTTTTCAAGGGATCGAGAATCGAGACCCTTTTCAAGGGATCGAGAATCGAGACCCTTTTCAAGGGATCTAGACTTTTTTCAAGGGATCGAGAACTTTTTCAAGGGAATTATCGAGTATTTTTTTCGAAATAATCGAGCATTTTTTCCACATAATCGAGTTTTTTTTTTAATTTATAAAATCTCGGTCCAACAACAAATATGCTCGATTCTTCTTTAAATATTTTCGGTCACACATGAAAAATACTCAGATATATTAAATGTTCATACATGTTCTTACAATACAGAAATGCATGCAAAAAATCAGAAATGCATGAAAATAGAAAAGATAATACACGAGATTATAAATATTAGATACCTTCTAATGCAGATTCTGGAATGAGACAACTTTTTTAGAGAGAGATACAAGTTTTCAAACAACTTTTTTTGGGAGATATAGAGGAGTTCAGAAACTTACCTTTTAGAAATAAAACTGCAAGTTCCTCAGTTTTTGATTGGCTCATTTCGTTGACAACCACATTTTGGGATCAATATGTAAGGGTAGTTTAGGTCATCATAGCTCAAGTCCTCTTCCAAGCATCAAAGGTAAAATCACTTGCTTAACTTCATTGAAGAGATTTAGTGCACACACTCACACTCATGCATTTTCTTTTAATTATCTTGCTTGCATGCTTATTTACCATTTTATGTGTCTTGTGTGTCTTATTTTTGTTTGAGTAAGTGAATGTATGTTTGTGCCTTAAAAATCGGATTTTTTCCTCTATACCGCGGTCTAGACAACTCTATGTACAGTGCCTTCACTGTGGCCTGCACAACGGTGTTTACTAGAGGATGCACACTGTGTCTACTGCGGTTTGTGCTTGTTGCATACACCGCGGTCTCCCAAGCGGAGTTTCACAAATGATGCATGCTGTCCAGACCGCGGTCTGTGCACACTGCATGCACAGCGGCATTGTCAAGGCAATACACCGCTCTCGGTGCCGCGGTCTGGGAACTTACCTGGACCGCAGTACAGCCAACGGTCTTGACGGGTTTTGCTCGCCTTTCACCCAAAACGATGCAGTTTCACTTTAGGCTTCATATAAATATACCATCTTTTTTCCAACTCGTTTTTTAGAGCTTCCTAACCTATTTTTGATAGAGAGATAAGGTTCTTTAGAGAGAGAAGCTCCAAGAAGCCGTTTTTACTCAACCATCCTTAAAATCCAAATCATCAAGCATCTTTCAAGCATGAGTTTCTTGTGTGTTCATGACTAGGTAATCTCTACATGTTCTAAACTTTATGTTTTCATTACTAAGACATGTATACCTAGGGTTTTAGTTTTTATTGCATATTAATTGCTTGCTTGTATGTTTAATTGCTTTTATGACATGCTTGTGTATTGATTGTTGGTTGAGATGCATTAATTTGTGATAGCTAGCATTTAGGACGATTTTACCCTTCTAACAAATTCTTCTTGCCTTTGCATTTAGAACATTGATATATAGGATTTGCTTTAATTGTCATTATTAATCCTAGATAAGCATGAATGTCTTGACCTAGCATTTTTGCATATTGAATATTCTTGCATATTCACTTAGGTTGCCATTATCTCTTCATTGTTGATTTAGCTTGTGGCTAAGTGGTTAGTGCACAAGACTAGTGATCCAAAATCACTATTAAGGCCCGTTGGGTAGAGTGAAAGGGTTAGTAACTAGAGGGTTAGACGAGAGGTCAACCTAGGTTGTAAACTTTTACTCAATAATGGATTTTGAGGATCAAGGGTGGCGCTCTAAACAGCCCGTGGTTTTTCCTAGTTTGAGGGTTTCCATGTATATATTGCGTGTTGTTATTGTTTTATGTTTGTTGTCTTTTATTTGAACATTTAAGTAGAGTGGGGTAGATTTGTTAATATTGATTAATTCGCAAAATTGGTAATCTATCGAATTAAAACCTATTCACCCCCCTATAGGTTATAGACACACACTTTCTAGGGAATTTCAATTGGTATCAGAGCCGGTGCCTAGATATACTTAGGTGATCCGTGTATTGTGTATGACTTACCTTGTGCATTTTGGTTGTTTGCATTTTGTGTGTTGCATTACGTTTGCATCTTTATATCATTTATTACCCTCATACCCTATGAGTGGAAACGGAAAACGTCACGAGGGAGCCTCAAGCATAAGACCTCCTTTGCTCAATGGGGTGAATAATGCTACTTGGAAGGGCAAGATGAAAGCCTATCTTTGCCAAATAGATGACCGTGCTTGGATGGCTATTGAAGAAGGTTATACTCCTCCAACAATGACCACTGACGATGGTGTAGAAGCTCATAAACCCAAGTCTAGTTGGAGTACTCAAGATTTGAAGCATCCAAGTGGAACAACAAGGCTATGCATGCCATCCTTTGTGCCGCAGATGATAATTAATACAAGTTGGTCCAAAACCTAGGATTGCAAAGGAGGCTTGAGACATTCTTCAAACGGCACATGAGGGAACCGAGGTAGTCAAGGACTCAAAGCTCCAAGTCCTCCAAATGCAATTTGAGATGATTAAGATGGAGAAGAATGATTGCTTTAATGACTTCCAAGTGAAGTTGATGGATATTGTCAACCAAAGCCATCAACTTGGTGACCCATATTCGGATAAGAGAGTCAAGCAAAAAATTATGAGGTCACTTCCATCAAAGTTCGAATCAAAGGTGACGGCACTTGAAGAGAATAGTGAGTATAAGAATATGAAGCCAAGTGAAGTCATTAGAAGACTTCTAGCTTATGAGTCAAGATGGAACACCACACCTACACCTCCGAAGAAGCAAAAGAGCATTGCCTTGAAGACCACTAAGGTTAAAGAATAAGATGAGGACTCAGATGAATAAATGGCCCTCATGGTTAAAAGATTCAAGAAATTTATGAAGTTTGAGAGGAAAGGATTTGGGTCCAAGGGAAAGGAAGTGAAAAAGAAAACTCCTTTCAAGAAGATGGAAAAGTCTCAGGAAAGTGACTCCAAGAAGGGCATTCAATGCTATGAATGCAGTGGTTTTTGGTCACATTGCTCCAGAATGTGCAAATTTGAAGAAGAAGAAGAAGAAGAAGAAGAAGAATGGGAAAGCAATAGCGGCTACTTGGAGTGATAGTGAAGACTTAGAAGAGGAAGAAAAATCTTCGGATGATGAAGATAGAGTTGCCAACTTCATTGCCTTCACAACATCTCATAATGGCAAGGAAGTTGTGAGTGATAAGGAAGAAATAAGTGACTCTAGTGATGAGAGTACCTCTTCCAACTCTAGATTGGATATTGATGAGGAAATGGACTATGTAGACTTTATGAAGTTTTTTGAAAAGTCTAGATTGAAAAAGAAGAAGGAGATTCAAGAGTTGAAAAATGAGAACCTAGAGTTGACTTTCAAGATTACTCACTTGAGTGAGAAAGTAAAGAGTGGAAAAGAGTTAGAAGAGAATTTGAAGTTGGAACTTGTGATCACTAAGAAGAGTGAAGAGAACTTAAAGGATGAGCTTAGGGAAGTGAAAGAATTAGTTGCCAAGATGACATCCAGAACAGAGAGACTTGACAATATGCTATCATGTTGGAAGAATCCTAGTGATTAAACGGGCTTAGGATATGTGGAAGGCAAGGATGCCATTTCCTTGAAGAAGACCATCTTTGTCAAGATTCAAGAGGATAAAAAGACTCAAGGTTCACACTAAAAAATGAGTTCGAATGAAGTTAGAGAATCATCAAAGCAAGCTCAAATGAAGGCTCAAACAAATTCTCTAGCTAAAGCTCATCCACCAAATGCTAGAACTCATCAAACAAGACCTCAACTTCCAAGGAGCTTTCAAAGTCAACAAAGGAGTTTTAACCCATAATAAAGAAGAGATTCGACTCAACACCAAAGGACAACTCAAATGAGAGGAAAGTCTTACATGCTTGCACAAGGATATGGTATGAATTCTTACTTTACTGTCATTTGTCATTATTGTGGTGTTGAAGGTCACATAAGGCCGAATTGTTTTAAATTTATTAAGTTGTGTCGTTTTGAAAGCATGATTGAGAAGAATATGCTTAGAAGAGCCAAAATGCATGCACCTAAAAATTTTAGAGCCAATGAACCCAAGGCTCCTAGAAATGACAATGTTGCTACTAGGTGGACTAGAACAAATGAGTATGTTTGCCATGTGGCCCAAGTGGCGTTGAAGGCGAAAGCCTCTAATACTTGGTACCTTGATAGTGGATGTTCTAGGCACATGACCGGAAACAAGAGTTTCTTTGAAACTCTTGTGATGGAGGATGGTGGATTTGTCACCTTTGGTGATGGTTCAAGTAAGAAGGTTCTAGGGAAAGGAAACATTTCCATCCCCGGTTTGCCCTCCTTGTCTAATGCTCTCTGTGTAGATGTCTTGCAAGCCAATCTCATTAGCATATCACATTTAAGTGATGAAGGGCTTTCGATTTTATTTGGAAAAGTTGATTGCTCTATTGTAAGAGAAGATGGACAAGTTCTATTGAAAGTCAAGAGATCAAGTGACAATTGTTATTGTCTTGATTCTAATGACATCTCTTGCAATTTTTCTAGTTGTGATCAAGTTGAATTATGGCATCAAAGGTTAGGTCATATGAATTTCAAAGACTTGAAAGTTCTTGAGAGATTGAAAGTTGTAAGAGGCTTTCCTAAGTTTGGAAATAGGATTTAGGGAGTTTGTGGACCTTGTCAACAAGGAAAACAAACTAAGAATGTGCATAAGAAGGGTAAGTATCTTGCCACTAAGAAGCCATTAGAGCTTCTTCATATGGATCTTATGGGTCCCATGCAAACCGAGAGTCTCGGTGGCAAGAGGTACATTTTTATGTGTGTGGATGATTTCTCTAGATTTACTTGGACTTACTTTCTTAGAGAAAAATCTGAAACGTTTGAAACTTTTAAAATGCTTTGCACTAAAATTCAAAATGAGAAGGATTCTCACATAAAATGCATCAAGAGAATTATGAGTGATCATGGGAGAGAATTTGAAAATGTTAGCTTTGAAAACTTTTGTGATAGTCTTGGCATTTCCTATGAGTTCTCAACTCCTCGAACTCCTTAATAAAATGGGGTAGTAGAGAGGAAGAATAGAGTCTTCCAAGAGATGGCCCGTATGATGTTGCATAGCAACAATGTGCCTAGGAATCTTTAGGCTGAAGCTGTCAATACGACTTTTTATATAGGCAATAGGGTTTTTCTTAGGCCCTGGACTAGGCAAACCTCCTATGAATTGTGGAAGGGTAGAAATCCAAATGTTAGCTACTTCGACTCATTTGGAAGCAAGTGCTACATTCTAAATGACCGTGATCAACTTGGCAAGTTTAATGCTAAGAGCGATGAAGGGATTTTCATTGGCTATGCCCTAAATAGTAAGGCCTATAGAGTTTTTAATTTGAAGACATTAAGTGTAATGGAATCATCTAATGTAGTCATAGATGATTGTAGGCCTAAGGTTAGTAACCATGATGAGGAGATTAGTATGGTTGATGATACTCCCTTGGTAAATATTGATGAGATTTCAAGTGATGAAAAATCAAATCTTGAAAAAGAGGTCACTCAATCTCTTGATAGAGATCCTACTTTAGGCTCTAAGGAACCCGCTCCTTGGGTTAGACATCTCTACAACAAGAGTGACATTCTTGGAAATGTGAATGAGGGTGTGAGGACTAGACATCAATTAGCAAATCAAATTAGTTACACTTGCTACACCTCTCAAATTGAACCCAAAAAGGTTGATGAAGCTTTAAGTGATGAGTTTTGGGTTCTTGCTATGCAAGAAGAGCTAAACCAATTTGAAAGAAATGAGGTTTGGACTCTAGTTCCTAGGCCTAAGAACACTAATGTGATAGGTACCAAGTGGGTTTATAGGAACAAATCAGATGAGGATGACAACATTGTGCGGAACAAAGCTAGACTTGTAGCACAAGGATACTCTCAAATTGAGGGTATCGACTTTGAGGAGACTTTTGCTCTCGTTGCCCGATTAGAGTCCATTAGGCTTCTTTTATCCATATCGTGTGTTCACAAGTTTAAATTGTATCAAATGGATGTTAAGAGTGCCTTCATCAATGGTTTCTTACAAGAGGAAGTGTTTGTTGAGCAACCTAAGGGGTTTGTGGATCCACACCACCCCAATCATGTTTATCACCTCAAGAAGGCGTTATATGGGTTAAAACAAGCACCAAGGGCTTGGTATAAGTGCCTCACTCTGTATCTTGTTGACAATGGTATTCTAGAGGTAGTGTTGACAAGATTTTATTCATCAAGTGCACTAAAGTTGAGCTATTCATAGCACAAATTTATGTTGTTGACATCATTTTTGGTTCCACCAACAACTTGAAGGTTCAATAATTTGTTGATGTCATGACTAATGAGTTTGAAATGAGCATGGTTGGTGAACTCAATTACTTCATAGGCTTACAAATCAAGAAAATGCATGATGGGATCTTCATATCCCAAGCTAAGTATGCCAAGAACCTAGTGAAGAAGTTTGGTTTTGAGAATGCCAAGCATTGTGACACACCAATGAGTACAACTTTGAATCTTAGCAAGGATGCTAGTGGAAAAAGTTTGGATCAAAGTCTATATTGTGGCAAGATAGGGAGCTTGCTATACTTGACTGCTAGTAGGCCCGATATAGCTTTTAGTGTTGGTGTGTGTGCTAGGTATCAAGCCAATCCCAAGGAATCCCATATATCCTCTGTGAAGAGAATCATTCGATATGTGAATGGGACATCCAACTATGGGATATGGTACTCTTTTGACAATAATGCTAGTTTAGTTGGCTTTAGTGATGCGGGTTGGGCAGGTAATTGTGATGATAGGAAGAGTACATCGAGCGGTTGCTTCTTCCTAGGGAACAATCTTGTGTCATGGTTTTGCAAGAAGCAAAACTCCATCTCATTATCCACAACCGAGGCCGAGTATATAGTTGCTGGGAGTGCTTGCACACAACTCCTTTGGATGAAGCAAATGCTTGTGGATTATGGCTTTGAGCAAGGTACTCTAACCCTTTATTGTGATAACATGAGTGCCATCAATATTTCAAAAAATCATGTTCAACATTCTAGAACTAAGCATATTGACATTAGACATCATTTCATTAGGGAGCTAGTTGAGAGCAAATGCATTGCACTTAAACATGTGGGTACAAATGATCAATTGGCGGATTTATTTACTAAACCATTAGATTCAACTAAGTTTAAATCTTTTAGTAGGTCTATTGGGATTTGTCATATGCAATGATGTGTTTTGGTGGTTGACCCCATATGGGGAGCTCAAGCAAAGAGAGCGAACTTGCATTCTAATAAGCAAATAATTGTTCAATTTTATGCTCTTTAATTAATTGCTTGAGTATCTTGGATGCATATATTATTATATGTCTTTTTATTCAATAAGTGTGTTTTTGCCTTTTTTGAAATGCATGTCTCATTTGTGTTCAAACATGTATTTTTGGACTAGGAAATTTGATTGGGAAGTACATTTGATTGACCCAAAGTTTATCTCCATGTTTATGAAAACTTGATCTTGACATGTTTAAAGTGTTATGCATGTTGAATTTATTGAATGCTTACAAAATTGTTGCATATATGTGCAAGTGACTCTTGAGACTTCATTCAATAAGGATATTTTATCCATTTTAAGGATTTTCACATTCCTATAGTCTCTTTCTCTCTCTCTCTTTACTTATTGAACAAGGCTACTATCATACGGGCATCTTGCTCGGAAAAATCTAATAGGACGCAATAGTCGCTCATGTCTTGTTCAACTTGTAAAGTTTGATAGTTGCTCTTCTTTTTTTGGTTAAACAAAATCTTGTTTTCAATTAACAATTTGGTGCAAATTGGTTTGACTTCTCTTGGAACCTCATGTGCTATTTTTCCTTTGCCAAATACTATGCTTTTGGAAGTTGATGTTGCATGTATTTCATTCAAGGCAATCTTTCGCACATGTTCCAATCAATAAAACTTCCATGAATTTCTCTTTCTCTTAATTAACCTGCATAAAGTTGTTGTATATGATTATATATCTACATTGCAAATATCTCTCTTTGCTAAAGCGTCTCGATTGGGGAATACTCATTTGCCTATCTTGTGACAAAAAGGGGGAGTAGTATTGGATTTAGGGGGAGTTGATATTGGCATGATGTTTTAAGGGGAGATTGACCTATTGAGAGGGAGTGGATCTATTTAGGGGGAGCATTTTCTATGTGCATTGTTGATTGCATGTTACTTGTTTCTAATTCATGCAAATTGCGCTTGTTTTTTATTTATTTTGATCCCTCTCATACACTTGTCTTGGAAAGTGTAGTTCTTTGTTTTGTAGGGATGATCATTCTACAAGAGATGAAAGATTTGAAGATTTAGCTTTAGGTATCTCTTGTAATATAGAATGTTGTTTTGTTGACCTCTTGTTTATTTTTTGTTATTTGTTGTGAGGATACTTTGTGAGTGAGTGGTTTTGTCACGAAATAGCCAAAAGGGGAGATTGTAAGTTCCTCGGTTTTTTATTGGCTCATTCCGTTGATAACCACTTTTTGGGATTAATATGTAAGGGTAGTTTAGGTCATCATTGCTCAAGTCCTCTTCCAAGCATCAAAGGTAAAATTATTTGCTTAATTTCATTGAAGAGATTTAGTGTGCACACTCACACTCATGCATTTTCTTTTAATTATCTTGCTTGCATGCTTATTTGTCATTTTGTGTTCTTTATGTGTCTTATTTTTGTTTGAGTATTGAATGTATGTTTGTGCCTTGAAAAGAAGATTTTTTCCTCTATACCGCGGTCTAGACCGCTCTATGTGCAGTGCCTTCACCGCGGCCTGCACATCGGTGTTTACCAGAGGACGCACGATATGTCTACCGCGGTCTGTGCTTGTTGCATATGCCACGGTCTCCCAAACGGAGTTTCACAGACGATGCATGATGTCCAGACTGCGGTCTGTGCACACTGCATGCACGACGGCCTTGTCCAGGCGATACACCGCTCTCTGTGCCGCGATCTGAACACTTACCTGGACCGCGGTACAACCAGCGATTCTGTCGAGTTTTGCTCGCCTTTCGCCCAAAATGACGCAGTTTCACTTTAGGCTTCATATAAATATACCATCTTCTTCCCAACTCGTTTTTTAGAGCTTCCTAATCTATTTTGAGAGAGAGAGAGATAAGGTTCTTTAGAGAGAAAAGCTCCAAGAAGCCGTTTTTACTCAACCATCCTTAAAATCCAAATCATCAAGCATCTTTCAAGCATGAGTTTCTTGTGTGTTCATGACTAGGTAATCTCAACATGTTCTAAACTTTATGTTTTCATTACTAAGACATGTATACCTAGGGTTTTAGTCTTTATTGCATATTAATTGCTTGCTTGTATGTTTAATTACTTTTATGACATGCTTATGTATTGATTGTTGGTTGAGATGCATTAATTTGTGATAGCTAGCATTTAGGACGATTTTACTATTCTAGCTAATTCTTCTTGCCTTTGCATTAGAACATTGATATCTAGGATTTGCTTTAATTGTCATTATTAATCCTAGATAAGTATAAATGTCTTGACCTAGCATTTTTGCATATTGAATATTCTTGCATATTCACTTAGGTTGTCATTATCTCTTCATTGTTGATTTAGCTTGTGGCTAAGTGGTTAGTGCACAAGGCTAGTGATCCAAAATCACTATTAAGGCCCGTTGGGTAGAGTGAAAGGGTTAGTAACTAGAGGGTTAGACAGGAGGTCAACCTAGGTTGTAAACTTTTACTCAATAATGGATTTTGAGGATCAAGGGTGGCGCTCTAAACAGCCCGTGGTTTTTCCCAGATAGAGGGTTTCCACGTATATATTGCGTGTTGTTATTGTTTTATGTTTATTGTCTTTTATTTGAACATTTAAGTAGAGTGGAGTAGAATTGTTAATATTGATTAATTTGCAAAATTGGTAATCTATCGAATTAAAACCACCCCCCTAGGTTATAGACACACACTTTCTAAGGAATTTCAAAAACTTTAGGAGCAACTTCGATAGTTCACCATAATAGGTGCCTTTTAAACTTAAGTTATTAAACTGGTGTCATCGTCACAAAAGACAATAAAGAAGTTGACATATCTCACAATTTCCACATTTTTTGTTATGAAAATTGATGGTTTTTTTAATGATTTTTTATTTTATAAATGATACTGGCAAATTGGTAAAATCGGACCACTAATTCAGGGTATGTGGATCATTAAAATGTTGAGTTATTAAATTCAAGGTATTTTGGAATTTTCAAACCTTTACAAATTGAAATATATTTAATTAGATGACAAATACGTCTTTCCAGTTATCCAATATATTGCAAGGGTAAAAAAGACTTTTACTTGATTCTGTAACTGTTAACCATCACTTTGACTAAAGATAGGACTAATATGAGTTATTTTCAATTGTATAAAGACCAAATTGATGGAATTTCAATTAAGAAGTAAAAAAAATGACTTTTTCCAATTAAATTGGGACCATATTGTAAAAACCCCTTTTTATTTAAAAAAATAATAAATAAATAAATAAATACCAGACGGGGGTATTTCTTGATAGCAAAGAAAGAGTGCATAAATTTTGTGTTTTATCAGTAGTTGGAGCTTTATTAGCAGCGTTGTTAGAAGAATTTTTTTTCTCACTAAAGTCGAATCGAAGCGCTTTGAGGAGAAGAAAGAAGAAAGAAAATGAGCAGCATAGGAACTGGCTACGATCTGTCCGTCACCACATTCTCTCCCGACGGCCGCGTCTTCCAGATCGAGTACGCCGCCAAGGCCGTCGACAACAGCGGGTACTCTTTCTTTGTTCTCTCTTCTCTTTTTGGTTTAATTTCTGATTCTGATTGTTTGTTTGAATACTTCACTTTCAGGACTGTTATTGGTATCAAATGCAAAGACGGGATTGTTATGGTATACTCTTTTTTTTTGTTTTTGTTTTTGTTTTGTTTTTGTTTTTGGTATTTTGAAGTTTGGATTGAACCAATTTTGTGTGTTTTCAAGGGAGTGGAGAAGTTAATAGCCTCCAAGATGATGTTGCCTGGTTCCAATAGGAGAATCCATTCCGTTCATCGTCACTCCGGAATGGTACCGTTTCTCACTTATTGTCAACTGTATTGTTTTGATTGACAGATTTAGGTTTAATTTCCCCAAAATAAGAAATTTAGGTTGTTTGGTTTTGTAGTGCATATTGTTATTTGCTACTAGGACTAACTTATGTTGTTTGTAATTGCTATCTTTTGTCTTATTTATTTGTGCCTTATGTATATAGTCTTGTGTTGTATTTACTGCATCTATGTTTTTACAATGAAATCAAAGAGGGTGGTTGTGTGAAGATACAAATGTAAGCTTGTGGGATTCTTTTCAAAGTGTGAAAGGGGTGTTGAATTGTTATATAGTTATGTAATAAGTGTAAACGTTAGTATTGTGGAGTTACTATTTGGCTGCCTGGGAGGGCTAGGGAGTGGCATGCTGGGTTAGTGTTTCAAGAAAAAAATATATGATTATAATAGAGTTAATTTCTTTGGGTTGTGGAAAGAAGGATCTAATATATATAAATAAATAAATAATAGAGTTTTCAAGAGCTAGTCTTCTCAAATTCTAGCAACTGTTCATCGCTCTTTATTCCTAACTCGATGTTACAAATAAGTGGATGTGCAGAGCTTAAATGTGTGAAATTTGACTGCCTGAAAATTGTCAGGAGTTCAGGGACTTTACTGTTAGGTTTTCATTTATAAGAATCCTCTTCAGCTGACAAAGTATGTGATTGAATGAGAATGCTATCGGAATGTTTTCTTTTGGTCTTTGTGCTGTAATCAGTGCTGATATATAATCTGATACGTCTTTTTACCTAAATTCATCTAGAATATGTCAAGATTTCATAAACTTTGTGCTGATTTGAAACGTTAGCAAATTCCTTTCATATCTCTCTGTCTCTTTGCTTGCATGTGCATGGGTGTTAAAAATGCAATGTGATAGACATAAAGTTTGAGGTCTAGAGATGAAAAATATCTTTTTGGTTGTTTAGTAAGCAACAGCTAAACCTAGATTTACCTTTTCAACCTTATTTAGCCACATTTGATGATACTGTTAAAAAAAACAGGCTGTGGCAGGATTAGCAGCAGATGGGAGACAAATTGTTGCACGGGCCAAGTCTGAAGCTACAAACTATGAAAAGTAAGCTTTTTAGATGATCTACGCATATTTATTTTATATTGTACTTTTTTCTTTTATATTGAGATCGACTATTGAAAGAACACATTTATTTATGCTTCAATTTTATTATTTTGTACCTAATTTTTGAGGTCATTACATCTAGCCCAATAAGCTTGTTCTTGGTTGACATTGCTCTGGCAGTCTGGCTTGCGTCTGATGATTAGTGTAAAAATTTTAAATTTTAAATTTATTCTCTTCCAAACGATTTAATTTATTACAAATTCTATATGCATCGTCAATTTTGAGATCTGTTTTGTGGACACCTACAATTGTAGATGATTGGCTCTTTTTTTTTTTAACAAATACCCAATGCTTATTTGGCTGTTTTGACAAAAGCAATTTGATTCTAATTCAGATAGTTAAACTTTATCAGAATTGTTTCTGCTGCATGTCTACTTTTCATCATTATATATATTATTGGGATTCTTTTAATATGTTCTTACTTTTCTACATGCTTTTCAACATATCACAACAATTTTACCTTAATTGTGCTGTGCACTTGCAGTGTGTATGGTGAACCAATACCTGTGAAAGAACTTGCTCAACGAGTTGCTAGTTATGTGCATCTGTGTACTCTATATTGGTGGCTCAGGTATCATGAGATATTATTTTACTGTTTGTTGTTTATAAGCTCTCCCCCTCCATCTTTACAAATTATTGAGATTAAATGTTGGTTCTGCAGGCCTTTCGGTTGTGGGGTAATTCTGGGAGGTTATGACAGAGATGGTCCACAATTGTACATGGTTGAACCTTCTGGTGTTTCTTATGTAAGTTAATAGTTTGACATAACTTGTTACAGCTGTAGCATATAATATTTCACCTTCTCGCTATTGTACACGTGTTGTAATAGATTTTTCTTTTAACTTTTTTTTTTTTCTGGGTATTAACAAATGCATTTGCATTTGTTGTAGAGATATTTCGGTGCTGCAATCGGGAAGGGCAGACAGGCTGCTAAAACGTAAGTTCATTTTTATTTGTTAATGAAGTTCTAAGATAGGATCTACCATACTTAGAGGCATAGTGGGGGATCCAAGCTATATGTAATCACTAGGCCATCATGTGCTGATTTTAAGAAGACTGATATTTAGTTAGCGTGCACTAAAGAAAAGAATCCATCTTGTGAAACCTTCTGAATGTGCAAGTAGGGGTGCCAATTCATGTTCGTGGGTCGTGTTGACTTGGGGATATAAGAAGTTCTAAATTAACCAAAACATACCATTTAATAAATTGTGTCATAAGGTGAAAGACTAAAAGATGTTTATTTATTATAAGATTAACACAATACAACATGTCTAACCTGTTTATTTAATATTATAGGTTGGACAAGTTTTCTGTCAACACGTTTACTCATATAATCCATTGACATGTATTCACCTGATTAATACATTCAATCTGCTTACTCGTGTAAACACAAATTCAACTTCATTGACCTTTTTTATTTGATTTACTTATTTACCTAAACTTAACGTATTCAATATGAAAAATAGTCAACAATCAAATAAAATATTATACTAACATGCAATTTTCATTAATATCGCAATTCGCAACTTGAGATGAGGCGTTGCAATGGCTTGATTGATAATTTATAGTAAGAGTGGAAGATTAGGATTTTTTTCTGGGTTAAGATTAAAGAGTAAGCCGTTTTTACCAATTTGTCCCCTTTTTCTCTTTATACGAGTAACTGGTGGATTGGGTTATTATTTGAGTTGAACTGTCCGAGGTTATTCATGTCTAGTGTGTTGACCCAATTACAAAATACTCAACCTGAATACAACTCGTATATTTAATAAATCTAAAGGATTTTGTTATGACTTATGACATGAACATGTTTAAGCTCTCAGTCCTTACTAAATTCAATTAGTACTCATGTCGCTGTTTTTGAGTCGTGTAATAAATTGACCTAAATTTTGCATCTCTTATGTGTGTATTATGGCAACTGGTTTCAATGGGACTGCCCTTCCGCTTCCTTTTCTAACTTCTATTTGGTATAATTCATGGTTTGTTTACTGCATGTTCATTGGCATACAGTATGGTTAACTGGTAAGGATTTTTGTTTTATTAGTTATTTAGAATCTAGATGAGAGCATCAATGAATTTCTCCACTTATTGTAAAGTTAATCTTCCATCTGAATTTTCATGATTCTCGGAAATTTAACTGATAGTACTGGTGTGGATAAATGATATATGGACAGAGAGATCGAGAAGTTGAAGCTTTCTGAATTGACCTGCCGACAAGGGGTTATCGAAGTAGCCAAGATGTGAGTCGCATTCTGTTTTCCCTTTTAACTTAATGTTTACCTTGTAAAAATATGATGTCAGTGTGAAGTTTTAATGTCTTCTTTTCCACTTTTATTGTGGTGGTAATAGATAGATTTCTAAATAGCAGTAATTTTTGTTGTTGCCGTTATTTAAAAATTTAGATTGGAAAGCTTAATAAAAAACCGAGTTATGGGACTTTAAATTATTTTTGTTATAATGGAAATAATCAAGGAAAGAAGTGCTAAAAAATTAGGAATCAGAAGATTGAAAAGTTTGAAAAGTGACAGTAAGTGCTGAATGGTGCTATAAAATCTTTAGTTCCAAGATAAGGTAACCCATGTTGATGCATGACGGAGTGGTGGGAAGCTTATAGAATAAGATAGAGCATACTTTTGTGGCTCATTGCGATGAGTATATGAGAATATATATATATATCTACAAATTCTAATTTAGTGGTATTTTGCATCTAGTTTATCATATTTGTAGCCATTAAGGTTGCTTTGTACGTGTGGTTTGGACTTTATATAGAATGATCAAATTTGTATAAGTTGTCATTTCTAATATTTGGAAAATATACTAGAAATTTGTCAAAAATATTGCTTCATTTTGAAGAACTTTCAAAAAACTCATTTTAAAAGACACAGAAAGTGAAAATTTATGTACAAAACGCTCAACTATTTACTTTTGTTTGACATTCTTTGATGTATTTGGTTTATAAAAACTGAAACAATGAAAATGCAATGAGCTTTAAGATGTTACAGCAGGTATTTTTAGATCCATGATGCACTAAATGGAACCTTTATTTATCATCAATCACGTAATCCTTTTAGCTCAAAATCTTATGCTTTTAAGTGCTGTCAATGCCTAATATGGAAATGGCAGGTGGATAAAGTAGAGTTATTGGTAAAAGATCACATCATTGAAAGAGCAATAGAAAAGTCATATTCAGATTGTTTGTGTCCACACTTTGCAAAATTTCATTTTTATGATAGTAATGACTGGCGAGGTGTGGGGGAATAAGAGAAGAGAAGAGGTTAAGGGATTACAGATACAAGTGAGGAGGAGAAGCTTTAGTACCATTTTTCACTTATCTTAGGAGGAAATCAGTTGCCATATTTGACCAAAGAATTCTTATGTTGCTGTTGGCTGTAAGAATAGGTTTATGGGTGTTTTTGGATTGAAACTCATTCCGATGATTTTTCTATATTTTACCTTTTATTTAATGAATTGTTTTAAGGTACGAGACTTGTTATTCCCGAGTGCTGATCATATTTTGCTATTTGTATAATTGTATCTGTGCAATCTGAACTCCCTGATAATTAATGCATTTGTAATGTCATGCTAAGCAGCATTTATGGAGTGCATGATGAGGCAAAGGACAAGGCCTTTGAACTGGAAATGAGCTGGGTTTGTGATGAATCAAACCGCCAGCATCAGAAGGTAGCCCCGTAAAAGAAACTTGCACATTTAAACTTATTTATCTGCTTATCACTGTCCTTGTGGCAGCTTCTTGTTAGGCCTTGCTTCACCAGCACAATCAGGACCTGCTTTACACTTTTTTCTGTCTATTTCTTAATATACATTTTCTTTCATTCAGGTTCCAGATGATCTTCTTGAGGAAGCTAAGGCAGCGGCAAGAGCAGCATTGGAAGAGATGGATGCAGATTAAGTGCAGCACGACTTGTGTGTTTGCTTAAGTTTATTCGAACATGTGTATCGGCACCATCTTGGGACATTTATGGAATAGATTGGTGGATTTTGGTGCTGACCGATGTTTACTGCTGACTTAAATATTTATGCTGTTGTAGTTTTGGTTAATTCTCCTTTATCATCAAAAAACCTTATATTTCGCCAGAAAAGAAGCACTTGTATGGTTCAGAATCCGCGGGTTATTGGTTTCTTAAATTTTTGTCTAATCTACTTTAAACATGCCTAACAAGTTTTACAGTAGCCATTTTGTGATTTCAAACTGGAAAGATCAATCGAAAAGTTGATTTAATTAGATTGGGTATTGGAAATACTAAAATAAACTCGCTGAGGGTCTGCATGTTATGGATAAAAGAGTGCAAGTGTGAGCTTGAGGAGGGTAAACAGGGCCGGAGGCACACCTCTACTGTGACTTGTCTCTTACCTGTTGTATTTATCTGTATTTTCACTTTTAAAAAACTAATAATAAGAATATAATATAGAGGGGCCTAGTTATGGACATGAAATTTTTTAGAGGGATAGCCGCAAGTATATAAAGGGCACTCTCTAATGTTTTTATCAATTTTTTTCTTGAATCGACAAAACTGTCCGTCTACTTTTACTTTTTAAAATGATTTTTTTTTTCTTTCGTAAACAAGCAAATATTTGTGCAGACATTCATTCTCATAGACTGCGCAACAAACCTTCATGAATAGTGGTCTTTTGTGCAGATCTCCATGGAGGCTATTATCGTAAATAAAAACAAAACAAAACAAATCCTAGCGTGTTCATAAAAAAAATTCTACTATGTTTAATCCATGTAAGGATAGCTTTAAGTTGAAAAAAAAAAAAACTATATCTTATTTAATCTTAAAAATTTAGGTGATATTAGTTCTGTTTGAATTTAGAATTTCTGTTTAGAGTTTATAATTGGTTAAACCTTCTGAATTTTAAAAATACAATTATGTAGTGTTTGTACTTTAAATCTTAATTATTAGTTGGTTAATTTTTTTCGAAGTATCATATCAATTATTTATTGAATTTGCTAATTTTATAAATGTTTTAACTTTTAAATATTTAGAATTTCTTCATATGAAGCTCATCCATTGAATTGGATTAGATTGATTTTTTTTGGGTTAAAATTATAAATGAAATAGATAAATCTAAAATATATTAGAAATCAAAATTCATTTTTAACCTTGTTTTCAAAATAAAACCATATTCAACCAAAACTTTCAAAAACTATTCAAAACTAACCTGAAAGCGCCAAAAATACCCTTACGGTTTTTTTATTCTCTTCCTTCCTTCTCTCTTAGTTCTTCAGTTTATCTCTTCAAAATCCCTTTTTCTTCCTTCTAATCACTATATGATGAGTTTTTAACGGTTTATATAACTAACAATTGTTTTTATTGGTGTATATTTCATAGGTTTTGATACTATTCAGATTATGTCGTGGTTTTCAAAATCAATTTTAAAGTTTTTTAAATTTTTTTGTTTCTGATGAACACTGCATAACAGTCAACTATGTAATATTTAATAGTTCATCATGTAACATATATATTTAATTTCTAGGTTTTTGATGATTATTACATGATAGCTTGTCATGTAATATTTTTTCAGTTTATCACGTAACATATACGTTATATAATTCATTAAGGGTAATATAATCTTTTTACTAGCAAGGTTGGTTAAAAACAAAATTTTACTACAGTCCAATTAGAATCGAAGTTGACGAAATTCATTTGGTTAAAAAAAAAATCTCTGCAAAATTATATCATCGGATGAATAGAGACAAATGCATTTATTAAAAAATCTCCCAAAAATTCTACCAGCGTTAATGTTTTTGTCACCTTGACTTGCATTGACCATATGAAAAGACTATTATGTCTTTATCATTTTCCTTGTATCATTTTAAGGAAATGAATGTTATATCTCTACAAATATTTTGAACAAACTACAAATAAAATAAAATAAAAATATGTTATAAATAAAAAATAAAATATCATATATATTAGTCTTCTAAATAATTGATAAAATAATAAAATTTAAGAAAACAAAAAACAAAAAAGTAACGGTAAAAATTTTGTAATTTTCAGGAAATAGCAATAAAAAAAATAAAAAAAAAATAAAAATAAATAACAAATGAAAAAGAAAAAGAATTACAGAGATCCAGTAAAAAAGAAAACCTGAGATCCGGTATCAGTAGCCCACCCATCATCATCCTCACCAAATCTACAATATACAAAAAGGGATAATATTAAAAATCTCGCATCACCTTTAAACTATTATTAGATGTATAGTTACAAATGCTTTTATTTTAGAAACTTACCATAAGGACTAACACCGTTTGTGTTAAAAAAATCTAATTGTATGAATCGACCATTATACCCTCATAAATTTACCAAAAGAATTAATAAAATGATACAAAATGTGGTGATCGTGTCAACATTTTACTATATTTTGATCCTAAATTTCATATCTTTTGTCTCATTTTCGTGTGCATTTGTATGTCTAGTAGGCTTTTTTCTAGTGATTGCAGGCAGTCGATATAATTCAGTTGTTGGAGATGCAAAACGGGATTTTCGGGTGCGAAATAAGTCAACGTTCAAGAAATAAAGCCTAGTTCACTGGTCCCATCGTGGGTCCATACCCGTGCAAGGCAGCAAGGATACCCCCGAATTGGCTCTCAGAAGATTGCAAAGTGAAAGTGTGCAGGTACTGCGCGGGTGACTATACCCGCACAGTTTCATCAGCGAAGAAGACTTCGCTGGTCCACACCAGCGTACCACCCGTGAACAGAAGACCTGAAGATTGCAAGAAGTGCCCAATGTGCAGGTCTATACCCGCGCACTACCCGTGAACTAAGAGAATGAAGTTTGTAAGAAGTGCTGAGTGTGCGGATCTATATCCGTGCACAACCCACGAACTGAGAGAAAGAAGAAGGCTAGAAGCCACTACGCAGGTCCATACCCGGGTATATCAGGTAACTCTACCCGCACACTGCACTAGATACGCTGTCATCATTGTTTGATAACTATTTTCGGCAATGCTATATATACCTTCTTTTCTGAAATCACACGATCGCCCTTATAACCATTCTTACACACCATTATCTCATTTAGATCTAGGAATATCCTCCCAACAAATCCAAACCCATCATACACCAATTCTTACCAAATTCCTTCACCAAATCATTCCCATAATCATTTATTTCCCTTTTCTTATCACTCTACCCAAAACCCGCACTCTACCTAAAACCCGCACTCATGAAGCTCGAAATTCATACATAGAAGGAGGAGAGGAGCTTGAAGGCTAAGGGGATTTCAGCATACCAATGGGTTTCCTCTCATCTCTTGTTTCTTTTATTCTCTTTAGTGTATTTTTTATGAGTAGCTAAACCCCTTTGTGGGAGCTGATGTAATTGACTTGAGTTGTGGGTAATCAATAATTTATCTTGTAATTGATTTCTTAGTTCTATTCATTGATCTTAATATATTTGATATCTATTTGGATTAAGTAGGCATATCAACTCTTGATTCATTATTGATATTGAATTAACTGAATGTTTTAAAATTGGCTTAAATATCTCCTTGTCTTGAGTAGGAATACCAACTCTTATTCCAAGTTGAGATGCTCACATATGGTGATAAAAACTAGTTATCTTGAATGGAAGGAATGTGTTGAGAGCATACCAAGCTAACATATCCCAGCTAAAGAGTGGAATAGGTGGGTTGTGAGCATACCAATCCAAGTCAGCTCGACTTCCTTAAATCTATCTAAGCTTAATTAGAAACCCTCTCCACATTCAACCGAGCATACCAATCGTTAATGTGTGGTGATAGTTGAGTGACCTTAGTATCACATCTAAAGATAGATTTAGCCCTAAAAGATCAAATTGGTTCTTAAATTGATAAGCGGATTGCCACTACACGTGTTTCAATTGCATTGGCTCCTACATTACCGTTTCATTATCTTATCTTACCATTTCATATTCTTGTTAGTCTTAGTTTCACTTTAGATTCTTAGTTAATTTGTATTTGTATCTTAGTCTACAATTCAAAAACCAACCATTCCATTTATCTTTTAAGCATAACTAGTATTAGAGTGTCAATTTAGTCATTGCAATCCTATGATCCCTGTAAACGATACATCACTTGTGTTGGAGTTTATGTCCTAAAGATGTAATTTGTAAATGGATTTATGAAATAAATAAAAGAAAAAGTTCAATTCATTCTTGTTGTGTTGTTTATTTTATAACTTGTGTATATATTTAACATCCAAGATTACCGGATGTAATCTCGAACTGTGTATATGAGTGTCATGTATGGATGGATACATTAAGAGACGTGCAATCTAAAGACTCCATAATAGCAAATAAAGCTGGGTACTTTATTTGTGGTTAATCTATAGATGCGGTCTATTCCGTAATGTAGGTTGATTCTATCCTGAATCATTCATATGAGATATGAGAATGGAGGCACCTTGTATGATGTGATCATATAGGACTGAGCCATGATTTATATGAATCTCTCACCAATATCCGTTTTACCTATGAGATTCATATATATCAACTAATAATGGCTATATGTGGGTGATCTTAATCCTGAGTGTCTTATCGACTCCTTCAGGTTAAATCGTGGTCTTTGATATACCATGGGTGAGGTCAGATGTAGTTCCTGATCAATATGCTCCATATGTTGGGATTGTGGTTTGGCTTGTGGCTGGGAAGGTTTGTACACAATAGTGGAATCCACTCATTCTTATGAGAAGTAGACGGTAGTTCCCTTAAGGGTTGATTCGGGGATTGGACAATATGAGCGCTCTCCTAATTCTGTGAGGAAATAAGATTTATTATCCATTAGAGAATCAATGGTACTTAAATGATATATGTAATTAGAGGGGTATAACGAACATTATGACCCGGCTCTAATTATGAACTATTGTAGAGGATCACACCATATATAATAGCTATATCGATGGACACCGAGTTGTATCGGTTTGTGTAAAAGTGTCTGCAGTTGAGAGAGTACAGCTCTAGATTTTTAGTGGAATAACACCGGAGTTAATAATCAATGAATATTAATTAAAGAGTTTAATTAATGATTCCGACGATTATTGGAGCTCAAAATACTATGGGTCTATTATGTCCCCTTGCTAGCCCGATTGATTTAGGTAACAAGGGTCACGGTTAATTAATTGGATTGTCCAATTAATTGTGTTAGAAAAGTGACACGTGTTTATTCAGGAATTAATTGAATAATGAGATTATTTAATTAATGAATGTTAATAGTTAAATTAATTAAATAATTAGATTATTTAATTATATTGATAATTATAAATTATTAATTAACTATTAAATGGAATGTGTTAGTTGATATATGGATTTAGGTGAAGATAAAATAATAGGATTATTTTATTTTTACTAAATCATTTATCTAAGTATTTGAATTTAAATTTAAATTTAAAATACTTATTATCACTTTTAATATATTATATATATTTTAAAAGGATAATTAAGAGATATATATCAATTAATAACACATGATATTGCATTGGATGAAAATTGGTGTGCGCATATATATAAGTGTTTATATATGATACAAACAAGGATATATATATATATATATATATATATATATATATATATATATATATATATATATATATATATATATATATATATAAAGTGCAGGCATGCTTTTTTGTCTTTTTTAAGAGAAAAAGTTGATTTGGTTTTGGGTGTACCTAATATATACTAAAAAGAAGAAGTTTTTTTTGACTTCTTGGCAGTGAACAAGTAAAAATAGCAAGTGTTGCATATTGATCTAGAAGAATGAGTTTTTTCAAGTCTTTTCTTTACATCCTTTATTTAAGTTCCTGAGATCGTGACGCGTTCATACACAGTTATCAATCCCGGGAGATAGCGAGAAATATCTAGTGGTTCAGACAGGATCACATCGTAAAGTGAAAGAGTCTCCAAACGTTAGTAAGAGTGATTCAGACAGGAGCATATCATAAAGTGAAGGAGCCTCCAAACATTGGTAAGATTATTTTTTTTTTCTGATTATATTGATTACAATTTCTTGTGTTTACATATTGTATGTATTAGTTCCGAAAAATAATTACGATCCCAAATTCACTGATCCTAGATACAAATTATGATGTGTATTAAAAATTTTAAAACCTAGTTCCGCAGCGTAACCGGTGAACGGGGTTCCAACAACTTACCATTGTACTTGTTTTGAAAACATTGTGAACACTTTTGAGGTCTTTATAAATTTCTTTTTGACATTTGCAACATCACAAACGATGAGTTGTTAGGGGGATATTTAACTTGTAAAGGATAAATTATTTTGTAGACACTTTTATCCTTAAAAATAACAAAATTACAAAATGAACCAGAATCATAGAAAATGAGTATTTGCTTGGATTTATATTGTTGGAAAATTACGTTCAAGTGGTAAAAAGAGTCTGGTAATTAATTGAATTAATTGACCAGATACAGATACCACATGATAAGTTTGATTTTTGAATTATATAGATAATTCAATTTAAACTCAAACTCATCAGTTAGATGATGGATATTAGGGATAGAGATAAAAGAAATTTAAAATATCTCATCCAAATAGGAGTTCTGAACCCTAAAAATAGCAAAACGTGTTATTCATTTTATCATCATATTCTAAACATACTTTTACAGAGAGAAAAAACATAGAGTGATTTATTTATCAGTTTCTCCTTTTGCTAGTCTTTTTCGAATTATAGCAAATAGCATGGTGAATCGCGTGTATTTTTCTTGTAATTATACACCGATCGTATGTAACAATCCCGGTATCATTTTTACTGCGATGAGCTTTGATATCCAACATTGGTATCAGAGCAGTATTTCGGGATTGTTCGTACATTTAGTTTTTTGTATATTATTTATTTTATGCATATTTAATATACGTATGTTCTCTGACTTCTGCGCCAGAATTTTTATTGGGTTCGTATGTAGAGATGCACATTTGTCCCTGAGGCCCCAATTCCCTACGTCCCCATCCTCATTTGGGGATTTGGGGGGGGGGATGGGGAAATGAGGGGGGATGGGGATGAAATTCATCCCCAAATTGAAATGGGGATAGGGATGGGGGAACCCCTCCCCATCCTCATTTCCCTATTTTCCCCACAATTATATTAAAATGGAGATGGGGATGAGATCCCCCATCCCTATTTCCCCATTTTCCCATTTTCCCATTTTCCCATTTCCCCCAATCATATATAAATATAATTATAATATATATTATTAATTATAATATATATTTGTATTTGTAATATATTAATGGGTTTTATTTTGTATTTCTAATGGAATGTTTGTTTTTTTAGTTTAATTTGTAATTTTTAGTTAAATGATGAAATGGAAAAACGGAGAAATACGAAAAAAAAACAGGAAAATTTGAGAAATTGGGATGGGGATGAATATACCTCCCCCTAAAATTTCTCATCCCCATCTTTCCCAAATGGAGAAATGGAGGGGATGGGGAAAGGGTATAGGAAGTGAGGATAGGGATGGGGATAGGGATAGGGATGAGGATGAGGGGACCTATATCCATCCTTATTCCCCAAATATGCATCTCTATTCGTATGTGGGTTAATCTTCCTAAAAGAATATTTTAGAAATATAATTGGTTCTGAACAGTAAAGAAAAACATCGATTTATTTTTTTGATAGACGTGAATCACTAGGATTTTTTTTTCTTTTCGTCAAAGCAAATTATATCGGATTTTTGGCTATGTCAGTTTTTTATCTGTGTGAACCGAGAATTATTTTTTTGGAAACATCGAAATTTTTTTTATAGTGTGGGATTTTTTTGGAAAATGTGCACAAAACAAATATTTGTGAAATTTGTTTTGGATGCACAACTGGTTGTGTTGTGCGCACAAATTTCTTTTATTGGATGCACAATATTAGTAATAAAAAAATATTATAGTTTGAGTTTTGTATGTATCAGTATAAGTGCACAACTTTTAGATTGTGTGTAAAATTGTTTTTTTAGACAAACGTATTGTGCAATTATTTTTATGTAAAAGAGAATTTGTGCACCCATTTAAAAAAAATGCAAGACAAATATCTTCTTGGAGATTGTGTTAAATTTTTTTGAATATTTTTTTGGGATGTGTGCTATTTTTTTTTGTTGGGCATGTATTGTGCACGCACCATATGCATGAGCAATTTTTTACGACGGTCTTCGTCAGACGCGTGCAAGGCATGCGCCAGACCCAAAATAAAAAAAAATTACACAGTGGTCGATGAGTTGTTGGGCATGTGCGAAAATAATCATGGCCATATGGGCTGATGGGCATGAACCACAAGAGATGAAACCGAGTAGTCGGAGTACAAATTTTTATATTACATATATATTGCTTAGATGGAAAATGATCATATTTATTTCATCGAGGAAAATCAAGAGAAAACTGATTTTTTAGAGAAGTTAGAAGAATTTAAAATGGATTCTGAAATTTCTCTTTATGAAAATATTATGTTTTTTATGAAAATAGCGGATAAATTATGGCTATTTCGGAATCTTACTTCCTTTGAGTATTGGATCTTAATTGCAGAGAGCTCTTCCACAAGAGTTGCAATACATTGAAACTATTATAGTTGAAAACATTAATGAAAGCAATATTGTTTTGCTTAATGATGTTATTCATGAAATAGAAATAGCAGAGGAACGCAGTATTATGATGGATATGAGCATATTTCTGAACCTTCGTAGCGCAAGACACATGGGTCATTACGCACGCAAAAAAGGTCCATGGTTTGGAAATGTGGCTGCTGCAAGGGTTTAGAAGTCAGAGAAATTATGCATTCGGTGTGATAAATGTTTTCGCAATATGCATGATAGAACTAAGTTCAAAGTTTCTTATTTCAAAAATAGTTTTTAGATTTATATTATAAACTCATTTTTTGTATATTTATGTTTATTTAAATTCTTCCATTGAACTTATTGAATCATGCTTGATAGTCATTGATTAATAATAATTATGTTTGTTTAGTGGGAGTTCTATGAATTGTTCGAACTGTTATAATTGCGCAAAATACACTAATACTATATGCTAGTTTAATATTGGAATTAAATGATGATTAAAAACTTCGACTGATTTTAGAATCTATTCCTACATATTACCCTATTATATTTATTAATGTAAATGTTTGATGTAATAATGAATATGAACTTGAAAATATGCTAGCACTAAAGAAAATACATCTCTTTGTCTAAATTAAAGAAAATGTCTTCTACTACTAAAAATATTGTAGTCAAATTGAATAGAGGAGAGAAACTGAAAGATGAAAATTATGATATATGGCACCGTAAGGTTTAGTACATCCTTATAGAGCAAAAGGCTTTTGAAATAATAACCAACACATGGTTGAACCTGCAGTAGGAACTACTGCTCAACACATAAGGGACATAGAGGTTTACTAAGCCTGAAAGAGGAAAAACAACATAGCTTGCATAATGTTGCTGAGCAGAATGGTTGATGACCTTATGTGTGAGTTTGAGGAGTATGAAACTGCTCAAGCAATGTGGATTGCTCTAAAGGACAAGTTTGGTGGTCCTTCAACCACTAAGATTAGGAGGCTCACAATCAAGTTCAACACATATAGGAAGCGCCAAAATCATACGATGAGGCAACACCTAAAAGAGATGTCGAACATGATACGAGAATTAAAAAACACCGAGCATATCTTGACTGACGATCAACAGGTTTAAGCTGTTATCCGATCTCTCCCTGATAGCTGTGAGCACATGAAGATCAATATGACACATAATGATAGCATCAAATTTTTTGATGATATCTCACACCATTTGGAACTAGAAGTTGAGCGCATAGAAGTTGTTAAGGCTTCTGGATAGCTTTATATGACGACACCAGGCTTCCGGCCCAAAGTGCAATAGAGGAAAGAAACCTTTCCAGAAGGGAAAAGTTCTGGTGTCAACAATAAGAAAGTTGGGATTGGAAAACAAAAGATTGGCAAGCGTGCTGGAGTTAAGAAGGATAAGGCTAAGGCAACTTACTACAACTGTGGCAAACTGTGTCACTTCGCTCGTGAATACACTGAACCGAAAAAGGTAAAACCTAATTCCATAAATAAATATGTTTATGTTTCTAGCATTATTTTATTGACTAAATCTCGTCTTTTATGAACTGTAGACTCATGAGCAACCGACCATGTAGCTAGAGACCAGGGAGCATTTGTGGAATATCGTTGGATCCCACGGGGAACAAAGTGGATATACGTGGAAAACAACTCAAGATTGGAAGTCAAGGGTATAGGCACGTGCAAACTAGAGTTTCGCAATGGTAAAACCCTCTATCGCCATGATTTGTTATATGCGTCAGAGATCCGACGAAACTTAGTCTCTGTTACTACTCTTCTTAGCCTAGATTATGCTTTAAATTTCTATAGGAATAATTTGAACATTTATTTGAATTTTATTCAAATTGGTACTAGTTATTTGTTAAATAGTTTTATGGTTTTGGATACTGGTTTTAACAATATTAATAATGATAGTGGTTTTTCCTTGATATCTACATATGATAATATTGATGTTTATACTTGGCATGCTGGACTAGGCCATATTGGGCAAGATAGAATAAGCAGATTGGCCAAAGAAGGTCTTTTGGGATCACTCACTAGAATAGAGATGTCTATTTGTGAGAATTGTCTAGTAGGAAAAACTACAAGAAAACCATTTGGTAAAGGAACTCGAGCTGAAATTCCATTGCAATTGGTTTATTCAGACATATGTGGTCCAATGAATGTAAGAGCGAGGCAAAGAGCTTCCTATTTCATTACATTCATAGATGATTTCACAGGTTTCGGTCATGTCTATTTGATTTCTCATAAATATTAGCATTGGATTGCTTCAAAATATTTATGAATTTAGTTGAAAATCAATTATACAAGAAAATAAAAGTTTTGAGAACTGACTGAGGACGTGAATATCTTTCCAATTAATTCAAGGAATTGTGTAATGAGAAAGGTATAGAAAGGAAATTGACTATTCCTTACACTCCGCAACAAAATGGTGTAGAGGAAAGAAGGAATAGAACATTATTGGAAATGGTTAGGTCTATGATGGCACAAGCAAATCTACCAGTATCATACTAGGGAGATGCTTTATTCTCTACGGCCTACATGCTTAACTGTGTGCATTCAAAATCAGTCACTTCCACCCCATATGAGTTTTGGATAAGTAGAAAACCTATTTTGACAAACCTGAGACCTTAGGGGGTGTACGGGTTATGCTCATGATCTATCCAGTCAATATGGAAAACCGGGTGCAAGAGGAAAAAAAATGTATCTTTATTAGATACTTTGAGCACTCCAAAGGATATACACTGATATGTGAGAATTATGATGGAAGTGTGACTAAAATGGAGTCATGAGATGTTAATTTCTTGGAAAATTAATTTCCAAATAGAGGTGAAGTTGATAAAGATGTTCAATTCTTTAAATTGGATGATCTTAATGATGATGTAAATCTAAACACTCCAATTGAGGTAGATACAAATTTACCTGAGACTTCTGTCCCTAGTAAGAGTAACAGAGCTAATGAACCAATTTCTATAGATTTATAAACTCGAAAAAGTAACCGTAGAGCTATCCCGCGTCGTCATTTTGAGATTTAGGGGGAAACATTTATGGTTGCTTCACACGACAGTGATGAACCTAAAAATGCAAATGAAGATCTCAACTCACCTGCTAAAAAATTATGGACGCAAGCCATGGAAGAAGAGATTTAGTCGATGAAAATAACCATGTCTGGGACTTGGTTGATTTACCGCCTGATCGTCGAGCCATGGAAGAAGAGATGGAGTCGATGAAAAATAACCATGTTTGGGACTTGGTTGATTTACCGCCTAATCGTCGAGCCATTGAGGGGGAAACATTTATGGTTGCTTCACATGATAGTGATGAACCTAAAAATGCAAATGAAGATCTCAACTCACCCCTAAAAAATTATAGATGCAAGCCATGGAAGAAGAGATGGATTCGATGAAAAATAACCATGTATGGGACTTGGTTAATTTACCGCCTGATCGTCGAGCCATTAGAAACAAATGGTTTCTTCCCATCAAACAAAATAAGAATGGTACAATCGAGAGATACAAGGCATGTCTAGTCGCAAAATGATATACTCAACAAGAGGGTATAGACTATGAAGAAACCTTTTCTCTTAAAGTAAGGTTTGCTTCGATACGCCTTATTCTGACAGTCGTCACACATATGGACCTAGAATTATATCAAATGGATGTAAAGACAACAATTCTCAATGGAGAATTGGAGGAAGAAATTTACATGATACAACCTGAAAATTTCATTTCAAAAGGCCAACAGTGTAAAGTTTGCAAACTCAAACGATCGATATATGGTCTGAAACAATCCTCCAGACAGTGGTATCTTCGGTTCCATTAGGCAGTAATGTCGTATGGATTTACAATGGCTGAAGAAGACCGTTGTGTCTACATGAAAAGGTCTAAAGACAATTTTGTGATATTGTCATTATATGTGGACGACATTTTGTTAGCTGTAAATGATAAGAGTTTTGTCATGGCCATTAATGAATGGTTATCTTTAAATTTTGAGATGAAAGATATGGGTAAATCTGCTTATATTTTGGGAGTAAAGATTACAAGAGATCGTTCAAAGAAACTTCTAGCTCTATCACAAGAGTCGTACATTAGAAAGATTCTAAAACGATTCAATTTGGCTAATTGTAAGCCTATGGATACTCCTATCTCAAAAAGACAAAATCTTAGTCTCGAAATGTGCCCCAAGGCTCCGGAAGAACTAAATAAAATGAGCAGAGTTCCTTACTCTAATGTTATTGGGAGTCTCATGTATGCAATGATGTGTACAAGGCCTAATATATGTTTTGCAGTTGGGTTTGTGAGTAGATTTCAATCCAACCCTGGGTAGAAACATTGGAATACAGTTAAGAGGATCTTAGCATACCTCAAGGAACCTACAGACTATTCTCCATGCTACCAATGAGGAGATTTACGCTTAGTCGGATATATAGATGCCAACTGGGGAGGTGATCTAGATAAGCGAAAATCAACATTAAGGTATACATTTTTGCTTAGTCGAGGCGCTATCTCATGGTGTAGCAAGAAACAAACTTGTATTGTATTATCTACAATGGAAACTGAATTTGTGGTGTGTTCAGCAGCAGTACAATATGATATTTGGCTCAAAAGATTCATTGAGGATTTAGAGATTGTTACCGGTGCTTCAAGACCAGTAACCATTTATTGTGATAATCAAACAATCATCGCTTGCACAAAGGATTCGAAATATCATAGTAAATCCAAACATATAGAGATAAAATAAATTTTGTCAGAGAATTCATAGGAAAGAAAGGAAGTGATTATTCAATACATATCTACGCATGAAATGTAGTTGATCCATTTACCAAAACAGTGACTAGAGATGTTTACTCGTCACATGTTAAGTCTTAAGGGGCACGTAGATTGTAATCATGATGATTTGTTTGAATTTCACTATTTTATATGAATAAATTATTTCCCCCTTGCTAGCATATATTTCACATAAATGTCGTTTAAATATGTTGTCAGGTTGAGACCGGTATTCTTTTACACGTGCGGTCGCCTTAAATACTAAGATAGTATGTTGAGATGAGACACATATACATATATATATATATATATATATATATATATATAAGAAAATAAAGTAGAGGATTTATTCTTATGGAGCTTATATATATATATATTTAAATATGTCGCCTTGACTATGTCAAGATGAGGTTCTTGTATTCTTTTGAACCGATCATGACACAACCCCACATTCATGAAACCTGATTAAGCTAGATGTGAGAACATAATTGGCGCCTAAGTAAGAAATGATGAGCTTTATGAACTCAGGTTAGGCGCTGTAGATAGCGACTGAACACAGATCTACACAGTGAATAGTTTAAACATATACATTCTTTATGAGAATGAAATTCATTGTAGCACGTGATTCATATCATTTGTGCTTTGTGATCAAAAGGAAAATGAAAGAATGAATCACTGCTTCCTCATTGTGTAAGTTCCTTGAGGTTTGATTAAAC
The DNA here is from genome assembly GCA_032871835.1 of Dipteronia dyeriana. Lineage (NCBI taxonomy): Eukaryota > Viridiplantae > Streptophyta > Magnoliopsida > Sapindales > Sapindaceae > Dipteronia > Dipteronia dyeriana. The sequence continues at coordinate 34,644,281 of CM065298.1, forward strand.
CTCAAATGGTGTCCTTGTGACCATTGACTTTGATTCAAAGTGACAAAACAATGTTAACTTCTTTAGCGTGTTTTTCTATGGCTATGGTACTATTCGATCTAAGAAACACGACTATGATAGCAGTTGTTTTTGAAACTGAGGAACAGGTGTTTGATGAGAAGATTAATGTTTCTTCACTAATTTTTGGTATTCTTGTCAACCAATTGGATTGTCTATGATAGACAAGAATACAATTGTGAATACGCAAAGATTTGAAATGGTCAAGCATGACTTTGTATGCTGAAGGGTTAAGTATGACTGGACTAATGAATGAAAATTAATTCTGGGACACATATGAACAATGAATTTGATATATGAAATATCAAAATGCATGCTCCAATACTTTTGTAGAATATTCTTCATCGATCACACTGTGCGTTTGCTTATATGAATAATCTGTGATTGGACCCAAAAGTTTGAGAAACATGACTCTGTAAAGTTTGCATTATTCCACTTGTGCGAGTGGGAGATATTGAAAAATTAAACCCAATTGGTAAAAAGAGTATGGTAATTAATTAAATTAACTGACCATATACAAATACCACATGATAAGTTTGATTTTTGAATTATAGAGATAATTCAATTTAAACTCAAATTCATCAGTTAGATGATAGATATTAGGGATAGAGATAAAAGAGATATTAAATTTAAATTTAAAATATCTCATTCAGATAGGAGTTTTGGACCCTATAAATAGCAAATCGTGCTATTCATTTTATCATCCCATTCTGAACATACTTTTACAGAGAGAAAAAACAGAGTGTTTTATTTATCAGTTTCTCATTTTTCTAGTATTCTCCGAATTACAGCAAATAACACGGTGAGTCGAGTGTATTTTTCTTGTAATTATACACTGATCGTATGTAATAATCCCGGTATCTTTTCCATTACGATGATCTTTGATATATATAAGACAAATAAATATATATTATGGTTTATTTTCAATCCTTTTGGTTCATTTGTAATTTTGTTTTTTTTAGTGATAAAATTGTTCACGAAGTAACTTCTCCTTTACAAGTTAACATTCTCGTATTTTATATAATTGTGTCAATTCATTTGGTAAAAGTATAATGGTGTAAATGTCAATTCATATAATTGAAGCTTAAATAGGGATATTTTTTTTTTATTTTTTTATAGTCAAACTCAGTCAACACAAACAGAATGCTAACGGTGTTAGTCCATAAAAGAAGTTTCTAAAATAAAAACATTTGTAACTATATATACAATAATAGTTCAAAGGTGAGAGGAGATTTTTAATATTAAAACAATCACCAATTCTCACAACCTCACCATCTCCAACCAACTCCATCACAAACCACAAAAGAGTTTTGTTTCGTCGCACCGTCCGTCAACGCAACCACCACTTATATAACATCTCTATTAGCAGAGACCTAACTAAGATTGTCGAAGATTGAAAGGTATATAATGTTTATTTTATTTTATTTTGATAGATTTTAATTTTAATTTTAAGTTTTACTTTTAATTTTTGTTATGGATATAATGGAAGTACCATTTTGCCCTTACAAGTTACAACCCTAACAAAAACTCATTTGTTAGGGGAGGTTTCTGAATAAACTCATTTGTTACGGGAGGTTTCCGATTTTAAACTATTTTTTCCTTGATTTTTTTAAAGCAAAACGACATTGTTTTGTCTGTCAAACAAGATCAGAATTCAGAAAAATGACGTCGTTTTATTGAAATTCTAAAGGTCGTCAGCTTCTCAATTCACATCGCACTCACATTCTCATTTCACAGCCACTCTCGACAACCTCACCACCATCCAGATCGCCGCCGATCGCCGCCACGTCAACATCCACGTAATCCGAAGCCCTCTCACTGTCGCTCTTCAACGCAGTCAAGTAATTTGCTCTTTTTTTTTATATGTATACACATACGAGTGTGAATATGATACAGTTATGTTTTACAGTGTTTGAGAAATGATATCAAATTTGACTAGAATTCAACTACCTGTAGCTATTAGTAATCATTGTTATGTTCGGGTGTTAAATGGAGTAAAAAATCACATAGGTTTTATATAACAAGAAAGACACAGCAATCCACAATACTGCCACTGTTAAAGACCGTGATAACAACTTTGATGCATATATTGACGCCATTGACACCCTAATTTTATTTAGGAAGAGGAAATTTTTAAGAAATCTGAATATACCTTCAAATGATGAGAAACATGGAATTTCATCTAAAGAAGTATGCAATTTGATGGGCTCATTAGTTTTGTAGAAATTTGTTGAATTTATGTTGTTCTCTCTGGATTTACAAATTAATTCTACTTGGAATTGGAAATTGAATAAGGGGTATTTTATTATAAGCATATAAACTTCAATAAAAGGACAATAATTTTGTTACTTTTTTCTTCGATAACTTTCAACTGGTACGAGGAGATAGATATTTGAGTCTTGATGTTAGAATTTTTCATTTTTGGTGGGACTTATTTCATTTTGGCATGCTGATTGTGATATGCTCGATATGTTCTTCTGACAGGAAAGGACAGTACTGGACCGATTCTTTATCGTTGATTCATTTGAGTTTCCACATTGGGCAATGCATAATTCTATTATGTGCTGTTAAATTGATTAAAACAAGTGAGTAGTGATGGACATTGGTGGTTTTCGGTCGAGTCTGATCTATCATTATGTTTAATGCAAATTTTTGGTGATATTTATTTGTTATTTTACTGGGAAAGATGGACTTTTGACAGGTTTATTAAGAGAAAGGCAAATGGGAAAGAAGAAAGCAGAGAAGATGACATATGACAAAGTAGAGGTGGTAGATAATGGGGATGATGTGTGGTGGTGGTTGATTTGTAGAAGCATCGGAGCTTCATTTTTGTGTATCTCTGTGTTTGCATTGTTAGTTCGAGTTGCCGTGTCACTCCATCCTTACTCTGGAGCTGGCAATCCTCCAAAGTTTGGTGACTATGAGGCTCAGAGGCATTGGATGGAGATCACTCTCAATCTTCCAGCTAAAGAGTGGTACCGTAACAGCACAATCAATGATCTTAGCTACTGGGGTCTTGACTATCCTCCCCTCACTGCCTACCAGAGTTATGTTCACGGCCTTTTTCTTAGATCCTTTGATCCAGACTCAGTTTCTCTCTTCACTTCTCGTGGTCATGAAACATATCTGGGGTTGGTATCGTTATAATTTTTATACCAGTGAGTATTTTCTTTTCCTTTTCTCTTATAAGTTATAATACATTCTCTGTTTCTCCTTGCAGAAAACTACTGATGAGGTGGACAGTTTTATCCTCTGATGCTCTGGTATTCTTTCCTGCAGTTTTTGGCTTTGTTTCTGTATATCATACCAGTCGCACCAGCAGTCGTAAAGCTGACATAGTATGGCACATTGCAATGCTTTTACTCAGTCCATGTCTGATATTAATTGACCATGGTCATTTTCAGGTATCGATATCCTTTGATTGCTTCTTTACTCCTTTTCTGTACCTTTTTTGTTAAATTGTGAAATTATACAAGTTCTCATTTGTATAAAGCTCTGTTTCAGTACAATTGCATCAGCTTGGGTCTCACTGTGGGTGCTGTTGCTGCCATCCTATCCCAAAAAGAGCTTGTAGCCAGTGTCTTATTCACACTTGCTCTCAACCATAAACAGGTGTTTTCTCTAATCTACAATTACTTTGCTTGCCATATGTAGTTTAGTGTACTGAAAACCCTCTTAATCAAGCCTTGGATGTGCTGATTTATTAATTGGGCTAAACAAAGGGGTCGAGTTAATTTTGTTATAGTTTGTGAAAATAACAATTCCTTTTGATCAAAGACGTGTCATAATTCATGGACTGTCTACATAATTTAATATTTTTCCCCGTTCTTAAAAATTTCCTCTTATAAATACGGCATCATAAAATCATTTTGTGATGTGTTCATTATATGATTTCTTTTAACTGGGGATTGTTAGTGTATGTAAATTGAAGAGTAACAAGAACTCAAATGACGTGCTATTATTTTTATTTTATTTTTTTGTGTTAAGTTTTCTCAAATTTATTCGATGGAATAGCAAGAGAAAAAAAGAGAGGATATAATTATTTATGTGAAATGAAGAATGAAGCAATGCATTTTTGTGTTTATGTGTGTATATAGTAGAAGTTTTATGGAATCTATTTATGAAACAAAATACAAGAAGGATGACGGATTGCTAATTGTTATATATATGATTTAGATGAATGTATGATTCCTTTTAAAATTTAGTGAGATTATTTCCCTGACGAAGAGTGTAATTGGGTGCAATAACGTTGCTTTCTCTTATGAAGTGTGCTTGATGAGTTTCCTTGTGGATGATAACAGTGACCACTATCATGAATATGTAGACAATCTATTTGCAATACCACTGACAGACCAGTCATAGAAGGTTTGAAGGAATGATAGCCTAATAGTTTTATAATTCCTTGATTTGACATCTTTACAATTTATGCCTGTGATCTTAGGTCTGGCGAATTGATCTCTAACTAAAGTGTTTTGATTAGATCTCTAGCTAATGTATTTTGATTGATCTCTAGCTAAACTCTATTTTAACATGGAATTTTATCTATTTTTGTAGCATGATGTTAAAGTAGATGCTTTTTTTTTTCCTTGTGTTATTCTTGTTATCAAATTTATTACTTTCATAGTTTCATTATTGTTACAATTGTTAATGCTATTGTACAGATGAGTGCATATTTTGCACCTGCATTTTTGTGCCATCTCTTGGGTAAATGCCTAAGGCGTAAGAATCCTCTTCTTGAGGTGTCAAAACTGGGCCTGGTGGTCATAGGAACATTTGCTGTTATTTGGTGGCCGTATCTTCATTCAACAGATGCCATTTTTGGGGTAAATAGTATTACATTTTTTATTTTTGTTTGATAGAAAATTGCATTGCTTATAGTTCTGGATTCATCAATAATAATATTGTAGTTCTTTGTGCTTTTCTGGCATAAACATGTGAGCTTTGGCTGTATGTCACGGGCCGCAAGCTGTCATGCCCAGGAGCCCAACAAAGGCCACAACTATGCCAAGCTCTTGGAAGATTCTAGAGACTTCTCCACAATTCCAGCATTGGTCAAGCTTCTGGAAGTCTCTAGCAACCCAACCCTCTCTACACCATTCTTGTATCTAGCTAGATAGTTGTAGAATAATCTAGAACCTTGTAAAGGCATGTAAATACATGTAGAGTATTCTAGCTAGGTGTAGAATATTCTGGAGACTTAATCTCCTTTATTAGACTAGATTAATCTAGAACATTCCTTAAGGAGGTGGCTCACCTATAAATAGCCAACCCCCCCTCATTTGTAAATCATCCTAGAATTCTTACATTAATACAACTCTTCCTTTGAGAGTATTTGTGAGCATTCTAGCGATCCAGAGCATCGTGGTCTTCCGTCGTAAGTCCCACCGATCCTCTGTCTCCGGGCTCCCCATTTCAACCCTCTCCTGACTCTCCTCACTCTAAATCGCTTCCGCATCTTCACACTCGGCAACGTTCGTCCAAGAACTTGCCCGAGTGTCCCTCTTACAAGGCTTACTTAGCAACGTTCCCACGGAAGTTGCCTAAGTGCCGCACGGGTGTGCCTAGATGAAATTCTCACCTCGTGACAAGTGGTATCAGAGCAGGTCGGTTCCAAGCAGCAGGGTTTGGAGCTCGTTACTAGGCAATCACAGCTAGCACGAGTCATGCACTCCGATAGCGAAGTTGTCGCCAAAAAGCAATCACAGCTAGCACGAGTCATGCACTCCGATAGCGAAGTTGCCACCATAGAGCAATCACAGTTAGCACGAGCCACGTTCTCCGATAGCGAAGTTGCCACTAGAGAGCAATCACAGCTAGCACGAGCCACGTTCTCCGATAGCGAAGTTGCTCGATTCGAAATCCAAACGCTTGTTCGTGGCGACCAACGTTCCCACAACAAGCAAAACAAGTCCAAGACACTCTTCATTCAGGCGGAATCCCTGCCCGAGCCATGCAGGATGCAACCCGCCACAAAACTTGAGGTGTTATCTAGTTCTCCCACTTCTCCACAGAACCAGCCGACCGTAGGCGTTCGAAGGAGCAAGAAGTGCGCAAGCAATGGGAAGCGATCGAAGGCACCGAGAGAAGGCACCCGAGATGACTGGATCACCTTCGAAACCTAGCCAGCCCACTTGCGTCGAGTTAAGGATGAGAGACTCGAATTCGGTCTCTCAAGGGAGGCTTCCCAAACCGAAGACCTTCCGCATGAATGAACCAACTTGTGGCCAACTCCAACATACTCAGCGCCCACGCAACGAGGACGTTGCGAACTTAGGTGGGGGAGGATGTCACGGGCCGCAAGCTGTCATGCACAGGAGCCCAACAAAGGCCACAACTATGCCAAGCTCTTGGAAGATTCTAGAGACTTCTCCACAATTCCAGCATTGGTCAAACTTCTGGAAGTCTCTAGCAACCCAACCCTCTCTACACCATTCTTGTATCTAGCTAGATAGTTGTAGAATAATCTAGAACCTTGTAAAGGCATGTAAATACATGTAGAGTATTCTAGCTAGGTGTAGAATATTCTGGAGACTTAATCTCCTTTATTAGACTAGATTAATCTAGAACATTCCTTAAGGAGGTGGCTCACCTATAAATAGCCAACCCCCCCTCATTTGTAAATCATCCTAGAATTCTTACATTAATACAACTCTTCCTTTGAGAGTATTTGTGAGCATTCTAGCGATCCAGAGCATCGTGGTCTTCCGTCGTAAGTCCCACCGATCCTCTGTCTCCGGGCTCCCCATTTCAACCCTCTCCTGACTCTCCTCACTCTAAATCGCTTCCGCATCTTCACACTCGGCAACGTTCGTCCAAGAACTTGCCCGAGTGTCCCTCTTACAAGGCTTACTTAGCAACGTTCCCACGGAAGTTGCCTAAGTGCCGCACGGGTGTGCCTAGATGAAATTCTCACCTCGTGACAAGTGGTATCAGAGCAGGTCGGTTCCAAGCAGCAGGGTTTGGAGCTCGTTACTAGGCAATCACAGCTAGCACGAGTCATGCACTCCGATAGCGAAGTTGTCGCCAAAAAGCAATCACAGCTAGCACGAGTCATGCACTCCGATAGCGAAGTTGCCACCATAGAGCAATCACAGTTAGCACGAGCCACGTTCTCCGATAGCGAAGTTGCCACTAGAGAGCAATCACAGCTAGCACGAGCCACGTTCTCCGATAGCGAAGTTGCTCGATTCGAAATCCAAACGCTTGTTCGTGGCGACCAACGTTCCCACAACAAGCAAAACAAGTCCAAGACACTCTTCATCCAGGCGGAATCCCTGCCCGAGCCATGCAGGATGCAACCCGCCACAAAACTTGAGGTGTTATCTAGTTCTCCCACTTCTCCACAGAACCAGCCGACCGTAGGCGTTCGAAGGAGCAAGAAGTGCGCAAGCAATGGGAAGCGATCGAAGGCACCGAGAGAAGGCACCCGAGATGACTGGATCACCTTCGAAACCTAGCCAGCCCACTTGCGTCGAGTTAAGGATGAGAGACTCGAATTCGGTCTCTCAAGGGAGGCTTCCCAAACCGAAGACCTTCCGCATGAATGAACCAACTTGTGGCCAACTCCAACATACTCAGCGCCCACGCAACGAGGACGTTGCGAACTTAGGTGGGGGAGGATGTCACGGGCCGCAAGCTGTCATGCACAGGAGCCCAACAAAGGCCACAACTATGCCAAGCTCTTGGAAGATTCTAGAGACTTCTCCACAATTCCAGCATTGGTCAAACTTCTGGAAGTCTCTAGCAACCCAACCCTCTCTACACCATTCTTGTATCTAGCTAGATAGTTGTAGAATAATCTAGAACCTTGTAAAGGCATGTAAATACATGTAGAGTATTCTAGCTAGGTGTAGAATATTCTGGAGACTTAATCTCCTTTATTAGACTAGATTAATCTAGAACATTCCTTAAGGAGGTGGCTCACCTATAAATAGCCAACCCCCCCTCATTTGTAAATCATCCTAGAATTCTTACATTAATACAACTCTTCCTTTGAGAGTATTTGTGAGCATTCTAGCGATCCAGAGCATCGTGGTCTTCCGTCGTAAGTCCCACCGATCCTCTGTCTCCGGGCTCCCCATTTCAACCCTCTCCTGACTCTCCTCACTCTAAATCGCTTCCGCATCTTCACACTCGGCAACGTTCGTCCAAGAACTTGCCCGAGTGTCCCTCTTACAAGGCTTACTTAGCAACGTTCCCACGGAAGTTGCCTAAGTGCCGCACGGGTGTGCCTAGATGAAATTCTCACCTCGTGACAAGTGGTATCAGAGCAGGTCGGTTCCAAGCAGCAGGGTTTGGAGCTCGTTACTAGGCAATCACAGCTAGCACGAGTCATGCACTCCGATAGCGAAGTTGTCGCCAAAAAGCAATCACAGCTAGCACGAGTCATGCACTCCGATAGCGAAGTTGCCACCATAGAGCAATCACAGTTAGCACGAGCCACGTTCTCCGATAGCGAAGTTGCCACTAGAGAGCAATCACAGCTAGCACGAGCCACGTTCTCCGATAGCGAAGTTGCTCGATTCGAAATCCAAACGCTTGTTCGTGGCGACCAACGTTCCCACAACAAGCAAAACAAGTCCAAGACACTCTTCATCCAGGCGGAATCCCTGCCCGAGCCATGCAGGATGCAACCCGCCACAAAACTTGAGGTGTTATCTAGTTCTCCCACTTCTCCACAGAACCAGCCGACCGTAGGCGTTCGAAGGAGCAAGAAGTGCGCAAGCAATGGGAAGCGATCGAAGGCACCGAGAGAAGGCACCCGAGATGACTGGATCACCTTCGAAACCTAGCCAGCCCACTTGCGTCGAGTTAAGGATGAGAGACTCGAATTCGGTCTCTCAAGGGAGGCTTCCCAAACCGAAGACCTTCCGCATGAATGAACCAACTTGTGGCCAACTCCAACATACTCAGCGCCCACGCAACGAGGACGTTGCGAACTTAGGTGGGGGAGGATGTCACGGGCCGCAAGCTGTCATGCACAGGAGCCCAACAAAGGCCACAACTATGCCAAGCTCTTGGAAGATTCTAGAGACTTCTCCACAATTCCAGCATTGGTCAAACTTCTGGAAGTCTCTAGCAACCCAACCCTCTCTACACCATTCTTGTATCTAGCTAGATAGTTGTAGAATAATCTAGAACCTTGTAAAGGCATGTAAATACATGTAGAGTATTCTAGCTAGGTGTAGAATATTCTGGAGACTTAATCTCCTTTATTAGACTAGATTAATCTAGAACATTCCTTAAGGAGGTGGCTCACCTATAAATAGCCAACCCCCCCTCATTTGTAAATCATCCTAGAATTCTTACATTAATACAACTCTTCCTTTGAGAGTATTTGTGAGCATTCTAGCGATCCAGAGCATCGTGGTCTTCCGTCGTAAGTCCCACCGATCCTCTGTCTCCGGGCTCCCCATTTCAACCCTCTCCTGACTCTCCTCACTCTAAATCGCTTCCGCATCTTCACACTCGGCAACGTTCGTCCAAGAACTTGCCCGAGTGTCCCTCTTACAAGGCTTACTTAGCAACGTTCCCACGGAAGTTGCCTAAGTGCCGCACGGGTGTGCCTAGATGAAATTCTCACCTCGTGACATGTAGCTTATAATGTTGCATTTGTTCTGTCCTCCAGTTTGTCTTCGGAATGAAGCTAAGCTATAACTTCATATTTTTTTCCATGTTACTTTATAGTTTGTTTCTATACATTAAGATAAAAAGAGGTCATTCAACTCCGTTAACACATTTATTTTCTCCAATCTGAGATGTTTCCATAAGATCAAGGACTAGCATTCTTAATGAAAAGACTTGTAGGGTAAAACAAAGGATGGTATCATTTTCAAATTTAGAAAGTAATGCCATAAAAATAACCCAGGTTTGGGTACTTGTTTAATCTAGTGAATTTCTCTAATAAAAAGACTTGTGAAACATGTTCTCTTCCATGGGTTTGATAGCAGTAGTCTAATGCTTCAACTTTGTCATGTGTTCCATACATCACAAATGATAACTATATCATGGAAATTTATTTCAAAGTAATTATATGTCTACCCTTTTTTCCAAGACATTAAAAGGATTTCGAGGCTTTAAAATATTCTAAATATTTCCATTTTGATAAGTAAATTTTGAATATGGTGTACTATCATGCCGAGTACTCAATAATTGCTCTACCTTAAAGTTTGTTATCAGTGCCTCGTACAGGTTCTTTCTCGTCTTGCCCCTTTCGAAAGAGGGATATATGAGGATTATGTGGCAAACTTTTGGTGCACAACATCAATTCTCATTAAGTGGAAGCAATTATTTACAACACAAACATTGAAGATTATTAGCTTAACTGCAACTGTTTTAAGTTGCCTACCCTCAATGGTTCAGCAATTACTGGCTCCGAGCAGCAAAGGGTTCCTGTACGGGCTTCTGAATAGTTCTTTGTCATTCTACTTATTTTCTTTCCAAGGTAACTGAAATCTCTTCTTTTTTCTTTTGCCATTTGATTTTACTCTGGCTTTTATCTCATGTATCAGCCTCTTGAATCTTTTCCTGAATTAAAATATGCAGTACATGAGAAATCTATTCTGCTGCCGCTGCTGCCTGCAACCCTATTAGCGCTGGAAGAGCCTCACCCTTTTAAATGGTTAACACACCTTGCCTTGTTTTCCATGTTTCCTCTTCTTTGTCGTGACAAACTGGTTCTACCTTATGTGGCTCTATATGCCCTTTTTACTCTTCTTTATCATGCACCTGGTCGATGTAGTGGAAGAAGCAAGACGAGCAAAACTGATTATTCCTCTGTTGCATCAATCATGATCGGTCTTCTTTATGTATGTTCTTTTATTCTTCATATTGTTTACTTAACAATGCGTCCTCCTGAGAAGCTACCATTTCTCTTTGAAGCAGTCATAATGCTTCTATGCTTTTCTCAATTTATGTTGTTTGCATGTTACACTAATGCAAAGCAATGGTGGTTGTCAAAACGTTTGACAACAGATAAGGAAAAGAAGCATATTTGATTCCTTGTGTTTCTGAAATTAGGCTCATGCTATTAGAGCATTTTGTTTGGTTCTTCTCGAACGACTCGAACACATAGAGCATGTGCTAACTTGCGAGTTATATGAATGAATCATATCAATTGTTAGAATTTTCTTGGTTATTTTTGCCTACTTATATACACTATTGTAATTGAAATTGTTAATCTGTACTATTGGGTCATTATATGAAGTAGAAGAATTCAGCTTATAAGGGAAATCTTGTGGTGTCATCGTGGATGTTCTGGGTTTTTTGGGAGTTGGAAATTGATTGCAATCACCCGCAAATCACAACAATAGGTGGTGTTCAAAACATATTATGTCTATCTATTTCTCGAGTTTCATTTTATATTTCCAAAAACCTAAATGATGTGAGATCGGAATCAAAAAATAACCTTACAGTTACTAAAAAGTTACCATATATATATATGACTGAAAATTGGGATTTTGGAAATTGGACAATTTGACATGATATGATTTTGAATAATGATATTGAAAATTTACCCAAATAATATGACTATGGTTTGTATCAACAATATTAATTATGAGATTATATATTGATGATCCGACAGTTACAACTGACAATTCCCTTACTCTTATCACCTATAGATTTATAGTATCGAATGCTTTCTTTTTCTTTTAAGTTTTAACACATATTAGACATGTTGGTCCCACTAAAATTGTTCTCTTAAACCAAAATAACAAAGTATGAACGACATTGTATTTCAACGAAGTTGCAATTAATTTGTTTGCCCAGTGCCGGTGGTCGTCCTGGTTGAGTCGGTCCAATTATTTTTCATGAGCAATGGAAACAAAAACAAACCGAATCTGTAACTTTGAGGCCGTACACAGCATCTATTCCATCAACAAATCATTGGTTGCATTTTATGGAGTTTTTAATTTTGGGTCTCACAAGGCCATGAGAATATGTTCCGCTGAACCAGAGAAATTCATGTGTACATGTCTAAATCTATAATGTCTGCCCTTCCCTTTTTGACTGAAAACCGGTCAATAAATTCCCTTCTTGCTTTCTATACATATTATAAATTTTCAAAGTGCTTTAGCAAAAAAGTACTTCTGAGATTTGAAAGCGCTTCCTATGAATTTACCTCTCAAATGAAGAAAACTATCCGTTAAGTGCTTCCCTAAATTGCATTATAAACGTTGTGCTGCCTCGTTATCGCTAGACCCTTATGTTCAAACTGTAACTTGCAAGGCAAGGCAAGGCATCCAAGTGCGTTTTTAGACTATTTATAAAGGAGTGAAATTAGACTTTTTTAACTTGATAGCTTTTTTATTTTTTTATTTTATAATACCACTTGCAGCAGGGTCGGAGCCAGAAAAGTTTGTTGGGGACCGGATCCGTCCCTAACTTTTGGTACAATGACTGAAACATAAAATATAAACCGACTGAACGAGAGTCTTTTACCATCAAACCCAATTGGACGGTGATAACAAATTCTCGAAAGCACTTTGAATTAATATGTCAATAATTAATGGGTAGTTAATAATTAGGAGATTAGGATTCCCTAAACTCTTTCGGCTATTGATGACAATTTTTTAATCTATGTATGTTTTAACTGCAAATACATTATTAATATATTATCTTGAAGAAAAGTAGTTTTACACTTGCTATATAATGTTAGATATGTTTCACGCACCGACTCACCAATCACTATCGTTGGATTAATGCATTGATTTTTCGAAAGATGATACGGCTATTGATTCTTCAAAAAACTGATTCTATCATATCATACTAATTATAAAGTTTTTGGTAAATTATTTTTTCTAAATTTGAAGGTTTGTAAGTTTGAATTGTTTTAACTACTTTCGGCTAGGGTCCATGCATCGAGATTCTGCTTTTAGAATACATGACTTTGCCCTTTGAAACGCCTCCTCACAAATGCTTTTCATTCTTAAGTTCATATTAGTGATATTACTATACAACTATGTGTTCCATGCATCTTCATGTTCAATTTGATTTTGTAGTGAAAAATATCCCGGATTCCAGTTGCCAAACAGCAGATGTTATGTATATATAAAATGTAAAACTAAGTAGCTTAGGTGAGAACAAAATATATACATAAAGCCTTGGTTTATGTCAAATCTCGAGAAATTTTGAGCACTAAGTCGGTGCTCTTTCTTTTGTTACCTCTTAAGTACTATTACTATTATCTTTTATAGTCATAGTAACTAGCTAGTTTATAGCATATAGAATTTCTAGTTGTGTAAAAGGTTTTATAATCGAATCATACCCACGTAATGATGCTGGTGAATTTCAGGAAAACTTGAATGAATTTAAAACTACTTGAGTGTAGAACATACTATAATAGCCTGTATTTTTTTTTTCTCTAGATGTGTCATGTGATCAAATTTCAAATAAGTTGCTGTGGTGTAATTATGTTAATAATCTCCAAATTAAGAAACTTATTAAAAGTGGTCCTAATATCTAAATCAGGATAATGATTTGTCATTTCATTACTTGAATTAGAATTCCATGCTCCGAATAATGCAAATCTGAATCAGTTGAACGTTGATTTAAATGCATTAATATGCATGTATCTTCCTTTATTTGGCATCTGAAATCTGAATCATCGTGTCTTAGCATAAGTTTATTTTTGACAAATTGTTTGTGACTCTGACTCACTACCACCCCTGCATGTAGATCTAAAGTTCAAATAAAACAAAGCATTTTTATTTTATTTTCTTTCCATTTTAAGTCTCCAGTTATTTACTTTAATTTAATCAATTACAACATTAAACGTAATCAAAAGTAATCACATTAATGTAATTTTTGCATAAAGCATACATTTATATTAATATAATTAAAATCATATTTTGAATCATCAGAAGTGATGACTTTTGAAAGCATTACACATCCTCTTTTTATTTATTTATTTATTGTGTAAAAATTACCGGTGTAGCATTTATGTGGAAAACAAGAAGTAGACAACAATGCATGGGTTAACTGATGATTTATGATTATTTATTATTGCATGTGGGCATTGCATGGTAAGTCACCAAAAACAATGAAAAAAACAATTATATGCAGAAATAAATAGAGAAGAAGTTCATGAAAAAAAAAGAAGATAAATAATTACATGCAATATGCAAGCATGAATTATATATATATGAATAAATGCAAAGAAATGAACTATTATTCCCATGAAAGTATTAATTACAGTCTAATTAATTAGTAATTACGATTCTCTCTGATCAAGAAAATTTGAACAGTACTGATTGACTTGTCAGAGGCATCTTTCTTTTCCAGGTAAATTGACCCTTTGAAGCTTCTATATTCTATCAAGGACTTCTTTAATTATTAGTTTTATTTTATAAATTTATATTTTTTATTGACCTACTAACTGATATTATCTAATATCACACTATATAATTATTACAATGAATACATCGTTAAGATATTATTAATTTACTCACCCATTTTATCAACCATTAATTATATACTTAAATAAAACAGAAAAAAAAAATTAAATTATTAGAGGATACAAATCATTTTATATAAGTTTCAAGCCAGAAAACAATAGCCAAGATCAAATAAATAAATAAATATAGTGTGGTTTCTCTCAACCAAATCTAATTAATGTTTATTACATCAAAATGGTATTACTCTTGTCTTGTGTGATGTTGCGAATGATGCCAAAAGGATATCGGTGCACCGAGATAATCCGGTACATGAAATCTGGACTATAAGACCTATACACTGTTTATATATATATATATATATATATATATATTCTTATTATCGGTTTGAATTGATATCAGATATATCAGTTTTTTATATGTGGGTCATTGGATTTAAATGTTTTGACTTAGATTTATCCACTTATCAAAACTTCTTTTAAATTCAATGGTCTACGTCTAAGGAACTGATTTATTTTGTGTATATAGATATATACATATATTGTTAGTTGTAATACGTAAAAAAAATCTTGTTCGAATCTACAGAACATAACAAACAAAAACAAAATGTTAGGGAATCGAGACCCGTGTTTCACACGGTGCCCTTAAGACAATTTCACCGTATGTGTATAGCGATTGTCTCCCAAGATATAACGATTCAACAGTGGAAGTGTGAAACACAACCACTCTCAACGAACTCAAATCAAGTTCGAACTTACCAAGCTTAGAAGAAGAAGAAAATCGAAAAGAGATAAGAATGAACTTCTAAATTCGTGATTGCAAGAATATGTATATTCTAGAAGTGTAGACTAGAGTTTCTTATATAACCAAAGTCAAAGAGATTGATTTGGAAATTGCTTAATTACTACGTTTTAAATGATAAAGGAAATTTAATTAAAAAATAACCTTCTAAAAGATTTATTCCTGATTGATCAATGATTCTGATCACTTAGTGATCAAGTAAGTATCAGAATCTAAAACGGAAATCAATTATTTCCTGATCAATAAACTGATTTAGGAAAAATTAATTTCTAAATAGTAACAAAAATTCAGTTGTACTCTTACGGTCCAACCAAAGTAGCATTTGTGTACGCAAGACGTGCCCTCACACATGTTGATAAGCTACTATCACACAACTACTTATATACTACATATAAGTATTTTACCCAACCAATATGGGACGTATATTTTCCCTACACAATGGCTCACTTTGAGACTCAATTTCTCATTCACCCATTAATCGATTTGTGAGTTTGAGTATACCACTTCGAAGCTCTTACGAAGGAGAATTCGAATATACATTGATCTTTCATTTTCATGAAATCGATCATACTCAAATGATGCTCTCAAACCGCTTGTTTATCACAAAGTTTCCAACATATATATATATATATATATATATATCATGCAACGATGTAAATTGTCGATAGATATAATGTCTAAGTGTTTCTAGCCTATTTTTTTAATAGTCTATTTTTCTTATATAAACTGTTACAGGTTTGGAGGATGGAAATAAAATTCGAAACACATAACATCAAATTGTATATAAGGAATATACTACTTAGCTAACCACACCTCGTCAACATAGTAATAATCTTTTAAATAGTTAAAAATATGTTATATATTTAGGGGGACTTGTAAATAACCCATGATATTTGATGAAATATCAAATCAAACATTTTAATTTTAAAAAAAAAATATATGAAAAAAAAACCTAATAGCCGAAGTTGATTTATTAGTTGATTTTAGTTCAATACAATATAATATAAGTATTTAAATAATCTTCTATGTAACTGGACTAAAAAAACAATAAAAGATAAATCAAAATATACTAAAAAAAGAATAAGGAAATAAAAATATATAATATTTTTTTTTTAAATTTTAAAAATATTATAATCAATCAAAATAATTAAAAATTATTTTAAAATATAAAACTATATGGAGGAGAACATGTATGTCTTATCCATATTTTTGTTTCTATGTTAAATATTATCTATTATTTATTTTTAATTCTTTTTTTTTTAACTTTAAAGATTTTTTTTATTCATTATTATCTTATAATTTTTTTTAAGAAGTCCGTGTTATTATTATTATTTATTTATTTATTCGATTTAAATAATATATTTCATTAGATTTAACTAAAGTGAATTAACGATAAGATTTTTAGCTGATTTTATTATGTATATGAATTTTGCTATTATACAAGCGCCTTATGGTTATAGTGAAGTTGGGCTTTTAATAAATTGGAAATTAATTTTGAAAAGCATGTGATAAATATCATACTTGTGGCAAATTAAATTGCACTATAAATTTATCATGTCACGATGGACATGCATCCTAGCTTAAGAAAATCCATTCCTGAAAGAATTTGAATCCTCTCCTCACCTCATGTTGTCATCACCTAAATCAATGAAATGGTATATTAATCATAACTTTTAGTTATATAAAACTTAAGAATTAATAGAAATAATCCAGAATATTGATTTGCTATAATAGATTATAAATGTAAGGACAAGGTGAGGAGGGGTTACAAATTCCATTTTAATTAATTTGTTGACAAAATGAAATAACGTAAAACATATCTCATTCAGCTGTTCAGAATTCAGATTCGACATCTAAATAATATGCATGGAGGCAATAGCATCATGCATGCATAGAAAATGAGAAGCCTCCAACATATACGCTAAGAAAAAAAGAATTCAATATGATCAACTGATCAAGTAATAATCAGGACTAGTCAATATTTGATCATTATTTTAGCAACTTGTGAATTCCTATATATTGGTCAAAAATTATAAGGACGTTTTGTGTTTGTTTCTTAAACATTATTTTTTTGTGTGGGTCAACTGCAATATCAGATCTATGACTAAATCATATTAAAATTGTTTTCTTTCACAAAAAGGAACAAAATCCCAGCTGAACAAGTTAAGTATGATGTATATACCGGTCCAATTAATTATGGAAACGAATAGAACATGAGAACACCAACAAATATCGGGGGGATGAAGATAGAGACTGTTCATTGTAATGGACGGTATCAGATCACTAGCCAATATAGTTTGGTGTTAAAAAAGAAGAAGCGATAATTTATGATGAAATTATTAGTTTGATTTGACATTTTATCAAGTAAGATAAAATAGCTATAATTTTACTTGTCTTTTTTTTTTTTACTTGTTTTTCATGTATTAAACTATACTCCTTTAGTTAGCCTTATATTACTCAAGTTAAGGGTATCAGAACACCGCTCAATATAGTTTGATTGTAAGAGTGTTCATTCAATCTAATAATATCCTAAGACGTCGTCAGTGTGAAGAGTACAAACTAATCAAGTGACTCGTATTCCATCAAGCATTAGGTTCTCATATTCATTTACTATCAACTGAGTCACTGAGTCAGTCCTAACCACGTCAGCAACTCAGCTGTGTATAAGGTCTCTATTTTTGTATAAGTTGGAAAAGCAGAGTAATATCACCGGATGGTGAGCTCTTCCTTGGCTAACAGAATTCTATTAGAGGGTTGTTACAATTTGTGTATAAATAGTGGCTTCGTGTAATTGAAACTGATTTTGGAGAAATGGAAATGAAATTCTTCAGTTACACAATTCTCTCTCTACTCTTATTTTCTTTCATTACTGTGTAAGTTCTTCTTCATCATAGTCAGCCTGTCATCGGTACATGTGGTATTTAAAAAAAACTTAACTATTTTCTCGATAAACGTAAAACTCTCTTAAGAATGTCACGTACCAAAGTAGAAAGACAAAAAATACTAATCAAATCAAACAATCGAGTGTGGGTCGAATCAATCGGGAAAGATCGCTGTCAATTTCTTCACTGTAGGGAGGTTATTTATTGATTTCATCATAGTTGAGAAAACCACTGAAGAGAAGATTGATCGATCTCCTCTAGTGCAGGTAGGGGCGGTTTTAGAAATTTTTTATACATTTTTTGGGGGGTTTTAGAAATATTTTTGAAGTTTTTCAATTTTTTTCTTTTTAATTTTTCTTAATTCTAAGTTTTTGGTAACACTTGTTGGATAGTTAAACCACAAAATCTTAAATTATTGTTTTACCAACTTTTTTTTTCTCATAAGTTATAACACATTCTTTTGGCTCATTAATAAATAATGAGAGTAAAATAGTACTATATTATAACTTTTTTGTCTTTTTTATTTTGAAATATTAGTACTTTCGTCACTCTTGTTAGTGTTAATAATTAAACAATTTATTACGTCAATATTTTTTATTGGCTTAATTACGTAACAAAAGGCTTTCTTTTAAATTCGTAATAATTATAGATCTATCATTTATTGATATTATATATTTTTTTTCCATATTATCTTTATAACTCTTTAATTTCTATTATTTTCTTTAACCTTATTCTTACATTTATCTTTTATTTATAAATATCTCGATTATACATATATATATATACTAATTATTTTTATTCAAATACCCGATTATGTTGAGATGATTAGCAGGGTTCCTCTTGCCCCTTGGTGGAAGGAGGTATGGTCTTCTTTCATTCCTCCCTCTCATTCTTCGCTTTCGTTTCGCTTTTTGTATGATAGACTCCCCACGGAGGATCGCTTACCATAAGTAATGAACTTTTACGACCCACAAGAAATGTCATGTACTGATTTGGGTGTAAGCACCTCATCTCATACACCCACCCCCACCGAATCCATTCCTACCTCTCACACATTTAATAATTCGTTCATATAAATCACCGGACCTGAGACCTCATGATGTTCAAGCAAAGCCTTGACCAGTTCTACTACTCATTTTAATTTGTTTGCATAATGTTTATATATAAAGTATACATGTTATTAAACTTTTATTGACTATTTTTAAATCAAAATTTTATTTCCGAATATATAAAATTTATTTTATAAGATAGACAAATTAACATTTATTTTAGCGTTTAATTATTATTTTAAAAAAATCATATATTGTCAAATCAAAGGATATTCATTAATCGTACCCGAGATAGAGAGATATTTCTCTACATTTTACAATTTAATATATAAATGTAAGACTTGGATCCCTATCTCAAAAGAGAATGAAAAATGTAAATGAACTTTTATAAAAAATGGTTTTACATTTTAGATTCTTATTATTATATTTATAAATGAAAATAATATATTTTTTCATAATTTTTTGAATAATTAATATACAAAATTGAAGAAAATTTAATTATTAATCTATCTCTTAGGAAAACTTTTTTTAAAAAAGGGAAAATGTAGTCCATAAAATCGTTATTAACAACAAATATTATTTTTGTCCCAAAATACCTACCTAACAAAAAATTAAGTTTCAACCTTATGTTCCTTTTAGGAGCCAAATAGCTTGTTTCTAAAAAATGTATACGGCGTGAGTTGTATGTCTTAAAAGACTCTCAAATAAGACGTGCAATAGGTAAGCCGTAACTAATCCATTTTTACGGTATTCCTCAAATATGCACCGTCTTTGAGAAATTATGTATCACTATTACGACTTACACCGGACGTAAATCATGAATAATAACATTTACGATATACCATTTATGTGCGCCGTAAATAACCCAATCTGTTGTAGTGTCCGGTTCGAGTTGAGGTTGGTTCTTGGATGGAGTTTTTCTCTAAAGCCATGGTCGTCTCTTTTGGTGGCCAAATTGGTATTTTATGGAAGGCTTCTATTCATGGTGTTGTGTGGAGTATTGGTCTATTTGTAATAGGAGGATTCTTGAAGATGAGATCGTCAGTTTTTGTTTTGCTTTGTCCTTGGTTTGGCGTGCGGTTTTGGATGCGGATTGGCTGGGCTCAAGTTGCATGTGTAATTGTGTTGAGGATCTCGATCCTCCGTCGTTTTGGTCTTCTTGGTTAGCCTCTGAAAGCTCCGGTTATTACTCCTGTGAAGGGAATCAGTTGGTAGATGCGCTTTCTAAACATACTCTTTCTCTCAAGGATGCTCATGGTGGTTATCGACTCCTCAGTTCTGTTCTACTTTGTTTGCAACGATGGACTTAGTCGTTCGACGTATATATTTCGTTAGTGTTAGTTTTTTATCTAATGAGGATTGTGTGCCTTTATCTAGCTTCTTTTTTATTTTTATATATGGATACTGTCTTAAAGTTGTTCAGCATATAATCTTTGTTGATGCTTTTTTTCCCATAGTCCAATTTGATTTTAAAAAAAATCAAACACTATTTGGAATCAATATAGATCACTATGAGTTATCACAACAAAAACGTTTCAAAAAAGAGTTAAATAATTTTTATTGGCCGAAGAGATGTGTTATTTTGCTTTAATGTATTGTTTTGTTTTGAATTTTTTATATATATACTTACGCTTTATAATTACTTATTTTTGAAGTGTAATACTATATATATTCTTCATTAAGTGTAAATAATATTTTATTTTTAGTTACATCTGACTATTGAATGTTAACCAAAAAGAAATTTTCATATATTTTCTATAATTTTATTTTTTTTCAACATTATCGTTATTTCATTTATAAGGATACATGGATTTAAATTGTATTGTGCATTACTTCTTGTTTTCTAGATTTCTGAAAGTTTTCGGGAAAAACTTGGAAGAATGGAAGCGTGGCCATGGTACTGTAATCACCTCCTTGAAAGTTTCTGATCTAATTAAATGAGCGATGAAAATGAATTCTCCTTTAAAGAAATAACCAAAGTTAAAAAAAGAAAAGAAAAAACTAAATTATCTAATGAAATGGATTATAATTGTTTTTTAAAACCTCGGTACCAGCCGGGCATGGATATTGTCATGCATGTGTCTGTGTCAGATCTTCCTTTAATTTGTTTTATTGAAATGAGATCCTGCTTTAACTGAGCTGATAAATATTTTTTTATTTTCCAAGGTAGAACAATGCTGAAACCAGTGAATCTTCTACACGTTGGGGTTCCATTCAATTTTTTTTTTCCTAAAGAATCTGCTTTGACTTTCAATTTAATGGGACGAAAAAGGAGATAACCGGCTCGGGAAAATTTATTTTTAGTCCTTATAATTAATTGTTTTTATAGAATTTATCCCCCACAAACCTGATGAAATTTAAAATTCCGACTTCACCTCTAATTATGGCAATTAGACCTGCACCCGAGGGCACGCGCTCGAACCCGACCCCTCACAATTGGGTTTGGATGTATAAAACCCAAACCCGTTGTGGGTCTGGGTACAAAATACAACCCGAAACGGGTTCGGGTATGAATTTGAAAAAAAAAATTCTCACCCAAACCCGCTTAAAGGGTCATTCCTTTTATTCATGTTTTTTCGATGTGAGATTGATTGAATATAAGGCTCACCCTTTACTTTCTATATAAGTGATATTTGTCTTTGTAGTCGATCGTATTTATAATTAATAAAGTCGTCGAGCTGGACACTAACAACCTATAAAATAAAAGAAAATAAAGTGGTGACCGAACCATAAGAGATAGTGGTTCCTATGGGGGACTTTCCGACGCTCAAGTAAGTATAGTATGAGAAAGTAAATAGAATTAAAGACAAGCAAACCGTGGGTTTGACGTCTCTTATCGAGTGTGGTATTGATGTTAAGTATTGAACAGGTTGATGCTGAGCAGGTGCTGGGACTGCTGTCATCTTTGTTCGATGGTTCGTCAAGACGGAACATATCTCGAACGAGAGTGTAGGTCAACTTACCAAGCGTCGAGTTAGATGAAAGATTTACGGAGCTATGGCTTCGCATGTATGTATTGTAAAAAGGAGGACTCTTTCTTCTGAAGAGAAGTGTGTTATTTATAGTGACGGCTTGGGGCCACCAACGTTCAGCCCCTTCAAGTGAGAGCGTGGAACTTGGGTCATTAATAGCCCGTTTAGATCCATATGGATCTGGTGATTTAAGGCAATTAAGCCCATTGTCTGACGCTAAGTTTTGGTTAATGTTTGATATGTTATTGAGGTGTGGTCAAAGTCATTTAATGGTTCGTTTGACCACGTGTTTGCATTGACCAGACATTTTAGTGGGTTGTGACTGCTTTGTGTGTGTGTGTGTATGTGTGTCATGTGATGGGTATTATGAGCCTCATTTTGGCCCTTTTGATAATAGGCTTGATCGTTGGGCCGTAAAACAGTTTTTTGATCACTATCGTCTTTACAAATTGTTAACTTTATATGAGTTGAATATTAATAACCCTGATCTTCTCTATTATTTCCAAGTTCATTTTAATATTTAATATTTACATATTTTTTGTAATTAAAAAATAAAACAATATTTTTTTTAAAAAAAAATTACAGGTTGGTAGGGCGGGCATGGATTAATCCAAAATCGTGAAACCCAAACCCGCTTAATTTCGTTGGTTCGTGGGTCGGGTTTGGGTGGCAAAATCCCTAACGGGTTCGAGTGTGGGTTTCGTAAAACCCGTCAAACCCGACCCATTGCTATTCTTATCGCCCATGAATTCACACCGATTCTCTTCCCAAATCTAGTCTAAGCTCACCGACCAAGTTCACCTTCTTATCCTCCTTGTTTGATTTACAAATTCTTACTATTTAAACTTAATTAACGATATAAACTCTTTGTAACACACTAAAAAAACATTCCTGTTTATGTAAAAAAAAAAAAGCATTCCTTTTTTATTTACACTTTCAATAATTCAAATTTGTAAAAGTACCCTTGATATTCGATCAAATTCGAAAAACAAGAAGTTAGGTAAAAATTACTGTACCAATATTAGCCTCAAATTTCGAAACATTAGAGTTATTTTTTTGAAATTCAGTTAAACCTCACATGGGTTTTCGAATTCTCTCCGCCTTCTACAATCATGCTACCATGCTTTATCTATATTGTTAAATGACAGTTACTAATAGCTAGGGGCGAAGCCAGAGCTTGTTGTTCGGATGGATAAAATTAAGTATAATTTATTTATTTTTTTGGTATACCACCTGTGGTGTAGTAATTTGAACCCGAGACATTGTTAGATTTCTACTTAAGTCACACTAGGCAGTAAGTACCAATTTTGTTTTTAAACAAACCTTACAACAAAATTTTATCAATTAGAAAGTAGGTACGTAAATACAAATTTTCTCTGATGAGCACACAAGTGCACAACTGTAAGCATATCTTGAGCATATTAAGAGCATCTCCGATGGTAATATGGGTTGTGAAAAAATTAGATGCCACGTAGGATGAACAACCACTTTATTAAAAAAATTATCTATAATGCAAACTCTCTAATACAACTTTAAGCTGAGGTGACAACTTTTTTTTAGAGGTTATCAATATGACTCTCTGATTTTAGAGGGTCAGTTGGACAATCATCTTGTTAGCCCAGTCAACAACTACTATTGTCTTCTATTTTATTTTATCCAACAATTCTAAAGTATATTTATGGAGACCAATAATAAATTGACATTTCATTAAAAACAAGTATTTTATAAGTGAAGCATTGGAGACCACTTTTTCATTTATATGTATATCAAGTTTAGTTACATGCCACATATGAAGCAATTGGCTTGACAATGTTGACATATCACCATTTCTTCAAATGCAAGCCACATTACCAATGGAAATGTTCTAATACACATCACCGCACTTTTACCATATGTATTATTATGATTAATGTTATGTTGCTGACATGATAAAAGTGTGATGATGTTTATTAGTATGCTCAAGATATGTTCACAGTTGTCTGCTCATCAGAGAAAAATTGAGATAAAAAGATATAATGATCCTTGTATAGAGAATTGAAGTTGTGCAGAATTGCATCTCACGTTTTATTATTGAACAATATATATACAGAGATATTGAACAACAGTTTTGTTACAAGCGAAACAAGAAATCCTACTTTGAAGACTGGAAATCAAGAAATCATAAAATAGGAAATCCTACTTAAAAGACAATTGAAGTAAAACAGGAAATCAGGAAATCATAAGACATGAAATCCTACTTAGACAATCTGTACAATAAAATAGGAAATCATATTTTAACTATTTTAACTAAACTAATACTTCATATACACGAATAACAAGATTGACTGAATCACATTAACTAACATTATCTTTAACACGCCCCCACAAGATGGTAGGCATTTCTGACACACCAATCTTGGACCATAACAGAGAGAATTTAGTCTTGGACAAAGGTTTGGTGAGCGAGTTAGTTGATCAGCATAAGCGATATGTGAGACTCGAAGCTTACCACTTTAAACCTTTTCCCGAACGAAATGAAAATCAATGGCAATGTGCTTTATCCGGGAGTGGAACACATGATTAGAACTAATAACAGTGGATACTGAAAAAGGCAAATTATAGGTTTTATTAATTTGACAAGCACTACATTAATTGCTAGAATTACTAGATGGAAGAATAGACACTGCTTGGTAAGACATTAATTTAGATTAAAAAATTGGTGATGGATGACCTAATCGACAATGCCAATCAGAGAGAAAGGCCTTGACGCTTGAAAAAGAAATGATGGGTGGTTTTTCAAGCTGAACATGAGATGGCCGCTCGTAGACTCCGTTCCTAGTCTGTCATTGCATGAGTTGTGCACCCGTATGAAGATCCTTCACAACAAAATAGAAAGGCAAAACTTCAACAGCGACTTGGTTAGATACATAAAATTTTGAGACATATATCAAGTTTTGTTTCATGTTGGGTACGCACAAGTCATCAGATAATAGAAAGGATGAGTTTTTGATAGGTAAATATAAAGTACCAGTATGAGTGATAGCCAAACCTGAGCCGTCACCAATCATAATGTCATCTAAACCATTATACGGTGAGTGCAAAGACAGGTTCTACAGACCAGAGGTGACATGGTGTGAAGCACCTGAGTCAAGAAGCCATTCAGAAGTGGACGAATTTGGTGCAACGAAGTATGCACGTGGTTTCCATTGTGTACGAGAGTCAGTCACATGCTGACGTTAATTTATACCGATCGGAGAGTAGTTACAGGCCGAACATCTCTTAGCTGTGTGCCCTTGGTCTTCTCACAATTGACAGAAGCCACTGTAGGTACGGTCTTGAACCGCCGAGCCTGTTTGTCGGAGAGGAAGGATTTCGGGGCTGGAAATTTATGGCAACTGGCTTATGTTGTTGTGTTGGTTGTGCAGTCGACCTGCTGTTGCTAAAATTTCAATTATGATTGGCCTGGTTACCGGTTTTGTTGGGTTTGGTAACAAATTTTACCGTGATGGATAACTTATTGTTGTTCGAATTTCCTTGCTTCAAGACCGCCTTAAAGTTGAGTAGTTTCTCATGTAGTTCTTAAAACGTGATTGCGGAATCACAAGCACGAATTGCGACGGATATATCTTTGAACTCATCTCCTAGGTCATTTAGAATTTTGACTGTCAAATCTTCAGAGTTTTCTGGAGCATCGAACATAGCCGACTAGTCTGCAATGCTTTTGGCATGTTGTAAGAATTCAATTATGGATTGCGAACCTTTTGAGATGTTGGTGAGGACGCCTTTGAGGTACATGATGTGTCCTCTGGAGGGTTTTGCGTATGTGTTAGCAAGTGTCGTCCATACATCATGTGCAGTTTTAGCAGAAGCGATAAAAGGGATGATAGACAGTGATATGGAGCCAAGTATTACATTTAGTAACAATTGATCTTGCCTGGCCCATAAGTGATGCCCGGATTTGGTGTGGTGGTATCACCAAGTGCGAAGGTTGCTGGAGGACATGGACGTGTTCCATCAATAAATCCCATGAGATCAAAACCAATTAGAAGGGTGTGAAATTAAATTGAAGTTTCTATTAGCGATAGTTTGTCGTTGTGAGTTTAAGAGGTGTTTGAGCAACTATGTTGATGAAGAATATGATGTTGTTTCCAGATGAATTTTTGGACGAGATGACATCATGGGTAGAGGTAGAGGATGAGATGATTGTTACAGAGGTTGAGGAGGAAGAAGAAGCAGAGGTGGCCATTGTTGGAGCGTTTTACTCTTTTGAGTTATTGATGCTCTAATTCCATATATAGAATTGAAACTGTACAGAATTGAACAATATATATACAGAGATATTGAACGACAATTTTGTTACAAGTGAAACAAGAAATCCTACTTAGAAGACAGGATATCAGGAAATCTTACGTAAAAGACAATTGAAGTAAAACAGGAAGTCAGGAAATACTAAGATAGAAAATTCTACTTAGACAATCTGTACAATAAAATTAAAAAAATCCTATTTTAACTATTTTAACTAAACTAATACTTCATATACATGAATAACAAGATTGATTGAATCACATTAACTAACACTATCTTTAACGGTCCCTAAAAACATTTTAAATGATTAACTACAAAACATGAAAAAAAAATAGCAAGCATATAAACTAAATGAATATTTGTTATGACTTTAACAAATGATTTATATATGTAATTCAAAACTTGTTTCTTTTATTTATGGAATGAACCGAGAGGATATGGAAACATTAATGTGTTTGAATGTTATTAAAATATTGAGTATATCACTCTAATGAATCTATTGAAATATATATCAATTAAATTAAATTATAAACTATATACTATTTTTGTAAATTATCAAAAATGTTAATTTTGTAATATTTTTTTCTGTATTTTTATTTGTTTTTTTAACCAAACTATTTAATATAAACTTTTAATTTAGTTTTATTATTTTAGAAAATGCTGGTCTGGACTGAAGCCCATGCTGGTTTTCAAATACCTCAGTCCCTACTAGTAACATCCACAAAATTTAAAAATTTAAAAATTTAAAAGAAAATATTTTAGCCTTTTAAGCCAACTGTAACTACGCTGATATAAGTATAAATCTACCCGAAATATCATTTGTTAATTACGGAGAGTATTGTTTTTAATTAATAGATTTATGTGGAAATTTGGCGATATAAATAGAGTAATGCTACTTTGTTCCAATTATTTAGATATATCCAAATTTAGTGTTTTGTTCAAATAATCGGGACAAAGTGGTATTATTATATCATTTAAGAATAATGTTATTTTATTAAAATTTGGTGTTCAAATCTGGTATCCAAATTATATGGTATCAATATGTAATCCATTTATTTGAACAATAACATTATTTAGTTCAAATATGATGTCCAAATGATGTGTCATAATTATAATTTATTGATTTAAATTGTATTAGATTTGTATGAATTAAATTTGTTACTAGTAATGTTAATTTGTCCAAATTTGGAATCCAAAGGTGATTACCAAATACATTAAATTGTATTAAATCCATTTAAATGAGTGTCTAAATCTAGTAATATAATTATCTAAATTTGACACCTAAATCTGTAGAGATGGGAACCTTATTATCGGTATAAATAAGGTGTCTCTCCTTCTCGGGTTACCACACCAATATAAACTCTCTTTCTTCTGTGTTTGTCTTTGTTTGTTTGTGAGCATGGTGGAGCTGACACCGATTCTGTTTTTGATATTTATTTGGTTATTGATAAAAATTTGTTACGATACACTCTCATGTTACTGGTTGACACCCAGACGTATCAAGAGGATTATGGAGAAGCAAGGAGTGCGTGGCCCAAAGCCCCGCCTTCTAACCGGCAACATCTTGGAAATGGCCTCCTTAGTCTCCCAATCCACCGCCAAGGACATGGACACCATCCACCACGACGTCGTTGCCCGTCTCCTCCCACATTATGTTACATGGTCGCAACTATATGGTGGAAACAAACTTTTTCTCAAAAATAAAATGGTGTATATGGTACTGATGTATATATGTATATATAGCTTATCATATTTATGTGTGTGTTGTAGGGAAGAGATTTATATATTGGAATGGGATCGAGCCACGGATGTGTTTATCGGAGACTGATTTGATCAAAGAACTTCTTTGTAAGTACAGCACAAAAGCTGGAAAATCGTGGTTACAACAACAAGGATCAAAGCATTTTATTGGCAAAGGTTTGTTGATGGCCAACGGTCATGATTGGCATCATCAACGCCATATCGTAGCGCCCGCATTCATGGGAGATAGGCTCAAGGTGATCATTATTATTATGTAATCACAAATCATCAGAAATATGATCAATTTTTTTTTTTATATATTTTTTTAAAACGTTTGGTTTTGATTTTGGATTCTGTTTTTCGTTGTTGTTGTGCAGAGCTATGCAGGGAACATGGTGGAATGCACAAAGTCGATGCTGGAATCACTTCAAAACAAGGTTTCATTAGGCGAAAACGAATTCGAAATCGGAGAGTACATGACTAGACTCACAGCTGATATTATATCAAGAACCGAATTCGATAGCAGTTATGAGAAAGGAAAGCAAATATTCCATCGTTTAACACATCTTCAACAGTTTTGCGCTCAAGCCAGTAGGCACCTCTGCTTTCCAGGGAGCCGGTACTTGTTATATTTCTTTTTGATTCTGCATATGGTGAATTAAAGGGTTTAAATCTTTCGCATTTTTCTTTTAAATAAGATTCCATCTTTGGCTATAACCCCTTTTTTCCGTCTTGTCTTGTCGGTTCAAATTCCATTTACAGATTACATTAACGAAAATTGTTGGATTGTTGGATTGTGACAGGTTTTTTCCAAGTAAATACAACAAAAAAATAAAGTCATTGAAGATGGAAGTGGAGACATTGTTAATGGAGATAATACAAAGCAGAAAAGACTGTGTTGAGATTGGGAGGAGTAGCTCTTATGGAAATGATTTGCTGGGTATGTTGCTCAATGAAATGCAAAATAACAAGAGGGGAACTGGATTCAGCTTGAATTTACAGTTGATAATGGACGAATGCAAGACTTTCTTCTTTGCTGGACATGAAACCACAGCTCTTCTTCTAACTTGGACTGTCATGTTGCTTGCTAGCAACCCTTCTTGGCAAGAAAAAGTCCGAGCCGAAGTTAAACAAGTCTGCGGCGGCGACAAAACTCCCTCTGTGGATCATCTCCCCAAACTCACTCTGGTAAGCTAAATTTCATCTCTCTGTATATTTATTTTTCTAAACATTAGATACTGACAAAAATGACTGAATTAATGTTGTATATTTTTCAAAACATTAGTCATTAGATACTAACAAATATGACTGACTGTTTGAATCGGACTTATTCTGACCCTATATGATGTTTCGAAAGAATTAAAAAGAAATATATATTTACTTTTTTATAATTTTTACCAAGCTATATGCTCCTCTACTTGTGCTTTTAAACAAAAAGAATGGTTATTTGGGCAAAACAAACTTATCCTCCCCAAATCCTAGTTGCAGAATTTTTTAGCGATTGAAATGAAAACAGAAAAAGCATATTCAGAATACAGAACACTAAAAAAATATTTAAAGCGGTGATAAAGTGGTGGGAGTGTTAATGGTCCCTATGTGCTCTTCTGTGCCTAAGTTTGTTCCTTTTTAAAATTATGATTATGATAATCAATATAATCAAGACAGGCCTGAGTGAGTCTTTAGATCTTTTTGATGGATCTCCACTTTTAGGATTTATAATCTAAATACAAAGGTTTAAAAAAATGATTAAAAATCTTTTAGAGCAGCCTAGCTGGAAATGCATCAAATATGCTGAGACAAAAATTAGAATCAACTACGAAGACATTTAAAAGAACCTGGCATTGCCCTGAATTAAATACTTAATAAGAACTTGGCAAAACTTAAGAAAATATATATTAAGCACATCATCACTACTAGACCTTAAATACCGGTATTTGGACCCTTCTTGACAAGGAGATTCTAACATCAATAATCTCATTTTTGAATGAAATTATACCGTAAGACTAATTAATTATCTAAGTCGCATGATCAGTAGTCTAGGTCTTTGTTACGTTGTTAGATTGGATAAAATTGTACATATGTCACTTTTATATGTTTCTTTTTTTATATATTTAACAAAATATGTTATTAATTACAGTTAAACATGGTAATAAATGAATCATTGAGGCTATATCCACCGGCAACAGTGCTGCCGAGAATGGCCTTCGAAGATATAAAGCTGGGAGACCTCCTGATCCCAAAGGGACTATCAATATGGATTCCAGTGCTTGCAATTCATCACAGTGAGGAATTATGGGGAAAAGATGTAAATGAGTTCAATCCGGACCGATTCTCTTTTAGGCCTTTCAGCCCTGGCCGCCATTTCATGCCTTTCGCCGCCGGTCCAAGAAACTGTGTTGGCCAGTCATTTGCCATGATGGAGGCCAAAATCATATTGGCTATGCTAATTTCCAAGTTCAGCTTCAACATTTCTGATAACTATCGACATGCACCTGTGGTTGTTCTTACAATAAAACCAAAGTATGGAGTTCAAGTATACTTGAAGCCTCTAGATCAGTGAGTTGAGTGACATTGACATATCATCATGAGAATTTATAGTTGAGTTGGTATTCAATCTAACAAACGTGTGGTTAAAAAATATATATATTATCATGAAGATTTTGTAGTTGAGTTGTTATAATTTTGTCCAAAATTTCTGATTTCCTTTTGCACGTATAATTATGACTATTTTTGAGCAGGAAACTTGGAATTTCTGAGATGAGTGTAAGTTCATAGTTTCAGAATTGTTTTATTTGTCATTTTCTTTTTCTCTTTTTTTTTTTCCCATTTTACCTTTGAAAAATAAATGAAAAAGAGATCCTTCTCTCTATATTGAATAAAAATGTTCCAATCAGTTTGATTCTTGATACCCTTTTAATTGAAGTATCATGTTACAATTAATTTTTACTATGGAAATATTACTGTATATTTTAATAAATATTTTAGAATACATATCGTTAGAAAAATTAATAGTATTAATATTATATATATATAAAGAGAGGAAACTTATCGGTATTATTTCACACGATATTAAAGTATGGTTCATAGCGGTGGTAACTATACCTCTCAATTAGTCTCGGATTTCAAGGTCAAATCTCGTCTTTTTTAGAAACTTAGGACCAGTTTGGTATTATTTTTGAAAAGTTAAAATCAGATTATTTTATAATTTTAACATAAAATGATGTTTGGTAAAATTTTCAAAAATGATTAATTGATAATCTAGCAAGTTTTGCCAATGATTTTAAGAAGCAGATGAGGGGTTACTTTTTGAAAGTGATTATGTAATAATCTATTTCAGCATTTAATGCTTCTTTTAAAATATCGTTATTATCCTTATGAAATCAAGTTAAAATCATTTATATTCCTTATTTCATCTCAAAATTAAATATTCTATTTAAATATTGATTTGATTTATAAAATCTTTTAAACATATTTTCATTGTTCTTATGGATTTTTTTTTTCCAATTTAAATATTTTACTTAAATATTCACTTAATATATGTAATTAATGAAAAAAAAATGAATTATGGTCTAAACCTATGTACATTTTAGTCATTGTAACTAATCTCAGTACTTTTGTAATAAAATTACGAAACATATGTATACTGCTTTTGAGCTATACAGTGATTTTAAAAATACAATTAACCAAACATCTGCTGATTAATTTCACAGCTGATTATTCCTTCAGCACAACTAACAGTGATTATTATAAAAGTTACAGCAATATCAAACTGACCCTTAAATAAATAAATAAAGAATAATACTACTTTGTTCAAATTAGATATCCAAATCTGGTACCTAAATGATGTAGTAATACTGTAATCCATTCATTTAAATCATACAAAGCTAATACAATTTAAATGAATAGATTACAATGATACCACATTATTTAAGCGTCAGATTAGGACACCAAATTTGGACTAAGTAGCATTATTGATAAATAAAACATCTATTAAAGTATATTTGAACAGAAGTTCATTATGTTTTTAGGCCATTTTGTATGTGGTATCTAAATCTAAGAAAACTACTATATTTACCCCCTTAAGTTCTTTTTTTTTTTAGAGGAAATCCACTCGAGATTTTAAAATAACGTGTTTTACCTCTTATGGTTTCAGAATTTGCTATTTTTCCCTACCATTAATATTTTATTAGAATTATGCTAATTTGTCCAAATCTAGTATCCAAATGATGTGGTATCGCTACAATCCATTCATTTAAAACATGCAAATCTTATACAATTTAAATGAATGGATTATAGTGATGCTACGTCATTTGGGCATCGAATTTGGACAAAGTAAATTTATTGATTCCATTAAATGTTGGGATGATTACACCAAGACTAGGGATAGCATCAGGTGGTCGAGTTTTGGTAAACCCGAAACTGTGAAATATTTTCCAACTCAAATTCGACTGTGAACCCAAATAATTTCACGGCTTCAGGTTTGGGATCCATCCGTGGGTTTTGATGAAACCTAAACCTGCCCGCAAATCTGCAAAATCATTTGCATTTGGGTTTCAACTTGTCAAACCAAAACGTCGTTTTGAGTGTAGAATTCTAATTTGCTTATAAAGATGCCATTTTGATTTTGAATATATATATTTGTTTATTTATATCGGTTTGGGCTTATTTTTTCAAACCCAAACCCACTTCGGATTTACATTTTACACATAAACCTGATCCGCAATCAGAATAGCAAAATCCATACTCGACTCATACGGTTCAAGTTCTGATGAAATTGTCATCCCAATTGAGACCCTATGAATTTGGCAAGTATACGTTTATCTACTCTAAGTTCTCATGCTCTTAAAATTGATTAATAATATAAAAAAAACAAACAAACAAATTGCCCATAGGTATTAAACTTTAGAAAGATGTTAATCTTTTTTATAAACAAAAAACTGTAAAGCTAGTATAAATGATTTCAAAATTTAGATCTCCCCTGCTCTTAAGTATGGATAAGTTGGTGATGGGCATTTTCAATGGAATAAAAATTTAAAATTTAAAATTCAAAAAGTCAAAAAGAAAACTATTTTTGAAATTTTAAATTATCTTCATTTTTATTATTTATTTTTTATTATTTTTAATTTTTACATAAAAAACTGTATTTTTTAAAGTAGCTTCATTTTTAAATTTAAATTCTTTTACTATTTTTTTAATTTATTTTTTAATAAAAAATTGTTTCTAAATTTTTTAAATTATGTGTGCTAGCCTTTACTTTAAAAAATATATATTTTATTTTTATAAAATTTCAATAGCTATGGGCAATTTGTTATTTTATTTGTCAATCAAAGTCAAATATTAAAAAAATGGGAGTTATGAGTAGATAAATACATATTTACTTTCCAGACGTACTTACGTCAAACTTAAGGGGATCTCAGTATATTTACCTTTAATTGTTTGAAATTTTGAAATTTGGAGTAAAAAGGTAAACCTATTTTGTTTTTGTTTTTGTTTTTTTTTTAAGTTGTGCTATCTAAGAAGTTGGATTTGTGGTAAATAATAAGATGTGATTGATTTGATGGTAAACCTCTCATACCTACTTCCAAGAAGTTATAGGTTCAAGTCTTATCTCATCACCCAATCCTAAAATACTATAATAGTTTCAAAAACAAATGTAAACTCTTTTAGAAATAGAATGTTAAAAATGACAATTATCAAATAAGCCCCCGACCTTTTTTTAATTCTAAGTAGCTTGTTACTTTTACAAATGACCAAACTAGTCCCTAAATTTTAGGGATGTCAATAGGGTGAGTTCGTGGTGGGGTGGCCCTCCATGCACCTTGCCCCATTTATTTTTGAAAGCCCATCGCCTCATAAAACCCCTCATTAGATGGAGTGAGGCAGGGCTGAGCGGGGATATGCTTTCCCCATCCGTAGAAATTGTGAGAAATGTCACTTTTTTTGTGGTGAGTTGTATGATGTCACCGGCTTAATAAGTTAAGTTTAAAATACACTTATTATGGTGAACTACCAATATTACCCTTAAATAATCAATTTTTAATTTTATTTATACTTTTATCTCCACACTTTGATCACTAAAAGTAGTAACTCCTCTCTCTCTCCAAAAAACTTGTCTGAAAATCGATCTACAATTTATCTGAACATGATCCAGTTTTTTTGATAAGTTTACGAGTTGTTGTATATGTGTTAGAGATTTTGTTACATTGATTCGAGTTTTTTTTTTAATATGTTTACGTGCTATTTTGTAATTGGTTTGAGTATTTTTTTAATTTGTCTGAGATTTTTTACATTGGTATAAATATTTTTAAACTGCTGCAAATAAGTTTATAATCTTGGACAAAAAAGCTCAAACCCTTAAGAAAAAAGCTTAAACCCTTAAGAAAAAAATTCGATACCTTTATAAAAAAAGCTCGATCCCTCACATAAAAAACGTTCGATCATGTAAAAAAAAAAACTCGATCATTTTAAAAAAAACTCGATTCATCATAAAAAAAAGTTTGATCCCTTACAAAAAAAACTCGATCATGTATAAAAAAAAAACTCGATCCTTAACAAAAAAAAAGCTCGATCCCTTACAAAAAAACTCGATCATCTATAAAAAAAGCTCGATCATGTATAAAAAAAACTCTATCCCTTTTAAAAAAAAAGCTCGATCCCTCATAAAAGAAGCTCGATCTCTTACAAACAAAGCTCGATCATGTAAAAAAAAAAGCTCGATCCTAAACAAAAAAAAACTCAATCTCTTACAAAAGAAGCTCGATCATGTACAAAAAAGCTCGATCCCTCATAAAAAAAGCTCGATCCTTAACAAAAAACGCTCAATCTCTTACAAAAAAGCTCGATCATGTACAAAAAAGCTCGATCCCTCATAAAAAAAGCTCGACCTCTTACAAAAAAAAGCTCGATCCTTTTAAAAAAAAGTTCGACCACCGCGAACTCGACGAGGAGTTCGACCCTCGAATGCGTCTGCATAGCACAACTCTGTTGCCGTTCAATTGGTTGTCTGGGTTTCAACGAGACTTTTTCTCTCTACATCACAACTTTATCACTGTAAAATGAATGAAAGAAATCTAATGTGGAACAACTATTTGAGGTATTTTTATCCGTTCATAATAATTTATGCATTTTAAACATAAGTTATTAAAGCAGTGACAGTGTTGAAATGCCACCACCAAAAAGTGTCATTTATTTTTTGAACTCATCCCCATCCCCACCCCCACCCAAATCACCCCATCAACTCATTTATCTAATTTTTAAAAAATCCTGTAAAAAATAATAATAAAATAATAAATATATATCCCAATGGATATGATATAATATATAAAGAATTCTAATAAAAAAACTATTGAAAATCATCTCATAAATATAAATCTTAAAACTAAACAAAAAAAAATCATTTTAAGGCATAAACATTGAACTACATAATAAAATAAATAAATAATATTTTTAAGAGGGGTGGACCAGGACGGGGATTATAAAACCCATCCCCACCCGATGCTTATTACGGGTTTTATTATCTATCCCCATCACCACCAAAAAAACTACAAATGTTTATATAATAAAAATAATTCAATAACATAATAATAAGAAAATAAAACTATTTTCGATAAAAGCAAACAGGAAAAAAAAAACCTAAAGAATGAAAGAAAAATAGTTAATAAACTATTAAAACCATTCACTGCCAAACGATGAGGGAATCCAGTGGTGGAAGTGTCCCCTTTATTTTCTTTAAGAGTAATATTATTTTGTCTCAATTTGATGGTAAAATCTGGTACATAAATAATGGGATAACATTGCAGTCCATATATTTAAATTGGATTAGATTTGTATAAATTAAATGAATGGATTAGATTATTGTCACATCATTTAAACACCAGATAAAATAATATTACTGTGTTATTTAATCTTTAAAGGGTATTTTTGTACTATCATATAAAAATAACATTTGAGTTAGTAGACTAACTGAAATTTCGTTGGAGGATGAAAATGGTACAATGTTAAAAAATTAGGGTCCCCGTTAGTCACTTTTGTAAAGTCATAAATTATATAGAATTAAAAAATAAATAAATAAACTAAAAATAATTGAAATTTGATGATAAGCATTATAAAGCGGCTATAATTAAAAAATGGAGAGATGGAGACGTTCTTGGAAGAAGGGATTAATTTATTAATAAAGGAAGAATTATATAGTGATTAACATATATTCTTTAAAATACTATATAAAAAAAATCAAACTATATTTATTATCTTATTTGTATATTTATTATCATTAAAAAAAATATAGTCTAATTTTTCTTTTATATTTTCTCAACTTTTACTTTAAAAACACATGTTAACAATGTGTCACATATTTAGATCAAACATGGATTAAAATAATAATGAGATTGGGGCTGTTTAGATAAGCTTCAGATACCCTTAAAGAAAAAAAAAATGGAATTAAAGAAAAGCATAGGATGTAAAAGTGTCTTCTTTACTTTGATGCTTGATATAACACTTGTTAAATGATAGTTTTATTCTTCTTCTAACTTTCCACCATTAACATTTCAATTGATATTGTTGAAAAATAAGCAACTTGTAACTGGCAATGATAAATGGTTGGGTCAGAACAGTTCTGGATTTTTTTTCTTTAAAAAAAAAGAAAAGAAAAAACAAAATAAGAAATTAAAATAAATAAGGCAGAAAAGAAAAGGAATGGCTTTCTCAGCCACCGAGGCTATCATCTCTTAGCTCCAGTCTGTGAATCTGCTTCTTCCACTAATTTTTTTCTTAATTTTTTTTTCTTCTTTCAACGACCGTTGTCTTTGTTTTAATTATTTATTTTTGTCTGTCATTGTCTCATATACACACTTGCTAAGAAAAATTCCTTTATTTATATGTTTATATAGATCATGCCAAGCTCCTTTTTGGGGCGTGCAAATGCTCTTGTAATTTAAATTAGTATTAAATTAGTATGTACTCATGATATGGCTGCCCGTTTGTTTGTTTATACGATGACTCGGTTATAAAGGTTCTTTTATTTTCTTTTTGATAAGGTTCTTATAAAATTATATCGATTTTTATGAATTTTGATCCGAATATTTTGTAATGATACTATTAATATCCCCATTATTAAATTATTTATAACCACTTTTTAAAATTTTAATTTAACAATATAAAATGAACAATACTTAGGTACTGACCGATAAGGTACTGACCTCACCAATGAAGTGGTGCCACGTGACCTATTTTATTAGATAATTATAAAAAAATTAAAGAAAGAATGTCACGTGACAACACCCCATTAGAGGGGTCAGTACCTTGGGTACTGACTAGTTAATACCCAAGCATTTTTCATATAAAATTAAATAGTTTAATTAAAATTTTTAATTTATTTTCAAGATTACCCTTTTGTATATTTTTCAAACTTAATATACCTCTTATCTTTTTTTTTTTAAATAAAAAAAAATAAAAAATACACTTCATCTCTAATCTCTATATACAATTTTATCATCCATTTGCAGAACTTGTTTTTTTTTTCTTCTTCTTATTTCATGATTTGAAATAATCTATGTCATTAGGGTTAGGGGTGGGCAAAAAACCAATAAACCAATAAACCAAACCGAATCGGTGAACTGAACCTATCCAATTGCTTTTTTGTTCCGGTTTTCTTAGGTTGGCCGGTTCAGTTCAGTTCATTTTTTTGAAAATCGATTGGATCGGTTTTTTTTCCAGCTCTCTATCCCAAACCGGAAACCGAATCGAGATCCAACTTACAAAACCTAGTTTAATGTTCAACATTACATGAAACTATAAAACTATGAAAGAGTGTCACAACAGATTATTTTTTTCTTAATTTGCACACCTTAAAAATCGTATGAACACCCCAAATTAATATGTTTTTAAAATTCCAATAATACCCTTGAGTAAAATTACTAAGAGGACTAATTGTTTGTTAGAGTATCTCCAATGCAAACGTGGTTTACGAAAAAAAGAGGTGCCACGTAGGATTAATAGATATTCTGTTAAAAAAATGTTTCTCCAATGCAGCCGTTCATATTCAACCTTAAGCTGACGTGGTAAAAAAAAAATAGACATCGTCAATATGACTGCCCACTTTCAGACAGTCTGTTGCACAACCCTTTTTCAGGTTGAGTCAACAAACATTTAAAATTGACATTAATTTTTCATCTACTTTTGCTAAAGAAATAAAATAAAATAGAAAATAGAAAATAAAATTGGACACGTCATTAAAACCAAATGTGTTTTAAACATAAGTATTGGAGATAAAATTTTAAGTTGGTCATCTATCAAGTCCATATTTATGCCACGTAGGAAGCAAGTCTTTTAACATTGTTGTCATATCAATAATAATTCATATGTAAGCTATTTTTGCACTTGATATGCTCTTAGTACACCAACCAATAATTATTAATTAGTTTCCTATTTTATTCTTTTGTAAAAAAAAAATATTAATGGTTTGATATTAACATATATCATAAAAACTCTTTCCATTTTAATAAACCCTAGATTCTCATTTAAAAATATTTTCAATTTTTTTTTAAGGAAATACAAATTGATTGCTAATTATGGGAAATGAATCAAAATCATGAGACAAATTTGGCTGTGAAAAAGTAAAGTTTTAAATTAATTTTTATTAGAAGAACAAAATCATTATATATATATATATATATAAACAGACTTTTAAATTAACCACCTTATCTATAATTTTTTTTTATTTCAAACACACTTTAGACTTTTTTTATTTATCAATATTATATGTTCTTTCTTGTAAAAAAAAATTAGATGTTCTTCAATTTCAACGAACACCTATGTGGTTCTCCAATAAAAAAAACTTAAAATAGATTTTTAATGAAAAATAAATAACGAAAAATGGAGTTTGATTTTGAAAAACCCAAGAAGAGAAAAGAAGTAGGGAAGAGAATTAAAGATAATGACAAAATTTGAAATAATATTAAAGTTGATTAAATACCATAAAAATAGTCATAGGTAGTGTGTACTTACCAAAATACAATATACCATAATTAAAGAAAGGGAATTTTTGGCATTAAGTGGGGCTTATTTACAAATTATAGATTTAAAAAAAATGATGGGTATGATTACGAAATGAGTGTAAATACAATTTTTTAGGGGGTGCTATTATCGCCACTCATTATTTGGAACTAGCATTTTCAATTTGTTCAAAATCATAATTTAATTTGGTTGAAGGCTCAAAAGGATTAAAATATGAAAATATGTGTGACAATTAAAGCCCATGAATTTGGCCCAGAATGACCAAAACCGAAAAAACCGAAACGAACCGAACCAGTCCAATTCGGTTGGTCTTTGATCGGTTGACATTTGTAAATTTTATTGGATTGATATTTTCAAAAACCGAAGTTTATTGGTTTCTTATCTATTCTATTGAAAAATAAATCGATCTATTAAACGCACAACCCTAATTAGAGTTTTGAAATAAGGAAAGTGGAGTTTTATTAGTTAATTTTGTACGGGATCTCTTTTAATAAAATTATATGTCTCTTTAAGTAATTTGATAAAAAAAATACTAAATAATTTAAAAGATTCGGTATAAACTGTTCAGCAGTGGATATGCCAATAGCACCACTCTTTTTTTTTAAGGATGATAAGTAAGTTAAATGAAATATACATATAAATAAAATTTGAAATTTTTTCAAGCACAAAAACTATTTATCCCGATGATCGAGCCATGATAACACTAGTTTTCGAGTTCCCCTTCCTATGTTTGTTGCTTAATTCTCGAGTAAAATCAAGTGTTTAATGACTCTATTGGGTGTTTTTGCAGGACTTCATATTAAGGGTATCATTTGGGTGATTCGAGTGAAGTTGGGACTCAAAAGCGATGGAAATCAAAAGATTGGACAAAAAGGCGAGCTGTTGCGCTCGTGGAGTGTCATCATGGGAAACCGTGACACTATGAGCGATAACAACTTGTTTTAAAAGTTGCCCAGAAATGTCGCTTGGAGATCACGCACGAACTGCCAAAGAAGCGACATGTCGCGGTCCAAATTCCGTCATGGGAGACCGTGACATACCGAGCGACAACAACTTCCTTAGCATTGTCTCTCGAGTTGTCGCCTGAAGAACTGTCGCGGAGCAAAGAGGTGAGGTGTCATGGTTGGATTTCTGTCATGGACAACCGCTATAATCAGTGACCCGACAGTACGATGCATGCATCCTTTGGTTGATTCTTGACCTATTTTTGGACCCATATAAATAACCATATGAGTTTTTGGAAAGGTAGCATCAACCACACGAACATTTTGACATTTCCATCCCTCCATTACCATCCTTGGACATTATCATTCATCCATCCATCTTGGAATCTTGGAAAGCAAGAAGAGGAAGCTTACAAGTTAAGGAACCTCAATGGCCAACTTTGGTTTCTTCATTCACTCTTCTTTGTTTTATTTCCTTTCATTGATGTGTAACTAATTTCTAAGTTAGGGTGTTAATGTAAACCGGTTGAACAACTCTTTGTAATCCTATGGTCAATGTTTATTAATTAATTACATCGGTAGTCTATTTTATTGTAATACTTGCTCTAATTCTTTCACTTATGTTCAAATGAGACCTCGATGAATGTTTGTGTTAGGATTAGTTAATCTATGATGTTGAGGGTTAGATATGGGTGACCATCTCATTTAGTCCTTAACTACAAGCTTAATAACTGAGTAAATTTCCATATGCATGACCATGCTATGTGTGATTTGGTTTAGAGTTTTTAATTAAAAATTAATTCTAACCCTTACTCATTACATGACCTTGTGTGAGTAATAGGAAAGATTAGGTGTTTCATGAAACAAACCCTATCAATTGGAATTAAGTGCTTTAATGAGATTTATGGATTACATTGAGAAGTTTAACTAGGTTGCATTAATTCCCTAACATTCCTTCATCCTCGAATTTTCGTGTGAGCTTTTATGTTACTTAGTTTATTGAAATTTTTACATATTCGTGAGTTAAATTACCAACAAAAGATAAGCATTATGCCATTTAGTTTTCAGGCACTTAGATTGAGATTAAATTAGATTAATTAGAGTTCAACTAGTAGAACCACCGATCCCAGTGAACGAAATTTTCTTTAAATTGATTTAAAAGATAAAAAATATTGCAATCACGATTTTATTAAATATGAAGTATCGAAAAAATAGACGAGATATTGAAAAAGTCAAGAAAAATAATTCTAGTGCTTAAAAAATTCTCAAAGTTTATTCATAAGGAGATTTCAATGAACTTATCATCCATAAAAAATTCAAATCAAAATTTATAAAAATAGATATAATTTCATCAAGGTCCTTACCGAAATTAAAATAAGGTATCTATTATCTATTACGAGAGACTCATTACACACACACACACACATATATATAATTAATTTACCTGTCATTTTGATTTTTGAGGGACAAGAAGAAGTAAATAAATTTGCCATTTCTTTGGCCGGTCGCGCTACTCTGATCAAGTCGGTCATTACGGGATCCTTTGTGCATTCATTCATGATCTACAAATGGCCTTCTTCTTTGTTGCGGTTGGTTAATCGCAAGTTCAGAATTTTTTTATGGACAGAATCTTATGAGGAGACTAAACTGATTCGGGTTGCTTGGGGTCATTGTTGTAAGCCTTACTCTCAAAGTGGTCTTGGTTTGAAGGATCTTGGGTTACTGAATGATTCTCTTTTAAAGAAGCTCACCTGGAAGTTTATGACCTCTGAGAGTTTTGCTTTTTCGTTTTTGAGGGGGCGGTATCTCACGCAGCTTCGTCATTTGGGGGGGGGGGGGGTATGTCACTTCGTCGATTTGGCTTTCTTTCCACTATCACTATTCAAATCTTCTCAAATAAGGCATTTGGCTCATTGGTGAGAATTCCAACAAGATTTTTGGCGCGATAATTGGTTAGAGGTTCCCATTCTTGAGCTTCTAGGAATTCCTCATTACTTGGCTACCCTTCTCAAGGTAAGGGTTCTGATTTTATCTATGAGGGTAATTGGGTTCTTGACAATAGTTTTCAAGTCCATTTTCCAGATCTCTGTTCTCGGATCGATAGGGTTGATATCTCTCCAGTTACAGATTCTAAGGTGTGGGATCATTCTCGGGATAGGCAGGTTTCTTGCAAGTCAGCTTATTCCTGTATGATTTGTGATTCTCCGCAAGTCCCTTGGTGGAGAGATGTTTGGTGTCGTTTTATCCCTCCCTCCTGGTAAGATTTGACATGGCGTCTTTTGTTGAATCGACTTCCTACAGAGGATCGCTTATGTAGGACTGGGTTTCACCTAGCTTCCCGGTGTAGTGTTTATGGGTTAGCAGTGAGTCATCTGATCATCTTTTCATTTGATTCCCCTTAGCGGCTGCTCTTTGGGAGGCGGTTTTCTCAGCTTTTCAACGACATATTTCTACCGATACTTGGAGTTCGTTCTTCTCTCAGGCCATGTCAGTTTCGCTTAGCGATCAGGTGCCTGTTTTATGGAAGACAGCTATTCATGATGTGGTTTGGATTATGTGGCTTGCCCGTAACCAGTGGATTTTTAAGAGTAAGGCTATGGATTTCAGATCTACTTTGTCTTTGGTTTAGCATGCAGTGTCTGACACTAATCGGTTAGAGATTGGGTGTATGCGTAATTGTGTAGATGATCTTTTGATTCTTCGTCGATTTGATCTTCGTGGCCGTCCGGATAGTACCCTTGTTATCAAGAGTGTGATTTGGTCGCCTCCAGCTCCTGGTTAGACCAAAGTTAATACTGATGATGCCGCCTTGAGTTCTCCGGGTGCTGGGGGTTGTGGGGGTATTTTTCATAATTGTAGAGCTTTTGTAAAGGGTTGTTTTGTTGTTCCTCTTGATCATGTGTTTGCATTTGAGGCGAAACTTCTTGCAGCTTCGATAGCTATTAATTTTGCTTGACAGAATAGGTAGCATCGGATTTGGCTTAAGAATGATTCTTCTTATATGGTTCAGCTGCTCTCCTCTCACTTCGAACATGTTCCTTGGCGGATTCGGCAAGCTTGGCAGCGCTGTATCTATCAGGTATCAAAAATTTAGTTTCAGGTTTCTCATATCTTTAGGGAGGGGAATCAAGTTGCGGACGCTCTTTCTAAGCATGCTTTGGGGTTAGAGGTCGATTCGTGGCGGACAAACACCCCTCATTTCTGCTTTT
The DNA here is from genome assembly GCA_032871835.1 of Dipteronia dyeriana. NCBI lineage: Eukaryota > Viridiplantae > Streptophyta > Magnoliopsida > Sapindales > Sapindaceae > Dipteronia > Dipteronia dyeriana. The sequence continues at coordinate 34,687,622 of CM065298.1, forward strand.
TATTAGTTGACAATGATTGCATGGGTAGGGATTCTTTTCGTTTTTTCTTGATGTTTTTTGTTTTTATGGCCTACATGCCAATGTTTTTGTTATGATTGTTTCCCTTGGTCTTTGTGTTTTTCTAGTTTTTGTTACTTTTCATTTTATTCTTTTTATATTATGGATGAGTACTCTCTAGGGGTTTTTCAGTATTTGATCGCATGTGATGCTTTTTCCCTCTAGGTCAGTCCAATTTTATCAAAAAATAAAAAAGAAGTAAACAAATTGATGCAAAAGGTAGCCGAATAAATTGTGGACATCCGGAACGAAAAATTGGGTTAAAATAAAAAAGTCTCCACTGCGGTTAAAATATAGTGGAGAGTTTCTGAATAAATGCATTTATTTCTATACATTTATTAATAGTTGAAAGTACAGGAGAGGTTTTTGATTTAAAAATTGACAAGTTGTTCTAAAAGAACAAAATTTTATTAGAGAATCAACTCCATTGCAAAACCGAAAAGGAAAAAATATATATAGTATTATTATTTTTATAAATATTTGCAAATTTAACCAAATATAATTTACATAAAATCATATAGCCACCAATTTAAAGATCATTTTTTATTAGTTTATAACAAAAGAAAACACAATCTTATCAAAATACCGTTCATTAAAATGAAATCACACATTTTATTTATAACGTAAGATGTTTATACACTAATGGATCACAGATTCACACTACATATATGGGAAGGGTTTAAAAATAAATAGTATTTTCTGAAGGTGGCATTTCAACACTGTTACTGTTTTAATAACTTATGTTTAAAAGGTACATACTATGGTGAACAGATAAAAATACTCTCAATAGTTGTTTCACATCAGATTTCTTTCATTCATTTTATAGTGACAGAGTTGTGAAGTAGAGGAGAAAGTCAAACCCAAACAATCACTCGAACGGAGACAGAGTAACGTTACACAGACGCATTTGGGGGTCGAGCTCCCCGTCGAGCTCGCGGTGATCAAGTTGCCTGGTTAGCTCGCGGGCGGTAAGGGGCAGCACCCCCGGAGCTTTTTTTTTTGTCAGTACTTAAAAGGCTGGAAATGTAAAAAAATAATATTCTCGATTTAACTAAACCAAATTTTAAAAAAAATATATTCTCGATCATTTGAAAAATGTGCTCGATTCTTTCAAAAAAATCCTCGATTCTTTCAAAAAAATCCTCGATTTCGCTACAAATATACTCAATTTAACTAAACCTAATTTTCTAAAAAAAAAATCTCGATGCTTTGAAAAATATTATCGATCATTTGAAACACATTATCGATCCTTTGAAACATATTCTCGATCCTTTGAAAAATATTCTCGATCCCTTGAAAAATTCTCGATCCTTTGACAAATGATCGATTCTTTTAAAAATAAGCTCGATCATATTACAAAAAAAAAAACTCGATTTGGCTACAAATATACTCGATTTAACTAAACCCTATTTTCAAAAATAAAATGATTGATCTTTTGAAAAATAAAATGTTCAAACATGTTCATATAAAGACTGGACAACAAATCTTAACAAATTGATATATTGTTAAACCACACAGAAATATATAAAAATATATAAACGAAGATCACAAATATATGTTATCTTCTTGTGCGGAATTTAGAGAGAGACAAGTTTTTTGGAGAGAGAGAGGGGTTATCATTTTCAAAGTGTAGATGGAAGCACAATGAGAATAAAAAAATAGATTATTTAAGGGCAATTTGGATAGTTCACCATAATAGGTATATTTTTAAATTTAAGTTATTAAAACGGTAACATCATTGTAAAAAAAAAAAAAACATATCTCACAATTTTCACTATATGGAAGTGCACGAATGGGCCACAGAACATACATGTGAGTTACAAACGGATCACACGTTTTTTTTTTCTAAAAACATGAAAGATTGTGTCATAGGTGCTGTTTGTTTTTTATATCTTAAATATTAAAAGATCTTATTACTTAAATCATTTGATATCACTTAATTATTAAAACATTATCATTTTTTTTGTTTTTTATTGGGATCATTTAACTTAAATACTAAGTGATTTTGATTTTACTATTATATCCTCATCTAAAGGAATAATTTAATTATAAATATATTTGATTGTTCAACCTCTTTTATTTTTCAACATATATTTACTTTTTTCTTAAAAAAATTATATTTACTTTCATTTATAATTATATTAATTTAAATATTTTATTTTAAAAAATAAAAAAAAATCTAAAGTAAAAGTGAAAAAAGTTGATACCTCTGACACCAACATTATTGACCAAAGCATCGATTCTCCAAATGTTTGCCAAGCCACTTCTACGCACCTCTTTATGGTGGCTTTGTCGGCGGGGACATCCAGCTACACCATCACCACTTTGGCGTTCAACTATCGGCCTATGCCGGAGGATACGCCAGTGACCATCACCACTTTGTCGTTCAAGTCATGCCATGGCTGCAGGTGTCCATCTCCTATTCTCATCAGATTCAAGGAGGAGGAGATCAGATATCTCTACGTCTTCAGTGTTGATAGAGGGACTGTGGTGTGTTAACTGTGTTGTGCATACAAGATTAATGTGGCCGGTCGACCTCCTCCGGTCAATCCCAGGGAGGCGGCGCCGGCAACAACACCTTCTCCAAGGTCAATTTAGGGTTAGAGCTATTTAGGAAATTTGAGATTTTTTTTGTTAAGGTTATTTTTGGTAATATATTAATTATACAAGGCTAATTGTGAAAGTAGTCATAAAGTCTTAATTATGACTTATTACATAATTGAAAAGTAAAAAAAAAAAATTACTTTTTCAATAAGACATATATATCTTAATTTAAGATATAAACTTAAAAACAAAAAAAACCTATTTATCTTAATTTAAGATATAAAAGCTAATGAGACTTTTATTGAAAAAAACAAACACCCTCTTAGTTTAGGGACATTTAAGACCTATTTTGGCTATAAGTGATTTTTGAAAATTATGTTTGGTTGTAAATGCAATTTTTTTTTTTAAAAGCTAAATGTGATAAAAGCACTGGAAATGTGGTCATTTTCTCGAATTTGCTTTTATATATATATATATATATATATAAGAATTTTCAATATCTTACAACTAAATCACAACAGCATAATCAATCTATTGCTAAATATGAAGCAAAATATAACAACAATATGACAAATCAATGAAAATTTTATGAAAGTAATGAAATAAATAAATATACAAAAATTAGTCTTAAACAAATAAGAAAATAGGTTTTAGTGAATTTAATGAAATTTAATAGAATATATTGAATCTTAATGTGATTTTTTGTGTAGATGATAAAAACATTGAATTACATTTATAAAAAAAAAAAAAAAAAAATCGGGTACAAGAGCTAATTTTTTCTGACTTTTCTTTAAGATAAAACAATATATATATATATATATATATATATATATATATATATATATATGAAACTTTTCCTTTTAACACCCCCTCGTTATAATACAATAAACACCATTGATGAAATTGCATGCAATTGAAATGCATCATAGGAAAATTAAAATACACATTTGATAAAAGTTTGGAAAATTTTTGGATTTGATAACTATTTTTTTCAGGTATTTCTCATTTTTTTATGTTTTATTTTCAAAAAACGTCAGAAAAAACTATTTCTTGTACCTAATTTTTTTTATTTTTTTTTCCACAAATGTATTTCAATGTTTTCATCATCCATACAAAAAATCACATCAATATTCAATTTATTTTATTAAATTTAATCAATGGTGCTTAAAGTGTTCATCGTAAAAAGTCTTCATTAGAAATTTTTATATATATATATATATATAATGATATTGAATGTGAACCACTCATTTATAAAAGAGTTTTGGTAAGTGCATACGTACCAAGTCAAAGTATGTAAAATGAGTGGCTCACATTCAATATCCTTATATAATTCCATCAGTGCGAATTTTGTTATATATGTATAAGGATGTTGAATTTGAATCACTCATTTATAAAAGAGCTTTGACAAGTGCATACGTACCAAGTCAAAGTATGTAAAATGAGTGGCTCACATTCAACGTCTTTATATAATTCCATCAGTGCGCACTTATGTGAACATTTCCGTATACATACATACATACACACACACACATATATATATATATATATATATTGCATTTTATATTTTTATTCAAAATTAAGTTAAATTTTTTTAATCTTTATTTGAGATTTATTTTAGTTAATTACAGAAATATTGATTAATTTATTATTTTATTAAATAAGTTCAAAGAAAAAACTTCTAATATACAATTTCAAAGAAAAAACTTCTAATATACAATTTCAAAATCATCGTAGATAAGGACGAAGGTAACTTATGGCCACTAGGTACGTAGCTGCTCCACTAACCAAAAGTTCTTTAAAAGAAAAAAAAATACAAAATTACAAATGAGTAATAAAAATAATTTTGATTTAAATGAGTGATTTCTTTTTCTTTTTATGTTGAAAATACAACTATTGTCAGGACCTGGTGAAATTAACCAGGCTCTACAAGAACGGTCCAGACGGGGAGAGGTTATATATGCATGGACTACAACTCTCACATCAGAAGAGATGACTGCTCCCACAAACAGAGAGAAAACTCCCCACACATGCTTGTAAAATACGTATGGTAGAACTCGAATCCCTAACCACTATGTGTGAAAGGGAGTGCACAATCATCTCTGCTAAGAGATGATGTGTAATGTGTGATTTCAGTTGTTATCAACTTTCATTTTTTACTTCTTTCATTTTTTACTTCTTTCTATTGGAGTTATGAATGAAATTCAAGAGACAAGAATTAAAAGTTGTATATCTTCAAAATAGAACAATCCAAAAGTCATATATATTAGAGTGAAAAATTATGTCTCTCCATGAAAGAGATGTAACTCTTCCCGGATGATATGTCTTTACCAAGAGACATATCCGAGTCTATAAATTGAAATGAAAATTCATTCCAAAAATAAACAGGAGTTTAGCTAGAGTTTTTTTTTTATGACAGAAAGTTTATGAGTAAATTTTTGTAAAAAATATACATACAATTTATTGAAATGAAATATACAAAGTTCGTTAGGGTTCTAATTTTTAATGCTAGAAATTAGAATACAAATAGTTGTATCCTGAGAATATATGTTTTAGGACATATTAGGTCAATATATTATTTTACTATCTTATAGTTATATTGTTGATATATTTTTCTATTTGGAAGTATTTAGTGTTTTTTTTGTATACATTATATTGTATAAATTATTGTCTTTCTCTATTTTATGTTATTTATCGTTATGTTTCCAACACTATCGACCATTGCAGAAGAATATATATTAAAATCATTAATTTAAGTTAAAATTTTATGTTAATTTCCTCTTATCTTATTCTGTTATGCTCTTTCTATCAAATAAAAAAAAATAACATTCTTTACTCTTATCAATCTTGTTTGAAAATTATTATTGCTTTACATTTTTAATGATATTGTCAAAGAATTCATAGATTTATAATATATTTTTGTATTTTTAGTATTGAACGAAAATACCTTAAATTAAGTATATATATTAAATCATTATCTTTCGTGGCTCCCCATTCCTAGAGGTGAAGCCATCTCGAAGGTTTTGGAGGGGCCAATTTGAAAAATCGATAAAATTTGAAAAAAAAATATAAATAAAAAAATATTAAGATAAAAATATTAATAAAATTTAATAAAAAAAATTGTGGGTTTTGGGGCGCTTAATTGAGTTAAATCCTCTGAAGTGTTGCATAAGTGTAGTTGAGGATAAGTATACATTTATTTACTTGGACTTCATTGATATTAAAGTTTGATTTTTGTTGACCGTTCAAAAGATCAAGTTGCTTATAGTTATTAAAATCAGAAATTTGCAAGGAAGTGAGTACTGATCTAAATTCGTCAGTATATTGGATGTGGACCATTAAATTTATATACTTTGACTTAAAGTGTATGCACTTATCAAAATTTCTTCATAATCAATGGTCTATATAAAACGTATTGATATAAGTATTATATTATATTATATTAAATAATAAAAAAAAAGCAATAAAGGTATTATTATAATGCCGCTGCCTCACCACCACCATACTTTTAGTAGGGATGTCAATGGGGCAGGGTGACCCTCCCAGCATTTCGTCTCATTTATTTTTTAAAAATCCATCACCATATAAAATCCTGCAATATATGGAGTAGGATGGGACGGGATGAGATATGCTTTTATCATCGTCACCCAATTTACCCCCATTTAACCCATTTGTAAAAATTATTTATTAAAATACATTAAAAAAAATATTTGTTAAAATAATAAATTTATAACACAATGAATATAATAATATATAAAGTAATTTTAAAATACTATTGAAAACCATCTCAAAACATTAAAAATAAACATAAATCTCACAATTACATAAATAAATTCAATAATTTTTAAATATAAACATAAAAATAAATAATCAAAAAAATAAATATTATATTTTAAATTGGATGGGACAATGCGAGACGTAGATTATAAAACTCATGACTCTTCCCTACACATTGCAGGATTTACTATCAATCATCATCCTATACGATCCCCACCTCATAAATTCGGATCCCCATGGGTCCTGTTTCCACATGTTATTTTATCATCCTACTTTTTAGAGTTTTATATGTTTGGGTTTTTTTTTTTAATTTGTATTCCATTAAAAATGTCGAAAATGCATCTTTCATCAACTTATCCATATTAACAGCAGATGATGAGTACGTATTTTCTAGTTGCACTTATGACAAACTTTAGGAGATCTTAAATTGTTAATTCACCCCAAAAAAATAGATGAATTAACTTTGCATATGTAAACTTTGGGGGGTCGTCCATTAATATTTTATTCAGTACTTGGTGGTCTAAATAACTATTATAAGATTAATTACTGTATATCAATGATGTATTCTTTTTTTTTATATATACGAAGCTTTAGATCAATGATGTATTTACATAAATATTATTTTTTATCAACTTGTGTATGTCAATTAATTAAGGGATATTTACAAAAGTAGTCAGGAAATGAATTATTGTTTTTAATTAAATTCTAATTTTTTATTGTTTGTAACCGATTATAATAATACATTATTATTATTAACTAATAAATTATAAAACTATTCTTTTTTCACGCAGTGTGTCACGTTAAACGTGACATAAGTGAGATATTTCATGTTTAACGTGACATATCGTATGATATCGTGAAATCATGTACTGTTGAAGAAAATGAGATATTTCATACTCAGCGTGATATATATATGATATCTCATATTCAACGTGACATATATAGGATATTTCATGTCCAACATGATATATATGAGATATTTCATGTCTTACATGAAATACCGCATATAGCAGATATTTCATGTCCAACATGATATACATGAGATATTTCATTTCCAACATGACATACATGAGATATTTCTTACTCAACATGACATATATGAGATATCTCATATCCAACATGACATACATGAGATATTTCATTTCCAACATGACATACATGAGATATTTCATGCCTAACATGACATACATGAGATATTTCATGCCTAACATGACATACATGAGATATTTCATGCCTAACATGACATACATGAGATATTTCATAGTCAACATGACATACATGAGATATTCATATCAAAAATGATATACATAAGATATATCATGCCCAATAGAATATACATTGAATATTTCATGTCTTACATGAAATACTGCATACATGTGATATTTCATGTCTAACAAGACATACATGAGAAAATTCATTCTCAACATGACATACATAGGATATTTCATGTCAAACATGATATACATGACATATTTCATGTTTTACATGAAATACTGTATATATGAGATTATTAATACCCAACATGACATACATGAGATATTTCATGTCTAACATGATATACATGTGATATATCATGTCCAACGTGACATACATGAGATATTTCATGCCTTACATGAAATACTATATACATGAGATATTTCATGTCTAACATGACATACATGAGATATTTCATTCCCAACATGATATACATGACATACTTCATGTTTTATATTAAATACTGCATACATGGGATATTTCATGTCCAACATGATATACATAGGATATTTCATGCCCCAACAGGAACTATAAAAAACTTTAATTTAGCAATCAATTACAATGGTCGTTGAGACGCTTTAGATTACGTGGATGAGGAACTTATTAGGGAGTGAGTAAAAAACAAGTTATCATACAATGAGTTGGGGGAGAATATATTAGTTCTTGCATTATACATCCATCTAAAGGGAGAAGACCATCGTGTTGGCGGAATTTTACGCGGAAGCGTTGCTAGATAGAACACAAACAAACAATAGCAAAATAAAGAATTAAGATGAAGCGAATAAATCCAATCACACAACACAAGAAGATTTTACGTAGAACCCTAAATCGGGAAAAAACCACGGCCGTCAGGACGACAAGAGAAATAATCCACTATGTGATAAATTGTTACAACCACACTCTCAGGATTCTCTCTCTAAAATACCCCAAACCCAATTACACCAAATGCTCTCTTGAGATCTCTCTATATTTGCTAATTTTCTCCACACACAATAGTCTAGCTATTATGGTCTATTTATATGAATTACAGGGAGTTTAATATAAAAGGAAATCCTACTCCTAAACGTACAAGAATTACTTGTTCCACATAAACACTATTTCCTATTTATGACAAGTTTTCTTGTTTAAAAGAAATCCTATTCTTTGAAGTACATGACTTTCCTAATTTGATTAACACAAGAACTTCCAGAAGAAAACACTTTTCCTATTTAGTGCAACATTCCTATTTGGGCAAAATCCACCATTGATACGGTTTGGGTCGTGGTTGGCCACCCATGCCCTTTACCACATGCATCGTTGTCGTCCACCGCTCCGAGTACCGCAGTTGGTGCACTTGCCTCCGCCGCGTAAACTCACAGACGTTTTACCGCTCCATGTGCCGTGGTCTATGCAAGTGTCCGCACCACGGTCCAGACCTCGGTACCTACCAGATTCCATTTTCTTCAGTTCTTCAGTCTTCAGACTTCCCTTAAACTCGATCTCCTACTTCCAAACATATCCCATGTCTCCAGAAAGTCTCCGCATTGGTTGAATCCCGTTTGGTAGCCATTGGAAATTCAAGCCATATCTAACAATCCTCCCTTATGACGAGAATTTCCAAAACTTCCGTCCATAGCTAGGACTCTCAATACCGAGAATCAACATACCCACCACGAAGTATAATCACTTAGGAACACCCATCCCAAGATTTCACAGGCATATGTCAAAATTTACCTTGCTGAAATTGTGGTGCAACACCTCACGTTAGGCTTCCAGGGAGTTCGTTCAGCCATCGACATCCTTGTCCACCACACACCTTGCATCACCGCCTAACCAATGCCCGTGCATAAATTGTGGACCCGCTATCAGCTATACATTCTTTTTCATTGCAACTAGAGGTCATGCCATGAGGATGTTTTATGCCCCTTTAGAGGGCATCACTGTAGTCGTCAAACTCAAGAGAGGTGATTGCCGGATCCCCCTCTTTGGAGCCATTAGTCGCACTTGTTTTCTTATTTTTACAATCCTTCCTTTAATGTCCAGATTGACCACATGCCCAACAAATGCCTTTTTTCTTGGAGACTCCCTTTTTCCTGTCAACCAACAAAACAGAGTTATCAGAAGATTTACCTTCACTCTCTAGCCTTCGTTCCTCAGAGATTAGTTTGTTTGCTACATCTCCAAAACATATGGTTGAACTCTCATGCATCAAGATTGGCTGCATATGGGCATAGGATGGTGGAAGGGACCAGATTAGTCTTAATCGTTTACCTTCTTCATCAATCTTTACTCCAACAGACTCTAGCTCGGAAACTATCCCATTGAGCTCTCCCAGATGATCAAAAAATTTCATACCTTCAGACATCTGCAGCGTGTGAAACTGCTCCTCCAGGTAGAATCGGTTACAGACGGTCTTCGATTGATACAATTCTTCAAGCTTCTCTCAAAGTTCTTTGGTTGAATATGTCCCTTGAATATTTGCAAGAACATTCTTGGCTAAGCTTAATCGTATCGCACTTGCAGCCCTCTCGTCTAGATCTTCCCATTCATCATCACTCATCACTGGTTTTCCAAAACTAGTACCATACATTTTTTTCTTAGAATCTCCAGAGCCTTCAAGGTTCTCAGGGGTCGGCTTGCCCTTCAACGCCTTGTGTAAACCATATTAGATTAGCAAATCTTTGACTTGAACCTGCCATAAGCCAACGTTAATTTTTCCATCGAACTTCTCAACCTCGAATCTCATCAATTTTGCCATCTCTAGTTTGTTAATATCACTATCAAGCAACCAAGGCTCTGATACCAATTGTTGGCGGAATTTGATGCGGAAGCGTTGCTAGATAGAACACAAGCAAACAATAGCAAAATAAAGAATTAAGATGAAGAGAATAAATCCAATCACATAACACAAGAAGATTTTACGTGGAAACCTAAATCGGAAAAAAACCACGGCCGTCAGGACGACAAGAGAAATAATCCACTATGTGATAAATTGTTACAACCACATTCTCAGGATTCTCTCTCTAAAATACCCCAAACCCAATTACACTCAATGCTTTCTTGAGATCTCTCTATATTTGCTAATTTGCTCCACACACAATAGTCTAGCTATTAGGGTCTATTTATATGAATTACATGGAGTTTAACATAAAAGGAAATCCTACTCCTAAACGTACAAGAATTACTAGCTCCACATAAATACTATTTCCTATTTATGACAAGTCTTCTTGTTTAAAAGAAATTCTATTCTTTTAAGGACAAGACTTTCCTAATTTGATTAACACAAGAAATTCCAGAAGAAAACACCTTTCCTATTTCGTGCAACATTCCTATTTGGGCAAAATCCATCATTGATGCGGTTTGGGTCGTGGTTGGCCACCCACGCCCTTTACCACATGCATCATTGTCGTCCACCGCTCTGAGTACCGCGGTTGGTGCACTTGCTTTCACAACGGTCACCGCTGCGTAAACTCACAGACGTTTTACCGCTCCCTGTGCCACGGTCTGTGCACATGTCCGCACCACGGTCCAGATCGCGGTACCTACCAGATTCTGTTTTCTTCAATTCTTCGGTCTTCAGACCCCCTCAAACTCAATCTCCTACGTCCAAACGTATCCCAAGTCTCCAGGAAGTCTTGGTTGAATCCCGTTTGATAGCCATTGAAAATTTAAGCCATATCTAACACATCGGGCATGCCAGAATAATTTAGGATACATTCTTCCTCGGAAATGACTTTTTTAAAGGTATGTACCAATTATGGAGGATCTTGACCAATTACGCTTAGACATATTATTCAGACATGCTCAAACGTGGAAGCAAAACCATGACCTACCATAGCGTTACAACTTTTAACGAGTGTTGGTTGTTAACTGTTGAAACTTTCATTTTATGTTAGTCGTTGAATGTTATTTACAGTCTTAGTTTTTGTTGGCCGTTTAAACAATTTGGAATGTTAATAAGCTTTCCTCTATTTACGGATACTTTATTATTTGATTTTAAAGATTGGTTAATAACTTTGTACTAAAAACAGATGCATGATAGAAATTTCGGTAGACTTTCCTCTGTTTGTTAATATTACCAAAAAAATTGATTATATGCATTAATCACAATATCATATCTCAGGAACACAACACAACATTGTATTATAAAACCATATCACTCTACCCACTATAAAGTCTCGATTAATTAGTTCTAATTGGAAATAATATTTTTAATGTCTAGACAACAACTATATAATGTCATTAGCATAGCAGCAAAGCTTGAAAAAACCATTATACAATTTCACTCATAATGTCCTTCACATCGTCTGCTGTGAAGTCCATTTGGTAAGATTTAGCTTGAACAATATTTTCCATGTACTTCATGATGAACACACATCAACTCCTCCTGCATTTACAAATAATAATTGTCAATGTTAATAAGTAGAAATAGTAATAAGAATTTGAAAAAAAATAAACGGATTCAACGGTTAATAACCAAGTTAAAAAAAAACTTGTTTCTAAGTCATTTATCGTATTAGATTTGCCTATTGTTTTTCGTTGAGTCGTTTTATCAAACACCTTGAGTGCCTTACTTTCAAAATATTGTTCAATGACTACTCTAAGCTTGAACAATCCTTTAAGAACTAGAAACTCAACTCTTCATCATCACAAACTCATCTTCAAAACATGTTCATTCACAAGACCAACCAAAATATCATTCAATTTTTCAACAAAAACCACATCAAAACTCCACCATTTTCGACCAATAAAAAATAGAAAATTTAATGAAGAAAATAAAAATTAAATAAATAATATTTTAAAATAATTTTAAAGACCAAATGTTTGGGAGATCTAGGAACCCATATCTCCCAATATTTTTTAAAATTTATATAAAAAAAGGAAATTATTGATGAAAATGAAAAATAAATAAATAATATTTTTTTGGAAGATCTGGGCCAATTCTTCTTTCGCAGGAGAAAACACACAGTAAAAATCATGAAGGCAACAAAATTAATTAATGTAAATGAATCAATATAAAACAAGGAAAAAAACCAGTTGTAGGAAAAAAAAGAGAAATAGAAGAAAACATAAAGTAAAAATCAATTTTTTTTTCTGAGCAAAGAATTAAAGAAATCAAAGTAAAAAAAAACTTCAAGAACCAACATTTAAGACTCAGATACTGGAAAATTATTATTTTTCTCCAAAAAGCTAGTAGTTGTAGTCTGGTCTTCACACTTCTCTCACTTTCACAAACCTATCAATATCTTTTAAATCTTACAAAATATAAACACATATTAACATAATATCAAGAAATTAATAACTGAAAAACCATTAAAAACTAACCCCACATAAAAAAAAAATATAAACAGATCAATAACGAACCTAAAAACAAAAGGCCAGTTAATTAAAGACAAAAGAGAATTTAAATTCAAAGACCAATCAGCATAAAATATTGAAGAGTGAATAAAACAAGAAATATAAAATAATAAAAAACAAAAAGACAAATGGTGGGTACAAGACTCAAGAACAAAACCAATCGATTGCAAAGAAGAAAATGAATATAGAAACTTGTATGGTTTATAAATCTCAGTTTCTACGCTCAGCTCCAAGAAAGTTTCCACCAACAGTAACAAAAAAAGGGAAGTAAAATAGTAAATACATACATACAATAGTACAAGCGGTGGTAGAAGAGAAGATGACGGTTGACGAATCTGCAACGATGAACCATAGTCGGTGGAAGCAAAATGATAAATTTAAAGAGTGAGTGAGGTCAGACACCTTTAGGATTTAGGGTTAGGTTCAGATGTTAAAAAAAAGTATATATATTTAGTAAAATAGAAACAAATTGAATTTTTTTTTTCAAACAAGGGTATTTTAGACAATGTAACTTAAACTTGGTTAAAAACAATAACTTAAATATTTTTGATTAAAAACAATAATCCCTTATGTAGTTAGGTTATTTTTTATAATTTTCACATTAATTAATGTGATAGTTTTTTTTAGAGTGTCAAATAATTAATGTGATAGTTGTTAGTAAATTAGTTATGAAAATAATTATGTGACAACAAATAGTATATGTACTATCATTATATTCAATTCACAGTACCTAGCTGTCGGCAAGAGTAAATGTATGTATGATAAATGTGCAATATATGGAATTGAAAAGACAAAAATTAAGAGCATTTCCGCATCGAGAATAGCAACCCTTAGTTTGAAAACATATTGAGTTGTGAAGAAATTTAGAAACAAAGAAATTCAACAAGGACAAGGCATTATCAAACAATTGAATAAATGGTTCCCTTTTTCGATCCCATGATGAGAAATTGAATTAATCATCAAATTTCCGAAAACTTTGCCTTGATTTTTACCAAATGTATTGACATTAAATTCTGTCAAATGTTGGAATGCGTCCCAGTTGTTGAAAGAGACGGAAAGGTATTTATCACAACCAACATATCACATCTGTATGGGATTCAAATTCATAGTAGTATAGGCATCAAATATATTTTTCAGGCCGAACTTGTGGACATTTTAAATAGACTTGACCAAAGTTTTGAGTGGGAGGTCATAAATCAAAACTCATCATGACTTTCAAAACTTTGATCAAGAGTTTCAAGTTTACAAAATTGTTTACACCAATATGGAGTCGGACAATTGAAATATCAATGGATTTTTTTAAAACGATAAAAAACTAATATATGTTTAGGCGTTTAGCGTCATCCTTTTAAGTGTGAGTGAGTGTGTAGAATTCTAGATCATTACAACAATCTAAATGCCAACTAATGTCTAAAATTTCAAGATCCGAACTATGACAAAATTAAGATGTTTATGATGTTCATAATAAAAATTATTCATAGTTATTTAAAAGGTGACTTACATATATTAATTATTAGATGTGCTCGAATGTTTGAGTTCAATGTCTCCACTGTCCACTGGTTTTATCTTTTAAAATGGGGTCAAAAAATAAATAACACTTTTTGGAGGTAGCGTTTCAATACTGTCATTGCATTAATAACTTATATTTAAAAGGCACCTATTATGGTGAACGGACAAAAATACCCTCAATAGTTGTTCCACATCAGATTTCTTTTCATTCATTTTACAGTGATAGTTTTGAAGTAGAGAGAAAATCTCGTTGAAATTCAGACAATCATTCGAACAGCGACGGAGTGGCGCTACGCAGATGCATTCGGGGGTCGAGCTCCCCGCCGAGCTTGCGGTGGTCGAGCTGCCCTGTCAGCTCGCGCGGGGGGGGGGTAGGGGCAGCTTTTTTTTTCTAGTCAGTACTTAATATGTTCGAAATATAATTACAAAAGTCTTAAAGCCTTTAGTAAAAGTCTCGAGCTTTTTTGGTAAGGGTTCGAGCTTTTTTGCCAAGTATCCGAACTTTTTTTTACTTGATTCGAGACTTTTTGCCAAGTTAAAAAAAAATAAAAATCGGCCACTTGGTAAAAAAACTCGAACTCAGTAAAAAAAAGCTCGGGCACTTAGCAAAAAAGCTCGAACCCTTACCCCCCTTACCAAAAAAGCTCGGGTAAGGGTTCGAGTTTTTTTGCCAAGTGCCCGAGTTTTTTTTTACTGGATTCGAGTTTTT
This sequence comes from Dipteronia dyeriana, assembly GCA_032871835.1. Classification (NCBI taxonomy): domain Eukaryota; kingdom Viridiplantae; phylum Streptophyta; class Magnoliopsida; order Sapindales; family Sapindaceae; genus Dipteronia; species Dipteronia dyeriana. The sequence continues at coordinate 34,702,806 of CM065298.1, forward strand.
TTACCAAGTGCCTGAGTTTTTTTTAATGGGTTCGAGCTTTTTTGTCAAGTGTCCGAGCTTTTTTTTACTTGATTCGAGTCTTTTTACCAAGTTAAAAAAATAAGCTCGGGAATCGAGCTTTTTTACCAAGTGTCCGAGCTTTTTTTAATTTGTTCGAGCTTTTTTACCACGTGCCCGAGCTTTTTTTTACTTGATTCGAGCTTTTCTGACAAAAAAACTCGGAGACAAATAAAATAAAATAAAAACTCGAAAGAGTATAAAAAAACTCAGAATCATATCAAAATAGCTCGGACACTAATAAAAAAGGCTCGAAGTATTTTAAAAAAGTCTCGAACAGAATCTGGAGACTAAATATTCATACATGTTCATACAAAGATTGAGATAACAAATCATAACGAATGGATACATTGTTAAACCACACAGAAATATATGACATTGTATAAAAGAAGATCGCAAACATATGTTATTTTTTTTAGCAGAATCTAGAGAGAGACAAGTTTTTTGGAGAGAGATGAGTTATAGATCGATTTTCAGACAACTATTTTGGAGAGAGAGAGAGGAGTTATCGTTTTCAAAGTCTAGATAGAAACACAATGAGAATAAAAATAGATTATTTAAGGGTAATTTGAGTAGTTCATCATAATACATAATAGGTACCTTTTAAACTTAAATTATTAAAACGGTGACATCATTACAACACACATAAAAAAATATGATATATCTCACAATTTCCACTATTTTTTATATCCAAGACTGGCATATGGTTCCATGGCCTGCCCATGCACATGTACCTGTTTACTCATATTATGCCATAAGGATGGATACAACGTGTATCCAATTACATATTGCACTAATTCAACTTATTTTGTGATATGGCAAATTATAATTGGATGCACTGGCAGTACCGGCTATTAACCGTTGGGATCTTAAGTCCCAAGGTGGGGTAAAAAACTTCTTGAAATTTAATGGAAGAATTTGGTCCATGACCTCACAAATATTTGGGTTAAAACCAAAAACCAACCCTAATCTGTTAACTCTTGTTGGATGGATAGAGGAAGATGTATTTATTCAAAAAATATCCCCTAGATTGTAATTCTATTAAAATTTCCGATGGGATGGTAAGGACAAACTTGTACATTCTATAGTTCATATAAAAAGTATACCAAAAAAAAAAAAAAACTCTCATCTTCACTTTCCTTCTCTCTTGCACCTCTCTTCCTCTTATGTGTCTCTCTCCTTTCTCTCTCTCCCTCTCTACCACCTTTACCATTGTGGTTGTGGTCATCGGCAAGAGGACAACCTACTGGATTGGATGCAGATCTCCTCCACCAACTTCCTTCATCAATGTGAAGAAGACACAGATCTCCTTTACGCTCGCCATCGAGTGTGGAGGAACTAGATGCGGCCAGTGGATGTTGTTGGATGATACAAACCATTAGATATAACTCATCCTTAAAAACTAACGTGTACAGAGGGTTCCCAATGAGTTATACACCCTTTATTAATCTCATACTTAGTCAGTGTGAGATCATAACATTCCATAATGCTTCTGCAGCTGTCGTCCATGGCGTCCCATCATTCTCAGCTGGGTGACTTCGAGGATCCCGACTTCCCGAACAACAACCCTCCCTAGGTCACCCCATCCACAACGAACTCACTGTTCGGTATGGTGTAAGCCCTGATACCAAATGATACGAGCAAGATTTTAAGACCAAATATAAAATGTTGGTTTGTTTTGAGGGAAACCAAAACCTCCTAAAATGTTAGAAAATACATACACATAACAGATAGTGAATTAATTCATCATTCTTTTATTAAAAGCAACAAGCTTATTTATAAGGGATACATGGAATTCAAATAATAACAAATAACAAGATTAGATAAGGTAAAAATCGTATCTTATAAAAACCTAATTTAAATTTATAACTAAAACAAATTGTTATTATGCTTAAAAAAAAATATGATTTTAACATTCACTACAAAAAAAAGGGCTACTGGGACAATTTTTTTTCATTCTAATGGAACAAAAATCATCCCTATAGACCTATTAACAGGTAGGGTCAAAAAATTATTAGCACTATTTGAGGGGTATGCTGTGCAAATATCACCACTTTACTAATGTATGTTTAAAAGGCACCAAAAGAGCGTTTGAGACAAAAATACCCCGAAATATTTTAACAGTGAGGAAGTTGTCGTTTTCAAAGTCAGAGAGAAGCAACAGTCAAACCGACGGGAAACTAATCGACGGTGAAGTGACCGGAAGAGCTGCGATTGACAAAGGTAAGATTGGTTATTTTTCCTTGTTTTTGTTGTTGTTAACTTGCCTTATATGTTAGAATTGAGTTTTGTTGATAGGAATTGTAGAAACCGGTTAAAATAGAGAATTGTAAATGGTTGTGGTTTAGGTTAGGGTTTGTAATATGGTTGAATATCAGTTGAGGAAGATGAAATCTGGGTTTTTGGGACCTTTTTCAAGAAAATCGAGCTTATTTGATTGGTCGAGCTATTTTTGTCGTGAAAAACAAGTGTTGGTAGATCTAGGTTTTTGGAAAAGGAATCGAGCTTTTTTAAAAAAGAATCGAGCCATTTTGAAAAGGATCGAGCTTTTTTGAATATGTTTCGAGCTTTTTTGAATATGTTCGAACTGATTTAGAATTAGATCGAGCGTATTTGAAAGGGATCGAGCCTTTTTCAAAAGGGATCGAGCCTTTTTTAAAAGGGATCGAGCTTTTTTAAAAAGGGATCGAGCTTTTTTAAAAGGTATCGAGCCTTTTTGAAAGGGATCGAGCCTTTTTGAAAAAGAATCGAGCTGTTTTGAATATGTTTCGAGCTTTTTTGAATAGGTTCGAGCTGTTTTTCAATTGGATCAAGCCTATTTGAAAGGGATCGAGCTTTTTTGAAAAGGGATCTAGACTTTTTTAAGAGGGATCGAGCTTTTTTAAAAAGGGGTGGAGGTTATTTTGAAAGGGATCAAGCTTTTTTTAAAGGGATCGAGCCTTTTTGATAAGGAATCGAGCCTTTTTGAAAGGGATCGAGCTTTTTTGAATATGTTTCGAGCTGTTTTTGAATTGGATCGAGCCTATTTGAAATGGATCGAGCTTTTTTGAAAAAGGATCAAGACTTTTTTAAGAGGGATCGAGCTTTTTTAAAAAGGGGTGGATGATATTTTGAAAGGGGTCGAGCTTTTTTGAAAGGGATCGAGCCTTTTTGAAAGGGATCGAGCCTTTTTGAAAAGGGATCTAGCCTTTTTGAAAGGGATCTAGCCTTTTTGAAAGGGATCTAGCCTTTTTGAAAGGGATCGAACCTTTTTGAAAGGGATCGAGCCTTTTTGGAAAGGAATCGAGCTTTTTTGAATATGTTTCGAGCTGTTTTTGAATTGGATCGAGCCTATTTGAAAGGGATCGAGACTTTTTGAAAGGGATCGAGCCTTTTTGAAAAGGAATCGAGGTTTTTGTAAAGCAATCGTCGAGCCTTTTTGAAAAGGAATCGAGACTTTTTGTAAAGCAATCGAGCTGTTTTGAAAGGGATCGAGCTTTTTAATAAAATTCTATCTAATGATGTTGTATTTCTGTTACATTGCAGAAGAGAATTAGGTTAAGGGATTCACTTAAAACTCCAGAAGAATACTGGTACGAGGGCAAACTGACACAACATAACCATTCTGATGCCCTCGCCCATATAGACGACGCGCTGAACCATGTCTCTGTAGATTTTGCAGATGAAGACCGTCGGCGGTTCATGGCGTCTTGTTTCGAGCATTTCCTGACGATGCATAGGGAGATGAAGTTTTTCGGTGGTATTATCCATCGGTTGCTTTTGAGGAAGCTCCATCATAACGGCCCCACAGATGAGATGCACTTCATATTAGGAACCCAGTCGGTGAGGTTTTCGAAGGTGGAATTTTGCCTGATCACCGGACTGCGGTTTGGAGTTGTACCAGAGACCACAATGTATGCAGCAGTGGAGAATGGCATACATGAGCGGTACTTTCCTAGAGCCGAGGAGGTGTCGCTGGAGCAGATTAGGGGTGTTGTCACCGGTACAGATTTCGAGCAGGCGTACGATGCTGTCAAGCTCTGCCTCTTATATATGCTGAACTGGATACTGATGGGGGTGGATGAGAGATTCAAGATTCCAGTTTGGCAGTTTCGGGTGGTTGAGGACCTAGATGCGTTCGATGCGTTCCCGTGGGGTGCCTACGTGTACATGCATTCTATTCACTCATTCAAGCATGCGCTTGACGGGCGAAGAGGCGGGTTCGAGTGACACCGCAGGAAAAGGGCGCTGATGTACACAGGGTGGAGACCTACAACATATACGGTCTTTCTCATGCCCTGTTGGTAAGAAGTTCGAACTACAAATTGTACTTTATTGTTGGTGCCTAAAATTGTATAGATACTTATCATACTTATCCATGATGCAGATATTTGCTTTGGAGGTGATCCCTGAGTTGGCCAAAGAGGTCGGTGTCCTGAGGGTTACTGATCTGACTCCCCGTATTTTGAAGTGGGAGTTGACCAAACAACCGAAAGGGAAGAAACTAGCAAAGATTTTCAAAGTCAGAGTATGTATTTATTTTGTTAATATTTTTATTAGTTAGTATTTGTACAATGACATTGTTCTAACTAATATTTCTGATGTTTGCACTCAAGGAACTGGTGCCGACACCAGCTGAGAGACAAGCACCGTACTATGCCTGTCTAGACGAGGGGGGGACCATGTATGTAGAAGATGACATGGATGATATGCCGCCTGAGGTCTCTGATTAGACCACCTTAGGCGGGATCAGTGGTACAGACATGACCATTGACAGTGAGGGATCTGAATTGGGGGTTTGAGGCCCAGTGACAGTGAGGGATATCAGACAGACCCTCAACGAGAAAGGCATAGGCATATGCATAGGCATAGGCGGGTTCGGTTTTCCACCCCCGGACATGGTACATCTGCAGGGGATTCCCGTGGGGGCGTTGGACGTGATGGAAAGGTAAGCTAAAAACAAAGTTAAGTGTTTTTTTAGTAACACGTGTTGATAGTTTTGTACTAACATTGTAGACATGATTTCAGGCTCCGTAGACTGAAATGTTGAACGATGTGCGTGAAGCCCTCCGAAAGAGTGACGAGGATCGACAACATCAACACTTGGAGTTGTTGGATATGATCCGAAAGAGTGATGAGGATCGTCCGCAGCAATACCGATTGTTACTTGATATGATCTGGGGGCTTTAAGGTTCGACCTTAAGTACACACCGGGATGGCCCCCCACCTCCTAATAATTATTTAGTCCCGGAGGGTCGACTGATAGGTTTACAGGGGGGACAGACACCCAGGCTCAGGTGTTTCCCCCACCTCCCATCATATCGATCCCCCCATCGCGGTCCCCTCCCCCACCCAGCACGTTTGTGGCGTCGGAGAGGTCCCTTCCCCCACCTAGCACGTCAGTCCAATCGGAGATGTCCCCTCCCCAACCCAGCACGTCCGTGGCGTCGGAGCGGTTCCCTCCCCCACCCAGCACGTCCGTCCCGTCGGAACGGTCCCCTCTCCCACCTAGAACAACCGTTTTGTCGGAGCGGTCCCCTTCCCCACCCAGCACGTCCGTGGCGACGGAACGGTTCCCTCCCCCACCTAGCACGACAGTGCCGTCTGAGCGGTCCCCTTCCCCACCCAGCACGTTCGTGGTGACGGAACAGTTCCCTCCCCCACCTAGCACGACCGTGCGGTCTGAGCGGTCCCCTTCCCCACCCAGCACGTCCATGGCGTCGGAGCGGTCCCCTCCCCCGGTGAAGCGTTTAGGTAAGCGCAGCTGACAGTTGGTGATCCCTTACACAGATCCATGCCGTCCAAAGAGGTTAAAGACACAGCCCGAGTCCGTGGAACACATTTTTGACCCCCACGGACTAGTGGACGGTGACCAAGCAGCATACAAGGCCTTCAATAGGAACATCAACGGGGAACAATGGGTATAACTTTTTATAATACAAATGGATGTACATTTCTTGTTTATTCTAATTTATGTATAGCTAAGGTAATTCAATCATTATACAGACGTGATGTGGACGTGTTGTCACCAGTTACCGCGGGATGGTTCGTGCGTATGCAGTCCAACTTCATGGACTTGGAGGACACGGTACGTACTTATTATATTTCATATTAACTTTTGTGTAAGTATTGTTGAATTGTTAACAAGTACGGTGATTTTATTGTTTGTCAGCATATGGATGCATACCTAAATATTCTACGCAAGCGTCAGCGAGGATTCCACAATGTGTACAACCAGAGGATCAACGTGTTGGATACATAATTTTATGTAAGTAGTTATAACATTTGGGAATCACATCGGATTTTATGCTTCTGAATTAATAATACGATCTTGTCAATGCATGTACAGCCACTTATGTTGTACATGTGGGAGCGGATGATGCCTCGTGATTCCCACGGTGCTGTGAGCACGGCAAGGTGGAATGTGTTACAGTCCCGATGGTTGGAAGAGGACCTTCTCACGGTCCGTGGAGCAACCATGAGTGGAAACCGCCCATGGCACGAGGTTGACCAGGTAAGTGTTACATGATTGAGATGATTTAAAAAAAATTGTAAGTATATCCTCAGCTAACACGGCATGCAAACAATTACAGGTGCTGATTCCGTGCAACATTGGGGCCCAACATTGGTTGGTGGTGAGCGTCGACCTTAGTCGTGGGAAGATTGATATTTATGACCCCTGGAGACAGGAAGTCCCGTATCAGATCAGGCACCAGCAGGTCCGGCCATTACGGTGGTTTTTACCCTCCATGTTGAGTGATGCAGGGTTCCACACAGCACGGCGTCCTGGGCTTCGGGCGTTCACTCGAGAAAATAAGCCCTTCTCGGTCAGTCTGGTGCATCCTTCTACAATCCCCCAACAAAAGAAATCGTAAGACATTCTATTTCATTCACGTGTTTACATATTCTATATGAACGATTTCTAATGGTGTTTTATGTCCCGAATTGTAGAGGTAACTGTGGTCCCCATACTTTGAGAATTATCAAGTACATAGTGGCGAACCGAAGGCCTTTTGATTGGTCGGAGGACGACATGGGGATGATTCGGGAAAAAATGGCTGTAGAGATTTTTGCTAACTCCAAGCCCGTCAAGTGATTTTTTGTATATTACCATTGTAGCTGTACACAGACATGTCATTAATTCATGAACATTAATTCGTTCATTATTCATTTATTAATATTATTTCATTTATTAATATTAATTCATTCAATAATAAGTAATTATTGCAATTCAAAATTATTACAATATGATACACTTCCAAAAGTTTTCAATGTGATCAAAAAATTGTCATTCATTCCCTATTAGAGTCAATGTTAGGGCACGTTTATTTGTTGTGTCCAATTGAATGGCAGATGCTACACTTGCGGCGGTATTCATCAGGAACAACTCTTCTTGTACCTTCATTAATCATCGGTGGATTAGAACATCTCCTGAAATTATGCCCTGGTTGTCCACATCTTCTACAGGATTGTGTAGTTGTCCTCTCCGAAGACGAGACATGGCGACCTGCCCTCTGGCTTCCTTCTTGTCTCCTGGAGTTTGGATTCAAAATCACCCTCTGAGCAATGTCAGATGGCACAACCCAAGTGGAAGGATGGCCCACCGGCATAATAGGAACCGAGTACACGTTAATAAGTGTCTGTGTCTTGTAGTAGTCCGCACACAAAGTTGTGAAGTCCAAGTTTCGCTCCCTGTAAAAAATTGAAAACGATCAGCTTCACCAAGAAAATGATCAGTAGGTTTTCAAAGTTGTGAAGTCCAAGTTACAGTAATCTACCGTGCCGCCGCAAGGGCGTGAGAACATGGAAATGATCCATTTGAAATTTGTTACAAGTACAAGTCTTCCGAGCTAAGTCTACAGTCCACTGTTTTCTAGACCGCCTGACCAAAAAAATGTTCCAGTCGACTAGATTAACGGTCAAATAACCACACTTCTCCACACGTTTTAAGAGCACAAGATGTGTTGCGTCGGTCAACTGATGATGCATGGTTTGTGCAGCTCTATAGCGATCATGAAACCACCGTTGCAGCACATTCCTAATGAACTCAGCCAGAGTCAACTTAGGCAGTTGGCGTGCAAATTTGAGGCATGAGTTTATGCATTCTGCAGCATTAGTCGTCATCACCCTATACCTTCTTTCCGGGCAGTGTACATGGGACCACTTGTGTGGACCCGCATCAATGACATAATCATATGCATTCTGGTGCAAGTTTTTTAACTCTTCCATATGCTGGTTATATTCAAACTCGGTGTATGCGCGTGCTGCTTTGTCCATTATTATGGCAACATCCTTCCTATGAAATCGCTTTTTGACATTTTCAGCAAAGTGCCAACAACATATGGTATGGGTGGAATAAGGGAACACTTTAGAAATCCATGCTTCAATGCTTGCATGCCTATCGGAAATGAAAACTAGCTCATCAATATGACCTAGGGCACCCTTCAAGCAATCCAAAAACCATTCCCATGAAAGATTGTTTTCTGAGTCACCGTACCCAAAAGCAATTGGATACACCTGTTCGTTCCCATCTTGTGTTGTTGCAACAAACATTGTACCCCGGAATCGTCCCTTCAAATGGGTACCATCAACGGCAATGACTGGACGCATACACGTTCGGAATCCTCTAAGTGAGGCACCAATCGACATGAAGAAGTATAGAAATGTATCATCTTCATTACACTGTAAGTCAGTGATTGTGCCGGGATTTTGTTGTTCCAAAACATAACCAAATGATGGAAGCAGTTGGAAGGTTTCCTCATGTGTTCCATATGTCAGTGACAACGCATAATCGAGGGCGGCGTGTGCCTTACTATACATGATTTGGATTCCATACATTGATTTCATGTCGGTGATTATGTCCTTCGGGCGCATTAGTCGACCATCTTGTTGTTGAAGTCTAGGTGCAATAACTTCTCCAATTGTGACTGCACTAGCTTTTCGATACCGGCGGTGAATTTTCTCTAACGGACAAGTGTGTTCGTTGACAAAATTTCTTACTTGAAAGTATGTGTCTTCATCTCTCCTCACCGTTCTTAACTTCCACGTACAATTTCCCATCAAACAAACTAGATGTAATGTTGTCTTATTGGACATTTTTACCTTCCACTCGAAGTTCTGTCGCATTGCAAAATGGCCTACTAGTCTCTTCAAATCCTTTTTCGTTGCAAAAAACTGACCTTTATATATCATGCTTGTAGGTTCATCTTCAAACAAGTTCCTGGTTCCCCCAATACCAAACGAGTATGATTCTGCTCCTGGAATAACCCATGTTCTTGCATTATTTGAATCATCTGCAGTTCCATTAGCCCTTCCCTTGGAGGTCCCAACTATATCTGGTGCACTGGAACTAAATCTGTGTACATGTCTTACACGTCTTTCCGTTTCGACAGGTTCTGCATCTTCCTGATTGTCCTCTACATTTTCTACAAAATTTAAATTGCCCTCATTATCCACCTCATGATTCACCCCAACATTCAGTGTTGTATTCTCTTCATTGTTGATGTCATTGTAGATCTCATTGTATTAGTGGTTGTACTCTCTGCCATTCATCTCAATATGACAACCAAATACATCGTCGAATTGAGGTTCCGGTCTATTATCATGGGCGACTACTTCCGGTGGGACAACACATATGTTTTCCCGACCATCAATCCCACTTCTTTCTGTGAACAACTGGTTGCTTCCGCCTGACGATCGAAATTGTTGGGTGTTATCAGGATGAGGGATATCTTCACCAATGACACCTCCCACTGGCCTCTCGATTAGACTAACACATACTTGAGGGATCACCCTATCTTCCCCTAGCATAAACTGAACATCGTCATTGTTTCTTATAAATGTACGTCATGTAGTCCCATGAACAATCGATAGAGACCGTAGCTCAACACTGTATTTGTTCTCATCAAACTTCACAATGTTTTGCACGATCGACACCAGTTCGTCGTAACTCAAATTCTTTGACACATACAAACCTTTGTTATCGGAACCTAAATACCTTTGATTTCCGTCTGGTAATTGCTCCCATCGACCGTTGTAAGATATGATTATTCTCACCCTATCCATTGTCCTGTCAAAACCAACATCACAAAACATTAATAAGGAAAAAAATATTTCATATTAAATTTACAATTATAAAGGATTAAACAAAAATCAAAAGTGTAAGATATGAAGCTTTTTTAAAAAACGGATCGAGATTTTTTTGTACATGATCGAGCCATTTTTGTACATGACCGAGCTATTTCTAACGGGATCGAGCTTTTTTGTTCAAAACCGAACTCTTTTTCTACATAATCGAGTTTTTTAATATATGGCTCGAGCATTTTTTCATATGCCTTGAACCTATTTGAAAGGGATCGAGCTCTTTTTTGAGGAATCGAGTTTTTTTGTGAGGTATCGTGCTTTTTTTGTGCGGTATCGATCTTTTTTCAAAAGAGATTGAGCTATTTGTGTGCGGGATCGAGCTATTTGTGTGAGGGATCGAGCTTTTTTTGGCAGGGATCGAGCTTTTTTTCTGAAGGATCGAGCTTTTTTTGCTAAGGATCGAGCCTTTTTTACAGGGATCGAGCCTTTTCTTTTTACGTATCCAGCATCTATTTTTGGAATCGAGTTTTTTTACAATTTGTTCGAGAATTAGTTTCACATTTCCGAGCTTTTTTACAAATGTTTCGACCTATTTTTAAAACATTTTCACCTTGTATGCCCAAGATTATAAACTTGTTTGCACCACTACAACTCAACTCGCCCAAATATATATACAAAAAAATATGCATACATGTTCATTTATTCTTTGTAAAAAGTTTACAACTCCAGGACAGCAACATAAAAAATTTCAGACAACATGTTCATAAATGTTCATACAGTGTTATACCACACAGAAATACAATAAAAAATGGAAATGAAGATCATAAATATTATTTTACCTTCTTGTGTAAAATATGGAATATGTGCAATATCTGGAATACAATAAATTTGGAATGGAGCTCGTTTTGTGAAGAAAAAATGGAGTAGGTGATTGATTTTCAGACAACTTTATTAGACGACAACCTTTAAAGAATAAATATCGATTATTTAAGGACAATTTCGGTAGCTCACCATAATAGGTGTCTTTTAAACTTAACTTATTATAAATGTGACATCATTGCAATTGACCAACAAGAAGGTGACATTCCACACCATTTCCACTTCATTATAATGATAAGGTTAAGAGATCTTCAATCTAGAATTCTCTCGTATATACCGTTATCTTGAAAAACAAAAACAAAAAACAAAAGTATGATTATAGTTCTTTGAAAAAAAAATCATTACTTTGTTATATGATAATTATGTGACGATGAGGAAATGTGATATTTAAAATAAAATTATAGTTTAATTATTGTTTATCATATATTTTTTTAATAAAGAGATATATGAGTGCACATAATATTTGATTTATTTTCAATTAAAGTAATTTACCTTTATTGGTAAATTTCTATTAGGTTATTTTGTACTTAAAAATTTTAATAAGAGAAATGATAATCACAATCCATTAATTGTTTACATTCCATTTTAATTTTTTTATTAATGACAATTTTAATCTGAACTGAAATTACTAAACAAGATAAAAAAGTTTTAAAGACACGCAAAACTATTTTTTTTAGAAAACAAGTTTTTTTTTTTCCATTTTTTATATTTTTCCCCTTTTGTGTTTTTTTCCTATTTACAAACCCTAAATTATCTTCTTCTTCTTTTCAATGTAATATTTTCTCACACACCATCAAACCCTCTATCATTATGATCACCGGTTTATATATATATATATATATATATATATATATATATATATATATATATATATATATATATATATAATTTCAGAAAAATATATTTAAAATTATTTTTTACTCAATAGATTTTTTTTTACTCAACTTAAAATCTAAAAAATAAAATCAAATATTGTTTTTCTATTTTCACAATTTGATATCCAAAACAATTATCTTATACGATCTCTTCACTTTTATTCAATTTTATTCTCTGTTTTATTTTTCATTTTATTACATCTCATATCTTTTCAATTTCTCGTTTCAAATTTCCTAAAAAGAGTTATTCAAAATGGGTAATATTAAAATAAAATGGTGCTTTAGAAATTTATATATTTTTTAAATGTAGTGTCATTGGAATAGGAATGCCAACACATAAAACGGATAATTTTGGAAAAAAAAAGTGTCTTAAGAATTTTAAATTTTTTTAAATAGAATGAAATGTCTTTATAAATAAAATGTAAAAAGAAAAACATTGAATTGTGCACATCACCTTTTAGTAGAGATGGTTGTGCACCTCTCTTCCACATCTAGTGGTCAGGGGTTTGAGTTCCACCATACGTATTTTACAAACATGTGTGTGAGAAGTTTTACCCCGGTTTTTGGGAGCAGCCCTCCCTCGAATTGTGAGAGTTGTAGTTTATATATAATCTCTCCCCGATAGTGGAAGTAGTATTCTGGATCGTGCTTGTAGAGTCTAATTAATCTCACTAGATCCCGGCAGTAGTTGTATTTAAAAAAAAAATAATGAATTATAAAAAGAACCTCTCTTTTAATAAAATATGGATATACTACTTAGTTTTATGGGTATCAATATTAGTAACTTTTTCGAACAACCCTACCCTAAATATGAATTATACGTATTAAAATGAAAATTTACAGGGGTCCGATCGAAATTTTTAAATAATGGAGAACCATAGTTAATGACGTGGTTGTCAAACATAGGTACCGAAAAAAAAAATGTAAATAGTTCATTGAAAAATTATGTCATAAAAACAACACTTTTTGACACAATAAAATAAAGAGATTATAGATTATCCTGCGATTATGATTTGACATAAATGTTGTATTTTTATTTTATTTTTCTTGCACGAGTGGGTCTGATATGAGTGACTCCAAAGAGGGAGATATGCTTTAATTTATATTAAAAATCAATAAAATGGTGGGATGTCCATGAAGAGTCATTCCACAAAGAATTCGGAGGAGTCAAAGTCAGAAAATGACCCTCTTTAACTCATTTCTAATAAAATAATTATGTTTAATTTCTAATTAATTTATCTATTATGCGCCACCATTACTCTGATCAACACCCACTAGCAGCTTCTCCCCACACTTTACAAAACATAATTAAACAAAGGAATAATAAAGGAATATAATCAACAATCCTCTTTTTTTTCACAAACATATACAATCTAATATTATTTTGAGAGATGTAAATAATTATTAATATTCTATATTAATTCTGGATTCCACATTTTATTAAAATGTGGACTTTGCACAATTTTAGTTAATTAACTTCTTGGATTTTACGTTAAAAGCAATACATATTTCGTGTTAATTGATCAAAAATAGCTAACATTCATGAATATATATTTATATACATCTTATAAATTAAAGCCTAAAGCTTACACAGTTTAACACAAGTTTTGTGTATGTCAATGCAAGAGTTGTGAATGCAAGATCCCAAACCTCAAGAATTCTTAATCAACCCAACCATTATTTACAGTATTAAAAATTATTAGATCAGTATTATCTGATTATATCATCTTAATCAATTATATGAATGTTTTAATTATCAAAATTTTCACGCCCCTTAAAGGTATTGAATATTGATCAACGTTAAAAACGTACTCATCAAAACTTGTAAAATTTTTGATTAATTATTATAAATTAATGTGGTACTAATTGTGTTAAAATCATAACACATTGACTAGAGAAGACTTCTTAAAGTATATTTATCTAATGATATAAAAATTAATTATATTATAATATTTTAGCATAATAATGTATAGGAAGAGCTACTAATCATGTCTCATAATATATATTTTGTTCCGATGAACAAGAAATAGCTTTACAATTAATTAAACCTTAAAAGTAGAAGATGCCAACAAGAAATGCATCTTTCGATAAAGGGGTGATTAAGATTTTTAATTTAATTATTTATTAAATTAATTAATTAGTGTAATTGTGTTTTGTTAGATACATGTCCACCATTCTTTTGTATACTTTTGGGCTGTGCTGCCGATTTGACCCTTTGTATTGTTAATAAGAGTAATTAATTAGGTCCTACCAGCTCACACATTCTTGAGACAATTGGACACTACAAATTGTGAATTGGGTTTCGTATTATTTTTTATTTTATTTTTAAGGTTAAACTGTTGGGACCTGACGAGATATGATTCTACTAGCACAACTCAATTCAGACTACTACTCCCACAATAGAGAAGACTGAACTCACATTTGAGATTAATGGTCAAGGAGGGATAAATAATATATATATACATATACCACAGGCGTTGAACCGTGGTGGTGGAGAGTCCAACAACATTGACAAGAGCCTTGTGCGGGTTTCGTATTATTATAATACATTGAAAGGTTAGTTTAATTTTCAAGTGATTGTGACTATTGTTAGGCTAATGTTTTCAGCATTTTGACTGTCAAAGAAGAAATTAGAGCAGGTATATACTTATATGTCATGCCTTTGAGAAACAACTTCAACTACAGCCAAAAAACTCTATCATCTTTCTTTCTTTCTTTTTTAGTTTTTATCTAAATACATACGAATCTAATATTTGTAATTTTTTTCGATAAATTTCTTCGCTTAGAAAAATCAATCGAACACCATTTTCAAAAATATATATAGACCAATTTAATTTGTGTACGTCTACGTCTACGAGATAAAATAGGGTGGAGTGAGGTATGTGTGGTAAAAGGGGGAAAAACACTTACTGAATTTTTTTTAAAGGAAAATTGTGTTAATGAATTTCAAAAATTTAATGAATATTGCATTGATTTGATGAATACTTTTCTATCATATTCTTAAAAGTTTATTAACAAATCTGACAAAGAGGTTATATAAGTAATTACTATCGATCAATGTGGATTGATGATGAAGAGCGTTCATTCAATCTGACAATATTTTATATGTCATCGTATATGGTATATAGACAAGATGATGTTGGTTTAGTTGTATGCACCTCACACCTACCACGAGTTTGTGAGTTCGGGTTTCTTCCCTCATTGAATCATAAATTATCGTAATATTTAAGAAGAGGAAAAAAAAACAATATACAGAAAGAACAGATTTGGGTACTGACCAGTCAGTACCCAAGGTGATGACTCCACCAATGGGGTGGTGCCATGTGACCTATTTTATTAGATAAATGTAAAAAGTTAAAGAATGAAGGTCACGTAGCAACACTCCATTGAAGGAGTCAGTACCTTAGGTATGGATCAGTCAGGACCCTAGTATTTTTCATACAGAAAGAACAATACTTAGTTATTGTCCAGTCAGTACCCAATGTGTTGATCCCACCAATGAGGTGATGTCACGTGACCTATTTTATTAAATAAATGTAAAAAGTTAAAGAAAGAATGTCACGTAGCAACACCCCATTGGAGGGGTCAGTACCTTGGATACTGACCAGTCAGTATCCTAATATTTTTTATACTAAAAGAACAATACTCGGATACTGACCGGTTATTACCCAATATGTTAACCCCACCAATAAAATGGTATAACATGACCTATTTTATTAGATAAATATAAAAAATTAAAAAAAAGAAGTCCCGCAGTAACACCCCAATTGAAAGGGTCGATATCCTTAATATTTTTCATACAGAGAAGCATGGACGATACTACTTTTGCATATAGAATAAGTGGATTTTTCAACGTATCCAACTACTGTAAACACAATTTCTACATTTTGTTAAAATTGTGACACAATGAGTCAATGACACATGGACGAGATAACCTCGTACTTATACCCCAAAATTTTAAAATTGTCCTCAAATTAATAGAAAATTCAAAAATAGTCTCTCTAAATTTAATTTTATTTTCTAGTCAAAAAATGACTTTTGAATAAAAATACCCTCAAGCTTTCCTAACCCAACCATCTTATAACTACTTGAAAATTTTTATTTCCAAAGAAGAGATAAATAAAAATTGAAGAGAGAGAAACCAAAAATATTGAGAGAGAAAACAAAACTACAGACAAAAATAAAACCTATAGAAAAATCCAAAATTAACTTAGCCCCCTGCCCCCTGTATCTTTTTGTTGTTATTATATATATATATATATATATATTGCTTAAAATCATGATTGTATGATAAATATGTCCTTAATTAACATGTTGGATTCACATTTTTCATCGATTGATTTGGTCAATTTTGTGTTTCCAGCAATATTATACGTTGACTTTCATTTATTAGCATGTAAACATGTGTTCTTAACGTATAAATGTTTGTTCTAATTTTTAATCATGTAAACATGTGTTCTCAACGTGTACTCTTTATTGTATTCTTAGTATATATAGACATTTGTTATTAGCTAATAAACATGTGTTCTCGGCATGTAAACATTTGTTCTCAATGAGATAACAATGTTTTCATCCTGTAATTTTTATTTTGTTCTCAACATGATATAGAACACTTTTCAATAACTTTTGAGATGATAAATGATATCAGATTTATGATCATATTATATCGTTGGAGTCTAAATGATATCGGATTTATGTTCATATTATATCGTTGGAATCGTCTAAATTTGGAGAGCAAGGCTGTATAGAGAAGAGACAAAAAGAGTAAAAAGTGAAGATATAGCAAGTTAGTGGAGGGAGAGACGAGAGTTGTATAGAGAGAATCACAAACAAATGAGAGAGACCAAAGAAAACCAAAGAGGAGAGAAAAGGTTTAAGAGGGAAACGGGTTAAAAAATAATATATGGGTAATTTAGTCGAAATACATATTATTTAGTTGTATTTTGGTCAATTGTGGTAAAAATTTGACCTGAAAAGAAATACTTTCGAAGGTGGCTCATTTTGAATTTTTTAATAATTTAGGAAAAATAAGAGAATTTCCTCTCATACTTATATTATAAAGAAACATTTATAAATAACCCTTATATTTTTTATTTGGATTAATAGCACCGATAACCCCTGAAGTTGTATAGTACCCCTGAAAATTTTTTCTTGCCAAACCCTCTGAACTTCCATAAATTTACAAAAGCTGATAGAAACGAAACGGACGTCAATGACAAATTACACTTACATATCCTGAATATATGAATAATTACACTAAACTGGAAAAATATAATAATATCATATAAATACCCTTTGACATGTTTGATTTGACTAATGCTCAAAAAAATCAAAATAAAAATATTAATAACTTTAATTATTTTAAAAAAAAATAACAATAACAATAATAATAAACTTTGAAAATAATAATAATAATAATAATGAACTTTTAAAAATAAAAATTATAATATATTAACAATAATAATAAAGAAAAATTAAATTAAAAATATATAGAACCTAGATTTTCAAATTCCAATTAAACAATTAAACTACCCATAATTCCAATTAAACAAAAATTAATTAAACTACCCATATTATTTATTTATTTATTTTTTCTTTATTATTATTGTTAATATATTATAATATATGAAACCCATATTTCCAAATTCCAGTTAAACAATAAAACTACCCATAATTCTAACTAAACAAAAATTAATAAACTACCCATATTTTTATTTTAAATAATTATATTTTAAAAACAGAATTTGAAACCTAGATTTCTCAACTCAAACCCAGATTTCTTTTCTTCCAAACCCAGATTTATTCTCTTCTTGCAACAACTAAATCCAAACGCAGACCACTACCAAACCATAAATAATTCATCACTCATCAGCTCCACCATTCTTTTAAAAAAATGGAAATCATTATCTCTCTCTCTCTCTCTTCATCATATGCTATTCTGATCTCTCTCTCTTCCTCTCTCTCTCTCTCTCTCTCTCTTTGATCTCTCCGACTTCACTCTCTCTTCTTCATCCCGTCGTTGGTGAGAAGCGCTGATCTCTTTCGTTGAGAGGAGATTGGCTCTCTTATTTCTCTCACGCTTCTCTTTTTCTTCCAAGTCTCTTTTCTTTCTCTCCCAATTCGAGCCTATCTGGTTGGCCGTCGGTGATGGTTTGAGCGTTGATCTCCTATATAGATAAGAGAATAAATCTAGGTTTGGGTTGAGAAATCTGGGTTTTAAATTTTGTTTTTAAAATATAATTATTTAAATTAAAAATATATGGTTAGTTTAATTAAATTTTATTTTATTAGAATTATGGATAGTTTAATTATTTAATTGGAATTTAGAAATCTGGGTTTCATATATTATAATATATTAACAATAATAACAAAGAAAAAATAAATTAAAAATATGGGTAATTTAATTAATTTTGTTTAATTGGAATTATGGGTAGTTTAATTGTTTAACTAGAATTTGGAAATCTAGGTTCCATATATTTTTAATTTAATTTTTCTTTATTATTATTGTTAATATATTATAATTTTTATTTTTAAAAGTTCATTAATAGTATTATTATTATTTTCAAAGTTTTTTATTTTTTTTTATTATTTATTTATTTATTAAAAAATAATTAATGTTAAAAATATTTTTATTTTGATTTTTTTGGACATTAGTCAAATCAAACAGATCAAAGGGTATTTATATGATATTATTATATTTTTCCTGCTTTAATGCAATTATTCATATATTCAGGGTGTGTAAGTGTAATTTACCATTGACATCCGTTTCTTTTCTGTCAGTTTTTATAAATTTATAGAAGTTCAGGGTGTTAAGTGCCAAAAAAAAAAAAATCAAAAGACACTATACAACTTTGTTATATGTATAGGGGGTGTCGGTGCTATTAATCCCTTTTATTTTGTTAAAATAGTCACTTGTACAAAATTAAGTCTTAGCCATTTTATATTTTTTGGGAGATACCCCTTTTGTCTCACTGTCAGAGGTGTCATGCAAGTTACAATTAAGAGATCTCTCACAATATAAAGATGTTTCAAATGAAAAGAAGTATTATAGTTACAAAGAGTTAGTTGTTAATCATTGAATTTCAGTCTAATGATATAAATATATTTGAGGAGAAGCATTAGGGGTCCATTGTTTTTTAGTCATAAAATATAATAGGTCTGAATTGAAATTATTAAATTATTTTATTTATTTTTTAAGTGGTCAAACAGTATAAAAATAAAAAAAAAATAAAAAAAAATTAAAAGTAAGAAATCCTGACTTTTAACTTAATTCTAAATCACTGGATTGTATTTAATATATTTTTTTCCAAGATTATCCTACCAAATATAACATAATTCTAATTTTATCATAATTTTATATTATACAAATTTATTTCTTTTTACCTATTACTTACTATAATCATCTCAAAAAAAAAAAAAACATTAATCACATGGTAACTTTCAACATCATCGTTGAACCTTCAATTCTATTTTTTTCTTTAAATCAAAACCATTTCTCAATCATTATTATCCTTTAAAAATAATTATTACCATATCTTAACCATGGATAATATATTACAACTATTACATAAAAATGGTTTAAGATTTGTTAAATTATTTTATTTAGTTGTTTGTATCATATAAAATAAAAATACATAACAATTAATAATAACAATGATATATATTTCAAATTACCTTTTTAAAAACTATTTTATATTTGAAAAACAAGTAAGTTGACATTCTATCCAAAGGTGATAAAAATAAAAATAAAAACAAATATGTCATTCAGATTCAGGTTTCAGTCACTATTCAGTATTCAGTAAAATTCAGGATTATTCAGTTTTCAGATAAAAAAACAAACAACCCTTTAGTTGTTAATCATTGAATTTCAATCTAACGATCTACAAAAATATTTGAATAGGACATTCGTCTTATCAGTTATGAAAAGCAAATCAACAATATTTGTTGACATAACATAAAATAATGTAATATTCTATCAACACCCATAAAATGTATGATATTTAATTAGAGTTTGACTCATATTCTCAAGTGAACCCAATGTGAACTAAACGAGACTATACTGATGTAAAACTTCCTAGATACGTGAGAAACATTTGGAAGTTAGAATTGGTGTTTGAGGGAGGTTGAAGACCAAGAAGAACTAAAGAACGGAAGGTTGAAGCAAACAGATATGGGTAACGCTATGCAAGGGACAGTGGTTCCCACAGTGGTATAGTGTTGTGCCTTGCGATATGCAATTGCATAGCGGTAAGGACAACGGTCCAATTCAAGAGGATAACGCTATGGAGAGCATTGTGGGTTTGACAACGGTGGGACAGTGGTTTCACAATGTGGCACATGGATCACGGTTTCTTAAGCGATCAATTCCAAACGACTTGTAATGGTGTAGGGTACTGCTGGCCAGCATATGACCAGAACCGTAGTCAATCATAAGCATGTGTGGAACGAAAAATCTTCAACAAAAAAGGAATTGTTTCTGGAATTTCTTTTGCTTGAAGGAAAATGATTTCTATTTGTAAAAAGACTTGTCTTAAAAGGAAATAGTATTTATGTAGAACAAGAAAGTCTTGTACGTGTAGAAGATGGATTTCTTTGTTGGTCTAAGCTCCCTGTAACTAGTATAAATATAACCTTGTAACTAGGTTATTTTGTGTAAAGTCAAAGAACACCTGTAACATCAGAGAGTGAGTTAGATCTGAGGGAGATCCCAGAGTATATATGGGAAAGGATCTAAGGAATATCAGTGGATCAAGTTAGAGATTTATGGGTAATATTAGAGATCTGTGGGTGATATTTACGGGAAACCTAGGGTTTTTTTTTTTTTGGAAGGGAGGGAGGGGGTGATTCTTGGTGAGGATCTTATGAGCTTTAGTGAGCTGAGAGTCATGATGGGTTGTGAGCTTGGGAACTTGGTAAGGCTCTGTGGTTTAGGGTTGAGGTGTGAGAAAGAATCTTGGAGTATATGATTGTAACAATTTATCATATTGTGGAACTTTCTTTGTCATCCTGACGGTCCGTGGTTTTTCCCTTGATTTAGGGTTTTCACATATATCTTGTGTTGTGAGATTGGTTTATAGTTTCTCTCATCTTATTTTTTTTACTATAGACGTTAATTACTATGGATTATGGGAGAATATTAAGCATATTGTGTCCACATTCATTGGTTCAAATTCTCAACATTTAATTAGTAGTTAATAAATGCCAGAGGATTTGAGCATTCTCCTTGGCAAAGTTGTGGAAAGTTGTGGGATCTTCAAATTGATGAGTAGATCTTAATTATTCCCTTTGGAGTCTTACTTGTTTATTTGATCATTTAGACTTGAGAAAGTGTTTTTAGACGTTGATTTTGTTGCTTCGTCTTGTTAGGAGCAAGAATAAGTGAGATGAGAAGAGTTTTTTTTTAAAAAACGATAATTAGTAAATGTGGTTAAATTTTGCAAACACAAATAGTTTAGAGGCATGTATAGAAATCGGGGTTTTTTTTTTTTAAGTGTGTATTGGAATCGTTTATAATATATATATATAATCTCTCATAAGAGATTTTTTATTTTAATTTTGGTAAGGATCATCATGAAATCACATTAAAAAAATTTGGGATAAATAATTCTAGTACTTACAAAAATTGTAAATTTTATTCATAGGTAGATTATAATGAACTTATCATTTATAAACAAATTCAAATCAAAATTCTTTCAAATCAATGTGATTTCATGGTGATTCTTACCAAAATTAAAATAAATGATTCCTTATGAATAACTCATTCTCCCTCTCTTATCAGTTCGAACTGATATAAAAATATATCAGTTCCTTATATGTGAATCATTGCATTTAAAAGATGTTTTAGTAAATGCATACAGCCAAGTAAAAACATTTAAATCCAATGGTCATATAAAAAACTGATATATCTTATATCTGTTCGACCTGACAATATAAAAAAATTATATATATATATATACTTTAAAAATATATATATAGAGTGGTAATTTTGAACAATCAATTCAAAGATAGTTGAATGCCTCAACTGTGCTTGTAAAGTGGGAAACAAAGAAACCAGTGATAATTGGTCTTCAATTGAATAATTAGCCAAAATAAATGGCTGCCACCACCACTATTTTCATTTTTTTTAATGGTGTCCTGGTCTTAATGGTGAAATATTTCAGTGAAAGCGTTACGAAAAAAAAGTCCAAGCCATTGAAATTGTAGGCAATGGGCAGATCTCTTACTGAATCTTAAAACCAAATAAAAGATTATGTCGAGATTGTGTTTAACTAATATTATATATATATATATTGATTGAATAAGATCATGGAAACCAATTGCTAATGCAAAAATATCCTCTTTTGACCGATCCAAGAGAAGATCATACCAGTATCTGCACAAACCAATCTACTAGATCTCCATGATTTTGCTTCAAAATTAAATGTCTACATATTATTTAATTAGCATATTGGTTGGTAAATTCAGTGGAGATATTGGAGAAGAAAAGCAAACATGAGCATGACGCGTAGGTTCAAATAATCAACTTTAATATAGCATTCAATATATTAAAATTAAACTTTCATTTTTCTAATTTCTATATATGTAATATATGACATTTTCTATATATGTAATGTATGACCACCTCTTAGTTATATAGCATCCAGCTAAGACAATGGAGAATCAATCAGCTTCTTATACTGAACTTTCGTACATACCACATGATATGTAATCTATATATCTCCCATGAATAAGAATTGTTATTTCCTAGAACTCTTAAAAATAGTCTCTCTTTTTTTTTTGTCAACATCAAGGTGAAGAGTATGTCAAGACATGCTCAGACAAAAGACTTTGGTAATATATATATATATTGATAAAATTGGACTTACCTCGGAAAAAGCATACAAGCGATCATATGCTGAAAAACCCATATACAGTATCTATTTATATTATAAAAAGAATAAATTGAAAAAAACCAAAAAAACATAAAAACCAAGGGAAACAATCCCAACAAAAACATTGGCACGGGCCATATTCCATAAAAACAGAAACAGAAAACATAAAAAAAAAAACGAAAAGACTCCCGATCCCAATCAATCAACCAATAAAGAGCAGAAAGACGGGGTGTTTGCCCATCACGAATCGATCTATAACCCCAAAACATGTTTAGAAAGAGTGTCCGCAACATAATTCTCCTCCCTAAATATATGAGAAACCTAAAACTCTATTTTTGATATCTGATGGATACAGCGCTGCCAAGCTTACCGACAAAGAACTATGGTAATAAGTTAATGATAGGACTCACATACAAATGAGAAGAAAAAAAAATTCACACATTTACATTTTTACGAGTAAGATAGGACTCAAACACCCTTCACCAAGATGGAGGAAAATGTGGACAACCAACTTAACTAAGAGTTGATCATGTACTGTGACTTTATAGCACTCGATAGTTATGGGTGATTGTGGTTTGTTTCTATTACCATGTTAATTAGTAACCACTCAAACCAAAAACTGAAGTTAATAGATTAAGATTTAACTGTAGAATTGATGCATAGATAGAATTCGAGTCATATAAAACAAATTAAATTAAATCTAGTAAGAGATTGGAGGGGCAGCATATGTACAAGGAGCACTCGTATAATGGATGCAACTGTGCACCAGCTAACTTTTGTTGTGGATAAGCACTGCACTGCGCAAAAGCTATATATATATATATATATATATATGTATTACATGTATATATGCATATATTTTAAAATATATCTAATTTATATATGTATGTATGTATATCGTTTAAAATAGTTTTCAAGATATAATACACCAAATTAAGAATGAAAAAGCTAATTGTGTTTTGGTTGGAGAAAACTGTAACCCAAAGATAGACAGCATGAGCCCCTGTGCATGGTGACCTCTTACACCAAGCACCATAGTTTCCATTTGACATTTACATAAAAAATTCTTCCAAAGTTTTTTTTTTTTCCTCAATTTTATATAACTAACTTTACAATGCTACACTACTTGTTTGTTTTATACAGAAACAAATTTGAAAGTAACAGTTTCCATGCATTCTAGGAATTGCAATTTCTCAACTTTTTTACGAGTTAAAGATTATCAGACTATCTTTCAATTTTAGTATGTATCTATTTTCTTAAATTATCTTATTTATTTCATGGTTATCATTATCTTGTTACAGCTTTATTTATTGTATGATTTTTAATATATGTATTTTAGATTTTTAGGACAGATGTTTGACATTAATTAATTTAAACAAAAAAATGAGGAAGCAAAAGGGTTGACCTTCATCATGGTTGTAGGTTTATATTTGTGGTAATTGATTAGACAAGACATGTATAAGAAAAGAAAAGAAAAGAAAAATACTAACGTTGAATAATTAGAAAGTTGAAAAATATATTCAGGTGATCATCATTTTGTGCACTAGAAAATCTTGCTGGGTTTAAAGGAGCATTTTTTTTTTTTACTATTTCTATTTCAAAGAAAGAGTCAACAAGAAACGGAAGTTGATAAATGGGTTCATTTAGGAAACCACATTCATGAGTGATTATTACGTTTCATTTGGTGTATGTATTGCATGTAAGTGGAGAAACCAGTCTTATTTCTTATGGCTGTAAATGACACCCCCTTGCTTATTATTTTGGACAACTTTGTTCCTATAGGAATTCTGTCCACATTTAAGGCACGTTTATTAATGAACGAAATACAACTTTGTTCTTGAGAATTTTGTCCAAGTTTAATGTGTGTTTGTCAACAAATTAGAACTTTATTCTCCGGTACACGTTTAAGACGTGTATATTAACGAATAACAACTTTGTTTTCAGAGATTTTGTCCACGTCTTATTAGCGAGTTACAAATTTGTTCTCAAAAACATTGTCCACAATTAAAGCTGTGTTTACCGATGATTAATGAATTTGAAAGGAAAACAATTTCGATGAAGAGGGAAAAGAAAGCAATTGATCAAAAGATATATATATATATATATATATATTGGTTTTTCAGTCGGTACGCAATGATATAAGTTATATCAATACGTTGCATGTGGACCATTGATTATGGAGAAGTTTTAACAAGTGCATACATTTGGAGTCAAAGTATGTAAATCAAATGATCCACATCCAACGATAAATTTATATCGGTGCATACTAACAGGAAAATTATATATATATCTTGAACCTAACACATTACTTACTATACAGATTTCAACTTCCTGTATGACAAAAAGTCTTTACATGAACGGAATTTTAATTAAGTTGGGTTGTATAAAAAGGGAAACAAGTTGAATATTTCAACAGAAGTCTCCACAAATACAACTTGTCAAGTGGAAGAAGCATTTGCCTCAATGACTATCTATATCTATTTCGTGTTTATTGATTGCTGCATATATGCTTACCCGTCGTAATTAATAATTATTGCTAGTACTTTTTTGTACCATATTAGAGAAGGAAAGAATACCACATGTATGGTGAGTAGAGAGGTCAACCATGGAAAAGATTTAAGAATTTAGATTGCTGTCAGGCCAAAGTCAAATAAAACATCAGAAAAACCTTTTAATCACAGGGCCTCAACAGCAAACGTTTAGAAATCAAACCGATATAACCTCTGCAATCCTCCATCCGTGTATCCTCTTCGCAAGGAAGCTTTAGTAATCGATACATTAAAAGACTACAATCAATATCGATTTGTCTATACAGTGATCGAAATAAAGATATTGATCTAACTTCCTTGGCCTGTTAAGGAACCTCTAATATCCTGTTTGCAGGTTAATCAATCAATTATAAGTTATAACAATAAAAGCAAGTGACATGATACTACGATGGTATATTATGGTACAAAAATGCCCAGAACTGAATCAGTACTGATACATGCCTTGCTGCGCACTGATGTTGTGGTAAGAACTCTGTGGTGTATTGATGTTGGGATATACCCCTTGCTGAGAATTCATCGGGTAGGGGTTTTGCTGAGCATTTATATTCTGGTAGGGGCTTTGTTGTGCATTTATGCCATGATAAGGGCTTTGCTGCGCATTCAAGTTTTGATATGAGCCCTGGGGCATGCTGATGTTCTGGTAGGAGCTTTGTGGGGCAGTTGTGTTCTGGTAGGAGCGTTGCTGGGGAGTTGTGTTCTGGTAGGAGCTTTGCTGGGGAGTTGTGTTCTGGTAGGAGCCTTGTTGGGG
The DNA here is from genome assembly GCA_032871835.1 of Dipteronia dyeriana. Taxonomy (NCBI): domain Eukaryota; kingdom Viridiplantae; phylum Streptophyta; class Magnoliopsida; order Sapindales; family Sapindaceae; genus Dipteronia; species Dipteronia dyeriana. The sequence continues at coordinate 34,728,847 of CM065298.1, forward strand.
GTTCATTCTCTGGTAGGAGCCCTGTTGCGCATTTATGTTCTGTCCACCAGAAGTCATGAAAGCATGAAGAATACTCTGTGAGGCTGTCATATTCTCAGAAGAACCACGGATATCAGGGCCAACGGACTGAGGATCTTGAAGCTTAACCCTAGCTCCAGTAACCTAAAATGTACGGGAGACATTTAGCAGTCTACAATCCTAAGTTCTGAACATAATACGTAACTGTCATCTACTAAAAGAGAATCTAAATTGATAAAAACCTCATAACACAAACAATACTTTTCACTTGCAACTTTTTGGACATTACAAGACATTAAATATTTCAATTGTAATACCCAAAATGTATTTTTAAAGGGGAAAAAATGTTAATGAATCAAAAATAAGATGTAAAAGTCAATAATTAACACTTTCCTTTTGGGATTAGAGTTCAATAGTTCCCTTATACAAGTATTATATTATCATTCTTTCTTCATTATTTCTCATCCAAGTCCTCTCTAGTCTCTACGGCAATAATTATAACACTTTCCTTGTAGGATTAGAGTTCAATTGTTCCATTATAAAAGTGTTACATTCTCAGTCTTTCTTCTTTATTGCATTTTAAAAAAGGAGGGTGACCAAAATAAAATCAAGTAGGTTCTATTTATTTCTTTATTTAATATTTTTCTATTTCATATTTATTGACGTAACGAAATCGGTAAATTGTAGGTGTTTGGCAGTAGATTAAATACGTATTCATGGTATTGAGTTAGAATTATTTGGTTAATTATATATATATAGGAATGAATGATTTTCTCGAGCTAAAACCTTGAAGCCTTGAAGAATTGTTACATGACATGATGAAAATTCCAAAAAGTTATTAAGAAATTAGAAAATTCGAAGCATCATATTTTTTAAATTTTTGTGATCCTAACTGCATCAAGTAACAACCCTTCAAGGTTATAACTCAAGAAAATCATGATATATTCCTACACATAATTAACCCAAATAATTCTAACTCAATACATTCAAATACTAAAATTTAGTGATTTCATAAACTAAATATGAAATGATAGAAAACATTAAATAAAGCAATGAATAGAACATACTTGATTTTCTAATGGTCTCCTCAAAACAAAACTTTTCAATCCCTTCAGTTCTTCTAAGTATTAGAGAGGCTTTAGATGAGAAACATTAAAGAAAGGCTGAGAATATAACACTTGTTTAAGGAACAATTGAACTCTAATCCCATAAGGAAAGAGTTATTATTTTACCTTCAATAACATTTTTTTTTTTTGGTTACTTAATCTGTTAAACGCTTGTAGCATTAATGTTTGAAAATGAGCCACTATAGAGTAGAGACACCAAGACAGATGAAAATTTAAAAAATAGCTAATAACATCTAAGGATAATATTTCATGATAAACATTAGCTTAGTGTAAAATCTCTCATTCCATGGGATAACCTTAATGCACATCCAATAGATTTTAGTGGCCACAATGTGTACAATATCTCATTCATCCTATAGGTTTAAGTGGCTATAATGCGTGTTTCTGCATGCGTAGATGTGAATAATCCTACAGGTTTGAGTGGCCACCACAATGTGTGTGAATGTGAAATCTCATTCATCCTATAGGTTTGAGTGGCTAAAAGGTGTGTGAAGTCTTATCCATCCTATAGGTTTGAGTGACTACAATGTGTCCATTCATCCTACAGGTTTGGATGGCTACAATGTGTGTGTGTGTGTGTGTGTTTGTGTGTTTGTGTGTGTGTTCATCCTTTAGGTTTGAGTGGCAACATTGTGTGTGAGCCACATTCCTTGTCAATTTGCAGACAATTTATATGCACTTTTTTAATAAAATAAATGTATATGCACTTATGCCTATATAAAGATAAATAAAACAGATATCTAAATCAAAATCACCAGTTATTCCCAGATATCATTTTTACTAGGATAATCTCCACAACATGCCGTACAAACAAAATTGAACTGGAGAAGCAAGATCCTATTCAGTCAGATCTAGGCATCTAGCTGTATAGCAAATTTCTTCCCTTCTACTAGAGTTATGGTAAAAGGATACCTCGCCAAAACTGGACATGTTGCTCCCCCCAGTTCCCATAAGAGAACCCACTGCATTGTTAGGAATCCTGGCCTCAAAAGCATTGTTCACATTTCGGTATCTGAAAAGTTCAAAATAACAACAAATCAAACTAGTTAAACAAGTTATTCATAATATATACAAATTAAAAAACAAGGAAAAAAAAAAGGGAAACCAGTACCCAGTAGCAGCTGGAGGAACAGGATAACTATGAGGTTCATAGTCATGTCCACCCTTCAGAAAACCAAAAAAATAAAAATTTAGTTATCATAACCAAACATAACATCACTATAGTCTTAATCATTGAAATTTTTTTAGGCAACTTGCTCATATGAATTCAAAATCTGCCTCCACCATAGATTGACAATCAAAATCGAACGGTCACATACTAAACAGTAACATGTTAATTGCAATTATCTATCTGAAGGTTCAAGAAAGCCAATATTAGATACCAACATGTTCTAGAAAATCATTCAATTCTGACTCATTTTAGTCATTTCCCATATATCCCTTTTTGCAATAATAAGCCATGGGCAATGATCAACCAGAATTAACAGGTGCACTTTGAGAAGTTGATATATATAAATTACATAATAATTTTGTTTCAAAAAAACATCTCTTGTGTAGAGTGTAATACACTATTAGCAATAATAGCTACCACTAAATCACAGAATCATAATATAAAACACGAAATTTTTATATGTAGGTTGAACAGCTGACTTCAATATAAATAAGAATAATAATTTATCATCTATTTATTGATCCTACAAATAGACAGGATGTCATGTGTTAAACCAAGTTGATTATTTAAATTCAACTAATCTATTAAGACAAAATATGATATTAGCATAAGATAGATGTACACCCTGTCACCCTGAGGTACAGCTACTGTAAACAACAATCAGCTATTTGCATGATGAAGATGACTTTCAAAGTACATGTAACATACAATGTAATTTTGGCAAAAGATAGAAATATATATACACTAAATTACATTGTATGTTACTGTATATATAAACAATTACCCTCAGAGGTTCATATCCAACAGCACTGCCACCACCGACAGAGACCGATGACAAGGGTCCTCTACCAGGTAAGCTTCCTGCAGTGCCGAATCTCGGGCCAGGTGCAACAGAAGCAGGTTCCACTCCAGCATTTGCATCACGGAGAGTTCTCACTCTAAGTCTCGATGCAATCTCTGCCAGAGCATCTTTGGCAACACCAAAGTTTCCAGATATCTGAATGCCCAAACCAAGTATTAGTAAATAATAGCAAAGCTGATAAAATGAAGAAAACAGAACCGAAGTAACAATAGCATATGGATATCTATTATAAAATACATCATGTAATCAAATTACCTGTACAAGCTCTTCGTCATCAGATGCACACTTAGGCTTATCATCCCTAGAGTAAACACGAATATCTGCCTGGGTTCTCTTTCTCATCTCATTTATAACTTGACCCCCTTGACCAAGGAGGCAGCCAACCTTACTTGATGGAACGAAAAGTCTAGTAATAATCGTACCTTTCTCAGAGAATTCGCTTGTTTTGTTTTGAAGTTCAAGAATTGCATCAATGGTTTGAGATCTTGGGTTCCAAAGCCCCTGAAATAATATCCCTACAATGATCAAACATCATATGAAGTGAACGATAAAAATGTACTTATATGTGGAATGAAAAGAGAAAAGATGGACCTCAAAAGCACAGACACGAATCACCCGTTCATCTGACTCAGTTGATGCATCCTCAACATGTATACTGGCTCCTGTCTCCTGCTGTATTTGCTTTACATTAGATCCTCCCTTACCAATCACTCCGCCAATTTTCCCAACTGAGCACAAAATTTTCATAGAAAACTCAGCTGAAGCTTCTTCTCCCCTATGTCCAGGAGGAACATCACTGAAGCCACCTGGTCCAAATCCAGAGGGCTGATTTCCATGTCCACCCATCCATGGACTGGGTGGCATAGCCTGGGAACTAGAATTCCGTGGTGGCCACATTGAATTTCCAGGTGGATGCATATCTGTCATGGGAGCGCCAGAAGGATGAAAACCTCGTCCCCCATAAGCCAAAGGGAGTCCTGAAGGAGGTTTGTCTTTGCGTGGATTCTGATGCAATAGAGTGGACACTTCATAGAGAGCTCTCTTTGCTACATCCAGTTTTCCAGATATCTGCAGAATACCTTACACAATTACACTGCAGGGTGTTGTAAGACAATTCAATATTTTCCAAACAATTTGCCCAAACGTATGCAAATCATAGAAAAACATGAATGGCGGAGAAATATCTCTAAGAAAAAAGGGAGTATAATAGAACCTAGGGAGTCACAAATGTGTTTGCATGTATGTATCCAACTATACATGTATAAACCACGCATACATATATACATACATACATATATACATACATATGTATATACATAAATATATTTATATATATATATATATATATATATATATATATATATATATATATGTATGACACCAAAAGTAGAGTGCTACAATCCCAGCAGCATCATAGCATCAATAACTATTCAGTTGCAGAAACCAGGTCACTTTACAATGTGTGCAAGTGTGTAGTAAACATAAATATTTATGCAGACACATGCAGAAGCACTCAAGATTATTGGGAAAAAAATGAATTCTTCGGAAATGATTAGTGTACCCTTTTGCTCCAAAACTTTAAGAAATGATTAATGCAATCAACAATGGCACAATTATGAAATGACAGAATGAACAAGGTTCAATGAAAACTCACATGAGACAAGATAAACTAGTCAAAATGTGCTTGAGAGTTGCACCAAATTAAGATATTTATACAACTACTTGAAAGAGGTGAGGCTAATAGTCCAGTACATATTGTAGCACCCAACACACAAACTAACAAGAGCTTATGCAGGAGTTATCCTGCTTGAAGTCAAAAGACACACTTCAGATTTACCGTTAGCCATAACAACTTCAAAAAACTAGACCACCAGTCAAGTATCAAGACAAACTGAGACTGCATCAAAACATTTAACTCAATGACCAACTAATTAAATTGGAACTATCAACTTGATCTAGCTTTTCACTTTATGGTCATGCTTGGAATAATTTCACGTCAGTTAAGACATGGAAACACTTAATAAAATCTATTTAGTTAAAACAATTTATATATTATGTCTTTTGGTTAAACCACTCAAAATTAAATCTTCCAGCAATACACACGCATAAATGCAACATAAGCCATAAATGATGATAGCAAATAACAGACTATATTAAATATTCTCCAAATTATAATACAGATATAAGACCTGGAATGTAACTCCCCCATCAAATGCAATGTGGGCTGGGACAAATGACTATATAACATTATGGTATAATTACCCTAACAACATTGAGAAAATTACATCCATTTTTCTAAAAGACAAATTGACACAACAGAACTGAACAAGAAACAATAGAATATAGAAGAATGCACCAAGGAAAAAAGAATGAAATATATGATATATACAATCACTTCTTAAAAACTTCTTATACTAGAGAGCATCTCCCACTTGGTCATTCCTCTAGACTCTAGAGTCAGTGTAACTATGTAGTAAGCAAAAGTCACTCCACCCACCTCTTCTGTATGCCCGATATCATCCTTAGCATTTGCAGCGATCACTTAGTCAACATATGATTGAAGCTTCCAGGTGCATTCATGTTTGGGCACACATCTCTCAAGCTCGAGCTCGAGCCGGAACTTATTCCCGTTGGAACGCTTTCTATTCACTAATTGATCAAATCACCTCTTTAGAAAGCAGACATTCATGACCACTCTGAACAAGAGCACCTGCATCCCACTATGCTGATTCACAAGGTGGAACTCGAGTGAGAAATCCAACAATTCTTTGGAACCAGTACAAAGCATCATGTTACACCCAAAGGTCCCCATGAAAGTCACAAAATAAAAAGGTTTACTACTTACACATTCGGTCCATTACATTCTAATGCATTCAGTCATATAATCCCATATATTCATACAAACACTTTTGGAGGAAATACAATCCAATTCTCTAGCTCTGGCAGCCCTCTGATAAACTTATTTAATTAGAAATATATCTATGATTAGGTGGAAAAAATAATGCCTTACCATCTATTTTTAGATGGAAAAATGATGTGTGTTGTCCTAAAACTGCCAAGAAAAGGTATCGTAATATATTTAAGTTCCTGAGCATTCTTGGGCACTGGCCATACTTAAATGAAAACAAAGCCACAATCAAGTTAAAACAACCCTTTAAGAGACTAATTTTTCCCTATCCTGTCTCAATGATCAAGTAAAGCATAAACTTCAACACCTGACCTCAGGAAGAAGCACTTAAAGCTGTTAAGCCGTATTTCTTATCAAAGATTGTAAAGACAGGATTACTTGTCTTCCATCGTCCATGATGCCATCTATAGTCTATAGATCATGACTGTCACATAAATAGCCACCTTGGTTCTCAAAGGTCATGTAATCTTAGAATGAAATGGGCATTTTTGGAATAAAAAGAAAGCAGGCCTTGCTTAGCTCTGAATGGTGCTAAAAGTTCATATTGTTATAGAATTGTTAAGAGATCCCATGAAACCTCAGCTGCCAGAAGATGCCTCATTATCACAATCCAGATCCACGCAGCATGGTTTGGAATTTGGGAAGGTGAAAGAAATTAAGTCAAATGTTGAGTCTCATATGCCACCACCAAGTTCCCAAGCACATTAAAAGTAATTATATGAGTCAGGGGTAGCTGGACAAGTTATAACCATGACCAACCAGCAAGTTCCCATAGGAAGGTTGGTTTTTGTCAAGTAACCCAGGTTCCAAAATAATAAAACTTGTGAACCAAAATACCACAAGGAGAAAATTACAATAATTATATCGCATTAATCAACAATTGAACACTCCATGAAACCAAGCTAAAATAAAGCTCATATCTTAACTAATGCAAAACTAATCAGAAATTATATAATTCATGAGGTACCATTTCATCCCAACGTAACAACCCAATGTGGAATGAGAAAACCAGCTTCTCCTAGATTGTCATTGAACTCCTACAATCTGGGGAATACTATGGAGGACTTCATTCATTATAGGTCATTTTGTTTTCAAGACACGGTGAATGGACCAATCGATTGAATGGTAATAGGGGATAATTTTATGGAAAATAGCAAATCATTACATTAGAGGCATGCATGGCACTAAAAAATGAAAAGCCAAAGACAGTAGTAGATATATTACTTGCCTGCACTAATTCATCTGTATTCATAGCACACGGAGGAAGACGATCTGCAGGAAGAACACGAATGTTTGCACCCGTCTCACTACGCAATCTTTGAATAACGTCCCCACGTTTGCCTAAAAGACATCCTACCATATTATTAGGAACAAGAAGTCGTGCTGTGACTGCATTGTTGTCATTATCATCATCAGATGCCATTCCACCAAAAAGATCTTCCTCAACAATCCTGTCATGAACTTTCAGAAGAGCATCCTGAGCAGCGCAGTGTGGCTCCATGGAGTATTTTTCATTCTCAGCAGCTGAACCCTCATCACTATTCTGTTTCCTAGAAATTTTTGTAGGAGAACTATAGATTATAATTACTCTCTCATCTGAACCTGAACCAGTAACAGAATCAGCAACAGTAATCTTTGCCTGAGTCTCTTCCCTCAAGGCTTTGACTATGCTGCCACCTTTTCCGATAACACCACCAATTTTCCGAGAAGGACAAACTATCCGATAGACAGTGTCAGCAGGTTGAGAATTCCCAAAAGATTGTTCACAACTAGAATTGTTCCACTTTCCTTTCTTGATGCCAACTCCTTTTCTCTTAAATTGGTTGCCTGCATGTTTCTTGAAAAAATTTCTCTTGTTCACATCCATAATGCTACAAAATCTGCAACTATGGTACAGTTAATTTGTACAAGGTTTGGCCTGAGAAACAATATTAAATATTGTCAGAAAACTAATAATCAAGATACACAGTTATGTCCGATAATCTTGCTTTAGAAAAGCCGGATCTTTCTTCTATAACAATGTACATTTAATGCACATTCATAAACATAGATAATATTTAGTGCATAAAAAATGTAATGTCAATAAATTAGGTGTTCATTCTCACCCCTGGATTTTTAATTTGAGAAATTGAATCAAACTGGGGAACAAGTAATAGGCATTATATACAAGTTGATAAAGCAGCCACAGAATTCACATGCAATATGGTGTACATATTGGAGTAATACTTGTAATGGCGGTTAACCTGTTCCTTAGATTGTGTACCAATATCTATAATTAATATGTCATTTGGAATCAGCATCCAGTATGCCATACATACCTCCACTAAATATAATAGAAGGGGACAAAAGCATTTTAAAGTGCTCAACAAACAGACAAAATAAATTTTATTATCGATTCTGTTTATATCACTGCCTGCGCAACTACATAGGGTTTTTCCCCCCTCTTGTTTCTCAAAACCCACTGCGAGTGAAAATGGTCCTACTTAACAAGCAAGTGTTGTGCGCCAAAACATAACAGAACAGACAATACGATACACCATAATGCTGTTTCCTGTTTCCACATGGAACAACCTAGAAAAACCGAGAACTGTTTGCTCTAATCAGCAAAAAGACAGCTGCCTCGTGTGAATATAACACATTGCACTCACTCATTTTCAGTACAGAAGAGAAACCAAACCCAAAAGTCATTTGGGATCCTGATCTTAAAACCCCATAAAATTCACTAAAACGAAATGCAACATTTTGAGCTTGGATCAATTAAGAATTTGCATTACAATACAATTCGAACATAAAAGTAGAAATCCGCAGCAGCAGCACCTAGGGTTCTAATCTTCCAACAAAAATCCTAAAGATACAACCCAATGGAAACATATGTACAATTCAATGATCACAAATGCTTAAAAGGCCAAAAACATCATCGTCATCAACAACAACAACAAAAAAGAGTGGCAAGACATAAAGAAAAAAAAAATCAGCTTTCGAATAGCATTTACATGTCAAAATTACGCACACTAAAGAAGTCAGGACAAATTAGGGTTTATAAAAGTGTGTGGAGAGAGAGAGAGAGAGAGTACTTACCTGACACAACCAGAGAATATGAGTGAAATTGATGGAGATATTTGGGTTATTGAACGCGAGAAGGATACAGAGAGTAGAAAGAAACAGTGATTTGCCGCTTGAGAGAGAATCAGAGCACACAGCGTCCAGTAGCTCTCTCTATTCTCTTCTTCTTCTTATTATTATTATTATTATTAAAGTAAATTGATATCTAAATTTGATATTTAAATAATATATTAACTTTCTATTTTATTTATTTAAATTTAATTAGATTAATAAAATTTAAAGGAATAAATTATAGAATTACCGTATTATTTGGATACCATATTTAAAGATCAAATTTGAACAAAGTAATAATAATAATATTATTTAGACTTTTTTAGAAACATATCATTTTAGATTTTTGCTCTGTTCTTAAGAAAAAAATCGGTCGTGCTGAGCTGGGTTGTTAGAAGTTATGGGCACACGTAAGTTGTTGCATTTAAAAGTTTTGTTCATTGAATTATGTTATTATTATAATTCGATTACGTTGAATATGAGAAACTCTGACCTATAAAATTATTGTACAGATGTGAGACCATATCCAGTACTGAATCTACGCTAACATTATCTTGTTTATTAACATATTTGAGTTACACTAATTAAGTTCAAGTCAAAGACTACCCTACCCGTTAAATAAATGTGTAACATTCGTGTTGCAAAAAATTTCAATCTTGCTCAAATGTTTGGTATGATTAGTTTCATAAGGGATAAATAAAATAGACAAAAACAAATAAGTAATTTGACATTTAAATTGTTTGATGATTATGGAATTAAGTTAAAAAGGTTGCAATTGTATAAAAAAAAAAAGAAGAAGTAAATGAGTTAAATTGGTCCACTTATTAAGGTGTTATACAGGTTGTAGAATGGGGATAATTGCACACACCCCCCACAAAAATAAATAACATTGCTCGGTGACTGTGTCATTAAGTTAAAAGGTTTAAATTGTATACAAATAAATAAATGAGTTAAATTGGTCCACCTATTAACGTGTTACACTTTCAATATTACCCTTAATGAAAATTTTAAATGGTACAAATTCTATCATTTTATTGTTTTTATTTTGGATATTATTTCTGAACCGGATACCATTTTATTATTCAAAATTCATTTCCTAGAGTATCTATTTCCATAGAAACTTTTTATAAAAAAAAAAAGAAAGAAAGTGAAGTTTGGAAAATATACCCAGTCAATTTCAATATTTGATTTTGTTACCGATATAAATTCATATTATTTCTTAGTGAAATATACAAGCATCATCAACAATTCAGGCCGAAATGCGGACCAAGCTGTAGCTTCAAGAGCAAATGAAGATTATATTGCTTGCTAGAGATGCTCTATTGAGGGGCAATCATGACACATTGTACATAGAGCATGGTATGCAACACTTTTCTCATATTGTTATTTATATATGGCACAATTGACTTCGTTATTGTAGAAGCAGCAGTGCTTCTTCAAAATTCATATCTTCTTGTTCAATTACCACATGATGGTCAACAAAATGTGGTCACTGCAGATGGATAATTGGACGAAAAATTGAATACTGCAATTGTGGGGTAATCCACAATTGTGGTAATTCTCCCACACATGGAACTTCAAACAAAATCAAGTGTAAAAACTTATTTGGGTAGACCATGAAAGATATTTGCATGGACAATTATCATGCAATACTAGTTAGATTGATTCCTCAATCCTGAAGTTTGGATGAATTTGATAATATGTCTGATGTGACATCATTGTACTATGTTGAATATGGGAATAAAGAACAATGATCATTAGAGGTAGATATGTAAACCCGGTCGAACTGATCTAGATACAGCATGTCACTGTACGATCTCATAAAACACGGTCCAACAATGTAGCATGCTGAGTTGAGTTGTGTGTTCTTAAAAGTGAAAGATTAGATAGTTGGAATTTAAAAATATTTAAACAGATGATTTTTTTTTAAATATAATAAATGGATTTATGATTTTTTAATATAACAATTGTAGTATTTCTCCCACATAAGAATTAAAAAGCAAATCAAATGTAAAAAACCTACTTGGGTAGACTACAGAAGAAATTTGCGTGGACAGTTAGCATGCAATTTGATAATACATTCATTCACGATAATCATTCAGAGATAGATATATAAATTGGATTGGACTGATTTAGGCACAGTTCTATATAATACGACACGACCCGTAAAAATTATGATTTGAATTTGGTTCGAATGGTTCATATCCTACCCAATTTCTTTAAAAGTGGAAGATTATATAGTTGGAATTTGAAAATCTTTTACCGATGGAATTTTTTTAATATAACAAATTGATTTTGAAAGCATTTATTGTGATTTGTGGGTGATTGTAAGAAATATAGTTAAATTGACTAGATTGGCTATTAAAGTATCGTAGTAATTGTAATATTAAAATTTTTAAACATTTAATTAGTACTTGGTTTTTGTCAGATATTTTTATTCACCAAATAAAAAGGTTGACATTAAATTCTTACGTCGTTGTGCATTGGTAGTCTACGAAAGACCTGACCGGCAGAATCTCCGGCCCAACAAAACCCATTTTACACATCCAAACTGATAAAGTGCAATGGTAAGGATATCATATTCTCGACAATCATTGTAATATTCAAAATTTCACGATGGAAAAATTTATCATTGGAAGTTGCTGCTTCCAAAATTAGGAGTCCATTTTCTTATTTGTTTGATTTAGCTTGATTAGAAAGTGTTCTTGGACAACAAAATTACTTGTATCTCAATATTACTAATAAAAAAATCAAAAATTAAATGCTAAATGTCAAATATCAAATCTAAATGTCAATTGAGATGGGTACGACCCAGTAATAAAGACTGGGCTCCATTTCTTAAAAAAGTTTACAATTTAAAGAAGTAAGAAGTGGGCCGGTCCAAATGTTAGAGTGTGTTCTGTAGGAATGAAAAGGGTTGAGGGAAAAACTTGAAAAAAATAGGAAGCGTGTGTTTGGTATAGTGAGAAAAATTGAAGAAAGGTAAGAGTGGGAGAAAAAATTGATGAGTGAGATCCACTCATTTTAATCCTCCCAATTGTGGAAGAAAAATAGAGAGAAAAGTGTGAAAGGTTTTTGGTTTAAATGAAATTATAAATTTACCCTTTTTTAAAAAATAACTTTTTAAAACATAATGTATTAATTATATATATATATAATAGGTTAAAAGGTTTGAAGTCATTTTGTAAAAAAAAAAAAAGTTGGATTAAATATTATTTAAATTATATTTATTTGTTACATATAAAAATATACAATATATAAACTATAATGTAAGGGTAAAATAGTAAAATTGATAAAGAAAATTTACCATCCTTTATCTTTTCCTCAACAATACCACACAAAGGAAAGAAAATATATATTCTTTCCTTCCTGTTTACCAAACAGCTCAAGGAAAAATTATTTTCATTTCTTCCCCTTATATTTCATAATTGTTCTATGACTTCTATCCTTCATATTTCTTTTCCTCCCTACCAAACACACCTGTCTAATTCCTTATTGGATTGGATAAAAGCTCTCAACAATTTGGTGGAATCAACTTTTGCCCGTTTTAGAACTATGGTCTTTGATGGCTGTGGGGACAAGATATGGGCCGCATTGGGCCCATTCAAAATTGGACGTTTTAGAATTTAATAATATTTATATGTTACTGGGTCTAACTACAATACAATAATACAATAATTGTATAGTTGCTTAAGTGAAAATTATATATTGAATTTTAATACAAAGGTCTCCAAAATTGAAAGGCTTAAAAAATAAAAATACATGAACAACTAAAAAAAAATATTTGCTTTTGATAACTGAACAAGTAATATTGCTGTTAATAACAACTTAGTCAAACCGTAAGTTAATGTAACCTCAAGTTCAACTGGCACAAACATGTCAAATTCAATTTGCTTTAATAATATTTTTTAATTTTTTAATTTTGTAGTGGTTAAAATTAGGTCTTAAATCCCAGTCTGTTTCTACGCCCAAAACAGTACGGTTGTTGCCCAAAAACGCCCACACCAAGACGAACTACTATGCTTGAGATCGGGTTGACTGGTTAAGACCCGAATCCATTGAGCCCCAACTACTAGGATCTAGGTCGGTTAGCAGTTCGAATTGATCCAGTCAAAACACAATCGAGTCTCTGCAACCAACCGACATGATATTTGAATTCGTTTAGAGATGTATATTTGGGGAATGAGGATGGATATAGGTCACTCCATCCTCATCCCCACTTCTCAGACCCTGTCCTCATCCCTCTATTTTTCCATTTGGAAAAAATAAGGATGAAGAATTTTAGGGGAGGTATATTCATCTTCATCCCCAGTTTTTCATTTTTTCCGTTTTTCTCTGTTTTTTTTTTCGTTTCCCCATTTTTCCAGTTTCCTCATTTCCCAATTGAACTAAAAATTATAAATTAAACTAAAAAAATAAACATTTCATTATAAATACAAAATAAAATTCTTTAATGTATTACAAATACAAATATATATTATAATTAAAAAAATATATTATAATTATATTTATATATGTTTGGAGAAATTAGGAAATGGGGATGGGGGATCTCATCCCTATCTCGATTTCATTATAATTATGGGGAAAATGGAGAAACATGGAATGGGAATGGGGAGGGGTTCATCCCCATTTCAATTTAGGGATGATTTTCATCCCACCCCCCCCTAAAAAACAAAACCCTAAATGGGGATGAGAATGCAGAGAATTTGGATCCCGGAAAAAAAATATACTTCTTTAATCTCGTTCCTTAGAAAATGGAGAAATATGGAATGGGAATGGGGAGGGGTCCATCCCCATTTCAATTTAGGGATGATTTCCCCCCCCCCCCCCCCCCCCCCCCCCCCAAATCCCTATTTCCCCCTCAAAAACAAAACCCTAAATAGGGATGAGAATGCGAGGAATTTGGATCCCGGAAAAAATATATACTTCTTTAATCTCGTTCCTTAAATCTTGAACACGATCTCCTAGAGATCACATAAAATCAATCACTCTGGCAACTTCACTTGAAGCTTATAAATACCAAACAAAGGGGGTTGACTTTGGATTACATAAACTCTGCTAAAATTGCTTCTCCCTCTAACTATTTCTCTCTCTATCATCTGTGTACGAATTAACTTATTTTGTGCTCCGTATCAAGTTCAATCGAACCGACACGGACGACAGTTGCCTTAGTACAATCGAGCCGACACGGACGACATGACGTCACCACATCAGTTTGTTTGACTCATTTATTTTATTTTGTTTTACTTCACTACTATATCGAATTGAACTAATAAGAGCATAGGAAGTCACCCTAAGGGTGCGTTTGGCACGGAGAGGAGATGGGACAAGACATGGTGACAGGTGATAGTCATAAAGCAAAGCATCAAACAAAGCGAACAAACTTTAGATAAAGCTGTTTGGTAGCTGGTAAGCAAGATAGAAAATATCGCAATAATTAGGATGACGGAGGACCTAGAGATAAGGTCACGGGTTGGTGAGATTACAACTGGCGTGGTCTTCATCATCAGAATTAAGGGCTCCACAAATTGAACAGGGCCATGTATCAACGTGCATAGGGTCCTGTGAATCTAACAGATAAGAATTCTGAAAAGAATGCCATCTCTGAGTGGGGTCCCTTAGGACACCTGGAAGAATGAAGTGAACATCTGTTGAATCTCCATTGACGTCACAGAGAAAATTAAGTAGAGGGATCTGGATGCAGAGAGGATACAATTTTTCATAATCGTACGAAGTATCCCATTCATAATTAATGTTGGAGGTCCATAAAAGTCCGATGTGTGGATTGTAACGGTAAGAAAAAGGGGGAAAACCCAGATGCAGGATACCTTAGCAGCCATTTCAGTGTCTAATTTCCACAGATGATATCGACCCATGAGTCTAGTAAGCTCATGTTTCCAAGCAGACAGGGTATTAAACCACTGAAGGAAAGTACGGAGGTTTGAATTTGTAATGGGTTGAATCATGGACTAGACCATATAGAGCTTGTAGAGGAAAAACCATAGCATGATGATGTAGAACTGATAAACACCATAAATACCATAACATTTGAGGAGAATAATAGTAAAACGAAGGCGAGATGAAAGGGTCAAGAAAAAGCTTGGTAGGGTTGACAAGCCCGTGTCTGCAGTCCTGGGCATTTAACTGAGAAAGGTAAATGGGGAGGTGTGTTCTAGAAAAGTCTTATATATGTTGTAAAGAGGTGTTTGACCAGGTGGTAGTGTTGCTATTAACTCAGTGGGGTAGGTAGGAGGAGAAAGTGCTACCCGATAGGAGGCATAGGATGAAGCCGCTGAGGTTACCATGAAAATCAGAGGAATGGGGCCGGCTTGGGAGATAAGAGTGATAGACGGGGGTCTTGAAAGCATATCGGGAATGATTTATCGTGTCCTTTCACGTGGAAAACAATGAAGTCATAACTGGAGAACCAATCTTTGAGATTTAGCAATTGAGGACTTGGAGGAATCTTGTTGTGGAAATCCAGGACCTTTGGGAAGGACGAGTTGTCCGTTTATATAACAAAACTTTTAGTTTTGAGATGAAAGTCAAATTTCAAGATTCAATTTTTGAATGCAAGGATTTCCTTGTAGATTGTGTGATAATGTTTCTAGGCATCTTTAAACTGGCCACTGGATTAGCTACAATACTGGTGTTTGCCATCTTTTTCTTTAATGAGGACGGTGCCCCAGAAATGGTCACTATCGTCCGTCTTGAGGATGAATTGACCTGTAGAAGGTATGTGTAGAGGAAACGGTTTTTGAGAAGCTTGCCTGAGGTCAGCAACCTAATCAGAATGGGTGGATGCCTATGAATGAGGGTTCTTCTTGAGGAGATTGGATAAGATAGTAGTGTAGTGGCTAGCCCGTGGGATGAAGTCTCTGATATAGTTGATGATACCGAGGAATTGTTGGACTTGTTTAGAGGAGAGAATTGAATCTAGAAATTCAAGCAATTGTTTGGCGAGGTGAGGGCCAGTGTGGTACGTTCCCTACGTAATATGCATGCCAAGGAATTCGATCTTAGATACTCTGACTATGCTTTTCTTTTCAGAGAGCATGATGCCATACTAATCTAAAATCTCAAGGAATTGGTGTAAAAGTTTGTCATGAGAGACATTGTCTGGAGAAAATAATAGTATATCATCAATATACAGTATGGCAGAATGGAGAATAGGATGGAAAATCCTTGTGATGGCTTTCTGGAAGAGAGATGAGGCAGTTTTCAAACCAAATGGCAGGACAATCCATTGGTACTGTGCATTTGGGAGGCACAAATCAGTTTTGTACCTTTCTTCAGAGTGAATTCCTATTTACCAAAAAGCTCTTTTCCCAAGTTGCACCAGGGAGCTGAGAAAACAGAGTGGTGGTTATGGGAACCATGAACTTGTCATCACGGAGGAAAAGGTTAAGTGGCTTGTAGTCAATGACCAACCACTTTTTTCCTCTGAGCTGTTCTGAGTGTTTTTCAACATAAAAGGCTTGGCAGGCCCAAAGAGAGGAAGTGATTTCTAATAAACCCTGGCGAAGGAGTTCATTGCATTCATCATTAGCCAGTCGAAGATCGGTAGGAGACATTCCTGAGTGAGAGGCCTTTATTGGATTGACATCTTCATTGAGCTTGAAAGGTAGCTTGATGATGAAATCAGGATTTCACCACAGAGGCTTAGGGTGCTTGAAATCAGCATAACTATTTTTGCAAAAGGTGATGTGCTTTTCTTGGGCTTGCTGGAATGAAGGATTTATGGTAGATAAAGGGAAGGTTTTTGGTATACTAGAAAGGGGTTTGAATTCTAGCTTAAACTTGATTCCAACAGGGAGGCTTATGAGTAATTTTGCTTGGCTAAAGACGTCCCAACCAATTAGGATGTCTTTGTTTGGCAGTGGTGTGCTAATAACACGGACCCATAAGGTACAGGAGGGGAAAATTCAAATACCAATTTTATTTTTTGAGACAGGGTTGGTAAAGAAAGTCTGACCATCAGCAGCTAGGAAATGGTGAACCTTTTTCTTCCAGGCATTGAGAGGTAGAACTTTAGGGTTCATCATGGTGGTATGGGCACCAGTCTCGAAATAAGCTATAGCCGGAATAGGTTTTGAGTATTTTTCTAATAAGATTTGGACTAGAATTTGAGGACTTGTTGATAGGTCGTCTTTGGCGGCTGCTTGGTATGCTTCTGAGGGAAAATCAGGATCTGAATACTCAGAGGATTCTGAGGGAGAGTCGGAGTCCTGAAGCACAAAAGTGGTGTGGGGATTTACATTTTCTTGTTTCGAGAAGATGGATTTTATGTCAGCATCAGAAAGGACTTCATCAACTATTTGCATAAGTTGGTGAATGAGCTTGGCATATGTTACCTTCTTGTTCAGGCATTGTTTGGCGTAATGTCCATGCTGTCCGTAAACGAAACATTTAGTGGACTTGTTCCAGTATCTTCTAGCATTTTTCCGATAGTATTTGAACTTCCTGTTCTTTTTTGTTGCTAGAAAAAGTTTTTGCTTTCCTTGATATCCGTCTGAAATGATTCTTCCTTTTTGATTTGCAATCACAGTGTTCAACAGATTTGCATTTGAGATGATATGAATCAGGCAGTTTGTAGTGCCTTTAATACTTATTACCTTCTTTGAGCATTTTGGAGAAGATTCTCTATGTGGCACAGAGCTTGTCTAAGGCAGCAAGGGTGAACATATGGATTTCTCCTAAAGTAATATCCCAGAGAGATCTACCGGAGGTTTCAAGTGTTCGTTGGAGTTCACCTTGAAGTTCTACTGGTAGAGAGTTTAGGTATACTTGTCGCAGACTCTCATCATTGAATCCACCGAGGGCATGATATCTAAAAGACATGCGCATATAATGGAAGTCTATATAATTTCTATTGAGAAAGCAACAACGTATTTTGAAGAATTCTTATCGAGCCTGTTTGTAGAACTGAGTGGCATCACCGAGGAATTCTCAAAAAATGATTCCCATAGCTAGAGAGACGGAGCTTCTACTAATAAGGTTTCTTCAGAGGAATAAGTAGGCTGACGAGAAGTGTAAAAGGTGTGCTTGTAGGGTTCTAACACCGGTTGCTTCTTTTTTTGAAAGGGAGAAGACTTCTTCGAATGCCGAGTAGGGTGAGTGGAATATGAAGGCTTAGTTGACCTTTTGGTGGAGACAAAGGAGGATAGTTTCTGAAAAGATCTCCAGTGGACTTGAAAAACTGTGAGTGATCTAGTGGTCTGGACAAGAAAGCATATGGTAGAGATTGAGTTGGAAATATAAGAGAAGGTGAATAGGGATAGGGCCTCGGTACTTATGATGTATTGGAGAAATGGTCTCTATTCATCTGGTATAGTTTTTCCTTTAATTGTCTGATCTCTCTTTCCTTGTTGTCAAACTCATGACCCAAGTATCCCTGGTTGATGCAATGGTGGAGATCTGTATCTAATCTGGCCACTCTGGATAGTAGATCTGTGTACATGTTACGGAGTGAAGAATCAAGATGTTATAGATGAAGATCATGTTGAGAAACATGATGAGTAGCTTGGTTAATCTTCTGATTAATAGTGTAAAACTTTATTTTGTACTCTAGTGTTGTGAGAGTGCCAGATGAGCACCTATTCAGCCTGGGAAGGCTGTTTTAAGGATCCATTAAGAAGGACTTCAATGGATTGGACAAAAGGTCTGAAAAATAAATTCCTCTCAGGATTGGAAGTAGGTTTCAGAAGAGAGAAATCTTTGTCATAGCTAGAAGCCATGAAACAAGGTATGGGTGTAGAAAGAGGCAGGAAAGGTTTTTCTGTCTCTTTCGGTAACAATCATTCAGATTTGAGGATTTTGAGGGCTCTGTCAT
This sequence comes from Dipteronia dyeriana, assembly GCA_032871835.1. Classification (NCBI taxonomy): domain Eukaryota; kingdom Viridiplantae; phylum Streptophyta; class Magnoliopsida; order Sapindales; family Sapindaceae; genus Dipteronia; species Dipteronia dyeriana. Next base: position 34,747,879 of record CM065298.1, read on the forward strand.
AATTAGGAAGGGGGTTTCTTTTTGACAGGGTAATCCAATCCAAGGACTATCTGGATCTTCTGGTTTAAAGGTGTGTGAAAGAGGCTTACAGAAAGACCTCATGACTTTAGAGCAGAGTCTACATTCACAATCTGCATCACACATGTCCGGGTCAATGTCTCATATAAAGTGGATGTTAATCTTATCAGTGTAGATTGGAGATCCGTCAGCTTAAAAGCTGTGGATAGGGATGTCATCCTAGGAGGTAACAGGATGGATCATGAGAACTTGAAAAATAGGAGGAGCGTTAGGAGCGCTAGGAGTAGCTTCTGGAGCAGTGATAGGCTCATAGGTGGTTCGAATAGAACCATCTGACAGTCTGGTGAACTTTGTGTCAAAAGCTATGACCGGGGTGATGTTTTGGAAGGTCTTCTCATAATTGGTAAACTTTGTGTCAGAAGCTATTGGATGTAAATCCCTACACCACTTTTGTGCTTCAAGTATTCAGATCCTGATTTTCCTCAAGAATCATACCAAGCAGCCGCCAAAGACGACCTATCAACAAGTATTGAACTGTCCTGCCGTTTGGTTTGAAAACGGCCTCATCTCTCTTCCAGAAAGCCATCACAAGGATTTTCCATCCTATTCTCCATTCTGCCATACTGTATATTGATGATATACTATTATTTTCTCTAGACAATGTCTCTCATGACAAACTTTTACACCAATTCCTTGAGATTTTAGATTAGTATGGCATCATGCTCTCTGAAAAGAAAAGCATAGTCAGAGTATCTAAGATCGAATTCCTTGGCATGAATATTACGTAGGGAACGTACCACACTGGCCCTCACCTCGCCAAACAATTGCTTGAATTTCTAGATTCAAATCTCTCCTCTAAACAAGTCCAACAATTCCTCGGTATCATCAACTATATCAGAGACTTCATCTCACAGGCTAGCCACTACACTACTATGCTATCCAGTCTCCTCAAGAAGAACTCTCATTCATAGGCATCCACCCATTCTGATTAGGTTGCTGACCTCAGGCAAGCTTCTCAAAAACCGCTTCCTCTACACATACCTTCTACAGGTCAATTCATCCTCAAGACGGACGATAGTGACCATTTCTGGGGCACCGTCCTCATTAAAGAAAAAGATGGCAAACACCAGTATTGTAGCTAATCTAGTGGCCAGTTTAAAGATGCCTAGAAACATTATCACACAATCTACAAGGAGATCCTTGCATTCAAAAATTGAATCTCGAAATTTGACTTTCATCTCAAAACTAAAAGTTTTGTTATAGAAATGGACAACTCGTCCTTCCCAAAGGTCTTGGATTTCTGCAACAAGATTCCTCAAAGTCCTCAACCATTAAGGCTCAAAGATTGGTTCTTTCGTTATGACTTCACTGTTCACCACGTTTAGGGACACAATAATATCATTCTCAATATGCTTTCCAGACCCCCGTCTGTCACCCTTATCTCCCAAGCCGGCCTCATTCTTATGATTTTCATGGTAACCTTAACGGCTTCATCCTCTGCCATCTCTCCGACGGCACCGTCTCCTTCTGCCTACCCTTTTGAGTTAATAACAACACTACTACCTAGTCAAATACCATATTTACAACAGATACAAGACTTTGCTAGAACACACCTCCATATTTACCTTTCTGAGTTAAATGCCCGTGACTGCAGGCACATGCTTGTCAACCCTACAAAGCCTTTTCTTTACCCTTTCATCTCGCCTCCATTTTACTATTATTCTCTTCAAGTGTTATGGTATTTTTGGTGTTTATCAGTTCTACATCATCATGCTATGGTTTTTCCTCTGCAAGCTCTGTATGGTCTAGTCCATGATTCAACCCATTACAATTCAAACCTCCGTACTTTCCTTCAGTGGTTTAATCCCCTGTCTTCTTGGAAAGATGAGCTTACTAGACTCATAGGTCGATATCATCCATGGAAATTAGACATTGAAATGGCTGCCAAGGTATCCTGCATCTGGATTTTTCACAGGCCTTATCATTACAGTCCACACACCGGACTCTTATAAACCTCCAACATCAGTTATGAATGGGATACTTTATACGATTATGAAAAAATGTATCCTCTCTGCATCCAAATCCCTCTTCTTAATTTTCACTGTGACGTCAATGGAGATTCAATAGATGTTCACTTCATCCTTCCAGGTGTCCCAAGAGACCCCACTCAGAGTTGGCATTCTTTTTCAGAATTCTTATCCGTTAGATTCACAGAACCTTATGCAAGCTGATACATGACCCTGTTCAATTTTTGGGGCCTTCAATTCTGATGATGAAGACTATGCCAACTGTAATCTCAACAACCCGTGACCTTATCTCTAGGTCCCTTATCATTATCCTAATTATTGCGATATTTTCTATCTTGCTTACGAGCTGACAGACAACTTTATCTAAAGTTTGTTTGCTTTGTTGATGCTTTGTTGTATAACTGTCACCTGTCCGACATTTCTTTACTTATGTAAAATATGTTTGTCGGTCATAGCCTTTGCCTTATCTCTTTTCGCTTCTAGAGCTCTCCTCTCTTTTATATAAGGATTGAGACACTCTCTTTGTATATTAGAATCGGTCAAAAAATAATAAAATCTCAATGTGTTTTAAAAATTTCCATGGTTTTCTAAGTTTTCCTCTTTCTGATCTGCAGGAAGTTCACTATACCAGGATTTACAGTTCTTTGAGATCTTAGTATGCTTTGTGCTTGCCTCCTATAAGGATCCTGCACATCAGAAAAGATTAGCTTAAGGTCCCTGGTTATCTCCAATTTGTGTCCATCTAATTGTAAGTACCCTGTTTAGGCCGCTGGGAAAAGGCTGTTTGTGAGGAAAACTACGTGATGACACCTGTAGAGAGATGGTTCAGGGCTCCCTGCTCCCGGTGTGGTAACGAAAAATTTTCTTGGGATGAGAAATTCCAATTAACACTTTCGATACCACTACCACGGAGTTAGCTGCCGGGGTTCGGTACCTATGGTACCTAGATTTCTTGAGTAAAGGTAAGTGTTTAACATGAGGGTTAATGCAATGAGAAAGGGAATAATAATGTGGCTTTGTTATTGATCATAAATATCGTACAAAAGTCTCTCAAATACCCTCAACCTCATTGGGATACAGTATGGTGGCAACCTCGTGTCTGTCGAGAAGTAGAAAATAACGATGGTCGTGTTCTGATCATCGAATTTAGCCCCGAGTAGAATCTCTACTCCAGTATGCCATTTTGTTGCTCTTCTTTCTCTTATCATGCTTGGGCGTATTTATACATGGTTCAAGTAGGTTAAACTATACGAATCTCCCGCCATGATTCTATGACTCTGTTCCCTCCTTATCGGGCGGGATATTTTATTTAAAAGTCATTGACTTTAAATTGATGACGGAGTTAAGAATATCTTTGTTGGAGATAAATTTGTTTCTTCTTTGGACTCAATCTCTTTCCCTGCACGTTCATGGCAATTTAATTTTTATCAGGTATGGATATGATCATCTGTGCCTTCATGGCGTGATTCTTCATGGAGGTCGTTGAGTCTTGTTTCGTAGGACGAGGTTAATTCGTGCTCTGGTTTTGGTTCTAGGAGCTTGGTCTGACATTTCCAAGTCTATTGAAGCTTTGGATGACCCCGTGGGCACCCTTTGGTGGCAACGGGGATTTGACGAGCTTCCTACTACTTGTCCAGATAGGTCTATATCTTCCCTCGACTAGATAAAGCAATCTCGAGGTATGGGTCTGTTACTTAATAGGTTCTCGCTTATGTCTGGAGAGGATGGCGAGCTCTTAAGGAGGTTGCGAGGTAGTTTCGACATCGGTGAGCCTTGATTTGGTGTAAAGAGCTCGATTCGTTTGTGTCAGACTTCACCTTGGATGCTTCCTAAACTCGACGACCTTTCCTCGTTTCATAGGGGTGGCACCAAAGCTCGATTCCAGGGTTCCGTGATGTGTAATCTCGGGCTTGGACCCGGGCAAGGGGAATGGAAAATTTCTCTTTGGTCCCTAGCCAAATTTGGCTATTAACAGAAGTTTCCTCTGACTTGAACACCGGTGATTGAGTTGGGTTGGAGTCAGATTTCCTATTTTAATTGGGAAAATTTTCCTCCTTTATTATTACCAAAAATCTCGGAGGAAATCTTCTCATTAATTACACAAGTGACGTGACGTGACAAGCATAAATCGGTGTACTTTCTGAAACAATCCGACTGTGTTACAACCATTTCGGGATTCTAGGCAATCCTATCAAAGATTTCATCGACGTCACTTCTCCCTTCACCTCTATTTATACCCAACCCCTTCATTACTTTCCTCACGTTTTTCTTTTAAACTTCAAAATTTTAAAAATCCATCTCTTTTGCTACAATCTTCAGCTACGCCTCTGTCCTTATTTTTTTTAAATTTGCCTTCAAACCTTAATCTATCATGTCGAAATCCAGCCATGACTCCGTCGATTCTTTTGTCGATGGTGAGGAAGTTTCCAGTCTTGCCCTCTGAAAGCGGGCCCGAAGAGACCTTAACGAAGACGACTCTTCCCCGACCCCGTAACTTTTGGGGTTTATGCTCTAAAGATGTAATTTGTAAATAGATTTTTGAAATAAATAAAAGGAAAAATTCAATTCATTTTTGTTGTGTTGTTTATTTTATAACTTGTGCATATATTTAACATCCAAGTTTGCTGGATGTAATCTCGAGCTGTGTATATGAATGTCATATACAGATGGATACAGTAAAAGACATGCAATCTAAAGAGTTCATAGATAGCAAATAAAGCTGTGTACTTTATTTGTGGTTAATCTCTAGCTGCGGTCCATTCCGTAATGTACGGTGATTCTATCCTAAATCATTCATATGAGATATGAGAATTGAGACACCTTCTATGATGTAATCATATAGGACTGAGCCATGATCTATATGAATCTCTTACCAAGATTCGTTTACTGATGAGATTCATATACATCAACTAATGATGGCTATATATGGGTGATCTTAATCCTGAGTGTCTTATCGACTCCTTCAGGTTAAATCGTGGTCTTTGATATACCATGAGTGAGGTCAGATGCATTTCCTAATCAATATACTCCGTATGTTGGGATTGCGGTTTGGCTTGTGGCTGGGAAGGTTTGTACACAATAGTGGAATCCACTCATTCTTGTAAGAAGTAGATGGTAGTTCCCTTAAGGATTGATTCGGGGTAGGCTTGGACAATGTGTGCGCTCTCCTAATTCCATAAGGAATAGGATTTATTGTCCATTAGAGAATCAACTGTACTTAAATGATATATGTAATTAGAGGGGTATAAAAGACATTATGACCCAACTATAATTATGAACTACTGTGGAGGATCACACCATGTGTAATAGCTATATCGATGGACACATAGTTGTATCGGTCTGTGTAAAAGCATCTGCAGTTTAATAACACCAGAGTTAATAATCAAGGAATTTTAAATAAAGAGTTCAATCAATGATTCCGAGGATTATTGAAGCTCAAAATACTGTGGGTTCATTAGGTCCTCTTGCTAGCCCTGTCGATTTAGGTAACAATGGTCACGATTAATTAATTGGATTTTCCAATTAATCATGTTATGAAAGTAACACGTGTTTATTCGGGAATTAATTTAATAATGAGATTATTTAATTAATGAATATTAATGATTATGTAAATTAAATAATTAGATTATTTAATTGTTTAATTAATCTTTAATTGGAGGATGTTGATTGATATTTAATTTGAATGAAGATAAAATAATTTTATTATTTTATTTTTATTAAATTAGATATTTGATTTTGAATTTAAAGAATTTGAATTCAAAACAAATTGATTAATATCTTTAAAGATATGTGATATCTTAAAAGATTGGAATTGATTAGATTTATCAATATATATGATATATATGATATATATTTTTTAAATATTTAATGAAGATATAAATATGCATCATCAGTTATTCAATTTACATTGGATGCAAATTGGTATCAATTTGGTATGCATGAATTAATTGAAAAAAAAACACACTTATATATAAGTTTTTTGTATATTATACAAACAAGGAGCGTGTGAAACGCCTGATATTAACACACACGAATCAATTAATTGGTTTTTGCATGAGATGCAATTGATATATGTGTGAAATCGACACGCATTAGTAATTTGCATAAGATGCAATTTGGCCATGCGTGGAAGTCAAAAATATCAACTAAAAAATATATAACACACGCAACAAAGAATTGATTTTGGCATCTGTATTTGCTCTGTTGTGTTAAAAAAGGCAAGTGTGTGTTATTTATTAATTAGAGAAAAGTGTGCAATTGTGTGCATTGAAATTGAAGAAAGAGTTTCTTTAAGTCTTTTCTCTACATCCTCCCTTCAAGTTCTTGAGACCGTGACGCTCTCACATGCAGTTACCAACCCCGAGAGATAGAGAGAAAGATCGAGTGGTTCAGGCATGAGTACATCGTAAAGTGAAGGAGCCTCCAAACGTTGGTAAGATTGGTTCAGACATGAGCATATCGTAAAGTGAAGGAGCCTCCAAACGTTGGTAAGATTTTTTTATTTTGATTATATCGATTTCAATTTTCTGTGTTTAAATATTGTATGTATTAGTTTTGATAAATAATTACGATCCCAAGTTTACTGGTTATAGATACAGATTATGATCTGTATTAAAAAATTTAAAACCTAGTTCTGCTGCGTAACCGGTGAATGTGGTTCCAACAACAACATCATCGTTCGAACAAAAATGTGGCCATTGGATCCAGGTTCACCAACCAACCTAAACTTAGTCGACGAAGACTCTGATAAAGAAGATAGGGACGACACCGCTAGAAGGGATCAACTTACGGTCGATGGTCCACCTTTGGTGAGGCCTTTTCCTTATAACTTTAAGGTCATCCCAGATTCTACTGTTGATCCGAAATCAATCGAATGCTTGAGGTCCAAGTACGATATTCCTGACACCATCTCCCTCACAAGTCCATACAGAAATTACGACGTCTTCAGTCCGCTCAAAGGCCTGCTCCTCATCCATGTAGCGGCCCTCAAAAATAGGGTCAAGCTTTCTCTCCATCCTACCCTTCGACGGGCTCTCAGTGCGCTACAACTAGCTCCCTTCCAGCTGACGCCCGACTTTTGGAGGCACCTGATTGACTTTCTCGTGCTATGGAGGGAACAGTGCAAGCTGAGCAAGGTCACCAGGGAACCTGGAGCAGAGGAGTTGGCCTACCTTTTTCAAATTGGGAGTCTGTCCAGATTTCCCCGAGGTCAGTTCTATACGAAAGCTAAGAACAAACTCTTTTTCATTATTCTTGGCGCTTCAAAGAAGGATCCGGCTTGGAAGGAGGAATGGATCCTACCAGGCGATGATTGGGGAAGCTCTATTTTCATTGGCGGGCATGAATTCTCGGTTCCCATGGCTTTCAATGACAAACCATCATGGGATCGGGATTCGTTGCTCGCTAAATCTGAAGTCGTGCTGAAGGCCATCCTTGTTAGGAGCTACCTGAACGTGAAGTTCTCAACTGCTGACCCTTTCGACTCTCATATGGTAAATCAATACCTGTGAATCTCTGATGTTGTTTCTCTTAAGTAACCCTAAACCATTACGCTTTGTTTCGTCGGTTAGCTTGGTTCTAACTTCCTTCTTTTTTTCTCTTCTTCTTTTAACAGTTTTTGTTGTTGCTTCAGCTTCTCATGAAGCCCGGCTGCCCGAAAAAGCCCACACTAATTCTTCTTCTGCTAAACCAGAGCGGAGGGTTTCTTCCATTTCTCCAGCTGGGACTGGGCCCATTCCTGCTCCGTCCCTTCCCAGCCAAGGTCTTGGATGGCCATCCTCGCATCGCGAGCTTTGAGGGCGCTAAACCAGGCGAAGTCTTCTTCCCAGGCTGTTGATTCAACCACCCCCGAGTACTAGACATGACCACGGTTCGGTTCGAACCGTGGAACCGAATCGTAACCGTGTGAAATGAACCGTAACCTTAACCGTAACCTTAACCGTAACCTTAACTGAAATCGAAATCGTGGAATCTGTTCTTGAACCAGATTTGGAACCTTGGGGCTAAAGGTTTGGTTCCGGTTCTGGAGCCGTCAGTTCCAGAATATATATATATTTTTATTATTTGTTTATTTTTCTTATGCTAAATTGTAAAAAAAAAAGAAACCGAACAGGCGAAACCGGTAGAACAGGACTGGAATCGATGAAACCAGAACTGGAATCATAGGCCGACGGTTCGGGTTTCGGTTTAGTTTCCGGTTTCGGTTCCGATTCCAGTTCTAGCTCTTTTCGGAACATGAACCAACGATTCTGAACCAAAACCATAACCTATTGGAACCGTGGGCATGCCTACCCCCGACCTCTCTATTTCTTCTGCTGCTACTGTTACTGTTGTTGTTCTGGTGATTTCCTTTCCCAATGTCTCTACCACTCTATCTATGCTCCAAGCTCCAAACTCCTCAAGCTTCAGCGGATCCCGAGGCTAGCATTCCAAAGGTTCCTCTTGCCCGCTCCCACCATCAGTCAAGCTCAGTGGGGCAGGACTAGGTCTTGGAGCGGCTAGTCGCGTCTTCCCCGGGTGATGGGCTCTCTAGGATGGCTTCAATGCCCGTGGACATCTTGCTTACCAAGGGGTCCGCTCTTCTGACTTAGGTAACTCTCTTCTTACTCTTTTATTTACAGTGCTATAACTTGGGCAGTGTCTAACCTTGGCTTTACATCATGTAGGCCTTTAAATTCAATGTCGCTATAAGCCACCAAGAAGCCTTTCTCCGTGACCGTGCTGTAAAAGCTAGGGCCGAAGCTGAGAAGGTGCCCGACGTTGCTTGAACAAGCTCAAACTTTGGTTCAGGAGATGGTATCCAACCAGAAAGAGATGGAGAGGGAGCTTTCCGACATTCAGTATGACAATGAAAGACTGAAGCGGTCTCTTGACCTAGAAACCCCTCGGTCTGAGCGTCGGGCTGAGCGGGGGATTTCCTGGAAGGTATAAGCTAAAATGCTAGATATTGAAAACCAGAATCTGCATGCCCAGGTTGCCATATAGCAGGTCAAGATGGACGCTTCCTTGTGCAACATGTATTTCTATGCCTCATTCCAGTTTATAGAAGCCCTCCCCCTTCCCTTTGACCTCTCTAGTATCGTCTGCTGGGATAAAGGATAAATTATGACCTGGGCTGTTGAGATCTCACCTAGAAGGTGACGGAACGGGTCCTTCTGGCTTAGCTGGAGTCGGGGAACAACTGGCCATGACGGATCTTCCTCATACTCCCCCGATTTTTCCAGTTTTAGGTACCAGGAAAAACTCAAGCGGGTTTCAGCCCAAGCAGCTTGAGAGCAGCCAGCCAACAGCCTGGGAAGGAGCTAGTGACCGCCCTAAGGAAACCTCTAGAGCAGAGCTGGAGGTTTAGAAGAGCAGGATGGAGCCAGTGGCTACCCTTCTCGATGCAGCCATCCCTCCTGAGGTTATGGTCTTGGTAATTGAAGTCTTGGAGGAGGACCCAACTGAGCAGTAGGCGAATGAAGATCCCCTAGAGGAGGTGTTAACAGAAGTGGCCTACCAAAATGAATAACCACCGGATGGAGGAGCTATGGACGAGGACCATAAGGGAGGAAGAATAGTCGGAGGGAACCAGGATGAAGCTGAAGCCTGGTATGACCTATTGACGACTTGTTTTACTGCCCGAAAAGGGGGGGTGGGCACCCTGTTTACTCATACCGAGTTTAGTTCGCTTTTCCATCATTTTTTATTTTCTGTTGCCCGGAACCGGGGTTTGGTCTCCTTGCTTGGTAACTGTAGCCTTTCTAGGGAATAGGCCCATATATCATTAATGAAAACTGGCTTTAGATTTCATTCATACTTGCTTCAATGAACTTTGACTTTGATTGACATCTCCTTGCTTCATTCCTGATCTCGACCTAAATGTGACTTTTGACATAACTTGACGTAATCAAATTAGGTAAAAATAAAGAGATCTTAAAGTTGTTTAAGTGTGTAAGTAGATAGCTTGCTCGAGCTCGCAGCCCTTAGTAGAAACTTGTAGCTCAAGGATTCCAGTAAATGATCCCTTTACATGGTTTCAGGCTAGCTTGTTCTTATCGAAGTAAGAAATCAGATGTACATGGGGGATTATTAATCAACAATATTTTGGCCCATGGAACTTAGGTGGGAAACCTTGCTAAGCCTGAGTTCTTCTCAGGGCTATAAGTTGTAGCCTGATTCGAGGCATTAAGGAAGCTATTTAGCGTTCCCGGTTTTGAGGCGGTCATTATCGACATATTATGGCGATATCCCTAGTAGGACTGACCTAGACTAGGGTATCATGAGATTTGGATGGCAACTATGCTCTTATACCCAGACCCTTCTTAGGGGAGGTCACCTGACCAAGACATCAGGAAAGCTAGCTAGCTGTCCTGGTCTCGAGATCTGGATGACAACTATGCTCTTATACTCAGACCATTCTTGGCAGAGGGTGGTGCTCGACCGAGGCATCATGGATAGTGAGGGGGCTTCCCCGACTAGTCCCTGGTCATGAGGCGATCTTGGTCGTTATACTATGATAATCCTCCTGGTAGGACTAGACACGAACCAAGGCATCAAGAAGTCTTTTCAGCTCTCCTTGGTTATGGCGATCATGGCAGGTTTCATTCATGGAGAGATCATAACGTAGATGGGAAAAATAGCAGACTTTATTGATGGCTAAAATAGAGTACATTTTTTCTAACTTATTGATATCTAAAGAAAGGTAGTATGCTGTTGCAGTCCTTTATTTAAGGGTAAAATCTCCTTAAATGGTCTGCATTCCAGGTGTGGTCAATGGGTCGACCGTCCATGTCTTCTAGCTTGTAAGCCCCATTTCGAATCACTACCCTAATCATGTATGAACCTTCCCAGTTAGGTCTTAAGACCCCGTCTGACCTCACGCTAGTATTCTGTGTAACTTTTCTGAGGACTAGATCCCTTTCCTTAAAACTCTTGGCCTTCACTCTTTTATCAAAATACCTCTTAATCTTTCTTTGGTAGATCGTTACCTTTTTTGCCACTTCCTCCTGTTTTTCTTCCAAGAGGTTCAGACTAGCTTAAAGCTTGATCTCGTTACTCTCTAGTTCAAAGTGTTGTGCCCTGAACGAGGTCAACTTATGTTCTATGGGGAGGATAGCTTCAACCCCGAAAGCCAGAGAATAGGGTGTTTCCCCGGTTGCGGTCCTCCTTATGGTTTGATAAGCCCAAAGGACCTCAGAAAACTCTTCAACCCGCTTTACCTTTTTTTGTTGCAGCTTCCTTTTCAGCAGCTTCTTAATGGTCTTGTTAGTTACATCGACCAAACCGTTGGTTTGCGGATGAGCTACAGATGCAAACTGGAGGTTGATACCCAACCTCTCGTATTAATCTCTAAACCTCGCATTATCAAACTGCATTTCCGGGTCGGTGATTATGACCAGTGGGGTACCGAACCTGCATACCACGTTTGTCTTGATGAACATGGTAATATATTCCTCTGAGATTTGGGAAAGAGGGCCTACCTCGACCCACCGGGTGAAGTAATCGATGGCGACGATGGCATGCTTAGCTTGTCCAGGGGATATAGGAAGCGGTCCGATCAGGTCAACCCCTCATATAACAAATGAGTAAGGTGAACTGATCGAGGACAGTCTTTCAGGGGGTAGATGACTTAGGTTTGAGGTTTTTTGACACGGTTCGTAAGATTGGACAAACCGCTTTGCATCCTGGTGGATAGTCGCCCAATAGTATCCCATACGAAGCACCTGGTAGGCTAGAGCTTCGCCACCAATGTGATTTCCACAGTCCTCAACATGAACCTCTCTCAGTGCCTATTTGGCATCATCGGGATGTAAGCATTGAAGCAATGGAAGGACTTGCCTCTTTCGTAGAGGTACCTACCCTTTAAGCAATATCGGACCGAAGCTCTCTTGATTCTCCGGGCTTGGTCAGGCTCCTCCAGGAGCTTTCCTTCCTGGAGGTAAGCAACTATAGGGTCCATCCATCATGGATGTCGTTCTACAGGGCATTTTTTGTCTACTCTCTGTTATACTTGGCCGGGAAATCCCTTGAAGAGGACCTCCTCTAGGTAAGGCCTGGCCCCCATTCGTAGCTATCTTGGGTTGGGGTTTATACCCTAAAGATGTAATTTGTAAATGGATTTATGAAATAAATAAAAGAAAAAGTTCAATTCATTCTTGTTGTGTTGTTTATTATATAACTTGTGTATATATTTAACATCCAAGATTGCCGAATGTATTCTCAAACTGTGTATATGAGTGTCATATATAGATGGATACAGTAAGAGACGTGCAATCTAAAAAGTCCATAGATAGCAAATAAAGCTGGGTACTTTATTTGTCGCTAATCTATAGTTGTGGTCCTTTCAGTAATGTACGGTTATTCTATCCTGAATCATTCATATGAGATATAGGAATGGAGACACCTTGTATAATGTGATCATATAGGACTGGGCCGTGATCTATATGAATCTCTCACCACGATCTGTTTACCGATGAGATTCATATATATTAACTAATGATGGCTATATGTGGGTGATCTTAATCCTGAGTGTCTTATCGACTCCTTCAGGTTAGATCATGGTCTTTGATATACCATGGGTGAGGTAAGATGCATTTCCTGATCAATATGCTCCGTATGTTGGGATTAAAGGTTTGGCTTGAGGCTGGGAAGGTTTGTACATAATAGTGGAATCCACTCATTCTTGTGAGAAGTAGATGGTAGTTCCCTTAATGGTTGATTCGGGGCTTGGACAATATGAGCACTTTCTTAATTCCGTAAGAAAATAGGATTTATTGTTCATTAGAGAATCAATGGTACTTAAAGGGTATATGTAATTAGAGGGGTATAACGGACATTATGACACAACTCTAATTATGAACTATTGTGGAGGATCACACCATGTGTAATAGCTATATCGATGGATACCGAGTTTTATCGGTCTGTGTAAAAGCGTCTACATTTGAGAGAGTGCAGCTTCGGGTGTTTATTGGAATAACACCAGAGTTTAATCAATGATTTCGATGATTATTGGAGCTCAAAATACTATAGGTCCATTAGGTCCCCTTGCTAGTCCGATCGATTTAGGTAACAAGGGTCACGGTTAATTAATTGGATTGTCCAATTAATTGTGTTACAAAAGTGACACATATATATTCGGGAATTAATTGAATAATGAGATTATTTAATTAATGAATGTTAATAGTTAAATTAATTAAGTAATTAGATTATTTAATCATACTGATAATTATGAATTATTAATTAACTATTAATTGGAGGGTGTTAGTTGATATATGGATTTAGATGAAGATAAAATAATAGGATTATTTTATTTTACTAAATCATTTATCTAAGTATTTGAATTTAAGTTTAAAATTAAAATACTTATTATCACTTTTAATACATTAGATATATTTGAAAATGATAATTAAAAGATATATATCAACTATTAACACAAGAGTTTGCATAGGATGTAAATTGGTGTGTACACATGAAACAAAAAGTCAAAAAAAAGTTTTGAAACAAAAAATATATATATATATATATATATATTGTTCTTCGTGCGAAAAGAAAAAGAATGAGATAGATGAATATTTATCAAAAAACAAACTGTTACATGGTATAAGAAGAAAAAAGTAAAGAATAAATAAATAAATAAATAAATAAATATATATATATATAGTGATTCGTGCACAGAAACAACAGTAACATATATATAATCCTGTTTCATGTTTTTTGTTTTTGTTTTTGGGAAACACATAAAGGAAAGAGTTTTTTCAATTCTCTCTACATCCTCAATTCAAGTTCCTGAGATCGTGACACGTTCACTCGTAGTTACCAGTCTTGGGAGATAGCGAGGAAGATTGAGTGGTTCAGACAGGAGCATATCGTAAAGTGAATGAGCCTACAAACGTTGGTAAGATTTTCTTCTTCTGATTATATCGATTTCAATTTCCTGTATTTACATATTGTATGTATTAGTTTTAAAAAATAATTACGATCCAAAGTTCACTGGTCCCAGATACAAATTATGATCTGCATAAAAAATTTGAAAACTTACTTCCGTTGCATGACCGGTGAACGGGGTTCCAACATCTTGGCCAAGACATATGCTCAATGATTCTGTTGCCGAGGTACCTATTAGATCCTGCATCCCTTAAATTTGTGCTTGAGCAGCTGGACTTGTTTCAAGTATGCAATCGTGTTATCCCCTTTTGCTTGGTATATCCAGGAGACTTGATTGACTACCAGTAATGAGTCACTTTTGACATGTAGATAGATAGCTCCAAGCTCGATGACTACCTTCATCTCTGCTAGGAATGCTTCATACTCTGCCTCATTGTTAGTAGCCTTGAATTCTAACATGAAGTAGTGATAGACATCAGTCTTCTCTAGATCTGTTAAAACTATGCCAGCTCCCCCACCCCCAGCCTGCCCGAAAGCTCCATATGCGTAGAGGATCCATGCTTTGCAATCTTCTGAGAATCCATTCGACTCTAGGGGCTTCTCTGGAGCTAGATCTGATAACACGGAAGTCCTTGGCTTGGAAGCGCTGAGAATTCTGCCACGAAGTCTGCTAGAGCTTGGGCTTTGATCGCAGTTCTCGACTTGTACTTCAAATCGAACTGGGTAACCTCTAAAGTCCACAAAATTAACTTTCTGGATACATCCGGTCTCTATAGGAATTGGTGGAGGAATTGATCCGTTACCACCGCAACCGAATGAGCTTGGAAGTAAGGCCGCAACTTCCTAGTTTAGGTGATTAGGGCAAAAGCGAGCTTCTCTAGAAGGGTGTAGTTTTTTTCTGGCTTGGTCAGTGCATGGATCACATATTAAATTGGTCGATGCACTCTATCGCCACACTTCTTGACCAAAGCCCCGCTCACTACTGTTTTAGAGACAGCCGGGTAAATCTGGAGCTCCTCACCGGGGATCGGTTTAACTAACAACGGTGGGTTGGCCAAGTACTCCTTTAAAGCTCGGAAAGCCTGCTCACTTTCCTGATCCCATTTCATGTTCTTCCCTTGTTTGATGATTCTTAAGAAAGGGAGACACTTATCTGTGGAACGAGAGATGAACCGATTAAGAGCTGTAATACTCCCTGTCAAGACCTGCACTTGCTTCAAAGAAGTCGGGGAATCCAGGTCCAGGATGACCTTGATTTTTTCCGAATTAGCCTTAATACCTCTCTTGTTGACCATAAAGCCCAAGAACTTTCCCGCAGTTACCCCGAATGCACATTTGGAGGGGTTTAGGCGCATCTGGTTTTCCCTAAAAATCAGAAAGGTTCTACGAAGGTCTTCATGATGCCTTTCTGCAGTTTGTGACTTGGTGATCATGTCATCGATGTATACTTCCATCGACCTTCCAATTTCGGGCTGGAATAGTCGATTGACTAGCCGCTGGTATGTAGCTCTTGCATTCTTAAGCCTAAACGACATCACCTTGTAACAATATAGACCTTGCTCGGTGATGAAGTTGGTCTTGTCCTAGTCGGCGGGGTGCATCATGATCTGGTTATACCTTAAGAATGTGCCCATAAGGCTCAAGAGCTTGTTCCCTGTTGTAGATGCAACCAGAGGATCGATTTTTAGGAGAGGAAAACTATCTTTCAGGCACGCTCGATTGAGATCAGTGTAGTCGACACACATTAGCCATTTCCCATTCACCTTAGTGACCATTTCCATGTTGGCGAGCCAGTCAGGATATATGGCTTCCCTAACAAAACCAACCTTGATCAACTTGTCAACCTCCTCTTGGATTGCAGTGTTCCTTTTCACATTGAAATGTCGCATCTTTTGTTTGTCAGGTTTGATGGTGGGATCGATGCCAACCTGTGGGATTCCAAAGACAAGGGGATCTCTGGCATCTCATCTTTGTTACATGCAAAAATGTTGTAGAACTCTTGGAGTAACTTGATCAATCCCTATTTTAACCCAGCTTTGAGTGCATCTCTAACCTTTACCACTTGGTCGGGTCATCTTCTCTCACCGGGACTTCTTCTAACTTGTCAACAGGTTATCCGTTGGCCTATTCTCTCTCTTGCTCTTCTTCTTCCATGACTTGGGAGTCACTTTCTAGATGATCAGTAGGCTCTGAATCCTCTTGGTTCATCTCTGCTACTTCCTGGTTTTGGATCGTTGACACTTATGAGAATTGTCTTGCCAGTATTGTCGGGTTAGAAGAGACCACATAACATATTCTGGCAGCTAGATGGTCACCACGTACCTCGCCTACTTGGTTCCTGACTGGAAACTTCAAGGTGTTATGGTAGACTGATAAGACTCCCTTGATGGCTGATAGGAATGGCCTTCCTAGTATTGCATTGTAGGCCGTTGCAAGATCAACTACAACAAAGTTTATCATTATATTTTTTTGAAAGGGCGCGGTTCTTGCGATCACGGGGTGTATCTTCGATCCCACTAGCAAGACAAAGTCACCTGTGAAACCATACAAAAGAGTTGTGCAGCTATTATAGCACCACTGCTTCAGGTTAAGCTTTTCCAAAGTATCTTTGAAGAGGACATCCACACTACTGCTGGAATCGATAAGCACGTAATAGACCTCATTGTTAGCGATCTGTATTGTAACCACTAATGGATCGTCGTGTAGCTGAACAATGTTATAGTTTTCTGCCTAAGAGAAGATAATCTGAGCCAACTGAGAAGTGTCTGTAATACTCTGTTCCAGCTTGAAAATGCTTCGGCCTTCCTCTACGTGGGGAATTTTCCTCGTGTGGTTCTTTCAGGCATTGTTGAAGGATCCAATCAAGGTGGGACCTCTATTGATAGTATGGATGACTTGGATTTGCTGCATCAAATCCTTCTTTTTACCTCCTCGCTTCTCCTCATCTTCCTATATCTCTGCTTGCACCTCCTTCCCTGTCTGGATCGTGTCTCTAGCTTGTTGTATGAATTATACCAAGCATTTTCCCTTTACCAGAGCCTCTATATGGTTACGCGGGTTGTAACACTCTGATGTGTTATGCCCGATATCTTCATGTAAGTCACAATACTTGTACTGGTTCCTAAGATCGGCTGGCGCTTTCATTGGTGTCAGCTTCCTCAGCAACCCTTCATCTCGGATGGCGAGGCAGATCATTTCCCGGGATGCATTTAGTGGATTATAATGGCCAAACCCTCTCTCTTCTCGAGTTCTAGGAGCTGTTCTATTTGGATGAGAGGAAGCCTATAGAGGAGTTTTCCATGATGGAAACTGATCCCGTTGAGGTTGAAACCGGGGGGTTGGTATGTCGACCTATTAGGGGGTTTGTTCTGAATCCTCTGAACTGGTGTCGGCCTAGGCACCTCCTTCTTTTGACACTTCATCACTCTCATGTCGTCATGCTCCAGCTTGACTTTTAGCTGTTCCTCGATCTCTATCTGCCCCAAAGCCAGATCGTATGCTTCTTGGTAGGTTTCTGGGGCATGCTTGGCCAATGATCGGAATAGCTTGCATGCCCACATATTTCTACTAAAGTTGGCTAAGGTCTCATTCTCTGTGAATACTTCCATTTGAATAACCTCTTTGTGGAACCGCTCCATATAAGCCCGGAGGGTTTCTCCTCTTTCCTAAATCACGTATTGTAGATAGATGGGATCCTTTGATCTGGGTATTACACCTTGGAATTGTGAGCAGAAATCCATTGATAGCTTCGTGAAAGAGTCCGTACTTCCAGCGGGTAACTTTCTAAACTAGGTCTTGGCATATTCTGTCAGAGTGGTAGGGACCATCTGACACATGGTGTCCCTGGTTGTGTTCTGGACCTCCATCTATTGGACGAAGATCTCTAAATGGCTCAAATGGTCCTCCATGGCAGAGAACCTGTCTGATGGCATCTTAAAAATTTCGGTGGGAGCTCTTCCTCTCGAATCTTTATGGTAAAGGGAGTGTTCATCTCACTCAGAGGGTCCTTCTTAACCTCCTTACCTTTCTCTCTTTTTACCTATTGGATCTCTTCTGTATTTTAGCCAGTTGATCCCTCATGCATTTATTTTTGTGCTTCTTAGAGTCGACCTCAGAGCTCTCATTGTCAGGTCCCCTCGAAGAGCTGGACACTTCCACTTTGTCATCTTCAGGGGGGTCTCTGCTTACACAGTTTACCGGCTACCACCGGCTTCAGCTCGAGGTTCCCTTATGGAAGTCACCGATCGAGGAGGGCTTTGAGGTGCCCTCTGCGAAACATCGACTGCTGACTTGACCTGCCTTGGTTGATTAGAACGGTCGATCTAAAACTGGGGGCATGGACCCTAGCCTGTCCCGGATAGAAGTTGTGGGTTATTTCCAATTATTGGTAGGGACAGATGGAGCTGATCAAAGAAAGATTGCCTGGCAGTGGATCTGCTTTCTTCTCCTCGGGTACCAATATCTGCCAGCTGATGAGTAATTCCTTCTTTAAATAGACGGAGGCGGACATTCTCCATGATGGCCCCAGCATGCTGGTTGATCATAGTTTGGTTTATTGCCTGAAGGGTTGAAGCCCGTTCCACGTCGGGCTTATACGAGGCTGGCTTGTGATGCTTGGAATTTTTCCCTTCTTCTACCTTTTCTTGGTTGCGGGGGCAGACTGATGTTCTGAGGTTTCGGGTTGTCCTTAGGAGGAGCAAAGCCTCATAATCACTCCAAAACAATAAACTTGAAAATGTAAAAGTGGTGTTGTGGGGTTCCCATAGACGGCGCCAGAAAGCGTTAACGGAAAATTTACTCGAGATGAGAAATTAAAATTAACACCCTCGAGACCACTACCATGGAGTTGGCGGCCGAGGTTCGGTACCTATGGTACCTAGATTGCTTGAGTAAAGGTAAGTGTTTAACATGTGGGTTAATGCAATGAGAAAGGGAATAATAATATGGCTTTGTTATTGATCATAAATATCGTACAAAGGTCTCTCAAATACCCTCAACCTTACTGGGGTACAGTATGGTGGCAATCTCGTGTCTATCGGGAAGTGGAAAATAACGATAGTCGTGTTCTGATCACGGAATTTAGTCCCGAGTATAATCTCCCCTCCTGTATGGTTTTTTGTCACTCTCCTTTCTCCTATCATGCTTGGGCGTATTTATACATGGTTCAAGTAGGTTAAACTTTACGAATCTCTCGCCATGATTCTGTGAATTTTTTCCCTCCGTATCGGACGAGATATTTTATTTAAAAGTCATTGACTTTGAATTAATGACGGAGTTGAGAATATCTTTGTTAGAGATAAGGATTCAATCTCTTGCCCCGCACATACCTGGCAATTTAATGTTTATTAGGTGTGGATATGATCCTGTGTGCCTTCATGGCGTGATTCTTCATGGAGGTCGTCGAGTACTGTTTTGTAGGACGAGGTAAATCTGTGCCCTGGTTTTGGTATTAAGAGTTTGGTCTGACCTTTCCAGGTCCCTTAGAGCTTGGGATGACCCCGTGGGCACCCGTTGGTGGCAACAGGGCTTTAGCGAGCTTCCTGCTACTTGTCCAGATAGGTCTATATCGTCCCTCGTCTAGATGAAGCAATCCCGAGGTATGGGCCTACTGCTTAACAGGTTCTCGCTTAAGTCTGGAGAGGATGGCGGGCTCTTGGGGAGGTTGTGAGATAGTTTCGACCTCGGTGAGCCTTGATTTGGTGTAAGGATCTTGATTCGTTTGTGTCGGGCTTCACCTTGGATGCTTCCTGAGCTCGACGACCTTTCTTCATTTCTTCGGGGTGGCACCAAAGCTCGATTCCGGAGTTCTGTGATGGGTAATCTCGGGCATGGACCCAGGCTAGGGGAGTTAAAAATTTCTCTTTGGTCCCTAGCCAAATTTGGCTATTAACAATATTAATAATACATAATAATACATATTAATATAGTTATATATATATATATATTATGTGTTTTATATACATACATATTATGTGTTAATATATGTATATAATTTAATATATATATATATATATATATTACATATATTATATTATATATATTATTATAATAATATATATTGTTGACGGTGATTTTTGGATTAGTCTCCCGTCACACAATTAGAGCAAAGTAATGGCTAAGCACAAACAAAAGATAATATGAAAAATAAATAAGACGCGGGATTTTACGTGGTAAAACCCCAATGCAAGGAAACGTCCACGGTTGCCGATTACAGCAACAAAAATTCACTATATAGAAAAAAGATTACACACTCAATCACTCTTGCCTTCTTTTTAAAAATTGTGTTAACCCTTTTTGGGTTTATTTATACATGCATAGAACTCTAATTCTTGATGTACAAGTAAGAAAAATTATTGTCATTTAATAAAATTTTAACTTCTTAGAGTCGTGCTCTATTTCTTCCATGTTTGAGGTTGATATGTACTTCAATTGTTTTTAGATCTCTTTCCTAATCTGGACTCTGATAACTACAAGAAAGTTTGTTTCCTTATAAGAGTACGCCTCCAGAAGCCATGTTTAAATTAGACTCTTTTTAGCTTATTTTAGTCGTGATTCCATTGAATCTGGGTGTTGTCCACGTGTCACGCATCAGATTGTCTATTTTCCCGACCATTCTTCAACAAGACCCTTGGTCCCGACCATCTTGACAATGCGATCAGGTTTTCTAATCTGATCATTTTCGTTGTCTGGTCGGGGAGGACTGGTCCGGTTCGCTTGGTCTTGCTTGTTCTGATTTAATCTGACCAAACCCTAGTGACGTGGCGTTCCCTACCCTGGTCTTTTGCTGACGTGTCATGTTATCTAGAATTTTCAATAACAACACCCCCTTAAACATACAAGACCAAGCATCTCGTTTGGCGAAGAATGTTTAATTTATTATTATTTTTCATCGTGGTGCTATTGAATGCGAATTTAATGCTTTGCTGTTGGATGCTAATGTCAATCATGCTCATTTCGGCTGACACAATCATTTATCCATTTTTAAAATTTTTTGAACGATGCGTGTTTCTCGTTCAACATGCACCTACCCATATTCGCGTATGTATGCTGGTATGACATCACTTACCCCTATATATAGCTCAAAAACTTTTCATTTGTTCTTACGATGTCATTGTGATTTCTCGTAAAAACCCTAACTTCTCTTTTCCTCTAGATTTTGGCTTCCCATCTTCAAACTTCTGTCTCTTCATTACTTCTGCGCATATTTTAGGTATGGACCTAACTCGTCGCTATCGTTATTTTGAGCTTCTTATGCATGCCATCGAGGCTGGCGATAACGAAAATATCGCTATGCCCAAGTCTCTTCTTTGGGGTCGTTTTCCTTCATCCCAACCTACTGCTCTAAATGTGGATTATTCTATGGCTTATCCCGGGTTTTTTCCTTCTTCTTCCAATCCTCTTGGTTCCACTTTTGTTGATGTCCATCCATATCTGTCAAAGAATACAAGGTAAACTTCTAGGGCTTCTCCTAAGGAGACTGCTCGCTTGGCGAGCGACGTGAAGATAACTTATCAGACATTAAAAATAAGGAAGGTTTCGAGTGAACGATGGGCTCGCTTGCTAAGATTCACAACGGACCATCCTTGCGCCTTTGATCTTGAAAACAAATTAGTGACAGATGAAGAACTTGTGAAGTTTATGGAATGATTCGACCTCCCCCGTTCAGTGAAACTATCCTATACTGGTAATCGTACAGTGTGGAGTCCTCCCCTAGCTCAGTTGCCATTTATGGTGCAATGCTGTCTTCGGGCGTGACTTCTCTCTTCAACCCTTCATTGCTCCCTTCTTGGCAAACACGGGTGTAGCCCCAGCCCAACTGACTCCAAACTCGTATCGGGTGATGATCAGTTTGTGGAACTTATGGAAGAAGATCGATGTTAGGTACCCTCCCGGCCTCTAGGAGATAAGCAATTTTTACACCTTGGGTCGATTAGACACCGACGTGACTTTTTACCTTTAATCGACGTCGCCTAGCAGCTGGATCCCTCATGGTTACAAGGAGAAGCCTGCCCTTCCAACGTATAAGGACCACAAGGGCTTCATCTAGGGGTTTCCATTATCTAACAAGTATTGGAAGAATAGTTGGTTCTACATTATGGGAGATTAGGGTGAGGTCGTGGTGGCCAATCCATCATATTGGCTAAATCGAAATAGAGTCTCGAGGCATTTCTGTAGTCCCGAGCTATGGAACAAAATTGTACCTATTATGACTTGGGAATAGGCTGATACGGTCATCAAAATGGCGTAGACTTCTTGAGAGGTCCTAGATCTTTGTACCTTGTACTTAGAAAAAGAGTTGATCGAATTGGGTCTCTTTCCTGAGATATTCGTTCGGCGCAGACGTAGTAAGTCTTTGTTTTTGAGCTATCCTGATGGTGGATTATCATTACTGTTTCTTCTCATTATTTCTTGTGATATTTTGCTTTTGAGTATATGAACTGGATATTGTCAATGGCGAGCAAGTTAAGAAGGCTAAAAACCTCGATCGGGTAAGCCGAAAAGATGCTGCTGACCAGGTGGCCCAAGGAGTAGTCCCCCAGGAACATGACTTGATGGAGCACGTTATGAGTCTGATTATGACTTTCTGACGGTTTTCGTTGACCAGGTTACGGTAAGCAGTCGTAATGCCTCTCCCCCTCGGAGCAGTCGGAGGGGGCCATCAAGGATAGGTCTGGTTGAGTTCATTCTTCTATAGAGAGATCTGATCGTGAGAGGTCGAGTAGAGAGAGATCGAGCCAAGATAGACCCTCTGGAGGCAGACGGAGTTAAGAGGAACCAATTAGGGGTCAGTCTCATTAAACTAGGCCTGATGACAATGTCGCTGGCAGTAAAGTGGCCAAAGTAGATAAGGGATCTTCTGCCCATGAGGCTTTTCGTAGAATAGGGAAAATTGTAAATAAGGCACCCGCATTGCTCTCTCAGTCGGGAGCTGCCTCCATTCTTTTGGATACATATGAGGATGACGATCAAGGGACCTTAACTAAACTAATTCTACGGGAGCAGCGATCAAAGAAAAAGAGTGATCGAGTGGTTACGACGTCTTCTATTGTCCCATCTAAAACAACTAAGGCCACCAATGAAGCAATACCTCCACCTTACCCCCGGCCTCCTCAAATTCAACCCGATCGTTCTCCAGCGGGTCCTCCAGCACATCGCTCGAGGAAGGCTCCCATGGAGTTTTCAGTCAGATGCCAAGTAGTCTTCACAAATTCAAACTATACTGATAGGAAGCACAACTCGGAGGAGTTATCTATTGATGACAATGTGCTGGACGTCACAGAGGAACAGATGATTGGCCTGGTGTCGAAGTCGAAGTCGAAGTCGAAGTCGAAGTCGAAGTCGAAGGCTGATGTTGCAGTGGAATTAATTGAAGATGCTCCAGCAGCCCAGCTTGGGGGTAAGTCCATCCCCCCCCCCCCCCATCCCCCCCTACACCACCTGAGTCTCTTGTTAAGGATGGTGTCAGTAGAGGTCAAGTTCTTGGGGAACAAAGTCGTGAAGCTTTTGAGATTACTCTTTAGGCTGGTGAAAGTGTCGAGGCTAGTCCACCCCTTTCTATGGCACTTTTGACTGCCTCTGCTTCTAACCGACCCATTCCGTCGACAACTCATGACATTCAAACTTCTGGGTATTCTCGCTCAAGTGAACTTCGGCTGACCCAATTTCCATTCTTCGCTCCATATTTACTGGTGAGGGATATATTGGTGATGACTATTGGAAAGGATCCAGGGCTACTAGCCCATTTGAGCGGGTTCGGATGGTCTTTAATAATAAAATCTTTGTAAGTGCATTCTATATCATCTTTCATATGCCCACCTCGTGGATTCCCTAACTCTTACTTTGCTTTCAGGCTGTGGAGGAGCTGACTCGGGCCTTGATTGATCAAAAGTGGCAGGCCATAGAGATATCCCAGTTGAAGAAGGCCCTTGCTTAAAAAGATGATGAACTCAAGTCTTCTTCTGCCACGTTTCCAAGGTCAATCAGTATAAGAAGGAGCTTAGGACCCATGCTGCGACCGAGCTTGTTATAAGAAAGACAATAGTCAACATCCAAAATAGGGTTTTCGCATCTAAGGCGACCCTAAAATAAGCTATTCTTACAATGCAACAGGCATCTGAGAAGGCTCAGATGCATTATGAATTTCTGTCTAGGGACTTGGAGCAGTAGTAAGTTAGCATGGAAGTACTTTCCTAGGAAGCTAGGTCAGCCCTTGAGGTCCAAAATATGGATCGTTATAAGAGATCACCAACTTTTAACGCTGTCATACTGAGGGAATTTGAGAGGGGGCAGACCACATCTCGAGTTTTCTTTGGGGTCAAAGAAAGATCTTCAGATGAAGCTCTTCGTAAATGAGACAAAGCGATCAGGAAGCATAAGGATGAGTCCTTGGAGGCTATTAAGAACCAGAGGATTCGTTAGAGAGCTTATTGTCGATCGATCGGGAAGGACCCTCAACCTATGCATCTGGAGCTTCCATCAACATCTTCTCTGGTTGCTTTCCCAGCCAAAGAAAAGAGAAATTCTTTGACTAAGTGTGCCGACGTTGGTCATTAGCCAAACACGAACTATTCTCCCTTTATGACGGACGATCCCGAGGATGTCATCACTTGGCCAAATTTTGAAAACTCGAGCCAAGACCATGGAGGTGATGCTCATTCTAGTGGTTCTGGGCCCGGAGGCCCATCTAATAACTCCAATGTTTAGAAGTTTCTTTTTTATCATATCTATAATTGTAATTTTGTAACCGCATATTTTCCTAATAAAATAAAATTTGCTTGTTGTTTCTGAACACTCTATGACTAACTGTAACCATTTATTAACCCAAATTATGTGAGTCGGTCCACATCTAGGTTAGTCATTTTGGTTGTGATCATATCTTCTTCCGTAGTCCCTTTAACCTTGACTAGGATATTCTATTAACCCAAACTTCACTGATTTTGCCATCCTGACTTTGGCCAATTAACTATGTGTGGCAGAGCTTGTAAGAGCTCTTGCTTGAGGTCTGGGGAGTCGCTCGGGTTTGTAGATCGGTTGTTCGATCCCCAACCATTATATTGTTGTTACATCAATAAGTGTTTTCTTATGACCCATATACATGGTATCTAGTTTATAGACTCTTGCCTTTTATCTGTCAATTAGGTAATTGGGACATCTCCTAATAGTCTGTTGATCAAGATTCGTTGCAACAGGGCATCTCGTATTTTTACTAACTTAGCAGGTGCTTGGATTGTGCCTGTTTTTAAGTAAGAATATTCATCGCTTGTTCAACTCTTGGTGCATCTCATCACGACTTATGTCATGAAGGCGCCCTAACAGTGTTTTATTGCACCCAGTTAGTTTCAGCGAGTGTACGCTGCCTTTGCGACATAGATTTTCGGCCCCCTTACTGGGTCTCTCGGACTCTCTCACCTGACACCAAGCAGTTTCTAAGTTCCCCGAGATTGTTTTTGTATACGAAAGCAAAGTTTGTGGACACTATTTTTGACCTTTGAAGCTGTTCCCTTGGAGGGGCTTTTAATAAATGATGGAAAGGAACATAAAATAATCAATCAACAAGATAAAATTAATTTCAAAAGAAGTAAGAGAAAATAAGAAAGACCAAAGGTCCCTAAAGGTAAAACAATTTTAAGTATTGGGCATTGAACGGTCTGGGCAACTCGCTTCATTCTGATCAGGCAAGGTGGTACGCCCCATGTCCTGCCAACCCAACCACCTTGTACGGGCCTTCCCATTTGTTCGCCAAGGCTCCAGCTGAATTATCTCTTGTATTGGGTGACATCCTTTTTAGAACTAGGTCTCCAAGTTGGAATATTCTGATTCAGATATATGAGTTGTAGTATCTGGTGACCCTTTGTTGGTAGGATACGGTCCTGATCCTCGACATATCTTTTTTTTCTTCCAACTCATCTAAGTTCTGCCTCATCATCTCAACGTTCAACTCGGGGTGGAAAAGATACACCCTATGTGAGTTATGAATGACCTTAACCGGGATTACTGCCTCTGCCCCAAACACCAATGAGTAAGGGGACTCCCCTGTTGAGGTTCTTTTCGTGGTCCGATTGGCCCACAGAACCTCGTGTAGCTTGTCTTCCCAGCTTTTATTTTGGCATCTAGTTTATCTTTAAGGGTGTGCTTGATTATCTTGTTCACTGCTTTAGTCTGGCCGTTGGTCTATGGGTGAGCTGATGTTGCATAATAATTCCTTATACCGAAATCTTGAAACATATTCCTGAAATTGTCACTGTCAAATTGGGTTACATTGTCCGTAATTATCGTGTCTGGGATTCCAAACCGGTAGACAATGTTCTTCTTGACGGAACTCTTCATATTAGCTTCAGTTATATGTACCAGCATTTCTGCCTCGACCCACTTGGTGAAGTAATCTACAGCCACAATTGCGTGCTTTGCCCCATCTTTGGTTGCAGCTGGCATTGGGCTGATCAGATCCAGCCCCCACATGGCAAATGGCTAAGGTGATGACAAGTTTCTCAATTGCTCAGGATGCTTCTTTATGTCGTCGGTTATCCTCTGACAACCCCCCACATTATTCAGTGATAAACTGAGCATCTTGAAATAAGGTTGGCCAATAAAAGCCTTGTCTAAGAGTTTTGTGTGCTAAGCTTTTGCCTTCTAAGTGGTTTCCACAAACTCCCCCGTGAACGCTTTCTAATATTCGTCTGCCTTCTATAGGGCAGACACATCTCTGCAAGGCTTTCGAGAATCATCTTCTGTACAGCTTCCCCCTGACCATTGAATACCTTGTAGCTCTTTACTTGAGGCGTTCTGTTTCTGTTACTTTTGTTGGAAGCGTTCCATTTTCCAGGTATTCCCTGATCGGGGTCATTCAGGTGATTTGACCTCCTTCAACCACATCTACTTCCAACACCTCTTCTTGGTTCTCGATGATTGGTCTTTTGAGGTGAGCGACTGGGATGTTCTTTGACTGCACACCGTTGGTGGCTGATGCTAATTTTGATAAGTCATCTGTTTTTTCATTCCTCTCCTTAAGGATCTGGGTGATTTTGCATATCTTGAATCTTCATAGTAATGCTTTGGCTACCCTCAAATATACGGCCATGTTGCCATCTTTTGCTTGATATTCGTCCAATATTTGATTCACAACCACTTGCGAGTCGCTGAATATTTCTAGCTCATTTGCTCCTAAAGTCGTACAGACTCTGAGTCCTGCCAAAGTGCCTCATGTTGTTGGTGGCTTTGAAGTCAAAACGCAAGGCACACTCTACTTGATCTCTTTCTAGGGTAGATATAACTATCCTGCTGCCATGCATGTTTGATGACCCGTCTTCATGTAGCTTCCACACGAATTCATTGTTCTCTTTCAGCATCTTGACTACCTCGTTATTTGGTTCAGTAAACTCTATGATCAGGTCAGCCACAACTTGCCCCTTTATTGCAACCATTGGTAGGTATACTATCTCAAATTCGCTCAACTCCACTGCCCATTTTGTTAGTCTTTTAGACACTTCGGGCTTGGACAGAATTTGCTTCTAGGGGAAGTCCGTGTAGACCTCGATCCTGTGTGCTTGGAAATACGGTCTTAACTTCCTGGCTGCAGTCACCAAGGCCAATGCCATTTTCTCTACTTAAGAGTACCTCGTCTCTGTTGGCAACAATGTTTTGCTGGTATAATACACTAGTTTCTGTGCTCCTTCATCTAGTCTAACTAGCATTAACCCTATCGCTACAGGTGCACTGACAGGTATAAGTAAAGTACTTCTCCTTCAAGAGATTTGGACAGTATTGGAGCTTTCCCCATATATTCCTTGATCTTTTTGAACGCCTGTTCGCATTTTGTGCTTCATTCTACCCTCTTTCCCATTCTTGATTGCTTTAAAAAAGGGTGACACTTATCAGTTGACTTGCTGATGAATCGGTTCAGAGATGCTAAGCACCCTGTTAGTCTTTAAATTTCCTTCAATGTCCTTGGGGAACTCATCCCCTCTAATGCTTTTATTTTTTCTGGATTTACTTATATCCCCTCCGGTGGACTTGAAAGCCTAAGAATCTTTCCGAGGGCACCTCAAAAACGTACTTTTTTAGATTGAGCTTCATGATGTACTTTTGTAACACTCCAAATGTTTCCCTAAGTTCTCCTATGAACTCTCCCGACGTTATGATTTTAGTCAGCATATCGTCCATATATACTTCCATGGTTCTGCCAATCTATTAGATGAACATCTTGTTCACCAATCTCTGGTAGGTTGCTCTGGCATTTTTGAGGCCAAAGGGCATGACTTTATAGCAATACAAACCCTGGTTAGTAGTAAATGACGTCTTATCCTCGTCAGGTTCAAACATCCGGATCTAGTTGTATCCTGAATATGTATCCATAAAGCTCAATAATTCATGGCCAGCCGTCGCAACCACTAACTGGTCAATGCAAGGGAGAAGGAAACTATCCTTCAGACACGCTTTGATTAGGTTTGTGAAGTCGACGCTCATCCTCCATTTTTCATTCTTCTTTTTGACCAACACCACATTGGCTACCCATTCTGGGTATTTTACCTCCCTTATTGATTCTGCTGCTAACAACTTCTCTACTTCCTCTTTGATCGCCTTGCTTATCTCTGGGTTGAATCGTCTCCATTTCTAGACAATCAGCTTACAGTTAGGATCAATTGCTAAGCTATGCAAAATTATCTTCGAGTCGAGTCCTGGCATATCCTCATGTTTCCATGCAAATATATCTTTGTATTCTTTCAACATTCCAACCATCTCATTCTGCAATTGCTTCGTCAGCCAGGGCCAGAGCCTTGCTGTCCTCTCGGGATTGTTATCATCAATGGTAACCTCTATGGTCGGTTTATCTTACTTGCCTTTCCCATCTTTCGGAGGTGTCTTCCTCGGGTCCAAGTCAAACAGAGTCGGAGATTCTACTCTGATTTC
The DNA here is from genome assembly GCA_032871835.1 of Dipteronia dyeriana. Lineage (NCBI taxonomy): Eukaryota > Viridiplantae > Streptophyta > Magnoliopsida > Sapindales > Sapindaceae > Dipteronia > Dipteronia dyeriana. The sequence continues at coordinate 34,776,696 of CM065298.1, forward strand.
TATGTCATCTATCTTCTGGTTTCCATACTCCTCGAGGGTGTACATTTGCATTACCCCTGACTCTGCTTTCTCCCTATATATGGCTAGATTCGCCTTTCGTGCCCACTCTTGCGAACTTTTTATGACTCCCACTTCCGCCTCTGTGGGGAATTTAACCATAAACGAGTAAGTGAGGGTCACAACTTTTGTCTTGTTCAAGAAGGGTCGGGCCTATAAGGCGTTGTATGTCCAATTCTCTACGCTCGCAACCATAAAATCCAGTAACATTGTCTTGGTTCAATGAGAGCTACTAATCTCCACAGACAGCTTCACCGTTTCAAGCGACCTCAACTCCGCTCCTCTGAATCCTCTTGGAGGGACTTTGAATGGATAGAGGGCTCTTCTTTACAGCATGAGTTGGTTAAATACTTCCACACTGAGAATGTCTGTCAAGCTTCTGTTGTCGATGAGTAACCTTCTTACTTCCCTTTGTCCTATACGAACCAACACCACAATCGCGTCGTTCAGCCTTACTTCTGACGCAAGCGTGTCTGCTTCGGTAAAAATTATAGGGTCCCAATCTTGTTTGAGCTTCTTTTGATCGGGTCTTAAAAGATTTACCTCTAGGTTTCTCTGTCCATCTATGGTTTCTCTAACTTCGAACATTCTTACCCGGCTACTACTACCGGTGTATGGCCCGTCAAAGATGGTATTGATTGCTCCATTACCTGGATCCCTTCTTGAACTCATCTGGCTTCTTTCTCGCTCATCCATCACGGCATTCTTACCCATATCATCTCCATTCCCAAGGATCATATCCTTAAGGTTCCCTTCTCTAATTAGCTTCTCGATATAAACCCTTAGCTGGTAGCACTTAGAAGTTTCATGACTATTTTTCTAGTGGAACCTGCAGTACTTAGTGATGTCTCTTCTGGTAAAAATTGACTGCTTCGGGGGTCTATTGTACAGATTCTTATCATCTATCACATTTAGGATTTCTTCCTATCCTCTAGCCAGCGGAGTGTAGTTGGTATATTGCCTTTTGAATTGACTAGCACCTTTGTCATCCTTATTTCGCCCATCTTTACCTTTTCCTCCGCTGCCTTTTTACTCCCCTTTGCTGCCACTCTTTGGGTTACTGTTCTTATTCTTCTGACTGCTTTTGGGCCGACCCCCATGTATAAGTTCTCCGCCATAGGCCAACTGTTCTTCCTCCGCTGTGGCGTACCCTCCGACATGGTCTATCGTGCTGGTGTATGTGGTCCGTCCCATTTTCCTTGGACTTAGGTTTAGATGGCTGTGCTGTAAACTATTTATGAATGCCGATACCACAGTATCATCATTGGGATTTTGGAATTCTGACACCTCTTATAAGAATCTGGTCAGGTAATCTTTCAACTTCTCATCCTTTCTTTACTTCAAAGTCGATAAGACCGATATAGACTTTCTTCATTGGATATTCCCCATGAACTGTCTGGTGAATGCTAGCACCAACTCCTCGAAGTTTCTAATAGAACTTGCGACACATGAGGGCTTCATCATAGTCATATTGCACTATTGCACTTTGATACCTCCTCACATGCTCTTATGGGTCGGTGTTAGTCTTGAACTGTTCCACATGTGGCATTCTAAACTTCTTTGAGAAGCGGGCATGTCTTATTTAATCAGTAAACGGGCTTCTAGAGTTCTCGATCAGAGGGTTTCCCAAGTTTTGCCTCAATTCGATGGCTTTTATCATTCTAAGAAGAATTTCTCGCTCCCCTTCTGGCTCTCCACGTTCGTTGAATCTCTAACGGATCGTTAGGCCATATGGATCCTCGGGGACCCTCCCGCTGATCTGAGTGCTAAAAGGGTCATGTCTGAACACCGGGGTTGGTTCTCTGCACCTTCTATGGGTCGTTTCACCTTCACTTTAATACACGCGAGATCTTTTCTTCTGGTCGTCATACTTATGCCCGCGTTCGGGGTAAGTTTCTTCTTCGTTGTATCTCTCCACGTCTTCCCATGAACTAGATTCCTAGTGTTGCCTTGTTTCCCGATCTTCTCGGTCACTTCTCCTACGTTAATGCCCCCTCCTTCCGTGATATTTCACCTCATCCCTTCCAGGTTTTGGTGGTGCTCCTGGGGTGATTGCTACTATCTCGGAACATATCTTTGAATCCTGGGACACGATTGGCGTGGAAAGTTGGTTGTGAAATTAGGTTAGTCGTTACTGATATACTTATTCCTTGCTTGGTAGCATCTTCGATGACTTTTCGTAAGGATTCATGGATCTTTTCGAATGCTTCTGAAGAGATGTCAGCAGTCGTACCTGTAGTGGTAACAATGTCAAGCCTGACGGATGGCGGGGTCCTTACGGGTGGATCTCCTCATGTAGCGATCACATCTGTAAGGTTCTGGTCTTTGGTCTCATGTGTTATGTCGACACTGTGGGGATATCGCCTTCTGTCTCTTCCAGTGTCCATGATGCCGCTTTTGGCCGAGTTTCTTCATAATTAATTACGTGAAACAAAATATTGTCGAAGGTTCAACCCTTCTTCTAGTGCCAGTCGTTGACGGTGATTTTTGGATCAGTCTCCCTTCACACAATTAGAGCAAAGTAATGGCTAAGCACAAACAAAGATAATAAGAAAAATAAATAAGACACAAGATTTTACGTGGTAAAACCCTAATGCGGGGAAACATTCACGGTTGCCGATTACAGCAACGAAAATTCATTATGTAGAAAAAAGATTACACACTCAATCACTCTTGCCTTCTTTATAAAAATTACGTTAAACCCTTTTTGGGTGTTTTTTGGGTCTATTTATACATGCATATAACCCTAATTCTTGATGTACACGTAAGGAAAGTTTCTGTCATTTAATAAAATTCTAACTTCTTAGAGTCGTGCTCTCTTTGTTCCCTGTTTGAGGTTGATTTGTACTTCAATTGTTTTTAGATCTCTTTCCTAATCTTGACTCTGATAATACAAGGAAGCTTGTTTCCTTATCAGAGTACGCTTCCAGAAGCCTTGTTCAAATCAGACTCCTTTATAGCGTATTCGAGTCGTGATTCCATTGAATCTGGGTGATGTCCATGTGCCATGCAACCGATCGTCTATTTTCCCTATCATTCTTGTTTCACTGATCATTGATTCAACCTGACCATCGGTCCTGACCATCTTAACAACGCGATCGAGTTTTCTAATTCCATCATCTGTGTTGTCTGGTCTGGAAGGACTGGTCGGGTTCGCTTGGTCCTGCTTGTACTAATTTAATCTAACCAAACCCTAGTGACGTGGTGTTCCTGACCATGATCTTTTGCTAATGTGCCATGTTACCTAGAATTTTTCAATAACACACACACACACATATATATATATATATATATATATCATATATATTATGTGTTTATAATTATATATATCCTATATATAATAATAATAATGTTTAATATATCATATATATATAATATTATTATATAATAATATATATAATTATATTTAATAATATAATATATTGTAGGCGGCAGAGAGCTCTACGACCATCTCATTGAAAGCTCAGTCGTTTGTTTTCCCCACTGGCGGCCTTACCACAACAGCCTAAATAGGGTACCCACTTTCGACGAACACAATCAGAGATGGGTAGAGATCTTAAGCCAAAATCTGTTCTGATATGCAGGGTCCTCATGAGAGGCAAGCATAGAGCATACTAGGATCTTGAAGAACCATAGATCTAGATATAGAACCTTAGGAAGATTGAGACGAGAGAAACTTTTAGAAAGCCATACAGATCAAAACACACAAATCTTTATTCCTTCTGATTTCTGAATATCTTACAAAGAGAGTCTTCCTTCCTTTTATAGGGAAGGAGCGATCAGGCCTAAAACCATTGTTCTGCACACTTATCTTACAAAGATAAGGCCAAGTCTGATGGTCGACGCAAAAATATTACAAAAGCAGAGATAAATCATGTCGGGTAGATGACAGGATTTTAACAAAGCAAAAGAGAGCTGTCTAGCAGCTGGCAAATACTTTAATAATTAGACATATAAGACAAGCTTAAGGATTACGGGCTGTTGAGGTTACAGGTGGTGTGGTATTCATCGTCAGAGTCAAGAGCTCCACAAATGGAGCAAGACCACGTGTCAGCCTGATCTTGAGAGTCTAGAAGATAAGAATTCTGAAAAAGGGTGCTAACTCCTTGATGGATCCCGTGGGATAGCATGGGGGATGAAAAGGACATATGTTCTGTCGTGGTTGACGTCACAAAGGAAATTGAGGAAAGGGATCTGGATACTGGTCTGGTAAAGTCTTTCGTAGTCATACGAAGTATCCCATTCGTAGCTGGTATTGGAAGTCCAAAGGAGTTGAGTATGTGGGTTGTATCTGTAGAGCCTGTGGAAGATCCAAATGCAGCATACTTTTAAGGCTGGTTCTGGGTCCATCTTCCAGAGATGGTATTGCCCCATGAGCCTGGTAAGCTCCGTTCGCCAGACGGATAGAGGGTTGAACCATTGGAGGAAGGTCTTGAGGTAATAGGAGGATGGGTTCTAGACGAAACCATATAGGGCTTGGACGGGAAAAACTATGGCATGATGTAGGACAGATAAACACTATAAGAACCACAAAACCTGGTCGGAGTAATAGTAAAAGGGGGGAGATATAAAATGGTCGAGGAATAGCTTAGTGGGATTGGCTAGCTGGTGATGGCAGCCTTGGTCATTGACCCGGGCAAGGTATTTTGGGAGGTAAGTTTTGGCAAACTCTTCGACCTGTTGGACCGAGGGGAGTTGATCAGGTGGTAGAGCAACCACAAATTTTGGTGGGAACGGAGCAGGTGGTGGGACAGTAGGCGGAGTTGATGAGGACGAGGCATGTGAGGATATCATGTAGAGTAGAGGGATTTGTCCAGTTCGAGAGATTAGGGTGATCGGGTGAGGTCTGGAAAGCATGTCTAGGATAATGTTGTGGTGCCCTTTGATGTGTTTGACTGAAAAGTCATACTGGGAGAACCAGTCTTTGAGTCTCAAGAGCTGGGGGTTTGGAGGGATCTTGTTGTGGAAATCAAGGACCTTTATGAAGGATGAGTTATCCATTTCGATGATGAAAATCTTAGTTCTGAGATGGAAATCGAACTTGGAGATTCCATTTTTTACTGTAATGATTTCTTTGTAAATAGTGTGGTAGTGTTTTTGAGCCTCTTTGAACTATCCACTGGCATGGCCACAGTAGTGGTGTTTTCTATTGGATTCTTCAGAGAGGATGGCTCCACAGAAGAGGTCACTGACATCAGTCTATAGGATAAGTTGTCCCAAAGAATGTATATGCAAAAGGAGAGGTTTCTGAGAGACTTTCTTTAGGTGCGCTACAGCTTCGGAGTGAGAGATAACCCACTGAGGGGGATTCTTTTTGAGGAGCTTGGGCAAGCTTGTAGTGTAATGACTTGCCTGAGGGATAAAGTCTCTGATATAATTGACGATGCCGAGGAATTGTTAAACTTGTTTTTGGGTAAGGTTTGAATCTGGGAAAATAAGGAGCTGATTTGTCAGATGAGGTCCAGGGACATAGGACCCATTTTTTATTTTCATGCCAAGGAACTCAATTTCAGTAACACCGATTAAGCTCTTTTTGTCCGATAGCATGATCCCGTACTTGTCAATGATCTGGTGGAACTGTTGTAGGAGTTTATCATGGGATTCTTTGTTAGGTGAAAAGAGCAGGATATCGTCGATGTATAACAATACAGAGTGGAGGACAGGACGAAAAATCCTAGTAACAACCTTTTGGAATAGTGAAGAGGCTGTTTTCAGGCCAAAAGGCAAGACCGTCCATTGGTATTGAGCATTCGGGAGGCAGAATGCCGTTTTATACCTTTCATCATGGTGGATTCCAATTTTCCAGAAAGCTCTTTTTAGATCAAACTTGGAGAAAATAGTGGCGCCAGGTAGCTGGGCTAATAATGTGTTTGCTCTGGGGACTGGGAATTTATCATCGACGAGGAAAAGGTTGAGAGGCTTGTAATCGATTACGAGCCTTTTTTTTCCTCTGATCTGTTCCGACCTTTTTTCAACATGAAAGGCTTGGCAAGCCCAATGGGAAGAGGTAGGTTCTATCAGTCCCTGCTTGAGGAGTTGGTCACATTCTTCGGTTGCCAGTCAGAGGTCAGAGGGGGACAATCCCAAATGGGTGGCTTTCGTTGGGTTGACATCTTTATTGAGTTTGAAGGGAAGCTTAATGAAAAAGTCTAGATTTTTTCCATAGGGGGTGTGGGTGTTTGAATTCTGCGTGGTTATTGGTACAAAATTCCATAAGCTTATATTGTATTTGCTGGAAGTCGGGATTGATGGCAGAGAGAGAGAAGATCTTTGGTATATCGATAAAAGGTTTGAATTCCCTTTTGTAACAAATTCCATTAGGGAGGATTCTGATAGCTTTGAACTAGCTGTAGATGTCCCATCCGATAAGAATATCTTTGTCGGGAAGGGGCGTTCCGATGACGTGAGTCAAGAGTGTGAACGAGGGGAAGAACTGTATCTCAACCTTATGTTTGGAAATCATGTAGGTATTGAAATTTTTTCCATCTGCTGCTAGAAACTCATTTTTTCCCTTTTTCCAGGTTTCTGCTAGTATGACCTTAGGCGATGGCTGGGATGGGTTTGGAGTACTTTGTTGTTGGGGCCTGGATCTGGATCTGGATCTGGATCTGGGGGCCGGTACCCTCCTTGTTGGTGGCTTGGTAGGCTTTTGAGGGGGAATCTGGATCAGTATATGTTGTAGTTTCTGAGGGTGTGCCAGAGTCTTCTGAGTCTTGGACCATGAAAAAGGTCAGTTGGTTGACATCTTCTTGTTCTGAGAAGTTGGATTCGATGTATGCATCGGAGGGGATGTCATCGGCAACCTGCCGGAGCTATTGGATGAGCTTTGCTGATTTCGCTCTTTTGTTAGGACACTGTTTGGCATAGTGGTCTTCTTGTCCGTAGGCAAAACACTTGTTGGATTTGTTCCAGGACCTCTTTGTCGTTTTCTATAATATTTATACTTCCTATTTCTCTTGGGATTAGAGAAACTCCTTTCCTTCCTAGGCTGGTTCCTGAAAGGTCGCTTCCTGTAGGATCTGTTGGCATTACAGTTGCAATATTTTATGGAGTTGCATTTGAGGTGGTATGTAGGAGGAAATTTGCAACACCTATCATACTTTTTGCCTTCTCTGATCATTTTTGCAAAAACCCTTTGCGTGGCATAAAGTTTGTCTAAAGCGGTGTGGGTGAACATGTGTAGTTCCCCTAAGAAAATATCACGTAAGCTCTTGCCAGAGAGTTCAATCAATCGTTGGGTTCTCATTGTAACTCTGTAGAGAGAGAGTTCAAATAAACATGTCTTAATGTTTCATCGTTGATTCACCAAGAGTATGGTACCTGAAGGACATGCATCTAAAGTGGTAGTCTATGTCTCTTCTATCAAGAGAACAGCACCACATTTTGAAGAATTCTTGTCTGGTCTGTTTGTAGAGGTGAGAGGTATCTCCGAGGAATTCTTGGAAGACGATTCCCATTGCTAGGGATACAGATCCGCATCTGACCAGTTGTAATTGTCTGTATTCTCCAAGGGTCTGGTACTAGTCTCTAAGAGAACCAATGAATCTGGAAACGAATTCTCTCAAGATGGCTTCTGTGTTATTTTCACGCTTTGTTGTCTGCAGGTCGAGCCAGACCCTCATTTCTGACATTCTTCTTCTCCATTGGTGGGGGTCTAGGTCATCAAAATTTAACCATGGGCCATTAGTAGGCTTTTGATGAGGTATCTGGACCCCGGGCCTACAGTCTGGTGGTGGTTCATCTACCATAGGAGCTGGTTATTCAGAGGTTTCTCTTGAGGATTCGGACGTATCAACCTTTTGAGTGGATGAATGGGGATCAACTCTGGTTGCTAGGAAAATCCGGGAAAAGTCCGGCAATACGTCTGGGTCTGAGTAATTTACGTGATCTGAGGAATCCGAAGAGTCCAAGGAATCTGGAGAATACGTTTCCCATGATAAGCGGGATTCATTAGAGGATTTTGTGGGTTCTGTAAGAGTGTAGAAGGCTTCTAAAGAGGGGAATCGATGGGGAGTGGCATAAAAAGCATGTTTACGGTGGTCCTGTGTTGTGTGCTTATGATGGTTTGGGGCCTTCTTCTTTCGGGGGGATGTTATTTTAACCCTGCTTAAAGATGGTTGGTCAGGGTGTGTGGATAAAGGTGGGTATTTTCTGAAAAGATCTCCAGTTGATTTGAAAAACTGGGAATGATCAGGGGGCCCGGAAGGATGCCTTTGTCGGGCTACCACCCCCAAGAAGGATCTGAGTGTAAGAGCATAGTTGCCATCCAGATCTCGAGACCAGGAAATAGCTTGATAGCCCTCATTGGTCTGGCTACCACCCCCAAGAAGGATCTGAGTGTAAGAGCATAATTGCCATCCAGATCTCAAGACCAGGAAATAGCTAGATAGCCCTCCAGATGCCTTGGTCGGGCTACCACCCCCAAGAAGGATCTGAGTGTAAGAGCATAGTTGCCATCCAGATCTCGAGACCAGGAAATAACTAGATATCCCTCCTGATACCTTGATCGGGCTACCACCTCCAGGAAAGACTCGAATTTAAGAACATGGAAGCCTTCCTGATCCCTAGCTTAAAAAGAGGGACTAGACAGTTCTTTACTTAATGTGTCGCTTGGGCTGCAACCCCCTCAAAGGGATCAGGGATAAAGGGCTCGATTTACTCTAAATATACCGGTTAGTTCTGGTTACTAGCCCTCCTTGATACGTGGTCACTCACTGTAACAGGCCTATAATCAAACAAGGGGAATATCGACTAAGGAAGTTGAGTTGCGAGGTTCGGTTGTCAGGAAGCCCGACGCTAACTGTCCATTTTCACGCTTAAACAGTTTTCTTATCCTGTTGTTCCCCCAAGATAGTTCGTTTTGCTATAAGTTCTAAACCTAAAGGAAGATCAAGTTAGTACATGCAAGTCGGAGTGAAAGTTAGATCTAAAAATAGAACCTTTATTATTAAGTAGGGGAGTCTATTCCTCAACAAGGCTACAGCAAGCAGGGAGCCCAATCCCAGATTCAGGGCTACAAAAAAGAGAATAAAATGAAAAAAGATCAAACACAGTTAAAGATGGGATGCCCACCCTTTTTTTCGGGAATTCAAAATGAATTACATGGGAGAGAACTCAAACTTCTTCGTCTTTCGGAGGACCTCCCACCTCCTCTTCTACATAGTAAACCTCGCCCCCTGTTCCCCTCTCCAGTCGTAGCTCGCTCTGGTCAACTGCATCTACCGCCTCCGCCACCTCCTTCTGAGGATCCACCTCGGCTGCTTCAGGGTCAATAGGATCCTTCTCCACAATTTCATTAATCACAGCCATAACTTCCGGCGGTATGGCTGCATCAAGAATGCTGGCCACTGACTCAGGTATAATCCTGCCTTCTGTTGACTCCACTTCTGAGAGCATTGTGGGGGGATCTCAGGATTCAGCAAGGCCTCTTTCTACCTCCTCAGTTTGGACCCCCTTCAAGGATTCACCAGGACCAGAAGCTGGGAAGGTTGGAACAGGAAGAGGCAGATCTAGCACCTCCAACTGCTTCCAAGCTCCCTCCCAAGAATGACCAGCTTCATCATTTTCGGGGTGAGACATCTCTGCAGCCCATAACATAACCTCTTCTCTATACCAACCGGTGATGCTGGAGAGATCAAAGGGAGGAGGAAGGGCTACTGCAACCTGATAAGAGGCGTAAAAGTACCCCTTGTTAAAAGAGGATTCCACTTCTGCCTGGAGCTGGGTAATTTGAGTCTGCAAAGCTTGGTTCTCGACATCCAGAGTCTTCGCCTCTCCCTTCCAGTCATCCTGTTGGCTAGCTCATCGCTTCGAACGGAGAGTTTCCTGATCAAAAACCCACATCAACCTCTCATGGTCGCATTGGAGCTCAGCTAGTTGTGTTTCCATCCCCTGTTGGCTGGAGGTCATCTCCCAGACCAGGGTTTGAGCCCGCGCAAGCAACCCCATGGCTCGCTCAGCCTTAGCTTCAGCCTCAGCCTTGGCTACCTAATCGCACAGGAATTCCACCTGATGTCCCATGGCTACCTGAAACTTGAAGGCCTGCAAAGGAATCATGTTAGAAAATGACAAATCAAGCTGCTGAATGAATAAGTAAAAGCGATGATTACCTCGGCTAGAAGGGCAGACCCTTTGGTAATCATGATATCCACAGGTATCGAGGTCATCCTAGAAAGCCCGCCTCCTGGACAGGATGCAGCGAATTTCTTCAGGACCTCGTCCTGACCCGCCTAGCTCGATTGCTGGTGGGGGCGAGAAAGGGCTATCTCAGGAGTAACTTCGGGCTCCCTAGGAACCTGAACTGCCCGGGATACAGTCGGATCAGTAGAAAGGGGTAATGTGATTGGGGAAGCGTCGTTTGAAGCAGAAACTACTGGTGAGGGGGCAAGAGTGGACTTATCAGGGGCTTGGGAAGCAGGCCTTCCTCGGTACAGAGCCTTTGCCGTCCGAGACGCAAGGATAGTCATCTTTGACTTCACCTGAAAAGACGTTAAAGCAAGAGTAAGCAAGGTAGCAACCTTAATGGTTGACCCCCCCCCCCCCCCCTTCTCCGAAGCAGCTGAGAGAGCTCCCGGGAATGATCTGGAAGGAGGAAGAGGGGCCATTTCTTACTGGGTTTTGCGATAAGCTGGAGCAACAACAAACACTGTTAAAAAAAAGGGATGGGTCAAGATCATCAGAACTGATCCATCCAACAATTTTAAAATGGGATAGAGCGAGATACTTACGAGGAGTAGCATCGGAGATCCGCAGGTACTTGTTCATCCTGTGGGGATCGAAGGGATCAGCGGTTGGAAATTTCTAATTTAAGTAATTTCGGGCCAGGATGATCTTCAGCACGGCTTCAGACTCAACGGGCAAGGAATCCTGACCCCATGAGGGTTTGTCACTAAAAGCGTTGGGAACCTCGAGCTCATGCCCACCGACGAATACAGAGCTCCCTCAGTCTCCCCCCGCCAGTACCCACTCTTCTTTCCAAGCAGGGTCTTTCTTTGAATCCCCGGGGATGACAAAATTAAACTTGTTCTTGGTTTTGGCGTAGAATTGGCCTCCCCCAGCCAAGCTACCTATATGGAAAAGGAAGGCGAGTTTCTTAGCCTCAAGCTCCCTAGTTACACCGTTCATCTCGCATTGCTCCCTCCATAACACAAGGAAGCCAACTAGATGCCTTTAGAAGCCGGGCGTCAACTGGAGCGGAGCCAGCTGAAGGGCATTAAGAGTACACCGAAGGGTAGGGTGGAGAGGGAACCTCACCCTGCTCTCGAAAGCTGCGAAGTGGATAGGGAGTACACCTTTGGGTGGGCTAAAAATGTCATAATTCCTATTGGGGACAGTGAGGGAAATGGTGTCAGGAATACCGTATTTGTCACGAAGACGGCTAATCTACTGAGGTTCGACGGTTGAATCAGAGATGACTCTGGGTTCGAAATGAGGGACCACCGCTGAAGGAAGCTCCTCTACTGTGATCTGAACCTTCTCGACTGCGTCGATTCACTCCCCGATATCGAAATCCTTGTCAACTAGGTTTAGAGGGTTGTCGAGCTGGTTCGAGAAGCAAGAGCCGATAGAGAAGTTCCTGCTAGAACCACGGCGCTGGCGGAGCTGGGAGAATTCATCATCGCTCGAAATTCCTCACACTCGTTTACGAAGAACTAGGTTAGGGCCTCGGGTACCCTCAACCAAGGTGTCAATACTGTCTGAAGAATTCGACATTAATGGGTAAGAAAGATTTGAAAGCAAGCGGAAGATAGAGGGAAATCGGCAGAGAAAGCAGGAAAGAAGAAATTTGAAAATTTGAGATTTGAGAAAGTATGAAGAAAGTGACGGTAAGACCGGGTTTAAATAGAGGATTATTGGCGATATCCTCTAGAAGATCACCTGGAGCCGTATTACAGCCATCTTTCTTCTAATAACACACTGTTTCAAATTCAAATATTGAGTAATTAAGGAGAAGATTTCGCTCTCATTAATTATCTTTATAGCGGAAAACTTTCTCAATTAAACAAGGAATCTGACTCCAACCCCAACTCTACCACTGGTGTTCAAGTCAAAGGGGACTTCTATTAATAGTGAAATTTGGCCAGGGGTCAAAGAGAAATTTTCCATTTTCCCGCCACAAGTTGAAACCCAGATTCGATAATCTTAAAGCCCCGGATAGACCATAAAGCCACCCCGCAGAAGCAGGGAAGGCCTGCTCGGCCTCAAAACCACTAGAAAACAAGTCAGGCGCGACCAGGACGAGCCCCCACAAGAATACTGGAACCCGGGCTTCTTCAGGCCATCTATCGGGGAACCTCAGCTCTGAGGTCGAGCTCCTTAACCGCTCCGTGAATGCCATGAGAAGTCTCCAAGCTCAAGAGACATTCAAGAGAAGCCCGCCAACCTCTCCAGAAGCTCGATGTCCTTGCTGGACATAAAGGAAGAATCACGTCTAAATCTACACTACCCCGGCTACCTCCCTGAAATGTCTAAGAGAACACCTCAAGCCCCCAAGGGTCAGGGAAAATCCATCTCAAGCTTATAAGAATAGAGTCGGAGCAGGGATCTATCTCGCTCTACGGGGCAACAGGCAGCTAGCTGGGCGACCTCCATGAACAACCATGCCGCGATAATATACAAGATCATATCTAGGAAATAACCATCATTAATCCCGTATACGTGCGAGCCAAGAGTTTGATGCCAAAGAGGAAACAAACTCATTCGCGTTAATTGTTTTCCGTTATTTACTCGGGGTCAACAATTTTTGAATAAAGGATCCCGCCCGATAAAGAGGAAACGGATTCAAAGGATCGTAGCGGGATATCAGCATATTTAAACCGACTTGGACCATATATAAATAGGGCCAAGCAGGATACGCTGAAGAGACTCATACAGACAGACACTTATACATACACAGAAAAAAATAGATAGCAACAGAGAGAAGAGAGAAAGAAAAGAATAGGGGAAGGCCTAAATTCTGTATTCAAAACACGGCCACCTTCGTTTCAATTATTCGACAGGCACAGAGTTGCCACCACCTCACATCTTAGAGAGACTACTAGCATATAAGAGAGTGGTTTGTATTTTAAAGCAAGTATCAATAATAAAAGCTCTCATTTACTGTTATTACGATATAGCCTCTCGTTTATCTCTTAACAGGTAAGGTACCAACGGTACCGACCTCGGCCACCACTTTCGTGGTAGTGTTCTCGAGGGTGTTAACAGGAATTTCTCACCCTGAGCAAATTTCCCTTCAACACTTTCTGGCACTGTCTGTGGAAAACTCTCACACCACCACCTTTACATTCAAAAAGTTTGTTATTCCATAATAATCATGAGGCTCCGCTCCTCACAAGGGCAGCAGGGCACATCGGGATAACCTTTTGCTACATCGACACGAAATGTCTCGAGGAAAAGGAGAAAATTCAGGCTCTATAGCTAGGTTCCCACCCAGCCAGCCATTGTGTGAGCTCTGGATCCTTCCCTGGGAAGTCAGGTCGAGCTTGACCAACAAGCGGCGGCCTTTGTAGAAAACGTCTGCCTTCGACTACTCGCTGAAGGTATCGTTATCCAACAAACAGGTCTCTGCAATCAGGGGGAGTCAAGCAGGCCTGGGGTTAGGCAACCCGCCTTCGATCGCCTGGGACCTGCCCCTCGGGAATTAGCTCGTAATAAAGCAGGGCTTCCAACCTCGATCAGGGATAGGCTAGAGCCCATGCAATACGTTTCCGAAGCGCTGCCACGCTACCAACCAAGGCAAGTCAAATTCGCAGTGGACATCCTTCCCCGGGAGCGGGAAGAGTTTCTCCACCCAACGACTTCAAGGAGAGAAGCTCGGGGTAGAGAAGAAGAAAGTCAGCAAAGCCCCTGAGCGGACCCCCTCCAAAGAAGGAACCGGGTGGAGGTCATCAGCTCTTTAAAAGGATCCGATAGTGAGGAATCCGAGATCAACTCAAGGAAATCCGAAAGCAAATGTCTAAAGGATCAGTTGGCAGAACTTCAGAAGGAGTTCCAATTGATGAAGAAGGGAAAATACAAGGAGGACAAGAAGATCCTCTAAGTGAAATGAATGCCCCCTTCACCAGAAGGGTCCGGGAGGCAGAGCTCCCGCCTAAGTTCAAAATGCCAACTGACAGGTTCTCCAGGACTGAAGATCCACTGAGCCACTTAGATAGCTTCGTTCAATAGATGGAGGTCCAGAACACAACCAGGGCCGTTATGTGTCGAATGTTCCCCACTACACTCACGGATTATGGTAAAACCTGGTTTAGGAAACTACCCGCTGGAAGCGTGGATTTCTTCACCAAGTTATCAACCGATTTCTGCTCACAATTCCAGGGAGTTAAGCCCCGGTTGAAAGACCTGATCCATCTATAGTACATGATCCAGAAGAGAGGGGAAACCCTCCGGGCTTATGTCGAGCGTTTCCATAAGGAAGTCATCCATATGGGGGTCTTCACAGAGAGAGAAACTCTCTCCAACTTCAGAAGGAACCTGTGGGCGGGAAAGCTTTTCCGGTCTTTCGCTAAGAGACCTCCAGAAACCTACCAAAAAGCTTATGATCAGGCTTTAGAGCAGATTGATGTCGACGAACAACTCATGGTCAAGATGGAACATGACGACATGAGAGCCATAAAGCGACAAAAGAAGGAAGTTCCCAGACCCGAGCAAGCTCAGAAAAGCCAGAACAAACCCCCTAATAAATCAACATACGTCTTTCTTCTTCCTCAACCAGGATCGGAAAGGTATCCAGATAAACGAGCTCCTCCTCAAGCTTTACCACCTCCCAGGACAGTGGCCCCTATAGCTCGCGATGAGAGGGGGTAAGACCAATACACTCCCTTAAATGCATCTCGAGAAACAGTCTACCTCAGCATTCGGGACAAGTGTTTGTTACAGAAGCCTGCTTCCATGAAAGCCCCGGTCGATAAGAAAAATCGTTATAAATATTATGACTTTCACGAAGACGTAGGGCACAACTCTTCAGAATGCTACAACCAGCGGAACCAAATTGAGGCTTTGATAAGAGGAGGATGCTTGATAGAATTCTTACAACAAGTCAGGGAAAACATTCAGACAGGAAGGGAGGTGCAAGCCGAGATCCGAGAACATGCCGAGAAAAGGAAGGGGGAACAGGCGAACCTGATGCAACAGATTCACATAATACACACTATCAGCGGGGGGCCCACTCTGGCCAGCACCTCCAACAGTTCAAGGAAAAACCATACGAGGAAGGTCCCTTGTACGAACGAGGGGCCGGATATCTTCAAGGTCGACCAGAGACCGACCAACCCCTCCCAGCTGTCACAGATCATTTTCAATGAGGTAGATGTTTATAACACCGTGCAGCCTCATGATTACCCTATGGTCATCACGGTACAAATTGCCAACTTCATGGTGCACCGTGTGCTCGTCGACACAGGTAGCAATGTCGACGTGGCTTTCAAAGATACCTTGGAAAAGCTGAACTTGAAGTAGTGGTGTTACAATAGTTGCACTACACCATTATATGGGTTCACTGGGGACTCAATCACACTCGTAGGATCAAAAATCCTATCAGTGATCATTGGAGCCGCACCTTTCCAGCAAAACATCATGACCGACTTCGTGGTGGTGGATACCCATCGGCCTACAATGCAATATTAGGGAGGCCATTTCTATCATCCTTGACAGGGGTCCTTTCTATTTACCACTATGTCCTGAAGTTCCCGTTGGGAGACAACGTGGGGTAAGTTTGGGGTGATTAGCAAGCAGCTAGGAAATGCTACGCAGTGTCGGCCAACCCAGCAGCTCTAGCAAAACAACTTGCCCAGGTGATGAGGATCCTAGGTAGGATAGACCCTGCACAAAACCTGGAAGACGAGGGCTCTACCGATAGCCCCGAAGACTGCCTCATGGTGCCCGACATGGAAGAATAGAGAAGGGAATGGGCCAGCAACCATCCAGTGGATATGTTAGAAGAGATTCCTATCCGAATAAGCTATCCCTCGAAGGTAGTCAAGATCGGAGCTACCCTTGAGCCAGAAATGAAAAAGGGTTTGATTAGGCTCCTCACAGATTTCAATGACATTTTTGGTTGGAGTCATTCTGAGATGCCGGGGATCCCCGATGACATTAGCTGCACATCGACTGGCGATGGATCTGACCTTCAAACCTATTAAACAGAAAAGGCACCAATTCAACACTGAAAGAAACGTGGCGGTTTAGGAAGAGGTGGATAAACTAACCCGGGCAGGCTTCATTCGAGAAGCCAGTTACCCCGAATGGATCGCCAACGTGGTCATGGTCACAAAGGTGAATGGCAAGTGGCGCATGTGTGTTGACTACACCAACCTCAACTGGGCATGCCCAAAGGACAGTTTCCCTCTGCCAAAAATTGATCAGCTGGTCGATTCCACCACTGGGAACAAACTCCTGAGCTTCATGGATGCGTTTTCCGACTACAATCAAATTATGATGCATCCCGCTGACCAGGAAAATACCAGTTTCATCACCACGCACGGCCTGTACTACTACAATGTGATGCCTTTCGGGCTCAAAAATGCTAGAGCTACTTACCAGTGGTTAGTCAATCGGTTTTTCAAACCCAAAATCGGAAGGTCGATGGAGGTTACATTGATGACATGATCACTAAATCTTCAACCTCGGAAGGCCATCTGGATGACCTTCGGACCTTCATGATCCTAAGAGAAAATCAGATGAAGTTGAACCCTTCCAAATGCGCCTTCGGGGTAACTGCGGGGAAGTTTCTGGGCTTCATGGTCCATGAGAGAGGCATAGAGGCTAACCCGGAAAAGATCATGGCTATCCTGGATATAGAATCCCCCAGCTCTCTTAAACAGGTTCAAGCCTTGACCGGACAGGTAGCAGCGCTCAATAGGTTCATCTCTCGGTCTACCGATAAGTGCATACCATTCTTCAAAGCTATCAAGCAGGGAAGAAACATGAAATGGGATCAGAAGAGTGAACAAGCTTTTCAAGCTTTGAAAAGATACCTAACAAGCCCTCTACTGCTGGTCAAGCCAAATCCTGGCGAAGAGCAAATATGCTTAGCCGTTTCAGAAACCGCCGTGAGCGAGGCCTTGGTCGAGGAATGCCGGGATAGGATCCAGCGACCTATCTACTATGTAAGTCACGCTCTAACCAATCCCGAGAAGAACTATACTCTAATGGAAAAGCTTGCTTACGCCTTGGTAACCTCGGCAAGAAAACTTTGTCCCTACTTCCATGTTCATTCAATAGCAGTGGTGACGAACCAACCCCTCCGTTAATTATTACAAATGCCTGATGTTTCTGGAAGGCTAGTTCTATGGGCCCTAGAGCTTACCCAGTTTGATTTAAAGTATAAGCCTAGGACTACGATAAAAGCTCAAGCACTAGCAGACTTTGTAGCCAAGCTCTCGATACCTTCAGACCAGGCAACCCCCATGGTAACATATGTAACCCTTGAGAGGATTCTAGAGACTGACAATTGGCCGGAAGGCTGCGAGTCGTGGACTCTCTACACTGATGGAGCTTTTGGGCAATCTGGGGGAGGAGCGGGCATAGTCCTCATCGACCTAGAAGGAACTGAATGCTGCCACTATTTCAGGTTTGAATTTAAAGCCATAAACAATGAGGCGGAGTACGAAGCCCTGCTAGCTGGAATAAAGGCAGCCATAGAACTTGGGGTTGATTACCTGAATATCAAGAGCGACTCTTCACTCGTGGTCAACCAAGTCTCCGGAGATTATCAGGCAAATGAGAATAATATGATTGCGTACCTGAGACTGGTTCAACAACTCAAAAGTAGATTTAAGGGATTCAGAATAGAGCAGATACCTCGATAGCTAAATCATCGGGCTGACATCATTGCCAAGATAGCTGCATATGGTGGCAAGACCCTACCTCACGGAGTCCCTCTTCAAGTAATCCCCATACCTAGCATTATGACAGATAAGGAAGCTTATACCTTGGACCGAAAGCCATGCTGGATGAACCCAATAGTGGAGTATCTACAGGATGGGAAACTCTTCGGGGAGCCCGACCAAGCTAGGAGGGTTAAAAGGCTCTCGGTCCGGTATTGTATGGTGGATGAGCATTTATACCGAAGGGGAAAATCCCTTCCTCTGCTCCGATGTCTACACCCAGAAGACGCCAAGTGGGTTTTAAGAGAGGTTCATTCTGGGGAATGCGGGAACTATATTGGTGGAGAGGCCTTGGCATATCAGGTTCTCCGCATGGGGTATTATTGGTCGACCATCCATCAAGTTGCGAAGAACTTGGTGCAAACCTGAGAGGCATGCCAGAAGGCCGCAAACTCTAGTTACCTCCCTCTAGAGCGCTTGTAGTCCCTTAGCTAGACATACCCCTTTACGATGTGGGGAGTCGATTTGATTGGACCACTTCCTACAGCTCCGGGACAGGCCAAGCATGCTATCGTAACGATTGACTATTTCACTAGATGGGTTGAAGTCGGACCACTCTCCCAGATATCAGAAGAAAACACAACAAGGTTCATCAATACCAATGTAGTTTGCAGGTTCGGAACCCCCCTTGCCATTATAACCAACCTCAGAAAACAGTTCGATAATGGCCAATTCAGAGATTTCTGCGAAGGCTTAGGAATCGATATTCGGTTTGCTTCGGTAGCCCACCCTCAGACCAATGGTCTGGTGGAATCCACGAACAAAACCATTAAGAAGTTGTTGAAGAAAAATCTACAGTAGAAGAAAGGCAGATGGGTAGAGGAGCTTTCCGAGGTTCTCTGGTCTTACTGCACTACAAGGAGAACAGCTACCGGGGAAATGCCCTACTCGCTGGCCTTCGGGGTTGAAGCAGTCCTACCTATCGAGCACAGGTCGACCTCCTTTAGAGTCTAACATTTCGAACCATAGAGCAATGAAAGTAAGCTCCGAGCTAGCTTGGACCTTCTAGAGGAAAAATAAGAGCGAATAGCCGAGAAGGTAGCAATCTACCAAAGCAGGATTGCCAGGTACTTCAACAGGAGGGTTAAAGCCCGAAACTTCAAAAAAGAAGACTTAATTCTCAGGAAAGTAACGTTGAATACCAGGAAGAGGTCAGACGAGGTCCTACGGCCCAACTGGGAAGGACCATACCTAATTAAAATGGTGATCCGTAATGGGACATACAAGCTCAAGGATATGAATTGCCGACTCATCGACCATACTTGGAATGCGGATAATCTATAGAAATTCTACCCTTGAACAGGGGACTCAGGAGTAGGCGGCCTCCAACTAGTTTCTTTTTTTTTCCCTCTGACAATAATGTACTCCATCCTCCATATCAATAAAGCCTGCATTTATTGTTTACTCCTTCCTCAACTATGTCCTACAATGATTTGGGTCTACATGGCAAATTCGACATTATCACCTCAAGACTATGGGTAAGTCGGGGAAACCAGCCGCCCCACCCCCCCCCCCCCCCCTCCCCCTCCCCCATCCCCCCCACCGCCACGTTTGATACCTCGGCCGGGCACTACCCCCCACCAAGAAAGATCTGAGTGTAAGAGTATAGTTGTCATCCAGATCTCGAGACCAGTAAATAACTAGATAGCCCTCCTGATGCCTTGGTCAGGCTACCACCCCCAAGAAGGATCTGAGTGTAAGAGCATAGTTGCCATTGAGATCTCAAGACCAGGAAATAGCTAGATAGCCCTCCTGGTGACTTAGTTGGGCTACCACCCCAAGAAGGATCTGAGTGTAACAGCATAGTTGCCATCCAGATCTCGAGACCAGGAAATAGCTAGATAGCCCTTCTGATGCCTTGATCAAGCTACCGCCCCCAAGAAGGATCTGAGTGTAAGAGCATAGTTGCCATCCAGATCTCGAGACCAGGAAATAGCTAGATAGCCCTTCTGATGCCTTGGTCGGGCTACCACCCCTAAGAAGGATCTGAGTGTAAGAGCATAGTTGCCATCCAGATCTCAATACCAGGAAATAGCTAGATAGCTCTTCTGATGCCTTGGTCGGGCTACCACCCCCAAGAAGGATCTGAGTGTAAGAGCATAGTAGCCATCAAGATCTCGAGACCAGGAAATAGCTAGATATCCCTCCTGATACATAGATCAGGCTACACCCACAGGAAAGACTCCAATTTAAGAACCCGGAAGCCATCCCGATCCCTAGCTTAAAAAGAGGGACTAGACAGTTCTTTACTTAATGCCTCGATTGGGGCTATAACCCCCTAAAAGGGATCAGAGATGGAGGGCTCGATTTACTCTAAATATACCGGTTAGTTCTGGTTACTAGCCCTCCTTGATACATGGTCACTCACTGTAACAGGCCTATAATCAAACAAGGGGAATAACGACTAAGGAAGTTGAGCTGCGAGGTTCGGTGGTCAGGAAGCCCGATGCTAACTGTCCGTTTTCTTGCTTAACCGGTTTTCTTATCCAGCTGTTCCCCCAAGATAATTCGTTTCACTATAGGTGTTAAACCTAGAGGAAGATCAAGTAAGTACATGCAAGTCGGAGTGAAAGTTAGATCTAAAAATTGAAGCTTTATTATTAAGTGGGGGAGCCTATTCCCCAACAAGGTTACAGCAAACAGAGAGCCCAATCCCTGATTTCGGGCTAGAAAAAAGAGAATAAAATGACAAAAGATCAAACACAGTTAAAGCTGGGATACCCACCCCCTTTTTCGGGCATTCAAAATGAATTACATGGGAGAGAACTCAAACTTCTTTGTCTTCCGGAGGACCTGTCACCTCCTCTTCTACAGAGTGAACCTCGCTCTGGTCAGCTGCATCTACCACCTCCTCCTTGGGATCCGCATCGGCTGCATCGGGGTCAACAGGATCCTCCTCCACGATTTCATTGATCACCGCCTTAACTTCAGGTGGTAGCATCAAGAAAGCTGGCCACTGACTTAGGCATAATCCTGTCTTCTGTTGACTCCACTTCTGAGAGCATTGTGGGGGGATCTCGGGCTTCAGCAAGACCTCTTTTTACCTTCTCGGTTTGGACCCCCCTCAAGGATTCGCCAGGACCAGATGCTGGGAAGGTTGGAACAGGAGGAGGCAGATCTGGCACCTCCAACCGCTTCCCAGCTCCCTCCCCAGAATGACCAGCTCCATCATTTTTGGGGCGAGACATCTCTGTAACCCGTAACATAACCTCTTCTCTATCCCAGCCGATGATGCTAGAGAGATCAAAATGAGGAGGAAGGGCTACTGCAACCTGATAGGAGGCATTGAAGTACCCCTAGTTAAAAGAGGCTTCCACCTCGGCCTGAGCTGGGTAAGGAGGAAACGGATTCAAAGGATCGTAGCGGGATATCAACAAATTTAAACCGACTTGGACCATATATAAATAGGGCCAAGCAGGATACGCTGAAGAGACTCATACAGACAGACACTCATACATACACAGAAAAAGATAGATAGCAACAAAGAGAATAGAGAAAAAAAAAAGAGGGGAAGACCTAAATTTTGTATTCAGAACAAGACCACCTTCTTTCCACTATTCGACAGGCACATAGTTTCCATCACCCTACATCTTAGAGAGACTGCGAGCATATAAGAGAGTGATTTATATTTTAAAGCAAGTATCAATAATAAAAGCTCTCATTTACTGTTAATACGATCCAGTCTCTCGTCTATCTCTTAACAGGTCAGGTACCAACGGTACCGACCCCGGCCACCACTTTCGTGGTAGTGGTCTCGAGGGTATTAACAGGAATTTCTCATCCCGAGCAAATTTCTCGTCAACAATAATAAAAATGAAAAAGATGAGGTGAAGTAGCAAAGTAATAAACAAGAAAAAGATGAGATGAAGTAGTGAATTAATTAAAATTAAGATAAATAAAGGGTTTATAATATTAATACGAGACGAGGTTTGTCCACTGGTATACCTCTTACACCTACACTACAAGGTTATAAGTTGGAGTCATCCCCCTTTTCAAAACTTGAATATATGCAATACTTAAAAAAAATCTCTACTTAGAACGTGAAATTGGTCTATTTTATTAAAACTCTCTAATAAGAACCAAGTGTCACGGGCTTAGGGGTTGCACGCACACTCGTGCGACACTTAAACAACTTTTGGGTGAATGTTACTAAGCAAGTCTTGGAGAGTCACTCTCACACACAAGAGTCACTCTCACATACAATTCTAGATGGACCCCTAGAGAATGAGAATAGAAGAGCTTGGATGGAAAGTAAAGAAAGTTGTATTGCTTATAAAAAAGCTTTACAGTGCTTTAGCACGGGAAAAAGGGCGAAGAAAATAGAAAAGTGTATGTTTGGTATGGAGAAAGAAACGGAAGGAAGGGAAAAGTGGGAGGAACAATTGATAGGTGAGACCCATTCATTTTAATCCTCCCAAAAGTGGGAGGAAAATGGAGAGAAAAGTGTTAAGTTTTTTGCTTTAAATGAAATTACAAATTTGTCCTTTTTTAATTTACTTGAAATTTATTTTTTAAAATAAATTGGTAAAATATAATGTATTAATTTATATATATAATATGTTGTTAATAGTAAAATTTGGTCATGGATCAAAGAGAAATTTTCCACTTACCCGCCACAAGTCAAAGCCCATAATCGACATTCATGAAGCCCGGATAGACTATAAAGCTACCCCGCATGAGCAGGGAAGGCCGGCCCGACTTCAAAACTATCAGAAAACAAGCTAGGCGTGACCAGGACGAGCCCATACGCGAACACTAGAACCCAAGCTTCTCCAGGCCACCTATCGGGGAACCTTGGTTTCTGAGGTCAAGCTCCTCAACCACCTCGTAAAAGCCAGAGAGGGTCTCCAAGCTCAAGAGACATTCGAGAGAAGCCCGACAAGCAAAGTAAGCTTCCTTCGAGTTAAGACTTTTGGAGGACAAGCTTAACAGTAGTCTTAGACAGAAGCCCACCAACCTCTCCAGAAGCCCGCTATCTCTGCTGGGCATGAAAGATGAATCACGTCTAAATTTACACTACCTCGGCTACCTCTTAGGAATGTCTACAATGACACCTCAAGCTCCCAAGGATCAGGGAAAATCCATCCCGAGCTTCTAAGAATAGAGTCGAAGCATGGATCTACCTCGCTCTATGAGACGACAGGCAGCTAGCTGGGTGACCTCTATGAAAAAGCCATGCCGCGATAACATACAAGATCATATCTTTAATTCCGTTTACGTGCGAGTTAAGAGTTTGATTCCTAAAAGGAAACAAACTCATTATTTTTAACAATATCATCGTTTCCGCTATTTACTCGAGGTCAACAATTTTTAAATAAAGGATCCTGACCGATAAGGAGGTAACGGATTCGAAGGATCGTGGCGGGATATCAGCGAATTCAAACTTACTTGGACCAGATATAAATAGGGACAAGCATGACATACAAAAGATATACAAAAAAAAAAGTAGAGGTAAACGAAAAACAAAGGAAGATTGACAGGTAGAAGAAAAGAAAAGCAGAGGGGAAGGCCTAAATTCTATGTTCATAACACGGCCACCTCCATTTCCACTATTCGACAAGCACGAAGTTTCCACATTTTTAGATCCTAGAGAGACTGTGACCATATAAGAGAGTAATTTATATATTAAAGCAAGTAATCAATAATAAAGCTCCCATTTGTATCCTTGCAATTCAGCCTCTCGTTTACCTCTAAAAACAGGTCAAGTATCAACGGTACCGACCTCGGCCACCACTTCCGTGGTAGTGGTCCCGAAGGTGTTAATAGGAATTTCTCATCCTGGGGTCCTCTAAGCTTACCGCACTACAAGGAGAATAGCTACCGGGCAAACGCCCTACTCGTTAGCCTTCGGGGTTGAAGCAGTCCTACCTATCGAGCACAAATTGACCTCCTTTAAAGTCCAACATTTCGAACCAAAGAGCAATGAAAGTAAGCTCCGAGCTAGCTTGGACCTCCTAGAAAAGAAACAAGATCGAATAGCCGAGAAGGTAGCAATCTATCAAAGCAGGAATGCCAGGTACTTCAACAAGAGGGTTAGACCTAATTCTCAGGAAAGTAACGTTGAATACCAGAAAGAGGTCAGACGGGGTCCTAGGGCCCAACTGGGAAGGACCATACCTAATAAAGATGGTGATCCGTAATTAGGCATACAAGCTCGAGGATATGAATGACCGACTCATTGATCATACTTGGAATGCAGATCACTTAAGAAAATTCTACCCTTGAACAGGGGACTCGTGAGCAGGCAGCCTCCGCTTAGTTTCTTTTTATCTCTGACAATAATGTACTCCATCCTTCATATCAATAAAGCCTGTTTTTCTTATTTTCTCCATCTTCAACTATGTTCTACAATGATTTGGGTCTACATGGGAAATTCGATATTATCACCCCAAGACCAGGGGTAAGTCGGGGAAGCCCCCTCGCCACTCTTGATGCCTCGGCCGGGCACTACCCCCGGGTTTGAGTGTAAGAGCATAGTTGTCATCCGGATCTCAATACCAGAAAATAGCTAGATAGCTCTCCTGATGCCTTGGTAAGGCTACCACCCCCAAGAAGGGTCTGAGTGTAAGAGCATAGTTGCCATCCAAATCTCAAGACCAGAAAATAGCTAGATAGCCCTCATGATGCCTTGGTCGGGCTACCACCCCCAAGAAGAGTCTGAGTGTAAGAGCATAGTTGTCATCCAGATCTCAAGACCAGGAAATAGCTAGATAGCCCTCATGATGCCTTGGTCTGGCTACCACCCCCAAAAAGAGTCTGAGTGTAAGAGCATAGTTGTCATCCAGGTCTCAAGACCATGAAATAGCTAGATAGCCCTCTTGATGCCTTGGTCGGGCTACCACCCCTAAGAAGAGTCGAGTGTAAGAGCATAGTTGCCATCCAGATTTCAAGACCAGGAAATAGCTAGATAAGCCCTATTGATGCCTTGGTTGGGCTACCACCATAAAAAATGATTCAATTTTAAGAGCGCGGAGGCCCTCCCGATCCCTAGCCTAAGAGAGGGTTAAGCAGTTCTTTACTTGATGCCTCTCTCGGGCTACAACCTCCTGAAAAAGCTCAAGGATGGAGGGCTCAATTTACTTAAACTATGAATACCCCAGTTATTACTGGTTACTAATCTTCCTTGTACGCGTGATTGGTCACTATAACAGGTCTACGATCAAACAAGGGACTATCGGCTAAAGACGTTAAGCTATAAGTCTTGGTAGTCAGAAAGCCCGAGCTAGCTGTCTGCTTTCACGTTTAAGCAATGTTCTTATCTTGTTATTCTTCCCAAGCTAAATCGATTTGCAACAAAGGCTGAACCAAGAAGGAGATCAGAAAAGAAACAAGTACATATAAGTCAAAATGTGAACCAGATCTCAAGTTAAGCTTTATTAATAAATGGGGGAGCCTATTCCCTAGTAAGGCTATAGCAAGCAGGAAGCCCAACCCTTGATTCCGGGCTATAAAAAAAAATATGAAATGATGAATGATCAAGCACGGGTAAAGATGGGATGCCCACCCCCTTTTCTGGGCATTCAAAACAACCTACAAGAAATGGAATTCAAGCTGTTGCATCCCCCCGATGCCCTCCAGCCTCCTCTTCCACCGGATGAACCTCGCCCTCTGTTCCCTTTTCTGGTGGTGGCTCATTCTGGTTGGCTGCTTCTACCACCTCCGTCGCCTCCTCCTGAGGATGCTCCTAGATTACCTGACACTCAATGGGGTCCTCCTCCACAACTTCATCGATCACCGCCAAAACCTCGAGAGGTATGGCTGCATCAAGAAGATGGGCCACTGACTCAGGCATAATTGTGCCCACCACTGTCTCCTCTCCTAAAAGCAACATGGAAGGATCTCGAGCTTCGGTAAGGCCTCCTTCTAGCTCCTTGGGTTGGAACCCCCTAGAGGATTTGCCAGGACCTGACGCTGGGAAGGTCGAAACAGGATGAGGCAGATCTGGTACTTCAAACCGATTCCCAGTTTCCCCCCCCAGTAGAAGGGCATGCTTTATCATTTATGGGGTGAAACATCTCTGCAGTCCGAGATATAACCTCTTCTCTGTCCCAGTCGGCGATGCTGGAAAGATCAAATGGGAGAGGGAAGGGCTTCCGCAACCTGAAAGAAGGCATAGAAATACCCCTCATTGAAAGAAACATCCACCTCGGCCTGAAGCTTGGCAACTTAGGTCTGCAGAGCTTGGTTCTCGACATCCAGCGCCTGAGCCTCTCCCTTCCATTCATCTCGCTGGCTGTCTCGTCACTTCTACAGAAGAGTTTCTTGATCAAATGCCTGTTTCAACCTCTCGTTGTCGCACTGGAGCTTAGCCAGTTGTGTTTCCATTCCCCTCTGGCTAGAGATCATCTCTTGGACCAGGGTTTGAGCCCACGCCAGCAACCCCATGGCTCGCTAAGCCTCAGCCTCAGCCTCAGCCTCAACCTCAGCCTCAGCCTTAGCTGGCCGATCACGGAGAGAAGCCATATGATGTCCCATGGCTACTTGAAACTTGAAGGCCTACAAAAGGAACTCATGTTAGGAAATGATAAATCAAGCTACTGAATGAGGAAGTAAAAGCGACGATTACCTCGACTAGAAGGATAGACCCTTTGGTAACCATGATATCCACGGGCATCGAGGTCATCCTAGAAACCCGCCACCTAGATAGAACATAACGAATTGCTTCAGGACCTCGTCCTGACCCTCTCAGCTCTACTACTGGTGGGGGCGAGAGGGGGCGATCTCAGGAGTATCGGTATCGGGATCCCTGGGAACCTGAACTACCCGAGAGGCAGCTGGATCAGTAGAATGAGATGAGATGATATGATCGGGGAAGTATCAATTGAAGAAAAAACCACTGGTGAGGGGGTAGAAGTGGACTTATCAGCGGCTAAGGAAGCGGGCCTCCTCAGTTTAGAGCCTTTACTGCCTGAGACGTAAGAATAGTCATATTGGACTTCACCTAGGAAGGCGATGGAGCAGGAACGAGCGAGGTAGCAGCCCTAATGGTTGACCCCCTCTTCTTCGAAACAGCCGAGAAAGCTCACGGGGACGGTCTGGAAGGAGGAGGAGGGGTCCTAGCTTACCAGGCTTCACGAGAAGCTGGATGAACAACAAACACTGTTAAAAAAGGGCGAATTCAAACCTACTTTGACCATATATAAATAGGGTCAAGCATGACATACAAAAGATATACAAAAAAAAAAGTAAAGGTAGACGAAAAACAGAGGAAGAACGACAGGTATAAGAAAAGAAAAGAAGAGGGGAAGGCCTAAATTCTATGTTCAGAACACGGCCACCTCTGTTTCCACTATTCGACAAGCACGAAGTTACCACCTTCCTATATCCTAGAGAGACTATGAGCATATGAAAGAGTAATCTGTATATTAAAGCAACTAATCAATAATAAAGCTCCCATTTGTATCCTTGCAATCCAGCCTCTTGTTTACCTCTAAAAACAGGTCAGGTATCAACGGTACCGACCCCGACCACTACTTCCGTGGTAGTGGTCTTGAGGGTGTTAGTAGGAATTTCTCATCCTGAGCAAATTTCCCGTTAACATATATTATAAATTTTGAAGTCAATTTGTAAAAAATAAAAATGGATTCGATATTATTTAAATTTTATTTATTTATTAAATATAAAAATATAGAATATATAAACTATAATGTAAGGATAAAATAGTAAAATCGATAAAAATGATTTTCCATCCAATTTTTTTTTCCTTTCTATTACTAAACAGCCCAAGTGAAATTTATTTTTCTTTCTTTCCTTCATTTTTTCTATCCCTCCAAATCTTTCTACCCTTCCTATTTTATTTCCTCCCTATCGAATATACCCTTAAGCAAATTCTAAACCCTGTTACACAAGTCTCTTACTCGGGCTAAATCTCTCACATACTCGGGCCAGCTAAAGGCCTCAAATCATTCAAGTCATTTTCCCAATAAAGTGTCCATAATGTATATACACTATATCAAATTTACAAATTACTAAACACACCACCATCTTTGGTAATACACCCACATCTAGACCAATTCCATAGAACAAATATGCCAAATTATGTTGTGTCTGTGTCATAGAACATGGCTTGTATATATTAATTGCATTTAGAGTAATTATAACTCATTATTTGATCCCCCGTCACCTCTTAGTAGAGGTGGTTGTACATCTCCCTTCTACACCTAGTGATCAGGGGTTTGAGTCACACCATACACATTTTACAAGCATGTGTGATGAGTTTTTTCCTGATTTGTGGCAGTAGTTGTATTAAAAAAAAACATTATTTGATAAGAAAGTGTTGTAAATGTTATATTAGTTACAACTCACGTCAATAAAGTATAAAATATTTAGATAATCTAGTGGTATTCTTGTATTTAAATATGCAATCTTTATTTACTTTGTTTTTATATTTATGTTGTGTTCACATGTTCTTTTATTGTTCAAACCTTATGAACTCTAAATTTTTGTGTTTGTCATCAAAATTCGTAAACCTAATAAGATGGCTCAGTGGTATATGTTCCTCATATTAAGATTGTATATTTTAATTGAGATTGGTATATGGCCTTCACATTGAGATGGTATATTTTAACGGTGTCTCTCTCCCTCAAATCTGGAATTAATTGTAATAATTAAAAATATTGATACCTATGAATAAAAAAAGATCCAATTAAACATGCTGCAACACTTTAATTAACCAATTTGCATATTTCAGTGAAAGATTATAATCATATGTGTACATGCGTTCTAATTGGTTTTGAAATCTTAAATGTTACAAATGAATAGAATTTAATTATATGTTAATTTATGATCTTTGAATACAAATATCTGAAAACAAAAAAAAAAAAACAAAAAACAATCATAGTCAAGGAATAGGTACTCCGTTTTTTTTTAATGAGTTCTTAAATTTAGGGATATTCCTATTTCAGTCCATCTAGTTTGATGTAATCTGATATTCAGTCCCTTTAATTTGAGTATTGTTTTTTTTTGTCCACTTGTTCACTGACAATCTGTTTTTTAGTTCATATCGTTCAATTCCGTTAGGATTTTTTAGAATTCCGTTAGGTCAACAAGGGTAAGACGGTAATTCAACGTCAAAGTTTCTAGAAGCCTGTCTGATGAATGGATATAATGATAATTTTAAAATTAATTAAAAAACTATATAATTTATTTAATTAATAAATAATTTTATTATTAAAAAATAATAATTACAATAAGAATATTAAAAAATATTTCAACCTATCCATCAATCATCAGACCACCAACACCATTAAACCCTAAACATATCTCTCTCCCCCAATCCCTGCCGCTCTCTCTCTCCTTGTCTCTCTTCCATCGCTCTCTTCTTCTCTTTCTCTCTCTTCGTTGCTCTCTTCTTACAGTTTTGGAAGCATGTTGGGCTATTATGAAGGACACTGCAAAGTGGTATCATTATGTGTAAGATGTGAAAGGATGACAATATAAGGGTGATACTAACAACTATCTGTTTGACCTGAACGCAAGAAATTCAAGTAACGATGAGTGTATGAGATCACTCCGTGGACGTCAAACGCTGAGTTCAATCAACCTTAGTGACTATGGTTCATCGTTTAGTCAATCTGAAGGACTTGAATGTCCTCGTGGACGTATAGCATCAAAAACTAGAAAACACAAGGCAAAGACTGACAACTGAGGATATTCTCGGATATGAGACTCTGAGTAACAAATTATATTAACGTAATGTAGTGTTAAGGGCAGCCGCAGCAGAAAGAAAAATATTTTTTGTTCGTGACATGGAAGAAAGAAAATTGGAATTTGCGACAAAAGACCTTACATTGAGGGGAAAACAACGAATAATTGAAGAAAAATTTAAATAAAAAGTTATGTTTCGCGATACAAACTCGTTTCCCTAAGATGAAGTAAGAATTTGACTATTACAGCAAAAAAAAAAAAGATAATGAGAAAAAAATTGGTGATGTTGTAGTCGTATTGGATCGTAGACACTTTTTTTTTAATGTTGGATTATTATATTTATTTTTATTGTTGTTGTAATTCGGTTGTGATAATTTTTAATTAATTTTTTTTTTTTAAATTAATTAATTTTTTTAAAATAATTATTGATAGTATTGATATTTAATTTTTTTTTTTTATTATTGAAGAGTAATGATTGTTTAGAATAAAGTTTTAAAAAATGGATCCAATTTAGTTGCATTGCTGGAAAAATAGAGACCTATTTAGAGAGGGATCCAAATGGAAAGACCAATATTTTGAAAATCGGACTAAAAAATAACGATGTAGCTCTAAATGGGGAGGGTATGATACAATGTGAATGCTTTTAATTAATTTAATTATTTTAATTTAATTAATTTAATAGTTTTAATAATAATAATAATAATAATAAATAAGTTTACGATGGATGATGTGGTAAGGGAAAATTCGTCCTTTAATAGATTTGACTGTTCAAGCCTTATTAAAGTTAATGATTTATATGTGTCGAATTTTTAAAACCTAATGATATTTTGGCTAATTGGATAAACTCAGGATACTTTAGTGCAATTAACCCTCACTGTATTCAGTAGTATGATCCGGAGATAAACAGTAGCCTCCAAAAGCTGAGTGACAGAAATAAACGTTTGACAACATGACATAATATTGATTATTGAAAGAGAAATAAATAAAGGGCAGATTGAACCAGTGACCAGTCTGTGCCTGCAAATCCCAAATTTGCAACAGCAGAAATCAGACATGTACTACTTGTTGCAGGGTCAGCCTAGAATTCATGTTTTTTTAAAGAATCTTCAGCTACTACTGAAATTATAGTACTTCTGAAATTATTAGTACCGCAAGTCCGCAACCATCCAAAATTCATTATTCATAGTCACATCCAAATCTTTTTAAAAAACCACTATTCAAAATATCAAAATTTGTAAAATTTTATTTGTTGTACATGGGTGAACACTCAAATAATGTGACATATTACACCCAAACAAACACTAGCCATCCACCTTATGATATGAAAAATATATTGATATTGCCTTATGATGTGAAAAACTTATTGATATTACACTACTAGATTTTGAACCCTTAAGCTGAAATTACTATTATTATTTTTAATCATTATAGGCTGAAATTGTTAAAGAATTGTTTTCATTTGTTTTCTAATAAAACAACCCTTTAGTTTAAATAATAGTCCACATACAACACATTAATACACGTTATATCAGTATGTACTGATAGAGAAAACCAATATATATATATAAAAGGTTAGTCTAAATCAATTTAAATTTGTGAATTAAATTTTTTTATTTCAACATTTCAACCATCTATTGTTTTTTATTCAAGTGTTATATATGTATTCAAATTTTGTTTTTTATTCAAGAGTTATATATGCATTCGAATTTCAACAACGGGATTAAGAGTATATAAGTGGTTAAGATGTTAAAATCAAAATTTTAAGTAATAAATTTATATTGATTTAGCTTGACCCATATATATATATATACTACCAAAGATAATATATATCTAAATTCATTTTGATTTTAGGATTAGTTTGGTATTGTTGTAACTTTTATAATATTAACTATTAGCTGTATTGAAGGAATACTCAGTTGTGAAGTTAATCAGTAGATATTTAGTTAATTAATTATATTTTTAAAACTATTATATAGTTCAAAATCATTATACATATTTTGTAATTTTACTGTAAAAATGATGAGATTAATTACAATAGATAAAATATGCATGATTTTAGGACCCTACTTTTTTTCATTATATATATATAATTTTTTTAAAATTAAGAACAATAAAAATATTTTAAAAAATTTTATAAGTTATATCAGTACGTATTGATAGGAAAATCACTTTATATATATATATATATATATATATATATAAAGTTATGATAAATCAACTTAAATTTGTGATTTGAATTTTTGACTTCAACATTTCAACTATCTATTGTTATTGATCCAAGAGTTATAAATGCGTTCAAATTTCAATCATGGGATTAAAAGTACATGAATGGTTGAGATGTTAAAGTTAAATTTTTTTAAATCACATGTTTATGTTTATTTAGCTTGACCCCGTATATATATATATATTCTACCAATGATAATATATATCTAAATTTATTATGATTTTAGGATTAATTTGGTATTGCTGTAACTTTTATAATATTAACTGTTAGTTGTATTAATTAGCAGATATTCTTGTATTTTTAAAACTACGGTATATGTATGGCTCAAAAACAGTATATATAAGTTTGGTAATTTTATTGTAAAAGTGCTGAGTTAGTTATAATAAATAAAATATACATGATTTTAGGACTTTACTTTTATTTTAATTTTCCATTAATTATATATATATAATCAATATTTAAATTTAAAAAATTATAAGAATTTTAAAAAAATATAGATCAAATTAATATTTAAACAGAATATTTAATTTTGAGATGAGATAAGATATATAAATGATTAACTTTATTTCGTTAGGATAATAATAATATTTTTTAAAAATATTAAATACTGAAATATGTTATTCTATAATCGTTTTAAAAAAATAACACCAACCTACTTTTAAAACCCTACTTTTTAAAATATCCTTCAAATTTTATTAGATTATTAACTAATCACTTTTAAAAAGTTTACCTAACAATATTTTACATGAAAATTATAAAATAATTTAATTTTAATTTTTTAAAAACAATACAAAATCGAAAGTAAATATGGTACAAATTTATTCCCTTCTGACTTAAGAAAAATAAAAACATAAAATTTTAATCTCATGGATACTTTCAACACCGTTATTGTTATTATTATTATTATTATTATTATTTTAAAATACAACTACTGTCGGAATTCAAAACGATTAATCAGACTCTACAAGCATAGTCAGAATATTACTTACACAACGAAAAGATGATACATACAAACTACAACTCCCACAAAAAAAAAAAAACTATTTCTATAATTTGTGACTATTTCTATAAATCGAGCCTGAAATTCAAACCCCCGATCGGTTAGATATTAAAGGAAGTGTACAACTTACAACTTTCAACCCAAATATTAAAACTTCAGTTTTATTTATAAAAAAAATAAAGTCGAATCAAAATCAAGTCATTATTTATTAATTTATTGTTTGTCCCGTAAAAAAATCAAGCAAAAATATATAACAATTGTTAATGTCTACTTACAATCAATGTTAAAAAAAAAAACAAAAAATAATTCAGGTTTCAAAATTATAAACCGTTTTCATTAAAATTCACAGCCATAATTTTATGATTTGAATAAATTATAATAAACCCCCTACATAAAAAAAGAAAAAAAAATAAAAACCTTATTGCTTTCATAGTTTCATGGGATTCCCTCTATTAATTTACCGTCTCTATTTTCAATTAACCAACCATTTATACACATTTTTGTTCTTCATAAAGGGAAAAGTAAAACAAAAAAAAAAGTGTTACACAATATTAAAATAAATTAAAATTTTAAAAACAGTAACAACTCTTCTATGAAAATTAACAGGAGCCGAACTGAGCCGCCAAAACTTTCACTGTCTTGTACTTTCTTGGGCTTCACTCAAGCCGGATAATCAAGCCCCAGCTTCACCCGACACGTGTCGCCCTCACACGAACCAGAACCTTCCAACTTTCTCTTCTTCACTGGTACCACGTGCTGGGCACGTGACGGCACCGGATCAAGTCCTAGAGTTAGCTCCAGACCCACTCCAATGGCACCACCACCACCACACCAATCCGGGTTGACCCGGTCGTTGGTCTTGGATCCGGATTCCGATTCCGGTAGGAAAAGAAGAGAAGCGGGCTCGGCCGTCTCTTCGGAAACCATGCTCCCGCTTTCCTTGCTCTCATTTTCGACAACCGCCAACTCGGACTGGTGACTCAGCGACGACTCGTGACTCGTCGACCCGTTATTCATCTCATCGGCGTAGCACTTCTCCTGATGCCGCCGTACCGAGTCATCAACCGAGCCGAACTCAGCGACCTTGCTAGCCTTCGGCTTGACGACTCGCTTAATACGAGACCGGGTCTTGACCCGGTCAGCAGAGGCGGCGGAGTTCTCGTCCTTAGACACATGTCGGATATCGTACGCCTTGAGCGGCGGTCCCTGGCCGATCGCCGCCGCTTCAGAATTAATCGGAGTAATCGGCGCGCCTTTCAGGACGGCTTCGACGGCGGTTTGGCAGAGCTGCCAACTTCCCGACCACAACAGACCCACCGACCCGTAAATCGGGTTGACTATCCGACCGCATGCTTCATACAACAAGGACCTGAAAATTGCTGTAACAACAACAAAGATGAGTCATTTCTATTCATTTCAAGTTCAAAACAACAAATGCATGTCGAAAAACGATTTCTTTCTTGGTAAAATGAACTAACCAGGACGGAGATGTTCAGGGCCGGCGTTGATGAGGTTCATGAGGCCAGCGCGGCCGTAGAACTTGGCAAGGAAGACGGTGGCGTTGGCTTGAGACTCTGGGCTCTTGATCCATTGAAGACAGGGTCTGATACTGCAATTCTCGCTGCAACCTTTGCGAAGAACCCGGCAACCATTGCAACTCATACGCATTTTTGGCTTTTTTTTTTTGTTTTGTTTTTCTTACGAATTTGAAATCCAGAGAAAATGTTTGTGTTTGTGTGAGAGTTTGGAGAGGGTTAGTGGGTATTTAAGAGAGAGAGAAGCAAAGAGAAGAATTTGGTGTGTGTGTGTGTATGTGTGTTACTTGAGCCGCTGGGTTGTGTTGTCTGCGGACGCAGTTGTTTTTATCTCCAAAATACTGGTTTCCACATTCAAGGAGGTTAGGACTCAAAACCCACTTTTTCACTTCTAAATAATCCTCTTTTACTAATCACGACGTCACTCTCCGTAAGAGCGCGTGTAGTCCACCCTCCAGTAGTGATCTTTCATTTCACGTCGTCATTGGTGGTGTACCTTTTTTGTACTATTGCATCGCCGTGACAACACGAGTTTACGCAAAACGCGGCCCTCTTACGACACAAAAACCTTGGGTTTAAACGTTTCAATTATTAGACCCCTTAAACGGTGCTACGTCACGTGTGACACTTACATGTTGGTGCAATGGTACGGTAATATAAAAATTATTATATACAATTATATTAAGTGATCGTGGGCTTGAATCTTTTCCTGATTAAAAAAGATTTTATTTCGTTAGAAGTGTAATATATTTTTTGTAAAGGTAATATACACCTCAATAACTATATAATCAAGGTTTTTTTCTTTTATGTACATAGTATTCAAACCTTGAACTTTTAACTTGGAATTCATACTTGGCATATAATTGTTTAAGACTTGTAAATGTAACGGGCATACTATGAAACCGGCTTACTTGAGCGTTTCTTCATTTTTTTATTTTTTGTTTGAAATCTATGCAAATGCGTTTGGCATTACACTCGATTTTCCACCCTTTATTTTCATTAAAGAGGCGAGAAATGGGAGGGCAAAATGGGAAATAAGGAAAATGAGGACACGTGGAGAAAAGGATGAGGGTGGCATGCAAATGAGTCCAAAAACTGGGAAGGGAAAGGATGGGCGCGTGGCAATCACGTTGTGGTGTCAGAGTGCGGTCGAATCGCCACATATTGGGGGGAAGAGAAAGGGTCCTACCAGTAGGTCCCGGTTTTGATATTAAAAAAAGTAATAAAAAAATAGAGCTCCGGGTTTTCGGGAGTTAAAAAACCGCTAAAGGAAGAAGTGGAATCCAGTGACCGGTTTCCGGTTTCCGGTTTCCGGTTTTGGAATGGGACCATGGGCGCAGCGCAAGAGCTGATAGCCAGCGGTTTTGAAGGTCTTTCTTTCTTATACTTATCCTTTTAACAACACATCACCCTCACCGGTCGGTCAGTCACCCCTAGCCCCTAGGCCTCAACTTGGATTATATTTAATATTTCCTTAATTATTCATTTCAACACAACTACACAACTAATCTATTGGCCTTTTACCATCATATTTTGATTTCTTTTTCTTTCTTTTAATTATAAATTTCAGACTCACGTTTACCTCGTAATTTAATTTAATTTAATTTATTAATAAAACTATATCCGATTCGACTCCACTCATAATAATAATATTTACATTATAAGTGGGTTATATATTATGGTATCGTACAATTCTAATATAATGTTACAATTATTTTAAAAATCTTACTTCGAATATTATAATTGACAACTGTAATATTACGATACTAATTTATAATTATATATTATACAACATCTCATGTATATATACTAAAACGATACTAAAATAGTATAATAACTAATAATATTACCTGTATAAATAGAGATGGTAACGGGGGGTGGCCTTCCCCACACCCCAACCTATTTATTTTTTAAAAACTCATTTCCTCATAAACCCCCATCTTAGATGGAGCGGGTTGGGACGGGTTACAACTGGGAGTGCTTTCCCTATCCCTACACATTTACCCCACTTATAATTTTATTTATTTATTAAAAGTACAAATATATAACCATAGAATATGATAATATATATAAAGTAGTAAATAATTCGATGAAACTATTAAAAAAACATCTCGTAAACATAATTCTCACAAATAAATTCTATCATTCTCAAACATAAACATAAAGTATGAAGTCAAAATGTTCGAAAATCGTAACGTTAATCATCTAATAGTTGCATCTATTTCTCTTGTTCTCTCTTAGTAACATCAACTTCATCTGGCATTTCCTCAAGATGTTAACACGCACTCATATGGTTTATGTAACATTCCGAACCAATAAAAAAAAATTGTATTCAATCTGATTTGAATATCAATAACTTAATTTGATTTAATATGCATGATTTATTTTACCTCATTAAAATCCGGTTCTTCAAGATATGTGGAATGTTCAGTTGTCGTAGAAGAACATGAAGCTAATTATAAGATAAAAAAAACTTACTGTATTTGAGGTTGAAGCTTGAATGGTGAACTTTGAGTTGTTTGTGGAATAAAGACTTAGAGTTGCAGTTAGCGGCTAGGTTTTTTTTTAATTGTATTTTATATTGTCACTTTATGTTAAATAATGATAAATAGATGTAAAGTTAGTGTTAATGTATTTATATACATTTCCTTTTTTTAGATATATTTATTTTCTTTGAAATTACCTAGTTTAACTAAATATTATTTTAAGCAGGGTGGGACGGGGTGGGGAGTATAAAACTCATCCCCACCACATACCCATCGTGGATTAGACTATCTATCCCTATCTCTGCCTCATTTCCACTAAATTAAAACTCGTCCCCACCCTAAAAGTGCGGGTCTCCATCCCCGCGGGTAATTTTACCATCCCTATGTATAAATGTAATCTTCTAGGCGAAAGTGTAAATAGCATAATTCAAACTTGTTTTCACAAATAGTTATATTGTTTATTTTTATTATCTAATTAAAATAATAAAACTAAAAGGGTATTTTATAATTTGGGAGGTATTGTTTAAGTATATATTAAGACATCTATTCCAGGTTTACCATTAAGACAAAAGCCAAATATTGACTTTTTTTATTTAGAAATATCAGAATTTTATTTTTATTTTATTTTTAATTCACACACTGTTTGGTGGCAAGGTTGTTCATTCACAACGTTTTAGGTTTGGTTGCTCTCACCGCATAGGTATAAAAAAAAATATTAATAATGAAAAAAACAAAAACATATTACCGCTAACAGTCACTTGGCCTTGCATATTAAACAGGTTGTAATGGCCTTGCATATTAAACAGGTTGTAATATAAACATGGGTGATAAGTGATAACATATAACCTCATCTAAATTATCAAAATTCATTTCCTTTTCTTTTCTTTTTTTTTTTTAAAAAAAAAAACCTAATTTTGTTAAACATTTCTATTTACAGGGGTCAATTAAATAAGTTTACAAAAATTGTTATCTATTACAAATATGTTTTATAAAAGTTATATTAATAAATAACAACATAAATGTAAAAGCCCAAGTCCCTCATAGGTATTAATCAGCTGATCCGAATCAGAATTTGTAGGATTTTCTAGGTTTTGGATCAGAATTGGTCTTAGTCTGAAAAGTTTCAGATCAGATTTTTTCCTCCAAAAAAATTCTCCCAATCCGAATCTTGACGTGAGTATAAACATTTTCGAATCAGATTCGGACATGTGTTCAGATTGGATTCATATTTTCTTAAGAAAAAATTAAATTAAATTAAACATGTAATAAAAAGTGCAATGTGTAGTTTGGCATAAAAATTTCAAGTTATATACATATGTATATAATGGTTTTTCTTTTTCTATTAATACTTATATAACTTATATCAATGTGTTGCATATGAATGATTGATTATAGAAAAACTTTGATAAATGTATACATTTTGAGTCAATGTATGTAAATCTAATGTTTCACATCGAATGCACTAACGAATTTATATCGGCATGCACTGACTTGACAATTTCCTATATATATACTTCATATATTTTTTTTTGAAATATCGGATTTAGATTTAAATATATCTGATTCGGATAGATCAGACTTATATCATCTAAATCTGAATAATATTTTTTCCCATTCCATATCCGATCTTTGAATTAGTGTCGGTCCTGAGGTTTTGGAGGCCCAGAGTGAATATTTAAAATCGGGTCATTTGTTCAATCTCGTATCTAAATCTTTTGAAATCTACTT
The DNA here is from genome assembly GCA_032871835.1 of Dipteronia dyeriana. Lineage (NCBI taxonomy): Eukaryota > Viridiplantae > Streptophyta > Magnoliopsida > Sapindales > Sapindaceae > Dipteronia > Dipteronia dyeriana. The sequence continues at coordinate 34,815,257 of CM065298.1, forward strand.
AATAATATAATATATATATATATATATATGTATGTATTTTATAAAATTTATAAAAACTTAATTAAAGTAATTTTTATCAAGTTTATATTGCGATACATAGAAAAAACAAAACTGAAAAAAAGTTACAAGCAAATAGATCTACATGACAGTTTCCACTAAAGGAAATTATGTATGTAAATAAGGAGAGACAAACTTGCTTATAAATGAAAAGGGAGGAGACCTCCTCCTTTTTTATTTTATTTTATTTTTTAGAATTTTAAAAAATAAATAAAAGAAAGGGTATATTTGGTAATGTGTCGGGTGCATTTTGTTAGGTTTTAGTTTGTGTTGACATTAATTCCATATCAAAATGATGTTTACTTGTAATGATTTAGTTGTTTAAATTCATGATGATTCAAGCTTCAAAGAAAGATGAACAACAAGTCAAAGCAAGTTCTAAGTCTTCAAAGAGAAAGGATGCAATTTGAATCTACAAAGGTATACTAAGACCTTATCTTTCTCTTACAAGGCTTAGGCACACACACACACAATTCATTCATATGTGTCCCTGCATCGTTGTGCACCATTATAGGCACACACATACAATTCATTCATATGTGTCCCTGCATCGTTGTGCACCATGTATATACATTCACACACTTGAAGATGAATGTGCATGCATTGGTATGGAAATAACATGTTTTGGAAAATGCATGATTGGAAACTATCTCTATGTAGTTTGCATTCTAATGTGAATTGTGTTTGTGTGTGTATATGTTTGTATAACATGGATATTGAACTTGAATTTAGTCTTAAATGATTATTGATTGAGTTCCGATCATTTCGGTTACTCATTCTCTACTAGATGTTGATAGTACAATATATTTGAACAAAAACTTTGATGCAAATCATCATGGAAGCTCTAGTTTCATTCCTACTAATCTTGAGTTGTTGAATAAGATAGAAAAGCTTGAAGAAGCTAGAGATGATGCTCAAAGAGAAGTAGTTGAGAAGGATGATTTGATCAAAAAGCAACTAGATGAGTTTGTGGTTGTTACTCGTAGACTTCTTGGTGAAAAAGGTGATATTGTAAAGAAGTTTAGAGAACTTGAAAAGATAAATCTTGAGAAGGATAATGTGATATCTTTTTTGAAGAAGAGAGAACAAGAATTGATGGAAAAGATAGACACGGCTAATGAGGCTATCAAGGACTTAGTGAATGATTCGGTTAGTGTGTCTAGTGTTAGGAATCTTGTTAACTCTCATAGTGGTGAAGATGACTTGGTAGTTGAAGAGGAGCTCTTGGAAGCATCACTTCCTACACACTTTGATGAAGTAATGGTTGATAAGAACCCACACAAGAAGAGAAGATCAAAAGCCAAGAAGATGCTGGTGAACAAGGTATCTTTGTAAACTCCTAGTGAAGCTAGTTCAACTCCAAAAGGTACAATCTCATCTTTTATTCCAGTTTGCCATTATTGCAACACAATATGTCACATTAAGCCTAGGTGTTATAAATATATTGAAAAATGTAAATTAGGAAATGAATCTAGAGATAAGGAGATTAAACTTCAACTTGAACATGCTAAGGCCTTGTAAGTTGAGAAACATGATAATATTGCTAAGCCTGAGAATAAGTTGTGGAGTAAAAAGAATACTAATCTTGTTCAACTTGACAAAGCTTATGTTGATAATGTTAAGGAAGAGTGTGTTAATGATATTCTTGTTAATCAAGTCATTAAAGGACTTTACTCTAGATTTAACATTGTTGTCAATGATGATATTGGAAATGTTTGTGTAGGTACACCCAAGAACAAGTGGTTCAAGGGTGAGTGCTTTTATCACTAAAATAAGAAGCACATGTGAGACAGCTTTAAGGCTATATATCAATTGTGTTGAGAATTCTTGCTTGCTAGCTTTGAATACTCTATGTATTGATATGAACTTGGTTATCTCACATCATGATTGTTATGATGGTCAAAATTTGTTGATTAACTTTAGAGAAGTTCTTTTGTTATATGTGTTGATTGAGTTGAGATATTATGCTTTTTATACTCTTGTTGTGAAACATTGTCAACTTGGTGTCATAAGGACATTTAAGGCAAGAGTGCTCATAAAAAGGGCGAAAGTATGATATTTGGTGAATATAATGTGCAAAAAGGTATCTCTATACTCTAATGCATGTTCTCTTAGATATTCATCTTTTGACTCAATTTTTGACATACATCTTATAGCATGTCATATTAGAGAATTTTGTATGGCATACATATGGTTCTCATTGACATTTGCTATTTTAGGATCTAATAGTGATATTGTTCACATTGATCTTAACTTTGATGATTGTTTGTGTATAGTATATTGAGTGGCATTACTTTTGAAAAAATGAGCTTCATATTCTTTGAAAGCTACTCATTAGAGAAGTAATGATCTTGAATAAGTCTCTACTTATTGCTCTTAGATCATGTGCTTGTGAGCCATAAAATTTTGGTTTCTAAAAATTGCACATTGCTTCTCTTATATGTTTTGCTAGTATGTTGAGTTTACTAATATGTAAACTTTGGATACACCTTGAAGTTTTTGTGCTTAAGTACATTTAAAATGACCTATGATTAGTATCCATTTTGCTTCGGTAATTACATAGAACTCAACGAGCACCTTCATGAAAAGGGCTACACACGTTGGTTGTGAAAGCTACCCAATGTTGGAAAGAGTTACACCATTGTGATGAGTGAAAGCTGTCATGAAGTGAATTTTGTTTATGTAAAAAAAATAGAAAAATCGAAGAAGTGTTGAAATGAAATCATAAAAAAAATCTTTGATTCAAAGCCTAAAAAGAAAAGGAGGAAGGCTTAAAAAAGAGTATAGTTGAAAATCAAATGAGCTCGGGTTGAAAAACAGAAATGAAATGACGAGCCACATGCACACACACTCTCATATGTTGAAATCTATTCACTTAAAAGCGAAAATTCCGGATGATAATCGGTTTGACTTTTTATGGAAAAAGCTTAAGATGAATAGTTGTTGAAAATTGTTTGCATGTTGATTATCAAACTACTTCTTGATATATATTTGAAGCATATCTCTCTCACACACACTTTGATTATAAGTATGATGATATTTTAGTAATTGTTGAAGAGTTATGAGAGAACTTGAAAAATCTTTGTGTATCTCTCTTAGCATATGAAGCTTATTTTGTTGATATTTCTTTAAATTGCTTGAATGTGTGATTGTGTGAACATCTTTGTGAACTTTATGTTATCATCGATTTTAGTTATAGCATTTATCAAGGGGGAGCATTGTATGCTAGACATTGTTCTCTTTTATGATATGTTCACATGCTTCATTTTGTTACATGTTGGCATATTTTGACTTAATGATACTTGTAAGATATTACTCACTATCTTTATCTTGCATGATGATTCATTCTTAAGTCATATGTCATTGTGTTTATATATTTGTGACTAATATGTTTGTTTTGTCTTTCACTCACTTTTGTTGTATGTATATAGCATCTTATTTCACAAGAACAAATGGGAAGAACTAAGGTTACCGGAAGTGGAAATCAATCGAATCCCATAGTGAAAGCCAAGTCTACCTCAAAGGGATCCAAAGCTTCAAGGTCAAAGGATTTAGGGATCCTTGCAACTAAGAAGATATTTCAAGAGACAGGCATTGACTTAGGTAAATGTAAAGATTATTATGTTCTTATATGCATTAAGGATAGGAATTGGGAATCTTGGGTGAGCATGTTAGGAATAGTGAATGATACTCTTGTTAGAGAGTTTTATCATGAATATAGAGAGAGTGCCACCTTATTGGATGCTTTGATGGAGATTAGGGGTGTTATGTATAGAGTTAACCCAGAAAATATTAACAAGTTTCTTGGGTTATCTAATGATATAGATTCAAACTTTCTAGATGTTGATGTCATTGAGAATCTTAATATCATTGGTAGAACTCTATGTGACAATGCTTCTTTTGAGTGGAAAGGTAGAACATATATTAGTCAACATGAGTTAACTAAGGCAAGTGCATTTTGGCATCTATTCATTTGCACTAATATTATTGGATCTTCGAATTCAACCGAGTTGAATAAAGACATGATCAAAATAGTATATGCCTTGGTGACTAATCAACCTATAAACCTTGGGGATTTACTTATGTTTTATTTAGATAATACCTTTCTTAACTAGAGAAGATAAGAAGCTTGCATTACCGGGGTTTATAACTTTTTGTGTTTAGCTCGTGGTGTTAAGAGTAGAGGAGATGATATGTTGGTACAACCCTTTGAAAAATATAGTGATAAACGTGTGTCATACATGTCATATAAGGATAAGGGTAAGACATGTGATACTTTTAGACTATTTAGTAGTTCACAAGTTGATTGTCAAGAGACTAGCATAAACATTCTTCCGGATTGGGCTTTACATTTGAAGAAGAAGGTTGATGAGTTTAGTGCTATAGTTGATAAACAAGATGCTAGAATAAAAGAGTTGGAGGAGTGTATTGCCTCAAGTTCAAGACCATCTCTCAAGCATTATGTTAGGTCAACTACACGCACATCTTTCTTTGGTGGATCTAGTAGCTAGTATTTGAGTCTCATGGTATGTTTCTTACCTTTTGGCATCATTTCATGTCAAAAGGGGGGAGAAAGAGTTGCTAAGAGTTGCTAGTTACTTAGTTTCCTTTTTATGTTGTTTTTGTGAACTTTTAAACTTTCAATGGCATGTAATAATTAGTCTTAAGATTTGGTTAAGAATTCTTGTATTTTGGCATGTATTGAGGGGAGATACATGTATTTATGGACTTAATTGTATATTCTTATCCATATTATATGTTGCCATTTGTTGTTTTTCTCTTGTATATGCATTGTGCTTTGAGATGATTTGTAGGTTGCTTCAAGAGAAGATCAAGATGAAGTTCAAGAGTTGGTGAAGATTAGTTATAGGAATCTTACTCATTGTAATGTGAGGGAGTGATTTTGTGACATATCTTCATTTTTATATTTGTAGTAAATGTATAGGTGTTTTGACATTGAATTTTCCAAATTGGGAGATTGTTAGGTTTTAGTTTGTGTTGGCATTAATTCCATATCAAAATGATGTTTATTTGTAATGATTTAGTTGTTTGGATTCATGATAATTCAAGCTTCAAAGAAGGATGAACAACAAGTCAAAGAAAGTTCTAAGTCTTCAAAGAGAAAGGATGCAATTTGATTCTACAAAGGTATGTTAATACCTTATCTTTCTCTTACAAGGCTTAGGCACACACACACAATTCATTCATATGTGTCCCTGCATCGTAGTGCACCATTATAGGCACACACATACGATTCATTCATATGTGTCCCTGCATCGTTGTGCACCATGTATAACACATTCACACACTTGAAGATGAATGCTCATGTATTGGTATGGAAATAATATGTTTTGGAAAATGCATGATTGGAAACTATCTCTATGTAGTTTTCATTCTAGTGTGAATTTTGTTTGTGTGTGTATATGTTTGTATAACATGGATATTGAACTTGAATTTAGTCTTAAATTATTCTTAATTGAGTTCCGGTCATGTCGGTTACTCATACAATTGATTTCAAGTTCTAAGTCAAAAGATCCTATACTTTCAACTCATGTTGCATACATTGTCTTCGTATTCGTATATCGAGTCGAATTATTATTTTCTGGGTTGAGTATCTTATATTTCCATGTCCGTGTGAGAGTTATAGTTCGTAATCCATAGACGGATTCTAATTTCGAGTTAGGAGGCCGGAGAACGGTCGAAGAACGCGAGGGGAGCACGAGAGGAAAAGTAGTGTAACCAAGCACTCTTTCCCGAGATGGCGCGTGGCCATCTCGGGGCAGAATGCTTGCTGCCCCGAGATGCCCAGACGCAATCTTAGGCAGCAAGCATGCTTGGGCACTTAAGGGTAGTTTGGTCATTTCTTGCTTCATTCTTTTCCCTCTCCTTTATATTCTCCTTCCTTCTCACATTTCATTCTAAGAAGAAATTCAAACTAGTGAGCAGAAATTTTCTCTCTACATTTTCTCACCTTCCAAATACCATAACTTCTTCATTTAAACTTCGATTTGAGTGATTCAAAGTTGAAAGTGTTTGTCTATTTATCCTCCATCTTTTCTCTGAAGGTTTGAGTGAGTTTTGTTGCTGTTTTTGGAATCTAAACACACAAAAACGAGACTGCACCTAAATTAACTAAGGTATTGATTTTCTCTCAAAGTTTTCTTTTAAAACTTGGTCAATTACCTTGGGTTTTCTTCTTCAACATATATTTGTATATTGTGAGTGTTTTGATTTGAGTTTTGAACTCATTTAAAACTAGGTTGAGTTTCAATTGAAATCTTACATGTTGAGTTAGGTTTTGATTTTGCCTATGTTTTCACATGTTTGGGATTGTATTGTGCTAGTTTTGATTCTAAGACTATTTGATCATCTTTAATTGATTGATTTTGAGAAAAATAGTTCCTCACATGTATTAGGCTCTCTTGGCTGAATTCTCACATAATACATGTACTTATGTTCTTTTGAGCTATTCATGTGTTTTGTTGAATCTATGATTAGAAATATGCTCTATAACTTTTGCTTAAATCTAATTGACTTTGTCATATAATTTTAGTATGTTTTTGGTTTGTGTGATTTAAACTTGATCTTGTGATTCAAGTTTAGATCTATGCATATATCTAGGTTGTGATTATTGTTGAACATATCTTACATGATCTAGATTGTTTATACATGCATGATTAACTAGACTATATGTGATTTGTGCATTCATGCTCATGTCTAGTATTTACCATAGGATGTGTTGATCATAGCATTCTATGTTGCGTGCTTGTCTGCGTTTTGCATTCATGATCACCTAGATGCCTTGTAATAAGGAAGTCTTGTCAATAGGTGTGAGACCTATGGTGTTGAGCAAGAAGTCTTGGCAAGAGGTGTGAGGCCTCGGATTATCGAGCAAGAAAGTCTTGGCTAGAGTCGGGAGGACTCGGATAGTCGAGCAAGAAGTCTTGCCTAGAGTCGGGAGGACTCGGATAGGTGAGCGAGGAAGTCTTGACTAGAGTCGTGAGGACTCAGTTGAGCAAGAAGTCTTGCCTTGGGTCATGAGGATCTGGATAAGGTGAGTGAGGAAGTCTTGACAAGAGGTGTGAGGCCTCGGATTGTTTAGCATAGGGCGACAACTTCTAAAGTAGGATAGGAGGGTAGTTTCTAGGTGAAGAGGTCAATTGAGAGATTGTACTTGTCTTATCTACTAGTGGATTTTGTTTGCCGGTGGCTGCTAGCCCATGAATGTTTCCTCTTCGGAGGTTTACCACGTTATATCTTATGTCAACTTTTCTCTATCCCTATCTCTCTAGTATTTGTATTGTGGATAGAACTTTTTATGTATGTTGACTTCCTTTCTATAAAATAGATTGTGTATGTGTTACAATTACTTGTTTGTATCACACTTTACTTGTTTTATATATTGATTAATTGTCTTTAATTGATATATATTGTGATACAAGCAATCTAGAGGGACAAACTTTTGTTTGTTTCTAAGGGAGTCGAAAAATGTGTCTAACTTATTCACCCCCCCTCTCTCTCTCTCTCTAGGTTAGCCTTGAGTATTTAACCGTGTTTGTATTTTCACATTTACAAAATATATTTTTTTAAAAAAAACTTGTAATGAAGTGTATATGCAAAATGGGATGCATATACAAATTTACAGAGGTGCAAATTGAACTACTCATTTGCTTTTAATTATTTTGTGAAAATCCATATTAAGCCAAATCTTTGTATGTCCATACATGTTTTCTTATTTTGGGTCCAAATTTGAAATAATTATATAGATTGGGTTTTGTGTGTTTGGTGTGAACATCACAATTGTCATATGTAAATTTTATCGCATGTACTCGTCATCAACAAAGAGGATAAAATGTCAGGTGGATATCCGAATAGGCATTCAGAAAATATCCTACAAGACATCGCCAAAGAAGAGAAAACCCGAGTAAGCAGATGTTGGATAAAACTTACTCTGGGTCAAACAACTACTCGGGATCAGTAAACGACACTAGGAACTGGTTTAATGACGCTTCTACTCGGGATCAAATGGCACTACTCGGGACCAGCAGGTATTGCTCTTACTCGGGACAAACATGATGAAAATCAAATAAAAGCCCCAGTGCATAACTCACGTGGATCAAGTCATCATGATGCACGGAGATATCCATATAAAAAAAAATCCCAATAAAAATAGAATATTAAACAGGAAAGGTTTCTAATCAGGCAGCAACTTTACTTCTTCAAAAAGACTACTCTTATAAGGAAATAAAGTCCAAATCGGACTACATTACTAGAATCTCATTCAATGTCAATACAAGACTACGAAACAGGAAAGAAGACAATCAGCTTCAAACAAGTAAATAATTGTAATTAAATACAAATATCTATTGCTTGTACAAAGCAGATTAGAGCTCTATAAACATATAAATAGACCCTTAATCTTGCCAAAAAAAGATATAGAGAACAATCATAGAAAAATACAGAGAGAAAAAAGAGAGATCGATATTTTTAACATCATAAATTCATAGTGGATTTTGGCTCAGTTGATCATTCAACCACCCGTGGACGTTTCTCCGGTCATCGGAGTTTTACCACGTAAAAAACTAGCGTCTTGATTACTTTCTCCTTCTCTATCTCTTTGAAATCACAGCCGAAATCCAATCCTTGTTGGCTTTTCTGATACAATTCAGAAATCAACGTCAACAATTGGCGCTAGAAGGAGGGGTTGAACCTCCGACTTGATCGAAAGCGATGGCAGGAAGTAGAAGCAGTTTCGGGGATGTCCAAAAATCTCCTGATAACTTTCATGTTGGCAGTACCTCGCGGGATCTCACTACAACAACAGAGAACCAACCTACATTCCTGGCTGGGATCCAGCAAGTCCCTCCAACCGGTGGAGATCTGACATAACCTTTCCGAGAAGCGTTGCAACAACTGGTGGCAGAGCCGCAAAGGAAGGAGTTGGTCTACTGGCTACAGAAGCACCAACTTCTAACCTCCCACCTGTAAGGCTCTGTTCAGTCGTAATATGACCAGAAATAAATACACCAGAAGTTGGAAGGAACCTTACTCCAATCAAACAGGATGGACATGAAACACCTGAAGAGGAACGACCATGCCAGAAGCAGAACCAGAATCAGACAGTCCGTACTAGACATCGTAAACATTACCGGCACATGGATCAATCGTCATCAGAAGATAGCAATCGGCACCATCGCAAGCGTCATCATGAAATCATACGTGAAAACCGGCATCATAGTGAAGAACCTAAAAGTGGAATGACAATCACCCAGCGGTTCAACCATTAGGAAAGTCCGGTGGGAAACATGAACGTTGTAATCTAAAGCCTAACTCGAGAAGTCGAGAACAACAGGCGACAGATTGACGCATTGGTCAGACATTATAGGTGTAACGATTTATCTGATGACGATTCTGACAGTCCATTCACCAGGGAAATCTTACGGACCCCATTCCCAGAAAGGTTCATGATGTCGTACGTGGAGCAATTCAAGAAGAACACATACCCAAAGAAGCACGTGAGACGCTATAAAAGTGTCATGGCTTAGTATGCCCACAGTGATCCCTTACTATGTCTCAACTTTCCACAAACTCTGAGAGATATGGGTTCAAGGTGGTTCGGGAGATGGCCCCCAGCAAGCATCAAAAATTTTAGTGAACTGAGCAGGAGCTTCTCAAGGCAATTTCTGAGTAATGTTCACAGGAAAAAGTCGATGGCTCACCTTGCTCAAATAAATCAAGGGAAAGATGAGTCACTGAAGAAATACCTGGGGAGATTCGGCCAAGCGGTATCAGAAATTGACAGTGCAAACGATGAAGCAATAATCGCTGCATTCATCAACAACCTGTAAAATGGACGGCTATCTTTTGATCTAAGAAGAGCCAGTCTGACCAGATATGCAGACATGATAGATATGGCGGGAGGATATGCAATGGCCGAGGAAGAAGAGTTAGCCACTAGAGGATGTTACATGCATGAAGCAAAACCCGAACAGAAGGACATCGAGTCTAAAGTACAGAACCAGAAGGGAAAACAGAAAGAAAACGGCAAAGAAAAGAGCAAGACGGGGGTAACGGGCATAATGTCGAGCAGACCACAGAAAAATACCTAGGAAGATACACCAACTACACCCCTCTTCGAAAAAATAGAAGGAAATCCTGGCCATTATGGAAATAAAGAATATGGTACAAGAGCCACGCCGTCAATCTCAGTTTGCTCGGTGAGATACAACCAAATACTGCAGGTTCCATAAGGAAACCGGTCATGAGACCTCCAAGTGTTACTAGCTCAGAGATTACATAGAAACCCTCATTCGGGAAGGACATCTACAGGATGTGATCTTAAAAAGGGATGAAAAATCAGAAGCAAAGAAAGAGATCAGGGCCGATCACAGCTCTGGTCGAAGTCAGAGGACCAGTCCAGAGGCCAATCAAGTAATTCATACGATATTTGGAGGACCATCCACTGGAAGAAGTAACCGAGAGCGAACTCAGGAAATCAGAGAAGCAGTAGAAGTAAGAAATAACTTTGATGTAAATTCGGTCGAGCCAGACCCGAAGAGGGTAAAGAAAAGATAGGACCCAATAACATTCACAGAAGCAGACTCACACAGCGTTGATGTTCGGCCAAATGTCGCCTTGGTCACAAGTGCCCGGATTGGTCACCGAGAAGTCAGGAGAATCCTGATAGATAATGGAAGCTCAACAAACATTCTCAATATAGCCGTCTACGATCAACTCAGGTTAGACCGAAAGGACCTACAACCCTTCCATACCCCACTCAGAGGATTCGGGGGAGTTTAGGTCAGGTCACTCGGGACGGTAAAGCTACCTGTGAAGATTGGAGTGGCACCTTGCTAGAGAACTGTATTGCTCGAATTCGTGGTGGTAGACTTGGACAATTGGCCATATAATGCACTATTGGGACGACCATTCCTGAATAAAACTAAGGCTGTAACAACCACTTATGCCTTGATGAACAAATTCCCAACTGAACAGGGGGTCGGAGTAGTCAAGGGATCCCAAGAGATGGCCCGAAGAGCTAACCTGTCAGTATACAAGGATAAGAATGAACAGGTTTGCACTATAAAACAGCCAAGTCAGAATGAAAAGCCACTATCATTCGAATTAGATCTAAGGGAAGAGCCGAATGAATCCAAAACTGAACCGGTCGAAGAAATAACCTTCAAAGAAAATGAACCAGATAAAAAGATAAGAATCGGGGCAAACCTGGAAGGGGAAGTCAAACAAAGCCTCGTTGATCTACTCAAAGAATACAGGGATGTGTTTGATTGGAGTCATGAAGACATGGTCGGGATAGATGCCCGAATAATATCCCACCATCTCACAGTAGACCCGAATATAAAACCGGTGATACAAAAGAGAAGATCATTCAATCTCGATAGAAGCCAGGCAATCAAACAGGAAGTAGAGAAGCTACTCGTTGTAGGATCGATTAGAGAGGTCAATTACCCTCAATGGGTGGCTAATGTAGCCCTCGTCCAAAAGAAGAATAGACAATGGAGGATGTGCATAGATTTTACAGATCTGAATAAAGCATGCCCGAAAGATAGTTTCCCACTTCCGAGGATAGATCAGTTGGTGGATGCAACATCAGGCCACGAATTGTTAAGTTTCATGGATGCTTATTCAGGGTATAACCAGATCAGGATGAACAAGGCCGACGAAGAAAAAACAGCATTCACAACTGATCAGGGTTTATAATGCTATACAGTGATGCCCTTCGGATTGAAAAACGCAGGAGCAACCTATCAAAGGTTGGTCAACAAAATCTTTTCACGGCAAATAGGAAAGAACATGGAAGTATACATTGATGACATGCTAACCAAGAGCATCACAGCAGACAAGCATACTTCAGATCTGTAAGAGACATTTGATGTCTTAAAGAGATACCAGATGAAGCTAAATCCGAACAAGTGTTTATTCGGAGTTCCTTCAGGAAGATTCCTGGGTTTTCAAATGACCAAAGAGGAATCGAAGTCAATCCCAAGAAGATTCAGGCCCTGCAGAAAATGACTTCACCAAAGACACTCAAAGAAGTACAGCTCCTAACAGGATGCTTAGCTTTCTTGGGTAGATTCATCTCAAAAGCAACAGACAGATGCTCACCCTTTTTTAAAGTAATCAAAAAAGGAAAATGGCTCGAATGGAATGAAGAGTGTGAACAGGCTTTTCTGAAATTCAAGGAATACCTAGGGCAGGCACCCATCCTCTCAAAACCACAGATAGGAGAAATACTCCAGCTATATTTATCAATCACAAAACTAGCAGTAAGCTCAGCCCTAGTTAGAACAGAAGATGGAGTACAGAAGTCGGTGTACTACACCAGCAAGGCACTTCTACTAGCCAAAACCAAGTATTCACAGGCAGAGAAAATGGCCCTAACATTGGTTTCGGCAGCAAGAAAGCTAATGCCATATTTTCAAGCTCATACAATCCAGGTTCTCACCAACTGCCCTTTAAAGCAAATTCTAAAGAAGCCAGAGATTTCAGGAAGACTGACTAAATGGGCTATGGAGCTAAATGAATTCGACATCCATTATGCTCCCAGGACATCCCTCAAAGAGCAAGCAGTGATAGATTTTATAGCAGAGTTCACAGAGCCAAACCTAAAAGCAAAAAGAATGTTGAGCAAAAAGTTCCCATGGAAATTGTATGTAGATGGCTCTTCAAATACTCATGGCAGCGGGGCAGGGATCGTAGTATGCACTCTAGAAGGAGATGAGGTTGAATGTGCCATGAGATTTGATTTCAAAGCAACCAACAATCAAGCCGAGTACGAGGCGCTCCTAGCTGGACTCAGAGTCTGTATAGCTCTCAGGGCGGATGAAGTTGAGATATTCAGCAATTCATAGGTAGTTGTCAACCAAGTCTTAGACGAGTACCAAGCCAAGGATGAAGGCATGATAGCCTACCGTGACATTGCGAAACAACTCCTCCTGAAATTCAAAGAATACAAGATGGCCCACATCCCCAGTGAGGAGAATGTAAAGGTAGATGCATTATCCAAACTAGCGTCAGCAACAACCACAATCAGACCAAAGACTATTCCGGTTGCGCATCTCCTTAAACCGAGCACAGCTGAACCAAGAGACTTGGAAATTTTAGAAATCCGAACACCTCCAGACAGTTGGATGACTCAGCTAAAAAGGTTTCTGGAAGAAGACGTGCTCCTGGAAGATCCATTACAAGCAAAACGTATCAGGTATATATCAGCCAGATACACATTGGTTAGAGGAGAACTATACAGAAGGGGGTATTCCCGAACACTCCGAATATATGTGTAAGAGGAAGATGCATATAAGATATTATAGGAAATCCATGGAGGAGTTTATGGAAACCACACTGGGGGTAAAAGTTTGGCACATAAGGTACTCAGGCAAGGCTATTACTGCCCTACTCTATTCTCAGATGCACAGCAGTGTTCAGAAAGTTGCAATACTTGCCAAAGGATTGCTAATGATATCCGACAGCCCCCTGAGCAGCTCAGAAACCTCATATCCCCATGGTTATTTGCATGTGGGGTTTGGATCTAATCGATCCAATGCTAGCTGGGACAGGGGGTGGAGCGAAGCATGCCATAATAGCCGTTGACTATTTCACGAAGTGGGTAGAAGTTGAAGCATTAATGCATATCACATAAGCAAACACCACAAATTTCGCGAAAAAGAATATACTTTATAGGTTTGGAGTCACAAACACTATAATCACTGACAATGGCACTCAGTTTGATAACCTGAAATTCAGACAGCTGTGCAAAGAATACCAGATTGCCAATTACTATGTCACACCTGCCCACCCTCAAACAAATGGGCAGGTGGAAGCAGTGAACAAAATCATCAAGCACACAATCAAAGCAAAGCTAGATGCCAAGAAAGGAAGCTGGGTTGAAAAGCTTCCCAAAGTATTATGGGCATATCGGACAATAGCAAGAACATCAACATGAGAGACTCCATTCACTTTAGCGTTTGGAATAGAAGTTGTTATCCCTATAGAAACATCGTATACGTCACCTCGGGTTAGGCTATATGATGAAGATCAGAACGTTGATATGCTATTACAAAGTCTAGATGAGCTAGAAGAGAAAATGGAGAAATCCCAAATACAAAATATGGCATATCAGCAGAGAGTAGCTCGCCACTACAACTCTCATGTTCGGGTCAGAAAATTCCAGCTAGGAGACCTGGTGCTCATGAAGGTGTCATTGAACACATTAAATAAAGCTGCAGGATCCCTAGCTGATAAATGGAAAGGCCCGTACAAGAACGAAGGAATAGTTGGCCATGGAGCATATTGGATTGCACGGCTCAATGGAGGGGTTTTATCCCGACCATGCAGTGCCCAATATCTAAAGATTTTCTATCCTTAAAATATTTTGTTCTTTTTTCTAGTCAGGACAATTTTAGTTAGGATAAATATTAGATGTGAAATTTAAAACTTTACTGATTTTGCAGTTATGAATAAAAAATCGAACTCAGGATTTTCGAAAGAAAAGCATCAAACTCGGGATTTCCAAAATAAAGCATATGATAATAAGAACATATGGAAGACAAGCAGGATAATAAGAACATGCAAATAGAATACTCGGGACCATTAAATCCCGAATGGGCGGAGAAGCTCGAATGAGCATGCCAGCCGAGCAAAGTCAAATGACCTTAGCAAAAAGGCAAACCTGATGCACCAGCTCGGGATGCTATCGTGAAAAATTCCGGTGAAATGCGTAGCTGTGTTAAGCAATTCAGAAAAATGCTTAACGATAACACATAAAAACTGGGTAGACGTCCTCGGTAATGAGTAAGGACTCGAACATATGATTATAGTGAGCTATGATGTAATGTTCAGGTAGCAACCGTGTATGAAACGTAAGTATAAACCTACTTGTCTGTTTTAAGATGACACGGTTAATAATATCAGCCAGTTTAATAAGATACTTGGCATTAAAATTACTCGGGTGACAACCAGTTCAGTAAGATACTCGGCGAAGTTACCCAAACGTCAGAGCTAGCCAGTTTAATAAGATACTTGACATTATTCGGGTGACAACCGGTTTAATAAGATACTCGGTTAAGTTACGTGAACGTCAGAAAAAGCTGGTTTAATAAGATACTCAACAACCATAGTCAAGTTAAAGAAATTTCGCGAGCAATAGAATCAAAACACCAGATTCAGAAAAGCTACTAAGAATTTTATTGATCTTTTGTAGCTACAGTAAGAACTCTTTACAAAAAAATTGTTTACAAAGAGTACAAAAAATCCTACCTACAAGTCAGGATTGTGAGGATTTAGAGCCCTTACTAATACTCGGGTCAGACACCATCTCGTACTCACGAAACAGACTTTCGTTAGAAGGCCAAACAATTGTATCGACTGAGTCATCCATCCATTGGCTGTAATCCTCTCCTCCACGATCAGACTCCACACCCTCCACGATCGACTCTTGACTGGCGTAGAAGGTCGAGAGGGAGTGTTCGGATGGAATCTCTAAATTCATATGATGGGGCTCTTTGCCTCGGCTACGACAGTAAGCTCTCCATTCCTTCATTTGAGTCTGAAGAGACTCCAATGACCGATCCACATGATGTTTGATTGACAGCTCCCAATTGGTTCGGGTCTTCTCAGTTACCAGATTCTTGACTTTAAAGAATTCGCCAGCTGAAACCAGCCCTCGTTGAAACTCCCGAAGGAGAAGAGCATCGTAGGCAGGGGATCTTTTGAAATGATCCACCCATTGTACTTCAAGTTCCAGCCTGGCCTCTCAGGATAAGGATTCGACTGTCAACGTTTGGTGCTCCAGATCTTCAATTTTCTACTCATACGCCGACTTAGACTGCTCCGCTTCCTGCTCGGCCTTGAGCATTGATTTTTGGGCATAAGACAATAAGTTCCGAAGTGATATTGTTTTCTCTTCTGCCGAATAAGCCCTCTCCTCGACCTCCATCTGCTTTGCCAGACAATGGTCGGTAAAAACTTGTGCATAACCAACCTCCTGTTGATAAACCATTTCAACCCGAGCACGTCGATCCTCACTTTCCTTTAGCTGAGCCTCCAGACGCCTTATTTGATCAGCTTGATGTTGTTGCGTCTGAGTTAGCCCAGCGAAGTCGGCCACCATTTACAAAAAAGGTTTAATTAAAAATCTGAATCGGGCAAACAAGCAAAACAATTAAAGGGTAACTTACATAAGATGCACTGTTGAAAAAATTCTGAAGACGGTCAGTCAGAGTGCCATCACGAAAACAGCTCCAATGGTCGTCTCTGATAAAAGCCTGACCAGATGACATCTCCCGCAACATATCCTGGGGAGAAGGATGTGAAGAAACCCCCGAGGGTTCAGCCCCTAGATCTTCAACCTCGGAGGGAGGAGACGTTTAGTTCTGAAGCCCCCACATCAGTCGATGCTCCAACATCAGCACTCGGGTAAGTCTCAGCCACAATATCTTCATCGCTGGAGTCGATGAAAGAGACTACCAGAGGAACCTTAAGAGGATGAGTTGGAGAGCTGATTGCCTTCCATTTCTCACCCGGAGAACGGTGAAAACTGAGATCAACAGTGGGATTCTCCTGAGTATCATCCCGGAAGGCTTTAAAAAGTTTGGGACCTATGGGTACCTGTCCCGCAGAGGTATTACCTCCATCACCGGTGTCAGTCCGCTCGGCAGGCTCTTCACTGAGACCTTTACTCTGCCCCTACCCGTCGCCAGGCAGCTGAGTATTGGTCTGGCCACTTGGACCACTAGTTTCCCCAGCTGTCGATTGAAAAACGTCCTCAGGGACGTCTTCGGAAACTTGCTCTTCAACCGCATCAGTCTCCTCGTCGGACTCAGGCGGGGTGATACCTTTATTACCTTGACGAGAAGCCTCTTTTCGACTCGCCTGAATAATTGACTTCACTTGGAGAACCTTAAGATCACAGATGACGTCTGTATCATACACTTGGAAGAAAAAAAAACCGCGTCAGAATGCAAAACAAAAAATATATAATGAAAGGAAAAGGTTACAAAAATCGCTTACATCGTCTGCGGTAGGCCGAAATCTTTTCGAATAAGCCGAACTCAATCATCTTTGACTCAACGAAGAGATAAGTCTTGCTCCTCTTCTCCAAAGTACGAACCGCTGCCCGAGCAAGTCTGGTCAGCTCCGCATCGCTGTACTCGATTTTCTTCTTGTTCCAAATCTCAGGGGAACAGAAGAAACGAGGGATCTGCAACATCGTCCGAGTATCCCCAGCTGAAATAGTAACTTCAAGCCCGAGACTCCCTTCGGTGAAAAACCAACTGTTCTTCCAGAACTTGTTGGATGTAGGAAATCCCCATATAAAACTCCTCTTTTTAGGGTCATCGGAGATATCAGCTTCTCGACTCACTTTTATCCCCTTAAGGACCCAGCAATCTGGCGAATTAGACATGAGGAAGTAAGTCCCCGACTTGCCCGATTGCCTCAGTGTAAAGAAGTTCCTGATTTCATTTGGGGATGGCGACGATAAGTTCATCCGACTATACATGTTCCACATGCACATCAAAATTTTATAGCTGTTCGGGGCTAATTGAGCCGGATAAATCCATGCTTCAGCCAGAAAGCAAGCAATAAATGGTTGAAAAGGAAGAGTGACGCTGCAGCAGAGCATGAATTCGTAGATTGCCACCATGCCTGGGGGAGGATTCCATACAACTCTATCACCCGCTGGAATCAGAGTGACCGAGTTGGGCAGATCGAATCGTGAATGATACTTTTCTATCTCGTCTGCCCCAACTACATTTGGCTCGGTATCAAACCCAATCGGGCAAGTAGCAGAGAAAGAAAGGCGAGATGTTCTAAACTTCTCTTCAATATCGTTCTCGTTGACAGTCTGTTCCCTGATCAGAATATCGTCCGAGTTGTGCTTACGGACTTCACTTCTGCTTTGATATTTTCCCATCCTTTGAAGAGGTGCCCTGTGATCAGAAATATTAGAATCAGAACTAGATGAAGAACTGGATACATGGCTAAAAGTGATGTCAGGTTGAAGCCCAAAAACATCAACTTCTAAAAATAGAGGTTCATCAGTGGGGATTTCCCCTAGTAATCTTCTAATACAAGAAACCAATTGAAAATCCCCACGTTCTAATGCACCAAGAGCGACATTAAAAAGACGATGACGGGAAGATGGCTCCATTAAAACTAACTTTGAGTAAAGTTTGATGCAAGATCTTTAATGAAAATTCACGACCTTCTGCGTAAAAAAATCTAGGTTTAAGAAAAAAATTCTGCTGAGAAATCTTTTAAGAATGAACAAATTCTGTCTCAATGAAGAATTTAAAGAAATAAAAGCACGAAACCCTAGATCTTAAGGCGGAAAAAACAATGATAAGGATTGATGATGTAGGCGATGCACGGGGAAGCGCGTGAGTCATTTCTCATAAATGAAATCGAAAAAAGAAGAGGCAAGATATACGTGTCAGAATGAGAACTGGCTTTCACCGCCAGAACTTCAAAAAGTCGCCATCATTAAAGATCTCGCTTAAGGAGACAAATCAAATTTGCAGGGTCACCATTAAGACATGTCATTATGACAAGATCTCACTCGGGTACTGAAAAGATATTGAAAACTAATTAAAATACTTTTGCTCGAAGAAACCTTGTTCAACAAAAATATTTTATGGGGGTATTGTCATATGTGAATTTTATCGCATGTACACGTCATCAACAAAGAGGATAAAATGCCAGGTGGATATCCGAATAGGCATTCAGAAAATATCCTACAAGACATCGCCGAAGAAGAGAAAACCCGAGTAAGCAAATGTTGAATAAAACTTACTCAGGGTCAATCAACTACTCGGGATCAGTAAACGACACTCGGAACTGGTTTAATGACGCTTTTACTCGGGATCAAATGACACTACTCGGGACCAACATGTATTGCTCTTACTCGGGACAAACATGATGAAAATCAAATAAAAGCCCCAATGCATAGCTCACGTGGATCAAGTCATCAGGATGCACGGAGATATCCATATCAAAAAGGAATCCCAATAAAAATAGAATATCAAACAGGAAATGTTCCCAATCAGACAGCAACTTTACTTATTCAAAAAGACTACTCTTATAAGGAAATAAAGTCCAAATCGGAATACATTACTAGAATCCCATTCAATGTCAATACAAGACTACGAAACATGAAAGAAGACAACCAGCTTCAAACAAGTAAATAATTGTAATTAAATACAAAGATCTATTGCTTGTACAAAGCAGATTAGGACTCTATAAACATATAAATAAACCCATAATCTTGCCAAAAAAAGATATAGAAAACAATCATAGAAAAATACAGAGAGAAAAAAAAAGAGATCGAGAGTTTGTAACATCATAAATTCACAGTGGATTTTGGCTCGGTTGATCATTCAACCACCCGTGGACGTTTCTCCGGTCATCGAGTTTTACCACGTAAAAAACTCGTGTCTTGTTTACTTTCTCCTCCTCTCTCTCTCTCTTTGAAATCACAGCCGAAATTCAATCCTTGTTGGCTTTTCTGATATAATCCAGAAATCAACTTCAACAACAATCATTTTCTTAATCTCTTATTTATCAAAATCTAAAGATATGAATGCTAAACACAAAAAATAAAAATTGACCTTTTTTGGACCCTTTTTTTATGGGTCTCGGATACAGACTTTATTTTTTATCCGAATTTTCAGATCGAAGATTTTCATCTCCAAGGCCCACTATGAATCCTCCACTTATAACATAAACAAGTAAACTTAGTTAAAAAAAATACTAGAAACGGAAATGTGGCAATAATCAAACCTAATATTTGGTACCCCATTCGAGGTAAACAAAATAATTTGCTATTTGTACTAGAAATAACCATACCTAATATTTGATACCCCATATCCATATGCAAACAAAATCATTTGATATCTGTACTAGAAAGCCCGGTCGCAATATATATATTTTTAGCTTACTGTAGTACTAGTAATAATTAATAAACATTGCTTCCCACTAACAAAAGATTGCTTACGTCAAGTAAGTTGTACATTAAATAAATAATTAATTAATTTCTCACAAGATTTAAGGAGTAGGCGGCCGCGAAGAATTTGGAAGACAATGACTCCACCTTGTACAAAATCACATGGAATTTATTGTTTATGTTTTTCAAGTTCAATTGTTGAACTTGACGTTTTGCTCATTGTTTTGTTCAAAATAATAATTTATAAACTCCACTAGTGGAACCATCTTTAACTTGTTTTGGCTCTTTAGAGTTCTATTTGCTCTATTTAAATATTTATTAACTTATTTTAATGACTCCACTTGCCCAATATTGTAGTGTGATCTTTTTATATATATAATATATGTATATTTCCATCGTTGTTTCTTTCATTGGAAATCTTAGGTCAAGTTAGGTGCCAACTAGTTCATCATAAGCCCGTAATATTATCTCATCTTGAAAATTTTATTTAGTCGGTGAGATCTTTTGGAATCATATAAGAAGTTTATGTATTGAGTATAAGCAATTTTTAATATAAACTTATGAAAAAAAAAATTATACATTTTGAACAATAATAATTTGGGGTGTGGAATAAATTGCTTTAAAAAACAAAAGAAAAAAAAAAGGCAATTTCATAAATACTGGGATAAATCGAGAAATTTTATATTGATATTTATAGCAAAATTCAATATAATAGCTATATTCAGCTCAAATTTTAAGACCTTATAGAGGTGGGATAAAATATTAATATTTAATGTATTTTATAGATGATTTCAACGAATTACAAAATATGAATATATATATATACTAAAATCAAATTTAGTATAAAAAATAGTAAAAATATATTTATTATGTTATTTTAATATTATATTTATTTTTATTTTTATTTAATATTTAAAAGTATAAAAATCAATAAATATAATTAATATATTCAATTTAAATAAAAATTTTGTTATTTAAAATTATAAAAGTTAATCATTAATATATTCAATATAATTATAAAACTGAATTTATTGATATATTAAATTTAGTAGAAAGAATAACATAAGCTAGGTTAAATTGGTGGGTGTTTCTTATTGGCTGACCTCAATTTGTCCACAAGTGCATAATTCTTTGGATATGAATGCAACCAACTTGGAATTTGTCAAGAGTCTTGAACAAACAAAAATTGACACCCATTACCACCTTTTTTATTTGAAAAACGTACGGATAAAATTAATTATACCAAACCAAGCAACCTACAAATACGTATTTAACACATTGCACATCATATGTGTAAAAAGTATTCATGACTTTTCGTGTTAGAGAAGGATGGAAATGTACAAATACGAGGTGATTGTCTCGGTGGTTCAAGGCATGAGATGAAACCCACACCATTGGTTCTATTCTTGACAATCATATTGTAGTCAGCTATGAGGGAGTTAGCTTAGCTGATGAAAGGACGAGTTTGGGGTATGGGTAATTCCCAAGGCAGCATATGAAAGCGAGTGAATTTTGATTCATCCATTTACATATTCGTTTGGTCAGAGTTTTCTATCTGTCATATTCCATAGCAACCAATAAATAGGCCGTCAGATCAATTTATTGGTCATAGATGTGTCATACAGTTGGAAAAGACAGACGAATGGATGTCTGGACGAATTCCGGGATCCTAACAAAAAAATGGAAATGTAAAGCTTTGAAAAGATCTCTCAACCTTTTTTTTAAAAAAAAAATTGTGTTTTTTTTTAAGTTTTATTGTTTACCACTTTATGGCCTTTCCTTTTCATTGTTTCCAAAATATTATTTTCAATGGAGGGAGAAGATGTGATCTCCCACATTTATTTATTTTTAAAATGTAATTAAGTATACTATAATAATTAAATAATAATTTTGTCATATTAACAGATAAAATACGTTTTTACCCCTAGCTGTTATCTTCTAACGGTGGTATGCTATTAAAAAATTTGAGTAAAAGTTGAATATACGTGTAATTAGGTCAAATGTCAGGGTTGTTTATGCAATTTACCCTAATAATAAAAACAAAATTGAAATTGAAAGTGTCATTGAAAGTAGTGACGAAGCTTGAGAAAGAAGGTGGACAGGTGACAAGTGGATGAGAAGGAGAAGAAAAGTGGTGAGGTGGCATAAAGCATGCAAGAGAGTCCAAGAATCATGCAAAATATGGAGGCAGCGCGTGGCATCTACCTCCAGCTGATCAGCAGCTCCAGGTTTTTAGGAAACTCTTTTATTATTATTATTATTATTAAAGTAAATAAAGTGGTTTTGTTTTTGATGACAAAACCGGTGGCTGGTACTTTTGGTGGTATTATTGGGAGGCTGTGTGTTTACTGTTTAGCCCCCATTTTTGGAAAAATGTTAAAACAGTAATACTCCATAGTTAATGGACCACCGACACTACCTCGCTCTTTCTTTTATTATTTTAATATAATTTGTTTTCCTATTAATCTTTAAAATGAGTAAGGTTAGGAATTTTTTTTTTCTTTCTAAAATCCTTTCCCGTCGATATAACACGTGAATTATCAATATTCTATAAATCAAGAGATTATGTGGAGATTATATGGAGAGTCTTATGATATTGATAATTTAAAAGCCATATCATTTGAGAGAGAATTTAAAAAGAAAAAATAAATTTAGAACGTCTAATATTACTCATTTAAAATATATAAGACGTGATTCGATGGTAAAAAATCGTTCAATAATATTTAATAGTAAATATATTTTATTCAAATTAAATTTGAGAGGCCGGGCATTGTATGTTCTATTTTGAAAAGAAACACAAGTATAATGTCATAATTAATGAAGTAACGTGTATCATATCTCTCATTTTACATCCAAACTCTAATATTTATAATATATATATGACATTTGAAAAATTGAATAAAAATGGTGGCAATAATAATACGGTGATAATTATACCTCTCAACATTGTCAAGATTCCAACTTCGAAATTCTAATAGACACTAGGTTTCAGAAATAAAATTTTGATGCACGCCACTTTAACTAGGGGCAAATGCTCGACCGATAATTTTTTTTAGATTCTTCCTTGTTAAAATGCTTGCCAATGAAGAAATTGTTTAAACAAAAGTCAAATTAAATTTGTTTGTTTCTCAATAATCCATATAATATATTCTAATACACGTGTCATAAACATTTCCATTTTTTCGCTATTACGGAGTACGGACTACGGTTCTACCTCTCAAATTTTCGATATACGAATCACTTGAACAATAAATGCAAACACAACATCAACGCATTTGTATTAATAACTTTTAAGAGTCCGTTTGGTATGAGATAATATTTATATGTAAATGAGAATCTTATAAAATTCTCACATTTATTATTAGGTTTATGTTTTTTTATTCCCACGGAAGTGATTATCAAGGGGTAATGTGATTCTTATCTCAATATGTGGGTTTTATATTGCCCTCCATCTAATTTCTATAATGGGATTCACCTTAAATTGAAAAAAGTAATTAATATAAATTAAATGAAATATATAAATTAAATAATATATAAGAGGAAATACCCCTTTTTAGTCAAAAAAATAAAGAGGTTTATTTTTTCCAACATTAGTATTTTTATTATTTCTACCCAATAATTGGTTGTGAAGACCTAAATACTCCAAGTTATTTTCTTTATATCTTTTCTCGCATTTGGTCAGAATCATTTTTTTTCTTTGTTCTCCCTCTTCATTCTTTCTCTCACACCTCTCTTCTTTCTCTCACACCTCTCTTCTTTTTCCACCACATTTTTTTTTACAACATGATCTACTCTCTCACGCCTCTCTCCTTTTTATTCCAAGCTTTTTTTTTATCTTCTCTCTTCTTTAGTTTGCAGATCTAGGGTGTGTTCGGCCGCCGGAACGGTGGTTTGGATTTGAGTGTTAGCCGTTGATTTTAAGGATGGTTATGATTGTGTTTAAGTTTGAGTATTGTTTGTTTAAAAAAATAAATTCAGATTTCATTTTGTTTAAAAAAAATCCAGATTTTAAAAAATTCAAGGTTTTTTTATTTTGAAAAAAAATCAGATTATGTTTCCAGATTTTTTTTAAAATTTCATATTATATTTGTTAACTTTTTTTTCCATATTTGATTTTGTTTAAAGAAAAAATTCCAGGTTTTTTTGACTTTGAAAATTTCGAAATTATGTTTGTTAAAATTTTGTTCCAAATTATGTTTTTGTTTTTGTTTTTTTTTTCAGATTTTGTTTTATTGTAACAAAAATTTCTTCCTGAAAAAATTAACAATTACTAGAGATCTATTGTTTCAATGATTTTTTATTTATTTTTTGTATAAGGAAATCTGGAAAATTTCCAAATCTATTCAAATCTGATTTTTTTTTACAGATTTCTTTAAACACATCAGACCACCAATTAAACACACCATGGCAGACCAATTAAACGCATAAAGACAAAATAATTAAACACACAAATGCAGACTAATTAAACACATAATGCGTAAAATCAATTAAACACCACGGCAACCCAATTAAACACACCATGGTAGACCAATTAAATATACCAAGACAACTCAATTAAACATATCATGGCAGACTAATTAAACACACCAGGGCCTCAGTTAAACATATCAGGACAATGCTAAATTAAACACACCAAGTCTAACACAATTAAACACATCTGGGAAGAAGAAGAATACTAGAGACTTGGGAAGAAGAAGAAGAAGAAGAAGAAGAAGAATAGAGAAAATAAGTTACTTTTTTTGGGGAAGAAGAAAAAGAAAAGGAAAAAGAAAATAGAGATTTTTTTTTAATATATAAAGAAGGGTAATTTTGACCAAATTGTGGATATTTTGGTAGAAACAATAAAAATGCTAATATTGGGTAAAAACAATAAACTACATAATTTTATGGTTAGTTTTAAAGTTCTCCTATATATATATAATTATTATACATTATATTATATATTAATAATTTTATGGTTAGTTTTAAAGTTCTCCTATATATACTAATATATATATATATATATATATATATATATATATATTAATATATATTATACATTATAATATATATTATATATTATATATATAATATTATACATTAATATACATTTATTCATATTATATATTTTATTTAATATATATATATATATAATTTATTTTATAATATATACTTTATAACATATATTTATATATAATATATTTTATAATATATATAATATAAGATTTCCATGTACAACTAAACACAATTAATTAACATTTTCAGGAATATTACATAATATTCTCATGTACAACCAATCACATATATATAGGTTTCACAGGAATCACATTACTATGTTTAACTTTCTTAGGAATCAAATTATTTTGATTACTTGATACCAAACTGTCCCTTAAGTTTCTCACTTTTTTCCATGCTTGAACTAAGTTGACATGTTCATAATTATCATGAAGAGACAATATATGAGTAATTGCATGTAATTATTTTACATAAAAAAATCATTTAGAAATAATTTGACTCGGATCTGTCTTGTATTTTGTTTACACACATTGTTGATAGTGATTTCTAGATTACGTAAAATTAATCACGTTTCTAAAAAGTTAACACGAATTAATGATCAAATTGTAAAGCAAGAAAAGGAACAAGCATGCAAAACATAAAGTTTTACGTGGAAAATCTGGGAAGGAAAAAACCACAGTTGCTGGAGACAACGAGAAAAGAACTTCACTATGAATGTTTTGTTACACTCTTAATCTCTCTTGCACTCTTCTTGTGTACTTTTTTGGGCTTAACACTGTCAATGGTGTTATTAGGGTATATTTATATCTATATAGAAGCCCTAATTCTTTGTGTACAAATAAGGAAAGTTGTCTAGGTGTAATGAAGCTGACTTGTTGAAGTCGTTTTATTCTTCTCTCTTTTTCTGTATTGATTATGTTCTGAATACATTAGATCTCTTGTCTAATATGGACTCTAATATCTATAAGGAAGTTTGCTTCCTTATCAGAGTGTGTTTCAAGACACCCTGTTTGAGTAAGACTCATTCTTTACGTATTTGAGTCGTGATTGCATTAAATTCGATGTTGACCATGTGTCACTTAACCGACCTTCTACTAGATCCGACCAGACCTCATTCTCCCCGACCAATGATTTGATCCTGACCGGAGGTTTTGATCCGTCCATCTTAATAATCCCGACCGAATCATCTTTACCTGATCAATCTAATCACCTTAGTTATCTTCATCTGATCATTTAGATAACCCGATCGGGTGTTGTGAGCCATCTTTGGTCAACTCAGGATGGTTCAACTTAGATGAATTTTAGTGACATGGCAAGAGTTCTCCTCCCCTTTTGTGTGATTCAGATGACATGAGGCACGGGCAAATTTTACACATAACACACATCCTTAAAAACATATAAAAAATGATAGTATTAATCTAATGACACAGGCTAACAACTAAAAACTTATTAAAATAAAAAATATTTATTATAAATATATGTTTATTGCATTGATTTGGACAATAAATGTAATTAATATTTTTCTTTCTGGATAAGTTTTTAGTTGTTAAGGGCACATGTTAACACTATCCACAAAAAGAGGAAACATTACACAAACTTACATTGAGGTTACAAAACGCAAAATATTCAACTTTCTCACTTTAATTACACTAAAATGTTAGTTTCGAACGGTTAAATTTAACCCTTAAAACTAAAAAGACCTAATTTCCTAGGTCCATTTATCATCACAAAATAATTAAACATTAATATAAAAAATATTTAATAGTTTAATCCTACGAGGGTGGCAGAGATTAGGCCTATTAAGCTTTGTAATGTGGCTTACAATATATTGGTCAAGATGATGGCTAATAGGCTTAAAATGGTTCTTGATAAAGTTATTTCTCTGAATCAAAGTGCATTTGTACTTGGGAGACTTATTACTGATAATGTGTTTGCTGAGTTTGAAAGCTTACATTCTTTAAGGAATACGATGAGTGAGAAGAAGGGTTGTTTGGCTCTTAAACTTGATATGAGTAAGGCCTACGATAGGGTTGACTGAGGGGTTTTTTAAGGCCATTATGGATAAATTGGGTTTTGATGGGAGGTGGACTAGGTTAGTGTTGAGATGTTTGAGCTCGACCTCGTACTCTTTTATTTTAAATGGTGAGCCTTAGGGGATAGTCATTCCTTTTAGAGGTCTGAGGCAAGGTTGCCCATTGTCTCCTTACCTCTTTCTTATTTGTGTAAAGGGGTTGTCTGGCTGCTAAAGGTATTAATGGGATTAAGGTGGCTTGTGGTGCACCTTCGGTTTCTCTTCTTTTGTTTGTAGATGATAGTATTATGTTTGTGAAGGCCTCTTTAAGTGAGTATTGTTGTTTGAGGGACATTTTAAGGAGGTATGAGGAAGCTTCGAGGGAGCTGATCAATTTTGAAAAGTCAGTTATTTCTTACAGCTCTCAAGTCTTTGGTGATAGTATTTTAAATATTAAAAGCTTGTTTAAGGTTGAGGTGATTTCCTGCCATGATAAGTATATGTCTTCCATCTTCTATTTGTAGGAACAAGAGACAGGTTTTTGAGAAAATTAAGGATATGGTTTGGAATAAGTTGCAAGGTTTGAAGAGAAACCTGGGTGTTTTAGACTTCCAACTTTTTAAATAGGGAAGTTAAATAAGCTATATGTTAATTTTTGACAGGGGCTGAATAGGGATAAAAAGAAGGCTCATTGGATTTCATGGAGGAAGTTGTGTTTTCCTAAGGATTAGGATGGAGTGGGTTTTAGGGTTGTTAGTTCTTTCAATCAAGTTATGCTTACCAAGCAAGGGTGGAGGATTTTGTGTAATCCAAGGTCCCAAGTAACTAGGATTTTGAAAGCTAGATATTTTCCTAGAGACTCATTTCTTAAGTGTTCTATTGCGAGGCAACCCTCGTATGTTTGATGGACATTTTTTATGGTAGAGAGATTCTTTTGAATGGAGTTCGGGGGAGGATAGGTCATGGTAGGGATGCTCTAGTGTATAGGGATATGTGGATTTCTAGGCCTAAAAGTTTTATTGTTTGTTCACCGTGTGGTTTGTCTGGTGTAGCTACTATCTTTAATCAGATGAAAGGCTGAGAAAATGGAATGAAGAGGTGATGAATGATAGTTTTCTTGTTTCGGAAGCTGAGCTTATTTTGAGCATCTCTTTGAGTATTAATGCTAGAAAGGATTCCTTCCTTTGTCATTTTGATATAGGGGTATGTTTTCTGTGAAGAGTGCCTATAGACTAGCTTTAACAACCATTTCTGATGATCAAGCTTCTTGTTCAAGGGGTCATAATCCTTGGTGAAAGAGGCTCTATAAGATTAGTCTTCCAATTAAGATCAAAATTTTTGCTTGGAAAACATGTAAGGATAATTTACCTACTAGGCAGTTGTTGTGGAAAAGAAACATTGTTGAGTCTGGGTTGTGTCCCTATATGGTAAGGTTCCTAAGTCGGCTGATCATGCCCTTTGGGGGTGTGAGAGGGTGGTTTCCCATTTGAGTGGTTGCCATTTCTTTCCTGACCTTAATAAGATTCAAAATGTTGATTTTATTGACCGAGTTATATGGCTAGATATGCTAGAGTGAGAATATGTGATGGTGAGATTCGTTATCATTGTTTCGTTGATTTGGTTTAGTAGATATAGACTGTTGTTTAATGGTGATTGTGTTGAGCAATGGAACTTTTAGGATATAGCCGGTGAGTTGGCAGAGGAGTTTGGAGGGGAATGTGTTGGTGTGGGTGTGTAGGCCTGTTTCAAAAGTTTGGACTTTGCCCAACTCTGGTAACTTCAAGCTGAATGTTGATGCAACTCTTGATTTTGATAATTGTAGATATGGGGCAGGGGTAGTCATCAGAGATGATAGAGGCACTGTTGTTGTTGCTGCTACGCTATCCTTTGTTGGGACGGTGTCTATAGACATTGATGAGGCCAAAACTATCCTGGAAGGTCTTTTGCTTGCTAATAATTTTGGGCTTTTCCAGGTAAGTGTTGAATCAGATGCGCTTGAGGTTGTTGGGTTGTGTAATAGGAAGTCCAACTCATTTGGTGACATTGATAATATCATCTGTGACCTGCTTTCTTTGAAAGCTAAATGTATAAATATTTCTATTGTAAATGTTCCTAGAGAATGTAATAGGGTTGCTCACTCTATAGCTCGTTTTGCTATTTTGAATGGTTGCTCCAATGTTTGGAGTGTTGTGTTTTCAGATTGGCTCTATGTTTAAACCAAGCTGATTTGCGCAATTGTATTTCTTCTTTTGATAAATAATATTCTTTTTTATCTTAAAAAATAGGTTTTTTTTTTAAAAAAAAAAAGAAAAGAAAAGAAAGGAAAAGCATGTATTCCACAAATCATGGAGACCACCGTCATTGGAGATTTGATTTCTTCTACGACAGAAGGAGATCTCCATGACATGAAGATCTCCTCATGTTGCAGATGATCTCCCCCAAAGGAAAAGATTATTCTCCTTAGCGAGGAGACACGAGAAGATCCCAATCTCTTTCGTACAGAGGATCAGAGTACTGCATCACCAGCTGAATGACTTTGATAGCAGTGGAGGTTTTTTATTTTAAAAATATATATATTTTAGGGTTGGGATATAGTTAAAAAAAAGGGAAAAAATAAAATTATAAAATTTTTTGGGTGAATTTTAGAATTTTTTTACCATAATTAATAGTTAAAAGCTAATTTTACCCTTCAAACATTAAGTTTAACTAACATAATATATATTCAAGTCAATGTGTATTTATATAAATCCATCAGTGCGTTAAATGTGGACCATTAGATTTACATACTTTGATTCAAAGTGTATACATTTGTCGAAGTTTCTATATAATCAATGATCCACATACAATGCACTAAAATAAGTTATATTAGTACGCATCGATGAGAAAATGACTATATATATATATATATATATATATATATATATATATAATTGAGGTAAAAAAATTAATATTTTATCTTTCATATAAAATTGAAGGTAGTGTATTTAATTTTCCCAAAAATTAAATAAAAAAATTGAGAGTAGATTTTTACCTTTTTCCTTGTAAAGAATCAATAGAAGGATTTTTTTTTTAAAAGTTCAATAGAAGGAATTTTATGTAGTTAGAAGAAAAAAAGAAGAAGAAAATGCAATTTGATCACATTCTAGAACCTGGTCTCGATTCATTACAGTTGAATTGAACAGAGCAGGTAGTAGAAAAATAAAAAATGGCATGTGACAATATAATATATTCAAAATCTGGTAGATATATGTCCTGAACATATGAAATTTGTATTATCATATTATTAATTATATGGGTTGGTTTTAGCAATACAATAACAAACATAGGCGGCTAGGCTACTAGAAAATCGAAAAATCTCCGTCACATGCACGTACTATCTTACCCTATTTTATTTTTCTATTTTGGGCATATTATATTATATAATTATATATTTAAGGATTATTTTAGAATTGATCATATTTAAAAGAAAAAAAGAAAAAGGATTGACCATACCAAATTGTTGGAAATATTCAATCATTAATATTATTCTTCAATTTGTTGGGTATAATTTACATAATTTAATGTTCTTTTGATGATCAAGTCGTGAAAATCAATAATATAATAACTATAAACAATTTTTTTTTTTTTTTTAACGATATGTTAACCTATAAATAGAAAATCAGAGTGTATTTATCTTGTTTAGTGTAATTAAAAACAATAAATACAGTATCGTAACACTACATTTTTTAAAAAATATATATATAATATGTTGCTTGCTCCTAGATTCATCTCCCCAATGAGATCATTCTTGAACTAATCAAGGGGTTAATTGGATTTAAATGGCCCACAGTAGGGTCAGTTTTAGAATCTAATGAGATTTATTGGATATGGTCCTATGGACCACATGGTTTTACAATCCCTACTCAAGTAGATTCTTCTTAGAATGGGGCTCATGGGGCATGGGCCCCATTGCTTACTAATTAGTAATTAAACCTACCTAATTTGACAGAGTGTGATTTCAATATAAACAGAAATGTAAGAAATAATATCAACAAATATCAGTGGGTCGAGTTGAGAAACCTGTAGCTTGCTTGTTTGAGCCAGGTTCGAGTCTCAGTCAATTCTTTAGAGCAGTGAGGACAAACGTGCCTTGTGATGGTAAGGGTCCATAGCTATCACCTTGCAAAATCGGTGAGTGTTGGCGCAGCTGAGCTCTTCTTTTTGCTGCCACGAGCCTTTTTTTTTCCTTCGAAACTGACACCATTGTGGGTTAATGGGACCTGACAATGTTAGATTTTACATCTCGTATCTTTAATGGGTAAATGCAAAATCCTGTAAGGGTTAAATCCTAATAATAAAGCTTTATTTTGGAGTGGTTTAATGTACAAATGTAAAATCATACAAGGTTTGATTCTGACAAGTGGAGGTACACAACCACCGAGGGTCCAACAATGGACCCATTTGAATTCAACACAAAGGACACATATATTGAAGAAGCAAAGGCGAGGTGGAGAGGAGAGAATCAGAGAACAGAAAAAGTGGCAATTGGCATCCATGCAAAGAGAAGGGTACAAAATTAAATGACAGCAGAAGTCAGGAGACAGCGCGTGGCTCCTTCGTGTCATTTTGATCCCTGACGCCACATATCGTGGAAAACGCCTCGCCCAACTTGTGTTTTTTGATAAAAAAAAATTATCATCTGCTCCCGGTTTTGAGGAAGTCGTTTTCCTGTAATATAAAACCATTGTCTGCTTTCTATGGGCGGTTAAGTTTTTTGTTTCTCTCTTTTTTTCTTTTGCTTTTTTTTTTTGGTTGCTGTTAGGTCATAAACTGTGACGGATTCGATTAATCATACATGTGAATCTAAACTCATCATCTCCACTATTATTGACCATTTTTATTTTTTATTTTATTTTTCATATTTACTTTTGCTTGCTAGTCTCATCTCAAATGTTGCTTATACTTGATGCATGTTCTCTTTCACAAAAAAGCTAGTGTTTTTTATAAGAGTGAATTCCATTTTAGTCCCTATAGTTTAATCTAATATATAAATTGGTCCTTCGATTTTAAGAATTATTTTAACAGGTCCGTCTAGTTTTCAAAAATTTGTATTTTGGTCCTTGCTGTCTAATTCTGTTAGGGTTTTCAAATATTCCGTTAGTGTTACGAGGGTAAAATGGTAACTTACGTAACAAATATAAAAATAAAAAAAAAAACTTATCGCACCATTCTCTCTCCTCTCTCTCACGATCTCTCATATGTTTCTCTCACTTATTTTTTTCTCGGTCGTCTTCTTCTTCTTCTTATCAGTTGTCACAAATCATCATCATCATCATCATCTTCTTTTTCAAATCGAACCCAGACACACCTCCTACCACCAAAATCAAACCATCACACTTTTCGCCGCTGTGATTCACACCCAACCCCGAATCAATCCCGCCACCGTCGCGATTCACACCAGCTCCGAATCAATCTCGCCGCCGCCATATAAATTGATGTCTCCATTCTTTTTCGATCTCCAACCATTTGGGGGTGGTGGTGTTTGTATGTGATTAGGGTTTTGGTGATTACAGTTGAAGGTGATGTGTAGATGGATGATGACGATGATGTTACCGGGTTTTTTTTTGTTGAAATTGAATTTAAAAAAAAAACTCCTTTTTATTGTTTTTGTGGTGAGTTGAATGTGGATCCGTATGGTTTCTGATCAGCATTGTAGAGATTTAATTTGGGATTTTCAGATTAAATGAGTGAGTGAGGGTGGTGGCTAAATATCTAGGATTTGTGAGTGGGTTTTTTGGGTTTTTTGTGTGTAGCAAATTGGGGCTATTTTTATGGAGGTTTGTGGTTTGTTTGTTGAATGTGTGATGATCAAGCTTTTTCCTAGATCAAATTACTTTTCCATCTAATAGAAGATAAGAAAGACTGGAGATTGGAAGATATATCGATTTTTTTAAAAATTTGGAGATTTTTTGTTTGACGATTTTTTTTTTGGTTTGGTGTTGATGATTTTGTTTGTGATTGAATATGAGTTTGGTTGATTGAGATGGTTTTGGTGTTGGCTGAATCTATGTTTAGAGTTTGGTTGAAGATGATGATGTTTAATGTTTGATGTTTGATGTTTGATGAACCTAGAATTGGGTTCGAAAATGATGATAGATATTTGTTGAAAACAAAAATCAAGGGCAACAGGGTCATTTAACCCTATGTCCCTATTAGATTTAACTTTATCAACAGAAATCATGACAGAAGGACCAAACTAGGCAATACTGAAAATTGGGGAACTAGCTTGTGTTTTAGGTTAAACTAGAGGGACTAAAATGAATTTAACCGTTTTTATAATTAAACTCATCATTAGACATGATCACGGTTCGGTTCGAACCGTGGAACATAACCATAACCGTGTGAAATGAACCGTAACCATGAGACTGAAGGTTTGGTTCTGGTTCTCCTCCCAAAAAAACCGGCATGGAACCGGTGGTTCGGTTCCAATTTTTTTTTAAAATTTTCTTAAGTAAAAATGTAGAAAAAAAAAGGAAACCGAACCGAAACCAGTAAAACCGAAATCGGAGCCACCGGTCTACAGTTTCAATTTCGGTTCTGGCTCCGTCTGGAATCGAAACTGGAACTAGAACCGACGGTTCCGAACCGGTCTGAGTAGACAATTCCGGTCCCGGTCTTAAAACTAATATTTACATATTTACATATGATGATGAGGGCATGTCTACTCATCATCATAAATGAAGCATATGTAAATATTAGTTTTAATACCAGTTCAAATTATCTAATTAATTCTAATTAATGTAATTATCTAATTTGACTTTGCAAGTTATAATGAGTAGCAGCTGATAACAATCGATGGTTTGTCTGAATTAGCATTCTTCTAACACAATTTTAATTATTAAATTTGGGGTAATTATCAAATTGGTCCTGGGCTTTTTAAAATATTCCAAATAGTTTATGATATTTATAAAATTGACCAAATTAGTCCTCATATTTTTCCCAACTACCAAATTGGTCCTTGACTTTTCTGAAATACCAAATTGATCCCTGTTGACTGTTAATTTAGATGTTTAACTTTAACTAAAATTATAAAATTACTTTAATACCCCTATTTAAAAGTGATTAATTGATTTATGCAATACGTCCTCATTAATTTACAAATACTATGATTTGTGGCCTTTTGGTTTTCAAATAGTCAGACCACATTTGATTTAATGAACTCCGCCCGTTCTTACCTTATGTACAAACACAAGTGAAATAAATAAACATATTAGATTTTGCGCTTTCTAAATAATATTGGTCTTCCCTCCAAGGTTGGTCCTGAGATTTTTGGGGCTCGAGACGGACTATAAAAATGAGACCCTCGATTCTAAGAGTGGGTGTTGATTGGATCGGTTCACTTTTGGAGTGAACATATAAAAAATCGACACTATTCGGTTTTTGAAAAAATGATCAAATTGGATCCGATATACAATTATCAACCGATCAAAAACCGATTGAATTGAACCGGTTCGGTTCGGTTCGATTTTTTCGGTTTTGGACTGATTGGGCCCAATTAATGGGCTTTAATTTATAAAATCTACTTTGGTCTGAAAATTTGAAAAAAAAAAACACAAGCTTTTCATATGTTGGTGTCTATTTGGACGAATATGATTAAATTATTGCATAAGTCCACAATACAAATAAAAACAAGTAAACAACTACAAATTATTCAAACAATAATTCCATAACACAATTAAAAACAACTAGAAATAATTCAAAGAATAAGTCCATAATAGTATAATACAAACAAAAACAACTACAAATTAAACAAACATTATGGCATAATACAAATAAAAACAACTAGAAATTATTCTAACAATAAGTACATAATACAAAAAAAAAATAGCCCTTGAATTCAAACTACAGTAATGCCCAACAGTCATTGAATCCTTCAAACAATAATGTCCATCATCCTTTGAATCCTTGAGTACTCAAGAAGCAATAACAATAATACAATTTTAACATAATTGAAATTCTATACTCTGTAACAATAACCACAGAACACAAGCAAATTAACAAGTAATTAGTGGTGTGAGAGAGAGAGAGAAAGATACCTCCTAGAAGTAGACAACAGTTATGGAGTGAAATCTCATCTAGTTTTTATAGTCCTGATATTGAATCTTTAATGAATTGTTTCCCACAAAATTAATAAGAAACGGCATCATGTAATGCCATAAACCGAAATAAATGAACAAACTACTCATTACTTGCATCACAATTCACTAACAAAACAGTGACACCAGAACCAGTGAACCACGACAGTGACACCAGAAGACACGAAGTGAACCAGAAGGCTAACACAGTGACAACAGAACCAGTGAACCAAACAAAACACCATCAGATTTTCAAAGAAACAACAAAAGCACAACAATCCGAACAAATAGAGGACCAACTAGAAATCGAAACAAACATTTGACTTATATATATATATATATATATAACGAAGCAAAAATTTGTGGTCTGTGGAGAGAGAGACCAACCAAAATGGAAACAAACAGAGGAACATACATTTGTGCTTGTATATATATAAAAATTGAAAAAAAAAATTGAAATCAAAAAAATTAAAAATTAAATTTGTTTAATACAAATTGAAATCGAAAAAAATAAAAATGACTTACGGTCAGTGGAGGGAGAGACTAACCAAAAAGTCGATCCAACTTCGAAGACCAAGCCGTCGAGCAAATCGATACAACTTCCAAGACCAAGTCGTCGATCAATCGAAGCAACAGAGAAAATGGGGCAAGTCGTCGATTGATCGAAGAAGCAGAGTAAGGTGGCTCACCAAAACGTTAGATGACAGGGAAACCGGACAGCGGACGTCGGACGAGAGAGACGGCGGACGAGAGAGGGAGCGGAAAAAGACACTAAGTTGAGAGATTTAGGGTTTTGTTTAGGCTGAGTGGCAGAGAGAAGTCAGAGAATAGAAAAAAAATTGGGTTTTTATTTTTAAACCGGTTTTCGGTTTTCAGCCACCGAACCGGAAATTCCGGTTTTTAATATTTCAAACCGAATTGAACCGGTTTCTAAAGAAAAACCGATTGGATCGGTTCGGTTCGGTTCGGTTTGGTTTATTGGATTTTTGTCCACCCCTACTCGATTCTCTATATATTTACTTAATTTTTTTCTCTAATAATAATAAATACTTATAAAAATCAAAACTGCAACACAACAAAGTAGAAAATAAAAAGTCATTAAAATAAAATTTTTATAATTACATCAAATAATGTATAACATTTTGAGAAGTAAAAGTACTAATTAAGTATTATAATTGTGTTTCTTTCAAGAACCCTAGAATTGATTATATATATATATATATATATATATAGAGAGAGAGAGAGAGAGAGGCAGGCTTCTAAACTTTTATATGGTTAAGTATGTATTGACTGTTTTATATATATATATATGTAATTGGTACACAGGTGACTTATATTTGGTTTGGTTAAGTGATAGATGGATTTTTTTTTCATTATATAAAAAAGCTAGTTCGTGGGCCTCCAAATTTATTTAAAAACTGAATAAACAAAGTCTATTTTCACCAAAAATTTGGGCTCTTGAAAAACAAGGGCCTTAGACGGTCGTCTCGTGGGCCTCCGATCAGTTTACTTAAAAAGCCTTAGAGTGTTTGGTATAGCTTTTCAAACAAAGATTTTAGTGTATTTTTTTTTTGTAATACATAAAAAAGGTTTTTGATTGTTTAAATTATAAAAAAAATATTGACAATGTATTTTCAAATATAACTTTTGGTTATATGAATTATAAAAAATATGTTGACAATGTATTTATAATGAAAGAGTTGTATGGTGAAATATCTAAAATTTATAAAGGGTAGTTAAGACAATTTATATTTTTTTTAAAAGCACAAAAAAAGCTTTTTAGAAAAGCCCAAGTTTTAGGTTTCTTCAAGTAGACATAAAATGACTTTTATAAAAGATAATTGAGACAATTCATATATTAAAAAAACCGTTTAGAGTTTTACCAAACAACTAAAAAAACTTCAAAATAGCTTCTAAAAAAATGCTTTTGATCCTTAAAAAAACCATACCAAACACACACTTAATATGATTCGGTGATAAATGACGCTCATTCAAGAGCAGGTTGATAGAATGAGAGGGACTATGATTTATTTGGAAGGGCTATTTCAATTAGATATTTAAGTAGTAGATCTTTTAGAATCGTTGGTTGTCAATTAAAAAAACTCTTTTAAATAATAACATTACCAAAATATTAATATATATATAATATTATATATTTTAGTGTTATTAAAAAAGTTCAAAAAGATATATTTGGAAAAGTTTTAA
Organism: Dipteronia dyeriana; assembly: GCA_032871835.1. Taxonomy (NCBI): domain Eukaryota; kingdom Viridiplantae; phylum Streptophyta; class Magnoliopsida; order Sapindales; family Sapindaceae; genus Dipteronia; species Dipteronia dyeriana. The sequence goes on from CM065298.1 coordinate 34,852,599, forward strand.
ATTTGAGTTTTTCTCGGTAGGTATAAAACAATATTTTTAATCATTTAAAGGTTCTATTGAGTGATAGCCTAATTAAAATAGTTTTTTTTTTTCACGAATCAAGAAGCTCTTCCAAACAGATATTAGGCCCTTGTATATTTGTATCTATAAGTCCCATATAATTTCTGGGTGTTGTAGGCCCATTTAACTAAAACGCCCAACAGAATCATTTTCTAATCAGCCCATTTAGTACGGGATTAGCCTGATTGGCCTATTCCCCAAATTTATATATTAGCTTATTAATATTTTAGTAAAAAAGAAATTATAATATAATATATATATATATATATATATAAACTATTTTCATTTTTTGAAACTAAACTATAATAGAAAGTTAAAAGTTAAAATAATAATAATAATAATAATAATAATAATAATAAATCAAAAGAAAAGCCATAGGGAGGAGGCTACTGCAAAAACTGTATAAATCCTTTCAAGAACATTCTAGACCCCATCTCTTTTATTGTGTCCATTTGAACTTGGGCCCTTGAAACCCTAAATCAAAATCATCCACAGGTACAACTAACCAAAAATTAAGCATTGCGAGTTGCAACTACATATGTTCTTCTTAAGGCCACCATACTTATCATCAACACACTAAATATCGTTCAAGTCTCCACTCACAGGCCACAACCAACCAAACAACTTTAAAACAAATCCCAACAGCGGTATCCCGATGCCCACACGGATTTGAATGTTAATCAACTAAATCTAATTATGCTAAACCTTAACATGTAAAAGAAAGATTGGTGGATTTTTGAGAGAATGTTTATTTAACCTATTGTTAATAAAATAAATTGCAACTCTCAAATTGATTAAATCAATTGAGGTGGAAATACTAGGTCACCAATTTCACCGTAACAATCCTACTCATTATTATTGATTAACTTTCCTAACAAAGATTCAATTCACATTCTAAGGTTCATTATTCTTTTTAATATGATTATTACCATTTATTGTTCGGATTGAATCAAATACTCTTAATTATCACTCACCTATAGTGTTAAGAATCCTTTAATCATGAAGAAATTTAGAACCAAAACCTATCGTAGCATGGTGTGTGCATAAAAAAACTTCATTCATCCAAGAGAAATTTAATCAAGATTACGTATGGTGTTTACTCTAACCTTAATTCCAATGCGATCCTTTAAATCAATATTAAAAATGGCCATCCATTAACATGAAAATAAGAATTGGATTAATCGCAATAAATAAAACTAGAATCGAATCGATAAAAGTGAAAATGATGATAAATGCCACCTTTTTTTTATGCGTTGCACCGATGTCACTGCTTTAATAAGTTAAGTTTAAAATGCATCTATTATGGTGAACTATCCAAATTACCCTTAAATAATCAATTTTTAATTTTCTTTATACTTCCATCTCCTTACTTTGATCACTCAAAACAGTAACTCATTTCTCTCTCTCTTTTTCAAATTAACTTGTCTGAAAATCGATCTACAACTTATTTAAAAGTCGATGTGTTTTAGTACAATAAGGTATTCTAAGTCTTGTAACAATTTATCTATTCCTTATGATTTGATGTCTGAGTCTTTGTGTGAACATGAAGCTGATATTGTGAAATTTGAAATTTTGAAGTTTGAATCTCTAAGCCTTTGTAAGCTCTATTCGAGCCTTTTTGAAGGCTGTATGAGACTTTATTTATAGCGTCCGAGTCTTTGTGTAAATTATCCAAGACTTTTTGTAAAGTCTTCGAGCTTTTTTGTAAAGTCTTCGAGCTTTTTTGTAAAGTCTTCGAGCTTTTTTGTAAAGTCTTCGAGCTTTTTTGTAATGGCTCCGAACTTTTTTGTAAAGATTCCGAACTTTTTTTTTATAATGGCTCCGAGCTTTTTTATAATGTCTCCGAGCTTTTTTTTTTATATATATAATGGGTCCGAGCTTTTTTGTTATGACTCCGAGTTTTTTGTAATTACATTTCAAGTCTTTCTGCGTAGATTCACTCTGTCGCTGTTCAAGTGATTGTCTGGGTTTTAACGAGACTTCTCTCTCTACTTCACAACTCTGTCACTGTAAAATGAATGGAAAAAATCTGATGTGGAATAACTATTGGGGGTATTTTTATCCGTTCACCATAATAAGTGTCTTTTAAATATAAGTTATTAAAACAATGACAGTGTTGAAATGTCACCTTTAAAAAATGCAATTTATTTTTTGAACCTCGATAAAAAGCTAAGTTAATCATAACAAAGAATATTAATGTTAGGTTACGTCAGATCTCTAGCGAGAGATTTAGGGCCCGTTCTGTAAGCGTTTTTCAGTTGCTGTTTTTCAAAAATAAAAATGAAAATGAAAATGAAAATGAAAACAGTGTTTTTGGTTTCAGTTTCGAATTCCGAAAACGCGTATGGTAGTATATACTGAAAGCTGTATTTTGAAAATGAAAACGGAAAAAATGCGTCTGGTAGGTTAACTGAAAACTATCAAAAATTGATTACATAATTAACCAATATAATTTTTGTATTGTAATTTTTAAATTAAACAAAATAATTTTTGTATTGTAATTTTTAAATTAAATAAAAGTAACACATCAAAAATTAATTCAAAAAAACATATCAAAAAATGAGTTAATCAAAACTAAACTCTTAAATTATAAATAAATAATATTATAATAATATATAAAATATTATTACATATATTATAATTACATATTATTTTATATATTAAATATTTTTCTATTTTTTATGTTATATTTTATTTTTATATATAATATATTACATTATATACTATATAAATATTTAATATTTGATATTTGATATATATATATATATATATATATATATATATATATATAACATTATAAATATATATATATCATAATATATCTATATCATAATATATATAGAATTAATATATATATTTAATAATATTAGTTTCTAATATTATATATATATATATATATATATATATATATATATATATATATTATTGTATGAATGCTTTTAGTTCTAGTTGGAAATAAATTATTCTGGAATATATATATATGAGCACTTTGATCATTTAAAAATCGTGTCCCGTCTTTTATCATAGCTATATGAAACGAATAATAAAACTAAATGAAACAAAATGAAAAACAAAATGTTTTTTTATATAAAAAAGTGAAAAACAAAATGAAAAACAAAAACGAAAAACGAAAAATAAGTATTTTGTGTTTTTCAAATCTTTCACTTTTAATACTGATTTTGTTTTTCATTTTTTTTTTCGTTTTTTGAAAATAAAATGAAAAATGGTTAACGAACGCGTTTTCGAAATCGTTTTTAAAAAATAAAAACGAAAACGAACTGAAAAACAGTTGCCGGACGGGGCCTAGCTACTCATGATTGAAAAAAAAAAATAGACAATGAGAATAAAGTAACAAGTAATATAGAAGAATCATTTAGCCTCTATATAAGATCAGGATCCTCTCATGTATTTTTTTTCTTCATTTTTTATTAGATGTTGACAACTAAGTATAAAATAAAATACACCATTAGGATTTGTTCATTTCAAGTGATGGTTCACTTACACTTAAAAAAAAAAATCAGAAAAAGAAAAAAAAAACAGGAGAGGATTCTAACTCATAACAAAATTATTATCGTCAACAGCACATCAATCTTGAAGTGGCCCCTTATCATGCCGAAAGCTGATTGATAAATATTTCTTAAATTTAGCTGGTTTTATGCCCATTTTCAAAAAAAGAAAAGAATGCCTTTAGATTTTGAAGCACAACTTGAACACCTATAATTACAAAATACTTATCACTGATGAAATCATGAAATAATTATGTGGTATTTTTGTTAAGTGTTAACTCTCATTAATCTCTGTTTGCGTTTTTTTCCTTCTTCTTTTAATGGATTTTCATCTGTTAATTGGAAGTCTAATATAACGTGTCCTGTTCTTATATGGTGCATCATCTATCTTATTTAATTATTGACGATCCCATGCTATATTGTATTTTGCGTTATTCAAATATTATATATAATATAATTACAAATTCAGATGATATCTGATAAGGAATAAATAGAAAATGCAACCCATAATTTCGGGTAAGATGGTGAATTCTCACAAAATTTTATTATATTTCTCCAAGATTTTGAGAATTCCAATAAACCATACACAATTTTAACACAGAACAAATTTAAACCATTGCTGAAAGTGATGCTATGTATATTTTTGGAGTGTATTGCTCTACTGACAACCAAACAAATGAAAAATTCCAGCAACATCCATCTCACGGAATTTTTTATTTATTAAAATAACCTTATATAAATCAAATTTACTTTATATACCTATAAATTATACATCCAATCTATTATAAATCCCAATTATAACGAAAACCGGTATTACAAGTAAATATAATTTTCACATTTAATTAACAAATAGATGAACAAAAAATTGATGCGATGGATTTAGAATGAATACTTATTTGTTTTAATTTTCATTGAAAAGAAAATCATTTTTAAAAGAAAAACAATTGTTTTTATTATTTCATAGTGGAAATGATGAGAAATGTCACATTTTTGAACTGATTTTGTATCCAAGTGAGTGTTTTAATAAGTTATGTTTAAAAGACACATATTATGGTGAACTATCAAAATTACTCTTAAATAATCAATTTTTTATTCTGTTTTTACTTTTATCTCCACACTTCCAACACTGAACTCAGTAACTCTTCTCTCTACAATAAAGTTGTTTGAAAATTTAAAATCCTCTACAAAAAAAAGTTCAAGGTTGCCAACCCTTTTTTCTTCAATTTAGAAAGAACTAGACGTTCTTCGGTACAACAAAGTAATATATATCTTAAATATTACTTCTTTTCTATACATCTAAGGTTTCTGAGTCTTGTAACACTTTATCCGTTCAATTTCATTTGCTCTCCGAGTCCTTTGTAAACCTGAAGCTGATTGTGTGATTTTTGAATATCTAGGTCATTCTAAGCTTTGTCCGAACCTTTGTAAATATTGTCTGAGCCTTTGTGAAGTTGTGTTCTAACCTTTTGGATTGGTCAATGAAGTAGTGTCCGAGCCTTTTAAACTAATGTTTGAGCCTTTTTCATAAGTATTTGCCCTTTGAAATAAGTGTCCTAGCCTTTTGACAACAACGTTTGAGCCTTTTACAACAGCGTCCGAACCTTTGTGAAGTTGTGTCCGAGCCTTTTTCATAGCTGTTAGGTTTGTCAATAAAAAAGTGTCCGAGCCTTTTAAAGAAGTGTCAGAGACTTTTAAAACAGTGTCTGAGCCTTTTAAGGAAGTGTCTGAGACTTTTAAAGTTGTGTTTGAGACATTTAAAGTTGTGTCTGAGATTTTTACATATCCTCACTCATGCCTTTGTAAATGTAATCCAAGCCTATTGTTTACATCTTTTTCAAACATCTGTGAAAATATTTTGTAGTTCTGGGTATTTAATAACGGTTTGTGATGATTAATTTGACAACATAATGAATCAGGTTAAAATAGTAATATCTTACAACGGTCGATTGGAGCAGTTACCCGACAGAAGTCAAAGGTTTGTTGGATCCGATAACCAGGCTCGAAACTGTTTGCAAAAGCTCGAAGACTAAAATTTGAAAACATATTATTAATAACAAAAAGCTTGGACTGAAACTAAATAGTCTTGGACGCTGTTTCAAAAGGCTCAGAAACTATTTGAAAAGGCTCAGAGATTCAAATTAGAAAAACCTAATATTCATAACAAAAAGCTCGGACAACAACTAAAAAGGCTTGGACTTTATAACAAAAGGCCTGGACACTGTTTCAAAAGGCTAGAAAAACCAAATCTCCATTGTCTTCTACACTAATTTTTCAACAAAATAAAACCCTAACCTAGTCCAGAACCATACTCAGATCCACAAATAAAACCTAATATACAAGTCTAACCAACACCCAACATCAAACATGCATATAAACTTATCAAGAAAAAAAAAATGACAACAAATTATAACTACTTACCACTATCAATCTGAGATGCTCGTCTTAACCGTTGAAAAAGGACCATAGTGCCACCGTTGGTTACTTCGCCGTCGATTTTCAGCGGATGTTTTCTCTCTCTAGTTTGTCTCTCTACGTTTGTAAATGAAAAAAAGTGACTGTGAAAGGGTATTTTTGTTTAGTGATCTAAATTGGTGTCTTTTTAAACATGAATTACTAATGTGAAACACCCACTCAAAAAATGCTATTTAATTTTTGAACCCTTTTTTCATACATGTATAGTTTGATAATTATTTTGATTGAAAAAAGTAATCGATTTTAATTTAGATTTCGTTTCATAAGTTATTTTTATTTTGTTATATATAACAATGTTTTTTTAAAGACATTTCATTGAACACATTTTCTGCTTATACTATACGAGCTAGTAAACAGTATGGTTCCAAAACTTATGCAAAGAAAGAGATGTTAGGGTTCGTCTTGTAAGCGTTTTTCAGTTGCTATTTTTTAAAAATAAAATTGAAAATGAAAGCAGTGTTTTTGGTTTCAGTTTCAAATTCTGAAAAAGCGTCTAGTAGCATATACTGAAAGCTGTATTTTGAAAATGAAAACGGAAAAAACGCTCTGATATGTTAACTGAAAAGTGAAAACTATCAAAAATTGAAATATCAATTTTTGCATTTTGTTTAATGTTATTACAATTATAAAAAAATTGATTAAATAATTAACAAATATAATTTTTGTATTGTAATTTTTAAATTAAACAAAAGTAACACATCACAAATTACTAAAAAAAAATCAAATAATCAGTTAATCAAAACTAAACTCTTAAATTATAAATAAGTATTATTTTAATAAATATAAATAACAGTAATAAAAAAAAAGAAAAAAAAAGAAAAAAAAAAGGAAACCAGATAGGTCAAGAAGAAGAAAAGAAGAAAAGAAGAAAAAGAAAGGAAGAAGATTGAAGAAGAAGATGAGGAAGAGGATCGAAGAAGGAAACAAATCGGAGAAGAAGAAGCATCGAAGAAGGAGAATAAGTGAATCAGAGATGGAGAAAAAGAGGATCGGAAAAAAAAGAGGTTCGGAGAAGAAGAAAAAGAGGATTAAAGAAGAAAAACGGTTCGTAGAAGAAGAAGAAGAGGATTGGAGAAGAAGAAGGTTCTGAGAAGAATAAGAAGAAGGTTTTGAGAAGAATAAGAAGAAGAGGATCAGAGAAGAGAATCAAAAAAGAAGAAGAAGAAAAAGTATTTTTTTTTTAAAAGTGAAAAAAACAAAAAACAAAAACAAAGAAAATATGTATTTTGTGTTTTTTAAATTTTTCACCGTTAACACTGATTTTGTTTTTCATTTTTTAAAAATTAAATAAAAAACGGTTAACGAATGTGAATTCAAAATTATTTTTGAAAAATAAAAACGAAAACGGACTGAAAAACAACTGTAGGACGGGAGCTTAGCTTTTGAAAACAATGAAATCCGGTCAATAAAACTATAAATGCAAACCAAACATAGTCATATCCTGGCTCTATAGGTTTATAGGTTGTGAAAACCGAAAATTAAGTGTAATAAGAAAAATGCTACGTTTAAAGTCACTAATGGTGTGGATAATTTTGGCATTCTTAAAGGCAGTGGCGGACCTAGACATATTAATCAAGTAGGGTATTTGAATAAATTAAAATCATAATTATATGAAAAAATACTGAAAAACTAAGATCTTAGTAAAATAGTTTTGATTTTAGATATAATCAAATAAATAAAATACTTATTCAGATGAATTAAATAATCTTACATTCAAAAAGAAATAAAAATATGAAAAAATATTAAAAAGTAAATAATAATAGCAAGAAAACAACATAAACAATGAAAAAAAATTAAAAGAATAAATTACAATATAATTTTATAATAAAAAATTTATTTTACATTTATAATGAATTTAATTTAAATTCATACAAAAATAATTTATTAATAACTGTTACTAGACATGTTTTTAACTTTTTTATTCTTCAAATTATTGGTAAATTATTGATTTATTGATTCTTAATAAATTAAAACTATTAAATAAAAAAATATTAAGGATAAAATAAAATGAATCATACTAATAGATCAACTATTTTAATCCAATAAAGTAAAATATGAGATTTTAGAGTTTATTGATCAGACGTTTAAAGTATGTCAAATTAAGACTATTAGAAATAATAATATATATTTTAATATTAAATAAAATTGAATTTAAGTAAACACAAATTAATGGTAGTTAAGAAATTGGTAATGATAGAATAAAGAAAATAAATAAAAAAGATGGTAAAATAATTAAGACATAAAAAAAAAAATCGGAAAAGATGAGAAAATAAATAAAACATAAAAAATTGAATTAAAGAAGTACCTAGATGAGACTTGAACCATACACCTTGAGCTTGAAAAGAAAGATCCACTACAACCTATAAGCTATTGATTAATGACTATTCTTAATAAATATTCATATATATATATATATATATATATTTTAAGTATATATATTTTAAGTTTATATTTTTGGTGTAGAAAATAAATGGGCATGTCAAGAAATTCTTTGAGCGGCAATAGAACCATCGTACTTATTGGCTACGAACAAATATGATGAAGTATAGTTTGTAAATATGGGGTGCTTGATGTGTGATTACAATTTACAATACAATTGTTAAGACAAGTTTTAGTCCTAGGAAAGCTAATATGTAGTGTTGTAAATGTGGACCGGCCCCGCCCAATTTGGTCCGGCACGCTACGCCCGTTTTAAAAAACAGAGAGGGTATGGTTTGCGCCGCGTCGGAGAGTGGGCTAGATCAGGTCTGGCATGGCACGGAGGCCTGCCTCTGACGAACCGTGCCGTCGTGCCGGACCGGACCGGACCGGCACACAGGCTAGGTCAGACGGGCCCCTCATATCGGGCCCACTTTTTTTTTTTTGGTTTTAGGAAAAATACATAATTACAAATTAAAATACTTAATATCAATTTAACAATTCAGTTATATATATATATATGTAATTTTCATTGCAATTTATTTATCTTCTTAATTAATTATTATGAAAAAATGAAAAAAAAATAATTTTTTCATTCCAATTGTTTTAGTTAGATATATTTATTAGATTAGATTGTTTTTGAAAATAAAATAATTCAAAAAATGAATAAAGATAAAGTATTACAAAAAATATAAAATAGATGAAGTTATGAAAATATGAAATGAAGAATTATTTATTTATTTCTAACTTACGGAATTCAGTATTACATATTTACATGATTGCCTTATTAAAAACTTTACCAAGAAAAACCTAGTGGGGTTAAAAACTTGATAAGGGAACAAGAGTGCAATCGTATTACAATTTAGTAATTTACAAGTAAATATATATGTATAAGTATAACATAGTTTTGGACCTGGTTACTATCGAAACCGGAAGCCTCATCAACATATAGATTGTTGAAATTTAGAATAAGTTCATTATCTACAGTTTGTTTTTGCAACCTCTTTTTAGCATGCTCCCAATCTCTAAGGCATATTAATACCCTCACCATCTCCGGAGATGAACAACTTCTTCTTGGTTCAATTATGCATCTACGGGTACTGAATGCTTGTTCTGAAGATACCGTAGACACGGGGATAACCAGTACGTCACATGCTAGTTGTGACAGAACCGGAAACCTGTAGGTATAGGTCTTTCACCATAACAACAAATCAAACTCTTTCTTGTCTTCGATATCATCGAACCGTGCTTCAAGGTACCTATTCAGTTCGGCATAAGAAGATGGGCCAGATCTTTGGTCTGAAGAAGTATTTGCTGATTTGTTCTTTTTTCGACGTTTGAGAATGCTCCAACATGTTTGCTTCGACTGTATCTCCGGTTCTGCTGATGGTTGGGTGTCAATGCCGTAAAACCTGCGCTCATAAATACGAAAAACTTCGAACAACTTGTTTCGAATGTTAGTAACTCGTTCTGAATAATCTATTACCAAATTAGTACCAATAAACTCAAGTAAAACTTCTAAACCAAATAATTTAACCCTTAAGGCATAAAGTAGAGGAATGTTAGCCTAATATTTTTTTCAACTTTATCTCCATGGCAACAATTGCAGTGCCTAAATAAACATCTTCCCTATAACTGTTTAACACTTCAGACATTTCCACTATTTGATGGATTGTTTGAGAAGATGTGGGGTAATAGACATCGTAAAGAGTTACAATGGCATTGAAAAAAATATATTTAAAAATTTGACAAAAACCCTTGCCACATACCAATCCTCTAACGTCATTGCTTGTGGATAGCTAAGTTCAGCCAGCTTCATGTCAGAAAAATCTATAATAGTTGTATCATATGGCAAACAATTTTACAGCATTAAGTAAGTAGAGTTCCACCTTACCGGTATGTCAGTCTGGAATCGTCGGCGCAGACCGTTTAATGTACAGTGTTTACGAAATTCTTAGAATCCAGAATTAGAATTGCCAATTCAAGAAATGGCATCTCCGATGCCATCTACATGGTCTCTTACTTGCTTCAAACCAGTCTGTACAACTACATTTATAATATGACATGCACACCGTCGATAAAAGAAATAACCTACATTTTGTGAGATATTTCTTTCAACAAACAATGCAATAGGGCTAGTATTTGCAGATGCATTGTCTAATGTAATAGAAAGGATGCAATTTGTGATTTCATATGTTTCTAAAATAGAAAGAATGACATTAAAAATATTTACAGCGGTATGTACAAAATCCATATGACGAAAACCAAGATTTTTTTTTGTTATCCTCCAATCTGAATTTAAGTAGTGTCCAGTGACACATAAATAGTCATGTTTGGAACATACGTTCAAAATATTGGAGGTTAATATAACAGAGACACTTAGATGCTGTAATTCAGCACTCAACTCACCTCTTTCGGTTTCAAACAATCTTATCAAATCGTTTCTAATGGTGGTTTTAGAAACAGTATCAAATTGGAGGTTTAATACATATATGACAAATTCTTGAAAAAAAAACATTGTCAGCAAAATTGATCGGTTGATCAGTTTATGCAATGAATTATGTTAAGCAATCTCTAGCGTGTGCGAGGTCGTACCGCCACATCGTAACGGACCCGGCTGGGGTGCCGTTGTAGTTGTGTTTGGGTTCTAGTGTATATCTATTGATAAGCTCATTTTTATTCTTTGCATCCCTTAGCATTTTGTATATTTTTACGTTTGTTTTCTTTGCAAATGCCATTTTTTTAATGTTCCAAATGGCTTATGCAGACCCTTTCCATTCTAGGGACGTCCTTGTACGAATTCGGGAGATTTCGGGGTAAAAAATGAAGATATTTACTGGTGGAGGAGCAATGATGCGGTACGCGTACCGTAATAGACCAAGATGCGAACCGCGTGTGTGTACCACATAAGTCATCAGAAGATCCATAGAATTTTCCACGTGGTACGCGTACCGCACCAGAAGAAATCTTGTATCCCACATGTGAACAGCAGAAGATATCAGAAGATGCATGGAAACTTTTCACACGGTATACGCACCGCATCAGAAGAAATCTCATACCGTACAATCGAATCGCATATCATCACAACATGTCTAAGAAAACAGTTACGTGGTACGTTATGTCAAGGCGTACTGTGTAAACCTGCTGTCACCTATCTCTTTGTTTTTCAAACCATTGATATGAAAGCTCGTGGACCCTCTTATCCCTGATTGGGTATGGTGAGAGGATATCTCTCAAAAGCCAATTGAGTGCCTTTAGGGCCCTTCTCTATAAATGGGTGTGAGTGGAAAATGGATAAAAAGGAAGATAGAGGAGAGATAAAGGGGATCTGAAAAAAAAATCTCACCATGCTTCTCTTCTTCTCCAATGACTTAGAGCTTTCTCTGGGCATCTTAGACCGAGTTGAAGAAGGATTTGGAGCTTGAAGGAGGTGTTTGGTAACACCAAGGAAACCATTGAAGCCCAAGCTTCACAAGAAAGAAATCTTCAACTTAGTTTATCTCTTTTACTCTCTTTCTTTTTGTTTCATTGTGTTTTCATGGCCTGTAGCTATTTCACTTCATTTATGGCTTATTTGTGTGATATGAGCTAAGCAAAGTTGTGCTAGAACAAGATGAAACTAAATCCTTGATGTATTTGTTAATGACTCTTTGATTTCTCTAAATGTGCTTATGTAGTTATATGGATGTTTTGAGTGCTTAAATCCTTTACTTGCTTGATCACTTTGTAATTGATCTAAGGTTGAATGCTATGAATCGAGAGGAGACGTATTTGACAATGCTTAGATAAACATTCACTATACATGTTAGTAAGTGCTAGAACCCTTAGGCTAGTGTATAAGGTTTGTGTGTATCCCACAATGCTTAACAGATTCATGTATATTGTTCGGAGTGCTTGAGAGAGATTTCAGTTATATATGGATGCTATAAGACATCGAGAGAGATTAGAGATTAGTTTAGGAGGTACGAAACTGTAACATATGCATGCACGATTGAGAGGTCAAGTGAGTTAAGTGCTTAATTAGAAGGGTGAGATGAATTCGAATTCTAACACGTTTTCCGTGTTGTGTTTGATATTCTATTGTGTTTTAGATTAATTGCCTTAGTATAAAATATTGGAAACTCATAAATTCGATTGTTCAAATAGTAAGCAAGCCTTTAAAATCCAATAACCATAACCGTTGTCCCTGTGGGAATGATCCTTATTTCGTCATTGTACTACCACTCCGACCTCATACTATTACAAGAATCAACACATATAGTTTAAAGCGATCAATTTTTGGCACCGTTGTCGGGGACTAATCGGAATTTGATATTGGAAATATTTGGTTTTGACAGCTTTTCGAATTTGGGAGGTTTTAGTGAATGTAATTGTTTGATCTTCAGTGATATCTTCAAGTTTTTAGTACACCGGTTTTTTTTTTTTTGAAAAAATTTAATTTCAAAATAGCTGAATAGAAATTTACAAATAACGACAAATTACTTTAATTAAAATAAACCAAATACTATGTGCACTCATATCTTCAACTATATATATATTTTGAAAGAACTATATCTCTTTATTAAAAAAAAACTTATAATAACCCCTAATTTTTATTATAAACCCTAATTAAATTATAAGTTTATAGTATTAAACTTTCTCATTATCATATAACAAAATAATGGAAAAAGAATTTTCAGATAACTCTGATCATACAGAGGTAGGTATTATTATACTTTTCTTTTTATCTTTCTTTTATGTCTAGTTATGAACTCTATCAAAAAACTTTTTTTTTTTAGAAATAGCTATAATTATCAATGAGGTTTCTTATGATTATTCTTCATTTTTTTTTAAGATATCTATGTATGTATAAGAGAATTCAAAATTGAAAATCTTTTGACCCAATATGCAATCTAGTTATAAGGCTTCTACATTCGAGACATTTTCAAAAGTAAATTGGATCATCATTACAAGAGGATTTGATATTAAAAATAATATGATTATATATATATATATATATATATATATATATATATATATATATACATATATAAAAAAATTAGGTGTGTTAATAATTTATGGGGGGTTTATAAAAAAAAGGACAATTACCAATTAGATCTTGAACATTTTTTTTTTAAATTACAAGTTGTTTACGACTTTCACAAAAGTGACTAAATTGGTCCTTATATTTTTCTCAAGTATCAAATTAGTACCTATAACTAATCCCGTCAGTCAACTTTTACTCATAAACAATATAATACTGACAAATGCATATTTTTTTTTTAACACGTGTATATTTTTTTAAATTTTATTTGTGAGTTTTGAATTTTGAATAATTTTAACAATAAGGTTTGTATAATATTAAACAAAAATTATATAAAAATGGTAAAAGACTGAGGAATGAATGGTAAATTTATAACTTTATTTATAAAATAAGGGTATAATTGACATTATCCTATTAAAATATTTATAATTTTTTTAGAAAATTTTAATTAAAAAAGATACAAATGACGTTTCATTAATAATATTTTTGGATTTTATTTTGTAATTATAGTAGTGAATTTAATACACAAAAGACAAAACAACTTTGCTATAATATGACGAATAAATGATATTTACATACTTTAACTAAATTTGTTAAACTGAACTGTTATATGTAACATTGTTAAATCGTTAGCAGGACCAATTTGGTCACTTCTAAAAGAGGTGGACTAATTTGACAGTTGGAAAAATATGATGACTAATTTGGTCTCTTTTGTAAAAGTCGTAAACAACTTGGAATTTAGACTAATTGGTAATTTCCCTAAATAAAATGTATTAAAATGAATCTATTCATTTCAACAATAGTACTATTGGTATTATGGTGAGTGTTTATAATAATGTTTATTTTTAAAATTTTAGACATGAGTGTACTTATAAAAATGGGTATATTAATTAGTTTTGTGAATGACAATATCTACACACACACATACATATACATATATATATATATATATATATATATATATATATATATATATATATATATATATATATAAGAGTAAAACTTATAAGTAACCAAAAAATTAGGAGGTTTATTGTTTTTACCCAAGATTAATATTTTTATTGTTTATACCAAAAAAATCCACTTTTTGGATAAAATTGCCCTTATTTTTTTATTGATTTTTATTTTTAAAGATTAATTTTCTTTATAATTTCTTCTTCTTCCCAGACCTCCATCTTCTTCTTCTATATTTTTTTTGTCATCGTGTTTTTAATTGTGTTAGACTTGGTGTGTTTAATTTGGTCTTGTCCTGGTGTATTTAATTGTGTTAGACTTTGTGTGTTTAATTTGGTCTTGCCTGGTGTGTTCAATTGATTTTCCATGGTGTATTTAATTTATTTGCACATAGTCTTGTCATAGTGTGTTTAATTGAGTTTAATTGAGTTTAATAGGTCTGTCTTAATGTGTTTAATTGTCTGCCCTAGTGTGCTTAATTGATGTCCTGGTGTGTTTAATTAGTTTACACCTTGTGTGTTTAATTAGTATGCGCCCTTGTGTGTTTAATTAGTCTGCGCCCTGGTGTATTTAATTGGCTTGCTCTGATATGTTTAATTAGATTGTCTTTGTGTGTTTAATTAGTGGTCTGATGTGTTTCAAGAAATCTAGAAAAATTTTCAGATTTTCTCATACCAAAAAAAATTACAAAATCTTTGAAGAGATCTGGATGGATTTTCAGATCTCTTCAAATAAAAAACTAAATAAAAAACTAAAAAACTAAAAACCTTTTAACAGATCTGGAGAAAAAAAATAACTTCATTTTTTAATCATAATCATCATCAAAAAAAAATTAGTTCATCATCAATCTCAAACATCTTCATCATCTATCTCAAACAACAATAGTACAACACCAATCTTCATCAAAAATACTTTTTTTTTAAATGATAAGAGTGGAAGAACATATCTGGAGAAACAAAAAATAATAATAATAATAATAAGAACAGATCTAAAGAAACATTGTCGAATCCGTGATAAGAGAAGCCAAACATGTGACAAACACCGCTGAATCTGTGACAAGCAAAACCAAATCCGAATTAAAGGGGTTTGAACACAAATAATTTTTGGGTTTCAACAAAAATGGTGTTGCTACAGAGATTTTGTTTCCAGCGACAATAGTTTCAAATATAAATGGGCTCTTTAAAGAGATGGATTTTTTTTTCAAGCTGAGACTGAAGAGAGGTATAATTTCAAATAAAAAAATGGATAAAAAATTCAACAAACCGTATCTGGTAGAGAGATAAAGCAGAAAGAAATTTGCAAAGAGAGACCGTTTCTGGTGGAGAGAGAGAAAGAAGAGACCGAAGAGAGATAAAGAAGGAAGAGAGAGAACGAAGAAAAAAAATGTTTATAATAGGAAAATGAGGGGCATTCTGTCTCCACAATCAATTATTGGGTAGAAACAATAAAAATACTAATCTCGAATAAAAACAATAAACTTTCTAATTTTTTTTTACTAAAAGGGGGTATTTCCTAGGAATGACAATGGGTCGTGTTCGAGCGGGTTTGGCAAAATCCAAATCCAAATCCAAATCCGTGACAATTTGTGTCATCCAAACCCTCCCACGAACACACGAAAATAAACTGGTTCGGGTTCGGGTTTCACTCGCGGGTTTGGAGGAAACCCAAACCCGTCCACGAACCCATGAAACAAGCAGATCCACGGGGTCAAACCCATGAACCTGAGAACCTGCCATTTTTTTTTTAAAATATTTCTATATTATTTAAATATATGAAAAATGTAATTTTAAAGACTATAAATGTTTAATATAGTGAAAATTTTAACTCATTTCAAGTATATTTCTTAGTTAAAATAAGAGTCATAGGAGACAAAGCGCGCACGCGCGCGCACACACACACACACACATATATATATATAAGGACATTGAATGTGAGACACTCATTTTACATATTTTGACTTGGCATGTATGAACTTGTCAAAGCTCTTTTATAAATGAGTTACTCACATTCAATGTCCTTATATAATTTAATCAGTGCGCACTTAGAATGAGTGAAATAATTACATTTTATTCTCTATATAGTTAAAAGTGTTTTTTATTGGAGTTTAGATTTATTATATTTTAAATCATAAATATTATATAATTTTTATTTAAACGGATTGCGGGTTCGCGGGTCACCAATGTGTTTATTTTCTCAATCCAAACCCACACCCAAACCTGCTGGGTTTTTACTATACGAGTTCGCAAGTTCGTGGGTCGTAATTTCGTCCCCCAAACCCGTTCCAAGCGGGTTGGGTTCGGACGGATCCCACGGGTTTGAGTTTTATTGCCACTATTTCTATTTCCTTTATGTATATAATTTATATGAACAACATAAAGTATTTCTGTGACTTTTAAATTGGAAAATAATTTTTACATGCTATCTCAAATATACTTTTTTTTTTCTGAAGTCCTTCAAATAAAATTTTAAAAAACACAAATACTGAGAACACTAGTTAAGATTTTAGTTTGTTAATCAAATATTTCCTTTGATTTTGTTTTCACCTAAACAATTTTCTAAATCTCAAAATTAATCTAGTTTGTTAAATGGTCTATATCAAGTATCAACTCAATCTTAATCTTTTGACTCATCTTCACTACTCTCTTGCCCAGGAACCAAAAGTCAATGGATTAATCTACTTCAACCATCTTTGGATGGTTAATTTAATTTCCTTATATGGTTTTGTAACTTTTGTGGGAGTTACATGACTAAAATATTTCAACCATCATGTAAATTTCGGAGTACAAATTAAGTTAGAATGAAGAAAGGAAGAATTATTAATCTTATCTTTTTATCGTTATCTAGTAAAAGGCATGTCCACAAGTGTAGCTATCAATCATGAAGCATCCAAACCAAAACAATGTAGTCCACATACTTGCAATTTGTGTGACTAGTTAAATTATGTGATGAAAAGGAAGTTTTGGTTTTCATCAGCTTGAAACTACTATTGACTCTTTGTTCATGATCACTGGTTGAGCACTTGCATTGTGAGTGAGAAATATTATTCTCAATTTCAGATATTTATCTTGTTTAATTACTAATTAAAATGCTTACAAAAGCTACAAAATTTCAAGAACTACTATTCTAGTGCAGGAGCGCGCAATGAGCTTAAATTGAAATCATATTTTTTTTTTTAAAAAAGAGAGATTGAAACTCTATTTGAATTTTATTAGTAATATACTAATATTACACTTCTCAATTATAATTCAAACATCATTCGTCAATTCCGCTAAACTAAATAGAAAGCAAATGATCGAATGAATGATGTGATATTAACCAACTCAACTGCCACATTAAAATGTTGGGATGTAATAGTTGAGAAGTGCAATACTACTCGATATTTTATTGGCTCAAATATGCCGGTTAGACTTTTAAATAACAATGTGTGATTTATAATACTTCTGGAATAACTTTTGATTCCTTCAAAAAGTACACCTAAGATGGGCTGGTAAAATAAAACTTTAACGATAAGGACTCGTTATTACCGATAAATGTAGCTCGATTATAAATGACATTCATTTGGTTGACAATATTCGTCTATTTTTTTTTTATTATTATTATTAAGTAAGAGGACGCATTCTTGCTTTGAAATGCTGCCAAACAAACCAATTTTCAGCTTTCCTTATAATCTGGAACGTTAGGTACAGATTTTTTTAGCTATCAAAATTTGAGTGATCATGATAAATGTGGTGGCTTTGGTTAGAAATTTCCAAGAACTAAAGCACTTAATTTTTCTGTGTAAATTACATTACCAATCACATTGATTTGGATGAAGCAAATATATATCTAATCTTCAACAATAACATCAAAGTTGAATAAATCTGAAAGGCAAACTATATTACCAAAAACTCACTATGCTTCCCGAAAGAAAGATATAGTTATACTTATGTTGGGTGTTTGAACAGTTGAACTTAGTATCAATTTTTTGGTGTACACAGATTCGAACTCGTTTAAAATTTATATCTTTAATTTTAGCAAATTCTACGTACGAAATTTCAATAAAAAGAGACCTGATACAAATAATTTTTTTTTTTTGATATACCATCCGCGGGTAAACCACATTGGGCGGTGGTTCCAAATCATGCTATATACTTGCATGTTAATTATTTATATATTAGAGAAAAGATTTTGAAAACAGAAATGAATAAAATTGTAAATGAATCAAGTAAAGTTGGGAAAGAAATAAACTAGTTTATTCAACAATTCTCACCCATTCCATTCCGATCCACTGGAATTTCCAAAAGGCATGCACAAATCGGATAATATCTCGAAAAAGATAAAAGGGGAAATTGAAAAAACAAAAAACGTTTTGCAAAGTACAAATAAAACAAACCGAGACGACCCATTTGACTAGGGAAAACATCAAATATAAATCATGATGAAATTCAAAGAGCTTAGAGTACGCCTGGTGGCTTAGCGGCAATGAAACTGATGCACTGCACTTGACGCTTGTTGTCGAATCCGATGATCCGGACGAATGCGTTCGGGTATTCCTTCTTGCACTCTTCCAGCTCCTTCACCACCTGAGACGCATCGGTGCATCCGAACATGGGCAGCTTCCACATGGTCCAGTAGCGTCCATCATAGTACCCTGGTGATGCGTGGTACTCACGGTACACGAAACCGTGCTACAATCAATAAACACACATTGTCAGCATATAATTGTTAAATCTGGTTCTGACAGATCAATAAATACCACTGGCAATGCTATTATTAAAATTAGGTTAAACCATAACTTTTAGTATTGCAATAGTAGAATTTAAAGAGTTTTAAAGATATGATAATAGATGGACAAGTAAATGTAATTAGCCTTGCTTTGGTAATTAAAATTAGGTTAAATATATGTTGTAATAGTAGAATTTAAAGATAGTCGTAAATGAGCGATATACAGTAAAATGGTAATAAAATGACCTCCAATTCGAATTCCAAGCAAGGAACCCATCCATTGCGAATAAGGTAGTCGATTTCCTTGATCAAAGCCTCGGTAGTGAGTGGTGGAAGGTAAGAGAGAGTCTCAAACTTCTTCAACCCAAGTGGAGGCCACACCTGAAGTACTCATCATCAAACGCAAAACAATTCAGTTCAATTCAATTAATGAAATGCAAACTAAATTCAAAACTCTTTGATTTACTAACCTTCATGCATTGAACTCTTCCACCATTGCTGGAGTGAGAAGTGATGTCAGAGTTGGTCTTCCTGGTAACTGGGAAAGCGGAGTTAGACTTGAGACCGGTGAAGGGTGCCACCATGCTGGCTTGGGCCGCGCTGGCCCTGTTCACGGTGGTGGCCACGGCGGTGGCTGATGAGATCAATGAGGAAGCCATTTCACTTGTATTGCTTCTTCTTCTTCTTTGCAAACTTTTGCTCTCTCTTAATAGATGTTTGTGGGGAACCAGGTGGTATATATAATGATAAAATGGGGTATCTCATGATCGTATGGCCACAAATTTATGAAGCAGATATCGAATAAGATTTGATCGTTGGATGGTGCAGGAGCCTAGAGGATTTATGACCACATGAAGCATGTAATGTTTTTGAAAGGTAGCCTTATCATTAAGCACCACAATGACTGTGCCACGTGGATGTAGATCGTTTATCTTATCCAATGTAGGACATGACTGTGTGATTCTCCTTCCTTTTAATCAACTTGATCGCTCATTCCCTTCTTTGTAATTTTCTCAAGTCTTTCATCAACAAAAATCAGGAGGTGCATGCTTCCAGCTTTGCCAAACATTTACGGTCCAATTGTATCATCAAATTAAGAACACCATAACAATTTAGGGCATGTTTATTGTCCTACAATGTATTGCATTTTAGAATTAAATTGTATTAGATAAGGTAATATAAGTGTTAAATTTTAGTGTTAATATAGTAAATTAGTAATGGGGTGGGTTTACATTGTATATAGTAAGTTTTTTTTTTCTTTTTCAAATCAATATTAATAAAATTATGTAAAATAATAAAAAATATAAAAAAAAATTAATTATAATATGATTTTGAAAATAATTAAATTAAATTATATAAATATAGTTATACACCACCAATCTACAATTCAATAAAATACATTACCAAACATAAAACTGTACAAAATTAATGCAGTCAAATCCAATCCAATTATATACATTATACAATACAGTAAGATGCAGAAAACTTGCCCTAAATGCCATGCTAAGTAGAACATCAGCATCTATATAGTTATGGATTTGAGTTAATTAACTTTGTATATATGTTTGTGAGGTTTTGTATGTCATAGTCTTATAGACTTATAGTTATCATATAATTAAGACTAGAATTAAGGTATGAAATTGCAGATATACACAAACGACGTTGGACACGAATAGTGAATTTTCTTATGAAATTCTGTCATCAGTAATATTGTAGCAACTCCTGATAATTATACAATTCGTGTTCTGTGTGGGCAAGAATTTTGAGCTAACTCCACTGGAAACATGTAAAGTGGCTCTCATTTATCCCAAGACTGAGAAGCTGCATGCAGAACCTACATTGTTTCTACCATTATATTATCCTTTTCAACACTTCTTCCATGTGCTTTTAAAATTCAAGGTTAAGAATTTAAGTGCTGATCAAGATCTTTAATTAACACTCAGCTAGAATTGATCAATTTTCAGCATGATTTGAATCATTATTATTATTTTTGTGCTGTCGGACATCTAATTAATTAATCATATACAAATATGAAATATCTGGTTTGCTTCTAATTATAATTTGATATCCTCTCGATTGTTTGCATATCCATCCATTAATAGGATAATAATAAATAAAAAACATTAATATCCGGTGTATGCTTCTTTTGAGAATGCTTTTTTTTTTTAAGCTTCTTTTGAGAACGTCACTGCTTTACCCTAGGAAATATAGTCTTCATTAATGTCGCTAAAGCAATCAGCTCATTCCTTTTATCTCACAATTTATCTATTTCTCCTCAGTCTCTCCCTCTTTTGGTTACGACTTTATCTCTAATCTCGCTATAAACAAATCTCATTTTTCTCTTTATTTCAATAACTAAAAGCTGGAATAATATCTTTCAAACAAAAAAAATCTGGAATAATAGCTTGGGCATTCAAAATCACTATTTTTTTTTAAGTAGTTTTTTTTCCCATTATTTTAAGAATTACACTATTACATTAATCAAAGGTTTTTGTGGAAAGGGGCATGACTTGAACCGCAACCTCGTAGTACACGTGTGAAGAGGTTTTACAATCGGATCAACATCATTTCGTCAGGTATTCAAAATCATTAGATCCAATATTCGGTTTAAAAACAATTTCATTGTGGAAAACTTGGACTTGCATTCATCTTACTAGATTGTATGGATGCACTCAGTTTTCAAGAGTTTTAGAGGTTGATCTTGCTTTTAAACTTCTTTTTGTTGTTTTAAACCATATATTTCTTTGATTAAAAAAATAATATTATCTTTGAAGTTGAAAACATGCATTGAGTAACGAAAATAACATTGTCAATTTTATTTTATCGTAAGCCATATCCTTGATTGTGATTAGCTAGCTATTTTCATGATCTATTTTCTTTCATCTTGAATTATTTTACTTTGACCTCATTTGATATTACTTTTGAAAAGTTGAAATCTGATTATTTAATAATTTTGATATAAAAAAAATTGGTAAAATTTACAAAAGTGATTATTTGAGAGTCTGAATTGATTTGACAGTAATTTTAAGAAACAAGTAGGGGTTACTTTTGTAAAATGATTATGATAGAATTTGTTGTCTGATTTAATAAATCTTTCTAAAGAATATTATTCATATTGACTTAACATAAATACAATATATCTTATGTTTAATATCTTATGATTCAATTTTATTTGTTTATCATTGATTAAATAAAAGATAAATTAAAATATTTTTTAAAACAATTTGTTCATCTTCTCAACTCAATTCCGGAATAAACATTCAAACTTAGAACTTAGAACAAACCCCTAAAACTCATCTTTTTCGTCATCTACTTTCTTCTTTACCATTTTTTTTTACCATCATAAACTCACCCAAAAATACAATCAGTAAAAATTATATATAAAAAAGTGATAAAAATTGAAGTGTTGTACATACTGGCATTCGTATGTCAAGTAAAAGAAATCAAAGAATATTGTAGTGAAAAGAAAATAAAGGAATAAAGGAAGAAGCATCCAATTTTTTATTTTTTATTTTTTATTTTTTAGACTTGGTGCTGTCAAACCCTAGAGTTTTCGGTTACCATTGGAGTTTGAGATTGAGAGGTATGAAAAGAAAATTCTTGCTTCTCTTGATAATTCAATTTTATATATGTTTTAGTCATTATGTAAAATCACAGTAATTAAAGATAAAATTTACTAAATACATGAATACTGTTTTTTAATCTATAACAATTTCAACATAATTAACCAAACATCTGTCTGATTAACTTCAAAACATATTATTTCTTCAACATAGTTATCCGTGATTATTTTTAAAGTTACAACAATACCAAATTGGCCCTTAATTATATTATATTTTTCTTTGAGTGTGAAGTGATGCTTCATCGTAACAAAATTAATATAAGAGAGACTTGTAAATAACCTTATGACATTTGATTAAATGTCAAATCAAACCCACTAGTTTGAACAATCAGTAAAAAAAAAACTACCATTAATTGACTTGAGTTAAATCAAATAGGACAATTAAATCCTCAATTATAAACCTAATAAAAAAGGAAAATTTAATACAACAAATTTACTAATAATAATAAAACCAATTTCTTAAAAAAATAAGAATTTTTATATCATTAAAAAAATCTATAAATTATATATAAATCAAATAATAGTTGATATAATAAACAAAAATTATGGAGAAGTTATGCACATTACCAAGATTAATATATGCCTTTGAACATCTCATCCATATATATATTTTTTATTTTAACATATATATATATATATATATATATATATATATATATATATTTAAATTAATGGTTTTATTGTTTTGTTATATTATATTTTTAAATATTTTATTTTTTATTTTTTACTTTCTAATTTATTTTCAGCATATTTTGGTTTTTTAAATTTCAATTATAGAAAAAAAAAATCATTTAAATGATCTTATTTCATTATATTTGACCAAAAGTCATAGTATTATTTACGATCCTCACTTAAAATAATAATCTAATAACAATATTGTTTAGTGATTTTTTTTTAAAAAACAAATCATGTTTTTCTACAAGAGATTGTTAATGCTATTGATTTGGATTTCATAATCAATAAGTTTGATTTTAAAAAAAATCACATAATACAATTTAATTAGTATTTAATTTTATTTGCATTTCATATTTCTTTAATAGTTTGTTATGACTTTTGTTTTTATTTTAAAAAATTTTATTGTACTTATTTAAAATATATATTTATGAGTAAGCATCGTTATATCCTTCTGATTAAATATATATATATATATATATAAAGGTCCTCATATTATCCATTTCCAGTAAAAAAAAAGTTATTCTAATCTAATCTGATGTTTAATTCCAATTTCGACCCTAAGTATAATCATGATAATTCAAACCAAAGAAACAAATAAAATTACTAGGTTTGGCTACACGTGTTTTAATTTATAGACATAATTATAATATTTGATTAGAAATTTATTTTGGTATAATAAAAAAAAACTATATACAAGTAAATAAGAGATTACAAATTATATAATTTTAAAAAAACATAATTCAATCATGCAGAAATAACTCCCATTATGCATTAACTTAGGGAGGCAATAACATTATTTACAATATTTTATTTTTGAAGAAAAAAAAATAATACAAATCCGTATACCTAATCGCAGAAGACATAAACACAAACATGTTAAAATGAAGTCTCATCTTGCATCCTCTCCCTGAACCTTTTGTGCATTGTTGCAACCTGCAACCACTGCATTTTTCAACTATGAAATCTTTTTGTTCTCTTTGTAGAAGAAAAAAAAATTAATAAAATAGCATCATTTATGCAATGTCAAGAACTCTGCATTAATCAAATCAAAAAGATTAAAAGGGACTGATGATCACTATTTCAATTTTTTTAGAAAGCAGGATTCTATTGCAAATATCAATGCAGCTTATCACTTGAGATATTTTATATGAACGTTGAAAAAAATAATGAAGTTTATCTTAATACCATTTCTTGGATTAGTTGAGAGATATTTTTTACCATAATACAAGCATATACATATTATGATGTGGAAATGGTGAGCAATGTCTATCTTTTTATTGGTGAGTTGCAGTAATATCACTGATTTAATAAGTTATGTTTAAAAGACATCTATTTCACTGAACTACCCATATTACCCTCAAATAGTCAATTTTTAATTCTCTTTGTACTTCCATCTCTACACTTTGATTACCGAAAGCAGTAACTACTCTCTCACTCTCCAAAAAACTTGTCTGAAAATCGAGAGGCGGGCAGATATCCAGTCTTAAGACTACAGAACGAGAGGAACTCTCTCTAAAAAGAAAAAATGGAGAGAGAAAGAGCAGATGGATCCTATCCCCTATATCGAAGACTAATTCCTATCTATTGTTCGTACTCAGCCTTGAGCCTTCTCCTCAGAGATCTGAAAGTGGAATTAGGGAATGAGTCGATGGATGGGGAAAGTCGCATGTTGATCCAACCCTATAGGATAGCCCAGTCTCAGGTAGTGAATGAACGAGATCTCTTATATGGCTTTGTAAGTGACTTTCTAATAGGAAGGCTACTACAAGGATCAATTCAGTGCTTTAGTAAAGTAGGCTACGGGTCGTATTCTTGAATTTGGAATGAAAAGATGAGTAATGATTCCTAGCACAAGACACAGAATAGGCATTCACAGAAATGTTCTAATATAGAGTAGAATCAAACATAGAAGAAATTAGTTGACAATAGTACAAAGATGGGCACCTAATTCCAATACAATAGGGGAAAGCGGTCAGTTGCAGAAGAGAAATCATAAGATCTTACCTTCATGCAACCCTTCAACCAGCGCAGAGGTGCAGGTTGATTGAAAGTTCCATCTTGTGGGATTTTCCTTAAGATCGACATAGACCAATCGTGCACGGATTTTACCCTGGAGGTGGTACTTCATTCGTTGTTGCTGGAGTCGAATCGAGGGATGGTCTTTTCAAGTAGAATCTTTCCCTCATGCTCTACTTTCTTCCTCCGACTCTTTTAGCCACTTCTACATCTGTCGTATTCGGGAGAGCTTGCTTCGTGTCGGAGCATTTAGCAATGCCAGCAGCCTGGTGAGGGCTGGCTGTTTGGGGACAGGTTAAGGCAGGGCCCGCTGGGCTTGCTTCTCTTGAGATTGGGTAAAGGAATCGGAAAGAGAAAGGGAAAGTGGATGGAGGGTGCGCGATGCAAAAAGAAAAGATGGCCCTTCCTTCCTAGCCACCCCTCTGTCCTGGCCACCTACCTACTCATGCTCATAGCTCGATCGGAGGTCAAGTGTGGTCCGACAGAAAAACAGAATTTTTTTCGTATCAAGTGATACGTGAATTGCTCAGTAGTGTTTCGCCACTACTGTAGCTGGCGAAAATAGCTTAATGGTAGAGCACATCAATGAAGGGATCGAAGAGATTATGGCAGATCATGTTCACCAAGAAATGACCCGAAATTGGATCTTGGTCTATTTGAGATTGTTCCTTTTAATCGTAATCAAAGATGTTTTCTTGTCTCTCGTTTCTTTTCTGAACAAATCGAAGAACCTAATGGATCGAACTCATCCTTGGCTGCTACGAAAAATGCCTTGCCTTGACGGGCTGAGCACCGGGTTTTATGGGAAGCTTGTGTTCGACCAAATTGGAGTCTAATCCCGGCATGTCTTCGTACAAAAAGGCAAAACTCTGAACCTTGTCCTTGAGGAAACTGGTGAATGCCTGCTTTTCTTTTTTCACAATCGCCGATCAGATGTTTAGGAATCGATTGCAGTGAGAAGCCTCTATTAGCCAATAAGCAAGAGTTCCGGTGCAGGAGTAAGAATCTTATCCAATCTGTCTATTAGTGGAATCCCCAAAAAGAAACATGGGCATTTACGTTAAGTATAACATAAGTGGGACTTAAGAACTTTTTAGTATCAATACAACACCCCTTTCATTTCGAGAGCCCTGCCCGGTTCATTGGGTTGTTGGCCTACCAAGAACTTGCCCGCAGCTCCTATGGCTTTTGACTTATTAGTGATTTTGTCCTACTTCGATAACTTCTTTCTTCAGCACCTGAGAATCTTCTGTACCTGTCTCTAATAATAGCACTAGCAAAAAGGATTGAGACCAACATGTCCCGCCCGAAGGCACAACTATGAGACCAACCTGGTTGTGATGTCATTGATCAAATCTTTGGATCTCCCTTCTAGAAAGAATAAGACGGAGAATGGCCCGTCTTCGTTGAAAAAATATCATTATCGGGAACCACCACCAGTAGTAGATCCTATAGAGCCGGTTTAAGCATCACTATAAGAAGTAGTTGATTCGGTTGATTAATGTGATCTAGTCGGTTGGGCACCCGGGTTTTGAAAGATCTACGCCTAAAGCCCAGTCCCTTCATCTCCATTTGTAGGGACCGGACTCGGAGACAAGATCGAGCCAAGGCTTTTCTAAAAGGATGGCCTAATAGGCTGTTCTTAGTCAAACCTGCTGGATACTGGATAAAGGGGTATAATGGGTGGGGATTAGCTATTAGGGGTATCTTTCCCATGCGTTTTTCTGTAGTGAGATTGACCATCGGGTCAGGTAGAGCCATATGGGCACGTTCAGGTCTCAAAGAGAAGGTTGGGAAGGTTTTTTTCGAGTTTACTTTCTCATAACAACTGGCTCAGAGCAAGGGGATTGATCTCTCTACTAGCCTAGTTCCTTTTCCCATGGGCAACATAGCGAGTAAGGTAGTTTAATATGATGATGGAATTGTCTTTAGTTCTTTACCATTCCCAGTAGATCCTTCTTATTCCTAAGAATTGAACAAAACAAGTTCACCTATACGATTAGTCGGAAGTCTAATCTACCTGATTATGACAAGACCTGGAAAGTCGATGTTATTCAGCACAGTATACTGTAAAAAACTCGAAAAGTAAATAAAAAGTCTTAGGCATTGCAAGAAAAAGGTTTGGACATTGTTTTAAAAAGCACGAACCATTGAAAAAAAGTCTCAGACACAATTTTAAAAAGCTCGGACCTTCGAAAAAAAGCTCAGAGCTTTGGAAAAAAAGCTCGGAGCTTTGGAAAAAAAAACTCGGACCTTTAAAAAAAACTCAGACACTACAAAGTTTAAGAAACCTAATATTCCTAAAGAAAAAGCTCAGACGTGTCACAAAAAGTCTCGGATTTTGTTCAAAAAAGCTCGGACATGTTTCAAAAAGTCTTAGAGATTCAAAGTTCAACAAACCCAATTTTTGTAAACAAAAAGCTAGGACGTGTTTCAAAAAAGCTCGGAGCTTTGAAAAAAAAGAGCTTGGAGCTGAAAAAAAAAAGAGCTCGGAGATTTGAAAAAAAAAAGCTCGGAGCATTGAAAAAAAAAAGCTTGGAAGTGTTTCAAAAAAGCTCAAATTTGGTTCAAAAAAGCTCTGAAATGTTTCTAGAAGTCTCGAAAATTCAGATATTCATCTTTGTCAACACACAACAAATCAAATAAAAAAAAGATCAGGAGCCACTGTCCCCGGCGAGCTGACCGGGCAGCTTGACCACCGCCAGCTCGGCGGGGAACTCGACCCTCAAATGGGTCTGCGTAGCGCCACTCTGTCACCGTTCGAATGATTGTCTGGGTTTCAACAAGACTTTCTCTCTCTAGTTAGGGATGACAATATGGCGGGTTCGGGGAAGGGTGACCTTCCTCACACCCCACCCGATTTTTTTTTTTTTGAAAACACATCCCCTCATAAACCCCCACGTTAGATGGAGCAGGTTAGGGCGGGGCGAGGTACAACGGGGAGTGCTTTCCCCATCCCCACCCATTTACCCAATTTATATTTATTTTATTTATTAAAATTACAAATATATAACCATTGAATATGATAAAATATATAAAGTAGTAAATATTTTGATGAAACAATTAAAAAAACATCTCATAAACATAATTCTCACAAGTAAATTCAATCATTCTCAAACATATACATAAAGTATGAAGTCAAAATGTTCAAAATTCATAGCGTTAATCATCTAATAGTTGCATCTATTTCTCTTGTTCTCTCTTCGTAATATCAACTTTATATGGCATCTCCTCAAGATGTTGACACCCACTCACATGGTTCCTGCAACATTATGAACCAAAAAAAAAATTGTATTCAATCTGATTTGAATATCAATAACTTAATTTGATATATTTACCTAATTAAAATCTGGTTCTTCAAGACATGTGGAACGCTCAGTTGTAGTAGAAGAACATGAAGCTAATCATAAGATAAAAAAACTTACTGTATTTGAGGTTGAAGCTTTAATGGTGAACTTTGAGTTGTTTGAGGAATAAACACTTAGAGTTGCAGTTAGCGGTTAGGGTTTTTTAATAGTATTTTGTATTGTCACTTTATGTTAAATAACGTCAAAGAAATGTAAAGTTAGGGTTAATGTATATATATATATATATATATATATTTCCTTTTTTTTAGATATATTTATTTTCTTTGAAACTACGTAGTTTAACTAAATATTATTTTAAGCAGGGCAGGGTGGGGAGCATAAAACTCATCCCCGCCCCATACATATTGCGGGTTAGAAAATCTATCCTCATCCCCGCCCTATCTCCACTAAATTGAAACCCATCCCCACCCTAAAAGTGCAGATCCCCGCAAGGCCTTGTCCCTGTGGGTAATTTTGTCATCCCTATCTCTACTTCACAATTCAGTCACTGTAAAATGAATGAAAGAGGGATGCCAAACAATGAAACCAATCACGACTATTTTTCTTTCTTGCTCCCGCCGATTAGATAAGAAGAATAAAAACGAAAGCGAAATCACACTCTTTCAATCCATTCTCTCTTCTTATGTTGATATATGTCAATTTTTACTCTCTTTTTTTATAAAAATTGAAGCATATTGAATGTGTTGTTTTTTCAATTCAAACCAACCAGCCTCTTCCGAAATTGCTATTTCTTTTTACCGAATATAATTAGTAATATCTTTTATTTAATTATTTCCAAAAATCATTTTGACTTAAAATAATAAATGTTTCTAAGTTTTTTTTAGTACAAGTTCGACTCTCCTTTTTTTACTCCTAAATATCATTTATACTCCTTTAATATATATATATATATATCAATTTTTCCATATTATAATAAATAATGAATGAAATAAAAACGTTTTTCTTTTTTAAAAGTCAAAAGGATATTTGGAAAAGATTATATGAGAGATAACAAATTATATTTGGTAAAAAGATAAGGGTTATTTGGAAAGGGAATGTTTGGTTTGAGTAGTAAATAAGGTGAAAAACAAATAATTTATTATGGCTCCAATTTTTATGGCAAAAAGCAAATGGTTGACGTGTGTCAAGATAAGAAGAGAGAGTGGGTTGTTAGAGTGTATAAAGCATCACTCGTTCTCTTTACTGCTTTCTTCTTATTCTCATTGTTATCCTCGATCCTTTTGATTCCATCTACTAGCTACTCATTAATTAAACTTTTAAATTAGCAAAATATAAATCTCAAGAAATTAAATGGTCCACAGTAACAAGAATGAAAGTGAGGAGTCTTTAGGTTTTCACTAAACCTTAGAGTGGGAGTCTACATTTCGTTTAGTTTCCACTATTACTACATTTGGTCATTTCTAGTGCTTTAGAACGAGTTCTGAGGAGATTGCAAGGTTATGTGCTAACGTGACACTACTGGAGAATGAAGGGTTGGTGTGATGGTTGTAGGTGGACTTGTAGAAGGTTGGGTTGCGAAGGTTGGTCCTCAGTCTGATGGGCAAGGTTTTGAGGAAAAAAAAGGTGAATGGAGAAGTCTTTATAAGGCTGATATAGAGATTTTGGAAGGTGAGGGAGGGTGTTGAGATTGAGATGATTTCTAATAATATTTTCGCTTACCATTTCAATAGTGTGGATGATTGATCTCATGTCCCGGCTGGTGGGCCATGGAAGTTCGAGGGTGCTCTAATTGTCTTAGAGGAGCCGTTTAGGAAAGGTAATGTTGGGAATAAGAATTTCACTTATTTTAGTTTTGGATGCAAATCCATAAGGTGCCACTATTGTGCATGATGAAGGAAATCAAATGGTTTTTAGGAGAAATGATCGACGAAGTGAAGGAGGTTGAGATGGGAAACACATGGGACTATTCAGAAAAGTTCTTAAGAGTTTGGGTGAGGATAGACGTTACGATACCGCTATAACGGTTTTTACGTGTATATATGATGGGCAACGGTGATGTGTCTGTCATGTTGCTACATTATGAATGGATCCCGAATCACTATTTTCGGTGTGAACGATTAAGCCATTCGACTATAGGGTGCTCTGAAGTTGTGGGTGATATGGATGGGAGTGGCAGATCTATCTTTTAGACCTTGGTTGAAGGCCACATCACCATAACGTTGGCATAGTCATATGAGACAAACCTCAGGGATCCCTAGCCGGTCAAGGGTGGTGAATTCTAGAGAACATTCTAGGCAACCAACGGTTACAACGAGGTTTAGTGCAATTATTAGCAAGATAGGTAAAGTCAATTTTGTGAAGAATAATGATTAGCTTGATTGGGTGAGTATTTTGGGCATAGAACCGGTGTGGTGATCAATGGAGATGTAACAGATAGGGTTTTATCTTTAAAAGTAAGCGGGCCGATGGAGTGAAGCTCGGAGATGGGCCAACTTTGGTAAGGCCTGTTAAATCAATTTTATATAATAAGGGAAGGATAAAGATGGACCTCATCTATTGGTATCTGATGGACCAACAGAGGGAGGTAATAATAAGGCTATTATTGATGTTGGGTTGGCTTGTTTCGAACTTGGGCCTATGTTGGTGGATCCTTTGGTGAATTTGCCAGAACAGGTTAACTTTATCAAAAGTACAATTAGTCATGTTGGGGAAAACGACCTGGTAAAGGGAATTAAGGGTAGGGATTTGGGAGAGAGAAAAGTTACACCATATGATGGGGGAACAAGGCATTAGAAGCATCGTGCTCGTGATAGGGTTAAGGTCAGTCTGGTTTGAGAGATGGGTCAGAGGTTGGGAATACGAGTTGCAGCAACTAGCGATGCTTATGAGAAAGTGTGCATGGAAAAGGTTGAAGCTAAGAAAAGTAGAGATGATAATGAGGGTGTGGTTTCGAACACTCAGATATCGATGATCAGAGATAGTTCGGCTGACCAGAAGCAATGAGGATATTAGTATGGAATGCTCGGGAACTCTAGGGTCCTCCGACGGTCCGTGTCTTGCAGCGATTGGTGTGAGAGATGGATCATTTTGTAGTGATTAATGGAAACTAAAGAAAATACTTAGTTGATGGAGTCTGTTCATGTAAAATTGGATTTCATGTGTAAATTGGCGGTTGAGTCTAATAGGCATAATGGAGGTCTATGTTTGTTGTGGTCTGACAGAGTGTTTTTTGATTTGTTGTCTCACTCACAGTGTCATATTGATATCAAAGTTCCCTCACACGTTAATAAAGTTTAGAGACTAACTGGGTTATATGGTAGTCCGGTATCCGATCAACACTGTCATTCTTGGACGCTTATTCAGCGGTTGCATGGTATGTTTGATTATCTATGGTAGTATGTAAGGGACATTAATGAAATCCTATGGTATGAGGAAAAACAAGAGGGCCAACTTCAAACGAGGCGTTTGAATGAGGGTTTATGTGGGCTTTGGCTTCTTATGGGTTGGAATATATGGAGCACAGTGGTCTGGTTTTCACATGGTGCCGTAGGCAAGATAGGGAGGCAGTGAGTGTCTGAATTATGGTGTGAGAAACAATGAGTGACAAAGATTGTTTTTGAATTCCAGTGAAGCATTTGGATTACTGTCATTCTGACCATGGGCCGATTTCGGTGGATATTTTTTAGTATTCCCAACGGGTTGATGAAAGGAGGGGTAGGCAAGGCAGCCATTTTCATTTCGAATCATGTTGGGCGGTGAGGAAGGATTGTTGTCATTTGGTTTAGCTATCTAGGAAGCATAAATGTCAAAACGTGGTTAAGCGCTAACTTAAGTGAAAAGACAAGCTAGCGGACCCTGTCTCTCCTGAAGACAAGCTATGTGCAGAACCTTTCCTCAAGCGCCCACTTTTGGTGGTTAAGCGCTGAGGCGCACAAGCGAGCTTAAGCATGATTTTTTGTTTTGGTGGTCAGTTTAATCTTTTTGTGTGGTTTTGATAAGAATAAAGGGTGGGTTTTTGGATATTATGGTCTTTTTGTGTGGTTTTGATAAAAAAAAAGGTTTTACGACTTATTTTCACAACAAAAACAATCGACATTCATCTCCTCTCCAGCTCTCCTCAGGCATCTCCGATCTCATCCAAGATTCTCTCCTCATCTTCCAAGTTCTAAGAGACACCTAAAGGAAGGCTCCTCCACAAAGAGTTGGAGAATTTCAAGTTCCTCTTTATCATTCAAGTTAACAAGTAACTTTTAACCTTTTTTTTATTCCGAAATTAATCTTACTTTTCTTTTCTACAATTCTACCTCTTTTCAACTTCTAAATCCCCAAATATAAGGCGTTATGCTGTCGATTTTTTTTAAGGTATGATTTTTTGAATCAATTGTTTTTTAAGATTAGTATTATGCCATTAATTATGTTGAACATGATGTATGAGGTTAATTATGTTATGTACTTATGCAAAAAAAAACAGTAGAAGTTCTGTGCGACATATTAGGGAGGATAAAGGTCACGGTTTTGAATTGGGTGTTTGTTGAAGGAATCAATAAAGTGAAAAGAGGAATTTTAAATTTGGTTTGGTGAATTGATTGGGCGATTGGTCATCGGTCATCACTGCATTGGTTTGATGAATTGATTTGGTCAATTGTTCATTTATTATTATAAATAGTCTGTAACAGCATTACAAAACATTACGAAATTAATTGTGATTCTTTCTTTCTCGATTCTGCAAATCATAGACCCAACTCATCAAAAATACAATTAAAATGTCATGAAACTGTGAAGTATGAATCTATGAAGTATGTCATGAATGTTAATTTTATTCTTTGTGTTAACTGTGAATTTGTGATTATATGTGATACCGTGATAAGTCTAAATGTCGGCAAACCAAACATCGAACTCGACCCAAAAGAAGGATCCCACCTTGTGTTATTTTACATGCCCTAACGGTTCTAATGACAAAAATACCATAAATGCATTTTTTTTTTGTGGTAAAGAGTCGAAAGGTGAAATATTCCGTGCCAAACAACATTTAGCCGGGGCTTCTAGCAATGTCACACATTGTCGTAAAGTTCCAGAACCTGTAAAGGAGGAAATCGAAAGTTATATGTTGAAGAAAAAGTATGATAAAGGTGAAATTTGGCAGTAAATTATGATGATGATATCATTGGCATTAGTGTAGGTGGTGATGATGATGATTTGGCGATGATTTCTAATCAGAAACGGCCAATGTCATCACTTGGTAGGAATAGGAATGAGAGTGGCAATGGAAGCAATAATGAAATAGTTTTAAAAAGCCAAAACAAAAGAGTCCACTTGATTTGTATTACAAGACCGCAAACAAAGTTGGGTGAAACAAAAGTTGGTAAAGAGGAATTAAGAGACCGTGTTTGTAAGACTTTTGCTATATGGATGTACGATACAAGTATCCCATTCAATGTTGTGAAGTACCCTAGCTTTAAACCATTTTGTGAGGCACTTGGACAATATGGTCCGGGTGTCACCACTTTCTTTTCATGAAGTTAGGGTTCCACTTTTGAAGAAAAAGGTAGAACTCACCCGTGAAGCATTGAAGGTGCATGACGATGAATGGAAGGCTTATGGATGTTCTATTCTATTGGATATGAAGGACCGAAGAGAAAGGACATTAATTAATTTCCTAGTCAATAGTCAGAGAGAAAGTGTATTTGTTAAGTCTGTTGATGCTTCGGCTTATGCTAAGACTTGTGAGAAGATGTTTGAGCCATTGAGCCAATTTGTAAAAAAGACTGGTGTAAGCAATGTGGTTCAAGTTGTCACCGATAGTGTTTCAAATGTTTTAGTAGGTATTTATTTATAAATTGTAATATATAGTTTATCGAGATTTTAAGATTTTAAGATTTTAGTCCCTCTATTTTACGTTTATCTGGGTTTGGTCAACTAGTTTTTAAAATTAATTAGTTTAGACCTTCTATTAGGAATTCCATGAAAACAAACAGAATATCATTGTCAGAGTGTATAATGACCAAAATACCGTTAATGAAGGTTTCTAATGAAGGGCAGTATGGTAATTTTATATTTAATTAAATAAGAAATGAAAATTAAACCTTTTTTAGTTAAAATTTAAAAACAGAAATTAAAAAATAAAAAAGAATTTAAAATAAAAACATTTTTTAAACTACAGGCAGACCCAAATCATATCCAAACCGGATCATCAAATCCATACCCAGATCATCAAATCCAAACCTAGCAAACCCAGATAATCAAATCCAGATTAAAACTAAACCCAAGTCATCAAATCCAAACTTGGTAAAAAATTAAAAATTAAAACTTTGGATTCGGTAGATGGAGACCAAATAAAATATAGAAAAACATATCTTGAATCTTCCCAAGACTGCCACCTCAAACCCTAATCACCATCCCCATCCTCAACCAACAACAAAAAAAAAAAAAAAAAGCTTATGAGTCTGGTGGAGATCCATTGATTTCCACCAGATCCATTTCTGGATCTCGAAACCTGTTGAATCCAATCACATCGGCCCCACCTTTTTCCGTTTTCCATCTTCATCTCACTCAAACAACCAACCACAAACACAAACCATTTGGTCCAATCTCTATCTCCAAACACAAAACCTAAAAAAAGAAAAAGGAAAAAATTCAGCCACCACCCATTGAATCGACTGCAAACCATATCCGAACACATTTTATCAATTATATTCCACAAAAAACAAAATCAGAAAAAACCAACAGATCTACTCCTTTTTCAATCAAATTCAACACCAAAAGAAAAAAAAATCTTTCTCTAATAAGAACCCCAGCAAGGCACTGGTGATTTCACTAATGTCGATTTGGTCATTGAAGGACTGTGCTTCGTTGAGTTAAAATAAGATTCGGCTAGCTGGGCGGTGGTGACGAGGCTAGAGAGAAGGGAGTGGCGGATGAGGGTTGATTGATGATGGAATGTAATAGACAAAGAATATGTTTTGAGTGAAAATAGAGGGATTTGGTGGTGGTGGTGGTGGCGGCGGCGGTGGTGGAAGAGAGGAAGAGAGAGAGAGCATGCGGGTCCGAAATGAAAACCGACGATCGATCAACACCGATCGAACGAACAATGATTGATCGAACCAACAACGACCGATCTGAGCTTGGGTCGCTCGATCTGGACCAGTGTGATGATGTTTATGGGTTTTGTGGTGATTATGGTGGATGATTGAGGTTTGAGGTTGATGATAATGGTGGTTTCTGGGTTCATTTGTGTTTGAGTTAATGATGGGGTTTGATGGAGATGAATGAAGAAGAATATATGGATGTGGGAGATGATGATTCAGGTCGATGATGATGTTTTGTTTAGGGTTTATTTTAATTTTAAATTTAATTTGTTTTGTTTTTTAATTATTTTCAATATTAATTTTTTAATTTTTTTACATTATTAAGTTCCAAATTTACCCTTCTTCCAGACCAGTTTTTAGAAGCATTCGTCAAATTTTCCATAATGCCCTTATTGACCTAACGGAAGTCAACAAAAATCTAACGGAATTGAACGGAAGGACTTGAATTCTTGAATACTTGAATATATATTGTCAGAGATCTACAAGAGTAAACTTAGTAATTCCAAAAACTAGTAGACTAAACCCAGATTAACGCTAACTAGAGATACTAAAATCATAATAACCCATAGTTTATACTTTTTACTTAAATTATTGGTTATGAAATGCTAACATACTAACATTTTTTTTATCTTGATAGCAAAATATGAAAACTTGTTTTGGACCCCATGCGTTGCACATTGATGGGATCTAATATTATAAGATATTTTCAAGCTGAATAGAATGAAGTAAACATTTAAGTGGGCTGTTATGGTTAATAGTTACATCTCTGGCTACTCTGGTGTGGTAAACAAGTTAAGGAAGTACACAAACATGAAGGAATTCCTAAGGCAAGCAAAAACAAGATTTGCAACCGCCTTTATAACGTTGTCTAGAATTTATAGCCAAAAGACCAATCTCAGAAAGATGTTTACTTCCGATGAATAGGCACAAAAGCAATTCGATAAGGAAACGGTAATTAAAAAAATTATGGAAATTATTTTAATGCTTTCATTTTGGAACAATATAGTGTTTCCCTTAATATAATCGTGTTGGGGTTTATGCCCTAAACATGTAACTTGTAACTTGTAACTTGTAACTTGTAAATGGATTTAAGAAATAAAAAAAAAATCAATTCATTCTTGTTGTGTTGTTTATTTTATAACTTATGCATATTCAACATCTAAGATTGTCGGATGTAATCTCGAACTATGTATATGAGTGTCATATACGGATAGATATAGTAAGAGATGTGCAATCTAAAGAGTCCATAGATAGCAACTAAAGTTGGGTACTTTATTTGTGGCTAATCAATAGCTACGATCCATTCCATAATGTACGATGATTTTATCCTGAATCATTCATATGAGATATGGGAATGAAGGCACCTTGTATGATGTGATCATATAGGACTGGGCCAAGATCTATATGAATCTCTCACCAAGATCCGTTTACCGATGAGATTTATATATATCAACTAATGATTGTTATATGTGGGTGATCTTAATCATGGGTGTCTTATAGACTATTTCAGGTTAGATCGTGGTATTTGATATACCATGAGTAAGGTCATATGCATTTTCTGATCAATATACTCTGTATTTTGGGATTATGGTTTGGCTTGTGGCTGGGAAGGTTTGTGCACAATAGTGGAATCCACTCATTCTTGTGAAAAGTAGATGGTAGTTCCCTTAAGGGTTGATTTGGGGCTTGGACAATATGAGCGCTCTCCTAATTCCGTGAGAAAATAGAATTTATTATCCATTAGAGAATTAATGGTACTTAAAGGATATATGTAATTAGAGGGGTATAACGAACATTATGACCCAGCTCTAATTATGAATTACTGTGGAGGATCACACCAT
This sequence comes from Dipteronia dyeriana, assembly GCA_032871835.1. Classification (NCBI taxonomy): domain Eukaryota; kingdom Viridiplantae; phylum Streptophyta; class Magnoliopsida; order Sapindales; family Sapindaceae; genus Dipteronia; species Dipteronia dyeriana. The sequence goes on from CM065298.1 coordinate 34,890,283, forward strand.
GTGTAATAGCTATATCGATGGATACCGAGTTGTATCGATCTGTGTAAAAGCGCCTGCAATTGAGAGAGTGCGGCTTCGAATTTTTAGTGGAATAACACTGAAGTTAATAATCAAGGAATATTAATTAAAGAGTTTAATTAATGATTCCCAAGATTATTGGAGCTCAAAATAATGTGGGTTCATTAGGTCCCCTTGCTAGCCTGGTCGATTTAGGTAACAAGGGTTACGGTTAATTAATTGGATTGTCCAATTAATTGTGTTACAAAAGTGACACGTGTCAGGAGTTGATTGAGTAATTAGATTATTCAATTGATTAAAATGACAATTATGACAATTAAATAATAAGATTATTTAATAGTGTAATTAGTCATGAATGGAGGGTTTCAATTGTTATTTATTTTTGAATGATGAGATAATATGATTATCTCATTTATTAAATAAAATAAATTACATATATTTGAATTTGAATTGTTTAAATTTATATATATATATATATATATATATATATATATATATATATATATATATATATATATATATATATATATATATATATATATATATATATATATAATATCTTATTTGATAAATAAGATATAGATTTTATTTAAATATTATATATATGATATATATTATTTTTTTAAAAAGCAAGTGTGCGTGAGGACGCACAACATATATATATATGTATTGACAAAAAAAATAAAGAGAAGTGGTTGTGTGTGCAAGAGTTGCACATTGAAACATACATATTTTTTTCTTCTTCTTTTGTGCTTCGTGCACAGTAAACATAAACATAAACATATATATATATATTGTTTCATTTTTTTTGTGTTTTTGAAACACATAGATGAAAGAGTTTCTTCATTCGTTTTTCTCTACATCCTCCATTCTAAGTTCCTGAGATCGTGACGCGCTCACACGCAGTTACCAGTCCCAGGAATAGCTAGGAAGATTAGTGGTATAGACTAGAAGCATATAGAAAAGTGAAGGAACCTTCAAACGTTGGGAAGCTTCTTAATCTTCTTCTTATTATTGATTAAAATTTCCTGTATCTACATATATATCTTATTAGTGTAATGATTTTTATATGTATTTGTTCCAAAAATAATTACGATTCCAAGTTCATTGGTCCCAAATACAGATTACGATATGTATAAAATTTTAAAACTCATTTCCATTGCACTATCGGTGAACGGGGTTCCAACAAATCGGTCCTCTTGTGAAAGTGTTTCGATTGGTGGATGGTGAGAGGAAGCCTCCAATGGGTTATATTTATGAAGCTATGGATAGAGTCAACAAAGTCATTGCTAAATCTTTTGAGGGCAATGAAAGCAAATATGAAGATATATTCAAGTTGATTGATGCTAGATGGAGTATTCAACTTCATCGTTGTAAGTTCCTTAATTGTTGATTGGCTTATTTCGATTGACAAACCACAATTGGGGATTAACTTGTAAGGGTAGATTAGGCATTATTGCTCGTGATCAAGCTTCAATGGCATCATTAAACTCAGGAGCACTTCGAAGGTATCGCTTAGCACCTTGCTTAACTCTTTGAAAAGATTTAGTTGCACACACACACACACACACACACACACACTTCATTCTCATTCTTGCTTGTTTATTGCACTGTGCCTTATTGCTTTTTTGTGTGAATTTAATTGTGTGCTTAGTATGTTAGTTTTTCTTTTTGGCATCCCCATACAGGGTGGTGCGCAGGTAATTGTACGGGTAGGCTACCCGTGTATCAGGGTCTGATGACTCTCTCTGTGCGCAGGCACATCCGTTGGTATAGCGTTAGTCTATACGAGTAAGTGTGTGGGTAGACACCCGTGCAATGGGTTTGGAAGGTTTTTCAGAGTCCCAGAGTGCAGGCACAACCGTGGGTAGTGCGCAGATCCTACTCGTGCACTGCACTGTCCCAATTATACCTAGATCTCTGAAATTAAAATCCCCAAGTAAGAGATAGATCAAAGAACCCATTTTTATTCAACCAAACTCTATCCCATAAGCATCTAGCATCATCTTTCCATCTTCAAGCATGGGTCTTCATGTTTTTCTTGACTAGATAATCTCTACATGTCCTAGAATCTTTTGTTTAACTCTTATAACATGTTTGCGTAGATTTAGGGTTTATTGTTGATTAAATGCACGTCTTTAAGTTTAATTGCATTTATAGCATGCTTGGGTTGTTGTTTGCTGGTTGAAATTTGTGTTTTGTGATAGCTAGGGTTTATGACCATTTTGCCCTGCTAGCTAAATCTATTTACATTTGCATTTTGATAATTGATATCTAGGATTTTGCATTCATCGCCATCTTTAATTCCTATATAAGCTTAAATATGTTGACCTATCATTTTTACGTATTGAAAATTTCCATATATTCACATAGGTTGCATATTCTCTTCATAGCTGTTAATCTTTGTGACTAAGTATTTAGTGCACAAGCTTATTGGTCCAAGATCACTATAATAGGCCCGTTGGGTAAAGTTAAAGGGTTAGTAACTGGATGGTGTGATAGGAGGTCAACCTAGATTTCAAACTTTCATTCAACTTGTGGATTGTATGTGGCTAAGTGGTTAGCCCGTGAGTTTTGCCCAGTTATAGGGTTTCTCACGTAAATCAAATACTTGTGTATTTATTGTCTTATGTTTGATTGAATGTTTGATTGAATGCTTGATAACATAAGGTAGTTTCATGAATATTAATTAATCGAAAAATTGGTAATTGATTTGATTAAAACCTATTTACCCCCCCCCCCCCCCCCCCCCTCTTTAGGTTTATTAGACACATATTTTAAGGGGAATTTCAATTGGTATTAGAGTTGGTGCCTAGACATACTTAGGTGATCCATGTTTTGTGTATGTCTTGCACTTTGCATTTTGTTTGTTGCATTGAATTTGCACTCATCTCATTCTTAAACCTCAAACAATATGAGTGGGAACGGTGAAGCAACTGAGGGAGCTTCGAGCACAAGACCTCCCTTGCTCACGAGAATGAACAATGCATTTTGGAAAGGCAAGATGAAGTTCTTCCTTTTCCAAATAGATGACTGAGCATGGATGGCAATTGAAGATGGCTACTCTCCTCTAACAATGACCACCGAAGAATGAGATGAAGTTCCCAAACCTAAATCTCAATGGAGTACAAAAGAATTTTAAGCATCCAAGTGGAACAACAAGGCCATGTACGCCATCCTCTGTGTCATGGACGACAATCAATACAAGTTGATCCAAACCATAAGGAATGCAAATAAGGTGTGGGAGATTCTATAAATGGCTCATAAAGGAACCAAAGTAGTCAAGGACTCCAAGCTTCAAGTCTTTTAAATGCAATTTGGGACTATTAGGATGGATGAGCGTGAATGCTTCACTGACTTTTAACTGAAGTTGATGGACATAGTTAATCAAAGTCATCAACTTGGTGACCCCTATTTGGAAAGAAGAATCAAACAAAAGATTATGAGGTTGTTTCCATCAAGATTTGAATCAAAGGTGATGGCACTTGAGGAGAACAGTGATTGTAAGAATATAAAGCCTAGCGAGGTTATTGGAAGAATTCTAGCTTATAAGTCTGGGTGGACTTCCACACCTACACCTCTAAAGAAGCAAAAGAGTATTGTATTGAAGACCTCCAAGGTTGAAGAGGAGAATAAAGACTCAGATGAGGAGATGGCCCTCATGGTCAAAAGATTCAAGAAACATATGAGTTTGATAAGAAAAGATTTAGGTCCAAGGGAAAGGAAGTGAAGAAGAAGACTTCTTTCAAGAAGGAGGAAAAATACAAGAGAATGACTCCAAGAAAAGCATTTGATGCTATGAATGTAGTGGCTTTGGTCACATTACTCTAGAGTGTGCCAATCTGAAGAAGAATAAGAAGAAGAATAAGAAGAAAGGAAAGGCCATGGTGGATACTTGGAGTGATAGTGAAGACCTAGAAGGGGAAGAAAAGTCTATGGATGATGAAGATCGAGTTGCCAACTTCATTACCTTCTCATCATCTCACAATGGTAAGGAAGTTATGAGTGACAAAGGAGAAGAAGAGGACAAGCAAGAAGTAGAAAATGACTCAAGTGAAGAGAGTATTTCATCCAAGTCCAAGTTTGAAATTGATGAGAATATGGACTATGTAGATTTCATGAAGTTCTTTTAGAGCTCTAGATTGAAGTAGAAGAAGGAGATTCAAAAGTTGAAAAAGGAAAATCTTGAATTAACTTCCAAGGTGGCTCATTTGAGACAAAAAGTGAAGAATGCAAGACCATTAGAGGAAAGTTTGAAATTGGAACTAGTCTTGGTCAAGAAGAGTGAGGACAACTTGAAAAAGGAACTTGGAGAGGCTAAAGAATTAATTGCCAAGGTTACCTTCTGAACCAAGAAACTCGACAAGATGCTCTCGAGTAGGAAGAGCCCTAGTGATAAGAATGGCTTAGGATATGTGGAAGACATGGAAATCACATCCTTGAAGAAGACTACTTTGGTCAAGAGTCAAGAGTTAAAGAAAATCCAAAGCCATAACAACCAATAAAAAGGGTTGAAGTTGGAGATTCGACAACAAAAGCTCAAGCCATAGCTCAACCATAACAAACTAGAGTACATCAAACAAGACCCCAACTTCCAAGGACTTTTCAAAATCAAAAAAGGACCCTCTACACTCAATCAAAAAGGGATGCAATCTTGGTTTAAACCACAAAGAAGAGAAGTGGCTCAACATCAAAGGACAAATCAAATGAGAAGGAAGCCTCACATGTTTGCATAAGGGTATGGTATGAATTCTTACTTTTATCATATTTGTCATTATTATGGTATTGAAGGCCACATAAGGCCACATTATTTTAAGTATATTAATTTGTGTAAAATTAAAAGCACGATTGAGAAAAATATGCTTAGAAGAGTCAAAAAGCATGCACCTAGGAATTTTAGAGCCAATGAACCCAAGGCTCATAGAAATGAAAATATTACTACTAGGTGGACTAGAAAAGATGACTATTTTTGCTATATGGCTCAAGTAGCCTTGAAGGCCAAAGCCTTTAACACTTGGTATCTTGATAGTGGGTATTCTAGGCACATGACTGGAAATAAGAGTTTCTTCAAGACTCTTGTGATGGAGGATGGTGGATTTGTCATTTTGGTGATGGTTCACGAAAGAAAGTAATAGAGAAAGGAAACATATCCATTCCCGATTTGCCCTCCTTATCCAATGCTTTTTATATGGATGGCTTGCAAGTCAATCTTATTAGTATATCACATTTAGTGATAAAAGGCTTTCGGTCATGTTTGGCAATGTTGATTGCTCTATTCTTAAAGAAGATGGACAAATCTTATTGAAAGGCAAGAGATTAAGTGACAATTGTTATTGTCTTGATTCCAATGATATCTGTTGCAACTTGTCTAGTTGTGATCAAGTCGAATTGTGCCATCAAAGGCTTGGCCACATGAATTTTAAAGACTTGAAAGTCCTTAAGAGGTTGAAAGTTGTGAGAGGTCTTCCCAAGTTTGGGTGGGAAGAGGATTGAGTGAGTTTGTGGACCTTAACAAGGGAAGCAAACTAAAAGTGTGTATAGAAAGGGTAAGTATCTTACTACCAAAGAGCCATTAGAACTTCTTCATATGGACATTATGGGTCCCATGCAAACCAAGACTCTCTGTGGTAAGCGATACATTTTTGTTTGTGTTGATGATTTCTCTAGATTTACATGGACTTATTTTCTTAGAGAAAAGTCTAAAACTTTTAAAAAGTTTAAAATGCTTTGTACTAAAATTCAAAATAAATAGAACTCTCACATTAAAAGTATTAAAAGAATTATGAGTGATCATGGTAAGGAATTTGAAAATGCATGTTTTGAAAAGTTTTGTAATAGTGTTGGCATTTCTCATGTGTTTTCGGCTCCTCGAACTCCTCAGCAAAATAAGGTTGTTGAGAGGAAGAATAGGGTCCTTCAAGAGATGACCCGAGTGATGTTGTTTACCAACAATGTGCCTAGGAATCTTTGAGCCGAGGCCATTAATACGGCTTGCTACATAGGAAATAAAGTTTTTCTAAGACCCAGTACTAGGCAAACCTCCTACGAGTTGTGGAAGGGTAGAAAGCCAAATGTTAGCTACTTCCAGTCTTTTGGAAGCAAATACTAAATTCTTAATGATCGAGATCAGCTTGGAAAATTCGATGCTAAGAGTGATGAGGGGATTTTTACTGGCTTTACCCTAAATAGTAAGGCCTATAGAGTTTTCAATTTATAGACTTGAAGTGTCATAGAATCATCTAATGCTGTCATGGATGATTGTAGGCCAAAGTCTAGTAACCATGATAAGGAGGTTGATGTGTCTCATGACTTACCTTGAAGGAGTGTTGTGAGACTTTAACTGATGTGAAGTCAAATCATAGTGAAGAGAATGATAAACCTCTTGATAATGATCCATCCTTGGATTTTAATGAACCCACTCCTTGGGTTAGGAGACTCCTTGATAAAAGTAATATCATTGGAGATGTCAATGAAGGTGTTAGGACAAGGTAAAAATTGGCTAATCAAATTAGATATACTTGTTATATCTCTCAAATTGAACCTAAAAAGGTGGATGAAACCTTGAATGATGAATTTGGGGTCTTGCCATACAAGAAGAGCTAAACCAATTTGAAAGAAATGAGGGTTAGACTCTAGTTCCTAGACCTAAAGACTCTAATGTCATAGGCATCAAATGGGTGTTTAGGAACAAGTCAGATGAGGATGAAATCATTGTGTACAACAAGGCTAGACTTGTAGCACAAGGATACTCTCAAATTGAGGGTATTGACTCTAAGGAGACTTTTTACTCACATTGCCTGTCTTGAGTCTATTAGGCTTCTCTTGCCCATATCATGTGTGCATAAGTTCAAATTACATCAAATGGATGTTAAGAGTGCCTTCCTCAATGGCTTCTTGCATAAAAAAGTGTTTGTTAAACAACCCAAGGGGTTTATGGAATAGCACCACCCCAACCATGTCTATCGTCTTAAAAGGCTTTATATATGTTGAAACAAGCACCAAGGGCTTGTTATGAACGTCTTACACTTTATCTTGTTGATAATGGCTACTCTAGAGGTAGTGTTGACAAGACCTTGTTCATCAAGTGCAATAAGGATGAGCTTTTTTAGCTCAAATATATGTTGGTGACATTGTCTTTGGTTCCACCAAAAAGTCAAAAGTTCAACAATTTGTTGATATCATGTCTCATGAATTTGAGATGAGTATGGTGGGGGAATTAAATTACTTTATAGGTTTACAAATCAAGCAATTGCATGATGGGATCTTTATATCCCAAGCTACGCCAAGAACCTAGTGAAGAAATTTAGCCTTGAGAATGCCAAACATTGTGACACACCCATGAGTACCACTCTAAAACTTAGCAAGGATGCTAATAGGAAAAGTGTGGATCAAAGTTTATATCATGTCATGATTGGTAGCTTGCTCTACTTAACAGGTAGTAGGGTTGATATATCATTTAGTATGGGTGTTTATATTAGATACCAAACAGATCCCAAGGAGTCCCATCTCTCTGCTGTGAAGAGAATCATTCGATATGTGAATGAGATATCCAATTATGAGATATGATACTAACACTAATCTAGTTGGTTTTAGTGATGAAGACTAGGCAGATAATTATTATGATATGAAGAGTACTTCGAGAGGTTGCTTCTTTCTAGGAAACAACTTAGTGTCTTGGTTTTGCAAGAAGCCAAATTCAATCTCCCTATCCATAGCTGAAGCGGAATACATAGCCCCTAGGAGTGCTTGCACACAACTCTTGTGAATGAAGCAAATGCTTGTGGATTATGGCTTTGATCAAGATACTCTTACCCTTTATTGTGATAACTTGAGTACTATTAATATTTCAAATAATCATGTTCAGCATACTATGACTAAGCATATAGACATTAGGTATCATTTCATTAGGGAGCTAGTTGAAAACATATGCATATCACTTGAGCATGTAGGCACAAATGATCAGCTAGCAGATCTCTTTACAAAGCCCTTAGACTCAACTAGGTTCAAGTCACTTAGTAGGTCTATTGGGATTTGTCACATGCTTTGATAAGCTTTGTGATTGAACCCATATGGGGAGCTCAAGCAAAAAAGAGCAACCTTACATTGTTGAAATAAGCAGAAATTGATCAACTTTATGCTATTTAATTAATTGCTTGAGAATCATGGTTATACATACATACATACATACATATATATATATATATATATATAGATTTTTATTCAATAAGTGTGCCTTTGCTTTGTTTGCAATCCATGTTCATTTATGTTCAAACATACAGTTTTGGACTAGGAAAATTAATTGGGAAGTACATTTGATTGACATATAATTTATCTCCATGTTATGAGAACTTGATGTTGACATGCTTAAATATTATGCATGATTTATGTGTGTGAAATTATGTATGAAAGCTTCTGACAAGGCTAAACTCAATAAGGACCTTGTATCCATTCTATAAATAAGGATGTCTCATCCAAATTTAGTATTGTCCCTTTTCTTAATGATTGAACAAGACAACAACCAATAAGGATTTTGTATCCACTCAATTAATAAGGATTTTATATCCATGTCTTTGTTGGTCATTAAGAATTGAAAAAGTTGCTTGTGTGTGTGTTGAAAAGGGTCTATGCTATATCTTGTTCTTTTTAACAAAATGGTAAAAATTAGTTTGACTTCTTTTGGAAACTCTTTTGATATTTGCTTTGCCAAATACCATGCTTTGAAAGTTATTGTTACATGTCTTCCATCCAGGGCAATAGTCTCACACATTTTCTTACAAATTAAATCTCCTTGCTCTTCTCTCTCACTTAATTAAATTGCATAAAGTTGATGTATATGATTATGCACTTGTCTTTGATGCTAATAACTCTTTTTGCTAAAGTGACCCTTTTGGGGATTACCCTTTTATTTATATTGTGACAAAAAAAAAGTAGTGTAGATTTATGGGGAGTTAAGTGTGGCATGATTTAGGGGGAGTTGAGAGTTGCATATGAAGGGAGATGTAGCATGATTTAGGGGGAGTTGAGAGCTATATGTGAGAGAAGATAGACTTGTTGAAGGGGAGAATTTGCATTTGCATTGTTTTGCTTTCTTTTATGCAAATTGCCTTTGTTTTATCTTTTATTATCTCTTGATCACCTCACATACACTTGTCTTGAAAAGTGTAGTTCTCATTGTTTTATAAGGATGGCTATTCTACATAAGCTTGAAGAGTTGAAGATCTAGTATCAAGGTTTCTCATTGTATTGTAGAAAAACTTTTTGTTGACCTCTTGTTTTTTTTTTATTCTTGTGAGGATAATTTGTGAGTGGTGATTTTGTCACGAAATAGTCAAAGGGGGAGATTGTAAACACCCCAATTGTTGATTGGCTTATTTCGATTGACAAACCATAATTTGGGATTAACTTGTAAGGGTAGATTAGGCCTTATTGCTCTTGATCAAGCTTCAATGGTATCATCAAACTCAATAGCACTTCAAAGGTATATCGCTTAGCACCTTGCTTAACTTTTTGAAGAGATTTAGTTGCACACACACACTCCATTCTCATTCTTGCATGTGTATTGCACTCTGCCATATTTATTTCCATATATTCACATAGGTTGCATATTCTCTTCATAGTTGTAAGCTTTGTGACTAAGTGTTTAGTGCACAAGCTTGTTGGTCCAAGATCACTATAATAGGCTCGTTGGGTAGAGTGAAAAGGTTAGTAACTTGATGGTGTGACGAGAGGTCAACCTATGTTATAAACTTTCATTCAAGTAGTGGATTTTATGGACCGTGTGTGGCTAAGAGGTTAGTGAGTTTTACCTAGTTAGAGGGTTTCTCACATAAATCAAATACTTGTGTTTTTATTGTTTTATGTTTTATTGAATGCTTGATAACATAGAGTAGTTTCATGAATATTGATTAATCGAAAAATTGGTAATTGATTCGATTAAAAACTATTCATCCCCCCACCCCCCCCTTCTAGGTTTATTAGACACATTTTAAAGGGAATTTCAATTGCCCTCTATATAGAGTCCGGTGGTTCTTCAACCTAGAATTCTTCTACACAACTAGAAATGTAGATGATGATGTGGCAAATGGATTGTATACATGCATATAAATGTTGGTCCCAGATGTTGAGACTCGATGTCAGATTGATCCTGACCTTGCAAAGTATAAGAAAGTTGAAGGACTATTTGGTAGTCCAATGGGCGTTAGGATGAGAGGAAAGAAATCACCATGTATATATGTTTTTTACTAAAACATGAATTCTATTTCTATAAGTATATTATATAACAAATTACATCATAAATATTAATATTTAATAATACTTTTCAATCTTGCAGTTGAGTGGTGGAATTCTTATGGCACTTCTACACTAGCTTTGTAAATATTTGATATTAAGATTCTTAGTCTCACTTGCAGTTCATCTGGGTGTGAACAGAATTGGAGCATCTTTGAAAATGTAAGTTTATCTTTATGGTTGTACCTTTTAGAGAATTTTTAATTACATTTTATATTATAATTTAAATATTCTTACTTATGTATGTATAATTATCGCAGCTTCATACCAAAAGGAGAAATAGACTAGATCAAAGACGTTTAAATGATTTGGTGTTCATAAAATACAATAGAGCATTTACGCGTTGATATGAATCATATGACACCATAGATCCCATATATTTAAATGACATTGATGACAGTAATGAATGGTTGACTGGGAGGTTGGATGATGATAATGATAGAGACGATGAGCTTGTTTTTACAGCTGAAGACAATTTGACATGGAATGATGTTGCTATAGCTGCATGAGTTAGAGAGTCTAGTTATCAATTTAGATCGAGATAAGCTTCTTCGTCAAGGCCAAGGGTACCACAACAATCTCATGTTCGACCATCAAATCGGTTATTAGATGAGGAGGAAAAAGAAGAAGAGATTGAAGGGGAAGATGAGGGAGATCAACCTCAACAAGAAGAAGAGATCGGAGAGGATGATGATTATGAATTTGATTTAGATGCATGAACTTTTTTTTTCTTAGATTTGTGATGTTTTTAACTGTTTTTATAACTTTAAATCTCTTTTGAAGTTTGAACTATGAACTATGATGCTATTTCTTTTGAACTATGAAGTTAATTATTATTATTTTTAATTATTATTATTTTTAATTATTATGTGTTATAGGGAGTTTGCAAGTAGTCATTTGAAAAATTATGGATAAAAATGGTTTATATTTTAATAAAAACAGTCCACCTAGCTTCAGTCGGACATTCACCTCGCTTAGCGCCTTAGCGCCAAAGGCCCTTAGCATCTAGCTTCCCTTGACGCCTCTGACAATTATGCTTGACGCCTCTGACAATTATGCTTAGAAGGCTTCTAGTGGAGTGGATCATACAAGTCAAATTACAGGTGTTGTTGAATAGTGTACTAAGGAGTTAGCTTCTTGGAATTCTAGAAACCAAGTTGCTTTGAAATCGAGAATTTTAAAGCAGTAGAGAAAACTACGAAGATTGACTGATTCGGTTCAAGAAGGGTCGTTGAATTTAGTTCGGGAGGCAGAGAACAAGCTTGATGACCTTTTGTTAGAGGAGGAAAATTATTGGAAACAATGTGCAAGAGTTGATTGGTTGAGAGAAGGGGACAGTAATACCAAAATTTTCCATTTGAAGGCTTCATCACGCGCCTAGAAAAGAAATTCAAGGTTTGTTTGATGATCGTGGTACTTAGTGTGTGGGTTATCATGATCTGGAACGTGTAGTTATGGGCTATTTTTTGAAACTTTTTGCTGCAGAGGAACCCCACTCAAAGGTGAAGGAAAAAGTTTTAGGGAGCTTGAAACTTCGACTATTGCACAGGTCTAGAGAGCTCCTTGACAATCCTTTCACAGGTGGAGAGATTTGAAAAGTTATGCTTGATATGGCAGCTTTGAAGGCCCCTAGCTTGGATGACCTTTTGGCAGCTTTCTTCCAGCAATTCTAGGACACAGTTGGTCAGGGAATTACAGTTACAAGTTTAAATTGTTTAAATGATGAGGAGTCTTTGTCTGCGGTTAATCAAACATTGGTATGTCTTATTCTAAAGACTTTTTCTCCTTAACAGAATACGGAATACAGACCCATTAGTCTCTGCAATGTTACATATAAGGTGGTGGCAAAAGCTCTAGCCAATAGGCACCGCCTAGTTGTAAGAGAAGTCATCTCAGAATCTCAAAGTACGTTTATCCCTGGTAGGTTGATAACAAACAACACAGTCATTATTTTTTGGGTTTTATTGAAAACTAACCCATTTAGGAGATTCAAGTTAACAACTAACTTCTTTTTGAAAAACTTGCAAAACTAACTCTTTTATGACAATATTACCCTTTTAAAATTTCAAAATTACATTCCAATCAAAAACATCTCAAATCCCTATTCTCTTTCAAATAGAGCAAACCTATCGGAAATTCCAAAATCCCTAATTTCTCTGAAATCGACCAAAACTCTCTCACATTGCAAAATCCCTAATCTCTCTCAGTTCGCCCAAACATCTCTCAAATTGCAAAATCTCTCTCAGAAAATGCAGGCCTTCTTTCCCTCTGTCTCTGACTTCAATTCAGGGTAGTAGTCGGAAGCTTGAAGACGACGATGGCACGACGGAAGTTTGAAATCAACGACGCGAAGAAAGCTTGAACACATCGTCAACTCCGTTTGGATTCAAGAAGAAGAAGGTGAATGGTTCTTGAATCTTAGAACTTTTGTTTGAGAAGGTGAATGATGATTCTTCAATTTTTGATTTTTTTTTTTGGTGTTGTAAAACTCTATGTTGTTTGACTGATTCATTTTTTGTAGTTTAATTTGAAAAATCTTAAGTTGAATTAGAACCCTAATTTAAGCTTATGTTTGCTTCGTTTTCTTATTGTTTTGCTTTGATAAATTTACTTTCAATCTCTTTCTCAGTTATTGGAATGTTAACATGGGTTGCTTAGGGGTGTTAGAATTATACTATGAAGTGTTTTTTGTTTTGTTCATTTACTATTATTGTTGGTGCTTATCACCTATCACATTAGCTATTTGATAAAATGTCTAAATGAAACTTTTTTTATTTTGGGTTATAATAGAAACATAGATACTATGAATCAATCTTAGATATTTCAAATGTTTTATTGTGAGGCGGTTCAAAAGATGGTTTTGGTGTGTGTGTGTGTGTGTGTGTGTGTGTGTGTGTGTTATGTAACAGAGTAAAAAGCCTGCAGTTGTTAATGAATTGATTGATTTTCATAAATTGCGTTAATCTATCTCTCTCAATAAATGTTGAAGGGCAGCGGGCGGCTTTTTATACTTGTGGATGAGTGTGTTATGTAACAGAGTAAAAAGCCTGCAGTTGTTAATGAATTGATTGATTTTCATAAATTGCGTTAATCTATCTCTCTCAATAAATGTTGAAGGGCAGCGGGCGGCTTTTTATACTTGTGGATGAGTGGATGTCATGATGTTTCAATGGCACAAGTCATCTAGTATGATTTTTTTTTTTAATTTTGAATTTTGCTTGTTTGCAAGCCAGATAGACAATGGATATTTGTGGATGTAGGACTTGGGTTACATGTGGAGTTCACCTGGTCTGAAGTTTTGAATTTCATATCATTAAGTGAAGAAAGATTAGCTGGGTATGCAATATTTCTTTTTAAAAGTAATAAACATTGGTTTGTTTGAGTTTTTTTTTTAAACAAAAATATATTTTATTAAACTGCTTATATCCCTTAATTTCATCTACACATGGTGCTTTAGTCAAACCCAAATAACTTAAAATTAAACTTGCAGAATACATGAAGCATGATGTGGGCTCAAATTAAAACCCCAACCTCTCTCAAATTATCTGAAGGAGAATAACGGTGAAACCTCTCTAACCTCTCTCATTACAATTGAAGATTTACGAGAAACGGTAAATCTCCCTAACCTCTTGTACAAGGAGTTGAAATTGAATGTATGGTTTATAAATTTTTGTGGTTTGTGATTTGTTTTTCTTGTCCGCGGTGAAACCCTTGACTATATTCGAACCCCATGAAGTGTGAATTGGGTTTGAGTTGCTACGGACATTTTTTTGTTATGTTTTCGTAAGAATTAATTTAAAGCTAAGCAAGTAGGAATGATTTGGTTGAGTTGGTTTCAAGTGTCTTTTGAAGTCTAAGGTATAACTGAGCACCAAATTGTGGACTTAAATTGGCTGTATCTTATTCCCCTTTATAGATTCTTTGTTCAATCTGTACCTCTCAACATGTATGCTTCCTTTGTTTTTGTTTTCTTTTTTTTGTCCATTTTCAATTTTTTAGGAGTATCTCTATCTTTTATGGGTAAAATGTGCTAAAACTAGATAAAACCATTTGTGTGAGTATGAAAACATATAAAATTGTAGCATTTGGAATTTTTGACTATGTTTGGAGTGATAACAACGATAGGAATTCCAAAATAGAGTTTGGAACTCCATTGATTTTGGTTAGATCAAGCTTGGTTTTGCTTTGTAGGTTTCGTTTTGTGGTGTTTGGGGCATTTTTGCTACTGTGGATGTGTTGTTGCATGTTTGTGTGGCACTATTTTGGCATTTTTTTAATATCTTGCCTTTTCAAAAAAATGTTTCATCTCTCTCAAATGGAAAGTTGAAATGCTTTTGAATTAGAACCCTAATTTTTGTACTTTGAAAAATCCCTCAATTGAACTAAAACCCCCTAAAAATCCTTCATTGCATTAGTTTTTCCTTCAATTTCGGCAATGTCTTCAGTAGTTGTTCACTTAATTAATAATTTGCATGTGAGTTGTCTGTTGCAATAGTGTAATAACTGGATAAATTTATTTTTTGGAAGAATTATAACTGGAAACACACCATAAGAAATTTGATTTTTTACGACATTGATTTTGGGATGACGTAAACATCCCTTATCTATTCGTTATTGGTGTCAAGTAAATTGAATTGAAAGATTTTAAGTTTTTGCTGGGTGCTATTTTGCATATTAGAACATTAGTCTATGTAGCCACTGAACACACAAATTCAGGACATCCACCTCCCCATTCATACTATGTTTGGTGTTTTGGGTGTTGTGTTAGCTTTATATGTCTTTCTTTTGGCATTTGCTTATTGTAAGCATATCTTGTTTTTAGATATGATTGGGTTCATAGTTGGTGAAAATGAATTTATATGCAGTTGATTTTTGTTGGTGTTTTTACAATCTGAATGTTATTGTAATAAAAGAATGAAATCGAGCAAATGTAGTTTGAAATTATTCTGGCTGGTGTAATCAAGCAAACGTAGACATAAAATCTGCCTATGAATTATTCTTGTTGGTGGAATTATTCTGAATGTCATTGTACTTGTTGGTCTAATCAAGGAAATATAGACATGAAATCTGAATGTTTGGTAATTTGGAATTATTCTTAATTGCAGTTAGGAATTAGGATTCTCAATTGCAATTTGGAATGCTTAACTATGTTTTGAGTGTCTAACATCGTTTGGAATTCCAAACAAAGTTTGAAACTTCTAACAGAGTTTAGAATTCCAAACAAGGTTAGAAAATCCAAACGCTGTTAGGAATTCCTAACAGTGTTGAGAAATTCCCAACGCTGTAAGGAACAGAGTTAGGAATTCCAAACAAGGTTAGGAATTCCTAACAGTGTTGGTGTTTTTGAATTAGGAATTCCTAACGCTGTTGGGAATTTCTAACAGCGTTGAGAATTCCCAATTGAGTTAGGAATTCCTAGGAATTCCCAATTGAGTTAGGAATTCCTAGGAATTCCCAATACAGTGTTGGAAATTCCCAACAACGTTGGGATTCCTAACCATGTTGGGAATTCCTAACACAGTTAGGAAATTTAATTTTTGATTATCAACATTGAATTGAATATGAAATAAAGTTATGCCTCTTGAGCTAAAATATGTTCAGTAAGATGATTTACATTTTTTAATGTTGTTTTGTTACATTTCAGGAAAATAGAATGGGAGAAGAGGTTGACTTATTAGTCAAGGTTCTAGAACATTTCCCGGTAAAGATTAACAACACTTTATCAACTAGTTGCTATAAAGTGCATTAAGGAAAAGTTGACGGGGGCGCAGTTAGCTCTATTTCGCACTACATGCTTCAGGGAACTGTTAGAGATGCATGAGCTGAAAATTTGATGATGTTAACACATTGCCCTATTAATGTAACTACATATGCAGAATGTGTTAGTGTAACAAACTGTGATGATGACTTTGAAACACATATTTTGAAACTGTTATGAATGGAATTGTACAGATTTTGACTGTTGTCAACCACGATTTATGCAAATTTTGATTGTTATGAATGAAATTGTCTAATTTTTTTTTGCACTCTTTTGATATTAAAATTGTGCAGATGTTGAGATTTCCATCTTAATAACATTGAAGATTTTTGTATGAATTTAATCTAACTGTTATGAATTCAATTGTACAGCTTTTTTTTGCAGTTTTGTGATAATAAAATTGTGCAGATTTTGAGATTTTCATCTTATAAACGGTGTATATTTTTGCAAATTTTTACTCTTTATGGAGATTTTGACTATTGTCAACCACGAATTGTGTAGATTTTGACTATCATGAATGAAATTGTCTAGTTATTTTACACTTTTTTGATATCAAAATTGTGCAGATGTTATTAACAGTATTTGTCAATTGTAAAACAGAAATCTTAGCATTACACATCACTATCAACATTACATACAATGCCATGATAAATCCATTTAACATTACACATAAAATGTAATAATGTAATAATGTAATAGTGTATCAATAAAATTCATACAATCCAATACTGTCAACATTACACACGACTTCAACATACGTGGACAAAATGTAGCAATACTTCCAACATAACACACTTCCAATATTGTTTACAATACTACATAAACAACATATCGTGTCTTCCACGTGACTACAAATAAACACACAACATTATTAGGAAAACTGGGTTGAACACTTTTTCAACAAAATGTTACCAATTGTAAAGATTCAATCCAATAATGGAAAATTAACCACACCAACATCAAATTCACACAATACCATTGCTCTATTACATTCATATCAACTATTTTGACGAAAATAAACAACTCTAATGCATAAATTAAACTAAAAAACTTATTCAAACAAGAAAAAATCTTTAAATTTATGTATAAAATTAAAATTGATCACACCAACATCAAATTCAACCAAAACTCATGCTCTATTATATTGATGAATGCTATTTTAGCAAAAATTAGATACCCTAATGCACAAAGAAAGTAAATGAGAGATTAAAAAGGAAAAAAAAACTTTAGATTTATGTTTAAACTATAAATTGATCACAACAATATCAAAATATTGTAGTTTAGTTATTATTTACATTCTCTACCATTGAGGAACTCTAAAATATTGTATTTTATTATCCAGTACAGTTTTTCCTAACAGTGTTGGGAATTCCCAACACAGTTAGGAATTCCTAACTGCGTTGGGAAAACTGAGCTGGACACTTTTTAAAAAAAATACTACCAATTGTAAGGATTCAATTCAAAAATGGAAAACTAACCACACCAACATCAAATTCACACAACACCCATGTTCTATTACATTAATATCAACTATTTTGACAAAAATAAGCAATCCTAATGCACAAATTAAACTAAAAAAATTATTCAAACAACAAAAAAACTTTAAATTTATGAATAAAATTAAAATTGATCACACCAACATCAAATTCAACCAAAACCCATGCTCTATTATATTGATGAAAGCTATTTTAATAAAAATTAACAACCTTAATGCACGAAGGAAAGTGAATAAGAGATTACAAAAAAATTAGATTTATGTTAAAACTATAAATTGATCGCAACAACATCAAATACACATAAGACACATGCTTTATTATGTAAATATAAACTATTTCCATAACAAAAATTACACAAACACAACAAAAATTATACACATCCGAGATTCAAGTAAAAAAATTCAAAACAAAACTCACCTCAAAGCTTGAATATAAAGAACCCTTGTGGTGGATGAATATTTTGAAGTTCCTCAATGGTGGAGAATGTAAATAATAAATAAAATACAAAATTAAGGAAGAGAAAAAAAAAATCGGAGAGAAGAATGGGAGAGAAATGAAGATAGGGTGTTGTGGTGGAGAGAGGTGGAAATAAGAGGAAGGGGATAATAGGTATAGAATGGGTAGGATAAGTGAAATGAAAAAAAAAAGTAAGGGTATAGTAGTATTTACACATAAAAAATGAGTTAGTTTTGTAAATTTTTTAAAAATAAGTTAGTTATTAACTTGAGTCTTCAAAAGGATTAGTTTTTAATAAAACCCTTATTTTTTAGAGTCTTTACGTGTTGCCAAGTAGAAATCAAAAGCAAAGTTACATGGCCTTGAAATTAGATATGATCGGGTGGAGTGGGGTTTCTTTAGAGAAGGTTATGGATCAGTCGGGTTTTTCAAACAATTGGGTCGTATAATAGGCGGTGTGAAATATGTCACATATTCCTTTTTGAATAATGGTAATGTGTGTGGGACGGTGACTCCATCGCGGGGTCTTAGGTAAGGTGACCTTCTTTCTCCATATCTTTATGCTAGAGGCAGAAGGATTATGTAGCTTATTTCAAAAGGGGATTAGACAGAAACATTATATGGGCTGTAAAGGTAGTAGAACAGGTCCGACAATTTCACATTTGTTCTTTACGGACGATAGCCTCCTATTTTCAAGTGCAACTGTTAGAGACAGTAGGAAAATATTCGTAAGATGTTAGAAACGTACTCACAAGCTTTGGGATGACTGGTGAATTATGGCAAGTCCGCTGTGTGTTTTAGGAAGGCTATCCATACGCATGAAAGGGAAAGTTTGGCAGCAGTTGTAGGGGTGAAGCGAGTTTGCTGCCATGAGATGTACTTGGGACTCCCTGGTTTTGTTATAAGAAGTAGACGGGGGTTTTCAACGACATCAAGGACAGGGTTTGGAACAAAATAAGATGGTGGAGGGTAAAGTTACTTTCAATAGCTAGAAAAGAAATCCTTAATAAATATGTTATTCAATCCGTCCCTTCTTATTCGATGAGTCAATTCCAATTGCCTAGGAGCTTAGTCAAGGATATTCACGAGATGACCTGCAAGTTTTGGTGGGGGAGTTCGAAGAAGGATCAGAAGCTCCATTGGGCCTCTTGACGTAATCTCTGTAAGAGGAAAGATGAATAGGGTATGGGATTACGGGATCTTAGTATCTTCAACCAAGCCTTACTCGCTAAGCAGTGTTGGAGACTGATTTCAAAGTCTAACTCTCTGGCTGCAAGGGTTCTGAATGGGAGCTATTTTCCCACAACGACTTTCATGTGAGCTAGTAGGCATAAAGGTGTTTCTTTGCTTTAGAGAAGCCTTTGTTGGGTGTGTGACTTGCGAGTTCCACAATAAAAAATTACGAGGATAAGTGGATTCCGCATCCAATATCTTTTATGGTTTATTCGAAGAAAACTCGCAATGATATGGTTCATGTTAGCCAACTGAAATCGGTATCAGGAGGGCGGAATGTCAAGTTGATTAAGGAGGTTTTTTTGGATGATAATGCTAAACAAATCTTAACAATTCCTACTAGTAACTCTCAGTTGGATGACACTCTTTGCTGGCATTATGCATCAGGCGGTAACTACATAGTGAAAAATGGCTATAAGTTGGGAATGAGTTTGGATAATTTGCTTAAGCCTTCTGGATCTCCAAGTAATAATTCCAATTCATGCCTTAAAGGGCTGCCCACGTCTGATAGCGGTTCGAAATGAGGGGCTTTATGGAAGGGTTACGTTGAGCTTCCAAAACTTCCTATATTCATGCTTTAATCGCCTTAGACATGATGAGGTGGAGCTTTTGAGCGCTCTTTTGTGGCGTATTTGGTTCACTCAAAACTATAAAATGCATGGTTCAGATAATAGGGATGTCTGTGGCTGTTCTAATGAAGGTGTTGGTGGTCTGGTGGTATGGTCTGTGGATTTTTTGAAAAGATTTCAGAGTGCTAATGCAGATAGTGTTAGGCGTGTTATAGTGTCTGCCTATCGTGATATCAGGTGGCAGCCTCCGGTGAAAGGGTTCTACCAAATAAATTGTGATATAGCCCTGAAGGTGGAGAAATATAGGATACGGATTGGTCTGGTGATAGGAATTGGTCTAGTGATTCTTGATTGTCGGGGACGGGTTATGGCTGTGTTACGAGGGATTGTTTTCGCTTTTGAAACAGGATTGGTTCCTTTTGTTGTTGAGATGGATGCTTTGGGAGTTGTCAACTGGTAGAAGTCTTGGAACCCTATTGCTACGGATATTGGGCTGGTTATAGATGATATTGTCGACCATCTGCGGAGAGATTCAAGAGGTTCGGTGGTTTTATGCCTAGAGAGGCTAATTTCGTGGCTCATAATCTCTCGAAGCTGGCCTTAGGTGCTGCAGAAGACAGTTTATGGCTTAAGGATTACCCTCCATGCGTGGAGCGGTTTCTCAAGGATGAATTTACGGGCTAGTTCGTTTGTGTTTTTCAATTTCTCCTAAAAAAATCAGATAAGTTGAAATCTAGAAAGCCAACAAAAAATGAAAAATTCAACACAAACTTTCAAACAAAAGTTAGAGGTTAATATTTCTTAATAACATGGAACAAAAAACTTACTAATTTAGAGCCATGTCAAACACTAATAAATTATTAAAATTGTAAAGACGATGAAGATGGAAAAAAAAAAAAAGAAGACAAATAATACAAAGGTAATTAATTAATAATTACTTGCAAGTTGCAAGGACCCATGAATTGAAGACTTTTAACTTCATATTGCTAAACCTTTCAATACCTGAGAGTAGCCTAGAACACCATGCACTCATAAGTAAGCTTTTTGCAATCTCATATGTCTGCTCTATTGATTTTCTTCTCCTCTCATGTGTGGGAATGTTCTAC
This sequence comes from Dipteronia dyeriana, assembly GCA_032871835.1. Classification (NCBI taxonomy): domain Eukaryota; kingdom Viridiplantae; phylum Streptophyta; class Magnoliopsida; order Sapindales; family Sapindaceae; genus Dipteronia; species Dipteronia dyeriana. The sequence continues at coordinate 34,911,206 of CM065298.1, forward strand.
ACAAATAAACTCACTCTAACGATATGTTTGGTATGAAGGAAAAAAAATAGGAAGAATAGAAAGATTTAGAGGGATAGAAAATATGAGGGAATGAAAGGAAATAATTTTCCTTTGAACGGTTTGGCAAACAGGAAGGAAAGAAGATTGAATGGAAAATCATCTTTATCAATTTTACTATTTTACCTTAAATTATAGATTATAAATTATATATTTTTATATTTTTATATTTAATAGATAAATATAATTTAAATAATGTTGAATCCAACTTTTTTTTTTACAAAATGGCTTCAAAATTTGTAACCTATTATATATATATATATATATATATATATATAAATTAATACATTATGTTTTATAAATTTATTTTAAAAAATAAATTTTAAGTAAATTAAAAAATAGGATAAATTTGTAATTTCATTTAAATCCAAAAACCTTCACACTTTTCTCTCCACTTTTAGAATGATTAAAATGAGTGGGTCCTATCCATCAATTTTTCCTTTCACTTTTCCCTTCCTTCCATTTTTCTCACCATACCAAACACACACTTTCTCATTTTCCCTACACCCTTTTCTTTCCTCTCCCTTTTCCTCACAGTGTTGTCCTCCCACAACTGAAATTTTTTAAACATGAAACTCAGTAAGCAGCAAAACTAAAATCTTTGGTAGAAATTCAAAGACCAGTCAGGGATTTTATACAAGTCCAAAATTTGAGTTGCTCTGTCAATGCTTTGGATGTTGGAAGAACTCAAAAACTTCATGTACTTGACATCTAAACAAAGAGATACAAAGTAACAGCCTAAAAGTTGATGACAACCTAGTGATTAAAGTTTAATTTAATGTACATCTAAATAAATCAAAACCAAAAGTTAGGTACTTCAAGTTTATGTCTTTACAACTTTCTATTCTCGCCAGGTCTTCCTTAATGCTTGACATACAGAAAAATTGACCCTCACCGTGTGGTTTTATAACAAAGTTGGTAAAAATTGTCAAAAATACTTTAATAGTGAAGATGTGAAGCTAGTACAGAAGATAAAGCAAATAACCCAAAACTTAGGCCCTATAGCCTTACCAATAGATAGCTATTATAAGATAATACAAACAGATGTTAGTAGCAAGGGATGGGCTGGTATCATAATTCAAAAACCTACAAAGAATAGCTTAAAGAATACAGAAGAAATAGCTATGTATGCTAGTGGAAAATTTTCAGAAGCAGAATCAAGAAGATCCAGTACCGAATTAGAAATATTAGGAATTATAAATTTTTTAAACCGGTTTCATATATATATACTTACAGAATGAATCTTTTACAGTAAGAACTGATTATAACAATATAGTAGAATTTTATAAAAAAGTACAGAAAAATAACTTTGAAAAGAAAGTTTCATTTGTTAGTAAAAGATGGATAGGATTTCTAGAGACATTAACAGGAAGAGGATATAAAGCAGATTTTGAACATATAAGTGGAAAAGATAATACTATAGCAGATATTCTCTCAAGACTAATGATTGTTGATTATTCTGCAGGTATGGCAGGATATTCAAAAGATAGTCAAAATAGTTCGAAAGCCATTTCACAAAGCAATAGCGGTAAAAAGATTAATATATGATCTTATATTATTAACTATTGTCCAGGTGTTCCATTTCAGCCATTGTCACAGTTGAAAGACAAGATCACTGAAGTTCAGCAAGCTCTTTTAAATAATATTTGGTTTTTCAGAAATGATAACAAAGGTTTTCTTCAGTCCTTAAATACTTTAAGTCAGTATTTTTCATAAAACAATAAGTTCGGTTTTTATGTTGTTTTTAATGGAAGGAGGACAATAATCTTTTCTACATGGCAGGAGACTGCTGGATGTATTGAAGATTTTCCTAATCCCATTTTCAAAGGATATTTCTCTTACGAAGAAGCTCATAAAGCCTTAAAAATATTTTTTCAAAACCAGGATGGCTTCGAGCCAATTTTAGAATTTAATGGTTGTACGTATAGCCGAGATCAAGTAAAAAGCTTTATGAATCATTTTAGAAATATCAATAAAGCAAAAAACAAGATTTCTGAAGACCTAGAAAGCTGTAAAAATGAAATGAATGATCTCTTGGTAGATCTTCAACAAAAGAATACAGTACTAAAGCAAGATTTAGCTAGAGCTGATCAGCTAATAGAGCAGTTTCAGAAGATGGAAACAGATGAGGAAGAACAGAAAAGAAAAGAAAAGGGCAAAGGCAAAGAAAAAATAAACGAAACAGAAAAAATGGAAAGGCCCATAGATATTATTAATATTACCCTAATGAGGGACAAAGCAAAAGATCTTTATAAAGCGGTAGAAACTCTACCTAATTATATAAAGCAGAGCATCTTTGGCTATGCCCGAGATGATAATCTGAAGCGGTTTTTAAAAATCCAAAAGTTTCTTTCTCAAGCAGTAGGATTACCTAAATGTATGACATGTATGTGTGTTAAAAGATACTCATGAGTGATGCATCACAAAATTAGAAGATAGTGATGTATTTAGATCTTGAAGGAATGAAATTTTGCAAAATATAGTACATGTTAATTTGTTAAAACTTTGCTTCAAGTTTCCAATGTACGAAGAATTCTCTTATAAGGTATTATCATTACACAATCAATACATAATTTAGATCACCAAATTTGGAAGATTCTTAAAAAACTTAGTTCTTAGAGGATCAAAAGAAAACATCATAAATAAATTCTGGAGCATGTTTCTTTAATTAGACAAAACACTCTTCAACTATACTAAATGAACTAATATTTTTGAGTGAAAATGGTGAGAAATGTCACATTTTAAAATATTTGTTGCACCCAAATGAGTGCTTTAATAAGTTATGTTTAAAAGGCAACTATTATGGTAAACTACCAAAATTGCCCTTAAATAATCAGTTTTTTATTCTTTTTGTACTTCCATCTCCACTCTTCAAACACTAAACTCAATAGCCTGACCCCCGAATGTGTCTGCGTAGCGCCACTCCATCGCCGTTTGAGTACTTGTCTGGGTTTCAACGGGATTTTCTCTCTCTACTTCACAACTTTATCACTGTAAACTGAATGAAAGAAATCTAATGTGGAACAACTATTGGGGGTGTTTTTATCCGTTCACCATAACATGTGTCTTTTAAATAAAAGCTATTAACGCAATGATATTGTTGATATGTCACATCCAAAAAGTATCATTTAAATTTTAAACCATAATTTTGAATGTACAAATCTACTCTCTATGTCGTAACAAATCAGTCAATCCATAAAATAGAGCATCTCCGATATAAATATGTACTTTTAAGTTTCTAAATAGTATCACATCAGTATTTATATCCACTATAAGTCTAGTTTTAATTTTTTTTAGAGAAATATATATTCATATCTCCAATGCAATTATCTAAAATCAAATATGTACCTATTTTATGATCAGTCATAATAAAACAATTATTACATTCTCTATCCTCTTTTATTTTACAATTTAATGAGCTTTAATATTATTGGTGTAAAGAGTTAGAAATCCTAGTCATCATTTCTAGGAGAGCTTTCCTCCATATTCTTTAAAAGAAATAAAAATTGCCAAATGACACATCTATCCCTACTCTTGTTAACAATGTGTAGCTTTTCTATGTAATATTCAAGTGTCTTGAAGGATTCAAAAGTCATTTTAGTTTCAAACAAAATCTTGTTGCTATCCCATTTTTTATAGGGTGAATTCCTTTTTAGTCCCTCTAGTTTGACCTAATACACAGACTGGTCCCCCGATTTTGAGCTTTATCATGACAGGTTCTTACAATTTCAAACAATCTCAATTTCAGTCCCTGCCGTCCAATTCCCTCCGGGTTTGGAAAGATTTCGACCAAGTTTAGAGGGTAAAATCGTAAACTGACCACTTGAACTTCTAGAAACTATATGAACGAAGGGTAATTACGTAAATTGATTTATAAATAAAACAATTATTTTTTAGAAAAACTAATTTTTTATTTAATCTTTTAAACAATTTTCTTAAGTTTATTCTTAAGCTTAAAAAACCAAATATGATCTCATCTCTCTTCAAATCTTCAATTATTCATCATCTTCTCCGACACACTGAAACCTCAACCACGTTCATCTTCGGCTTTGGCTTCGGCTTTCTGCTCTCTCTTTCTTTCCATCTCGTTATCTCTTCATATTTGGCTTTCTCTCTCGTTCATCTTCTCTTACATTCGCCAGCAAGATTGAGCATCGATCTCTTTCGTTGAGAGAAGATTGAGGCTAGTGATGGTGATATCCGGTGGGGTGGTTGGTGATCGTGGTCGTGTGAATGTAGATTTGGATTTTATGAAACTTCGAATTTGATTAGTCAGAGAAGAATTAGGGATTTAAAGAGAAGCTGATTTTGGGATTTTGGTGTTAAGCTATGGATGAGCTGCATGAAAAGGATGAGAGCTTTAGATGATTTTGGGGATTTTAGGATTTTGGTTGGGATGGTATGATTGAGAGATCGATAAGAGAGAGAGTGAAAAATAGATTGAGTGAGAGAGATAGATTTGTTTGGTTTGTGGCGGTGGCGGTGGCAGTGGTTAGGGTTTGGTAATGGTATTTGATTTGATGAGATCAATTGGGTTTGTGTAATTTTGTTTTTTTAATTTCATACGTATTTTTAGAGAGAAATTTCATATGTAGACAATCATTATTTTGTTGTTATTGTGATTTTGTGGGTTTGATTGTGTTAATTTTCTAGGTTTGATTTATTGTTATTGAATGAATTTGATTTGGTTGTCTTGCTTGAATATGGGTTAGGTGTATCAATGTATGAGTTTGGTTGATGTTTTGAAGATCCGTGTTTAAGTGTTTGAAGAATCTGGGTTGTGTAAAGTTTGGTTGTATTTCCAGGATAATAGGGGTATTTTTGTCCTTCCATTAATTTCAACTACTATAAGGGTAGTAGGGTCATTTGTCCCTCTAACCCTGTCAGATTCCACTTTTTGAACGGAAATATTAACAGAAGGACTAAACGAGATAGTACTGAAAATCGGGGAACCAGTTTGTGTATTAGATCAAACTAGAGAGACTAAAAAGGAATTTACTTTTTCTTTTTTCTTTTTAAGAAACAGAATTCACCCCTTTTTTATATAGTGAATAGACAGGCAAATAGTGTTCTGTGAAACAAAATCAAGCCCCTTACATTATACCCTAGAATGTGCCCTGGACAAGAATATGCACTTTTTTTACTCACGCTGTGCATCGACACGTTAAACCATAAAAAAATGATTCATTGGTTTTCTTTTCTTTCTTTTTTTTCTCTCAAATCTTTACCGAACAAGTTTTCTTGTTTTTCATCAACTCGGAAAAAATAGTGAAAAATGATTTGCCAACCACGATGACGACTTGTATTTCTTCGGACAAGAATGTTAAGTTCATCATTTATCTGACTAAAAAACGAGTAAAAGTCGTATTTTTCAATTGGCCTTGGGCTAATACCGATCCAGTCAGGAAAATAGGCCTAATAAAAGCCCAACCCAGTTGGAGTAGTTCAATAACCCTGTCATAAGCCCATCGGTAACGTGCTCGATGGCATGTCACAACCCCATTGTTGTATAAGACCGACAATATTTACGCATTTACGCCCCCCCTTAAGACAGGAAAGAAAAAGGGGCAATGAGAAGCAAGTTGCTGTCGGGCTTCAGCTGAATTCATCAAAACATGTGGTCCTGGATAGCTGTACTAGCTGTACACTTTAATTGGTACCAAACTACAGGTCATACAATAAGAAATTTATGTGTGGAAAAAGCAATGGCAGATTCTCCACACCCCCTTATCACAATAACTGTTATATTCAAAACTTCAAAAGTACATTAAAAAATATTAATTTGATGCACATTCTCGTCTTTCAACGAATAAATAACCATAAGAGACCTAAGTCATGAACAGTAAGAGACCAGAGTCGATAAGTTGATAATAACCATATCTATCTGAAATGGGAAGAAAACAGACAGAAAATGCATAAAGATTAAAATAAAAAACAATCCAGGCCATTAACAATTGCCAAAATACATTTACAGGGTCAATAACCAAACCTTAAATCACCAATAGGCTCTATACAATTTTTTTTCCATAGCAATCACAAAACGAATCGAAAGACCGCCAATACTAAATCATCTTATCTTATATTACAAAAAGAGCCATGCTCTTCAAAATGCCCAAGTCACAGGTTTAGCCGTTCTCTTTCTTTGCTAAAATTGAACTAATTACAAAGACATTAGCAAAGGATATAGCTCACCAGCAAAAAAAAAAAAAATACTTGGTATATATACACTACTAACATATCATCTTAATTCTCTCAAAAAAATATTCAAAATTCCCTTCTCTTGTTAGGTCTGCTGTGCTTGTGAATTATGGTTGCGTTTAGCTTCCTTCTATGTACAGTTTCTTTTATGGAGTTCTAAGCCACAGCAGGGATGCTCGAGTTTTGGCGATCCCTGTTGAGGCAATCAAATCCTTCTACTCTAACAGTGGCCGGTTTAAGCCCAAAGTTCATCCTAACACACCCACCCTTACGTGATGATGATGATGGAGATGATAAACCTGATGGGGATGGTATTTGCAATGGTGACAAAGGATTGGGTTTCTCATCTCCAAACCGGGCATCCCGAATTAATGGGTTGGAAGCCCTGCTTGGAGGAGACCCAGAAAAAAATGGGGGAGAAGATGCTACCAGAGATGCAGATTGTTCCACCCCATAGCCCTCCTGTAATGTTCAAAACAAAAGACTACTTATTACATCACTCAAAAGAAAAATACCTACCATCTAACAATAAAACCAAATAATTCAAATCTTAAAAAAAAAAAAAAGAGCAAGTAAATGCACAGTCAAGACAAATAACATCAATAGTTTCAAAAAACCTCTTTTTAGATTCTCAACAAAACCAAACTATAGTTAGGATAGGGTTCAGATTCTACATAACCAAACTAGTTAGGATGAGGTTCATAATCATACAAAAAAAATTCTACAAAACGTTTCTTGTAGTTTTAATATCTTAGTGATGCATCGTCTAGGAGTCTATCGCCATCTGTGACTACTAGTTTCAAGAACTTGATGTACTTGACTTTCCAATTGGATGATACAGCTTAGTATGCAATTTTGAAATCAAGTATACTAAGCTTGATTATCATCATATTTTGACTCCAATCTCTCTCTAGCACCCAATTGGGTTGTTAGAACATCCTTAAAAATATGTCAAAAGCCATCGCATTCATTGTTCGTCATCTAAAAGCTTTTTTTGTTCGGTTCTAAAAAGAGTTTTCTTTAAAATTATTGATGTTTGAAAAAAAAATGGTATAGGAACAATAATCTTATACATCTCAAAATTCAAAAAGGGAAACATAGAATACCTTCATGAGAATGATGTCTAAAAGGTCTGACCCGGCTTTCAGATCGGACAACTCAGCCTGATGACTACAAAATCGAAACCGAAAAACCCATAAAAATTAACTTCGAAAAGATCACACAAAGGAAAAATTAACAATATACAAAAACTGACTGCGTTAAAATAATAATTATTATTATTACCTCATGTGCCATCTCAATGGCCTGGTAGGATTATTCGCCAAAATCCCAACACGCCGTGGCTTCGGACAGATAACAGATTCCCTCTGATCAGAGATCAAGCCCGAAACCGGACGGCGCATCTCTTCACGAGCGCCAAAGGCGTTCTTCTGATGATACCATGGATTCATTTTTGCCGACCCACTTCAATTCAACAGAAAAACACCTGTTCATAGCAAAATTCAACAGAAAAAGAGCAAAAAAAAATACATCAATAACCAAGATCTAATTACTAATCAGCCAAAAAAAAATCCCTAATTTAGATAAAATCGAGGAAAAAAAAAAGAATTTTCTTCGCAACCAAACAATAAAAAAAATCAATAGATCTTAGATCCAAACCTTTGAAAGAAACAAAAATTCGATTTCCAACTAACTCATGCACTAATCATCCACTGAACACTCCCAGGAGGCAAAAAAAATTGAGTCGAGTAGAAAACGAAAAACCTTGATTAAAATTCACAAGAGACCATCGAAAACAGCGAATTTAAAGGAATTGCTAAGAGCAAAAAAGAGAGAGAGAGATAAGAGAGAGAAACAGAGTTGAAACGCGTAACAAAAAAAAAATTGATAGTTAGAATTTTTTACAGCTATTACACACCAGATCTGTTGTGCGACAACAACGCTAGGGTTTTTTGAATTTTGACTCGTGACCAGACAGAAATTAAATCGAAACAGAAAAACAAGACGAATCGGACCTCAATATATATACATAAAAATTAAATTTATTAAAAGAAAGAGTGAGAAGAAACGACGGCGTATAAGAAGAGTACCTGAAGAAATCCTTATAGCGAGAGAGAGAGCAGAGACGGATGGATGGCGTGCCACGAAGAAGGGAAGGATAGAAAGAGGAGGAGGCTACTATTTTATACTAATTTCGGACAAACGGAGTCGTTTTTCGGTGCATGTTTTGGAGATTAATAATATATTTTTATTTATTTTTTTATATGTCAAATTTGGCTGCTTTGGGATTTATTTACCAATTCTGGATAATTTACTATTCGGTGATAATTTCCTTTGACAAATCACAATCCAAATATCCAATTCAATTCGGTGATATGCGATTTTCGAAATTAATCAAATCGGGAAATTATTAAGAGGAAAAAAATAATTTATTTCACTCTTAAATATTGGTCAACCCGTTAACTTTTAACTTTAACCGAATCAACAAACGACATGGTACGAATGTGTAATTATAACTTAACATTTTTTCGTGTAATTATGTCAAATGTCGGGGAGTTATTACAATATGCCCTTAATTTTTTTTAATTACATGGGAAATTTAGCCTTTTCACAGCACTCAACGATTTCTAGATGCGTTCGTGTAATTAAGGACATGTTTACCAATCAGGAATATATGAAACCCGAATCAAATTCCACTGAAAAGGGAATAAATAAAAATCAGAATCAAGTTACTAAATTACATTTTGAGTGTTTACTAACAAATTTAAAATCGGAAACAAAATCAAATATTTTCCACTTCTAGTGTTTATTTAAACTAAGGAATCGGAATGATACATAATTGATTACAGAGATATTCTTATGTATAAAACAAAAGGATATATGTATATATATCCTTTTAAGAGATATGAGCATGTCGTAGTTATTATTATTATTATTATTTTAAAAGTGCGGTAGTTATTTTTGGTTCATAAATTGTATTATAATATTTATATATAAAATTGATTTTTTTTATATAAATCATGCAACTACACTAATATAAATTATTAATTATGTAAACCGATATTAAGATTAAAAAATAATAAAATAAACCAATATGACTTACGTAAATTAAAAGCAAGAGTAAATAATCATGAAAAAGACGATTATTTTATTATTTAATTTTTTAAGTGATGATATTTTAGTAAATATAACATGAATTCTTTTTTTGATCGGGAAAGAGAACTTGATTCCTAGAATGGGTAAAAGGAATCAAGTTCCATTTCGATCAGAAACTTAATTCTTGATTTATGAATGGGGTCCGTGGAATTGAATTCCCTACAAATTTAGTAAATAGCGGAATTCTGAAATCATAAACTTAATTCAGGGTCCGTCCTGTAAGCGTTTTTCAGTTACTGTTTTTCGAAAATAAATATGAAAAATGAAAACAGTATTTTTTGTTTCATTTTTGATTTCTGAAAACGAGTCTGGTAGCAAATACTGAAAGCTGTATTTTGAAAATGAAAATGGAAAAAACGCGTCTGGTAGGTTAAACGAAAACTATCAAAAATTGAAATATCAATTTTAGTATTTTGTTTAATATTATTACAACTATAAACAAAATGATTAAATAATTAACCAATATAACTTTTGTATTGTAATTTTTAAATTAAACAAAAGTAACACATCAGAAATTAATTAAAAAAAACATATCAAAAAAATGAATTAATCAAAACTAAACTCTTAAATTATAAATAAATAATTATAATATATATATATTATTATATAATAAAAATATAATTGTAATATATATTATTTTATATAATACATAATATATGACATTATATTCTATGTAAATATATAATATTTGATATTATATATATATATATATATATATATATATATATATATATATAGTATGTATATTATATTATATATATTATAATATTATATTATGATATATTAATATTTGTAAGATATTATATATTAATTTACTAATTATGTAAATTATATATAGTAATATAATATATATATAATATTATATTTTATAATATACATAAAATATATTTTATATATAATATATAATAATTATAATATATATATAAGAGGGGCACTTTGGTAATTTAAAAATCTTGTTCCATCTTGTCCTAGTTATATCAAACACATAACAGTACAGTTAACAGTTTAAGTTTTTTTTAATATAAAAAAAATGAAAAACAAAATGAAAAAAAAAAACGAAAAACGAAAAAACAAGTATTTTGTGTTTTTCAAATCTTTCACTTTCAACACTGATTTTGTTTTTCGTTTTTTTTTTGTATTTCGAAAATAAAATGAAAAACGGTAAACGAACGCGTTTTCGAAATCGTTTTTAAAAAATAAAAACGAAAACGAAAACGAATAAAAAACAGCTGCAGGACGGGGCCTTACTTTCCTAAATAGGTTTCTCAATTAGTAATTATTCCATAAGAGACTAATTGTTGGAGAATGCAATTTTGTATATATAAAGGGGAATCAATGTAATTTTCTGTACTATTTATTAAGTTAAAAGTTTTTTTTTTTACTTTTTGAATTAATTGATTTTAGGGGTCATTTCAAATCTTTTGTTACTTTAAGGAATCAAACAGAATCACTTGAGGAATCATTGAATCTCATTAAGTGATACGTTGGAAGAAAAAAAAAACCCTAAATATCGATGGCTATAAATTAATACAAGTATATAATTAATAAAGAATATTAATTGGGTTGGCTGTTTGGTTTAAAGATATCAAAAATTCTCGCAAGACTCATCCCTGTTTGAGTTAAAAACTAAAAAGTAATCCAAAAACAGAGACTTCCTTTCCAAAATGTAGTTTTTAAGAAATTAATTATTTTAAATTAATATTTGCTTTTGATGAAATTATTTTGTAAATAATTAAATTTTATTATATTATTGAAGAGAGGAAAAAAAAATTAAAGAAAAAATTGTGATTATTTTGATAATTCAAGTCAAATTAGATCAAACGATATCAAGTTAGGAATTATGGGCTGAGAAAAACAAGTCAAGCGAGGGTCAAATTGGGGATGGGAAAACGGGTGGGGGCAGAAAATATATATATATGAGATAGGAACATAGGTAGTTATTATTATTATTCTTTTTAAATGCGGTAGTTTTTTAGTTCATAAATCGTACTGTAATATTTTTAAATAAAGATGATTTTTTTTTATAAATCATGTAGCTAGATGAATATAAATTATTAATTATGTAAATCAATATAAATTATTAATTATGTAAACCAATATTAAGATTCAAAAAAAAAATAACAAATCAATATGTCTTATGTAAATTAAAAACAAAAGCAAATAATCGTGAAGAAGACATTAATTTTTTATTACTTTTTAAGTGAGGAAATTTTAATAAATATAACATGAATTCTTTTTTCGATCGGGAAAGAGAACTCGATTTTTCGGATGGATTATAGGAATCAAGTTACATTTCCATTAGAATTTAATTCCTGATTTATGAGTATGATTCACGGAATTTAATTTCTTAAAAATTTAGTAAATATTGAATTCATAAATCAGAAACTCAATTCCTTTTTCTAAGTATGATTCTCAATTAGTAAACACTCCAAACTTTTAAAGTATGATTCCCAATTAGTAACTACTCCCGAGAGATTTATTGTTGGAGAATGCAATTTCGTATATAAGGGAAAAGTAATGTAATTTTCTCTACTATTTATTAAGTTAAAAGTTTTTTTTTTTTTTTACTTTTTGAATTAATTGATTTTAGGGGTCATTTCAAATCTTTTGTTACTTAATAAAATCAAATAGAATCACTTGATGAATCATTGAATATCATTAAGTGATACGTGGGAAGAAAAAAAATACACTAAATAGCCATGGCTATAAATCAACACAAGTATATAATTATTAAAGAATATTAATTGGGTTGGACTCTTTTGTTTAAGGATATAAAAATTCTCCCAAGACTCATTCCTATTCGTGGTAAAAAATAATCCAAAAACGGAGACTTCCTACCCAAAATGTATTTTTTTTTAAGAAATTAATAGTTTTAAATTAATATTTACTTTTGATGAAATTATTTTGCAAATAATTAAATTTTATTATATTATTGAAGGGAGAAAAAAAGAAAAAAAAAACATTTATTTGTGATTATTTTGCTAATTCAATTCAAATTAGATCAAACGAGCTCAAGTTAGGAATTATGGGCAGAGAAAAACAAGTCAATCGAGGGTGAAATTGGGGATGGGAAAACTGGTGGGGGCAGAATATATATATGAACATTTCGTAGTTATTATTATACGTTTTTAAAAAATTACGGTAGTTATTTTTAGTTCATTATTGGTACTGTAATATTTATAAATAAAGATGTTGTTTTTTATAAATCATGTAACTAGACTAATATATATTATTAATTATGTAAACCAGTATTAAGATTCAAAATAATAATAATAACAAACCAATATGATTTATGTAAATTCAAAACAAAAGTAAATAATCATGAAGAAAGTATTTTATTATTATTATTATTTAAGTGAGAATATTTTAATAAAAATAACATGAATTCCTTTTTCGATCGGAAAAGAGAACTTGATTTCTATGATGGGTTATAGGAATCAAGTTCCCTTTCCATCAGAACTTGATTCCTGATTTATGAGTGTGGTTAACCGAATTTAATTCCCTAAAAATTTAGTAAATAGTTGAATACAGAAATCAGGAACTTAATTCTCTTTCCTAAGTATGATTCTCAATTAGTAAACACTCCATAAGAGATTAATTGTCGGAGAATGCAATTTCATATATATACGGGGAATTAATATAATTTTCTCTGCTATTTATTAAGCAAAAAGGTTTTTTAAAAAAAGCTTTTTGAATTAATTGATTTTAGGGGTCATTTCAAATCTTTTGTTACTTAAGAAATCAAATAGAATCACTTGATGGATCATTGAATCTCATTAAGTGACACGTGGGAAGAAAAAAATACCCTAGATAGCCATGGCTATAAATTAATACAAGTATATAATTAATAAAGAATATTTATTGGGTTGAACTGTTTTGTTTTAGGATATCAAAAATTCTCGCAAGACTCATTCCTATATGCGGTAAAAAATAATCCTAAAACGGAGACTTCCTATCTAAAATGTATTTTTTTAAGAAATTAATTATTTTAAATTAATATTTACTTTTGATGAAATTATTTTGTAAATAATTAAATTTTATTATATTATTAAAGAGAGAAAAAAGGAAAAAAAAAAACTTATTTATGGTTATTTTCTAATTCAAGTCAAATTAGATCAAATAATATATTTTCTAAGAATGACGGACGGAGCAAAACAAGTCAAATTGGGGATGAGGATACAAGTGAGGGTAGAAGTACCTCATCCCAATCCATTGATGCCCCGGTTCCTCCCAATGGGGATTAGATACGTCGCCGGTTCTGGATCCAACGGTCCAGTTTTTTTGTTCTTTTTTTTCGTTCACTAAAAAATATTACATATTTAAAAGTAAAATTGTAAAGGTATATTATTAGGTTGCCTAAAAAAATATAATTGAAATAATTAACAAATTTAAAAAGAAAAAAAAAAACTGTTTTGGTGGAACCGTCCGGTTCGAACCGAACCAAAACCGCTACAGTGCACGGTTCCGATTCGAAACCTTAAATGACGGTTCGGTTACGTTTTTTTTCAGGTTTAGTTCATCGGTTCGAACCGAACCGCCAACATGTCTAATGAGGGTAGGGGAAGGTGTTTAGCAACCGGTTCTCATGTTGCAAATGACACATTGAACGCCCTAGATTTGTTAAATTTCAATTTTATTTTATTTTTATTTTTCTCAATAAATTAATGGGGTATTATCATTTTAGTCTCAAGTATCGGTAAAAACTTAACTTTATAAGAGTGTTTGATTTTTTAAGACTTTTGGTCCCCCACTTTTCATAAGTACATCAATTTGGTTCATCCGTCAAATTTAAAACTTGTAGGGGTTGTGTTGTCTTTATATCAAAAACATGCCATGTGTAAAATAAATCATTATTTTATTTATCACAAAATAAAAGAAAAAATAAAAAGAAAAATGAGAATTAAATATTTATATTTATAGTTAAAAATTATAAAAAACCCAAAAATTCCATACAAATGGTGGAGATCCATCCTTTTTTCATTAAAATTCCTGCAACCAATTTCAAAAATAATAATAATTCCAGACACCTATTTCTCAACAATTATTTTTTCCAAGGGAACCATTCATTCAATTTTAACTAAAAAAATTCCAGATTTTTTTAACATCATCTGCTCTCACTTCATTGTTCATCCTCCAAAATCCAACATCTTTTTATCTTTACCAAACATAATCATCAAGCCACGAACAAAAATTTATCCTCAATCGAAAATATATTTTTTTCTTACACTTTCTTGGTCTCCAAACACGATCAAAATTTCTTCAATCAAATTCCACAAACAAAAACCAGAAATTAATTCCACAAACTTAAGCACAGTTTCTCTATAAAACCACTTTCTCTCTGTACACAAACATATATGATAATTGTATAATTAAATATGGAAAAAAAATTGAGAATAGCAATTTTTGAAAATAAGAAGTTTATCACTCAAATCCAGCATTGAAATCTTCTCAAACCCAAACCAAAAATCCCAATCTCTCTCTCCTCATCGGTGGCTACCCAAAACACCCCGTGAGGAGATCGGAACCAGACTCGCCGGCTGAATTGAACCCACACCAAACGAGGAGGATGTTAAGAGAGAGAGGAACACGATCGAACATGTCGGTATCGCTCTTCCGGTCGTCGTCGCCGCTTCTGGTCGACATTGTCGTCGTCGCTTTGGTTTGAACCTGTTCGAGTTCGAATGTCAGTCAGTGGTGGGAGGGGCGATCATGATTGATTACGGGAGGGGTTTTGATGGGTTTAGATGTTTGGGTAATTTGTGTGGTGATGTGTTGCTGATGAATTGATGATGTTGGTGTGAAATGAATGGGCATGGAGAGGGTGTTTGGTTGATATGCGTGGTGGTGTGTTGATGATGATGTTGATGAGGAGATGAATTTAGTTTCATTTCCAGATTCAAAAAAAATATTCAGTACAAATGGTGGTAGGATATATATATATATATATATTTCAATTTCTTAGTTTTCTTAAATTTTTAATTGTATATATAAGTATTTAATTCTGTTTTTAATTGAAGAATTTAATCCATGGAATTAGATTTTGTTTAAAAAATCTAGATTTCCATATCTCATCAAATGTTTTTTTTTTTTGTTTTTTTAAATTGTAATTATATATTAATTGCATTAAATTAATTTTTTTTGAGCTATTTATATATATATATATAATTATAAATGGTAAAATAGTCGATTCATATTTTCTGTCAATTTTGACCGTTAAAAATAGGGTCAAGAAACCAAATTGATATATTTATAAAAAGTGAGGGACCAATGGTCTTAAAAAAGTAAATACGCTTAAAAAGTTAAACTTTCACCGATATTTAGGGACTAAAATAATAATACCCTAAATCAATTGATGGCATTTGGACTTCTATGAATCATTTCCTAATTTTCCCCACACATATATAGGAATTAATCTAGAAGGTTTACTATGGCAACTAAAATCCCTCCACATTAGGAAGTAATTATATAATACAATATTTACCAAAATTAATGAACTTTAATTCATCATTTTTTTATTTAAAAATTAAAAAACTCTTACGTTAGAATATCATTAATTTTCATTAACTTTTGAGTTAATTAGGATTTAGGATTGACT
This sequence comes from Dipteronia dyeriana, assembly GCA_032871835.1. NCBI lineage: Eukaryota > Viridiplantae > Streptophyta > Magnoliopsida > Sapindales > Sapindaceae > Dipteronia > Dipteronia dyeriana. The sequence continues at coordinate 34,927,212 of CM065298.1, forward strand.
TGACTCTTGAGTAACAGAAACTTTCAAAAACTTTCCTGCTAAGAAAAGGTTAAGAACTTAAAATGCATTTTGATTAAAATTATTAATTAATTAATTTTAAATAATATTTTGGAATGGAATGAACCGCTTTAGCGCATAGACCCTGATAAATCAATTGTTTTTTTTTTTTTTCATTATACAGTACCCATATTTACAGAAAAGGTGATGTTTTAGATGACACTGTTGAACATAATTTACAATTACTTTTTTTTTCTTTTTAAAAATATACAATTTAGGGTATGACGATTCGAATTCAGAATATTATCGGAATGAATACACATTTTTTATCATTAAGTTAAGGTGGTAAAATTACCTTTCTTACACTTAGGTCTCGCTTGTATGGCCGTATTGTGTTGTATTGTATTAAACAATTAAAATGTATTGAAATAATACAGTATTTGGTGTAAATACTGTATTGTATTGTATTAATATATTTTAATTGCTTAGAACAACAAACACCGTATTAACTAATATATTATATTTGGTGGTATTAGATTCTATTGTATTAGAAATAATACTTTTCCTTTCTTTTCTTTTATTTTTAATGAATATGGAATATTGATAAAATGTGTTAATGTTGTTAGTATTTTTTTATAATTTCAAAAATATAGAATTTTTTTTTTTGTTTAAATTAAAATAAATAGTTATTGATTTTTTATATGAAAATATTTTTTGATTTATTCATAGTAAGGATATTTTAAAGTAATTTTTAAGCATTTTTTACAAATATTATATTTTTATAATATAATAAAGTCATATATGAATAATCTAATACGATAAATACAGTACATCATCAAACACAAGTTAGTATTAATGATAATACAGTCCAATACAATCCAATATGATGTGCGAAACGAACCCTTAGTGGATCTTTCTTTGTGGTGCTATCAAGAAAAATCTGTCCTTAACATAATCTCATTGATTTATGTTTCAAACATTCATTTTATTGTTTTTATTTAGAATTTGCATTTTATGCATATATGTTTTTAATTACAATCTTTTCTGATATGCTATATATTTTTAAAAAAAGTTGGTTAGGTCACCATTAGAATATATATATATATACATATTATGAGGAAAGCACTCCCCGTTATACCCCGTCCCACCCCAACCAGCTTTATCTATGGTGGGGTTTTATGAAGGGATGAGTTTTTAAAAAATAAATAGGGTGAGGTACGAGGAAGACCACCCCTCCCCGAACCAGCCCTATTGTCATCTCAAGATACAAAACTTAATTTTGTCATCCCTACCCCAAAAGTGTGGATTCCTACAAGTAATTTTGTCATCCCTATGTATCAAAACTTAATGAGATTTGTCTTTCATAAGCAAAAAATAATTTCTCTAAAAACTAAAGCCGGTCTTCTTTGTCGGTAATCAAATCAGTTAAAGTTAATTGTTAACTAAGGTTGACCATTTAAAAGATAAATATATCCATAAGATAATACGTGGAATTACTAAAATACCCTTAAATATAAAAATTAAATAAAAGATTAACAAAATAGAAAATGAAATAAAAATGGAGATCAAGATTGTGTCTCCACTCACTACCCATCAATTAATGGACGATAAAGATCCAATTGGAATCTCCATCGTGATGAATATCCATGGATCTCCATCGCAAATGGAAACTCTCCATCGTCCAGTGAGATCTATCTCTGGTTTTTTTTTTTTTAAGAAAAAAAGATTTTTGATAAAATGTTAAAAATGGGATGAAATTATAAAAATATCTTTCAAATTCATTACATTTGACCGCATTTGGCTAAGAATAGAGGACATCGATATCAATTTATGATAATTTGTTTCATGTTGTATAAAGTCGATATTTATTTGTTCTTTTATTTGGTTATTTTTTAAGAATGGCAACGTGCACAAGCACCCCTAAACTTTGGTCATATTGCACACATAAGCAACTTATTCGTTAATTGCATAGACAACCACGTAAAAATATTGATTATCATCAATCACAATTGGTTGGACGAAAAAAGATATAAATTTTTATCGTTATGTGAGGAGATCCTCCTCCAAAGATCTATTCATTGTTTCCCTTTAAGGCACGTTTGTTTGTTTGTTTAGTATTGTATAAGTAACACAATATTGCGTGTTGGATGGTGTTTTGATGGTCCTCTGTATGGTACTGACTAATGTGAACAATTGCTCATAATACATCTCCAACTGTATTATCTAATGCATAGTTGAGACATGGGTTTATGTTGTATTAGATCATGAAGAATTTATTTTTATTTTTTCATTTTTTTCCAGAAATCTTCATCTGTGAATTTGATTTCTTCACAACCCAACCTTCACCTTCATCTTCCCAAACCCAGAAACATCTACACCAAAATCCAAACATCAAACAATTCATTCTCTTCTTGCAACAACCAAATCCACCAAATCCATACCCAAACACAGTCTCTCTTTCAATCGATCTCATCTCTCTCTCCTTCCGTCGGCTTCAGATAGAGTCACGACTCTTTTCACCGGTGTCAGGTAGGGTCGTGAATACGAGATTGAGTTGAGGGGCAGTTGGGTTTGGGTCTGTGATATGAGAATCTGCGAATATGAGATCTCGATTTCATCTAGCTTCTGAAAAACTGATGGAGATGAGGGATTAGGTGGTGGGGTTTAGGTCTGGACTTTGGACGGTGGCGGTGGTAGCTGTGGTTTGGGTGGTGGGGTTAGACTCTAGACTCTAGATTTCCATTGAAACGGATTTGACAAGTATTTTTTTTTGCCAGTTACGTATAGCAACAAAACAAACAACAGAAAGAAACAGAAAAAAAAAAACACAAAAAAACAACAACCAATCAGGTAGGCATTTCGACAACTGATATGCAAATATATATTGAATAGGTTATTTTATTTTAAAATTTTATTAAAACATTAACTTTGTTGGGTTAGTGTTAAAGATTTTGTTAAATGAAGGCAATGTTATAGATGTTGTCAGTACTGTTTTGGGTTATTTTTGTTGGTTGATTTTGGTTCTAAGAGATTGGGTGTAGAATTGATGATATAAGATATTTGGGGAAGTAATAACCCATACATGAAATCGATCAAATTTCTTAATTTGTTTTTTTTTTCCTTGAATTTTTTTATTGTTATTAATTGTTTTTTAAATAATAAATTTAGGATGGTGATGAGCTAAGTTATGATTGGATAACAAGTTTTCTTTCATTGTTTATTAGCTTTCAATACACAAAATGATCAAATTATTCTTCCTCTATTACATCACGTATAGTCGATCGTTGATCAATAAATTTGAATAAATGTTTGTGTACAATATGTCTAAAGTTTAGGGATATTTATGCAATTTGCCCAAAAAAAAAAACAAGGTTAAAAGAATGTTGTGATTTGAAAAGAAAGCGTGGTCGGCGACTTGGCGTTAGAGTTACTGACTAAAAGTAAAAGGCATATGCATTGGCATGGCTGGCGTCCATGAGTTTACAATTCACATGCACATCTCAATTTCAATCTAATCAAATCTTTTATTTTTTAGAATTTTGAGGCGAAACATCTTCGAAATGTGTTTCACGCGCTAATTACGCTAATGGTTGCGTGCTCTGACTTTTCATTATTCTCTTAACCTATACGCGGTGGGTCCCACTCTCTCCTTTACCGAGATCTGATTTTGACACGTGTTTTCTCTCATGGTAGGGACCACTTTCGGATTTCGGTATAAGGTTGGTGCCATGGTGGGTAATGGCCTAATGGGTATACAGTATACATTCTTACAAAAATCTCAAAAACTCACTGTATTTTTTCCAGATTTTTTATTTTTATTTTACTTTTTCTTTAAGCATTATATATATAGATTTTTGTTTGGGAACATGATGACTCGAACCCTCGAGATGTTATTCTACTGGATCAGATTTATTTTATTTTGAGTTATCTTATAAATAGTTAGACTTTGTTTTTATATATATATTTTAATATACAGTAGTGTTAACTTATACTTTTATAATACGTGATAACAATTACTTTTTGATTTTATAAAAGAAAATAAAAGCATTGCATTTATTGTAACAAGACAATAAATACACTAATTGACGGATTTGGATCATCTACTAATATGATCTTTTTCCTAACCTTTTTAAAATATATGATTGATTGTTGGTAGAGTGGTTGTGGAAACCAATCACATCTTAACCATATATTCATTGCAATTCTTATCAACTTATGTGTTATAAGATTAGATAATATCAGAAAAAATATCAGATCAGTAGAAGATCCAAATTCCTAATACATGTGTTTTTATTTATTTTTATAGAATAAAATAGTTATTAAAGAGCATCTCTCAACATATTCTAAATTTATATCTCCAAGAAATTTTGTAGAGTGTCGATTGCTCCCACTATACTCCAAAATTCCGTCTCAATTTTTTTTTTTTTAGAGTTTCTAACATTAATACTTTAAATTTAGACTACCGATCCTCATACTCTAAATTCACTTTTTAACATTTTCCATTCCATTTAATATTCTTTTACTTTTTTATTAAATTCAATTAATATATAATAAATTTTATTAACATAAAAATTATACCATTAGAAATGTCTTATCTAAATCTTTAAAATGAGTCCAATATTGAATATAAATTAATAATTTTTTTATTATGTTTTCCTCATTTTCATTTTATTATTTTGCTATAATTTCTCTAACAAAATTATTATGTTATAAAAAAAATATCTTATTACATATTAGTAATTATAAGTTAGCAATAAATAAAAACCGAAACATATTATTAAAATAAAAAGTATTAATATTAAAAATTACAATAACATAATTTTTTTAAATAAGTATAGGAAAAAAAACAAAAAACTTAAATAATAACAACATAACATATGATAATATCCAAATACAAGGCCATCCAAATGACTTTCATATCCACCTGAAAATGATCCACCTTGTATTTGGGAATTGTGAGTGGTTTTTTCTAAAATTTCCATCTCTTCCCTTCGAAAGAATTCACGCTCGGTGGGATTTTTAACGGAATCCAAACCTATCATCATAATTTTATTCTCTTCACATTCACGTCGAATCACTTCATGTTCAAATAACTTCATGTTCATATAAAATCTCCAATTGTGTTGCCTCATTCATGTAAAGAAATAAGTAGGTTGGGAAAATTAGTTAAAAAATGTTAGAAAAAAAATAAGTAGGTTGAGAAAATTAATTGAAAAATGTTAGAACCTAAAAAATTAGTTATTATAAATTAATATTATATTTTTATAAAAGTAAAAAAAGTTATAAATTTAGTTGAATAATAATTTATTAAAGAAAGTAAAACAATAATAATGAAAATATAAGTTATTTGAAGATATAAATAAAAATAGGGACAAAGATAGAGATAATGATAGATAATGTGGTGGGAGTGAAAAAAATTAAGATATAGAATCTATGAGGAATATTCCCTTTTAAAACTCTATTTCGATAGAGTTTGGGTGGGAGATGCTCTAATATATGTTTTAAGGACTCAGGTTAACACTATCCTTTAATATGATGAGCACCTTTGATGAAATTGTATGCAATTTAACGTGTTTCGATGATTTTTTTTGTATGTTTCCTGGGAAATAAAATACACGTTTGGTAAAAAATTAAATTTTTTTGGATTGGATAACTATTTTTTTTAAAAATATTTTGTCTTATTTCTAAATCTTTTATCTTCAAAAAAGTAGGAAAAAAAAAACAAATATTGTGCCCGTAATTTTTTCACTTTTTTTTCCCACAAATGTATTTCATTCTTTTTACCATCGATGCTAAAAATAACATCAAGATTCAATAAAATTCATTAAAATTCATCAAAGGGTCTTAAAGTGTGCATCGTAACAAGTTTTCATTGAAATATATATATCGATAGATTGCATAAATTTTGGGTTTTTTTTCAAAAGTAGAACTCGAACCCATAATCTCATGGTGTAAATGTGATTAATATACCATTAGACCAATCTCATTTTGTCAATTAGTGAATATATATTAAAATGAATTAACAATATATATATAAACATATATATGGTTCAAAAATTTAATAGCACTCTTTAAAGAGTGCGTTTTAAACCTACCAACTTAATAACTTAAGTTTTAAAAACACCTAAAGTGTAGATCTGATAAAAATACATTTAAAACACACCCACAAAAATAAGGCCCTGTCCCGCAGCTGTTTTCAGTCCGTTTTCGTTTTTATTTTTCAAAAACTATTTCGAAAACGTATTCGTTAACTGTTTTTCGTTTTATTTTCGAAAAAAATAAAATAAAACCAGTGTTAAAAGTTAAAGATTTAACAAAACACAAAATACTTGTTTTTTGTTTTTTGTTTTTGTTTTTGTTTTTGTTTTTGTTTTTCATTTTATTTTTCACCTTTTTTAAAAAAAATATCATTTTTTAAAAACTATTAATTGTAATGTTATGCGTTTGATATGGTTAGGACAAGACGAGACAAGATTTTCAAATGACCTAAGTGCCCCTCTTATATATATATATATATATATTCCAAAATAATTTATTTCCAACTAGAACTAAAAGCATTCGTATAATAATATATATTATAATATAGTTTTTATATATATTATAATATTATAATATATATTAATATATAAAAATATTAAATAAAATATTATATAATAATTAAATATTAAATATATATTGTATAATATATATATATATATATAATGTTTTTGTATAATCTTATATATATAATATATCAAATATTATATATTTATATAGGATATAATGTAATATATTATGTATTATTATATATAAAAATATAATATAATATAATATAAAAAATTTATTTATAATTTAAGAGTTTAGTTTTGATTAATTCATTTTTTGATATGTTTTTTTGAATTAATTTTTGATGTGTCAATTTTGTTTAATTTAAAAATTACAATACAAAAATTATTTTGGTTAATTATTTAATCAATTTGTTTATAGTTATAATAATATTAAACAAAATGCCAAAATTGATATTTTAATTTTTTATAGTTTTCAGTTAACCTACCAAACGCGTTTTTCCGTTTTCATTTTCAAAATACAACTTTCAGTATATGCTACCAGACGCGTTTTCAGAATTTAAAACTGAAACCAAAAATACTGTTTTCGGACCTGTTCTGTAAGCGTTTTTCAGTTGCTATTTTTTGAAAATAAATATTTATTTTTTCTAAAATAAATATTATATAAAATATAAAATGTTATATATATATATATATATATATATATATATATATATATATATTATTGCATGAATGTTTTTAGTTCTAATTGAAAATAAATTATTCTGGAATATATATATATATATATATATATATAAGAGAGACACTTTGATCATTTGAAAATCTTGTCTCGTCTTCTCCTAGCCATATCAAACGAATAACAGTACAATTAATAGTTAAAAAAAAAAATATATAAAAAAGTGAAAAACAAAAACAAAAACAAAAAATAAGTATTTTGTATTTTTCAAATTTTTTAATTTTAACACAGGTTTTTTTTTTCTTCCGAAAATAAGGGAAAAAAGGTTAACTAATAACGCGTTTTCGAAATCGTTTTTGAAAAATAAAAACGAAAACGGACTGAAAAACAGTTGCAGGACGAAACCTTCATTTTCATTTTTATTTTCGAAAAGCAGTACCTGGAAAAACGCTTATAGGACGTGCCTTAAGTCTCACGTTTTTTTTTGTGTGTTTTCGAGACTTATTTTGTGTTTAAGAGACTTATTTTCTAATTTTTGAGATTTATTAGGCAAAAATGAAACTTTAAAAAAAAAAATCATCTTCTTCATCGAGACCTCTGTTGGAGGCTGATTTCGACCTCTAATGGAAGTCTTTCATCTGCATTGATGGAAGACCTCCACTGGTCTTCCATCAATGGAGGTTTTTGAACGGAAAAAAAACCCTACAATGCTACGAATATAATAAAAGAAGGTGATGAGGGTGTTTTAATCATTTGGTGTTATTTAAATTTAACTTATTAAATCAGTGATACTCTCAAAAGAATGTTATTTCCTCACATTTCCAATATATAATAATAATAATAATAATAATAATAATAATAATTTGACTATATTTTCTTTTGTCTCAGTGTTGTAGTCTTTGAAATGGAGATAAACCATTGCATTGTATATATTAATCCACGAGAATTGTTAGATTGAGTCGCCCATAAACAGTCACCAAATCCACTTGTTGTTCTCCACATTACACTTGGACTTCCTTTTTGTTTCTCAAATCACGAGTCATAATAGAAAGACATTGTATTGCATTTATTTTCAAAAAATATTTGTCATCCATTCTGAAATGTTTGTTCAAAGAAAAACAGATGCAATTTGAATTTGAAGTAAAATTAACATGTGTTTATTTTATTTGTATTTTTGATTGTTTATGAACATTTCCATTTAGCTTTTTGTGTTGAGTTGTGTTTTTTTTTTCATTATTTAGTGCCATATTTTTATTTACTTAAATGGAAATTGTATTTTTTTTTTATGTAGTGTAGTAACCATGAATACTCTCTTAAATTGTTGTTAGTTTTCTTTTTTACCTTTAGGCATTACATCTATAATATATATACTAATAAATTAAACAAATGAAGAAAAAAATGTCATTGTCATTTCTATGTTCTTGTTCAGTTTTTTTTTCAATGGTTTTAGACTTGTGTATGTTTTTTTTCCCCTATTTCAAAAAAATAAATAAATGAAGAGACAGGGATAATTTTTTTAACCCATTTGAAAAAACAACATGGCACTAAATAAATGAAAAATGAATCACAACTTAACATAAAAGTTAAATGAATCTGTTCATAAACAATAAAAAAACAATTTTGATGCGATTATATATATTTATTAAATAATTATAAAAGAAATATCAGTTAATTTTACTCCAAATTCTCTTCTTGCATCCATCTTTCTTTGAACAAAAATTTTAAAAATTAAAATAGAGGCTGGGCTATCTTATTGAGAAATTAAAGAGACAATGAGAGAAAAAAAAAGGTCAGTGATATCTAAGACCACTGATTTGGTGAGACAATCCTTAAATGACTATTAGGTTTTCAAAATGATTCAAATTAGCCATTTTATAGGAAAAAAAATCAATTGTTATTACTTTACCCATTAATTGTTTGAAGTCAATTTGTTTATGTCATAACATATTAGAATATATGTCAAAATAATTAAACATGTTTTGCACTGGGTTTTTAACTGGATTTTGACTATTTTTTTTATCATGATTACTTTATAAAACATGAAATATTATCCGTAAAATTCTTATAATCAAATCATTACTTTTTATATATATATAATTAAATAATAAATTAATCATGAAATAAGTTTGATATCACCCCTTAATTTTTATATATAATTAAATAATCAAAACACATAAAATATTGTCTATAAAATTCTTTATGGGTTGGTTCAATGAACAACATTTTGTTAAAATGGTGATTTTGAAACAATTTAAATAATGAATGACCTTTTTAGGACTCCACCCACCAATTAATGGTGTATAGGGCTATTTTCTAATATATATATATATATATAGTTGAAGGTAATTGATGTGAATTTTTATCTTTGATGACATTGGCATAAAATGAAAGATAAATTAAGGTCGATGTTGTAGCAATTCTTTATTGTTTTCACGTTTACTCTTTATTGTTTTCACGTTTACTCATAAAAGCAACAAGGATAACAATAGATATATAATATGTTTGTCCATCATTTACATCCAACTTGATGTGGCAGCTGACATGATATTTTATTGTCAGCTGCCACATAACAACATCACACACACACACATATATATATATATAATCAAAGTACTAGGAATACATAATTTGATGTGTTATGTCGGCTGCCCACATCAAATTGGATGAAAATGATAGTAAGTGTTGGATATCTACCGTTATCCAAATCACAAAATGTGGAGAGATCCTCCCATATAGTGGAAGACCGGGAGGAGATACTAGATACCTTCAATTATGGAAGTATTTAAATAATATTTCAAAATATTTATCGTCAAAATTAAGGTGTCATTTATGTTTTGGCCCTTGGTAAATTTAAAATATTATGATTTGGGCCCCTAAACTTTAATATTCTCCTTCTGCCCCTGACAATAACTTTTTTTTTAAAAAAAAAATAGTCAACACTATAATGGTTCGAACTTGGCGAGATTAGAATCTACAACTGCAAGCATAGCCCGTAATCCAACTCTCACTCGGGGAGGGATCTTCCCACATTTTGTGGTTTTAGTAGGCAAATCTGAGTATGTATATACAATACCATAATTTGAATCTTGGTGGTCCAAGCTAATGAACCCTTGGTCCCTTGGCAAAAATTATAGAACTTGTTTTCTCCTACTCAAACATTAACTCATTTCAAATTTGATAAAGCCATAATTCCATAAAGGTTAGTTGTATGACCCGTATCAATTTTTTTTAGGGATTGCCCTATCATATTGATCATACACTTATCTATAAGTACTAAAACATTTGGTTACTTTATTCAATTATAAAATTCGAATATACAGTAAACTAAAGGATACATACAGTGGTAGACCTAGAAATTTATATCCGATGGGATACTTGAAAAAAAAATGATAACTATAATTAGCTTATTTATTTTTATTAATATTATCACAAGAAGAAGTTTATATAAAATAAAACCAATAAAATATTTTATTTTTATAATAATCTCTATCAATTTTATTGAACATATTTTTCTCTACTTGTGTGAACGAGATATCATTCATACATTAACCTTCAATTTAATTATGTAGTCGAAACTATTTATATTTGTCGAGGATAGAAAATTGAATGTAAAGCTAAGACATGCCGCACACATAGTTAAAGAAGTCATACATTATAAATTTTGGTTGTTTATATTCATAAATTACATACTCTTGATAGTACAAAATAACTCAACATTATATTAATTCATTATGTTTTGCTGTAACTAATTTAGATGACAGATGAACAAATTTAATAAGACAAATTTAATTTGAGATTTTTTTTTTTTCGATTGATGTTGTTACCAAGCTGGTTCGGTCCATGGTGGTATGAAACACAAACATTCAAGAATCATACCACCAAATCCAACGGAAGCTTGGTATTTAATTTGAGATTTTATGATTCATTAATTACACTTATGTCAAGCTAAAAAATTAAACTAATAAAAAATTCTATAAAAATAATGTTATGGAATAAATTTTTATTTAAAAAACAAAATCATTATCCATTGTTTTGTTTATAATATATGATTTTTTTTTTCAAATAAGTTTTTTTTCCAATCAAAATTAGTTTTTCTTCAATTTCATCTAAACACATTTCTACTTATGCAACAATTGATACATTGCACAAATATTATATTCCTACAACTCTCACAAACAGAAAATACATATCCAATCAGAAAAGCCACCGATTGGAGTGATTTTGGGGACATATAACAGCTAAGAAAAAATGGAGAGAGGTACTTGACATGGGGCGAGAGAGACAGACAGAAAAATGTAGTTTGATTTTATGGAAGGAAAACAAAGAAGAGACAGAGTTAAGAGTAAGAATAGTGAGAGAAGTAAGGATAATAACAAAATTTTAAATAAGAATAAAAGTTTATTAAATAACATAATAGGTATAGGTGGAGTATACATTCAAAAGTATACTAAGGTATAATTAAAGGAACGGTGTTTTTGATATTAAGTGAGATTTAATTACAAACTAGATATTTTTTTCTTTTAATTTTTTATGGGTGTAATTAAAAGAAGGGTTGTACATACTTTTGTAAATGGATGTCATTATTGTCATTCTTTAATTAAAATGATCTTTCTATTATAACATGAGTTATGGTCAATTTGGTATTGCTATAGTTTTTAAAATAATTACCATGAGTTGTACTAGAGAAATAATCTGCTAAAAAGTTAATCAGACAACTATTTTATTAACATTGCTGCTAACATTGTCGTTAGAGCGTTTGGTAAAACGTAATGTTAATTGCTGTGAATTTATGTAATTACTAAAACAAAATGCTACTTTGTTCAAATTTGATGTCCAAATCTGGTGTCCAAATGATGTAGCATCTAGGGATAGTCATGCCCACGGTTCCGGTTTGATTCGATTTCGGTTCTGAACTGTCGGTTCCGGTTTCGGATGGAGTCGGAACCAGAATCGGAACCGTTGGGCAGGAGGTTCCGGTTCCACCGGTTCCGACGGTTCGTCCGGTTCGGTTCGGTTCCATTTTTTAGAATAAAAAAAATATATTAACAAAACATAACACATGTAATAATGTGAAACTGTAAATGAATTTTACTACGTAAGCAGAAATTAAAATAAAATAAAATAAAAAACTAATTACATAAATTGAAATAAAAGTATAAAACTAAAAAAATTAAAATTAGTCTTGCACTTAATTTGTACAACAATCAAGTTGCCTACGTATCCTTTTGGGGTTTAGAGGAATCAAAGACCACGTAATTCTTTTACATTTTATTGAATTTTACATATGTAAGTCTGTAACTAATCGGTGCTTTCCGTTTCGGTGGTGTGGTCATCATAGAAGAAATTGTATAGTGTTTCTTGTTCGATTTCTTGTTGTCTGTATTTTGTCTTTGTCCAATCATCAACACAGACTTGAACTTGAATTGATTTTGGACTCAAAAGCGACCGTCTTGGGTCCAGAATATTTCCACAGCCACTATAGAAATCAGTGTTGCAAGAATCTGTTTGGCTATTATAGACGAGATTGGGAAGTGTTTTTGATGTTCCATCCACTAATGTAGAATATCAAATTGATCCACATCATCGTCTCCTATAAACTCAAAATTGATACTGTGATAAGTTTCAATTTCAGAATATGAGACCGAGCTTGATGAAGAAGATGAAGAACCTCGTAATCTTTTGATCTATTGGGATAATAGTGTAAGCCCTACCCCTAACACTCCAAAAAATCAAGTTTGAGATACATTTTCAGTTTGTGGAACACTAATGTTCAATGATAGACTATAAATTCTACGATATTCATCATATAACTAATAAAATAATGTCTTAAGTGTATAACAATAAGTATTAATATCTACTTCTATACCTAAACATTCATAATAAAGAGTTAAATAATCTATCAAATTTTTTATTTTACAATGTGGGTCAAAACACAATGCAAGCAGGTAAATAGTTGGAAATTCCCCATAATAGTCTAACCATTTGTTTTCATAGCTTCAATGCATGCCTCTAATTGTATATAAGATGAACAGTCAAGAAATGCACCAGAAATATTACAACTCTCAATAATAAATAATTGGGTAATAGGATAATAAATACTAGACAAATTGTTAGTAGCACTATTAAAAACTTTTAACAAATTATAAATTTTTGTATAAACATCTCAATAGTGTGGATAAATATTGATTTGACTAACATTATATTGTATACAAGAAACTAATAAATCCCTATAGTCATAATTTTCACAAATGAATTTATAAGTAGAGTTCTAACGTGTTGGAAACATCACAAGAAAATTTAATGGAACGCCTACCTGCCTATTTATAAAATCTTACCCATGCTTTCATATCATTAGGATGTTTCCACAAATAAAAGAGGGCATCCTTAATGGGTTTAATAAAAGCTTGAAGAATTTCCAAACCTTTTTGAACACATAAATTTAAAACATGGCAATCACATATTTGATAAAAAAATTTACAATTATAATAAGGATTGCATAATTCAATTAAAACATGAATAACCGTCGTATTGGTAGAAGCATTATCAAAACCAATTAAAAAAAAATTGCTTTCAATTTTGTACTCTTCAAAAATCATTTTCATATTTTTATAAATATTATCAATAGTATGTGCATCATCAAAAACTCTAAATGCAAGAATTATTTTTTTGTATTGTCCATGATTTGTCCATATAATGACAAGTTACACCCAAGTATGAATGCGATCACCAATGGTCAGTCCATATATCATCACATACGAAAACACGACCTTTATAGTTACCAAAATATTTTTTCAATTTTTTATTCTTTTTTATAAATATTATACATTGTACATGTGAGAGTGGTTCTAGGAATACGATATGCAGCACGATTTAATGCTTTATGACAATATTTAAGAAAACCAACATTTTCATCAAAACTAAAAAGTAAATGTTCTACACTACCATTCTAGCTAATTCTTCTCTATTAGCTTGATCACTATATTTAAATAATTGAGTGTTAGGGGTAGCAAACCTGGAAATTTGAGATTGTATACTCGCCCTGGTATGTTCTACTGGATGATGCGTCGTAATATGCTTCCTATATGTGTCATATCCTCCAGATTTAGTCCACTTAAATTCTTTAGAGCAGTAATTACACACCACCCAACACGTTACATCCTCTTTTGTAACTTTGTATATGTGGAGAATGAAGAGATCAGATTTGTACTTCTTTTCCTTCTCGAAGACCTCTTCAATATGTGGGCCTTCAAATTCTAGAAATGGAGAGAAATCGGGCATATTTTCCAATTGGCTTGTCATATTACCGTGGCTTGGGCTGCTAGGGCTAGGCTGGCTAGTATCGGGTTTAGAAATTATTGAAGGGGGATTTGGATTGACTGGATAGTTTAGGGATTCAAGATAGGATTGCCGTTGCAGGAATTCATGGTAGGCGGTGTCATTAAAACCGATATTATTCGGCTGGACTGGAACCAGCTCCGATATACGATCCTTACCGGTCCTGAAAACAGAACTCCTTGGCAGAGTTGGAGCGTCTCCTGCTCCACTTCCAGTTGCCATTTAAAAAATTGATTTGTATAAAAGCTCTTGAAAAAAATTAAAATAAAAGTGTGGAAATAAATTTTAAAAAATTATTAACAATGATTTGTAATAAAACTCTTGAAAAAAATTAAAATAAATGGGTGGAAATAAATTTGAAAAATTTCTTGGAAAAAAGAATGTTGACAATGATTTTGAATTGAGTTGAAATAATAATTGTAATACAATAAATATAAACAAATTGACTAATTGAGAGAGAGTTGAGAGATAATTGGTGTGAAAAAAAATGATTGGGTGGTGGGTGGTGGGTGGTGGGTGGGGGGGGGGGGGGGAAAGATTTTTTTTAAAAAAAAAAACTGTTGGGCTCAGCAGACAGTTAGGCCAAATAGTTGTTTTTTTAAATAAAAAATTTCAAAAATTAAAAAAAGAAAAAGAAAAGAAAATTGGTCTGGAACTGGCGATTTTAGAACCGGAACCGAACCGGAACCGAACCGTCGGTTCCAGATCGGTTTTTTTTGGATGAACCGGAACCAGAACCAAATCTTAAGGCCTATGGTTCAGGTTACGGTTCCGAAACCGGTTTCACAGTTCCGATTATGGTTACGGTTCATTTTCCACGGTTCGAACCGAACCGTGATCATGACTATCTAGAGATGGACATAGGGGTCCAATGGGATGGGGGAGGGTACCCCTACCCCTACCCCCATTCCTCAACCCTCCCCCAACCACCTCCCCAAAACCCATTTAGGAGGGACTTGAGGTGGGGGCGTTTTGGGGGGAGGTTCCTTATCCCCCTCCCCCACCCTTAAACCTAATTTCCCTAATTTATTTTCATTTACAATTCTAAATTTTCTATCCCAATATGAAAATCGGAATTCGAAATTTGGAATTTGGTTATTTCAATCTCTAGTTTGACCCTGTTAAAATATTCAATCCAAAAAGGAATCAAAATATTCGTTCTACAATTTATAATTGATTTTTGAAAATCCAAAATAAATACAAATACTTTTAATAGAGTATTACATAACAAATCAATTTTAAAGTTTACATCTTCGATCAATACTTATGTACCAAACACTAACTAGTAACTACTAAGGGTCAGTTTGGTATTGCTATAGCTTTTAAAATAATCATTGCTAGTTGTGCTGAAGAAATAATCAACTATAAAGTTAGTCAGACAACTATTTGGTTAATGTTGCTGTTGAAATTATTGTTGTTATTGATAAAATCTGAAGAATGATGAGTCAACATAATTACCCAGAGATACGTGAAATAAAGATGCCATGTCACAAAAAGTCATCCTTCATAAACCTACCTAAGCTAACCAAAGGTGATCTCATGACACCCGATCGGGGCTGTTGAGACGGCCGGGACAAAAAGAATAATCTATCGGGGTGAATAAAGCTTGGTCGGGTTTTGATAGATGATCGGTGGATCGACACGTGGATTCTACCAAACACGTGTAGAATGAGTCCTACTCCCGCAAGATGTCTCGAAGCACACCTTGATAGGGAAGTGGATTTCCCTATCAATGCCAGAATTCAAATTGGGCAAGAGACCTAACACGTGAAGAACACAAAACAGGAAAGAAGAATAAAACGACTCAAACACGTCAACTTTATTTATTTTATATCACGAATTAGGGTTCTACGCATGTATAAATAGACCCTAATAACACTCATGAAAGTGTGAGAGAAAAATGAAGATTCTAGAGAGCACGAGAGACTGAGTGTGTAATCAATTAATCATAGTGAATTCCTTTCCTTGTCGGTTTTCAGCAACCGTGGATGTTTCCCCATACTTGGGGTTTTACCACGTAAAATATTTATGTTCTCTTTAATTCCTTAGTTGTTCATAATTTGTAATTGTGTGATCTCATATACATTATGTTCGACGTGTGATCCATCCAATAATCACAGTCAACAACTGGCGCTAGAAGGAGAGGGTGAACCTTCGACGTTATAATTAGCCAATGATTTAGTCATACAAAGTAAAATCATGGTTTCCAACACCGACAGAGATTCGTCCCTACGCAACGTTAATGTCCCATGAGAGGCAAATGTTGTGGACGCCGATGCACCAGGAACAGATCCACCACCATGAACAGATCCACTATTAAGAACTCCACCATCAAGCAGACAGGATGCCGTCATAACCACGAGCTTGACTACAGGATATCTCCAGATGAATTTAGGCAAATTCAAGAATCCCTGAGGAGAGTCATTGATGGCCTCGCCAGACTGGGAATTAGCATAACTGCAACTGTAGATCTAAGTTCACCATACTAGCTCTCTACACATGTGGTAGCTCGAGGACCCAAGGTGAGCTCTGTGATCGTGGCAACTGCTCCAGGTGCACCCCAAAAATCTGGAAGAGATATGTCAGAGAAATGGGGCAAAAGAGAATGTTCACGTAGAAGAAACAGGCCACGCCAGAATAGAAGAGTGGAGGAACGTAAGGAGTCAAGCTCACGTGAGGACACCACAGGGAACGGCAATGCAAGACAATATTATGAATAAGAAGACAGGTATGATGGATGGAGCAAAAAGCCCCGATCGAATTTAAGTGATGACGAGCGCACTCCCAAAAGGCCAAAGGACCCTTATGGGCTCACAATCTATCAAAGGTTAGATAGGCATGGAGAACCTGAAGGATATCGCGAGGTTCTTCTTAGGAGGATAAAAGCTTTGGAAAAAAAGCAAAGTCAAGAAAACCACATGGTCGGGAATTTTGGGAGTCCGTTTGCTGATACCATAAGGTAGGCTCATTTTTCAGAGAAATTCAGGATGCTGCATGTGGAGTAATTCAAAGCCAATACCAATCCAAAGGAACATATCAGGAGAAACCAGATCGCCATGGCTCAGTATGATTGTGATGATGCTTTCATGTGTCGTATGTTCCCTCAGACGTTGGGGGACTAGGAATCCAGGTGGTTCAGAGGATTATCATCAGGATCCATCAGGAGTTTCGAAGGTTTGACAAGAGCGTTCACCATACAATTTATGGGGAATATCTAGTGAAGGAAATCAGTGTCAACACTTTCTACCTTGAGGCAAAGAAACGATGAAAAATTAAAAGACTATTTAACCAGGTTCTCGCAGGAGGTGTCAGAAGTTCAGGACCCTAACGATGACACGGTGGTGTCTACATTCATAAATAGCTTGCAACACAGTCATCTAACTTTAAGCATGAGACAACGAGGACCGACCACATATGCAAGCATGATATATCATGTTGGGGGATACGTCATGGCAGAAGAAGAAAAAATTATCCATGGGGGTGGTCATCCAACCAACAGTCAAAAGAGCTAAGAGAGCGGTTCGAAATACAATGGTAAGAATGACCCGAAAGGTAACAGAGGAAAAGGAAAGGACGAGCGAAAAGATGAAGATAGAACATGGAGGAACCCAAGACGCCCATACACCAACTATACCCCGTTAGCCAAAAAGCAAGAAGAAATATTTAGTATAATAGAAGACAAAAACTTATATAAAAAACCCCCCAAGGTAGTTGAACTTCGACAGAAGAGATACTACAAAGTACTGTAGATTCCACCAGAAAAATGGCCACAAAACCTCAAAGTGCTACCAATTAGGGGTTACATTGAGAAGCTAATCCAGGAAGACCATCTTACTGATATCATCCTTGGAGGAGGGGAGGTTCGACAAAAGGATCTCCATACAGGGGATCGGGATAAGAGTTATAGGAGCCCAAAGAAAGACTCGAATAGCGGGCCAATAAACACCATTTTTGGTTGCCCCAATACTGAAAGCAGTAGCCGAGAAAGGATGTTTGAAGTAAAGGAAGCCATGAACGACCAAAGAAGTATGAAGCTGAATCAACTAGGCGCCGATCAAAAGAAAGCAAAGCAAAGATGGTGACCAATAACTTTCACTGAAGAAGACGCACACGAGTCGAAAGTCAGACCAAACGATGCGATTGTTGTCTCAGCCGGCATCAGGCATATGTAAGTAAGACGAATACTGATCGACAATGGTAGCTCGACATACATTTTGAGCGTAGAGGTGTTTGACCAGCTCGGGCTAGAGAGGTATGATCTCCAACCACAAAAGGTTCCATTGAAGGGTTTCGGAGGAGCCGAAGTCAGTACGTTGGGAACTGTTAAACTACCTGTAGAAGTTGGAAGTTTTCCTTGTATGAAGACAGTATTGCTAGATTTATGGTCGTAAATGTTGAGAATTTACCATATAACGCTTTGCTAGGTCGGTCATTCCTGAACAAAATAAGAGCCGTAACCGTAACCTACACGCTCATGGTAAAATTTCAGACCGAAGCTGGGGTGGGGATCATGAAAAGCTCACAAGAGTGGGCTAGGAAATCGAATCTTGCCGTATATAGGGAAAAGGCAGAGTCGGGGGTAATGAAAGTGGATGTTGTCAAAAAAAGTGAAGACTTAAAAATATATCCAACGGAGGCAAATGCCGAGACCCCGACCAAGTTTGACTAGACCCGAGAGAGGCGGCGCCAGAGAGTGACAAAGGTCTGAGGGAACTAATCGTGGAGGTTGCCATGAGCAATGATGATCCGATGAGGACTGTTAGGCTTGGGTCTCAACTGAAGAAGCGCGATCAAAGCAAGATGGTCGAACTCCTGAAAGAATACAATGATGTGTTCACTTGGGAACACACAGACATGCCAGGGATCGATCCAAGGATAATTTTGCATTACTTAGCAGTGAAACCCGATCAAAAACCAGTCATCCAAAAAAGGAGACGCTTCAACCCTGAAAAAAGCAAGGCGATCAAGGAAGAAGTGGACAAGCTATTAGCTGCAGGATCAATTCAGGAAGTAAAATATCCCGACTGAGTTGCCAACGTAGTCCTGGTGAAAAAGAAAAACGACCAGTGGAGGATGTGCATGGATTTCACTAACATGAACAAAGCATGTCCGAAGGACAACTTCCTTTTACCTCGGATTGACCAGTTGGTAGATGCAACGGCTAGTAATGAACTGTTAAGCTTCATGGACACCTATTCAGGCTACAACCAGATCAGAATGTTCTAGCCAGATGAGGAAAAAAACTCGTTCACAACTGACCAGAGATTGTATTGCTATAAGGTCATGCCGTTTGGATTAAAGAATGCTGGGGCAACTTACCAAAGGCTGGTAAATAAAATGTTCGCTTTACTGATTGGCAGGAATATGGAGGTATACGTGGACGATATGCTAACAAAAAGTGTAACGTTCGGAGACCATCCAACTGACCTAAAGGAGATGTTTGAGGTACTACGAAAGTATGTGATGAATCTAAATCCAAAGAAATGCGTATTCAGAGTACCACCAGGCAGGTTCTTAGGATTTCAAGTTCACCAAAGAGGGATCGAAGTAAACCCAGAGAAAATAAGAGCTCTGAAAAAAATGAGGTCTCCCAAGGCATTGAAGGAAATCCAAGGGTTGACGGGTTGCTTAGCGTCTCTGATCCTGTTCATAAGTAAATCCACAGATAAATGCCTACCCTTATTCAAAGCAATTAAGTGAAGCAAAAGGGTAGAGTGGAACGATGAGTGCAATCAAGCGTTCAGAAAAATCAAAGAATATTTGGGAAAAGTTCCGATATTATCTAAACCAATTGAAGGGGAAGTACTCTATCTTTACCTGTCCGTTACAAACGTAGCAACAGGGTCAGTATTGCTTAGATTGGAAGAGGGAACGCAAAAACCTGTATACTACACCAGCAAAGCTCTATTACCTGCGGAAAGAAGATACTCTCCAGCTGAGCAAATGGCTTTGGCCTTGGTAATAGCAGTGAGAAAGCTAAGACCTTACTTTCAAGCTCACAAAATTGAAGTATACACTGACTGTCCATTGAAACAGATTTTATCAAACCCGAGGTGTCGGGAATACTAACTAAGTAAGCAATGGAACTGAGTGAGTTTGACATAGTCTAATCGCCAAGAGCTGCGATCAAGGGACAAGTTGTAGCGGATCTGGTCGCCGAGTATGTAGAGCCGAACAGTGAGGTGATCAGAATGTTAAGAGAAGATAACCTGTTTGCTTGGAAACTACATGCGGATGGATCGTCAAACACACATGGTAACGGGGCATATATAGTTATATCCACACTAGAAGGTGACCAGGTGGAATGTGCCTAGCGATTTCATTTCAAGGCCACTAACAATATGGCAGAGTATGAGGCGCTTTTGGCATGCCTTAGGGTGTGCACGACACTGAGAGCAGATGAGTTGGAAATATTCAAGGACTCACATGTGGTAGTCAATCAAGTTCTGAATGAATACCAAGCCAATGACAACAATATGGTTGCGTATTTAACTATAACCAAGACACTCCTCGAAAGGTTCAAAGCATACAGAATCACAAAAATCCTGAGGAAGAAAAATGAGAAAGCGAACGCGCTGTCAAAATTGGCATCTGCCACCAATGTATGGTCAAAAAGGATCCCGATCATCCACCTACAAAAGCTAAGTATTGAGAAAGAAAACCAAGCCAAAACGTCGGGGGTAGAAGTAATTGAAGAGCATCAAACTACCTAGATGACCCCGACCAAAGAATATTTTGAGAAGGGGGTACTCCCGACAGAGACAGCTGAGGTGAAGTGTCTAGGGTATAGAGCCACAAGATATTCGATAGTAGAAGGAGAGCAATACGGAAAATGGTTCTCCAAAGCCCTTCAGAAATGCGTGGACCTGATTAGTGGTAAGTAAATATTAGAAAGTATCCACAGGGAAATATGTGGGAATCACTCAGGTGACAAAAGCTTGGCATATAAAACACTCAGGCAAGGCTTTTATTGGCCAACTCTGTTCGGGGATGCACAAGGTGTTGCAAATTAGTGCGGTGGCTGTCAAAAAGTAGCTAATGACATCCGGAAGCCATTCGAGCAGTTGAAAAACTTGACATTGCCATGGCCGTTCGCCAAGTGGGGAATATATCTGATTAGTCCGATGCCAACTGCAACTAAAGGAGGGGCAAAGCAAGCCATAGTGCCATCGACTACTTCACAAAGTGGGTTGAAGCGGAACCACTGGTACATATCACCGAGACTAACACGACCAGTTTTGTGAAGAAAAATATCATCTATCGGTTTGGAATCTTGAAAACTATAATCACAGACAACGAGACTCAATTCAATAGTGACAACTTCAGAAATATGTGTCAAGACTTCGGGATAAAAAACTATTACGCCACACCAGCTCAACCTTAGGCTAATGGCCAAACGTATACGGTGAATAAAATAATCAAGCATACTCTGAAGGTAAAGCTGGAGGGAAGAAAAGAAAACTGGGCAGATAAATTACACGAAGTCTTATAGGCTTATCAAACTACAAAAAGGACTTCAACAGGGGAAACATCTTACTCGTTGGTGTTTGGGATGAAAACAGTGATTCCAGTTGAGATAATTCACAAGTCCCCTAGGATACAACTCTTCGATCCCGAAGGAAATGTGGAGATGATAAAACAAGAATTGGACAAGTTGGAAGAGAGAAGAGTCATGTCTAGGGTAAGGAATACCGCTTACCAACATAGGGTAACAAGGTATTACAATTCCCATGTCAATGTTAGAAGATTCTAGCTCGGAGTCCTAGTTCTGTGAAGAGTGACACTCAATACAAAGGACAAGTCCGTAAGATCGTTAGCTGATAAATGGGAAGGACCATACCAAGTGGTTAGGATAGCAGGATATGGAGCATATCGACTCTCCCGACCCGAAGGGACCGAGTTGCCCAGGCCATGCAATGCACAATATTTAAAGATCTTCTACTCATGAGGAGATTCATACGTTTGTTTTTATTATTTATTTCCATAGTTTAAGCTTTAAATTATTAGCTAATTGTTTTTTATCTTTTGAGAAATCAATAAAAATCCTTAGGGGAAGTAGTTATAAATATCAAGCACAGTGTTCAAAACCAAATATTCGCTTGTAAAAGCATTTACATGATACCATAAAATATCGGTTGAGACCGATAGGGATCCCGAGGGGCCCAGTGAAGAGGCCTAAAGAATAAGTCATCAAGACAATGCACATTCACCGAAACTAACTGGGTGCATATGAAGCACAGTTAGGGCTCATTTGGGTATATAAACCCGACGGGATGCGCCAATAGTTGGATAAGGCGTGAATCCTACTTGTAAGATAAGGCAGCCAAAGCTGCAGATGCTTATAAATCTGGTAGGACAAGTTACGCCTTATTGCAACGAATCGTGATCAACAGACTATCGAGAGATGTCCAGATGACCTATTTGACAGATAAAAGATGAAAGTCTATAAATATAAACTGCACAATTGGTTTAAAAATGAACACTGCTCAATAGAACGATATACAACAAACGATAGGGAGCAGCCAGAACCCGAGCGATAAAATGCAATTGATCTACCCGAGGTAAACCTGAAATCGTCCAGAGCGCGGTTCAGTTCTCCGAGGGTGGTTGACCACTGGAAATGAGGCAAATAAGTCCATCATTACATGACGACGCAGGCTCAAACGAGTGGGTTATTAATCTCAAATGATCGGTATACAAATGGTTATGCTTAGCATAACTCATGATTATCAATCTGGCATGGGTCAGCATGCATAGTTCAGGTTGTGATAAATTATGAATGAGTGCAAGCATAAGAAACCACGCACAGAAAATGGTAAATATCTTAAAGACGCGTAAATAAGGGAAAAAATATATTAATTGTCATAGTCTGTCGAGTATTACAAATGTAAATACATATAAAATAGCTACAAAAGCAGAGGCATCGGTTGTTCCCAGCAACAGAGGAGCCCCCAGGACCGGAAGAATGGACATCATTGTCTTCATTGAAGTCTCTAAAGTCTGGTCATGAGATATTGTTATCAGGATCAGTAGATACAAAGAGAGAGTAATCTACATCGGGTGAATGACCGACATAGACCTCTTTGGTTAGAGCGCCACTGTCTTGGCCGATATGAAAAGACACAAGGGATACATTCGAAAGGAGCTTGATATGCATGAGGAGAGGATCCTTTTCGATAGATTTGCAATAGGCTTTCCATCTAATCCACTGGTTCTTGATCGCTTCCAGGGACTCCCTCTGATGCTTAGATATTGTTCGTTCCCACTTCAAGTGAGATTCTTTGGAGGACCTCTCCCTCGAGCTAAAGAACCTCTAGGCAGTTGCCAGTCCTCTCTCAAACTCCCTCAGCAGCATAACGTAGAAAGCATGGGACCTCTTGTATCGATCAACATTTTGAACCTCGAGGTCTAGCGTGGCTTCATACGAAAGAACTTCCCTACTGACCTGTTGCTGCTCCAAGTCTTTGGCAAGATGCTCATAGTGAAGCCTAGCCTCCTCAGACGCCTGCTGCACCTCTAACACCTTCTGCTGAGCTGATACAAGGGAGTCATGGGCAATTCTGGTTTTTTCCTGAGCCTTTTTCACCGATGTCTCAACCAAAATGGCACTTGATTCAAGTTCAGCGCTATAAAGCTCAGCCTTGGCAACTCTCTTCTCCAGCTCAACTTTTCTTGTAGTTAGTTCCCTGAGAGCTTCATCAGATGCAGTGGCTTTATTCTGAATGTTCACAAGTGTCTTTCTTAGAGCCATCTTGGTTACTGTATGCGTTTTCAGCTTCTCTGCATATTGGCTAGCCTTGAAAGCATTGGCAGCTGAAGACTTTAAAGCCTCATCTTTCTCGATGAGAGCCAGCTTCAGCTGAGAAATCTCAGTAACCTGTTTATTTTTCTCAAAGATTGCCCGAGTTAACGTTTCCACCGCCTGTAAAGGATCAACGAAAGACAAGTTAGATAGATAGAAGGATCAGAAGAAAAACAACAAAAATGGTGGAAAGACATATAAAAACACCATTATTAAATATCATGCGGACTCGCTCAAAATCTGTAGCATCTTGGACATCCTTCCAGTACCATTTTCCAATGCATCCGACCCTTGATGACATTGAGCGAAACATGAAAAGAGGGTCGGTTTGAGAACTGCTGGATGAAGGGAAATGAGAAAGCTCGGCAGAGGAAACAGCAGGAGCAGACCATGCTCAAGGAGAGAAGGGAATAGCGTGATCATCAGTGGTTGGAGTCTTCTAAATCCCAACGTCTTCCCTAAGAAGATTAGCAGATTTAGCGACCCGGGGGGACATCATTCTCAAAAATTTGACTTTTGATAGCACCCGCGGTATAAAGAAACTCAACAGGCATAGTGGAAGGGGAACCAATAGGCTCACTCATCCTAATAGGCTCACTTATCCTAACATTCCCCTCCAACTGCACAACTGATTCTTCCCTTAATTCCAAAACAGAATTGAGAGCCTGCTCATCAGACAGACCATGGAAGCTTTCATTAGCTATCTTCTATTTCTCATCGAGACCACCATCGTCACCTTCAGAATCAGAGAAAACGATATGGTGCCTAACAGTAAGCTGCATAGAAGCCTTCTTGGGGCAATGAAAGGGTGACACAGCCTGAACCTGGGGAGACTCATTCAAAGGAAACGCCTGGACCGCAATCTCAACTGGCTCGGGGCGAGTGGAGGACAAGCTTAATGTACCACGATCACTCATTTTCTTAAATCACAGTTCTCATGAAATAAGGTCAGAAACCATTTCCTGGTCCTCCTCCTCCTCCCCCAAAATGATTGGATCAACCACTGGGGTAGGCAACGTCGGGTTAACTCCTAATGCAAGACTCATTCGCATGTGAAGGGCATCGAGAGCGAAAGACCCTTCAACAGTCTTAGCTATCTTATGGCTTGGAGCCTTGTATGTCACATCTACTTCATACGATTTCTCCTTTCGTGAATCTTTCCATCCCCGACACTCCCTTTCATACCTATCTCGATCATGTCTTCCCTGATCAGATGCTTCAGAACTAGACCGCACCCGACCAGCCATTTCTTTAGAACGACCCAATCACTCGTTTTGAGATCGGGGAGGATGGCGATCACTCGTACCAATATGTTTAGGGGGGACATCAGTATAATGGCTGTCAGATTCATATATATGTTCCACTAGATCATGTTCAGGTAGAGCAATACTTTGAGCAACACTTTGAGCAACCTGATCGGCTACAACCTTTCTACTGACCCGATCAACATGCTTGGCCTTCTCGGTCTGATCACTTCCACATCGTATACTGAAATGAAAAAGTGCCACATGATAACCAACAATCAGTATAAGGGAAAAGTACGCATGACGGTTTACACTAGAAAATAAGCAATGATGACTCACATCGTCTGCGGCGGGTAGAAATCACGGGAAAAGGCTCTGCCTTGATCAAATATGCCTTAACATAAAGGACACAACGATCCCTCTCTTTCCAAGAAGTCTCAGCCGCCTTGACCACCATATCAGCCTGGCTCTTTGTCAGAGAGGTGAAAGTTTTGTTCCAATGCTTAGGATTATAGAAGTGCCTTGGAACTCTATTTAGTGTCAGCCTTTATGTGGGGTCAGAGATGACTACTTCACCCCAGTCACCTTCAAAGAAGAACTAACCGTTCTTCCAATACTTGTTTGAGGAGGGGAACCCCCAGATAAATCCCTTATGATATTTATCCGAAGGAGGTACATGTTTCCCCTTATATCCATGAGGAATCTACAAGCTCTGAAACGTGGATTGGAGGTAGAAATTTCTTCCACTATCAGATCAGTTCAGTGTGTAAAAAAACGGATCTCTTGAGGAGTCAGGGGTTGTTTTGCCCTAAGAATTTTCCATAGATTCCCCAAATTGGCCAACACCCGGTAAGAATTGGGGGTCAACTGGGGGGGAGCAATGCTAGCCTCTGTCAGGAATCGAGTGATAAAAGGTTGAAGGGGGAGAGTAACCCCTGAGGATAACATAGCCCCGTATATAGCGACTGTACTGGGGGTAGGGTTCCACACAACCCGATCGCCGTTATAGTACAATTTTTACGAACTAGTCAGATCGAATCGATCCTCGAACTTTGCTAGCTCAAACTCAGTCACAACATTTTTCTTTTAATCAAACGAACAGGGGAGTTCAGCGCTGAACTTTAGCATCCGAGCTTGTCGCTTCCGCTACACGTCCTTTACTTTGAGAAGTTGAGAAGATATCTTCAAGTCGATTGTTGCACGCACATATTCTTTGGGAGAAGCTCTGGTAGTCCGCCTGGAGCTACTTTGTTTTGACATATCTATATAAACATCAACCAGATTAGAGTTAGAAATATCAGAAGAGATGGGAGCAAATTTTGGATTAACCATAGAATAATCCACGTCTAATGCAGTAGGTTGGTAGGAAGAGGGAAGATGGACCTAAAGAATAGACTCGAACCTAGCAACATTCTTATCATCACCAGCCTCAATAACACGAAGAAAAAGTTCAAAGTATTGATGATTAAGAATAGGATCCATACCTTGAAAAATGCTTGAAAGGATGGAATATCTGAAAAGAGCAAGGGGCTCGAAGGAAAAGAAATCTAGGGATTGTTTTCACCAAAGAAAGATGTCGAATCGTAAAAAGAAAAAAGTGAAGCGCCTCAAGACAATATATACAAGCAAGTGATGTCACCAGGATAAGCATGCGTCATCAGTCGAAAGTGGAGAAGGTGCGTGAGAACCGAAAACCACGCGCCATCTGAATTTTAAAAAAGATACGCAATGATTTCATCCACCGAAATATGCGTGATTGATAACTGTAGCGCATTAAAGAGCATTAATGGATTCCATGACAAAAATAATGAAGTTAATTAAACACACACATCCGAACGTACCCTATTTACAACAATTAGTTATCCGACCCGTGTGTTTAAGGGAGTATTGTTATTGGTAAAATCTGAAGAATGATGAGTCAACATAATTACCCAGAGATACGGGAAATAAAGATGCCATGTCATAAAAAGTCATCCTTCCTAAACCTACCTAAGCTAACCAAAGATGATCTCATGACACCCGGTCGGGGCTGTTGAGAAGGTCGAGATAAAACCCCGGTCGAGATAAAACCCCGGTCGAGATTGAATAATCGACGGATCGACACGTGGATTCTACCAAACACATGCAGAATGAGTCCTACTCCCGCAAGATGTCTCGAAGCCACCTTGATAAGGAAGTGGATTTCCCTATCAATGCCAGAATCCAAATTGAGCAAGAGACCTAACATGTGAAGAACACAAAACAGGAAAGAAAAATAAAACGACTCAAACATGTCAACTTAATTTACATTTATAGCACAAATTAGGGTTCTATGCATGTATAAATAGACCTTAATAACACCCATGAAAGGGTGAGAGAAAATAAAGATTTTAGAGAGCACGATAAACTGAGTGTGTAATCAATTATTCATAGTGAATTCCTTTCCTTATCGATTTTCGACAACCGTGGATGTTTCCCCATACTTGGGGTTTTACCATGTAAAATCTCCGTGTTCTCTTTAATTCCTTAGTTGTTCATAATTTGCAATTATGTGATCTCATATACATTATGTTCGACGTGTGATCCGTCCAAAAATCACCGTCAACAGTTGTGGATTGAAAAACAGTACTAATGCGTTTGGTAAACTTTACCTTTAATTGTTTTATTTTATATATTGACTAAAACAGACATGAAATTGAATTATCAAGCGAAACAAAAAATTTCTTTTCATACCTCTCAATCTCAAACTTCCATAGCAACCAAAAAATCTAGGGTTTGACAACAACAAATCTAAAAAGGTAAAAACAAAAAAGGGTGCTTCTTCCTTTAGTCCTTTATTTTCTTTTCACTATAATATTCTTTGATTTCTTTTACTTAACATACGGATACGTGTACAACACTTCAATCTTTATCACTTTTTAAATATAATTTTCATTGATTGTATTTTTGGATGAGTTTGTGATGGTAAAGAAGAAGAATGGTAGAGAAGAAGAAGTATATGGCGAAAAAGATGAGTTTTAAGGGTTTGTTCTAAGTTTGGGTGTTTGTTCCGGAATTGGGTTGAGAAGATGAACAAATTGTTTTTAAAAATATTTTAATTAATCTTATATTTAAATAATGATGAACAAATAAAATTGAATCATATGAAATTAAACAAAAGATATATTTGTATATATGTTTAAGTCAACAGGGATAATTTAGTCTTTAAAAAGATTCATTAAATCAAACAACATATTCTATCATAATCACTTTACAAAAGTTACCCCCAACTGCTTCTTAAAATTATTGCCAAATCAACACAGATTCTCAAATAATCACTTTTGAAAATTTTCTCAAACATCTGTTCTGTCAAAATTATGAAATAATCAGATGTTAACTTTGCAAAATGGGGGAATGGATTTGGAAGAGGGTCCCCACCTCTATCATTTATAAAATGAGGGACAAGTTTGCCTCACCCCACCCCCAAAACCATTTGGGGGCAAAATTTTGCCCCAAAAACCCCATGGGAGCCCGTGGGGGATGAGGCCCCATGGGAAAATGGTCATCCCTATTGACATCATTGTAATCAAATCATTTAAATTGTATTAGATTTGTATGATTTAAATGAATAGATTATGGTGTTGTCGCATTATTTGTGTATCAGATTTGGACACTATATTTAGGCAAAGTAGAATTACTTTTACTAAAAATGATATGATTTTGTTTCTCAAATGAAATATATGGAAATTGAAAGGTTTTAATTTCTGATTGGTATCAAACGAATATTTAAATTAAATGTCAAATAAACAAAAATAAAATAACTATTTTTTTATAATTCACCTTACTAATTTGTGCATTAGTATTAGCTAGTAAGTACAAAGTACTAGATCTTCTTCCTACTTTTATTTTATGTATTCTTTGTGTATATAAAAAAACGGGTCTACTAATTATTATAATAGGAGATAAAAAATTAAAAACAATTATAAAAAATAATTAAAAATGACCATTTAAAAATAAATTATAATATTAAATAACAAGAACAACTTTATATAAAATAAAAGTTTAGGATAAAAATGTTTTATGTTAGATTAATAAATATAATTTGATCATTTAAAAGATTCATTTAATTTTTTATATAGGTTTGGTCTAATGGGATCAAAGATCGGGTTTGGTCTAAAATTAAAGGCTGGAAGGGTAAGATGCTTCTATAGGTGGTAAATAAATTCTTTTGAAGGCAGTGATTCAATCAATCGTGACCTACACAATGGGTTTGTTTAGGCTTTCAAAAACGCTTATTCTTGATCTTCATAGGCTCTGCAATCGGTTTTGGTGGGGAAGCTCAGAGGAGAGATAAAAAATGCATTGGTGTGTTTTGTAGAGAATGTGTTCTACAAAAGATGATGGAGTTTTGGGGTTTTGTGACTTGGAAATCTTCAATAGGGCCGTCATAGCAAAACAATGTTGGAGGCTCATCAAGAATCCGAATTTCTTAGCTAGGAAAGTGTTAAGAAGTTGTTACTTCTCTAATTCTACTTTTTCTAGAGGCTACCCCAAAATCAAAGGGTTCCTTAATCTAACAAGAGCTGTTATGGGGTCGTGGCATCATTTCTATGGTTCCTGTTGGAGAATTGGAAGAGGTAACTCAATGCGGGTTTATGGGGATCCGTGTGTCCTTAGACCTTCGACTTTTAAAATCATCTCTTCTATGACACTGAGCGAAAACGTGACAGTTGATTTTCTTAAGACGATTTTTGGCGATTGGAACTTTGGTTTGTTATAGAGTAATTTTGTAGCTGATGATGCTGATATGATTCTTTCCATTCCTCCCTCACATCCCTATTTAGAAGACTTTCTAATGTGGCATTTTGAATAGGTTAATGTGTATTTGGTTCGAAGTGGTTATCGGGTGGGAAAGGATTTGGCTAGTAACCCCATCTCGTATGGTCTTGATGGATCGATCTCTTGGCAGAAAGCGATATGGTGCTTTTAAACAATTCTGTGAATTTTGTATTAATTTCAATAACAGAAGAAATTACAATATATGGTGATTAGTTTCCTGTAATTAAAGAAATGTAAGGGAAACTAAATCAGCCTAATTGAGAAGAGATTACAACCTAATTAAGCTGTGATTACATCAAAGATTACAATAAGAAAAGTAAACTCTATACATAAATAAAATCCTAATTTAGTGCTCTATCATGCCCTCACAAGCGCAAGGATCCGGGAAGGATGCTAAGCTTGGATCGCTGCAGCCGGAATTGCTTTCAAGCGAGAGGCTTGGTCAAGGAATCGACAAGTTGATCGGTTGTGTGGACATGAGAGATACGAATTAACTTGCGAGCCACTTAATCACAAACAAAGTGAAAGTCGATGGCTATATGCTTCATGCGAGAGTGAAACACTGGATTAGAGCAGAGGTATGTTGCACCAATATTATTACAATAAATTGATGGCAGAGAAGGGAGTGTAACACCAAGTTCACCAAGAAGATTGGACAACCAGTTAACTTCAGCAGTGGCAAACGTAATGGCCCTGTATTCGGCCTCAGTAGATGATCGAGCAATGGTGGGCTGCTTTTTGGAGCTTCAACTGATTGGATTAGAACCAAGAAAAACAACATAGGCAGAAATGGAGTGTCGAGTGTCATCATCACTAGCCCAATCAGCGTTCGAGAAGGCATAGAGAGATGATGATGAGCGAGCGGACAGAAACAAGCCATAGAGAGAGGTGCCCTCTAAGTATCGAAGGACACGTCTAACAACATTCCAGTGATTAGTTGACGGTCGGTGTATAAATTGAGCTAGCTTGTTAACCGTAAAGTTGATATCAGGACGAGTTAGAGACAAGTACTGGAGAGAACCAAGAGCCTGACGGTACTCTGTTGGATCATGATTGGGCGAACCGTCGTCAAGTTTCAGAGATTCAGAGGAGGACGAGGGTGTGCTAATTTCCTTGGCTCCATGCATATTAGTCTTATGAAGAAGATCAAGAATATACTTTTGTTGAGACAAGAGAATACTGGTGGATGACCTGGTAGTTTAAACACCTAGAAAGTAGTTGAGGCTGCTAAGATCTTTGAGGGAAAACCGAGTAGATAATTGAGATGTGAATGCACGAATGGCTGCAGAATTATTTCCAGTGAGAATGATATCGTCGACGGTAGACAAGAAGATACATTGTTGTAGAATTGGAGCGATGGATGAAGAGAGAGGCATCACTTTTGGAATTGAGAAATCCATTGTCATGGAGAAAAGTTTGAAGTTCATTGTACCACGCCCTAGGAGCCTGGCGAAGACCGTATAGAGCTTTATGTAGTTTGCAAACATGAGTCGGATGTCGGGAATCTATGAACTCTTGAGGTTGCTACATAAAAACATGGTCAGAGAGAGTACCTTGCAAGAAAGCGTTATTAACATCCAGTTGATTCACTACCCAACCATAAGACACCGATATACTGAGAACGATACGAATAGTGGCGGGTTTAACAACCGGCCTAAAGGTTTCATTGAAATCTATGCCAGGTTGTTGGTGAAACCCTTTAGCAACCAGGCGAGCCTTGTAACGTGCAATGGAATCATCCTGATTTTTCTTGATTCGATAGACCCCTTTACATCCAACAATATTTTGTGTGGGGGAGGCAAGGATTAGAGACCAGATATTATTATTTTTTAGAGTTAGAATCTCTTCATTCATGGCTTCACGCTAGTGAAGAAGTTTGTTAGCTTGTGTAAATGAGGATGGTTCAGTGAGAATAGAGGGAGGGGCCGTAGTGGTAGTGAGAGAGAATGATATTTTTGTCTTGTGTATGTTATTTTGGGCTCGTGTTACCATTCGAGAAGGTTGTGGTGATTTTTCAAGAGCTGAAGATGAAGTGTGGTATGTAATTAAAGGAGATGAAAGAGCAGAAGTCCTTACCTGATTATGAGAGGTGCGAGAGTCATCCAAGTTGGAGGAGAGAGTAGGATATTCCTTATGAGAGGTGGACAATTGAGCTGGTGGTGATTGCATATTCAATGATGGAGATGATTGATTAGAGTAAGGAGGATTTGTAGGAGACAGTATTTGAGGAGACGAATTTGTAGTAATAATAGTTGGAAGAATGTTTCGAATAGGAGGAGAAGAATCCGGTGAGATATTGATGGGTGAAGATTTACTTGTCAATTTTTTTTCTATAAATGTAAAAAGTAGTTTTGGAAAGATTGGTTAGTGACAGATAATTCATTTCAAGAAATATTTTTATAAGAAAATAGATTTTAAAAAAAGATAACATGTCTAGAAATAAAAAACTTATTAGTTTTTGAGTCAAAACAGATAAAAGCATGATTTCGAAGCGAAAAACTGAGAAACACGCAAGGTCGAGAACATGGCTCAAGTTTATGGTGATTGTAGGGCCGAAGCCATGGGTAACAAAGACACCCGAAAACACGGAGGGTTGTGTATTTAGGGTGGTGGCCGGATAATTTATGGTATGGAGTATCATTTTGGAGTATAGGTGTATGCATGGGATTAATAAGATAGGTCACGGTTTGAAAAGCATGGGACCAAAAACGAAGAGGGTTAGAGGCTTGATAAAGGAGAGTGAGACCAGTTTCAACAATGTGACAGTGTTTTCATTCCGCAGAGCCAACATGTTCAGGAGTATATGGGGGTAATGTGAGGTCTTGTACACCATATTTGGTCAAGAGGTGAGAAAGTGCCTAATACTCTCCACCACCATCTGTGTATACAGTTTTTATTTTAGTTTGAAAAAAAAATTCAACAAGAGTTTTGAATTTTTCAAACACACTAAAAACCTCAGATTTTAATTTGAGAGGATATAACCATGAGTATTTTGTGAAATAATCAACAAATTTAACATAATAGCGAAAATTTCCAAAAGACGTGATAGGAGCAGGCCCCCAGACGTCAGAATAAATAACTTGAAGTAGTTTATCACAAATAAGAGAAGAATGTTTAAAGGAGAGCTTGTGACACTTATTACATAGGCAAGAATCACACACATTATTAGGCATAGAAAAATCAGAGACAGAAATCAAATTTTTAACAAGTATTTTCTTCTAGATAGGTAAGGACGGGTGGCCAAGTCGCTGATGCCAGACTTGTGATGTAAGTGTAACGGATGTGGAGGGTGGCGATTTTGAAAGATTGGTGGGTGATGTTGATGATGACCACTCGTACAAGTTGTTCCTACTCCGGTCTCGGGCAAGGATGCCATAGTACTCAGATCCTTCACAAGAAAATGGTTAGGAAAATTTTTTATGCAGGTTTTATTTTGCTTGCAAAATTGAGAAATATAAATGAAATTTATTTTATCATAAGTGCACATAAAATATTATCTAATTTAAATGAGGCAAGAGGCGAATTAATGACAGATATTATTTTATCATAAGTGCACATAAAATATTATCTAATTTAAATGAGGCAAGAGGCGAATTAATGACAGATGAACTTGTGTGAGAGATTGAGATTCCATTACCATTACCGAACATAACATCCTCATTCCCGATATAATCAGAGTGCATAAAGAGATTCTGAATATCAGATGTAATATGGTGAGTAGCTCCCGAATCTAAAACCCAATTGTTGTTGCCATAGGTTGAATCCCCATCTACATAATTAGCTTGAGGTTGAGAGGAAGGTTGACCCCGAGAGCGACATGTTTTTGCACTATGTCCCTGCTTATCACATAATTGACACACAATACGGGGTTGGCCCTGTTGTCCCTGATAATAATTCGGATTCTATAAAGAAGGCTGAAAGTTTTAATTGAAACCCATACCTTGAGATGAAAAACCTCGGACATAGGTGGAGTGATGCTTAGATTGATTAGGCTGAAGACCAGAATGGTTAAAGTTTGATGGCTGTCCAGGATGGCCATTGGATTGTCCGAAACGACCAAGAACTGAATTAGGGGGATTAGATCTGCTTCTGTTTTCTCTACCACCCTTGCCTTTGTAGTTGTTTTACCTTTGAGTGAGTTGACCAGTAATCCGTGTATCATCCTCTTTGGGGTGTCCACGATTTTGAGTTAACTCCTCATCAAGAAATTTATTGTAGAAATCCTCAAAGGATATAGGTGAGTCACAAACACGAACCACAGCGGTCAATTTCTTGAACTCGTTAGTGAGGCCATTTAGAGTATGAGCAGTGATTTTTTCATTACTCAAGGGATGGCCAATAAGAGTTAGATCGTCAACAATACCTATATTTTGCTCATATAAGTAGCTACTGATTTTCCTTCTTTTTTTGTGTTCATTAGCGTGGACAGAAAAGAGAGCATGAGGGTATTGGATCGATTGGCATAACTGGATTCCAGTTTGGTCCAGGCCTCAGCGAAAGTAGAGCAGTTGTTGATGGTGGGACCGATTGTGCCATGAACGGTGGATTGAATCGCTAGTAGCACTAGTCTATCCTGGCTAGGCCAAGTGACGTGTTCCTGGTAAGTTTTTGGTGGACATGGATAAGAGCCATCAACATAACCGAGTATAACATAACCAAATAGGAGATTGGTCATTTGTGATTTCCAGAAAGCATAATATTCTCCACATTTTGCTAGCTTGAATGTAATCTGAGATGAGGCATTCGAAGATATCAGGTTGCTGCCAGGAGAAGGAGTGTTACCTTGATTCAGTCGGGTGATCGTTGATGTCATTACAACAGGGGTAACATCAGTTGATACAGTCGAATCAGAGGTAGGAGAGGTCGATGGTGTGGTCATAGTTGATAGGTAAGAGTTTTGGTAGATTTGTAAGAGACAGAGGAAAACAGATTGAATTCTGTTATATGACAGAGAAAGCTCTGATACCATAAACAATTCTGTGAATTTTGTATTAATTTCAATAACAGAAGGAATTATAATATATGGTGATTAGTTTTCTGTAATTAAGAACATGTAAGGGAAACTAAATCAACCTAATTGAGGAGAAATTACAGCCTAATTAATGAGTGATTATAGTAAAGATTACAATAAGAAAAGTAAACTCTATACATAAATAAAATCTTAATTTAGTGCTCTATCAACTTTAAGATTCCTCCAAAAAATGTGGTGAGCTAGTCATCACCGACTCCCTACCTTGGCCTACTTAGCTAAGCGTGGTGTGCCATCAAATGAGTGCTATCCTCACTACCATTGTTCTCGGGAATCGATGTCTCATGGCCTTTGGGGTTGTCATGATTTGTTAAGGGCTAAAGGAAACTGCTTGTTTTTAAGGGGTTTAAAGCTGTCTGATGCTACACATTTTCATGACTTCATGCTTGTCTGCCTACGATGCCTCAAAACTCAAGACCTGAAACTGTTTTCTGTTATTTTTTGGAGAGTTTGGTTTTGGCGAAACCAACTGATTCATAACTTGAACAAGCTGGATTTAGGGAATGTTGTTAGCTGGCCGAGTGATTTTCTTAATGAGTGGAGAGCGGCTCCCCTTGTCGATAGCACCATCTCAATAAAAAATGCTATAAAGATTCCTAAATGGAGACATCCAGAAGATATTTATAAGATTAATATTGATGCAGCTACTGGCTACAAGAATCAGATGATTGGTTTTGGTGTTATTATTCGTGATAGAAGTATAGAACCAGAAACGTTAAAGCTATTGCAGCCCAAAGCGTTAAGGCTATGTTTTCACCTCTCGTAGTGGACGCTATGGCCGTTTGGTGTGGTATTCTCTTGGCTTTGGAATCGGGCCTTGTGCCTTTTCAAATTGAAACGGATTCCCTCCAAGTTATTAATTAGGTAAATAAAGGTGAGTCTTCCTCAACTGATGTTGGTTCAGTTATTTGTGAAATCTTGACCTCCATTGATTTGCTCCCTAGCTGGTCTATTTGCCATGTTCCCCGGAAAGGTAATCTTGTTGCTCACACCTTAGTTGAGATGGCCCTCTCTATTGATTTGGATTGTTGCTGTTTGGATGACTATCCTTCTTACGTGGAGAGATTTGTCCAGTTTAATGCTTTTGTTAAGTGTCTTTGTTTTCTTACTCTTTTTTTTTTATAAAAAAAAATCATTAAATTTCAAAATAGATTATTTCGTAATTATATTTAAGAAGTAACCCCTCACATACTTGTTAAAATTGCAGCCTACTTAATTAGATTATGAATAATCACTTTTGTCGGCTTTTAATGAAATGATCCAAAAGTGTTTTAAAAATATTAGTGGATTATTAAGATGATTTAGGCCCAGTTTAGTATTGTTGTGCTGTGAGAAGAAGTGCTTTTAGAATTACTGTAGAGAAATTGCTTTTGGAATTGCTTTTGGAATTGCTGTGGGAAGAATCAGTTGAGTGTTTGGTAAACTAATTTTTAAAAGTGCTATGAGAACTAAAACAATTTCAATGTGTTTGGTAAACTGAAGTAAAAAATGTTGTGAGTATGTAAAATTACTAAAAGGATATAGACATCTAAATGGTACTAATGTGTTATACTTTATATTTTTCTTATTTATTTGTATTTAGTGTGAAATGTTATATAATTATGGTACTTTATTGAATTAATTATCTCCGTTTTTTATTCTAATTTATTGAATTAATTAGCCTTATTTCTTTATTTTTATTTCTTTATTTATTCTACTTTATTTCTTTATTTCTTTTTTATTCTACCTTATTGAATTAATCAGTCCCCTTGTTTTTTACGGTTATGACAACAATTTTTTTGTACAACAATGTAAACCCAATTTTTTTTTTTGGTAAATTTCGTTAAAGATAAGGACAAAGTTGGAAAGTTAGTAAAATTTCATTTAATATCATTGTAACGCATTTCCTAAAAGCAGAAGTTAAAATCCAAAAACATTTTTTTGTAGTTTCTCAAAAACTCAATTGAGAGAAACTAAAAGTGATTAGAAACACTTCCCCACAATTTTACCAAACAACTATTTTTTTGTTCGAAATCACTTTTAACCTCAAAAGCAGTTGAAGAAGTAATACCAAACTAAACCTTAAATTGAATATCAATAGGGTTGTTAGTTATTTACTAGCTTAAAAACATCGGCGGATCAAAAGATTGCGACTATTCTTCCGGTAATTTTCTATCTCCTAAATATGAGCAAATCCATCGTACTTTTAGCTTTTTGTTAATAACTGTCTAAATATATTTTTTGTTTTACCGATTTGAAACAAAACACATAGTACAAAATCTCAAATCTCTCTCACAATATTGAATTCACAATTCTAGTGTGGTACCACGTTGTTATTAGCTTATTGTAACTTGTACGAAACTTCAATGGCATGATATGCCTTCAACTCATACGGTCATACCCCCGTATAATACGAATAATCAATTAAATTTAATATCATTATTAGTCATTACTCTCATTACACATGACAGACTGAGTTGTAGAAGCTAGAATCTGAATCTCAGCCTAAACGTGTCGAGTGATGATTGGTAGTCACCCAGCAAGAATAGTCTCCGGTTCCTGTCGTGTAGTTTTTTGAAGATTCGAACCGGTCTAAAAAAACAAAGTGACGTGTTCAATCTGCACTTAACTTAATAAAATAAAATAATTTGATTAAAAAAGAGTTTGAATCGCATCTTCAAAGTCAGCTTTGTTATCATTTTTGGCCACGTTCAAGGACCACACACAACAAACACTCGCATGGCTTTGAAGTCCGTAAATTTGTACGCTAACCCCTCCCCATATGAGGCTACTTTACAAAGTATATATACACCCCAATTGCATTTACTTTTGTTTTTGGTGTTTGAAAGTTGAATTGACCAGTGGGTTTAGAGTTTTGATGTTGTAGGGTTGAGAGAGAATAAACGGGTCATGGCTCCGGCGTTGAAGTTTGATGGGTTGAGTCAGGAGTTGCACAAGATTCTGGATGCCAACATGGACCACGCACCGGCTAGACGGCGGGTTCGTGAGTCGTTTAAGGACATCCAGCTTAATATTGATCATATCTTGTTCAAGGTAATTCTTCGATTAACTCCATGAAATTCTGTTCAAACAGCTAAGCTAATTCGTAACCTTTTATATTTGTGAGAAATTTCAATTGTTTGATATTTACATTTGTTTTCAAGTTTCATTCTGAGTTGTTTGTGTTGGATGGTGATAATGGGCATTTGCTCATGGTATTGGAGGATTTTGATTGATTAGACAATTCAAAGAATGACTGAATGTGTATATATCACTCTCGTAGTCTGGCATCCATGAAGGACTACACTTAGAAACTTAGAGGTGAATGTGACTAGCTTTCTGATGACTGTTCCATTTGGAAAATGTGTTGCTTATTTGACTAGAGGTTCACTGTAGGGTGTGCTTGATTGTGATCCAAGTACAATTCTTTGTTGTCAAAAACTAGGGAAGTATACATTTTGTAAAAAAAGTTGTTTGATTGTATTGTATCAGAAAACAGTTCTGGGATGCAATCTTAATTCTTAACAATTAGTTCAAAATCTAAAGACATGGAAAGATTGTTTTTTTTTTTTTAAGTTTCTGTAGGATTGCATTTGCACCCAAACCATTTCCTACAACTAAATTCTGAAAACTAATTTTGGATCATCAGAACGTCCCTTACTTTCTAGACTCTACTCTTTGCAGTTTGCAATTTGGGGAATTGCAAAGACTAACATATGTTTAATGGTGTTGATAAAGCATTTCATTTAAAGAATTATACAAGCTCTTTGTGTGTGTTGTTTATATTCATTTAATGTTTACTGAGCAGTATATCTGATCGTATTATTTTGGCTATGTTGCAGGCTCCGTATAGTGGGTTGAAAATGAAGGAGGTAAGAACAGTAGACTCAATCTTTTTTCTTTTCAGTTTCTTCTGAATATGCAGGGAAAGCTTTTGGCACCAATAGTTTGTTTAATAGCACTTGAAAATGAAAAATCTAATGGTCCTTGCATCTCATTAGTCATTACTACATCTTTCTTTACTTTTTGACCTGTCATGCAAGTATTTTCCGATTCTTATGGTATAAAAGGTTGTTCAGATTGTCCGTGAAGCAATTGATAACCCTGTGCAATTTGAAAAAAGTGTTTCACTATCCTTTACTCTGTAACTGTGAAAGGTCATAGAAAAGCTGTTTTTAACGATGAAGCTAAATTATAAATAAATTGTGGTTTGCCTTATATGTCCTTTGAAGTTGCTATACTCTTCTTGTAGCTGAAGATGATTTCTTGATATTTTGTGGCACAGTTATATGAGGTGAATTCTAGAGGACTGGAAATTTTCTGTAAGAGTTGGCTCCCGGAGGCCTCTCAACCCAAAGCAGTTGTGTGTTTTTGTCATGGTTATGGAGATACTTGCACATTTTTCGTAGAAGGTATGTAGCTCAAAGCAAGAAGTAGTTACCCCTTTGTAGTCTTCGGTATTTATTGAGCTTAACCATTTGTGGAATTTTGGCAGGAATTGCGAGGAAATTGGCCTCAGCTGGATATGGAGTTTTTGCAATGGATTATCCAGGATTTGGTCTTTCTGAAGGTCTTCATGGCTTTATTCCCAGCTTTGACCGTATCGTTGATGATGTCATTGAGCATTACTCCAAAGTCAAAGGTGCATTAATTTTTTTTTTAATGTTATATTTGCATTCTTTTGTTGGAATCTTTGATGGTGACTTAATTTTGATTGGAAAGTAGGGTTGGGTTCTAAATTTCTGGTGAAAGTAAGTTGAACGAACTGAGGAATAAGTAATGGGGGTTGAATGACGTTTTATGAATTTATCTATTTACTTTTCTTTCTTATCTACCTTCTTGCGTGTTTTTTATGGAACTATAGTGAGATGCAGTGATTGGCAAAAAATAAGTCTACATTTTGAAAGTGAGGCATGTGCTCTATTTGTTTCTGAGCTCAAAAAAGATTAAAAAAATAAAAAGTTTGAGGCCAACTCTCTAAGAGGAACTGTGCTGACTTCATTGGGAGTATTTTATTGAGCTCTCCTGTCCATACATTGTCATTCATGATTTATTTTGGAGTGGCTAAGAAGTCAGGTTTTGACAAATTCTGTTGTTTTCCCCTGGTTGTATTCAATTTTTATTCTATGTCCTTGGTGAAAGTAGGCAAGGCATTGGTGAAGCTGTGAAGGATTTTTTTGTGGTTGAGTTTCAGGGAACAAAAAACAGGGTGTTCTAGTGGCTTTTGTGTTGTGCGGTCTTACGTTGCTAGTAATTTCTCATATGGTCTCTAATAGCTTGCGTTATAAAGATACCGGTTCTTGGTATTCAAAAAAGATTCTCCTTCCCTGTGGCCTACTGTATGTGACTGAAAGTAGATGTCGATATTATTTTAAAGGACATGAATTGAAACCATCATATAGGAAGCACCATTTTGCGATATTTAAAGGAATTAAATTGCATTAGAATTGATTATAGTGATTCAGCTGAAATCTTATTTGGTGATAGACTTCTAGTTGGGAAAAGAGCTTTGGCATTTCTAGTTTTTCTTAGTTAGATCACAAATTTCCTTCCTTTCTTTACTTTGAAGGGAACCCATTCCCTTTTGTTCAATGTTTATGTCACGAGACCACCCGACCAATATGATTACAAGCTTTTATGCTAGATATCATAAACACATTAACTTTTATCTGTTAGAATGTGGTCAGAATGACAATTGTGTCAAATGCTGATCAGTTCTTGATGTTTATGTTTGGTTGATTTGCAATGCAGAGAACCCTGAGTTTCGTAGTTTGCCAAGCTTCCTCTTTGGGGAGTCTATGGGTGGAGCTGTAGCTCTGAAGGTGCACCTAAAACAACCTAATGCATGGAATGGTGCTATTCTCGTCGCGCCTATGTGCAAAGTATTACCTCAAACTCAAGTGTATTAGAAAACCTCTTAGTATGAGATTGGCTTTAACTAAAAATTTTGTGTAGATTGCAGATGACATGGTTCCTCCATGGTTGGTAAAACAAATGCTAATTGGTGTAGCTTATGTTCTTCCGAAGCAGAAGTTGGTTCCACAAAAGGATTTGGCTGAGGCAGCATTTAGAGACTTGGAGAAGAGAAAGTTGGTCTGTCTCTTCTCTTCACTTAAACTGATCATTTCAAGATTTTAAACTATAGCAGTTCTATTTTTTTTTTTTAATCTTGTAGCAAATAAAATGAATGAAGCCATGCGAGATTCTTGTATCCTGTGATATGAATAAATTTCTCTTTGTCCCAACCATTGACTGCACTCAATATCTTTTGAATATGATGCTCAAATGTATGTTATTTTCTTTGGATGCAGGCAGCTTATAATGTTATTGCATACAAGGATAAGCCACGCCTGCAGACTGCTGTAGAGCTGCTCCGAACCACTCAAGAGATAGAACATAAGTTAGAAAAGGTATGCCATGCCAATTTCCTTTCTTTTATGAAACATATTGCAAAATTTGATATTAACTGCTCATAACGTATAAGAGTAATGCTAGGGAACCTGTTCATGAACTTCTTGAGTCTTTTCAATTTAAATTGCTTGATCAAGCTTGTTCAAGCTGGTTCACTAACTAAGTGAACCTATCTTAACCACAAACTTTATCATGATTGCCTTACTGAATCAAGTTTCTTTATCTTGATTGCCTTACTGAACCAAGTTTGAATGGCCACTACACTTGGCTCAAGTTGTCGGGTGAATAAGTTTTTCCTTTATAGTCATAGAATTAATCTCAAAAGAAAATTGCTAGAAGACAGTTCATTTTATCATTGTAGTTAACTAAAGATCATACCCGATTAGATATAGCTATAATGTTTCACTATCTTAACATATTATAATTCTACCGCCTACCAGTGAAGAAATGTAGAAATCTCAATTGGAAACTGTGTGATCCATTTATCGAACATGTTCTATCAAGTTCATGAGCAAGTTTGAGCTCATCTGATGAATTCAAATACCAGGCTTGAATTTTTCTCTCGCAGGATTTACTGCATAGGAAACTGGCTATTTACTTGATAAGACAACCGACATTCTAAATGTTCTTGAGTATTTAGAATCTCAAAAGATCCATTTGACTGTGTTTAAGTTAATTTCACTGTAACCTGTTCAGTGTAACTTGTAAAATACTATTACAGGTATCTCTGCCATTGTTAATATTGCATGGAGAGGCTGATATTGTAACTGACCCATCTGTGAGCAAAGCCTTGTATGAGAAAGCAAGGAGTTCAGACAAGAAGATCATGCTTTACAAGGATGCTTATCATTCTCTTCTGGAAGGTGAGCCTGATGAAATGATAATTCGAGTTTTTAACGACATCTTTTCGTGGCTTGAAGAACACAGCGTAAAAAGTACTCCTAGTTGATCTCCGTCTTTAACAAAAAAGAGACAGAAGGAGCTTGATTTTTGCTAAATGAAAAGAAAAAGAACAGGTGAGGTGGTGGTTATTGAATGTGTGAATTTCTCTTGTACATTCATGGGAATATTGTATTAATCATAATAATTCATATTCGAGCTATATTGCTTGCATTG
The DNA here is from genome assembly GCA_032871835.1 of Dipteronia dyeriana. Classification (NCBI taxonomy): domain Eukaryota; kingdom Viridiplantae; phylum Streptophyta; class Magnoliopsida; order Sapindales; family Sapindaceae; genus Dipteronia; species Dipteronia dyeriana. The sequence goes on from CM065298.1 coordinate 34,970,143, forward strand.
CAGCACAAGTGTATAAATAAAATATGCAAGATGAATTAGTAATTATTTTATACAGGCAGATCCTAAGATTTTAGAGGTTCGAGATGAATTATAAAAATGAGGTTCTCGATTCTCTATATATATTTATTTAATTTTTTCTCTATAGTTAATAGTAAATACCTATAAAAATCAATATAATAACTACATTGCAACTCAACAAAATATCCGATAAAAAATCATCGAAATAAAAAATTTATAATAACATCAAATAATGTATCACTAAACATTATCCGTCTCATGTTTTTAGGAGTAAAAATATTAATTAAGTATTATAATTGTGTTTTTTTAAGAGCCTTATAATTGAATTCATTTTTTCTCAAATGTCCGATAGATTGATACATTATTTAATCTACTGTCGATATGGTTAATTATTATAATTGTATTTCTTTGATGGGCTTTAAATATATGAAAGGTAAGCTTTCAGACCTTTATGTGGTCGGGTATATATTGACTGTTTATTTAATAATAAAAAAGAAGTTTATGGCCTTGAGATTTATGTTTTGGACTATTTTTTTTTTATATATATAAAAGAACTAGGATGTGGACCTCCAAACTTATTTAAAAACTAAATATGTAATTTATTTTTAAACTGAACTTTAGGACCTTTAGAAAACGGGGACCCTAAATGGTCATCTCGTGAGCCTATGTCCAAGCCCGACCGTGATTTTATGTATACTTTTTTTCTTATATTCTAAACAATAAGGGTTCAATTTGATTAGGATAGATTTTTACAGAAAAATTTATCAACCCAATTAATTAAATCAATTTTTCTACCGATTAGGATTGCATTAATCAATTTTAAGATTTGATTAATAATTAGACAATTGTAGCAGCATTGATATTTCTTGCAATTACAAGCAAAATCATTAAAAATTAACACTTTTGAATTTTGTCTAAATCAATATTACAATTAAAATGAAAAAGGACAGTGATTTTTATAAGAAGGAGATTTGAAGCTTAATAAAAAACAAACTTTACAAACTTGCATATCTTAAACTCTACCAACAAAAGCCATCAGTGTCACTATCTTGTTTGTGATCCAAAATTTTAAAACGATCACTAATATTTGTTTATACACTGAACAAGAACAGACACGTGAAAGCCACATATGACGACGTGAGAAACCAATAAACCCGATAAACAACGTTGAGCTCGAAACAGGTGCAGTGGGGGGACATCAACCTCTGTCTTTGTCTGTCTTTGCTTTGCCTTTTCAGTTTTCAGTGCTCTATTTCGCTACAGTGCGTGTTATTACTTATTAATGCTTGCAAGCGAAATGAGTGACGTTTTCATCCTCTACTTGTACACAGTGGGTGGGTTGCTAGCTGCCTAGCTTGTCTCTACTTTTATTTTATCATTTTAGTGGAACACACCCACCTCACCATTTTTCTTCACTTCATTTTTTTCCCTTAAAAAAGTTAAGAGTTACCTTTTATGTAGTGATGATATTGTATTAAACGAATGAAGAAGCCATTATTCTTGCTGGGATTCTTTTCTTTGCTCAAAATATGACCTTCTCTTCTTGCTTATGTCTTCCTTCATTGCCACTCAAGGTTTGCTTCTTCACTTTCTCTTTTGCAGGATCATGGTCCAATTTCTTGTGTTTTCTTGGTGCTTATTTCTTGTGGTTTATTTTTCTGTTTCTTTTTAATCTGGGTTTTGTTGGAATTTTTGTATATATGTTTTGATTGATATTTGTGGTTGCATGGATGAATTTGACAATAATCAAACTTGGGTATATGTATATATTTTGGAAAAAGAAGAATTCTTTACTGATTTATTTGCCCTTTTGCGGCTATCATTGGTTGATTAGTTCAATAAATCAATCTTGTGTGGGGGATTAAATCCAGTTTATTGATGATCATTGTTCTGGGATAAAGTTTTCTCTTTGCACCTCAGATAATTTATTTATTTTTGCTTCACACTCTGTATTTAAACAATTGAACATTGATTGAATCTGGTTCAATTTCCATTTTGGCTCTGAAGTTGAGTATGATTATAAAACTTGTACAAGCACTATGCAGCAGCAGTGATGTTCTGAGACAAACACGTTTTCAATTCCAAGACTTTTTATTCTGCTCTTTTTCATGGTTACTTGATAAATAGCTAGAGCAATAGTTTCATTATTGCAAGTTAAAAGTTGGGTGCTTATTGTCCGAGTTTGGACGGTTCTCTTTGTTAAGTTTAAGGTCTATTGCTTATATTTTGACTGTTTGGAGCAGCCTATAGGATCTTGGCGTAATGTTGGAGTGGATCAAAGATTAACTTGTGCTCACAAAAGCTTGAACTCTGAACTTTTTGGCCAACAAGTTGCAGGAATTGGAACTGGATTGCGAAGGAACTGGAATTTTTTAGGAGGATCAAGAGTTATTACAAGGCCACAAGTTGAAACATTTATTCGCCGTCAGAAAGCCTCAGGAATACAAGCATCATGTAAGCTTACTTGTTACTTCTATTTCTTATATCTTATAAATGTTTTAGGTATAATTGCACAATGAAGACTATGAAGTGTTTCCCTGCTGCAATAAATTTCCTATTGCTCCCGTATTAGTTTTAGTATCATTAGATTGCTTCTCATTTTATACTCTATTTTGTTTCATCAATGTAATGGGGTGAAACATGATTTGAGAAGATAGATATCTTGCTATGCAGGGTTCAAGAACTGTATTCCTATATTTGTGAAAAAAAAAAAACACCAAAATAAATGTGTAAAGAACAATTTTTTAATCACATGAACAAAAATAAATTCATTTGGGCTAGAAAAGCGGTAATTGATATACAGTTTTGGCTGTCTTAGGAGGATTTTGCTTGTTTATTAATTACGGTTTCTAAATTGAGTATCAAGTGCGACTTCATTAAAACCACCATACTTGGTGTGTAGTTCATACAATAGATTATGTGAAAAGCAGAATGCTTGAAAGAGGTTAAATCATTGAAAAAAACTGAATAGATTATGTTTCAACAGAAAAAAAAATTCATACTTGGTTTATGCTTGACATGAGAGCCTCAGATTTAGGGAATGTTTAATTATGGTGTGTAGTTCAAACTATTGCATCCTGGGGAAAGGATGTTCACATTGGTCCTAGACAGGGATCAATGTCATTGAAGATATAAGGATACATGATTATTATTAAGGATATAAGGTTCCAGTCCACTTAAAACATCTTCCAAAGACAAATAAGCGAAATTGACTAGCTTGGACAACTTTAACCGAAACTCAGTATAAGTTCACAAGTTTAAGTAATCTCTTCAACAAATTGTAAATAGCTAAGTATAATTTGGATTGATCTCTCTTCTACTCTTTTTTGATCCCATATGATGAACTTTTCTGTAGTTATGGTCATCACATGGTTAGGATCGTCTTTAATATATACTCTTCTTAACCTTCACTATCTTAATACATTGAGCAGAAAGCATATGCACGTGTGATGAATTTTCCGGCACACATTACATGATCTCTTGCAGCATTGCCTCTGGGATTTTTAATGGTCTACCTGTAAGCCGGCTTTAAATTATTTCCTCTCTTGTGACTTTGTGTACATAAATGACTTTTTTCTTAGTGCCATTCTATTGGGAACATTTATCTACATCATGTTCGAGCCTAACCCTTTCATACAAAACCACCAAACTTCTCGGGTGTCTCCCCCCTTGGTAATACCCTTCCCAAACTATTGCGGCAGTTTCAGTTTAAGGCCTGCTCCTTTGTGCCAGTTTTCCTTTAAATATATTCCGACATGGTACTTTGTTGTTGCTGCTTTGCTTCAACATCAATTAGGCTTCTGTGCAGAATGTTTAAAACAGGAGCTAGCTTTTCATCGTTTCCCCTTGTTACCAAAGGTATATTCCATAAATAGACAGTCAAATTGCCCCCAATGTTTACAAATTCTCATTATGATCACAAAAGCAAAATTACCCCCTATTGAAGATTAAACCTAAAAACTTTTTTTTTTTTAATTATTTAGTCCTAATAAGTTTATCTTACATATGGGACTATCTTTGTGAGGAACCTAATAGAGTGGAGTCCACCCTTCAGGGAAAGGAAAATTGTAAAATTATTTCTTGAACTTTATAGTGTTGAAATCTTCCAAGAAAGTAGGTGTCAAGTGGAACTGTGGAAGTGCAGTGATGTATGCAACTGAGGCATCCTAACAGACCGGTAGACTTGAACCTTGTTCTTATTTCTTACACGACTCGATCAATTTGATTAGTCACTCGCCATCTATTTTCATTGTTCAACTCTTTGGCAACATTTAAAAACCAAAAGCTCTGCTCTCTCTCTATCTATCCAAGGGATGGCAGTGCTGAGGTCTTGGGTGTCCCATCCAGTCAAGAATGCTTGGATGTTTTCTTGTTTTCACATCTACGAAAAAGTAACTTCTTGTTGCTGAAGCTTGAATGAGATAGGTTACCTGATTAATTTATAATTATATTATACATATGCTCTTGCAGGCTTAAAGACACTGGATTAGTTTCTATTTTTTTCTTTCAGGGGTGCAGTTTTTACTTTTGGTTTTATTTTTCTCATGAACTGCAACATTTAATTTTTACAGTTTTCTGAAATCATCACAAAATCAATTTACCTGCGACTTTTGTAATAGTAGACAGAGCTTTACCTTGTAGAAGCTTCAAACATGCTAGCAATCCTTCTAATTCAACTTTGGTTTAACATACTGCATTTAGGTTTCATCTTATTAGAATCGATGTCTAGGAAGTGTAGAGTTGAGTGTGCATGATTTCCCTTCTGTCAATCTCTTGCTCATGAAGCTCAGGTAAAAGTTCAGAAGAAGCAAATGTTAGAAGCCTTAGTTGCAAAATCTTTGTTGTCTTACAGGAATAATATTTTCTTCCCTGCATTTTTTTTCAGGGATAGCAAGTTCTCAGATCGCTAGTACTGCTTTTACCTTGGGAACAGCAGCTGTGCTGCCATTCTATACTCTCATGGTTTGTGCTCCTAACGCTGAACTGGTAAGTTTTTTGTGTTTATCTGGGAACTTAGTACATTATTTGATTATTCGTTTTGTGTTCCTTAGGAGCTATGCGTTACAAACACATTGTTTGATTCCAATTACGTCAATTCTTGGACATTTATATTGACTGTCATTTCACTAGCACATACCGGTTTCATTTGTTCCAAAAATTGTCCCCCAAACCTTAATTGAATTGATAAGTGGGGGACTATCACTTGACATTGTTTTCATGGTCCGTCTTCTTCACCTTGTATATGTTACAAAGTACCTATGTTGAGTCTGAGGTGAATAGTTTTGAGTGAGATAATATATTCACAATGTTGAATGATCAATCTGAACTTCTTTATTTTGTATATTATATTCAGTCCAGGGTTTTAATTCCCTTTTCTTAAATCTTGGGATCATCCCAAAGTTTTCAATGATCTTTTGAATGATGCATGTAGTCGACTTGTATCACTCAAAATGCAGACAAAGAAGACTATGCAAAGTAGCATACCCTATATTGTGCTCGGACTTCTGTATGGATATCTACTGTTTCTCTCCTGGACGCCTGACACATTACGGTTGATGTTTGCTAGTAAATACTGGCTTCCTGAGGTATAAAATTGTATTTTCTCGAGTGCATGCAAACTTAGAACTGTCAATTGAAGGCAGATACATGATTCTTGTATGACAGTTTATTTCTCATTATGTGTAGCTATCTGGTATGGCAAAGATGTTCTCTAGTGAGATGACTCTAGCTTCTGCTTGGATTCACTTGATGGCTGTGGATCTCTTTGCCGCAAGGTGACTCACTTTCTTTTACTCTGTGTGTGGTTGGTTTTTTTTTTTTTTTTTCCGACTCCTGATTCCTCTTATGTTGTCACCTATCCAGGCAGGTTTTCCAAGACGGGATTAAAAATCAAATTGAAACTCGACATTCAGTTTCGTTTTGCCTACTTTTTTGTCCCATCGGAATCATTACTCATTTCATCACCAAAGCACTGACAAAAAGCACTGGACATGGCTAGAAGTAACAACTCGTGCAGAAACAATTAAAAAATGGATTCAAAAGTTGAAGCAAGTTAAAGAACTTGTGATTCTAATGAAACATTATTTCAAAATTATTAAGACGATTTCACAACTATATTCTTCATTTGCCAACATCGTTTGATCTTCAATTTTGGGAATTGAATGTTTCATTACTAGTTATCTCATCTGTCTCTCTTTAGTCAAGACCGGTACAATGTGGATGAAAATACAACACTTCCTCTGTAAGTTGTACTCCAAACTTCTGATCAACCTTGTCCTTAACCAAAGCAATCAGATCAAGCATGTCTCCAGAAGTTGAGTTACCGACGTTTACGAAGAAGTTGGCATGAACGTTGGAAACCACTGCTCCGCCGATTTTAAATCCTTTCAGCCCAGCTTTCTCAATCAACTCAGCTGCTGCAATTCCTACATTCAAAGGATTCCGGAACACTGAGCCGGCCGTTCGCTCTCCTAGAGGTTGAGTCGTCCGCCTCCTGTAATTAAATCATAAGCACATAAACATCTAATGACAAACGGTCTCTATGAAAGCATCAATGCAACATGATCACACACAAAAAAACCTCTCCAAACATTCTTGCTGCTTTGTCCTTGCTGATCCTGACTCTTGCAGTTGAAATGTGACTGCAACAATGGCTGCCAAATCTTTCATATCTTGAAACGTTGAAGACCGATAGCCAAAGTTGAGATCATTTTTCTCAAGCCTCTGAAGTTTCCCTTGGACTGTAACAACATCCACACTATCAATGACATCACCGGTCTCCTTCATATGCCCACATGAAAATGAATACCGATCAGCCCCTGACCACCAAGGTTTCAAATAACCCGCATGCCACATCTATCTATCTCAGTTTCCGATTCACTGAAAGCAAAATCCGCATGGAGACTTCCAAGATAGAGAATACCTGGGCATTTGCTCCAGCATTCATGTAGGTGGCACCGCCGACAGTGGCGGGAATTGCTCCAGCAAACTCAAGACCAGAGAATCCCTGATTGGAGCAATGGATCCCCAGTCGATTAAATCGAAAACCACTTCCAACCTTGTACATTCCAGCTTCTTTCCTCTCCAAGAACTCGATTCGGTTCAGGATCACACAACCATCGAAACCCAGATCATCAAAGAGACAATTTGATCCCTTACCAATAATAATGTATCGAATGGAATGCTCATGGCAGTACCTGCATTGTTTGATGATAAGCCAACAGATTGAGAATGGAAAGAAGAAGAGGACAGGAAAAGAACCTGATGGCAGAAACAAGTTGGGTCTGGTCGGAAACTTGAAGGAAGTAATTGCAAGGTCCACCGATGCCCCAAGTAGTGAGATCTTTCAACATTTTCTTTCCTCTGATAAATTTCAGCCCATTCCAGTCGTCGAATACGGAGAGGCTTGTTGTTCTTGTTGTTGGCCGTGTTGGTAGCAAAACATGAGGATTGCTAGAGGGAGGGAAGGACATGGAAGGAATTTTGAACAAGTGAAGGGCCTCCATTGGAGGGTTTTTGCTCTTTTACAAGTTACAGCAACTCTTGCTGGGATTTGAATTCCGTATCAGTAATCACTAAACCTGTCCTTTGACTTGTTATTAATTTATTATTAGAATGCAAGGCATAAAACTCATTTATCAAAATTACTAAATGAGACAGAATTACTTTCTTTTCATCTCCACCGTTCACCTTTTGAGATGGGCGGTGGAGAACACGACAAGTGTGTATCAATTTTCCAAAAGAATTCAAAACATCTGTTGGCATATTTTGTTTTTTTTAGGTCGGTTATATATGAAATGATATAAATACTTTTATTCAATTAGATTTAACTGAACTTAACTATGATCTAAATAGTCTAAAAGTATTATGTTAGATTTAACTAAAGTTAATGTAGGATTTTTTTTGTTGTTGTTGATGTTTCAAACCCTCTAATTTAATTTGGAATTTCATTAAACTTTGGTTATTTGGAATTTCCCTTTAGAAAATGGCACCGATTTCGAAATGTTTGGAAAAAACCTACATATTTAGTTAATAAAATACCAAAAACCAGCCCTAAAGATAACCATATGTTTGATAATATTAAAGATTAAGGGCCGTCTTATATACGTTTGTAGTTGGTATTTTTCGAAAAGAAATATTAAAATGAAAACAATATTTTTGATTTCAATTTCAAAATCTAAAAACATGTCTGAAAATATTTACTGAAAGCTGTATTATAAAAATAAAAACATAAAAAACGCTTCTAATAAGTTATCCAAAAAAATATCAAAATTTAACACCAAATTGATTCAAAATATCAAAAAATGTTATTAAATAATAAAAATATCAAAATTTGAAAATAAACTGATCCAAGATATTTATTATATATATATTTTTAGCTTAGCTGAATTGAAGAACCGATTACCAGCTTTCTCAATTTCTGAGATGAATTGAAGAACCGATTACCAACTCTTAGATTCTATCTCTCACTCTCTCTTGCCCCCCTTCCCCTTTTTCTTTTTTCTTTTTTTCTTTTTGTTGAATCTCTCATTTCTTAGCCTTTTGATTTGGTTGGATGGTCCATTTCTCTAATCTCCATCTTCATTTCATTTTTTTTATTCTCTATTATTTTTTCTATTTTCCCACTACTCACAAGTGGCACCAAGGCCCAAGGAGGTGAGATCCTCCTTCGGTTTTGGAGGAACATATCGTATAAGAAGAAGAAGAGTGATGATGAAGAAGATGAACCTAATAAATATGATATAATATATAAAATAATTCTAAAAATTTATAGAAATCATTTCATAAAAATTAAAAATAAACATAAATCTCACAACTAAACAAATAAATTAAATAATTTTTAAACATAACATTAAAATAAAAAAAAACTATATAAAATAAATATAGATTATATTTTAAGCAGGGCAGGGTGAGAATTATAAAACTCATCCCTACCCCGTATCATTACAGGTTTTACTATCTATCCCCATCAAATTGAAATCCATCTCCACACTATAAGTGCAGGTTCACATGAGTTATTTTGCAATCCCTAAGTGGAAGTGGTAAAATTTATAAGTATATATACAAAAAAAAAAATCATATAATTACACGCGGATGAAATTATATAAGGATATTGAATGTGAGTCACTCATTTTACATACTTTGACTTGGCATGTATGCACTTGTCAAAACTCTTTTATAAATGAGTGACTCACATTCAATGTCTTTATATAATTTTATCTGTATTCACTGATAGGAAAATGACTATATATATATAAGTATTATATATTTATAATATTACAAATTTTTTTTTAGAGAAGAGCAACCATGTGAGGACTCAAACCCTCAACCCAATGTTGCAGGTGTAAGGGTAACCTCATATTATCTATAAATAAAAATAGGAAAATGATTATAGCCAATACCTTGTTCTCTCAAATACCTGGAGTCACAGTTTTCTCCAAGTTTGATTTAAAGGGAGCCTTCTGGCAAATTGGAATACAACCACATGGCAGGCCCAAAACAGCTTTCCGCCTTCCTAATGCCCATTACCAATGGACCGTACTTCCTTTTGGGCTCAAAACAGCTCCTTCCCTGTTCCAAAAGGCTGTTACCAGGATCTTTCAGCCACTGCTCAGTTCAGCCCTGCTATACATCGATGACATCCTGCTATTCTCTACAGACAAACAGTCACATAATGATCTATTACAAAAATTAGGGATTTTGTAGGGAAGAGCAACCGTGTGAGGACTCAAATCCCTAGCTCAGTGTTGCAGGCGTAAGAGGTTTACCACTAAATTAACCTCATATTATCAATAAATAAAAATATTAGTAATTTATTGAGTATATATGTATACTATATATATATATATATTAATTCATTAAATGAAAAATAAGTAATTATTTAGTCCGGAACTCACCAAAAAAAAAAAAAAAACTGGTAAGAAATAGTTTTCGTATTTAATTAACTATTATATTGAAATTAATTAAAACTTAAGACCCAAATCAGAACTAAGAGTGAGTTTCCGAAAACGAAATAAGACAGATAATAGGAATGTGGGGTGACGTGGTACCACTCTGACCAATCAAAACGCACACCGACCCTTCTCCTTATAAATACATGGCACGACTCACTTGAAACAGCCTCAGTTTCCTAATTGCTTTTGTTATTGTTTGTTTAATTTCTTGAATCTTTATTCATAAGATTTTGAGAGATTTTCAGAGACAGAGAGAGAGAGAATGCAAGAAACCGCAAGATCTTGTTGTGGGCTTCCGTTGGGTTTCAAATTCCGTCCGAGCGACAAGGAGCTGTTAGAGTATTTTCTTTACATGAAGGTTTCAAGAATTGCATTACCTCCTCCATATGATTCTCTCATCAGAGACTGTGATCTTTACGGTGACTTGGAACCATGGCAGATTTGGGATTTCTACAAAGATGATGATGATGGTGAAGAAGAGGACATGTTCTTCTTCACCCAGTTGAAGAAGAAGTCAAGAATCAACCGCAAGGTGGGTTTGGGTTCTGGTTCGTGGGAAAGCGAGGACTCTGCCAAGAAAGTTCCAGCCGGAGAATTGGAGACCAAGTTAGGGTTCAAGAAAAGGTTTCGATACGAGAACAAGGCTTCCCAGGAGCATGATGGGGCTTGGATCATGAACGAGTACTCTCTCGATCCGTCCTTGTTGGAGCCTAACGACTACGTTCTTTGTCGTATCAGGAGGAATGCTAAAGCCAGGAAGAAAATCAAGGACAAGAACAAGCTGTGAATGCAGAGGATGTTGATATTGATGGTGATTGGTGACCCACCACACTCGCTGTCTATTGCACTTATGACTACTAATTTTTGGAATTTTGATCAAATCTAGGTTTCCTCTTAAGGATTGATTAAAAAAGTTGTGTCAATTTGTGTTTACATATGTGATTAAATTTGACAATTGAATGCAGAGTCTGGGAAAGTTCATGAAAAAGCCTTTTTTTTTTCCATAGAATGTTTAATGTTTTTGACACTTACAACAAAATTACTTGTATGCCCAAATAACCCGAAATCGCACCACTCAAGCACCACCAAAACCTAGAACACGAAATCGAACCACCACGAAACCCAAAATCGCACCAGTCAAACCACCACCAAAACCCAACACGAAATCGATAAAATTCCAGCAGTCAAACCACCACCAAACCCGAATCCAAACCGGTCAAACCATCACTAACAACCAAACACGAAATCGACACTACCACCAAATCCAAAATCGGAGCCAAATTAATGAACGGTGAAGAAAACAACATCAGAGAAGAAAAATAGATAAATGAGAACCAGATAAGAAGCCAAACCATCATCATCATCCGGATTCATCCTCATCAAGCCCAAATCCAGATTCATCACCATCAAAGTATTAAATAAAAATCAAATCCAAGCTAGACCTAAATCCAAATTCAACATCATCTAGAAACCAGATCCAATGGTGGTGACAAGGGTCTGAAAGGGCATAAGGTGAGGGTTTTATGAGTACGCATGAAATTGAGAGTGTGAGTTCCGATGAAAATGAGGGCTTTTGTAAGATGAGGTTTAAGAGAATGAAATTTTCGGTGAATTGTGAAATGAGTTTTGCCTTAAAGGTGGATGTAGGTGATGGAGATGAAATCCAGACAGCTGAGCACAATTTTTCCTTTTAAGGATACACAAAATCTTACATTTTTTTCTCACTAATTTCCTTTTAGGTCGAATGAATTGAGGAACTTTTATTTTTTGAGCAAAGTTCCATTTTGAGGCTTTAGATGTGAAAATGGAAGTTATCATGGAGATGAAGGTAACATCCGTTAAAGAACGATGAAGAGGGGATTGTGTCTCTGTCTAATTTTTTGTTTTAAAAAAAATCAATTTTTTATTTTCTTAAAAATATGTCTGTTCTTATTCTTTTTTTATTTTTTTTATTTAAAAAAATTATATATAAAAAAAAAATTGTTCAATATTTTGTAATTTTTCAGATTTGTGATCTCTTGCATTTTTTTTAATAAAACTTTCCTTTTTTTTTTAATGAAAAAGCCTTTTTTTTTTCCATTGAATGTTTAATGTTGTTGACACTTATTATTATTATTATTATTATCTATTTGTTTTTACATAATGAAATTTGTCTATTTTTATCTTATAATTTTTTCACAGAATTAATGTTTTGACAGTTATATATATGTTCCGCTATTTGAACTAGAAGGATTTGTAGATTACTTGACTGTATGATCGTCCGTCGTTGTTCATAGTTGCTGTTTTTTTTTTACACCCAAAAAATTTATTAGCTTCAATCACACTAATTATTGTAAATCCCCTTTTAATTCTAGTGATGTCCACCTCCCTTCTCACTTTTATAGCGAGTACCATGCACATTTTTTTTATTGTGTTGAGATTTTTCTTGTATTGCAATAATAGCTTTGTCATAGGTGAGGGAGTAGATATATGAACCGCCATTTATAATGATCGATCTTGATACATCTTTAAAGCTTTTAAACAGTTTCATATTTGATTTATATATATATAATCACACCAAAACTATCATTGATATTATTGCAACTGTGATATGAATACTTATATTTTCCAAAGTTAATGGATACAATTAACTTCTAAAAGTCATCCCATCAAAAACTAATTAATAATGTTACTTTATCTAAATTTAATGTCAAATCTATTACCTAAATGATAATTCATTCATTTAAATCATAAAATAAATATCTAATACAATTTAAATGAATAGATATACCACATCACTTGTGTACCAGATTGGGAGACAAAATGACATTATTAAAAATTAGTTAGGTTTTTCAAATTCCTTCTCAAATGATACTGGCATGTGAGGTATCAATATCACACCCTTCACCACATAATCTCATTATTTATAAAATGTTGATATCTCATGTGTCAATATTATTAAAGAAAAATTTGGGAAATCTCTAATTTTATAGGAATGTGAATATTGACAATATTACAAAAAGGACAAAAAATGTATAATAATATATAAAATTTCCTTCTAAATATAAACAACACACACTCTTCCAACAATTCCAGAGATCATATAAATTGTGTTATTAGATTTGTGATTAACTGATTATCCAGGTCTTCATATTTAATATGTGTTTTTGGATAATCAAATTTTCATGACTAATCACACAAAACTAATTTCTATATCACTATGAGTGTAAATTGTTTGAAAACATACTACTAATTATATATTATGATAACGATGATAACAATGATATTTTTATATATTATGTAGTAACCTGTCTAGTTTATCGGATAGATTTTGTGTTAAAGGTACTTTTTAAGTTATGAAATGTCTGTATTGCTCATGATAAAATCTTTTAACAATCGCTATAATAATATTTATTTAAATTTAATTAAATAACAATAAGGAAAAAAAAAAAACATCCCATTTGGAAGAGATTGTGGATTCAACGATCTTCTCTATTTAGGATGAGTCATGAGTGCATTTGTTTGCTTTTTATTTATTAGATCTCCTTCAATTTTATCTTCTTCTTTTTTGGAAAATAAACCTTAAAATTTTTGGTGAGGTGGTGAGGTGGTAATGTGGTATGTTTTGATTTGGACACTTTCATATTTTCTTGAGTGATGCTATTTTGACATTCCAATTAATATTTATCTATCCTTCATTTTTTTAATATAACAATTTTATCCTAATAAAATTAATAAAAAGTATAAATAAATTCTAAATATACTACCAAATAATTTTTCTAGTTAAACCAAGGTAGGTTGGGTGTAATTTCCTCCTATGATATGAATTCTAATAAAACCCAAAAATCAGCTTTATTTACTTAATTTTTTTCTTCAAGGTGTTATTTTTGTTGTTGTACTTTTTTATTGTCATTAAGGTTTTGTTTTTATGTCTCCGGTGCACACAATATCAATTTGTGAAAATGGTGAGGAATATCACCTTTTAGTTGGTCACTTGCAGTGATGTCACCTTTATAATAAGTTAAGTTTAAAAGACACTTATTATGGTGAGCTACCGAAATTGCCCTTAAATAATCAATATTTTATTCTTTAAAGGTTGTCGTCTAATAAAGCTGTATGAAAATCAATCACCTACTCCATTTTTTCTTCACAAAACGAGCTCCATTCCAGATTTTGCACATATTCGAGATTTTGCACAAGAATGTAAAATAATATTTCTGATCTTCATTTCCATTTTTTATTGTATTTCTGTGTGGTATAACACTGTATGAACATTTATGAACATGTTGTCTCAAATTTTTTATGTTGATGTCCTGAAGTTGTAAACTTTTTACAAAGAATGAATGAACATGTATGCATATTTTTTTGTATATATATTTGGGCGAGTTGAGTTGTAGTGGTGCAAACAAGTTTATAATCTTGGGCATAAAAGCTAGAAATATTTTAAAAAAATGTCGAAACATTTGTAAAAAAGCTCGGAAATGTGAAAAAAAGTCTCGATTAAATTCTAAAAAAGCTCGATTCCAAAAATAGATGCTGGATACGTAAAAAGAAAAGCTCGATCCCTGGAAAAAAAGGCTCGATCCTTTCCAAAAAAAGCTCGATCCCTCACACAAATAGCTCGATCCCTCAAAAAAAGGCTAAATCCATCAGAAAAAAGCTCGATCCCTGCCAAAAAAGCTCGATCTCTCACACAAATAGCTCGATCCCTCTTCAAAAAGGCTTGATACCGCATAAAAAAAGCATGATCCCTCACAAAAAAAGCTCGATTCCTAAAAAAAAAACTCGATCCGTAAAAGTAAAAGGTCGAGCCATATATGAAAAAAGCTCGAGCCATAAGAAAAAAAGCTCGAGCCATAAGAAAAAAAGCTCGAGCCATATATTAAAAAGCTCGATTATGTATAAAAAGAGCTCGGTCTTGAACAAAAAAAGCTCGATGCTGTTAGAAAGAGCTCGGTCATGTACAAAAACAGCTCGATCATGTACAAAAAAAGCTCGATCAGTCTTAAAAAAAAGCTTCATATCTTACACTTTTGATTTTTGTTTAATCCTTTATAATTGTAAATTTAATATGAAATATTTTTTTCTTATTAATGGTTTTTTATGTTGGTTTTGACAGGACAATGGATAGGGTAAGAATAGTCATATCTTACAACGGTCGATTGGAGCAATTACCAGACGGAAATCAGAGGTATTTAGGTTCCGATAACCAAGGTTTGTATGTGTCAAAGAATTTGAGTTACAACGAACTGGTGTAGATCGTGCAAACCATTGTGAAGTTTGATGAGAACAAATACAGTGCTGAGCTATAGTCTCTATCAATTGTTCCTGGGACTACATGTCGTATATTTATAAGAAACAATGACGATGTTCAGTTTATGCTAGGGGAAGATAGAGTGATCCCTCAAGTATGTGTTAGTCTAATCGAGAGGCCAGCAGGAGGTGTCATTGGTGAAGATATCCCTCATCCTAATAACACCCAATAATTTCGATCGTCAGGCGGAAGCAACCAGTTGTTCACAGAAAGAAGTGGGATTGATGGTCGGGAAAACATATGTGTTGTCCCATCGAAAGTAGCTGCCCATGATAATAGACCAGAAACTCAATTCGGCGATGTATTTGGTTGTCATATTGAGATGAATGGTAAAGAGTACAACCACCAATACAATGAGATCTACAATGACATCAACAATGAGGAGAATACAACACTGAATGTTGGGGTGAATCATGAGGTGGATAATGAGGGCAATTTAAATTCTGTAGAAAATGTAGAGGACAATCAGGATGATGCAGAACCTGTCGAAAAGGAAAGACGTGTAAAACATGTACACAGATTTAGTTCCAGTGCACCATATATAGTTGGGACCTCCAAGGGGAGGGCTAATGTAACTGCAGATGATTCTGATAATGCAAGAAAATGGGTTATTCTAGGAGCAGAACCATACTCGTTTGGTATTGGTGGAAGCAGGAACTTGTTTGAAGATGAACCTACAAGCATGATATATAAAGGCCAATTTTTTTCAACAAAAAAGGATTTGAAGAGACTAGTAGGCCATTTTCCAATGCGGCAGAACTTCGAGTGGAAGGTGAAAAGGTCCAATAAGACAACATTACATCTAGTTTGTTTGATGGGAAATTGTACGTGAAAGTTAAGAGCGGTGAGGAGAGATGAAGGCACATACTTTCAAGTCAGAAGTTTTGTCAACGAACACACTTCTCCATTAGAGGAAATTCACCGCCGGCATCGACAAGGTAGTGCAGTCACAATTGGAGAAGTTATTGCACATAGACTTCAACAACAAGATGGTCGACTAATGCGTCCGAAGGACATAATCACCGGTATGAAATCAATGTATGGAATCCAAATCATGTACAGTAAGGAACATGCCGCCCTCGATTATGCGTTGTCACTGACATATGGAACGCATGAGGAAACCTTCCAACTGCTTCCATCATTTGGTTACGTTTTGGAACAAAAAAATCTCGGAACAATCACTGACTTACAGTGCGACAAAGATGATACATTTCTATACTTCTTCATGTCGATTAGAGCCTCACTTAGAGGATTCCGAACGTGTATGGGTCCAGTCATTGCCGTTGATGGTACCCATTTGAAGGGACAATTCCAGGGTACAATGTTTGTTGCAACAGCACAAGATGGGAACGAACATGTGTATCCAATTGCTTTTGGGTACGGCAACTTAGAAAACAACCTTTCATGGGAATGGTTTTCAGATTGCTTGAAGGGTGCCCTAGGTCATATTGATGAGCTAGTTTTCATTTTCGATAGGCATGCAAGCATTGAAGCAGGGATTTCTAAAGTGTTCCATTATGCCACTCATACCATATGTTGCTGGCACTTTGCTGAAAATGTCAAAAAGAGATTTCATAGGAAGAATATTGCCGTAATAATGGACAAAGCAGCTTACGCATACACCGAGTTTGAATATAACCAGCATATGGAAGAGTTAAGAAACTTGCACCAGAATGCATATGATTATGTCATTGATGCCGGTCCACACAAGTGGTCCCATGTACACTGCCCGAAAAGAAGGTATAGGGTGATGACGACTAATGCTGCAGAATGCATAAACTCATGCCTAAAATTTATACGCCAACTGCCTATGTTGACTCTGGCTGAGTTCATTAGGAATATGCTGCAACAGTGGTTTCATGATCGCTATAGAGCTGCAAAAACCATGCGTCATCAGTTGACCGACACAACACATCTTGTTCTCTTAAAACGTGTGGAGAAGTGTGGTTATTTGACCGTAAATCCAATCGACTGGAATATTTTTTCCGTCAAGCGGTCTGGAAAACAGTGGACTGTTGACTTAGCTCAAAAGACTTGTACTTGCAACAAATTTCAAATGGATCATTTTCCATGTTCTCACGCCCTTGCGACAGCACGGTAGATTACTGAAACTTGGACTTCACAACTTTGAAAACCTACTGATCATTTTCTTGATGAAGCTGATCATTTTCAATGTTTTTTACAGGGAGCGAAACTTGGGCTTCACAACTTTGTGTGCGGACTACTACAAGACACAAACACTTATTAACGCGTACTCGGTTCCTATTATGCCAGTGGGCCATCATTCCACTTGGGTTGTGCCATCTGACATTGCTCAGAGGATGATTTTGAATCCAAACTCCAGGAGACAAGCAGGACGCCCGAGGGCGGGTCGCCATGTCTCGTCTTCGGAGAGGACAACTACACAATCCTGTAGAAGATGTGGACAACCAGGGCATAATTCCAGAAGATGTCCTAATCCACCGATGATTAATGAAGGTACAAGAAGAGCTGTTCCTGATGAATACCGCCGCAAGTGTAGCATCTGTCATTCAATTGGACACAACAAACAAACGTGCCCTAACATTGACTCTAATAGAGAATGAATGACAATTTTTTGATCACATTGAAAACTTTTGGAAGTGTATCAAATTGTAATAATTTGGAATTGCAATAATTACTTATTAATGAATGAATTAATATTAATGAATGAATAATGAACGAATTAATATTCATGAATTAATTACATGTATGTGTACAACTAAAATGGTAATATACAAAAAATCACTTGACGGGCCTGCAGTTAGAAAAAATCTCCACAACCATTTTTTCCCGAATCATCCCCATGTCGTCCTCTGACCAATCAAAAGGCCTTCGGTTCGCCACTATGTACTCGATAATTATCAAAGTATGGGGACCACAGTTACCTCTACAATTTGGGACATAAAACACCATTAGAAATTGTTCATAAAGAATATCTAAACACGTGAATGAAATAGAATGTCTTACGATTTCTTTTGTTGGGGGACTGTAGAAGCATGCATCAGGCTGACCGAGAAGGGCTTATTTTTCTGAGTGAACGCCCGACGACCAGGTCACCGTGCTGTGTGGAACCTTGCATCACTCAACATGGAGGGTAAAAACCACCGTAATGGTCGGACCTGCTGGTGCCTGATCTGATGAGGGACTTCCTGTCTCTAGGGGTCATAAATGTCAATCTTCCCGCGACAAAGGTCGACGCTCACCACCAGCCAATGTTGGGCCTAACGTTGCACGGAATCAGCACCTGTAATAGTTTGCATGCCGTGTTAGCTGAAGATATACTTACAATTTTTTTTAAATCATCTCAATCATGTAACACTTACCTGGTCAACCTCGTGCCATGAGCGGTTTCCACTCGTGGTTGCTCCACGGACCGTGAGAAGGTCATCTTCCAACCATCGGGACTGTAACACATTCCACATTACCGTGCTCATAGCACCGTGGGAATCACGAGGCATCATCCTCTCCTACATGTACAACATAAGTGGCTGTACAAGCATTGACAATATCGTATTATTAATACAGAAGCATAAAATCCGATGTGATTCCCAAATGTTATAACTACTTACATAAAATTATGTATCCAACACGTTGATCCTCTGGTTGTACACATTGTGGAATCCTCGCTGACGCTTGCGAAGAATATTGAGGTATGCATCCATATGCTGACAAACAATAAAACCACCGTAATTGTTAACAATTCAACAATACTTACACAAAAGTTAATATGAAATATAATAAGTACGTACCGTGTCCTCCAAGTCCATGAAGTTGGACTGCATATGCACGAACCATCCCGCGGTAACTGGTGACAGCACGTCCACATCACGTCTGTTTAATGATTGAATTACCTTAGCTATACATAAATTAGAATAAACAAGAAATATACATCCATTTGTATTATAAAAAGTTGGACTCACTGTTCCCCGTTGATGTTCCTCTTGAAGGCCTTGTATGCCACAAGGTGGTCAGCGTCCACTAGTCCGTAGGGGTCAAAAATGTGTTCCACGGACTCGGGCCGTGTCTTTAACCTCTTTGGAGGCATGGATCTATGTAAGGGCTCACCAACTGCCATCCTCGCTTACCTAAACGCTTCACCGGGGGAGGGGACCGTTTCGACGCCACAGACGTGCTGGGTGGGAGAGGGGACCGCTGTGGTTGAATCGATGTGATGGGAGGTGGGGGGGGGACCACTGAGCCTGGGTGTCTGTCCCCTCCGTAAACCTATCAGTCGACCCTCTGGGACTAAATAATTGATCAGAAGGTGGGGGGCCATCCCGGTGTGTACTTAAGGTCGAACCTTGAAGCCCCCAGATCATATCCAGTAACAATCGGTGTTATTGCTGACGATCCTCATTACTCTTTCGGATCATATCCAACAACTCCAAGTGTTGACGTTGTCGATCCTAGTCACTCTTTCGGAGGGCTTCACCCACATCGTTCAACATTTCAGTCCACGGAGCCTGAAATCATGTCTACATTGTTAGTAAAAAACTATCAGCACGTGTTAATAAAAAACAGTTAACTTTGTTTTCAACTTACCTTTCCATCACGTCTAACACCCCCACGGGAATCCCTTACAGATGTACCATGTCCGGGGGTGGAAAATTGAACCCGTCTATGCCTATGCCTTTCTCGTTGAGGGTCAGTCTCAAACCCCCAGCAGCGGGCTCAGATCCCTCACTGTCAATGGTCATGTCTGTACCACTGATCCCGCCTAATGTGGCATGATCAGGGACCTCAGGCGGCATATCATCTATGTCATCTTCTACATACAGGCTCCCCCCCTCGTCTAGGCAGGCATAGTACGGTGCCTGTCTCTTAGCTGGTGTCGGCACCAGTTCCTTGATCGCAAACATCTGAAATATTAGTTAGAACAATGTCATTGTACAAATACTAACTAATAAAAACATTAACAAAATAAATACATACCCTGGCTTTGAAAATCTTTGCAAGCTTCTTCCCTCTCGGTTGTTTGGTCAACTCCCACTTTAAAATACGGGGAGTCAGATCAGTAACCCTCCGGACACCGACCTCTTTGGCCAACTGAGGGATCACCTCCAAAGTAAATATCTGCATCATAGATAAGTACGATAAGTATCCATACAATTTTGGGTACCAATAATAAAGTACAATTTGTAGTTCGAACTTCTTACCAACAAGGCATGAGAAAGACCGTATATGTTGTAGGTCTCCACCCTGTGTACATCAGCGCCCTTTTCCTGCCGGCATCGCTCGAACCCGTCTCTTCGCCCGTCAAGCGCATGCTTGAATGAGTGAATAGAATGCCTGTACATGTGGGCACCCCACAGGAACTCGTCGAACGCATCGAGGTCCTCAACCAGCCGAAACTACCAAACTGGAATCTTGAATCTCTCATCCACCCCCATCAGTATCCAGTTCAGCATATATAAGAGGCAGAGCTTGACAGCATCGTACGCCTGTCCGAAATCTGTGCCGGTAACAACACCCCTAATCTGCTCCAGCGACACCTCCTCGGCTCCAGGAAAGTACCGCTCATGTATGCCATTCTCCACTGCTCCATACATTGTGGTTTCTGGTACAACTCCAAACCGCAGTCTGGTGATCAGGCAAAATTCCACCTTCGAAAACCTCACCGACTGGGTTCCTAATATGAAGTGCATTTCATCTGTGGGGCCGTTATGATGGAGCTCCCTCAAAAGCAACAGATGGATAATACCACCGAAAAACTTCATCTCCCTATGCATCATCAGGAAATGCCCGAAACATGACGCCATGAACCACCGATGGTCTTCATCTGCAAATTCTACAGGGACACGGTTCAACGCGTCATCTATATGGGCGAGGGCATCAAAATGGTTGTGTAGTGTCAATTTGCCCTCGTACCAGTATCCTTCTGGAGTTTTAAGCGAATCCCTCAACCTAATTCTCATCTGTAATGTAACAGAAATACAACATCATTAAACAAAATTTTATTAAAAAGCTCGATTGATTTACAAAAATGCTCGATTCCTTTTCAAAAAGGCTCGACCCCTTTCAAAACAGCTTGATTGCTTTACAAAAAAGCTCGATTCCTTTTCAAAAAGGCTCGATCCCTTTCAAAACAGCTCGATCCCTTTACAAAAAAGCTCAATTCCTTTTCAAAAAAGCTCGATTCCTTTTCAAAAAAGCTCGATTCCTTTTCAAAAAAGCTCGATTCCTTTTCAAAAAAGCTCGATTCCTTTTCAAAAAGGCTCGATCCCTTTCAAAAAGGCTCGATCCCTTTCAAAAAAGCTCGATCCCTTTCATAAAAGCTCGATCCCTTTCATAAAAGCTCCATCACTTTAAAAAAAAGCTCGATCCCTTTTAAAAAAGCTCGATCCCTTTTCAAAAAAGCTCGATCCATTTCAAATAGGCTCGATCCAATTCAAAAACAGCTCGAACCTATTCAAAAAAGCTCGATTCCTTTTCCAAAAACCTCGATCTACCAAAACCTAATTTTCACGAAAAAAATAGCTCGACTAATCAAATAAGCTCGATTTTCTTGAAAAAAGTCTCGAAAACCCAGATTTCATCTTCCTCAACTGATATTCAACCAAATTACAAATCCTAACCTAAACCACAACCATTCTCACAGCTCTATTTTAACCGGTTTCTACAATTCCTATCAACAAAACTCAATTCTAACATGTAATGCAAGTCAACAACAACAAAAACGAGGAAAAATAACCAATCTTACCTTTGTCAATTGTAGCTGTTCCGGTCACTTCACCGTCGATTAGTTTCCCGTCGGTTTGACTGTTGCTTCTCTCTGACTTTGAAAACGACAACTACCGGAACTATTAAAATATTTCGGGGTATTTTTGTCTCAAAGACTCTTCTGGTGTCTTTTAAACATACATTAGTAAATTGGTGATATTTGCACAACACACCCCTCAAATAGTGCCAATAATTTTTTGACCCCAATACTGGGTTGGTTGTATTGAATAATTTGTTTTTTTTCTCTTTCCTAATATGATAAAAAAAAATCTATAAAGGGGAGCTGGAGGTGAATAAAAGAAATGAAAATAAAAAATAAAAATACAGACGTAAAAAAATACAGTATTAAAAAAACAAATACAGAGAGCAGTTAAGTTTAAAAAAGAAATAAAAGGATTATGATTCTTGAAAATGAACAGATAACACCGCTCGTATCTATTTATGCATATCCACTGTTTAAGTTAAATAGTGACCTGAATTTTGCTCATCAAAATCCTTTTTTTTTTTAAGTAAAAAAGAAATATGAATTATTCAAGAAGCATCACATCTTATGGAACCTTCAATTTATAATCGGATTAGTATGAGTCAAATCATTATATCTTGATCCATCTTGTTTGAACTTGTATTTATATAATTGTTTTTTAAAATATTAAAAGTATAAAAAAAACAAAATTTAATCTTTTAATCTTTTTGACTAATTATATTTTATGTTTGTTAAATTTGGAGGTTATGTATTTATATTTATATTTAAATATATTTTTCGATTTAAACGAATTATTTTTATTGAAAAAATAGATCTCGTGTGTAAAAGTTTCAAATGAGCACATTATCTAATTAAAACCATTTTTGTTGAACTTTTCATACAACTGATATTATTCTTAAAATGATAGATATATCATAATCCATGAGTTTTTCCCAACAATGTATGCCAGATTTATTTTCTCATTGGTAAATTAAAAAAAAAAAATATTACCAAACCATGCAAAATTGTTGTTTTACCAATTGGAGGAGTTTTCAACTTTCCATAAAAATGAAAAAAATAAATGTAACATACAGTAAAATTATATGTAAAACCCCTCACAGAGACACAGGTTCAGCATTAGCTATAAACAAATAAACAATAGAGATACCCTGAAGAAAAATTTTACAATCTCATTTTCTCAAGAGTTTCCTAATGCTCGACATTGAAGTTCCCAGTTAGGACCATCGATGATAATAATCGACAGTTTGTTTCGGCGTTTCCTACCATTTCAATTTCCAACAGCTGATTGCGAGTCCCCTATAGTTTCAACAATAAAGAATTTGGCTGGGAGTTTCTGAGTAAGCACTAAGCAGTGCAAGATAATACCCCATGTTTGCTTGGCGACAAAATCGACATCAGTGTATGAAATGCCGCTAACAGAATGGCTTGGGCTATGAATATACATGAACTGCAACTGCATAGAAAAAGTAAGAAACTCAATGTTGGTGCCTACTCAATTCAAATAGTTAAGCTTTCCAGTAATGGCTCAAAATATAGTATATAAGCTCAACACACACCCTCACATACAAGAATGGCAAGCTAGTCATATCGACCAAGCTCAAAACAACATTGATTTAGATGTATAACAAACTTGGATACAAAACACAATCATGTGGGGGAACTTGGACTTACGACTATTGGAAGATTGACTCTAAAATCATGAAAATTACTACGTAACCAAAAAGCTTAACCCGTCAAACTTGAAATATATCAAACTTTGAAGTTTGTAAAGTCTAGAAATTCCTTTTTTTTCCTCTTTGATCAGAAGCAATGAGGAGATTATTTTCAACCAACACCACTCCCACTACCCAAAAGGCAAAATAAAGAAAGCGAAAAAGAGATAGTTGGGGAGAGACATCTTCTCTCTCGCATTTGGAAAGGCACAGCTGCCTCCATCCATTCATTAAAGTATTAAACTATATCATATATTCTCCTTTAACCATCAACTTTGCATTAAAGTATACAAAATCACAGTAGAAATCAAAGAACAGATCATGTGGAGATGAAGATGTTTTATTCAAAAAATTAACATACTCTTCAAGTTGGAAGTGATGACATTTGAAGTTCATCCTCTAACATCCCATTTGATTGATCTGGCTTTTGTAAAGAGTCTTTCCTTGTAAGCTCCAAAGATGTAGCCTCATATATCCCTGCAAAATGTAGGCACAATCAAACATATGCTAGATAAAATTAAAATATTCATCCCTGATCCCCTTGCACAGGCCAAGGAAGAAGAGGTGAAAAAATGAGAACAATATAAAGAAAAGGAAAAAGGAAAGAATAGATTATATATACCAAAGCCCAATAATAAGGAGCAAATCACAAAGCCTGGTAGAGAAAAGTCCATTCTGTACACAATCTCCATGACAATGATGCATCCTCCAGCTACCAACAAATGCCTTGGAGAAGAGAAAACCATGTGCAGCCTAAAAACAATAATAGCAGTATGTAAAATTTCACAATCCCACAAGCATCTCTCCACCAAGATTTTGAAGTTAAAATTCCTACTGCTGTTTCACAGAACTTCATTGAAATTACAAATTCTCCAAACATTGTAGCTTCATAGGCCATAGCTATCAAAGTGGTCCAAGTAAAACAATAATATAATATGCAAATTCTATCTCTTGAAACTTGATTAGATTTTTTTTTTTTCATGAAGCATCATATCTTGGTTAGTGCACCAGAATCTTAAATAAAAAGGAAGAATCACCAAGTATACCATTTCAGAATTATAATTGAGCAGCGCCCAATTAATATGGCTAAAAGAAAATTTGTGAAACTATATAATCATATTGCACTAATGTTTCTCCAAAACTTAAGTGCACACAGATTTGCACCATCAAGATGACCATGACAATATAAATTGTTTTATTATTTAATATTTATGCATCACACATTAAGCATTTCCTCAAATATGATGGTTTGAGAGCGAACAGCTAAATATATACAAGCATGCCAACATGCATATTCATTTCTATGCAAAACCATCACTACATTGTGGATTCCATAGAAACACTTTAGGGATATTCCGATAAAGTACCTCTCCTCTGCAATATTGTCAATGAAGAATATCAAGAAAATTCCAAAGAGTGTAGTGCTCAGAAAAGCCCAAGCAGAAAATGGCAACACTACACTGCTACCGGATGACCCCTGAAGTACTCCAATAAAAACAGGTAGAAGTGTAAAGCAAATGTTAATCAAGCCAACGCCCCAAGAGAAATAATAACAATATTTTATAAATATACTAAAGTTACACTTAACACTGAATGACATCATAAAACTTACTATGATCAAGTCCCACATGGCCACAGGAAACAGGAAACAAGTTGCAGAAGCAATAGTTATAGCATGAAGTCGCCTCTTGAGTTGATTCTGAAAGCAGAAAAAGGAAACCATAGGCATCACAACATTTATTGAAAAGTTTTTGCCAGAAAAATTGAATCTAGTAAATCCAATTTTGAGCTGATAAATAATGCACCAGGTAGTTATCAACACCTTCAAGGAAACACGGCGTGCAATCACCCTTCTTAAAGCAGATAAGATTCCAGCAAAGATGGGAATTGCCATATCTTTCATACCCAATACATGTTCAGTCTGAACCTCTGTATCAAGACTATCTTTGAAAGGTATATCTAGGTTAAGCTTAACATAATACAACTTGAATTAAGTTAACTATTTCATGACAAGAAAAGAGATAGAATTGAAAGATAAAAGGAGATACAAAAGAAAAATAAGCAAATTTTTTTATTATCAACAGCAAATCTATTATCTTAATAAAATGAAGTTCCGAGGAAAATGTTATCTACACGAGGATATAGATTGGAGATAAAGATGCCATTGCCCAGCCTTGGGATAGGAAGTAGAAAGACGCCAACATTGCAATAAGCCCACCCACCTGGTAAAAGATGAGGAAATGACAATACAATTAGGGAAGAAAAGAATTCCGGTAACATTTGGTTCAACCATCCAAATAATAACAAATTATGATCACACTAGATCTCATATACTAATTTCTATTTAATAAGTAATAACTATACTTTAAATTCGGACTTGAATTCAACATCGCAAGGATTCAGTTCTCAATTAACATAGGCAAAACACGTGAGTCTCCACAGAAACAAGAATGTGATTAGTGGAATCAACAGGTATCAATTTGTCCTCAAGCACAAAATACACAAATCTAAGCTTATCTCAACAAAAAGACAAACAAATCAAAACTAAAGTGTCGAAAAATGGTATTCATTTGAGTGAAGCAACAATATATGCAACATACTTCAATAGATCAATAGCGTCTATCAGAAAACTACCTTTTTCCAAACAAGGCCCCTCCGTCCATACAATACAGCAGATAATACTCCAAGAACAGCACCAGAATATTCTGCTAATATAGCTCTTGATGCCAGAAAACAGATCGTGGCTAGATTCAGTTATAACTTCTTAAATAATATAGATCATGGACAACAAAGAATAAAGTTTGCTTAAGTACAGAAAAAGAAAAAAGGGACAAGTATAACAAGATGTCATTTTGGATTTAAGTAATAGAGGAAGAAAGTCAATATAATACACCAACTATTTGCTTTACAACTTCATGTTTAGTTCTAGAAGCAAAAACAGAATCAAGTTTCTGTTTCCCTGGCATTATATGAACCATTCTGTAATTAAAGAAGTATTGATACTCACCTAGGTGTCATAATTAAGTGACACATATTTTTAAGTATCTGTGGAACTATAAGGGAGATCTATTCTATTTTCATACATTTCATGTGAAATAAAATTTTCATCCGAATGTCAAATCTCTTCTCCAAATGCATATAACGGTTGAAATCTGTTTTTCTTTTTAGTTTTTACCAAGTTTCCATAGACTTACAAAAGAATAACACAACTTTGTTCCTTGGATGCATCCGATGGATTAGAATTCAAGGTCTAGATTTTCTTAAAATAAAGTCACTCTAACTTGAGAAATTGATAATGCATACAAGCATTAATTTTTCAAAAAATTAGAACCTTTTCCAGGAATCATGTGCGTTGGTTAACTGAACATACCATTATGATGAAGTAAAATACAGATACAGAACATGGTATTCAGTCTGCTTAAAAGAACAGTGTCAGATTATGTAGGAGATCCTGTTCACGCTTATTCAGCTGTGTTTGAAAGTACATATAGTGTATACCAAGAAATTAAAAAAATTATCATGTCATTAAATCGTTATATTTTTTCAGGCACTGCAACATTTCCAACATTAAGCAGTAGCGAAAACCACCAGAAAATAATAATAATAATAATAATATATATATAGTGTCAGATTATGTACGAGATCCTGTTCACGCTTATTCAGCTGTGTTTGAAAGTACATATAATGTATACCAAGAAATTAAAAAAATTATCATGTCATTAAATCATTATATTTTTTCAGGCACTGCAACATTTCCAACATTAAGCAGTAGCGAAAACCACCAGAAAATAATAATAATAATAATAATAATAATAATATATATATATATATATATATATAATCGCTGACTCAAATCAGTGGCAAGATCACAAATCTTATGCAACATGCATTGCCTCCCAAAGTGAACAAGACTCGATGATAATATTTGACCAAAAAAAGATATCAGATTGACACGGGCCCTTGAGAAACTCAAGATAACCAGTTGGAATCTTCTTTAAGCATTAGATAACCTACCTGACCGGTCCACATGATTTGAGGCCCTTTCCCCACAAGATAAAGTATAAAGCTGTTATGACACCATTAATTACGGAAGGCACTACCTGGAAAACAACTAATATTACACAAACATATAACAATGGCAAATCATTAAGAATTAAATTCTCTATTATTTCTTCAGTATTTCTAAAGTATAATTAACCTGTTGATTAGAAAGTGCTCTGCCCTTCCAAGGCTTTTGCAGCAACAAAAATAGGATGGATGAGGGCACCAGACAGCAGAAGATAAAAAGTGTTACCGAAGCTCCCGTCTGAGACAAATAGCGATACATGGAGTACACTGACCATATTCTCAAGAAGTTTCCTATAACATGTATTATCTGTAATGGAGTTTGCCTAAAAGAAAACATACTCACATCAGAACGTGGTTGTATGAACAGGCAAGGCCAAAAACACATAATGCACGGACCCAACAGAATGGTAACCTAAAATTTGGCAATTATATGCTCCCAACTGATATTCTAATTAATTAAAATCTGAAACAAAACAATTTCCCTATTAACACTTGAGCGTAAACTCATAACTGAAAGTAGTGTACTAAAAAAATTTTGGTACTTTTTTCATAGATACCACACGACATTGGCACTATGCAAATGGATCACAGCTGCAAGAGTCCTATTACAGCGGGAATAACCAATATTTTTTGAAGCCATGGGTTAGACTGCCAACTATTTTCCGCTACAAAATCATCAAATCAGGCAACTAACTCAACACTATTTAGTCAACTGGGGCCAATATCTAAATCGAATTCATTTATTTTTTTCTACTTTCACTTAGTTGTTCAAACTACGCACATAAATAGATTTTGTTTACTTTTTGCATCAGCCTACATGAGTTTTTTCCGCTAACAAAAATCTTCCTAACCAATTTTTTTTTCCTTTTTATCAGTTACACACTGTTTGATAAATGCGGCAAAAAAAAGGAAACTATTTAAAAAAAAAAAAACTCTGATATTTATGCGTTATTTGACTACAGAGACGAGAGTCAACTGAACCTAAAACAACACAAAAAACGTATGATTCTAAAATTTCTACGTAGCGAAACAAAAGGTTAGGGTTTTGAATAAACGCAGGCAATGAAGAACAAAACGACACATACAAAAAGGAAAGGAAAGGAAAGAAGAAGTGAACTGGAGAGATTTTAGTGTGGATACCTGAAATGAGGAGATCCTCCTCGATCTTCAGAGATTTGCCTTGGAGACATCATTTTAACGCCACAGCGACGACGATATTTACAGATTTAATTGACAGAATATTTTATTTTATTTTTATAAAAACAATCTCTTAATTAACGAATTTAAAAATTATTTATGGTGTTGGTGCCTGCCTGCCTGGTGGTGAATGGTGAGTTGGTTCAGTGTTGAACAAGCCGAGTTGAATCTCTCTCTTCCAAAGCTGCAAAATGAAACACTTCGTCTTGAGATGGACCATTTTTATGGGCCTAGCCCATTATGTCAATTTAAGGCCAATATCGGCATTGTTGGGCTCATTTTGGCCTATTAATGCATGGGAACAAATCACATCCCACACCAACAGAATTATTTGCCCCCAACCCCGACTAATGTATATTGGGGTTGGGGAATTGCCTGTACGTGGGTACGGGGGTAAGTGGCCCTGACACTGCCCCAAATTTGTACTTTTTTATTTTTTCTATTTATTTTTTATTTGAATAAAAATTAGGTTTGAATTGAATAAAAAGAATTCAAGTTAAATATATATTATTTTAATTAAATTAATCTATTTTAATTATTATTAATCAATAAATAGTGAGCGAGGCAGGACAACAAATCTCAACCATGATCCATTTCAAAAGAAATTGGCATGTGTTAATATAACTTAAAAAAAAATATATACTTAAGAAAATTAAATAACTAAATGATGACATAAAATTATTACATAATAACACTTTACACAAATTATGATTCTATACATAAAAAAAAATTACAATTGAAAGATTAAAATATTTTTTTAAAGGAATACAAAAATTAACCACAAAACTTGTTTTTCAAAAAATAAAAGGGATATTATTGATTTATTCATTATTTTTTTTAAAATATATATTTTTTACTCATTTATCCATTTTTCACTAGATTAGACCCTATATTATGAAAAACCACTCAATTTGGTCCTTCCGTAACTCAACTTTTAACGGTTTCAAGGGTATTGTTGTCTCTAAACAATGATATGCCACATGTCAACATACACACACACACACACACACACACACACACACACACACACACACACATATATATATATATATATATATATATATATATATATATATATATATATATATTAAAGATTACATTTAACTCAATTGGAAATATAAATAATTTTTTTTTAAAAAAAAACAAATTAATTAATTTAAAGAATTTTTTTTATTAGGCACCTAATAAAAAAACCTTAATCTTCATCAGCCTTTGATAGGTTGCACCTGTATTTTTTAATCCGAAGGGCATCACTGTGTAACAGTATAAGCTCTGATCAATTGTGAATGCTGTTTTTTCTTCGTCAGCCTTGTTCATCCGGATTTGGTTATATCCCGAGTAGGCATCCATGAAACTGAGCAATTCGTGCCCTAATGTAGCGTCCACCAACTGATCTATCATCGGAAGTGGAAAATTGTCTTTTGGGCATGCCTTGTTCAAATCTGTGAAATCTACGCACATTCTCCATTTTCCATTTTTCTTTTGGACGAGGACTACATTAACTACCCATTGAGGGTAGTTGATCTTTCTAATCGACCCTATGACGAGTAGTTTTTCTACTTCCTGTTTGATTGTCTGACTTCTCTCGAGACTGAACGACCTTCTTTTTTGTATCACTGGCTTTGCATTCGGGTCTACCGCGAGATGGTGAGATATTATTCGGGCATTTATCCCAACCATGTCTTCATGACTCCAGACGAACAGATCTTTGTATTCTTTGAGCAGATCAGTGAGGCTTTGTTTGACTTTTCCTTCCAAATTGACCCCAATCTTGATCCTCTTATCTAGTTCATCTTCTTTCAAGATAATTTCTTCGACCGGTTCAGTTTTGGATTTGTTGACGTTGATTTCTGGATTGTATCAGAAAAGCCAACAAGGATTGGATTTCGGCTGTGATTCTCAAAGAGAAAGAGAAAGAGAAAGAGAAGGAGAAGAAGAAAGTAACCAAGACACGAGTTTTTTGCGTAGTAAAACTCCGATGACCGGAGAAACGTCCACGGGTGGTTGAATGATCAACCGAGCAAAAATCCACTATGAATTTATAATGTTACAAGCTCTCGATCTTTTTTTTTCTCTTTATATTTTTCTATGATTGCTCTCCATATCTTTTTTGGTGAGATTATGAGTCTATTTATATGTTTATAGAACCCTAATCTGCTTTGTATAAGTAATAGATCTTTGTATTTAATTACAATTATTTACTTGTTTGAAGCTGATTGTCTTCTTTCCTGTTTCGGAGTCTTGTATTGAAATCGAATGGGATTATAGTAATGTAGTCCAATTTGGACTTGTTTCCTTATATAAGAACGTAGTCTTTTTTTAAAGAAATAAAGTTGTTGCCTGATTGGGAACCCTTCCAGCTCAGTATTCTGCTCTCTTTAGGATTCCTTCTTTATATGGATATCTTCGTGTATTTAATGACATAATCTGTGTGAACTAAGCGCTAGGCCTTTTATTCAGTTTTCTTCATATTTATCCCGAGCAAGGATAATACCCGCTGGTCCCGAGTAACATCATTTGTTTCCGAGAAACATCATTTGATCCCGAGTAACATCATTTGATCCCGATTCCCGAGTGTCGTTAACTGATCCCGAGTAGTATATAACGTTGATTGACTCTGAGTAGGTTTTATTCAGCATCTGCTTACTCGGGTTTTCTCTTCTTCGGTGATGTCTTATAGGATATTTTCTGAATGCCTATTCGGATATCCACCTAGCAATTTATCATCTTTGTTGATGACGTGTACATGCGATAAGATTCACATATGACAATACCCCCTTAAAATATTTTTGTTGAACAAGGTTTCTTTGGGCAAAAGTATTTTAATTAGTTTTCAATGTCTTTTCAGTACCCGAGTAAATATCTTGTCATAATGACGTGTTTTAATGATGACCCTGCAAATTATATTTGCCTCCTTACGTGAGATCTTTAATGATGGCGACGTTTTGGAGTTCTGACGGTGAAAGCCAGTTCTCCTTCTGACACGTGTCCCTTACCTCTTCGTTTTTCGATATCATTTATGAGAAATGACTCACGCGTTTCCCCGTGTGCCGCCTACGTCATATATCCTTATCATTATTTTTTCCCAGCTTGAGATCTAGGGTTTCGTGCTTTTATTTCTTTAAATTCTTCACTGAGACAGAGTTGGTTCATTCTTAAAGATTTCTCAGCAGAATTTTTTTTCTTAAACCCAGATTTCTTTACGCAGAAGGTCGTGACTTTCCATTGAAGATCTTGCATCAAACTTTATTCAAGGTTAGTTTTAATGGAGCCATCTTCCCGTCATCGTCTTTTTAATGTCACTCTTGATACATTAGAAAGTGGGGATTTCCAGTTAGTTTCTTGCATTAGAAGATTACTGGGGGAAATCCCTGCTGATGAACCTCCATTTTTAGAAGTTGGTGTTTCTAGGCTTTACCCTGACATCACTTTTAGCCATGTATCCAGTTCTTCATCTAGTTCTGATTCTGATATTTCTAATCACAGGGAACCTATTCGAAGGATGGGAAAACATCAAAGCAGAAGTGAAGTCCATAAGCACAACTCGGACGATATTCTGATTAGGGAGCAGACTGTAAACGAACGACTTTGAAGAGGCGTTCAGAACATCTCGCCTTTCTTTCTCTACTACTTGCCTGAGTGGGTTTGATACCGAGCCAAATGTAGTCGGGGCAGACGAGATAGAAAAGTATCGTTCACGATTCGATCTGCTCAACTCAGTCACTCTGATTTCAGCAGGTGATAGAGCTGCGTGGAATCCTCCCCCGGGTATGGTGGCAATCTACGGATCCATGCTCTGCTGCGGCATCACTATTCCTTTTCAGCCATTTATTGCCTGGTTTCTGGCTGAAACAGGGATTGCTCTGGCTCAATTAGCCCCGAACAATTATAAAATTTTGATGTGCATGTGGAACATGTACATCCGGATGAACCTGTCGCCTCCTTCCCCGAGTGAAATCAGACACTTCTTTACTCTGAGACAGTCTAGAAAGACAGGGACTTACTTCCTCATGTCGAATCCGCCAGACTCCTGGGTCCCTATGGGGACAAAGGTGAGTCAGGAAGCTGACATCTCTAACGACCCTTAAATAGGGGTTTTATATGGGGATTCCCTACATCCAACATGTTCTGGAAGAACAGTTGGTTTTTCACCGGAGGGAGTCTCGGGCTTGATGTTACTATTTCAATTAGGGGTACTCGGACAGTGCTAAAAGTCCCCCGTTTCTTCTGTTCCTCAGAGATTTGGAACAAAAAGAAAATTGATTTCAGTGTTACTGAGCTGACCATGCTTGCTCGGGCAGCAGTTCACACTTTGGAGAAGAGGAGCAAAACTTATCTCTTCGTTGAGTCGAAGATGATTGAGCTCAGCTTCTTCAAAAAGATTTTGGGTTACCGTAGGCAATGTAAGCGATTTTTGTAACCTTTTCCTTTCATTGTTAGATATTTTTTGTTTTGCATTCTGATGTGGTTCCTTTTTTCTTCTAAGTGTATGATACGGACGTCGTCTGCGATCTTCAAGCTCGTCAAGTGAAGTCAATTATTCAGGCGAGTCGGAAAGAAGCTTCTCGTCAAGGCAATAAAGGCATCGCCCCACCTGAGTCCGACGAGGAGACTGATGCGGTTGAAGAACAAGCTCCTGAAGATGTTCTTGTGAACGTTCAACCGACAGTTTGGGGAACTAGTGGTTCAAGTGGCCCGACTGATACTCAGCTGCCTGGCGATGGGCAAAGGCAGAGTAAAAGTATTGGTGAGGAGCCTGCTGAGCGGACTGACGCCGGTGATGAAGGTAATACCTCTGCGGGACAGATACCCATAGGTCCCGAATTTTCTGAAGCCTTCGGGAATAATACTCAGGAGGATCCTACAGCTGATCTCAGTTTCCACCGCTCTCGGGGTGAGAAAAGGAAGGAAATCAACTCTCTAACTCATCCTCTTAAGGTTCCTCGGGTGGTCTCTTTCATTAACTCCATCGATGAAGATATTGTGGCTGAGACTCACCCGAGTGCTGATGTTGGATCATCGACAGATGCGGAGGCTTCAGAGCCGAACATGGGTTCCTCTCCCGATCTTGGGGCTAAACTCTCGGGGGTTCCTTCACATTCTTCTCCCCAGGATATGCTGTGGGAGATGTCATCTGATCGGGCTTTTGTTGAGGACGACCGCTGGAGCTGTTTTTCGGGACGGCTCTCTTGCTGAACGTCTTTACGGTGCATCTTATGTAAGTTATCTTTAACTTCCTTCAGTTGCTTTGTTTGTTTGTTTGGAAGATTTTTAATCGAACTCCTTTGTAGATGGTGGCCGAGTTCGCTAAGCTGGTTCAGACGCAACAACATCAAGCCGATAGAATAAGGTGTCTCGAAGCTCAACTGAAGAAAAGTGAGGACCAACGTGTTCGGGTCGAAACGGCTTACCAACAAGAGGTTAGTTCTGCCCAAGTTTTTACCGACCACTGTCTGGCGAAGCAGATGAAGGCCGATGAGAGGGCTTATTCGGCAGAAGAGAAGACTACATTATTTCAAAATTTATTGTCTTCTGCCCAAGAATCAATGCTCAAGGCCGAGCATGAAGTGAAGCAATCCAAGTCGGTGTATGAGCAGAAAATCAAAGATTTGGAACACCAGGCTCTGATAGTCGAATCCTTGTCCCGAGAAGCCAGGCTGGAACTTGAAGTCCAAAGGTGGATCGTTTTAAAAGATCCCCTGCCTACGGTGCCATTCTCCTTCAGGAGATTTAGCGGGGGCTAGTTTCAGCTGGCGAGTTCTTCAAAGTTAAGAATATGGCGACTGAGAAAGCTCGAACTAACTGGGAGCTATCAATCAAACATCATGTGGATCGGTCCTTGGAATCTCTCCGGACTCATATGAAGGAATGAAGGGCTTACTGCCGCAACCGAGGCAATGGGCCCCATCCCATGCATTTGGAGGTTCCATCTGAGCATTCCCTCTCTAATTTTTACGCCAGTGGAGAGTCAGTCATAGAGGGTGTGGTGCCTGATGTTGGGCCGATCCCAGGAGAGGATTACAGTCAATGGATGGACGATTCGGCTGCCACAATTGATTGACCTTCTAATGAGAGTTTGCTTCGTGAATACGAGATGGTGCTTGACCCGAGTATTGGTGCTAGACCCGAGTATTGGCAAGGGCTCCAAATCCTCACAATTCTGACTTGTATATACTTTTTAACAATTCTTTGTAAATAATTCTTTGTAAAGAGTTCTTACTGTAACCATTCTTTTGAAAGGTCAATAAAATTTTGAGTAGCTTTTCTGAATCTGGTGTTTTGATTTTATTGCTCTGGAAATTTCTTTAACTTGACTATGATTGCTGAGTATCTTATTAAACCAGCTTTTTTGATGTTTGCGTAACTTAACCGAGTATCTTATTAAACCGGTCGTTACCCGAATAAGGCCAAGTATCTTATTAAACTGGTTGTTGCAATCTTTATGCCAAGTATCTTATTTAACTGGCTAACTCTGATGTTCGGGTAACTTCACCGAGTATCTTATTAAACCGGTTGTCACCCGAATAATTTTAATACCAAGTATCTTATTAAACTGACTCTTGTAATCTTTATGCCAAGTAACTTATTAAACTAGCTAGTATTATTAACCGTGTCATCTTAAAATAGACAAGTGAGTTTTATACTTGTGTTTCATACACGGTTGCTACCCGAACATTACATCATGGCTCATCATAATCATATGTTCGAGTCCTTACACATTACCGAGGACGTCTCCCCAGTTTTTATGTGCAAGGGTTTGCCGAATCGTTAAGCATTTTGAATTGCTTAACACAGCTACGCATTTCACCGAAATTTTTCCCGATAGCGTCCCGAGCTGGTGCATCGGGTTTGCCTTTTTGCGAAGGTCATTTGACCTTGCTCGGCTGGCATGCTCCTTCAAGCTTCTCCGCCCATCCAGAATTTAATGGTCCCGAGTATTCTATTTGCATGTTCTTATTATCATGCTTGTCTTCCATATGTTCTTATTATCATATGCTTTCTTTTGGAAATCCCGAGTTCGATGCTTTTCTTTCGAAAATCCCGAGTTCGATTTTTTATTCATAACTGTAAAATCAATAAATTTTTAAATTCTACAGCTAATATTTATCCTAACTAAAATTGTCCTGACAAGAAAAAAGAACAAAAAATAATTTAAGGATAGAAAATCTTCAGATATTGGGCATTGCATGGTCGGGGTAAAACCCCTCCATTGGGTCGTGCAATCCAATATGCTCCATGACCAGCTATTCCTTCAACTTTGTACGGGCCTTCCTATTTGTCAGCCAGGAAACCTGCAACTTTATTTTTTTGTGTTCAATGACACCTTCATTAGTACCAGGTCTCCTAGCTGAAATTTTCTGACCCGAACGTGAGAGTTGTAGTGGCGAGCTACTCTTTGCTGATATGCCATATTTCGTATTCGGGATTTCTCCATTTTCTCTTCTAGCTCATCTAGACTTTGTAATAGCATATCAACGTTCTGATCTTCATCATATAGCCTGACCCGGGGTGACGTATATGATGTTTCTATAGGGATAACAGCTTATGTTCCAAACGCTAAAGTGAATGGAGTCTCTCCTGTTGAAGTTCTCGTTGTTGTCCGATACGCCCATAATACTTCGGAAAGCTTTTCAACCCAGCTTCCTTTCTAGGCATCTAGTTTTGCTTTGATTGCGTGCTTGATGATTTTGTTCATTGCTTCCACCTACCCATTTGTTTGAGGGTGGGCAGGTGTGGCATAGTAATTGTCAATATGGTACTCTTTGCACAGCTGTCTGAATTTCAGGTTGTCGAACTGAGGGCCATTGTCAATGATTATAGTGTTTGGGACTCCAAACCTATAAAGTATATTTTTTTTCACGAAAGTTGTGGTGTTTGCTTCTGTGATATGTATTAAGGCTTCAGCTTCTACCCACTTCGTGAAATAGTCAAAGGCTACTATGGCATGCTTCGCTCCACCCCCTGTCCCGGCTGGCATTGAGTCGATTAGATCCAACCCCACATGGAAAATGGCCATGGGGACGTGAGGTTTCTAAGCTGCTCAGGGAGGTGTCGGATGTCATTAGCAATCCTTTGGCAAGTATTGCAACTTTCTGAACACTGCTGTGCATCTGAGAACAGAGTATGCCAATAATAGCCTTGCCTTAGTACCTTGTGTGCCAAACTTTTACCCCCAGTGTGGTTTCCGCAAACTCCTCCATGGATTTCCTGTAATATCCGATATGCATCTTTCTCTGACACACATCTTTGGAGTGTTCGGGAATACCCCCTTCTATATAGTTCTTCTCCAATCAATGTGTACCTTGCTGATCTATACCTGATACGTTTTGCTTGTAAGGGATCTTCTGGGAGCACGCCTTCTTCCAAAAATCTTTTCAGCTGAGTCATCCAACAGTCTGACGATGTTTGTATTTCTGAAATTTCTAAGTTTCTTGGTTCAGCTGTGCTCGGTTTAAGGAGATATGCCGCCGGAATAATCTTTGGTCTGATTGTGGTTGTTGCTGACGCTAGTTTGAACAATGCATCTGCCTTTTCATTCTCCTCCCTAGGGATCTGGGTAATCTTATATTCTTTAAATCTCTGGAGGAGTTGTTTTGAAATGTCACGGTAGGCTATCATGCCTTCATCCTTGGCTTGGTACTCGTCCAAGACTTGGTTGACAACTACCTGTGAATCGCTAAATATCTTGACGTCATCTGCCCCGAGAGCTATGCAGACTCTGAGTCCAGCTAGTAGCGCCTCGTACTCGGCTTGATTGTTGGTTGCTTTGAAGTCAAACCTCATGGCACATTCGACATTATCTCCTTACAGAGTGCATACTACAATCCCTGCCTTGCTGCCATGAGAGTTTGAAGAGCCATCGACATACAGTTTCCATGTGAAACTTTTACCTAACATCTTTTTTGCTTCCAGGTTTGGTTCTGTGAACTCTGCTATAAAATCTGCCACTGCTTGCCTTTTGAGAGATGTTTTAGGGATGTAGTGGATATCGAATTCACTAAGCTCGATTGCCCATTTGGTTAATCTCCCTAAAATCTCTGGTTTCTGTAAAATCTGCTTCAATGGGCAATCGGTGAGAACCTGGATTGTATGAGCCTGGATTGTATGAGCCTGAAAGTATGGCCTTAGTTTTCTTGCTGCTGAAACCAGTGCTAGAGCCATCTTTTCTGCCTGTGAATATCTGGTCTCAGCTGGTAGAAGTGTCTTGCTGGTGTAGTATACTGGCTTTTATACTCCATCTTCTGTTCTGACTAGGACTGAGCTTGCTGCCAGTTCTGTAATTGATAAGTATAGTTGGAGTGTCTCCCGCATTTGAGGTTTTGAAAGGATGAGAGTCTGTCCTAAGTATTCTTTAATTTTTAAGAATGCATGCTCGCACTCTTCATTCCATTCAAGTCATTTCCCTTTTCTAATTATTTTGAAAAAAGGGGCACATATGTCTGTGGCTTTTGAGATGAACCTTCCTAAGGAAGTCAAGCATCCTGTTTGGCGCTGTACTTCTTTGAGTGTCCTCGGTGAAGTTATTTTCTGTAGGGCCTGGATCTTCTCTTGGTTGACTTCGATTCCTCTTTGGTGAATTTGAAAACCCAATAATCTTCTTGAAGGAATCCGAAATAAACACTTGTTCGGATTTAGCTTCATTTGGTATCTCTTCAAGACATCAAATTTTTCTCGCAGGTCTGAAGTGTGTTTATCTACCGTGATGCTCTTGGTCAGCATGTCATCAATGTATACTTCCATGTTCCTTCCAATCTGTCGTGTGAAGATTCTGTTGACCAGCATTTGATATGTCACTCCAGTATTTTTTAATCCGAAGGGCATTATTGTGTAACAGTACAAACCCTGATCAGTTGTGAACGCTGTTTTTTCTTCGTCAGCCTTGTTCATCCGGATTTGGTTATATTCTGAGTAGGCGTCCATGAAACTGAGCAACTCATGGTCTGATGTAGCGTCCACCAGCTGATCTATCCTCGGAAGTGGAAAACTATCTTTCGGGCATGCCTTGTTAACATCTGTGAAATCTACGCACATCCTCCACTGTCCATTCTTCTTTTGGACAAGGACTACATTAGCCACCCATTGAGGGTAATTGACCTCTCTAATCGATCATACAGCAAGTAGTTTCTCTACTTCCTGTTTGATTACCTGACTCCTTTCAAGATTGAATGATCTTCTCTTTTGTATCACCGCTTTTGCATTCGGGTCTACTGTGAGATGGTGAGATAATATTCGAGCATCTATCCCGACCATGTCTTCATGACTCCAAG
Source organism: Dipteronia dyeriana (assembly GCA_032871835.1). Lineage (NCBI taxonomy): Eukaryota > Viridiplantae > Streptophyta > Magnoliopsida > Sapindales > Sapindaceae > Dipteronia > Dipteronia dyeriana. Next base: position 35,009,376 of record CM065298.1, read on the forward strand.
CGAACACATCCCTGTATCCATTAAGTAGATCAATGAGGCTTTGTTTGACTCTTCCTTCCAGGTTGACCCCGATCTTGACCTTTTTGTCTGGTTCGTTTTCTTTCAAGATGATCTCTTCAACTTGTTCAGTTTTGGATTCATTCAGCTCTTCCCTTGGATCGAATTCGAAGGACAGTGGTTCTTTGTTTTGATTTGGTTGTGTTATAGTGCAAACCTGTTCATCATTTTTATCTTTGTATACTGAAAGGTTAGCTCTTCGGGCCATTTCTTGGGATCCTTTGACTACCCCGACCCTCTGTTCGGTCGAGAATTTTATCATTAAGGCATAAGTGGCTGTTACGGCCTTAGTTTTATTCAGAAATGGTCGTCCCAATAGTGCATTATATGGCTAATTGTCCAAGTTTACCACCACGAAGTCAAGCAATACAGTTCTCTGGCAAGATGCCACTCCAATCTTCACAGTTAGCTTTACCGTCCCGAGTGACCTGACCTGACCTGACCTGACCTCAACTCCTCCAAATCCTCTGAGTGGGGTATGGAAGGGTTATAGGTCCTTTTGGTCTAACCTGAGTTGATCGTAGACGGCTACATTGAGAATGTTTGTTGAGCTTCCATTATCTATCAGGATTCTTCTGACTTCCCAGTGACCAATCCGGGCACTTATGACCAAGGCATCATTTGGTCGAACATCGACGCCATGTGAGTCTGCTTCTGTGAATGTTATTGGGTCTCATCCTTCCTTTACCCTCTTCGTGTCTGGCTCGATCGAGTTTACACCAAAGTTATTACTTGCTTCTACTACTTCTCTGATTTCCTGAGTTTGCTCTCGGTTACTTCTTCCAGTGGATGGTCCTCCAAAGATCGTATGTATTACTTGATTGGCCTCTGGACTGACCCTCTGACTTCGACCAGAGCTGTGATCAACCCTGATCTCTTTCTTTGCTTCTGATTTTTCATCCCTTTTTAAGATCACATCATGTAGATGTCCTTCCCGAATGAGGGTTTCTATGTAATCTCTGAGTTGGTAACACTTGGAAGTCTCATGACCGGTTTTCTTATGGAACCCGCAGTATTTGGTTGTATCTCGCCGAGAAAGCTGAGATTGACAGTGTGGCTCTTGTACCATATTCTTTGTTTCCAGAATGGCCAGGATTTCCTCCTGTTTTTCTGAAGAGGGGTGTAGTTGGTGTATCTTCCTCGGTATTTTTCCGTGGTTTGTTCGGCATTACGCACATTTCCCCCGTTATTGCTCTTTTCTTCGCTGCTTCCTTTCTGTTTTCCCTTTTGGTTATATACCTTGGACTCGACGTCCTTCTCGGGTTTTCCTCCATGCATGTAGCTTCCTCCAGTGGCTAACTCTTCTTCTTCGGCTAATACATAGCCTCCTGCCATGTCTATCATATCTGCATACCTGGTCAGACGGGCTATTCTTAAATCGAAAGATAGTCATCCATTATGTAGGTTGTTAATGAATGCAACAATTATTGCTTCATCGTTTGAATTGCCAATTTCTGATACTGCTTGGCCAAATCCCCCCAGATATTTCTTCAGCGACTCATCTTTCCTTTGCTTTATTTGAGAAAGGTAAGCCACTGACTTTTTCCTGTGAACATTGCTCAGAAATTGCCTTGAGAAGCTCCTGCTTAGTTCACCAAAACTTCCAATGCTTGCTGGGGGCAATCTCCTGAACCATCTTGATCCCATGTCTCCTAAAGTTTGTGGAAAGTTGAGACACAGTAAGGGATCACTATGGGCATACTGGGTCATAGCACTTTTATAGAGTCTGACGTGCTTCTTAGGGTCTATGTCCTTCTTGAACTGCTCCACGTGCGACATCCTGAACCTTTCTAGGAATGAGGTCAGTAAGATTTCCCTGGTGAATAGACTGTCAGAATCGTCATCAGATAAATCGTTACACCCATAACGTCTGACCAGTGCGTCCATCTGCCGCATATTGTTCTCGTCTTCTAGAGTTTGGCTTTGGATTACAACGTCCCTGTTTCCCACCGGACTTCCCTAAAGGTTGAACCGATGGGTGATTGTCATTCCTCTTTCAGGTTCTTCATTTTGATACCAGGTTTCACGTATGCTCCCATGATGACGCTTGCGATGGTGCCGATCGCTATCTTCTGATGATGACTGATCTCTGTGCTGGTCATGTTTGAGGTGTATAGTACGGACTGTCTGATCCTGGTTCTGCTTCTGGCGTGGTCGTTCCTCTTCAGGTGTTTCAAGTCCAGCCTGATTGATTGGGGTAGGGTTCCTTCCGACTTCTGGTGTGTTTATTTCTGGCCTACTACCACCTAAAGAAGCCTTACAGGTGGGAGGTTAGGAGTTTGTGCTTCTGTAGCCAGTAGATCAACTCCTTCCTTTGCTGCATCTGCCACCAATTGTTGTAACGCCTATCGGAAGCGTTGCGTCAGGTCTCCGCTGGTAGGAGGAACTTGCTGGATCCCCGTCAGGAATGTAGGTTGGTTTTCTATTGTTGCAGCGAGATCCCGCGAGCTACTGCCAACATGGATGTTATCCGGAGATTTTTGGATATCCCCGGAACTGCTTCTGCTTCCTGCCATTGCTTTTAATCAAATCGGAGGTTCAAAACGCTCCTCCTTCTGGCGCCAATTGTTGACGTTGATTTCTAGATTGTATCAGAAAAGCCAACAAGGATTGGATTTCGGCTGTGATTCTCAAAGAGAAAGAGAAGGAGAAAGTAACCAAGACACGAGTTTTTTACGTGGTAAAACTCCAATGACCGGAGAAACGTCCACGGGTGGTTGAATGATCAACCGAGCCAAAATCCACTATGAATTTATAATGTTACAAGCTCTCGATCTTTTTTTTTTCTCTTTATATTTTTCTATGATTGCTCTCCAAATCTTTTTTGGCGAGATTATGGGTCTATTTATATGTTTATAGAACCCTAATCTGCTTTGTATAAGTAATAGATCTTTGTATTTAATTACAATTATTTACTTGTTTGAAGCTGATTGTCTTCTTTCCTATTTCGGAGTCTTGTATTGAAATCGAATGGGATTATAGTAATGTAGTCCAATTTGGACTTGTTTCCTTATATAAGAACGTAGTCTTTTTTTAAAGAAATAAAGTTGTTGCCTGATTGGGAACCCTTCCAACTCAGTATTCCGTTCTCTTTGGGATTCCTTCTTGATATAGATATCTTCGTGTATTTAATGACCTAATCTGTGTGAACTAAGCACTAGGCCTTTTATTTAGTTTTCTTCATATTTATCCCGAGCAAGGATAATACCCGTTGGTCCCGAGTAACATCATTTGATCCCGAGAAACATCATTTGATCCCGAGTAACATCATTTGATCCTGAGTAAAAGCGTCATTTAACCTGTTCCGAGTGTCGTTAACTGATCCCGAGTAGTATATAACGTTAATTGGCCCTGAGTAGGTTTTATTCAACATCTGCTTACTCGAATTTTCTCTTCTTCGGTGATGTCTTGTAGGATATTTTCTAAATGCCTATTCGGATATCCACTTGGCAATTTATCCTTTTTGTTGATGAAGTGTACATGCGATAAGATTCACATATGACAGGATTCATTCGACTCTTCCCTTGGATCAAACTCGAATGATAGAGACTCTTTGTTCTGACTCGTCTGCGTTATAGTGCAAACATGTTCATCATTTTTTTCTTTGTATACTGACAGGTTAGCTCTTCGGGCCATCTCTTGGGATCCCCTGACTACACCGGCCCCCTGTTCGATCGGAAATTTGATCATCAATGCATAAGTGGTTGTTATGGCCTTAGTTTTATTTAAGAATGGCCGACCCAACAACGCATTATATGGCCAATTGTCTAAGTCTACCACCACGAAGTCGAGCAATACAGTTATCTGACAATGTGCCACTTCAATCTTTACAGATAGTTTTACCGTCCCGAGTGACCTGACCTCAATTCCCCCGAATCCTCTAAGTGGAGTTTGGAAATGCTGTAGGTTCTTTCGGTCCAACCTGAGTTGATCGAAGATGGCTATATTGAGAATGTCTGTCAAACTTCCATTATCTATCAAGATTCTTCTGACTTCTCGCTGACCAATCCGGGCACTTATGACCAGGGCGTCGTTTGGCCGAACATCAACCCCATGTGAGTCTGCTTCTGTGAATATTATTGGGTCTCATCATTCCTTTACCTTTTTTGGGTCTGGCTCGACCGAGTTCACGTCAAAGTTATGTCTTGCTTCTACAGCTTATCTGATTTCCTGTGTTTGCTCTCGGTTACTTTTTCCAGTGGATGGTTCTTCAAAGATTGTATATATTACTTCATTGACCTCTGGACTGGCCCTTTGATTTCGACCAGAGCTGTGATCGCCCCTGATCTATTTCTTTGTTTCTGATTTCTCATCCCTTTTCAAGATTACATCCTGTAGATGTCCTTCCTGAATGAGGGTTTCTATGTAATCTCTAAGCTGGTAACACTTGGAAGTCTCATGACCGGTTTTTTTATGGAATCTACAGTATTTGGTTGTATCCCGTCAGGCGAACTGAGACTGTCGTCGTGGCTCTTGTACCAGATTCGTTGCTTCTAGTATGGCCAAGATTTCCTCCTGCTTTTTCCGAAGAGGGGTGTAGTTGGCGTATCTACCTCAGAATTTCTCTGTGGTCTGTTCAGTATTACGCCCATTTCCCTCATCCTTGCTTTTTTCTTTAGTGTTTCCTTTCTGTTTTCCCTTTTGGTTCTGCACCTTGGACTTAGCGTCTTTTTCTGGTTTTCCTTCATGCATGTAACATCCTCCCGTGGCTAACTCTTCTTCTTCGGCTAGTGCATATCCTCCCGCCATGTCCATCATATCTGCATATCTGGTCAGACGAGCTCTTCTTAAGTCAAAAGATAGTCGTCCATTCTACAGATTGTTGATGAACTCAGCAATTATCGTCACGTCGTTTGCACTGCCGATTTCTGACATTGATTGGCTGAATCTCTCAAGGTATTTCTTCAGCGACTCATCTTTCCCTTTTTTTATTTGAGAAAGATAAGCCACTGATTTTTTCCTATGCACATTGCTAAAAAATTGCCTTGAGAAACTCCTGCTTAGTTCACTGAAGCTTCCGATGCTCGTTGGGGGCAATCTCTCTAACCATTTTGAGCTTGTGTCCCCTAGAGTCTGTGGAAAGTTGAGACATAATAAGGGATTGCTATGGGCATACTAGGCTATAGCACTTTTATAGCGTCTGACATGTTCTTTTGGGTCTGTATCATTCTTGAACTGCTCCACGTGTGGCATCCTGAATCTTTTTGGGAATGAAGTCCGCAGGATATCCATAGTGAATGGACTGTCAGAATCTTCGTCAGATAAATTGTTGTACCCATAACGTCTGACCAGTGCATCCATTTGACGCTTATTGTTTTCGACTTCTCGAGTTAGGCTTTGAATTACAACATCTCTATCTCCCACTGGATCCCTATGAAGGTTAAACCGCCGAGTGACAGTCATTCCTCTCTCTGGCTCTTCACTTTGATACCGAGTTTCACGGGTTGATTCTTGCAGGCATATGGTTCCGTGATGACGTTTGGGATGGTGTCGATCGCTATCTTCCGACGATGACGACCGATCCCTATGCCGGTCATGTTTGCAGTGTCTAGCACAGGCTGTCTGATCATGGTTCTGCTTCTGGCGTGGTCGTTCCTCTTCGGGTGTTCCACGTCCAGCCTGATTAATTGGAGCCAAGTTCCTTCCGGCTTCTGGTGCATTTAGTTCTAGCCCCACTACAACCGAACAAAGACTTGCAGGTGGAAGGTTAAGAGGTTACACTTCTTCTACAACCAGTATATCAACTTCTTCCTTTGCTGCGTTTGCCACCAACTGTTGCAGTGCCTCTCGGAAGCGTTGTGTCAAGTCTTCGTTGGTCGGAGGAACTTACTGGATCCCCACCAGGGATGTTGGTTGGTTCTCCGTAGTTGTAGCGAGATCTCGCGAGCTACTGCCAATATGGAAGTTATCTAGAGATTTTTGGACATCCCCAGAACTGCTTCTGCTTTCTGCCATTAGCTTTAACTAAATCGGAGGTTCAAGCCCCTCCTTCTAGCGCCAATTGTTGATGTCGATTTCTGGTTGTATGAGAAAAGCCAACAAGATTTGGATTTTAGCTGTGATTTCAAAGAGAAAGAGAAGGAGAAAGTAATCAGACGTAAGTTTTACGTGGTAAAACTCCAATGATCGGAGAAACATCCACGAGTGGTTGAATGATCAACCAAGCCAAAATCCAATATGAATAAAATAATTACAAATCTCGATCTCTCTTTCTTCTCTCTGTATTTTTCTATATGATTTCTGTATATTTTTCGTCTATCTTTTGTGACAAGATTATGAGTCTATTTATATGTCCATAGAACCCTAATCTTCTTTGTACAAGTAATAAAAGATATTTGTATTTAATTATGAGTGTTTACTTGTTCGAAGTAGTTTATCTTCTTTCCTGCTTCGGAGACTTGTATTGAGATCGAATGAGACTCTAGTAATGTAGTCAAATTAGGACTTATTTCCTTATTATAGCGTAGTCTTTTTGAAGAAATAAAATTGTTGCCTGATTAGGAACCTTTTCTGTTTGATATTCTGCTCTTGTTGGAATTCTTCTTTGATATGAATATCTTCGAATATTTTAATGACTTGATCCGTGTGAGCTACGCGTTGGGCTTTTTATTCAGTTTTCTTCTCGTCCAGAGTAGAACACGATATCAGCTGGTCCCGAGTGACGTCATCTGATTCCGAGTAGAAAATGTCACCAACTAACCCCGAGTAGTATATGACGTCAATTGACCCCGAGCAGGTCTTGTTCAATACTTGTTTATTTGGGCTTCTCTTATTTGGTGATGCCCTGCAGGATGCCTATTCGGACGTCCACCTGACAATTTTATCCTCTTTGTCGATAACGTGTACGTCTGATAAAATTCACATACGATAGATGGTAATCACATTATCCCTCTGGATGGTAATGTGATTCTCATGAGATTCACTTTCTGGGAAAATAAAAAATCCAAAGTACCAAACATGAGAATGTTTTGAAATTCACATGCCCATTCAAATATGCCTCTATACCAAACGGCCCTTAAGTATAATTTTGAAAGTAATAAATTGATATATATTTCAATTATTTTTCATTAAATGAAAAGTGAAAATTGAAAAGTGATTTTATAGGCTCATTTAACTGTTTTATAATTAAAAAAATTAAACAACTTCGTAACGTAGATTAAGGGTGCATGAAAGGATCCAGTGCCTGATCCACAGTAAATATTTTGGTCCCCCTTCTCTCTTTCTCTGTTTCCTGGAATTCTGAAAAAAAAAAAAAATCTTCCCTTCTCTCTCCTTCCATTCTCTCTCATTTCTTTACTACCCGGAAAAATAATCTTCCCCTTATCTCTCTTCCCATCTCTTTCTCTCCTTTTTTTATTACCAGGAAAAAAAATTGGAGGGCAGATGGTATTGGACCACCTTGACCAATCTCATACCAGTGTCAGAGGTGGTGGTCGCGACGATGGTCGGAGCAGCAACAGTGAGAGAAGATAGAGGATGTTGGAGGCGTGTGGAGATCTTGTGGTGGGTGGAGTTGAATCAGATCAAAGGACATGAAAACAGAGGACCCCAAACGAAAACACTAAAACCCAAATCAGATCTGTAATTGGAAGAAGAAAAAATATCAAAGTTGGAGCAGCTTTGTTGGTAATGATGAGTGGATAAAATAATCCTCTTTAACATGATAAAATTAAATTTGGGATAAAATAGTCGGTTGTTCGTTGTTTGGACTGGATCAACAAACGCGTTTTAAGTGTGGGTTTAATATGAATTTCGTAAATGTTAAATCTATTTTCTTTAAGTTTTTTTTAATTCTAGAAACGGTTTTGAAGTTTTTTTTGGATCGATTTTAATACATAAATTGTTTTATATGTCTTTTATAAAGTCATTTTATACCTATTAGGAGAAGTCCAGAACATGATCTTCTTAAAAAAAAAATTATAAACTTTTTAAAATATTTGAATTGTCACAATTTTCCTTCATAATTTTAGATATTTAAAGTACCATTCTTTTATTATAAAACCATCGTCAATAACTTTTTTTTTTTAATATTTTATTAAAAACTCTACTCAATAAAAAATATATTAATAATATATCTGCTTCAAAAAGTTATACTAAACATATGTTAAGTACCATTAGATGTAACCTTAAATCGATTGTGTCTATTATTAGGGGAGCAAAGCCAGCTTAGCCGACCCCATCGTTACGACTTACGAGAGCAAAGCCAGGTTACCCGCGTCCTTATCAGCCTCCTAACTCCACGGGATCGCTGTATACAGACCGAATAAATGCATGGTTACCACATAATCACATATGACAAACTTCTCTTTCCATTCAAAAATGTATCCATTGCTTCTCATGAACCACTCAAATTCATACAAATCTCTATTTAAATTCATCAAAGAATTTGTTCGAAACTCATTTATAAGAAAGACTTTCCCCAAAATTTATTCAAAACATTTTGGCCTAAAATGTTATGAAAATAATCTGTAATACAATAAAGTTTTTGTGGAATTGTGGGTATTCTATCTTAGAATAAAACAGAAATTGCAGTAATATACATAGGAAGCAATATAATGAAATATCATATTCATATGGAGCTCATTCAGTCCGACAATTACTGAGATTCGAGTCTCGGTTCCGGCGCTGATGGTATAAAAAAAGAAAAATAAAAAAAAAAAAGGGGACAAGGGGCAAAAGCACTAGTGTTTTGGATGGCTTGACAAGTTTCCTTGTAGCATATAGCAGGACAGTCCATGTGTGTACAGTAATTCAATGCTAACAAAGTTGGCTCAACATCTTTAAGACAATAATAACACTGCAAAGCAAAGATACAAAAGAATCAATTTCTACCCAGTCTGGCAAAAAGAGCTAGACGAATTTTCATCACTCATGAAATCTGAGAAGGGGTCAGCCTGTTTACTATCAACCCACATAGGTCATTGAACAAACGGTCAATAGCATCAGATTGGTATGTGTGAGCTGTAATTATATGCTTATAATTGCTAGGTGATTGCCAAAGAAAAAAAAAAAAGTACGATCAATTGTTAGAATAACTTGAAAATTTATGCGTTTGTAGGCTCAAACAATAATATAAAGCTATCTAACACGCCTTTCACATGCAAGTTCATCAGGCTTATCATCACGTGAGCGAGTCTAGTACAACAAGGCAACAAGTACACAAGCTAGGGTGTAGTGTTTAATCAAAATGAAATACATAGCTAAATAATTGGTCTTCATAGATAAGAATAGCTAGCGAGCTCTATATATCAACAGAATTTAGCATATATATATATATATATATATATATACACTTGTAGTTGGGTCCGAGTCATCTAAGACAAAATTGTAGCTCTTACGGTGACCATGTTACATTTTCTGCAGTTGTAGGAAACAACATTAAATCAGACTTGTAGACAAAGCAACATGTAGACAAACAGAGATGAAATAATGTAATAACTATAGAAGCACATGTAGGCGCACACACAGATTTTTTTTTGGTGGGGATCGTGGAGTCATTGGAAGGCAGACTTTGTGGTGAGATATCACTATCAGTCTCTGGTGTTTTGCTGTTGTTTCCCATTCTTCATACTTGGAGTCACATAAAGGGACACTAATTAATTAAACATATGAAGCAATTTTAGAGTACAAAGCCATCAATTTTGTGGTCTTGAGATCATCTATAGAGCCATACTCTTGTGTGGCTTAGATTACAGGACAAGGAAAGCAAATTTGGATATATATATATTTTTTCTATATATATTACAGCTATGATGAAAAAATCGGAAGGAATATATTGAGGATGAGAATCTGATGTTGATATGAAACTCTACTCGAACATGAGACATTATATCGTTAGGCTAAATGAACGTCATTTACTATCAAACTACATTGCGATGTGGTATCATAAGTTTATATTTAGTCAGATAAATTAAAGCTCAAATCAAAAAGGGATCTGGATGAAACTTGAGGAAACAAAAGTATTTATTTGGGCAGATGTTACTGATTTCCCACAAATATTGAACTTATTTGGCTGTGATAGGCATCAATTATTTTAATTTAAAGTTTGAATAGTGTAATTACAATCATATACAACTCATCAAGATCAAGAGTGAGCATTCTCTTAATGATCATATAATGGAGCTCACTGCTCAACAAACAGTTAAGTATAATGAGACTGCTCGATTGTTGTTTTTTTCTATTTGTTTTCTTGCATAGCATTTGCATATAAGTGCTTTCTTTTTTTCCTTTTTTTTTTCCTTTCTCATTATATATGCATTGCATTTGGGACTGCTTTTATAAGAAAAATAGTGTGTTTTTAGTAAATATATTAATCATAAAAATATTAAAAAGTGCTTTCTCAAAAGAACATTGCTCAATTATTTTTCTAGACTAAAAGATATTAATACATATATATATATATATATATATATATATATATATATATTATAAAAGAAATTATAAAAATACTTTTATTCATTTTTAATCAAACACTACAAAATAATTTGGAGCATTATGGTATAATATATAATCCTCAAAACCTAACAGCTTCATCAACCACAAACAATGAACAAAAAGGATCACTATTCTTCTCATAGTGCATGCACTCACAAAATGGGCTAATGAATATTGTCAAAAAGGAGTCAAAGAAAAGAAGTGTAGATTGAAGAAGCTTTATCAAAGCCAAGGGTCTTTTTCATTGAAAGAAAATTGAAGAACCCATGTTGTTCCATCCTCTTGTGAGCAAGATATGGCCCATTCAAGTTGTCCTCTCTCAATCTTAATAGTTTTGGATGCAATGCATCTGCAAAATTTTCTTATTTTCTTTTATATTTTTTCACCAAAAAATAATAAGTATATTCAGCCATTTCAATCATTCACCATATGAATTGGCAACATCTACGAGATTCTATTTATTTATATGTTTGTGGAACCCATTTATTTATGCCAATCAGTCATCAAATTGTTCTTATTCGTTTATCGTTTTCGTTATAATCCAATTTTTCTTGATAATTATTTGTCAATACTACTGGTGGTTTCTGCAATGTAATCAGATGTTTAAGCACTTCATTATGGTGATGGAAAAAAAAGTAAGTTGAGGTCAAGTGACCAAATGAGTTTTTGGTTGTAGTAATCTGGTCGTTGATATAATTTGGACATTATTGAACCTTTGTGATAAAGCAATTGATTTGAGTTGTGGTGCTTCTTCTTCTTTAATCAATTGACTTTTGACCAACTGTGAAAACATATAATTCAATTATATGCTTCTCCCATCAAGAATTGTATGGAGCATAAAAAAAGAATGTAATGACTCAAATCCAACCCAAATTATTCAATAATATCTGCTTTAGTACTACTGTGTGAAGTTTTGTTTTAAGTTATCGTCTCGTGGTGAACAGTGGTCCCTCATCTGGGTGGTTGTGGATTCCAAAATGAAGTTCTACCACTAAAGTTTGAATTATGATATTGTAAATATAATTTCACATTTGCCCTTTAAACCTCAAAGTGTGGATAGATCTCTCCCTTAAGATGGGAGTTGCACATTCCGGATCATGTAAAGAGTGCTTAAATACTATTGTCCTTTGTAGTCCTAAAAGTCCTAAATTCGAGTCCCCCTAGTCCTTAGGTGATTAAATTTGTGTCTGTTTCCAAATTTATTATATTTAATTTGAATGTGTTTGGGATCAAACCACTTGATAAACCGATTAATTTTACAAGTAAGAGGGTGTGTTAGATTACTCAAGTACAATTGTTGGACTTTTTTCTAGCTTTAGTTTTGGGATACAAAGGTTACTAACCCGAGCCATACCAAGTTGACCTTAGTCTTTGTGGCTTAGGAGTGTGGATCTGAGATGTTGGGTGTTAGCTATATTGATTACTTTTGGACAGTTGTAATTGCTGTGTTTTTTAGTCATTGAACCAAGTGGTGGTTAGCATAGCTCTATCATTCTTTAAATCAGAGAGATTGGTAAAATGGTGTTATGCACGTCATCAATTCATGATTATTAGATTCTGAAAGCATTTATGAACTCTCTCTTTTTTCCAGTGTCTCTCTCTCTTGCACACCAAGAAACCATGAAAGCACATGCAAGTGTCTGTTTGATTACACAAGCATAATAGCCTCACTAAGTAAGTGGCCCAAATGCTATATTCCAAACCATAAAATTGAGTGTACAAGCAATTAATTATACATGAAAGCTAAGTCCCATCAAAACCCATTAATTTTCTTATTAATTTTCTCCTTAACTTTTCTGGTCGACTTGGCAGCATCAATACATAGGATGCCACGAATTCAAGATTATTTGAGATCATATATTAGAGGAAAAAATCAGCTCTTAAATTGGACAAAAATAAACAGCAATAAAAACTTGTGTACTTTAGTTCTCAACCCTTTAGTGAAGCAATGGACATATCTGTGTAACATTTACAATATAATTTGGAAACACATTTCTGATATGCCTGATAGAGGCATATATGAAGCATATACATGTGCTGTGTAGCAATTGGGAATAAAGGGGCCAAAAAAAGTAAAGTCAAAGGGACCATGTTGAGTGGTAGCAACTGTAATAATCTCCATATCCTTCTCTTGCCCATCTCTCCATCTCCACTGCCTCATGTGAATTGGTTCCCTGCAAGCATTAAATTCATTTATACATAATGTACACAACGTACCATCATACAATTGTTTTTTTTTTTTTTAAAGTGCTTTCAAGTAGACTCAAGTGCTTCTTATCTCTTGACTAGATTTAGACAACTACACATATTTATTTAGAAAGTATCTTTTGGATTATATAATCTAAGAAACATTTTTAGATAAAGACCAACATGTCTTTACTACTTTATGTAAGCATACATATATGAGTAAATACCGTATCGACTTAATAAAATGTTATTGAAGGAGGATACCTGTGTCTTCCTATTAGCTTCGGTTTGAAGGTTTGAGTCATGGGAAGAGGAGCATGCAGCAGCAAGCTCCATAGAAAGAAACTAAAAGTTTGGGACAAGACAGAGATGAACAAGATAGAAATTAGTTCAAAATTTAATTACACAAATATGCTTTATATACATCATCAAGCTTATGATATCTGAATTACCTCAACTTGATTCTGCAACGAGTGGACGTAATTGATTATCTCCTCTAATGTCCCTGCCATTCCCATTGTCTGCAGATTTACAAACTCTATGTTTTTAGTTCACATATATACCGAAAAGCATACAAAACATAAGCTTGAAGAAATACATATAAAAGTAAGGTTTCAGGTTTCAGGTTTCAACCTTGTGGCATCCCGGAACAAGGTCTTGCAGGCATTTCATTTTCTTATTGATCTTCTCCCTTCTCACCTGGTTCACAAAAACATATTTTAATTCATACTCCTGTAGTGTATACGAATAAATACTAAGCGAAGATTGGGTATTTGAAAACAAGTAAACATACATACCCTTTCTGCTATGCTGTGACTATCAGTAGCTTGTCCTCTTTTGGCTCTAACATGAACAACTTCCTCTGCTTTGCCCTCCTCTTTTTCATTGCTTTTGCCTTTCTTCCCTCTTCCAAACCTCTAAAAAATTGCAATATCTTAGTATAAAAAAAAATGAAGTAATGCTACATAGAGAGAAAGTTGTTCAAAAAAACAATTGAGATATATACACACATTCTTTCTTCTTTTATCGGTGTCTCCTTCGAATTCAATCGTTGAAGCTGAGCAAGAAATGTTTTGGGAGATACTTGTTGATTGTTCCCTTACTTGTCTTTGATTGTTTTCGTGGAAAACATCTTCATTTGCTGTGATCAGGCTGTCTGCAGAGTGGAAATTACTTAAAAGATTGTTGTGAGTATAGTTTCCGGGGAATTCGGATTGTTGGTGGGACATTAGGGGAGTTTGAAGTGAGAAGTAATCTGGAATGTTGAAGTTCTCTGACATGCATGGCTTTAGCTCAGAAAACTGATTTAGAACTGCCATGTTCATATCCATATCTGAGAAGTGTTGAAAAGGCCTTAACCTCTGCATATTTTGTCCAAAATCAGCCATGTAAAAATGAAATGATGGTTTTGTATTATGAAGAGACTTGGAAGTTCTATATATATGAAGAGACTTGAAAGTACTGTATACATATAAATAAAAGAGAATAATTCTCTAGGACCAGATCCAAAAAATTTCGTGCAGTCTCAAGATGTAAATTGATGTTTTACTGATTATCACATGTGATAATCCTTAAGAGTGTACGAAAAATTCCCGGTTTGGACCTGACCAGAAAAGGAACCTCTATTTATAGAGAGAGATTAGTACGTAGTAATTATTAACAATTCCCTATCAGTTTGAGTCTTGGTGATTATCAGTTTAATAGTGTAATCTGTTTTCCTTTAGAATTAAGGAAGTAAAAAATTGATAACACATGGAGGTTGGTTGCAAGGGACAGTACTTTCACTTTCTGAAGCTGATCAGTTTTCCACTGTAGGGTCCATTTTAAGGATATACATACAACATATCCAGTTGTGTAGACCAATCCAAGTAGCCTTCTCCTAGTTGGAAGATTATGATAAAGGTCTTTTTCTTTAGTTATTTAATTAATTTCCAACCAAAAAAGAAATGATAAAGTTTAGTCTCTTTTTTACTTTTATTGTTTTTTTAATTAAATCAAATCTTGTAGATAGAACACATCATGGGCATGCATGGTCATGCCAGACATTTGCAAGAAAAGTGCCATTGGAACCATTCATAGGATCATACTTGGGAATTCAGGAAAAGGAAAAAAGAAAAAAGTTCAGTTGATGTTTCTGCAAACAATTTGCTATCATTTGACCTTACACTGATTTACATGTTTGCTATCCAAGGAACTAAATTCTGATCCATGTTAGAAAATCAAGCCATTGGTTTTTTCTCATTTTATAGTACAAATAATAATTTCTTGGGGCTATTTTCTGGTAAAACTAGGGCAAAGGGTTGCATTCATGTCTTCCAATTGTTGGGACAAAAGGATATGACACTCTAAAATTATATATATATATTTGTAAAAGCTGAAAAAGCATGTAAAATATATTTCTGCTTATTTGTGGTCTGTGTAGAAGATATCATAGAAATTATAAGGTGCCAACTCAGGTGGAGATAGTTTTATCTGGATATGGTTTGTGATCTTAATGGTTAGATTCATAATTAACAGTTGAGTTATGTTATCTGTATATAAATGAAGTGTGTGCAGTCTATACCTGAAAATAACTAATCAAAATCATTAGTGAAAATGTCGTAGTTATAATGACTTTAGTGAAATTGCTATCATTATTACAGAAGTTAAGGTTGGCATGGTGAGCCTCCCACAAACCACTTCTTTGATTGGAGTAATATTTTTTGTTTCCCAGTTATTATCTATTAGATTCATCCACTTCAACTGAATATTTTCTTCTGCTCAATCGGTGGCTCACTAGCTAGTCTCGTGTTGATTTTGCTAAATTTACTCTATCTATTTCTACTTTGTTAATTTTTACTTTTCCTTAATCAATAATGCACTAGTCTCTTACCGACTTTATTTATATGAAATCTTTTTTCGTGTGGCCTGCATAAATAGTTTTGTAGCACCTAACAATTTATCACATGATATAAACTAGCTTGCACCATGTAATTTTACTTCTTTTTAAAAAAAAAAAATAACTTTGTAGTTAATTAAAATCTTTTAGGTTCTTACACCGAGATGAGGTTGATCCGATGTAAATCACTCATATCCGCATTATAATGTTGCGGGTTCGAGTCATTTTCTTCTAACAGAAACTATAGTATCGAGAGAAAAAATTAGATCATTGATGGAGAGCAAGTGGAGAAAGATTTGAAAAATTATGGTGTTGATATCACCTTGATTGTTGGAATTTGATTAATCATGGAGATACCGAAGGCATTTGCTTGATTTTTGGGATTTGATGATGAGGGCATATTTTTAGGATTCAAAATTTGATTTTTATTTATTTGTTTTTATTTGTTTTTTCTACTCCTATATAATGGAACTTTGTAACCATTTGATAATTGATAGCATACTTGAGTTGATTAATAAAATTTCAGTTATAAAATTTGTTGTGTTTGCTCTTTTAGTATTTACGTGAATCAACGAGTTAGTAATGTGTCTATAGTCTTGGGTATTCTCTGAATCAACAGAGTTTGATCACCTATCAACGCTGCATCATTTTTGGTATCATAGCTAAATCAATTCGACATCGATTCAGCTATTTGTTGGTATTTATGGTGAATCAGTCTCATTTAGTTCTTATTTCGCTTTCGGTATTCTCAAGAAACAACAGATCTACTTCCCGACATTTCTAAAATCAACGGATTGTAATTTTCGATATTCCAAGAATTAACGAGTTAGCAATGTGTTCATAGTCCTAAGTATTCCCAGAATCAACAGGGCTTGATCACCTGTCGGCGCTGTATCATTTCTGATATCACAGCCAAATTGATTCAACATCGATTTAGCTATTTGCTAGTATTCATGGTGAATCAACATCTAGTTCTTATTTTGCTTTCAATATTCTCAAGAATCAACGGATCTACTTTTCGACATTCTTAGAATCAAGAGATTGTAATTTCCGGCATTCCAAGAATCAATGGATTCGAAATAATTATCCCCGTTTTGTATTTCAATTTTCTTTAGCGTTATTTTTTTTGTTACATTAGTAATTTCAGTTTTATGTGTGTTTTCATGATTCATATGTTTTTCATCATACAAATTCGAGGATGAATTCTTTTGACCATAACGAGAATGATGGAGTTCAAGTGGAGAAAGATTTGAAAAAAAATCATAGTGTTGATTTATGTAATTTGATTAAGAGGAAATGGTGAGATATGTCACATTTTTTTTATGTGTATTGCAGTGATGTCACCGCTTTAATAACTTAAGTTTAAAATACACCAATTATGGTGAACTACCCAAATTGCCTTTAAATAATCTATTTTTTTAATCTCATTGTGTTTTCATCTACACTTTGAAAACGATAGCTCATCTTTCTCTCCAAAAAACTTGTCTCTCTCCAGATTCCGCAGAAGAAGATAACTTATATTTGTGATATTCGTTTATATATTTTTATATATTTCTATGTGGTTTAACATGTATCCATTCGTTATGATTTGTTGTCCATTTTTTGTATGAACAATTTATTTTTTAAAGGATCGAGCATTTTATTTTTGAAAATAATGTTTAGTTAAATCGAGCATATTTGTAGCCAAATCGAGTTTTTTTTAATATGATCGAGCATCTGTCAAATGATCAAGAAATTTTCAAAGGATCGAGAATATTTTTCAAAGGATCGAGAAATTTTTTCAAAAGATCGAATCGAGAATATTTTTCAAAGGATCGAGAATATTTTTTAAAGGATCGAGAATTTTTATCAAATGATCGAGATTTTTTTCAAATGATCGAGAATATTTTTCAAAGGATCGAGAATTGTTTTAAAATGATTGAATCAAGAATATTTTTCAAAGGATCGAGATTTTTTTTCAAAGGAGCAAGAATATTTTTTAAAGGATCGAGAAGATTTTTCAAAAGATCGAGATTTTTTTCAAAGGATCGAGAATATTTTTCAAAGTATGAAGAATATTTTTCAAAGGATCGAGATTTTTTTCAAAGAATCGAGAATATTTTTCAAAGGATCGAGGATATTTTTCAAAGGATCGAATCGAGAATATTTTTCAAAGGATCGAATTGATAATATTTTTCAAATGATCGAGAATTTTTTTCAAAGGATCGAGATTTTTTCCAAAGGATCGAGATTTTTTCAAAGGATCGAGAATATTTTTCAAAGTATCGAGATTTTTTTCAAAAGATCGAGATTTTTTTCAAATGATAGAGAATTTTTTTCAAAGAATCAAGCATATTTTTCAAAGGATCGAGAATATTTTTCAAAGGATCGAGAATATTTTTTTTGAAGTACTGACCAGAAAAAAAAAAAACTCCGGAGGCGTTGCCCGCCCCCCCCCCCCCCCCCCCCCCCCCCCCGCGAGTTGACCAGTCGAGCTGGGAGCTCGACCCCCGAATGCGCCTGCGTAGTGCCTGAGTTTCAACGAAACTCTCTCTCTATTTCATAACTCTCACTGTAAAAAAATGAATGAAAGATTATGATGAAACAACTATTGGGGGCATTTTTATCCGTTCACCATATTTGGTGCCTTTTAAATATAAGTTATTAAAACAGTGACAGTGTTGAAACGTCTCCTTCAAAAAGTGCTATTTATTTTTTGAACCCTTTGATTAATCATGGAGATGATGAAGACATTTGCTTGATTTATGGGATTTAATGATGGGGATATATTTTTAGGATTCAAATTTTGATTTTTATTTATTTCCTTTTATTTGTTTTTTCTACTGATGTATCATGCAGCTTTGTAACCATTTAATAAAAGACTTAAGTTGATTAATATAATTTCAGTTATGAAATTTGTTGTGTTTGCTCTCTCGATATTCATGTGAATCAACGAGTTAGCAATGTGTTTATAGTCCTGAATATTCCTAGAATCAACAAAGAGCTTGATCATAAATCGGCGTTCTATCATTTTTGGTATCATAGCCAAATTGATTCAGCGTCGATTTAGCTATTTGCTGGTATTCACGGGTGAATCAACAACATCTGGTTCTTATTCGTTCTTATTCGTTCTTATTCGCTTTTAGTATTCTTAAGAATCAACGGATCTATTTTCCGGTATTCCTAGAATCAACGGATTGAAATTTCTGTTATTCTACTAATTAACGATGTATTCATTATCCGGGTATTCATCCCTATATCACCCTCCGGCGCTGTATCAATTACTCTGGATCCGCAAAGAGTAAAGACACAGTAAAAAATCCAAATGAGATAAAAAAGAGTTAAAAGTAGAGATAATCTCACAACTTGGCAACAATGGCTGCACTTCTTTGTCTCCACTCCACCTTCCCAAAAGTGACTGTAAAACCCCTTGCAGTCCTGAATAAACCTAAGAAATTGTGCATTCCATTCGAACTCAAACAGGGGCAGGCCCGTCAATTCCACCAGCTGCCTTCTGGTCTGAACATGGAGGTCATTGAGCAAAAGAGTGTCAAAAACAAAGACCCAGATAAGAAAATGACGGAGAAAAGTGAAAACCCACCTTTGGTCTTTGTTCATGGCAGCTACCATGCAGCTTGGTGCTGGGCTGAACATTGGTTGCCTTTCTTTTCTGCTTCTGGCTTCGATTGTTATGCTATCAGCTTGCTTGGTCAGGTCATTCTTCTTCTTCTTCTTCTTCTCTCTCTCTCTCTCTTTCTAATTTGTTTTTTCCTTATGCTTTTATATCTATTCTCTAAAAAGCTTATTTGGGTGTGGTGTGTTCTTGTATGTAATCTTTTTGTGGGTTCAGGTACTTTTTCTCTAATCAGTCTTTAAGCTTAAATTGTTAGAATTTTTGTGTTATATATGATTTGTAATGTTCTTGGATCAATCATCTAAATGTGTTTGTTTCTTGATCAATACACATCTTAGCATATTGAAATGTACATTTGAATTATTACAGGGAGTAGGGGTTAGGAGTGTAGTGTTATTGGCTTTTTTTTCTTTCTTTGATATCCATTATGCTTTGTTTGGTTGATGAGAATTTATCGAATAGGAGAGAAAGAAAAGATTGTGAATCTGAATATTATTTGCAATTCAGGAAAGATAATAGCTTCCCTCAACCGAGTCAAATAAATCCATCTTTGTCTCACATTTTTTTTCTGAATAAACAATTCACATTACATTTAGGATTTAGAAGTAACAAAGTCTATTCTCAACATTTCTTTTGTCAAGAAAATGAGTGGAGGTAATTGGTTTTATTTATACGTTTTGTCTCCGTCTCTTTTCATGTTTAGAAAAGATTTGCCGTAATGTTACGTGGTCCTTTCCTGAAAGTATACAATTAGTTTGGTCATGAATTAGCTACCATTATCTTTTTCCCATTCTGTACTATAAGTTCAGAACTATATAATGTTTCTCTGCAAATATGTTGCTTCTACTTTATTTTCGCTTAGATAAAATGTTGTACAGTTTGCCAATCTCTATTCAGCTTTTCCTTACTACACTTCAGTGGTTCTTTTACCAATATTAAGGGGTTTAGTTCATAATGGAATAAGGCACAAATAGTCTTCTCTTTGAACTGTATCAGTTACTAAAACTATTACAATATTTTTGTTTGGGAATCTCTTTTTGACTTGGCATGCCTTCTCTAAATGAATAGGGTGAAAGTGATGCACCTGCTGGCACTGTTGCTGGTTCTCTCCAGGTACTTTAGCAGTTTAGTCTGTTAGTGGAAAATAGTTCCTTCGACAAGACAATATCAGTGATGTTTTTCTTCCACATTCTTTGTAACAAAAATTCATGGTTTCCTTGAAGAAAATAATGCTCTTTTAATTTCTTGTTCACTCTAAATTCTGCAGTAGACACATGCAGGTGATGTTGCTGACTTCATCGAGAAAAACCTCTGTTCACCTCCAGTTTTGCTAGGACATTCATTTGGAGGGCTCATAATTCAGTATTACATTGCAAAAATAAGAAATGAACAACCTCCAGGTAACCTTCTGCTTCTGGTTGGTTTATAATCAAGACAGATGGGAAGGAAAAAAAAAACACTTAATAAATAATAAATGAGGCTTGTGTTCCATGAGAACCAAAAGTAGATTTAATGCTTTAAACAGATTTTCGACTGAAAGTATGGCTAAAGATTGAAACATAATAAATAAAGCATGAAAACAATCAAGTACTTATCATTTCTATAGCTGGGAACTAGATTGTTAGTATTACGACTTATTTTTGCTCCACGAATCCTATTTTCTCATCCATGAGTAGAATATCTCAATTGACATTATACTTAAGGCACGATGCATCTACCTGCTGTGAAATTTGGTATGTTAGATGAGAGTTTTGAGTATTTGAAACTTCTAACTTCTGAGTCTGTGCCTCTAGGAACTTACCTTTTCATTCTGTTGCTGTTAAATTTAGCTTCTCATACCCTGTAAGAAAATAGTATCTTATTAGTAGTGGTTTCTTTTATTGGTTTATTGGTTTTAACTAGTATTTCCTTGCACTGACTGGGCTTGATTATAGATACTGAAACTCCATTTCGGGAATTAGCAGGAGCTGTGCTTGTGTGCTCTGTACCTCCTTCTGGTAATAGGTGACTTCCGATACTATCTATTGTGTGTACTCTTCCGTACTGGAGTATAACTGGCCTAGACTGAGATTTTCTTCTTTTTTTCAGTGGGTTAGTGTGGCGTTATCTATTTTCCAAACCTATTGCTGCTTTTAAGGTATTGGCTTTGTCATTTTGATAAAATAATGTGTCTTACTTTTTTCGTTTCCTGCATTATCCTTGGCACATGTATATTAGAAAACTGGATTAATTGACTCCAGGGCATGTAAGTTGCATTTTGTGGTAGTCTTAGATAATGATCCAACACATGATCTGCTTGTTCTAACTCTTCTTCACTCGTCCTCAGTTTCAAGGATAAGTTATAGTTTTACTACTATTTGATCAAAAAGAAGATGTGAGAACCCTTTTAAATCAATATCTACTGTAATCTTTCATTTCCAAAGGACATATGAAATACTAATAGAAATATGATCCATTTGTGATTGTGAACAGGTGACACGCAGCTTGGCAGCTAAAGCTTTTCAGACTGATCTGCCTCTTTGTAAGGAAACATTTTTCTCTTCAGCAATGGGGGATCCTCTGGTCCTACGGTTTGTTCATGACCTATCTGTTTTAGTCCATATATCTTCTATTCTTGTTGTCTCATACACATATATTGGTTTGATAAAATGAACTCACATTGAAAGTTGAGCAATGGAATAACTCAGAATCATGAATGTCTGCTAAAGTCATGCCGTCACACGAAAACTAAGTTGTTGAATGGAAAGTTTGTAAATTCCTTATGCCTGTATGCAAATTTAAATAATTAATCTCGAGAAGGGTGATAACTCTGTATATAGAAGACAGAATAATGAAAGCCATGACTAATTTTAGAACAGATTTTCTTTCTGTATTTTCATACTTGAAACTTTTTTCCTCTGAAATGATCACATGAATATTCCAAATTATTGTTGCAATGCTTTCATTGTGACTGCGCTTTTGTAGCTTGTAATGCAAATAAAAGACAAGTCGGTAATGTAGCTTGTAATGGAGCTAATAAACAAATAGGCACTATGGCTTGTACTGCATTATAGAATAACTGGTAATCTTTAAACCTTTGAATCATGTCGAGAATGTGTGAAGTGATAACTATTGACCACGAGAAAAATTGCCACTGCGCATGGATTTAGCCTTCATGTGATGCCGATAGGACTATATTGCCAAGACAAAATCTTTTATTGTATGAACTTATTGTGCATGGAGTTAGAATTTCAGTTCAGTTGTGAAAACATTCCTATGAATTTGCTATAGACCCAATACATACCGGAAAAACATTGTTGATGACCTTTATAAGTCCTTTCACCAACTTATCACAGTATTGATACATTTTACTGATGGCTAGTCATCATGTGAATTTTGCAAGTTTCAGTTTATAGTACCTTTGCTCATGACCAATTGTGGAGCCATTTCTTCATGATACATCATAAATCCAGACGCTACATTACTTTAATCTTAATGATTACCGATAGAAGGTGGCTTGGCCATGATTACCTCTAGGCCACTAGACTTTAAGAAAGGAGCCGAGCTTATAGAATTCTTTTTTGTGGAAATGGATTATACAGGACTCAATCCTGACGAGTGATGACTCTTAACAAAAGTTGATCACAATTTTGATTTGATGTGCTTCAAGTTTGATTCTTTTATTTTTATTTAGTAACTTCCCTTTAGTCAAATCTTCTATTCCCTTTCATTGATCTATTTGTCTTGCAGTTATCAGGAGTTAATGAAAAAAAGTTCCAGGATGCCATTGTTTGATCTGAGGAAGCTAAATGCATCACTTCCGGTTCCTTCCGTGCCAAAATCTTCTACCGAAGTTCTTGTTGTGGGCGCAAAGGATGACTTCATAGTGGTAATTTATATCTGACACAGAGCTTCCTTCTTCCAACGACCTATTCTTTTATCTAAAGCTGTAGCAAAGTTTTCTAAAGCGACTGATAAGTTTGCTGGTCCTGGATTGAAGACAACATCACGTAGCATTTGATTCTTGATCCATAAAAAGTTCTTTGTTTCTGAAAAATAATCGATTCACAGATTTTGAAGAAAAAATGTTTCTTAGTTGGATTGTAGCCAAAAATAATTTTAAAAGTCAGTTCAAAATCTAGAAATAAGGAAATAACTTATTTATGCTTTCTCAGGAATTGTATCCAAATAATTTTCAAAACACAAAATAGAACCTCAGCTTTTTAAGAGTATTTCCGGGCCTGAACTTTTTACGTTACTTCCGTAATATATGTGATTCTCCTCTGTTGCACGTTTACTGATAGAAGCATTTTTCAGGATGCGGAAGGACTTAATGAAACGGGCAAGTTTTATGGTGTTTTGCCGGTCTGTGTAGAAGGGATTGCTCATGACATGATGTTAGATAGTTCATGGGAGAAAGGTGCAGCAGCTATACTCTCATGGCTAGAAAATTTAAGCAATTAGAACCCAACACTTATAGAGAACATCATTGAGGCCTATCACCTAATTTGCTCAAAATGCTCACATCAAACTTGCGCCAAGGAGGGAGAATAACTCATACAAGAGTGAGTCAATTTGAATCTATCGAATTTCTTTTTCATTGTACTTTTAACACTTGATACCATTGTACATCTAGTAAGTGACAAACTGCAGTCTGATATTGTCACTCAAATTGCAATCATTACATCCAACTTAAAGTTGCACAAAACCATCCACCAAGCACCACCCCCACCCCCATGGCCCCATGGGAGTTTGTGGATAAATTTCACCCGTCGAAGGAGGAGGAAAACATGTTTAATGTGTTTTTCAAGTTTATTTTTAAAACTAGTTTTGTTTTCTGCATTTTTCATGTGTTTTTTAAACAAAGTGAAAAACAGTTACCAAGTACTATTGGACAACCCTTAAAAGTTTGGGCAATAAAAACCACAACCCAACCCTAAAATCTAAATAACTAAAACACATTTAAAAAAACAAAAATTGACTTGACACTTTAGAGAGATGTGGATCTACTCTTTTAAGTAGGGGTGAGTATAATAATCAAAACCAAATTGAAGCGAATTGAAAAAGGGTATTTGTTCTGTTCGTAGCTTCTATTCGGTTCAAATCGATTTGAAATTTAAAAAACTGAATTGAATTCAGTTCGGTTTCTGTTTTAAACATATAAAACTAGACCGAACCGAATTTCAAAACTGAAACCGAACCGAATAAATTGAATTGTCTTAATGAATTAATTTGTAAGGTTTAATTTTATTATGAATTGTTTGCTGATGATGTTTTATTTTGGACTACATTATGTACTTTAATTTTTTACTTCTATTTTATAGAAGTTATTAAGATTTTATATGTTGATTATGTAAATTAAATATGATTGAAATTTTAGATTTGGATCGAAAATTGAGTTGTATTTTGTTTAAATTATTTTGTATATATTATGTTTTCTTTAAAAAAATATAAGGTTAAATGCCAAAAAAAAACAACTTCAAGGCCCAAAAAATTAAAAAACATATATAAATAAAAAACCTTCGAAGCTTAATAGATCTAAAACTGAATTGAACGGAACCGAGATAAAAATGTTCAGTTCAATTCGGTTTTCAGGTTCAAAACGATTCAAACCGATTTACATATTCAAAAACCGAATATATATATATATATATATATTTATATATCGGTTTAATATGGTTTTGATTAAAACCGAACCGATTCATGTCCACATCTACCGTTAAGGTGAGTAGAGTTCAATTTCAAAAAGAGATTGGGTGAGATAAGAGAGTACCTTTTTACTGTTCACTTGATCGAAGAGTGTTGTTTAGTGAGAGAGAAAATAGGAAGAGAAAAAGAGGGAGAAAAAGAGGGAGAATAGAGGTGAAAATGGTCTTAAAGATAAGGGGGATTTTTATCAATTAACCATCTTTGATGTTTTTTTTATATAAAAAAAAAAAAGACACTCATTGATGTTATTTAAAGTTTTGAACTTTATTAATTTGGTGCTAACTCTATAAAATCAGTTAAAAAATGAATGTCATTTGCATGCATTTTCTCTCTATAAATATATTATATAACTATAGTTGGCCTTGTAACCAAACAAAGCACGTTATTTTTACATTAATTTATTAATTTATATTGACATTAACATAGCACAAATCATATTATGTTATATGAGACTTACATTCGAAATCGAATGTTAAAATCTCTGTTCTAATACTTAATCAACATCCTATTAATAATTTTTTTTTTTTAAATAACATTTCATTAAAAATAATAATAGCAAAAGATGGTCACAAAAACAAATTGATTGCAATCTAAAACTTGTACATTAAATTCGGAATGACATTTTAATAAGATTCCCCACTTATCCCTATTAAATTCGAAACTTGATACCACTTGTCTACAATAATCCCTCTATCGTATAAGTCAAATAAATAAATAAATAAATAAATATATTAATCATCCAAAATATATCATCTCTATTTTTCAAAAACTCAATCTCACTGTTTTCATTTCTGTTATGTCTTATGTTTTCATCAACTCTCTCTACCAAAACTAGCCATCTGTTATGTCTTCATCCATTCGGTTTTCTCCGATTTCTCTCACATGTATATAATTTATGCAAATGAAGCCTTCAACTATTTTGTGTATACTTAAATCACTTATATTGATTTAGTAAATAATATTAATTAATTTTTTTTTTGGAAATAATAATATTAATTAATTAATGAGTTGTATTCTTCTATGACTTTATCAATTGGGTTCACGTCATTTTCTCCTGGTTTGTTCGGTCTAATATATCATGACATGAGAGCTATTCATGTTCTTTTTATATACGCTGCAATTTAGTGTGTTTTTGTACCCCTACTAACTTTGCTTGAGACATGGTATGGATATAATACACCATGCATCACATGTGATATCCATATCATATGTCATGCAATGAGTCGGTTGGGCTCATGAAACCACCCCACCCAAGTGTTTCTAGATCATGAAAATTATAAGAAAAATTCCACTGAATTTAATTTTGTATTCATAAGTTGTTATGGTATTGTTATTTTTAATAAGAGTGGTGCTCACCCTCTAATGACCTATTTATACTTATTTTTTAAAATTTTGATTTAATTATATAAAATTATTTATTTTTATTAATTTTTTTGATTTATTTCTTTGATTACCATTTTACTTATTTTTCTAACTTAATACATCCCATATCCTTTTTTTTAATACACTTCATTTTTAATCTTTATATATAGTTTTCTCACATCCATTCACATGACTTGTTTTTACTTCTTATTTCTTGGTAAAACCATCTTTATTAGATGTATTTTTTTTTAATAGTCGATTGAATTGTTGGTGGTAGATTATGAATGTGATATGTTTATGTTTTCTCTTCGCTCTCCCATTTTGAGCTGAAGTGTGAGGACAAGAGTGCTTGAATTCTACTCCATGTTGCTTCACAAACTCACTAAGCTCCTATATTCCCCCCCTATATCAGACTAAAGACACTTCATTTCCCTTTCAAATCGATTCTCAACCAAGTTTTTGAATTGTAAGAAGATACCAAAAGCTTATGATTTAAACTTCAAGGGAAAAATCCGGTGTACCTACTATGATCATCAACAAAATGCATATAATACCTAAAACCAGAAATGGATTGAATGAAGGCAGGTCCCTGCACATCTGAATGTATAAGATCAATGACATGAGATGCATGCGAATATGAATTTTAAAAAGGAAGAAGGTGGGATTTTCCATATTGACATGCATCACAAAAATATAATTCTGAATTAACACCAACTTTTTCATTACAATTATTCAAAATTTGACACAATACTTTGCTAGAAGGGTGGCCAAGTCTCCTATATCAAGCTTCTTTAGAGGAAATAAACCTACTAGAGTTCACAGACTCAATTTGTTAGGAATTTAAAGACTCAAAATTACAAACTAAGGCTTGAGATGTTAGAGAAGGTCACCTTGTTGCTTTAGTTGACACTGGTTGGTAGAGAGAGACAAATCAAGCTGATATAGACCATCCTTAAGCTTTCTGTGAAGCACTACCTCCCCTGTTATCTTGTCCTTAACAAAATAACCGAAAGATTTAAATTCAAGAGTAACGTCATTATGATAAACCATTGAGCACATTTTTTTTTAATATCTGGTACATGCAAGATGTTTTTGAATAGCAATTTCTTATCAAAGTTAGTCACGAAACTAACACTACCGGTATGAGCAATTTTCAGTTTTTCACCATTACCAACCATAAGAGTTTCTTTACTAGTATATTTATTTTTCTGAGTCAGGTTGTTTGTATCTCCGGTGATGTGGCTGTTGTAGCTGGTCGAACTACGGTTAATGTGGATCGAGTCGGGTTATGTTAGGCCCAAGGTAACTTAGCGGAACTAGTCGAGTTAAGGACGTCGTTTCCTCAACAAATTTGTGAATATAGTCAGTATATCGACTTGATATATCGTCTTCTCCACTGAACCTGCAAATCAATAAGAACAAAGAAACAGATAACTGAGATAATGGAGGTGGGGTTAGATTCTTAGCATTAGGTATGTTTGGGCTGAGCAATTATCCGCAGAGATTATGAATATGAATTAGATCGAATTCGTGTGACCGGAATTCTTGTGAGCAGAGTTTCAATACGCTAAATAAGCTTTTGCTTTTATGTAGAATTTTTTCTAGATGCTTTTTTACAGTTGTGTTATTTATAGGAGAGAATCCCTTTCCAATGTTCGTCTGTCAGTTACTAGTGGCAGACGTGATTCAGGGAGAGATTTTCTCCTCTTTGAATCAACAATTACTCCATTTTTGTAACTGATAATTGAATGACCAACTTCATTTAGCAAGAGATGGGTCGACCCAATATAACGGGCCTAGATAAGATCTAATATTGATAAAGGCCTGGTATTTCGCATGTTGGGCCTACGGGCCATTTTTGGCTACCACGGTTTGTCCCCCACTCTTTAAAGATGGGATCACCAAGTTTAGATAATGATTTCAATTGAATTTGTTCATGTCGTCGACCACTGTCATTTCAAAGTAATTTACATCATCGATTGGTGATTCGACCATGTCGAAGTGATTTAAACTTTCGAAGGATTACTTTTGTCGAGTGGAGAGATGACAATGTTGAACGATCTTTGACACTCTTGTCGAAGTAGTTTGTCCAGATAATCATAACGTAAGTACTTGAAGTCAAATCGATGGGACAGTTATGTCTTGGTTTTCCAAGCTAACATCAAGTTGTATTCTAGGGTGCAGTTCTCAAAGCATTTAAATTTCCAAACCGCGCGGTTACCTTGGTAGGTTGGCAACTGAAGGGGCACTAACGCATGGCAACTAGGGTTAGGTGCTTGTGGTTAAGCCTCTGGCTTTATAAATCAAATGTTAAAAGAGTTTTTCGTTTACGTTACACTTTTGAGTTTTGAAAGAAAAACACTTACCAAACGATTTTTCATCAAGATATTTACAGAACCACTTTGCCTTCCGATCGATTTTTTCCAATGATTTTCTCCAAGGTTAGTAAACTATACACAAATTTCTTTCCTTTTTCTCTTCTTTTTTTATAAGATTTACTTTCGTGAATCGATAGGAAACATATACAATATGTGTGTTCTTCCATGTTCTTGATTTATGCTTTGTAATTTTTGGTATTTATGCCATGTTGAATCTTCTTATGTGGTGTGTTGGGAGTTTTGGATTGTTTATATGTCTTTATACCGTGACTAGGTGTCTAGTTCTCTTGGTAGCCGCTCGACCTATGACAGTTGGTGCTTTACGAGTTAGAGAGATTGATTGATTTTTCCTTTGGAGAAAACCCTAGGTTGTGATTGTAGCGTTTCAGTTTATCTAACTTATGCATTTTCTTTTGCATGTCGACTTTCCCCTTTTTTGGAGATATTATGTCAAGCGACCATACATTTTCGGATCCTCATTTTGATTGGACCTCGAGTGATGAGAAGGAAATCAACTCTGGTGCTGTAGATGTCGAGCAGCAAGTTAACGTTGTCGACCCCTTGAATGTTAATATTGATAGAGTTGGCATGCTGGGATAATGTGTCATTCGTGCTATCGCACAGTCGATCGAGCATCCAGAAGATATAGATGATATAGAACCATCCACATCGGGTTGACCACTGGGTATTTTATTCGATAGTCCAGCAAGTGTACTTAAAGATGTCGACCTGGCTAGCATTCAAACTATTTATGGGATTCCAGATTCCGTTGAACTACGTGTACCAAAAAAGAATGAACGGGCAGATTAGGACATACCCGGGTGGACGTGCTTTTATGAATACGTCATTCGTTTAGGTTTTAGATTTCCAATTCCTTCTTTTGTTTGGCGCATGCTTTTGTATTACAATATTGCACCTGACCAATTGATGCCAAATAGTTGGAGGATACTTTTGAGTCTGACTGTTTTACAGGAGAGACATGGAATTAGGTTTACTGCATAATTATTACCTGAAAGAGCATGTGTCCGACAAATGTTGTTATATGTTGATTCCTAGATCTAAGGACCATAAACTTATATTTGATACTACGACAAATGACCATCACTGGAAGGATACTTATTTTTTTGCTAAAGGTCCCACGATCGACGGTCCTTGGGGGAACTCACATTATGTCTATCGATGCATATGAAACCGATATGATGAGTGCCGAGTGTTGATTTAGAATCTTTTAACTATTAACTCGGGCATTAACGTGTCCAATTGTCTTCATGTAGAGATTACAAGTAAAGAAAATAAATTACTGTGTGATGAAGCACCTGAGAGAATCAAGAGTGTGTTAGCTATCCATGTATAGGATAGAAGTTAGAGAGTGTTACTTACGGAAGGTAAACTCAGGCCTAGCAGCTTATGGCGATGGTCGACATTGAATAGATCGCGAGCATCGTATCCTCATGTGAAGGATTTCATTTAATATGTTTGGGCTAGGAGAAGTCTTGAGATTCTTGAATGTGATACAAAATTTTTATCGCCAATTACTGACGTTAAACGCAGTTTCACAGTGCTTTCGAAAACGTGTCTGACACGGTTGACACTTTGAAGCAATATAGGGAGTGCATCAGTAAGAAGAGGGCAGAAGAAACAAAGAAGAATAAGGTAACAGAGAAGTCGACGGAGAATTTGCTTGATGTACAGAAACAGGTCTACCTTTCTTCCCTAGAAGCAAGTCCAATAAAGAAGAAGAAAAATAAGGATTCTGTCAGTGGTAGGGAAGATGTCAACTCAGACCCCAAGGGGAAGTTGATTGCTCTTGCTTCAACACATGAACAGTCAATCGTGTCTTTCCCAACTGGTTTATCATCATTCAAGGAGTCGACAAGCTTCCTTCAGAAGTCGAACAACTTTCAACTATCTGGTGATGAAGAATTTTTTAATGGTGAAATAACGGAAGAGTTATTTGAGGCGGGGATTTTTTCGACATTCCGGGTAAGTGTTTACTTTTCAGTTCTCTTGATCGCTTGAATATTTATAAATGCTTCTATTTTATAGACATTACAGGCGTAATTACATCTACACGACATGCACAAGGTTGTTAATGATAGATGTACAAAACTCCGAAAGCTTAACGGCACTAATAAGGCAAACAATGCCAAACTTGATCAAGCAGTGAATGAGTTGGAGGAGAAAAATTCTGCTTTGAAGGGTGAGGTGAAGGGTTTATAGGAGGAGATCGATCGACATCGTGATGAGTCGACGAAGTCAAAGGAAGTTATTGCAAATCAGAAGTGAGTTATCACCGATTTGAAAGAACAGATTTTGTCGATCACCGTCGAAGCTATGTGTAAAGCTAGGGCGGAGCTCTTCAAGTAATACTTGTCCGGTGATCATGCCAAATGGGATTCAACTAAAATACAGGTGGAGATCGACAATCATGACGAAATGGATCATTTGTAAAAAGAAGGATCTTCTGCTGTGAATGAAGTTGCTGATGAAGAAGGGACTCCATTTACCCTTAATGTTATTGAAATTGTTGTTTAATCTTGTTCTTTGTTTGTATTATTGTTTATTTGAAATATTGAGGATTTTTTTTTAAGATAGTCTTTGTCGACTCTACCATGGTATGACCTTTGATGGTATCATTTGTATGACTATAATACATTTATATTCTTATATATATGTAAAATTGTCACTTGTCTTGATTATGGGAATGGTTCAACCATCATAGGATCCGTAGAGTTTTTGCTTAAATCGTATGAGACAAGCCTATAAACCTGTGCACAAACGTGAGTCGATCGATAATATACTTGTATTACAACTTGTAGACATGCGTAATTTCATTGAAGTGGTCTTTAAATAAAATTGAAACTCACGTAAATTAGTTTTAGGTCGACACAACCATCAGTGTATGAAATTCGTGTACATACGTTTTTTTGGGTCGACACAACCATCAGTACATTGAAATTCGCATACATGCATTTTTTAGGTCGACATGACCTTCATAAGACACACGTACATGCGTATTGAATTGAAACTCATGTAAATGAGTTTTTAGGTCGACACGACCATCAGTATAGAGAAATTCACGTACATGCGTTTTTTAGGTCAACACGACCATCATAAAAATCGCGTACATACGTCTTGGGTCGACGTTATCCCCAATGCTATTCCCCCATTTCCTATGTATGATGTCGAATGAGGATATTGGAAGTTGATTCCGGTCTCACACTTCATCGATAGGATGATGTCGTTTGATTCCTGTAAAGTCAAAGTATTGCTTGTTGAAGTCAACAACTTAACAAGTAGTGAAGATTAATTGTTATTGGTGAGCTCAGTTTTCACTTAGTTGTACTAAGTTTTCATAATTGCTCCTCGTGGCCCGATTCGTAAGTATCAAATATTTAATGAAAGGAATAAATAAGAAAAACGAAAGTACTTGAAAGAACAGATAAATTTAGAAATAATATTACTTTAGATGTAGAGCGTTCCAGTTGTTATGTATTTCTCGATCGTCGATTCCTCGTAATTTATATGCCCCTCGACCTTTGATATCAGTTATCTTGTAAGGACCTACCCATGTAAAGCCAATTTTCCTGCTCCTTCTTCCCCGGTATTTTGGAAGACTCGTCTGAGTACCTAGTCGTTGATTTTAAATACTCGGGTCCTCACTTTTTTGTTGTAATATCGTGCGACTTGTTACTGGTACGATTGTATTTGAATGGCAACTCGGTCTCGACATTCGTTGAGATGATCTAATTCAAAGTCGAGTTTCGAGTTGTTTCGTTCCTCATTCGAGTTTTTGCTTCGTGCTGTGGCAAGTTACGTCTCGATTGGAATCACAACCTCAGAGCCATAGACAAGTGAGAAATGGTTTCACCTGTCGATCGATAGGGTGTTGTTCTGTACGACCAGAGTATTTTCAGAAGTTTCTCAGCTCATTCACCTTTTTTTATCTCCAAGCATTTTTTCAATTTATTGATGATGGTTTTGTTTGTTGATTATGCCTGTCTATTGGCTTAAGGAAAACGAGGTGTTGAGAAACTTAATTTAATTTCATATTTGTTGTAGAAATTTTGGAATTCGTAAAAGATGAATTGGGATCCGTTATCGGTTACTATCTCCCAAGGCACTCCGAACCTGTAAATAATATTTTTCCAAACGAAGTTACGTACCTCAGTGTCACACACTTGTTGGAATTCTCCAATTTCGACCTATGTAGTGAAGTAGTCTATCAAAACTAGCACGTAGACGACACCTCCAGGTACTACAGGGTGTTTACCTATGATATTCATTCCCAGTTTCACAAAAGGCCAAGGGGCCAAAATTGAGTTCAGCGTTCCTGGAGGGAGGTACGACTAGAGATGGCAGCGGATTAGGTTCATGTGGGTTTTATAAAATCCAAACCTTCATCCGTGAAAATTTTCCTTACCTACACCCACCCTCCAACCCTCATTCGTGGGCGGGTTTGAACCCGCAGGTTATGGCTGCACCCATACCCACACCCGTGAACCTGCGAAACATTGCGGGTTCACCGGTGGATGCTTCACCCGCGGGATACCCACAAACCAGCGAACCCGTGATTTATCATTTGTAAATTTCTATATGTAATCACCTATTTGATACATAATAGAATTAAATTTTCATCTCTAATTCTCTACTTGATACATTACAAAACAATAACAACCTTAAAAATAAAACGACTAAAAATAATTCAAATGTCTATGTATGTTTATATACAAGTATTTTATTTATACAGGTTCGCGGGTTCAACCCGCGGGTTTGTTTTTCCAACCCGCACCCGTCCATGAACCCACCGGGTTTTTTTATTAAACGGGATCCATAGGTCTGCGGGTCGTAAATTCACCATCCACACCCGATCTTGGATCGGGTTCAGACGGGTGCCCGCGGGTGCGGAACAAATTGCCATCCCTAGGTGCGACACTGGTGCAAACCTTTGGCATTTGTCACAGGTCTTCACATGTTTCTAAGAGTCAGTCCTCATTATCGGTCAATAATATCCGACTGTAATAGCTTAGTTCGACAAACTTTAAGCGCCTGAATGATTTTCGCACTCTTCATCATGAAGGCTCTTGAGTTCATAATGCGCCTCTTATGGGGGAACACACCTCAAGTAAGGACCTATAAAAGATTTCTTGTAAAGCTTACCGTATATGATGTAGAATTTCACGACCTTTGCTTTGACCTTTCTTGCTTCAGATCTGTCTTCGGGAAAAATGTCGGCCTTGAGATAGTTAAGCAAGAGATCCATCCAGCTTGTTCCATAGCCGACTGGTGTAACTACTTCGACCTCTTGAATAGTTGGTGACATGAGATGTACAATAGGAATTGATTTCAAACCATTGGTCGTTGTTGATCCAAGGCTTGCGAATGCATCTACTCGATAATTCTCCGATCTTGGTATTTGTTGAATAGTAAACTCATCGAAAGTCGATCGTAGTTGTTTGGCCTTCACCAAGTACGCTGTCATCTGTTCGTCTCTTGCTTCGTACAACCCATTCATCTATCGGATGACTAGTTGCGAGTCGCTGTGTACTTGAATATTCTTTACGTTCAAGCTTTTTGCGAGGTTGAGTCCAACAATCAATGCTTCGTATTCAGCTTTGTTGTTGTCGCATAGAATTTGCAATGGATCGATTGCTCATGTGTATCTCCCTGTGGGGATTTGAGCATCAATCCTAGTCTACAACCTTTGATATTGCTAGAACCGTTAACCATCAAAATCCATTTTCTGATTGTAGGGCTCTTCGTGAGGGCTATTAGTTCTTATTCAGCCTGCACATTCTTATAAGGGGTGAAATATGAGGTAAAATTGGCTAATACCTGTGATTTTCTTACCATCCGAGGGTGGAAGCTGATATTGTATTCACTTAACTCAACAACCCATTTTGTCAGTCGACCTGAAAGTTCTGGTTTATATAAAATATTTTTAAGCGGATAAGTAGTTAATACCTTAACAAAATGACATTGGAAATATGGTTTCAGTTTACATGCTACAACGATAAGGGCTAGAGCTAGCGCAAGCTTTTCCAGTCGACTGTATCTGGTTTCCATGTCGAATAAAGCCTAACTTACGTAATATACTGAATACTGCTCACCATCTTCTTCTCAGATTAGCACGACACTTACGGATGTGTCACATATCGCCAGATATAAGAGCAACACCTCACCGTCTTTCAGTTTTGACAATAATGGGGGCGATGCCAAGTACGTTTTTAAATCCTGTAGCTCTTTCTTGCAATCGTCGTTCCATTAGAACGCCTTGTTTTTTCTCAAGGTGTTGAAGAAATGGTGGCAGTGTTCAGATGACTTCGAGATGACTCGGTTTATGGTTGCTACCCGACCTATGAGCTTTTGCACATCCTTGATACTTCTAGGCGATTCGATCCTTTGTATAGACCGGATCTGATCTGGATTGGCTTCGATACCTCTCTTGGTGACCAAGTAACCTAAATTTTTTCCTAAAGACACACCAAAAGAACATTTTGTGGGGTTTAGTTTCATACCGTATTTGTCGAGGACGTCCAATGAAGTGCTCAATGTGTTATTGTGTGATCAAGGATTTAACCAGCATGTTGTCGATGTAAACCTCCATTGTTGAGCCAAGCATTTTAGTGAACATTTTATTTACTAGCCTTTGGTAGGTCTCCCCTGTATTTTTCAACTTTATAGCAAAAAGTAACTCGTTATGTGATGAAAGCTGTTTTTTTTCTAGTCGTCAGGATTCATCAAGATCTGGTTGTAGCCTGAGTATGCGTCCATGAAGCTGAGTTGTTTGTGTCATGTTGTTGCATCGATCGGCATATCAATATGGGGAAGCGAGAATGAATCTTTAGGACACACCTTGTTGAGATCTGTGAAGTCGATACAAACGTGCCATTTCTCGTTCTCTTTCCTCACGAACACGAAGTTTGCTAGCCTATCAGGATATTTCACTTCTTTGATTGATCCGATATCAAGTAACTTCTGGATCTCTTCATTGATTACTTGGTTCCTTTTTGGAGTGAATTTCCTTCACTTTTGCTTCACGGGTCGGTGATCCGGGTCTACCTGCAATTGATGAACTATTACCTTTGGATCGATGCCGACCATGTCTGAATGTGACCAGGAAAAACTGCTACGTCGTTCTCTCAGGAATTCAATTAGTCGTTCGTGGACTTCGGTTGGTAGTCTGGAGCTAATGAACACCTTATGTTCTGGCTGTTCAGGGTCGATCGACACCTCGTCGAGTTACTAAACCTTCTGCTTGTTTTTAGTTGACTCAACTTTAGACTCCTGTAATTTTTATAACTCCTCTTTATTTTTCTTCATGGCATTCTTGTAGCATTCTCTGGCTGCTCTTTGTTTCCCTTTTATTTCTGGTACTCTCTATCTGGTTGGGAATTTTATCATTTGATAGTAGGTCGACAGGATTGCTTTCATCTCGTGTATCCAAGGCCTGCCCAAGATTGCGTTGTGCGGGGATTGACACTCGAGCACTAGAAAGTTGATGTAGAGGTTCACTCATTCATTGTAGACTGGTAGTACAACCTCACCTAGGGTGTTTTTCTATTCACCAATGAATCCTGTCAACATTGTTGTTTGACAGCTGGGTTTGGACTCGTCGACCTGCATTTATCTGAGAGCACTATTAAACAAAATGTTACATAAGCTATCATTGTTGATTAAAATGCATTTTGTTAGACAGTTTACAATATGTAAAGAAATAACACGTGCATCATAGGAGAAAACAAATCTGATTTGTCCGTAGACTTGAAGGTGATGGTCTCGTCGACACTAGGGAGGTGCTCCCCGATTGGCTCGAATTTCCATGTTCAACATTTGTAGTGTATGTCTCTTTGCCACAGAATAACTCACACAACTAACTTCTGAACCTCCCACGATGTAGTTGATTACCCTATCTTATCGAAGGGCCCCCCGTGGACTACTCCCTCTGGTTTGCTTCTTGTCATCATGTTTAGCGAATGTCTGTTTCCCCTTATCTGTTAGGAATTCTTACAGATGTCCCTGCTTGAGGAGTTTCGCGACTTCTAGTTTGAAGGCGGCATAATCCTCTGTTCGATGGTTGTGATCCATATGATATTCACAATGTAATCTTGTATCTCAATGTTCTAGAGGAACACTCATTTTTCGTGGCCACTTTACTGTCCTACCCATTTCTCTAATTACTGCTACGAGGTCAATTTGTTCGATACCAAGGTTATATTCTGGAACTTGGATTTGTGGTCGACCTGCTCTTGAGTAATCTCGCCCGTATGGCCGTTTGTGTTTCGAACTTTCATGTTGTGGCTGTGAGTTGTGTCTACAATTTGTCGGGTAAGGTTTTGACCTTCTGTCGTTCGACCTTCTGTCAACTCGGTCATTTCTCTTATTTGCTTGGTTGTTGATCTTGCCTACAAAACTAGCATCATCTTCTTCTCATTTGATTTGAGCTCATGCTTTTGCCAATACATCTTTCATTGTTCTGCATAGATATTTAGTGAGCTTTTTATATAAGTCAGAATCAAACATGAGGCCTTTTCTAATGGCATAGATGGCGGTCACTTCGTTGCAATACGGGGATCTATACTTTTTCTCTGTTGAAGCGGCCGACATACGTCCTTAAGTTTTTACCGTGTCTTTGCATTATTGTATATAGGTCGTTCGACAGTTTCTCCAATTTACGACTACTCGTAAATTGCTCCACGAATGTATCTATAAGCTGTGTAAAAAAAGCAATCGAATTGTTAGGTAAATTTGTATACCATTGTAAAGTCGGGCCATTAAGACTGGATCCAAACGCTTTGCACATGTACACTTCTCTTAGGTCACATGGGATTACCGTTGTGAACATTATTTGTTTAAATTGGGCAATGTTGTCGTCCGGATCCGTTGTACCTTTGTACTGTTTCATATTCGGGAAGCTAAATTTCTTAGATATTTCGGTAAGAGCAATCGCATCAACGAAGGGTGAATTGGCGAAACTGTTCGCCGTGCTTTTCTTTATTGGAGTTGGGACTCCTGAAATCCTTTGAATAAGAGCTTCCATTTCTGTAAACCTATGGGAAAATTCCAAGTTAGTAGATAAAGGTAGGGCAATTCCGAGTTTTACCAAGCCCGATGTCGACTGAAATGTTATGGGTGTCTGTAGGTCGTTATGAGGCTGTAAATTCATGGTCGGGTCTTACGCATTTGGCATTTCATTCTGGACCGGTAAGTTTTTGAGATCGATTTCTACGCTAGCTGTCTGAAGCGTCTGCTAATTCTGCTGATTTTGCTGATCGTATGGGTTCATATCCACCCTTATAGGTTATCCGGCGTTATCGCAGCCGTTTGATCGACCACTTGTTCGGCATTTGGCGTTGGGATCGAGCGCTCCAATGTTGCGTTGTTGGGTGTTGCACCGTCGATCAGAGCTCGCCATTGGTCGCTCGGATCACATCGTTTATGCCTCGAGTGCTCATAATTTTTCTGTGTTTGCTATCATCTGGGCGGTCAACGCGGCGATTTGTGCTTCGACAGTTTGTGTGTTTCCATCCCTAAACATGTTGATAAACCGATCGATTGGGTTGACTAATTCATCTGCAAAGTTGCTATGGGCCACACGGTGGGCACCAAACTGTAGCAGGTCGAACTACAGTTAATGTGGTTCGAGTCGGGTTATGTTAGGTTCAAGGCAACTTAGCAGAACTAATCGAGTTATGGACGTCGTTTCCTCAATAAATTTACGAATATAATCGGCATATCGACTTGATATATCGTCTTCTCCACTGAACCTACAAATCAATAAGAACAAAGAAACAAATAATTGAGATAATGAAGGTGGGGTTAGATTCTTAGCCTTAGGTGTGCTTGGGATAAGCAATTATCCGCAGAGATCACGAATATGAATTAGATCGAATTCCTGTGGCCGGAATTCTTATGAGAAGAGTTTCAATACGCTAAATATGTTTTTGCTTTTATGTAGAATTTTTTCTAGATGCTTTTCTATAAAAAAGCTTTGTTATTTATAGGAGAGAATCCCTTCCCAACGTTTGTCTATCAGTTACTAGTGGCAGACGTGATTCAGGGAGAGATTTTCTCCTCTTTGAATCATCAGTTACTCCGTTTTTGTAATTGATAATTGAATGACCAACTTCCTTTAGCAAGAGATGGGTCGACCCAATATAACAAGCCTGGATAAGATCTAATATTGATAAAGGCCTGGTATTTCGCATGTTGGGTCTATAGGTCCTTTTTGGCTACCACAGTTGTTAGCTCCACTGTCCACATAGTCATTAAGGATCTCAGGAGAAGCTATAATGGTTGATTGTTGTTGGTTGTTCTTGCTTTGGTCAAGTGTAGTTCCCATGTAAGAGAAGTCGAGTTTATAGTAGCAATAAGCAACAGTGTGACCAATTTTGTCACATACTTGACAAATTGGTCGAGAACCACCACCTGATCTTCCTCATCTGCTTCTGAATCTACCACCTCTGTAGTTGTTTCCTCCGTGGGAACGTCCCTGATTTTGATGTGAGTTACTGTTTTGCCATTGTGACTGATTCTGCCCTTTATTCTGTTGACTGGTACTGTTCTTGTTGGAAGCAAAATTAGCAGTTGCTTGACTAACATTCAGACTTACCATGCCTCCATTGATTTGCTCAAGACGCCTCTCATAACTTAGCCACTTGGACTGAAGTTCCAACCAGCTTATATTCTCCCCCTTATTGATCTGATAGACAATTGGATTATACTCCAACGAATCAAGACTAGATAGTACTTGAGGATACAAGGTTATCAATACCAACAGGTTGACCAGCTAGTGCCAGATTGACAGCTATTTTCTTCATAGTTTACAGGCACTCACTCATTTTCATCCCTCTTTTTTGCATTCTTCTGAATTCTTTCT
The DNA here is from genome assembly GCA_032871835.1 of Dipteronia dyeriana. Classification (NCBI taxonomy): domain Eukaryota; kingdom Viridiplantae; phylum Streptophyta; class Magnoliopsida; order Sapindales; family Sapindaceae; genus Dipteronia; species Dipteronia dyeriana. The sequence continues at coordinate 35,048,852 of CM065298.1, forward strand.
TGTAGAATACAATATTGGACCTAGTCTGCACTCCAAATAGAGTTTCTAAGGCTTTCCACTAGTCAAATTAGGTATCATTCCTCATTACTTCAGATGCGACCTCAATATCTATTGAGTTGTATAGCCACCCTAGTAGATTCTGATCTTGGGTAACCTAACTTTCATATTCTGAGTTGATTTGCACATCAACATCAGTAGAGTCTCCTTCTTCTTCTGTTGTGAGGTGCTTACGAGGACACTTTTTGGTGCCATTAATGAAACCCTCAAGTTTGTTTCCTGGAATCACAGGTAAGACCATACTTTTCCACAACAAGTAATTTTCATGGATTAATTTGACGGAACAATAGGAACCAAGAGCATTACCTGAGTAAGTAAATTGTTTGCTACCTGTTTGGTTTTCTGTAGATCCTTGAATTGTGATTTTGCCCTTTGCTCCTTCGAAATCTGAGAAGGGGTATTTCTCTCTGCAGGAGGTGGTTGGGCCTACGGGGTGTTCATGTCTCCAGCTTCAGACTCCCCGCCGGCGCTAGCCATAGATGGCTCTGATACCAAGAGAAGAAATGAGTTTCTATATTTTGTATTGTTGACGGCTTGCCTTTAGCATTTACAGAGTTTACAATTTATAGTATGATGGGCCTTAAGGTGCCTTACATGGTTGAACAATTAAATAAAGTCACAAGGCAAAGTAAATACAATGCATAAATGAACAAAAAAAGATAAAAGAGTTACTCTCTGATTTGGTGACCCAATGATTGGGAATATTCCTGAAGTTGGCCAAACAACAACGTACTGCTAGGCTGAAGTTCTTAACAAATAATTACAAACTTTTAATTAATTAATTAAATTTATGTAATAATATTTTTTAAAAGAATAATATATATTAAAAAAATAAAAAAAAATTGGACCCGGCTACAACCCGATCTTGTCTCTACTTTAGGGATGCACGTTTGAGGATTGTGGATGGATATAGGTCCCCCCATCCTCATCTCCCCATTTAGGGAAAATGGGGATGGGGATGGGGATGGGGATGGGGATGAGGATGAGGATGAGGATGAGGATGTTTGGGGGAGGTCCCCCCATCCCCATCCCCATCTCCATCCCCAGTTTCCCATTTTCCCCGTTTTTCTCTGTTTTCTTGTATCTCCCGGTCCCTCATTTTCCTATTTCCCTATTTAACTAAAAATTATAAATTAAATTTTTAAAAAACAAACATTTCATTACAAATAAAAAATATCAATGCATTACAAATTCAACATAAAATGTTTCAAATCATTCAAATACATATTATAATTATATTTATATACTTTTGGAGGTCTATCTTCATCCCCATTTCAATTTAATTGTTTTAATTTGGGGATAAAAATCACCCCCATCCCCCCCTTCCTCTATTTCCCCATTTTCCCCTAAAAATAAAATCTCCAAATAGGAATAAGAATGGGGATACGAGGATTTAGGATCTCGAGGATAAATGTGTATCCCTATTCTACTTGCCTCTGACCTTGAATTGTTTATGGAATACCATGAAATATTGTTGTACTTTTGAACCAATTGCTCAATGATGCTTGTAGGAGCTACACAAAATCGACGTACTTGTAGATCTAATAAAAAATATATATATTTGGAAGCTTAAAATTTCTTTGATCTCACTCCTTAAACAATAAGCGTTTTTTTTCAAAATGAATTAAAAATGTTTACAATTGTATATATTTCATGAGTTTGAATAGTATTTTAGATTATTTGTGGTTATGATAATCTATTTGGAAGTTTTCAAACTTTTGGGTTTCTTATAAACATTACATGATAGCTACGGCTGTTAAAACGGATTCATTTGTTGACACGTTTAATTAAACGGATCAACCTTTACCTTCAACCCAACATGACTCATTTAAATAAATAGATCAACCTCTTGAATCACGACATGACCAGTTTCGTTCAACAGATCAAACGGGTTGACCCATATCACATTTTTTGATAGGTCTAGTCGGGTCGGGGTGATTTTTGAAGTGTTTGATCTGTTTGAAAAACTGGAAAAAAAAAGTTTTTATTCTTATTTATTCTTTAAAACATTGTAAAAAAAGAAAAAAAAAATTAAAGAATTTGTGGGAGATCTGGATGTCATCCATCAAAGATTATAAAAAAAAATGAAAGAGTTTTTGAAATGAAAATGAAAAAGAAAGTACTAAACTTTTTTAAAAAGGAGATCCGTCATGATCATCAATTTAAGAAAAATATAAACAAATAAAAAACGAGAAAGAAATCAGAAAAATATCGCGCAGATTCTTTCGATTTTGCCACAGACACTACACTTTTCTCCACTTGATTTGCATCACCACTTACAAACAATTCATAACAAGCTACTATTTTAGTAGCGATTTATTTTTACAGAACCAAGTCCCCATCTGAGATAGAAGAGAGAAAAGATGAAATTTTGATTTGAATAAGTATGAGAGTCTAGGGTTTCAATATTAACTTATATATTTACAAAAAAAAATCAATTATACCCCTATACAATTTAAAATTACACATATACCATATATGATAAATGGGTTAAAGAAATCACCCGTGAATGCGAAACCCGACACGACCCGTATATATACACAGGTCAAATAGGTTGACCCGTTTATGACCCGAACCCTTTTAAAGGCGACATGAACTCGATTATCAAACTCGGGTTTGGGTCGAGTTCATGTCAGGTTCGCGGGTCACGGGTCATTTTTGACAACTCAAATTATAGCACGTTGGTCTACGTCGACCTCTACATAACCGTTTCGCATATCTTCACTCCACGATGTTCTACTTCGACATCAACCTCAACATTACCAACTAGTATATCTCAACTTTGGTTTATATCGATCTCAATATAGCCAACTCGCATTTTTCCACATTGCCATATATCGACCTTGACATAGTCAACTTGCATATCCACATTAGTCTAGATTAACCTCGACTAATTAATTTGTATATCTTCACATTGGTTTACATCGACCTTGACATAATCAACTCGCATATCTCTATATATTAACAATTCAAATATATTATTAGTTTTGTATTAATAAAGGATTAAAAAAAATTACAATTTATTTACAACTTGAATATCCGAAAATATTCTTTGAAATATGTCAAACTTTTTTTTCATATAATTTATAAATAAATCATGGGGATAAAGAAAAGCAATACAAATAATAAAATAAAATGACAATAATAAAAGCGACTTCCAGAGAGACAGTCAGGGGTCGATTGTTTTTTTCACTTAAAACTTAATGGATCTGAATATAACTCATTAAGTTGTTTTGTTTGTTTTTATAAGTGATCAAACAACTTAAAAACATCAAAAATAAAAACTTAAAATAAAAAATAAAAAATAAAAAATCATGATTTTTAACTTAATTTCAAATCATTGAATTACAATTAAAATATTCTATTTCAAGTCTATTCGTTTAAAGAATATATATTTTCAAAAATTTTCTAATTTAATATGGTATATAATTATTTCTTTCAATATATTTCTTATTTTAAACTGCTTTTAGAACAGGAAAAAAAAACTTAATCACTTTAAAAAGAAAAAAAAAAGCTCTCATAAATCTTTTTGAGATTAAACAATTGAATTTCTCTTCTCAAATCTTGGTAACTCTTTTTTTTAAACAATTTATGGCTTGAAGGTTTTATAAAATAATTGTTTATATATATATATATATATATATATGAACCTATTTTCAAAGAATCAATACCTTTTTTTTAACTTGATTTTCGTTATATACAATCCAGGAACAAAAAAAAACGAAAATAATTTCTTGAATTATATATATCATAAATGTGGACAATGTGAAAAATTGAACTTGAACTTCTTATTTTTTACTATAAATTGAACTTGACCTTTATTTGCAGAACATGCAAATTAATATTCTTTGATGATTTTTTTTTTGTTTTATTTAATTAAAATTTGTTTGTAAAAGAACATATAAAATCTTATAAAGAATGTTGCAGGTTAAATTACTTCTTTTAATTGTGGCATGTGTATAAATGTAAAATCGCTTATTTTCAAACAATTTTATTTTAGAAAAACAAACATGTTGACAGTACATTCATATGTGAAGAATAAAAAAACAAACATATCATTTAGGTTCCGATTTCAGTCATATTCAATATTCATAAAATTTCAGAACTGTTAAGTCTTCGGACAAAAAAAAACAAACAACCCCTTAATCTGGGCAACAATTCCATTAAAGAAATCACATCAAAGCAATGAAAAACTAATACTAGTCACAACACTAACTAAAACAACATAACAAATTAAATCTTGTTGATGGACGGGCTTGGGGTTTACGTAAATGACTCCTAAGTCATGGGATTGAATCCTACCAATAACAAAAACTTCAAAAAAAAAATTACATGGTTTAGATAATGGGTATATGCATAGCTGGAGCATTGCTTTGCCATGGTTATGGCAAAATCAATGGATATGAAGTTATAATTAGAATTCAAATGCATAGTTAAAACCACCAATGATGTAAACAAAAATCTCGACACCTATTAATTCATTTTTTTGTTAGCTTTTTAAAGAAAAATTGAATGAAAATGACTGGCAAATATAGAGAAATAATCATAAAACCATTCAGAAAATATATAGAAGGTTCTAAAAATTATTGGCACTATTTGGGGGGAGGGTGTAAATATCACCACTTTACTAATGTATGTTTAAAAGTCACAATTTAAAGTGATCAGACGAACATACCCCGAATTATTGAAAAAGAGAGAAAGTTGTCTTTTTCAAGTCAGAGAAAAACAAGAGTGAGAAAGAAACCGACAGGAAGCTTATCGATGGTAACGAAATCGACGACGAAGTGGCCGGATCGAGAGTACACCAGATTTTTTACCATCGACAGAGGTAAGTTTAGTTTGTTTCTTTTCTCGTTTTTGTTGTTGATAACTTGCATTGCATGTTAGACTTGTGTTTTGTTGACTGAAATTGAAGATTATGGTTGAAATAGAGATCTGAGAATGATTGTGGTTTAGGTTAGAGTTTGAAATGAGGTGGAATATCTGTTGAAGAAAATGAAATTCTGGGTAACTGAGACTTTGTTGACAGAGATCCGAGCTTTTTCATAGTTGAATAGAGCTTTTTTGATAGATTTCTAAGAATTTTTTTTTATGAAAATTAGGTTTTGGTAAAGCAAGCTTTTTTTAAGTTAAATCGAGCTTTTTTGAACTTAATCGAGCTTTTATTTAAAGGCTCCGAGTTATTTCGAAAAGGATCGAGTATTTTTTTGAAAGGGATCGAGTTTTTTTTAAAAGATCGAGTTTTTTTTAAAGGATCGAGTTTTTTTTTTCATTAGATCGAGCTTATTTTTAATTGGTTCGAGCTTATTTTTTATTGGTTCGAGCTTTTGTTTCAAATTATCGATCTTTTTTTAGTCAACTCGAGCTTTTTTAAAACATAATCGAGGTTTTTTTTTGTTGATAATTTTGGGTTGGTTAAGGTCCGAGATTATTTGTCAAATGTTCAAGCTTTTTAATCAGAGACCCAAGCTTTTTTTGCAAAGGCCAAAGCGTTTTTGTAATGACCCGAGCCTTTTTTTGCAATGGCCCAAGACTTTTAATGTTGTTTTCGAGCTTTTTTCAGTTTAGTCATGTATTATTTCTATGACATTACAGATAAGAAATAGGTTGAGGGATTTGTTTAAAACTTCAGAATGAGACTGGTACGAGGGAAAACTGTCTCGACACAACCATTTTGATGCCATTGGTCATAAAGACGACGTGCTGAACCGGGTCCCTACAGAATTTACTGTTGAAGACCGACTTCGGTTCAGGGCATCGTGTTTCGGGCATTTCCTGATGATGCATCGGGAGATAAAGTTTTCAGATGGTGTTATCCATCAGTTGCTTTTGAGGGAGCTGCATCATAAGGGCCCAACAGATGAGATGTAGTTCATGTTAGGGATCCATTTGGTGAGGTTTTCGAACGTGAAATTTTGCCTGATCACCGGATGCTGGTTTGGAGTTGTACCGGACACGAGCGTGTATGCCGAAGTGGATAATGACATACATCAATGGTACTTTTCTGGAGCCGATGAGGTTTCATTCGAGGAGATAAGGGTTGTTCTCACCCTCGGAGAGTTTCAGAAGACGTACGATTTTGTGAAACTCTGCCTCATATATATGTTGAACTGGATATTGATGGGGGTGGACGAGAGATTCAAAATTCCAGTTTGGCAGTTTCGGCTGGTGGGGGACCTCGATGCGTTCCTGTGGGGTGCCCACGCGTACAGGCATTCCATTTACTCATTCAAACATGTGCTTGATGGGCGACTTGACGGATTCCGGAGACGCCACCAGAAAAAAGGGTGATCACTTACATACGGTGGAGACCTACAACATTTACGGTCTATCTCACACCCTATTGGTAAGAACTTTGAATTACAACCCATACTTTATTGTTGGTGCCCTAAATTTTATGGATTCTTATCGTACTTATCTTTGATGCAGATATTTGCTTTTGAGGTGATCCCCGATTTCGGCCTCTAGTTTGGCACCTGTAGGGTTACAGACCTGTCTCCTTGTGTTTTGAAGTGGGAATTGAGCAAAAAACCGAGAGAGAAAAAGTTGGTCAAGAATTTCAAAGCTAGGGTATTTATTTAATTTGTTAATGTTTATATTAGTTACTAAGTATACAATTACATTGTTTTAACCAAGATTTCAGATGTTTGCAAGGACGGAACATGTGCCCACACCAGCTGAGAGAGAGGCACCATACTATGGAGGGCTAAACGGGGGGGAGCTTGTATGTAGAGAAGGACATGCTTCAGATTCCGCCTCCGGTCTCTGATCAAACTATCTTTGGCGGGAACAGTGGGATAAAGGGTGAGGGTTTCAAGGCCAGGGCCAGTGATAGTGAGGGATTTGAGCCGAAAGATGGGGGTTTCAAGGCTAGTGATAGTGAGGGATATGAGCTGGACTCTCAGTGAGGAAGATATAGGCGGGTTCGGTTTACCACCCCCAAACCTACTACATCTAGAGGGGATTCTCATGGGGGCGTTGGATGTGATGGAGAGGTAAGTTGAAATGATAGTTTTGTTTTTTATTAATGCGACATGTTGATAGTTTTGTACTAACAATGTATACATGATTTCAGACCCCATGGAAAGATCTGTTGAACGTTGTGCGTGAAGCCCTCCGGAAGAGTGATGAGGGTCGACAGCACCAGCACCAGCACCAGCACCAGCACCGGGAGTTACTGGATATAATCTAGAAGAGTGACGAGGAAAGACAGCAGCAACACCGAGAGTTACTGGATATGATCTCGTGGCTTTAGGGGTCAACGACTCATACGCATAGGGATTGTCCACCACCTCATGATCCAGACTTTAGTCTCAGAAACAGGACATATAGGTATACGGGGGGACAAACAGGACATGTGGACGTAGCGAGCACCCGTCTACTGGGGGGTAGGTCCAAAGATTGAGGATCAATTGCGTACTGATGATACTAGGCCTGATACACATACAACAGTTCGATCGGACCTCCCAACAGTCTTGTTTGGGTCGACCCAGGCCCAGATCCCTCGACCACCCAACATGTTGACCGAGCTCCAGAGCTCTCCCCAACCTCGCCCATCGATTGATGCCTACCAGTCCCCTCCACCCCACATATTGATCTAGCCGTAGCGGTCCCCTCTACCACCCAGTATATCGACTGAGCTCTAGAGCTCCCCTTCACCTCACCTCACCCCACCCCACCCCACCCCACCCTACCCTACCCTACCCATCGATCAATGCCCAGTGGTCCCCTCCAGCCTACACATCGATCCAGCTACAGCGGTCCCTTCCACTCTGTATATAGATCGATCCAACCGATATACAGGCATAAAGCTCCTAGTTGCAGCACACCCCGGAGGCTGAAGTCCCGTCCAATAAGCGTATACTCAAGCGCAGTTGGCAGTTGCTCAACCCTTACACAGATCCATGCTGACCGAAGAGGGTGAGGACACGGCTCCAGTCAGCGGATCACATATTTGACCCCTACATACTGGTAGATGCTGACTAGCTAGTAGCATACAAAGCCTTCAAGAGGAACATCAACGGGGAACAGTGAGTACAACTTTATCTTTGAATTTGACAGTTTTTTTTTAATAAATTTATAATAAAGCTAATCCAACAATTAAGCAAACGTGATGTGGACGTGATGGTGCCAATCGAAGCCAAATGGTTCTAGCGAATGCAGTCCAACTTCATGGACTTGGAGGACACGGTACGTACTTACATGATTTTATATTTGGCGTTTGTTTAAATAATGTTGTGTTGCTAACAATTCATAACATTTATATATTGTTAGCATATGGACGCGTACCTCCATATTCTTCGGAAGCATCAGCGAGGATTCCCTATTGTGTACAACCAGAGGATCAACGTATTGGATACACAATTCTATGTAAGTATTTATAACTTATTGGTTTCGCATATAGTTTTTGGTTTTTTTATTGTTGAAAACTTCTTGTCAATGAATGTATGTACAACCACTTATGATGGTACAATGGGAGAGAATGATGCCTCATGATGCTCACGAAGCTGTGACCACAGTGAGGTGGAATGTGTTGCAGTTATGGTGGTTGGATGAGGACCTTCTGACGGTCCATGGAGCTACCATGAGTGGAAACCGTCCATGGCACGAGGTTGAATTGGTAAGTGTTACACGATGTAAATGATTTAAATTAAAATATGTTCGTATATCCTAACACCTTCTGAATGCTATTATAGGTCCTGATATCGTGCAACGTTGGGCGCCAACATTGGCTCTTAGTGACCGTCAAACTTACTCTCAGGAAGATGGATATATTAGATCCCTAGAGACAGGATGTCCCCATGTATATCAGGAAGAAGCATGTCTACCCATTGCGCTGGTTTTTGCCATCAATGTTGAATGACGCGGGGTTCCACACTGTGCTACGAGCTGGTCATAGGATGTTTTCCAGGTAAAATAAGCCATTCTTGGTCAGCGTTGTCTCCATATCAACGGTCCCCCAACAAAACCAATTGTAAGAAATTCTATTTCATTAACTAACTTAGAGATTGTTTTATTAAAAATGAATTGTAACGCGTGTTAATATGTCCAATTGTAGGGGTAATTGTGGTTCCCATACCTTGAGACTGCTCGAGTACTTACTGACGGATCGGTATTCTTTCGATTGGTCAGAAGACGAGATGGGGATCATTCAGGAGAAGATGGTTGTGGAGATTTTTTGTAACTCCAAGCCCGCCTAGAGATTGGTTGTATATTAATTGTTGTATATTATTTCTATTTTGTACAATTTGTTATGTACAAAGACATTCTATTTCAGTTATATTATTTTAATTTTTTTAATGTTCCTGTTTCAAGTGTCTGCCATCATAAGTATGACACACATTTCATACCTTGAACAATATTATAAATGAAAATAAAAATTCCCGTTTAATTTCAAAATAAGTTAATGAACAAGTCATACAATTCCAAATTGTTACAATGTCATCAATGGAAGCGCCGTCATTCATTCCACGATAAAGTCCATGTTAGGGCACGTCTGTTTGTTATCTCCAATTGAATGACAGATGCTCCACTTGCAGCGGTATTCATCAGAAGCACCTTTGCTTGGACCTTGATTAATCAAATGTGGGCCAGAAAACCTCTTGGAATTATGACCCGATTGTCCACATCTTTTACACGATTGTATGGATGTCCTTTCCGAAGACGAGACATGTCGACCCGCCCTCGGGTGTCCTGCTTGGATTCAAAACCACTCGTTCAGCGATGTCATATGGCACTATCCATATTGAAGGATGTCCAACCGGTATAATAGGAACCGAGTATGCATCAATAAGTGTCTGTCTCTTGTAGTAGTCCGCACACAGGGATGTGTAATCCAAGTTTTGCTCCCTGCACCAACAACACCAACAATGAAAACATTGAGTTTTACATTTCAGTAATATTAACCGTACACTATAAATTGCAATGTACTTTGCTGCCGCGAGAGCGAGAGAGCATGGAAAATGGTCCATTTGGAATTTGTTGCATGTGCAGGTCTTCTGGGCTAAGTCAACAGTCAGTCCTGTTTTCCAGACCGCTTTACCGAGAATACTTTCCATTCCATTAGATTTACGGTCATATAACCGCACTTCTCCATATATTTTAGGAACACAATATGTGCTGAGTCGGTCAACTGACGATGCATGAACTGTGCAGCTCAATAGCGATCATGAAACAACCGATGTAGCATATTCTTAATGAACTCAGCCAGAGTCAACATAGGCAGTTGTCGTGTAAATTTGAGGCATGAGTTTATGCATTTTGTAGCATTTGTTGTCATCACTCTGTACCTTCTTTCGGGACAGTGTACACTGGACCACTTGTGTGGACCGGCAACATTGACATAATCATATGCATTTTGGCTCAAGTTGCATAATTCTTCCATATGTCGATTATATTTCAACTCAGTGTACGCTCAGGCTGCTTTGTCCATTATTGTGGCAACATCCTTTCTGTGATATCATTTCTTAATATTTTCTGAAAAGTGACAACAACATATGATATAGGTGGCATAAGGGAACACTTTAGTCTGCTTCAATGCTTGCATGTCTATCGGAAATGAAAACCAGATCATCAATATGACCTAAGACACCCTTCAAGCAATCCAAAAACCACTCCCATGAAAGGTTTTTTTTTTCTGAATCATTGTACCCAAAAACAATTGGATACACACTTTCACTCCCATCTTATGCAGTTGTAACAAACATTGTACCCTTGAATCGTCCCTTCAAATGGATACCATCAGCGGTAATAACTGGACGCATACACCTCTGGAATCCTCTAAGTGAGGCACCCAACGACATGAAAAAGTAGAGGAATTTATCATCTTCATCGCACTGTAAGTCAATGATTGTGCCGAGATTTTTTTGTTCCAACATGTAACCGAATGATGACAGTAGTTGGATGGTTTCCTCATGCATTCCATAGGTCAGTGACAACGCATAATCGAGGGCTTGATGTGTCTTACTGTACATGATTTGGATGCCATACATTATTTTCATGTCGACCATTATGTCATTCGGACTCACTAGTCGACCATCTTGTTGTTGAAGTCTAGGTGCAACCACTTCTCCAATTATGACTGCACTAGCTTGTCAACGAACATACTTTCAAGCAAGAAGTTTACTTACAACAGTGAATCTCCAATTATGACTAGCTAGTGAACATACTAGCTAGTGAAATTCAAGCAAGAACATACTTACAACAGTGAATCTCCTCCAACGGACAAGTATGTTCGTTGACAAAACTTCTTGCTTGAAAGTATGTTCGGTCATCTCTCCTCACCACTCTTAACTTCCACGTACAGTTGGTCCGCAAACAAACCAGATGTAACGTTGTCTTATTGGACCTTTCACCTTCCACTCAAAGTTCTATCATGTTGCAAAATGGCCAACTAGTCTCTTCAAATCCTTTTTCGAAGGAAAAAATTATCCTTTATATATCATTCGTGTAGGTTCATAAACAACCAAGTTTTTACTTCCACCTATACAAAACAAGTATGATTCTTCTCCTAGAATAACCCACGTTGTGGCATTATCAGAATCATCTGGAGTTATATTAGGCCGGACCTTGAAGGTCCCATCTATATCTAGTGCACTAGAACTAAATATGTGTACACTTCTTGCACGTCTTTCCGTTTGGACAGGTTCTTCATCTTCCTCATTGTTCGCTACATTATCTACCGGATGAAAATTTACCTCATTATCCACCTCATGAATCGGCCCAACAGTCGGTTCAGTATTCTGCTCATTGTAGATCTTATTGTATTGGTGGTTTTACTGCCTAGCTTTCATCTCAATTTGACAACCAAAGACATCGTCGAATTAAGGTCCCACTATATCAGCATGGTCGGCTACTTCCGGTGGGACACCACATGTTGTCCCTTCCTTCGATCTCACTTCTTTCTATCAACAACCGGTTACTTCCACTTAACAATTAAAATTGTTTGGTGTTTTCATGAGGAGGGATATCTTCACCTAACACATCTCCGGACGCCCTCTCAATTAGACTAACACATACTTGATGGATCACCCTATCTTCCCCTAGTATAAACCAAACACCATCGTCGTTTCTTATAAATGTGTGATATCTTGTCCCATGAACGATTGATATAGACTATAGATCAGCAATGTATTTGTTCACATCATACTTCACAACGGTTTGCACGATCGACACCAGTTCTTCATAAGTCATATTCTTTGACAATTACAATCATTGGTTATCAAAACCTAAAAACCTCTGACTTTTGTCTGGTAATTGCCCCCATCAACAATTATAAGATATGATTATTCTCACCCAATCCATTATCCTGTGAAATTCATCATCACAAACCATTATTATCAAAATATAAACAAATGTTCAATTTACAATTACAAAGAATTAAAAAGATTTCTTTCATATTTTTTTAAGGGAACGAGTTTTTTTTTGTAAGGGAACGAGTTTTTTTAGAACATGATCGAGTTTTTTTTCGTAAAGGTTCTAGTTTTTTTCGCAACCGATCGAGTTTTTTTCTTAACTAATCGAGCTCTTTTGAACATGATCGAGCTCTTTTGAACATGATCGTGTTTTTTTGTTAACTGGTCGAGCTTTTTTCTTAAGGGTTCGATCTTTTTTGACCAACATTATTAACTTGTTTGCACCAATTTAAAAAAGCTCAGAGACATACAAAAAAATCTCGGACCAACGTTAAAAAAACTTGATCTAACATAAAAAAAGCTCAGTCCAACATAAAATTATTTGGTTCAAAAATAAAAAATGCTCGATCGAATATAAAAAAAAAACTCAGACCAATATTAAAAAGCTCTTAACCTGGAGATATAATGTTCATACATGTTCATACAAAGACTGGAACAACATATCAAAAAGAATGGTTACATTGTTTTACCACACAGAAATGCATGAAAAATTTAAAAGTGGAGATTTTAAATATTTGTTACCTTTTTGTGTAGAATCTGGAAAGATGTAGGTTTTTGGGAGAGAGCGAGGAGTTGTAGATCGATTTTTAGAGAACTTTTTTGGATAGAGAAAGACGAGTTACTGAGGTGCCTTTTAAAGAATAAAGTTTAGGGGAAATTTGGATTATTACCATAATAGATGCCTTTTAAACTTAAGTTATTAAACTGGTTATATCATTACAATACACCATAAAAAGGGTAACATATCTCACCGTTTTCACAAAATATAAAATACTTTCCTTACTGTGATAGTTTGAAATAATTCAATGTCTTATTTGTGAGAGTTCAAGAAAAGTGAATGAAAGCAAGAACAAGCAAAAAGAAAGTGATGTGCAAAACAAGTATTCGTTGAAAGAACTGAAAGAAGAAAAACAAGATTTGAAAAGAAACTCTGCTACTGCTATGCCATTAATGACCTCTATAAAAGCTTAATTTTTTTTATTGAGAGTAGAGAAAGATATGTATTGATTAATTACATTTTCACGCAATGTGTGTGTCTTTTATAATAAAACATTGCTTTAATAAAAAGGCTAACTAACATCTAACAGAGTTTCTTAGGAATGAATCATGTGTTGACAGCCCAGCACTTATGCCTAACTAACTATCCAAGTTGATCTCTCTTTTTTATTCTACGTGCACTTCTCTCCTCTGTTTTGATTTCTAGCTTGATCACTGGCATTAGTCACACAAACTGCTGCAAACCTAGAGTAAGGCTGTGGACTGTTGTATACCTGATCAAACACCTTTAATTCTCTATCAGCTGATGCAAGCTGATCTGAATGTGATACACATTGTTCCAAAACATTAGCTCTCACGTTATTGTCTTTAAAGAATAAAATTCCATCTTTGTTTTATACTACAAGACGTTGAAGCTAATCATGTATATATGATGACAAAACCAATTTGAGAGAGCATATATGTAGACAAAATAGATTTGTGAGAGGGAAGGTCGAGTCATCGAGGGAAGGGGTGTACAACCTACTGACACCATGGTTTCCTTGGTTAGTTAACTATGGTGTGGTTAGCTAGCCACGTCATGGTTACCTCAAGGTAACCCGTTAATATTTTCACCATTGACTGCTATTTTAACGAATGTTTTATCATTTTCACTAAAAAAACCCTCAATTTCTCTCAAGTTTTTCTTTCTTCTACTCATTCTCTCTAGTTTCGTAGAATGTGGCATTCGGTTGTTCATGGTTTATCATACTTGGTAATGGCCATACTATTTATAGTTGGTGCCGCAATGAAGCTTAACATCGACATATATGACAAAAACAAAACTAGAGTTTAGGGAAACTAACTCTTATCTTATGTCAAAGAAAAAAAAATCATATATCTTCAATTACCTTACGAGTTTTCAAGATGAGTATTTCTCCATACACTAACTGTTCGATTGTAGTCTAACAGTCAAATTTGTGAAAAGTCATTCGAAGTCTTTTATTTATTTGTTTGATTGTTTTTGGTGAACTTTTTGCTTTCAATAATTTAGACTAAGTACCCTTAAATGATTAGGGAGGAGTTGCGTTGCAGTTTTGGATTTGTGGTTTAATGGGTTATCAAAATCACCATCGTACCATTTACCTTCCTTCTTTTCAAATTTTCAATCCTTTGGTTATTTGATCGAGCCAAATTTACATATGATTTTGGCCCATGATTCCGTCTCTTTTAGCTTGATCTCGGGTAAAATCCAGTCATTTTGACAACTTGAATCGAGTTGTGTAGGTAATATTGTGTCAAAAGGGAATTCGAACACAAATTGAAGAATTTGAGGTCAAAAGTGCAAATAGAAAGAAAAAGTGAAGCATTTGGACAGATAGATAGAATGTCACTACCAACAAGCAGGGAACCCAATTTCGGTGAATGTCGCCCTCATTGCGTCGCTAGAGGGCGACCACGACATTTATAGACCAAACCAGCGAATCCAAGTTCAGAGGATGTTGCCCTCATTGCGTCGCTATGAGAGATCGCGACAATTAAAGTCAAGACAGCGAAGATCAATTCCAGAGGAAATAGCCCATATTATGTCGTTAGGCGAGGACATCGACACTTGTGGTGAAAAATAAAATCTAATAAGTCTTCCCGGTGGTCGCTACGTTTAAGGAAACAAATTCCATATCAGAGATCTATGTGACCATTTGTCGCATCCGATGTCACTATGTCCAGACCGTGACACATGCCATATTAGCGAATCTAGTGGTTACATGAATGCTTCTAGAGCACCTATATAAACATCTCTTAGATTCTCTCATATCACAACCTGAATACCTCATACACCAGAATTTCCAGATCTTATTCCATTCTTTTATACCCAAAAACACAACAACAAAAATCTAGATTACTTCATTTTAATCAATCTTCTCTACCCATCTTCTCCACACTTTCCTTTGTCACTACCCATTTGACTCTATCACACTATACATCTAAGCTTCCATTCTTTCCATCAAATTTAAGGCAAGGAGCTCAAGGAGGGATCAAGCTAACAAGAGAAGACTTAGCAACAGTTATGAGTTACTTTTCTATTTTTTACCTCTTTTCTTGTTTTTTGAATATGTGCAAGTAAATCCCCCTTTTTGGGGATTGATATGAGGAACATTTGGTTAATGAGTTTTGCTTAGCTTTCAATGAATATTTACACAATTATTTTTCTATTCATGTGCTTAATTAGTTCTTATTCATGATGTTATTGAATTGAACATCACTCTTTAATTGCAATATTGGTAAAATAATTTGAGATACAATTGATTGAGAATTGACACACTTGGTTAATTAGAGTTCTTAATGATATGATAGGTTGTTGGTGGGAATGCCACTCCCAATGACGTAGACCCATTGATTGTCACCTAATCGATCTCACATTTATCCTCTCACTATAAATGCCACGGGTGAGGAATTTTGGTGAGAAGTGATTTGGTCTTGTTTCCACATTCAAATCATACTCTAAAAAAAGATCAGGTATTTAATTGTGTGAATTGTGTGATAATGAAGCTATGAAAGCATTACCCATGGTCCGATTGCAACTCTATTGATTCCCTGTACTTTTTCTCATTTGATTTTATCCATTTGCTTATCTAGATTGTTGGGATTCTCTCTTTATTACTTTTCATTTACATTTCTTGTCATTAATTAAAAGTTTATCTAAAACCGGTATGATTTATGTTTTCTTGCACCTAGTTAAACTATCTTAGAGTAGATTGCATTTCGATTCTTCAAACTTATCCCAGTGAATGATCCTTGCTTACCATACATATTAATTTTATATTTTTAGTGTGGTTTCAAGCGGTAAACTAATTGGTTTTCTTAGCAAAATATTCTTATCTTTTTGACTTGTATAAAATGGCCATATCATTATTTTGGTAGGGTCTGGCTGCTATATAGTCACCCAAAAATTGGATGTATCATACAACCATGAATAATGCTCTATTTTGTCTGTTGGATCATTCAACAACTTGATCCAACGATTCTGTATTAATTAAAAAAAACAAAAACAAAAACTCTAAAAAACAAGGTAATCTGTTCCAAGTCATGATTGAAGACATATATCCACAAATGACTTCGAGTCTTTAGATCTGAGAATTTCTCAAGAAAACGTTTTTCTTCTTCTCACCTATTTCTCTCTCTTGGGCTTCCAAATCTTCTCTAAACATCATCACTGACTACTCTCCGGCGTTGACTGATCGGTACCTAGATTGCAGATCGCCTCTGTCGACTGATTGCCACCTTGCTTGCAGATCAATACCGTCTCTTCCATTCTCAGCTCTGAGTTTCAATTGTCAGGCCACCATCATCAGTTCCAATTTCTCACTGCCTCCGTCGTCTGGGGACCTCCTCTGTCGCCTACTCCAATGCCACCGCCATGAGTTTCATTCTTCGCAGTTTTGCAAATCTGCATCGACCATCGTCGCCTACTGATCTCCACCTCCAACTGATCGGTACCTAGATTTCAGATCATCGTCCGTCGTCGACTGATCGCCACATCGGTTGCAGATCAACACCATCATTTCCATTCTCAATTATGAGTTCCAGTACTCACGCCACCACCATCAGTTCTGATTTCTCGCCACCTCTGCCTTCTCAACACCTCTGTCGTCGCCATCTCCAACGCCACCACCATCACCTTCGTTCTTCTCAGTTCTGAGTTGGTAATTTGATGTTCACTTCTTTATTTTTTTGTTATAATTTAATTTTAATGAATTTCTTGTTTGGTTTAAAATTGAATTTACAACTTCCGAGTTGTTAAGAATGTGTTGTGGTGTTGATATTATAGCTAAAAAATTTGGTCGTTTGGTGTAGTGGTCTGCTTTAGTCGGTGTTGTCGTTTGTGTTGTGGTATTTTTGGGCAGCTTGCTGCTGTTTTTTGTGGTGTTGCCTTGTGGTTTTGTAGCATAGAGTCAAGTATCGGTTTGAGTGTGGTTTTTATTGGCAATTTCGAAGATGGGTGTGTTTTTAGCTGAGATTGTTTTGCAACTTGAGGAGAGGTTCAGTGTGAAGATGATTGTGTTTTAGTGGTCTGCTTTTATTGCTATTTTTTTTCTGCTTGCTATGTTTACGTATATGTTATCAGGGCTTTGTGTTGTTGTGTTTTTTTTTGTTTTCTTCTGGTGGGTTTGCCCAGTCTTTTTTCCCGATTATGGTATGTATCGGTTGACCTGTTTTGGCCGTAGCTGGGGATTCATAGTTGTTCATTGTTTGCTCTATTTTGTGGCTTGCTTTATTTTGTTCTTCGTCTGTTGGGTTGTGGCTTATGGCCAGATTTGTGTAACATTTATTTATTTCGTTATGTTAGAATGGAACAACAGAAACTATCATGCACATCAGGAGTGAATATCATCCCATGGTGGAGAATAGTGGAAACAAGTGTATGATAGAACAACTTCTCATGCAAAAGATCTTCTCGAGGTAATTGGATCTTAGGTTCTTTGTATCATACTTTTGGATTTTACTTGATTGTTGTTTCCTTTGATCTTTTCTTTTGTCATTGGTTTGCTAGGTGCTTGCCTTTCTAATTGAGTTGAAGTTAAAAAACCGTTGTAATATATGGTTCCAGTTGGATACAATAATTAATTTTTTTGGACTTATGTAAGCTGATCTCTTCTAAAGTTTCTATGGACTGTTTCCCTTATTATATAATTATATCTTTTATAAATGCTTTGACTCGTAAGTTTCGAATGGGTGCTTGTGTTTGACTAGGGAAGAGTGTGATAGACTGTTAAGGATTATTAAATCAAGAGCTATAGATAGCCACATGATTGGGGATACAGAGAATAAAAGTTTAAGTGAACTACCTAGCAGAATAATTGACAGTGGTATTGATTTATTAGAAACCTTTTGAATACATTTAATTTTTAGAAATCGAACTCTGATAAGGATATTGACCACTGCAATAATTATATTCTAGATTCCAACATGCCTGAGTTATGCAGCTGTTACAGAGGCAAAAAAAATGGTTAGAGAAGAAGAAGTCGGGATCAAATTCAAAGTCAACATTGGACCTTGGACCCTGCACCTTGAACACTGATATGTTGCCAGATGCTAGTAACTAATTTTTTAAATATCTCAGTGGTAGAACTTATGGTTGTTGTAAACCACTTTCATTATGTCCCTAGATTAATAAATATCAGTTTATATTAGCTTGCTAGTTTGCTGAGATTGTTAAAAAAGTAATTCAATAAATTATTTGTTTCATACTGATGACTTCGCGGAATTCATTTTTTCTTTCATACAGTTTACTGAAGGTGAAGCAGGTTCTCCCGTGGATGTGGCCAAATCATTTATGCAAACACGCTCTTCATGGGCATCTCCATCCAAAAGCTATATTGGATACAAATCATCATCACCAACAGGGACCCAACTTTTTAAGGAAGAAACAACATATTCACTTGGTTGCTCTTCTTCATTTGCATCAAAGGCCATCTTTCTATTTTCTTTATTTCCTTATTTTTCTTATGCTATGGATAGGAATTAGACTTTGATGCTAAAAACTGATAATGTACGATAGTTATTTGACATTGTTTTGATATTAGTCATGGTCAATGATGTAGCATAATTTTCTTGATTGGAAAAATAATGGAAGGAAGGGGAGACATGTGGGTTTATTTTCTTTTCTACAAACTATCTTACTATTATTTTGTTCTGAAACTTAAATGCAGATGAAAAAGGATTCTCTGCCTCTGCGAAATGGAATATCTTGATTATACATTTACCTGATAATGAAGCTTTCATTCTTGATTATACAGTTAACTTTATGCATATTCTTTTCTTGTGAGATCGAAAAATTGTAGATGTTGTTGAAAATATATAGAGATGATTGGTTATTGTATGTAAGTTCTACATGCCATTTTTACTGGATCAATTTTAATGTATATTTTCATTGAGAAATTAAAACCTAAAACCTGATAAATTTGAATGAGTAAAAATTTGTATGATGTTTTTGTTAATGTAAATGAATTTATAACAATCCATCTTCTACTTAATATGTTTTTCTTTTTCCCTTCATTGCTTTATCAACGTATTATCCAGTGACAGTTTATGTGTTTTTAATATAGTACTATTTACTTTCAACCATCTCGGTCTATGAGGTTTGTAATTTTAGAGCAACTCTTAATAATCTTTAACTAATTGGTAACAATTGCTTAACCATTTGCTTTTAGCCTTGAATTACACTTTGATATTGCATTTGTTTTGTGGGGGTATCGAGGGTAATGGGAGTCTCGAATTTGGTTGTTATCTTTTGTTTTTATGTGCTCTATTCAGTTAAAGGCTTACATCTTACTCTGATTGCAATTCTAGATTCAGGATTGCATAATCAAAGTTGTACAACATCAAAAGAGTAGACGGGACTGGTGATTCATTTGTAGCTAATGGTTTCCCTTCTTCAGGACTTAGGTAAAATAATGGTTGACCCCGTTATTTTCAGATTTCAAGCATGTGTATTGAAGGGATATCACAGGACATTAAGGCAAGCTCAAAACTCGTGGTAGCCATCAAGATTGTTGTAGGCAGCAGGACCAACGATACCTCAGAGAAGCACAAGGGAAAGAAACTGGGCAAAAATAATCAGAGAGGTCCTAGGACTAGGAAGAGGTAAATAATATGCTTAATTGTGCCGGTATATTCTATTGTAGAATTATTTGTATAATATCTCTTAATGAGAAGAAAAAAAAAAGATCACTACCTCGATGGGGCGTTTGTTAGCTGTAGTTGAGCCGACAATTGTTACTACCTTAATGTCAACTAAGTTGGGATTTTCTTTTGTTTTCTTTTATCTTTTTGGCTCAATTGTTTTCAGTTGTCATGAGGTTTAAGGTTTAAATTCTACTGCAGCTGGGTCATTAAACAATTAAAGAAGCACCCGCAATTGAAAATAAAATCTCCTACTAGTTGGCATTGTGCAAACTACAGAGTGAATAGAAGGGCTCATTTGTTAATTTTCGTAGATACGCATATAGAGAATGTTTGATACAGGCATTGAAAATCTTGGTACAACATTACAGCTGTAGGTATTGTATGTTCATTTTGTATGTATAGTTGTAATTTACTTTGGCAAATATGTATAGCACTTTACACTCAGATAATTACAATGCTGAACTTCCAACCCCAATTTGTGTCGTTGAATGTGATGTTCATAGTATATTTGTCATGAGATATAATAAATCTAACCCCTCAACAGATTTCATATACAACTACCTGTGAAGAGATGTCTCGGCAAATTTTTTTGGGTCAACTTTGCTTTCCATTTGAAGATTATATCATGTATTCCTCTTTCATGGAGGTTATTTTTAATAGAGAGACATCCTAGGCACCATTTTTAGGGAATCACATTTGAATATCATTCATTTCCTTATGCATTTGATGTAATTGACCGCAATCACTTGCCTTGATATTGTCCACAATTATAGGATATAATTGATAGGAGGTGATTGGTCTGTGACTTGTATATAACAGAACCTTTGATCAATGAAAATACATAACATTTTACATACAATATCATCCTTTCTATATGGTATCAGAGCTCTCAAGCCACCAAGCTTAAACATAGATCCTCATATCTCCTTTATATCTTCCTCTTCTTTTTCGCCATTTTTTTTAATTTCCTTCTTTGCAATGTCTTCTCCAACCAAATCATCAAATTCATCAAACTCCTCAACCTCCGAAACACTAGTTGTTGTATCAACTGGTACCAACCCTGCTGCACAACCCAATAATCTAATCTCTATCAATACTACATCCCAAATTCCATTCAAGCTATCCAGAGGTGGGAACTATGCCTTTTGGAGATCTCAATTCTCTAATTTACTGTTTGGTTATGATTTGTTAGGTTATGTCGATGGCACACATCCCTGTCCTGCATCCACCATCAACACAACTGAAGGAACTGAGTCTGTTCCGAACCCAGATCACAAGAAATGGTTACGTCAGGATCGTCTAATACTGTAGGCTATTCAGGCCTCCCTTGCATGTACTATTGCACCAATTATCTCCACCTGCAAATGCTCTACTGAAGCGTGGAATAAACTGGAAACAACTTTTGCAAATCGTTCAAATACCAGGATGCTCACCCTTCTTTCCACACTCATGAGGACCTCTCAAGAAAGCACCACCATAGTTGAATACATGCAGCACATCAAAACAATTGTTGACGACCTTGCCTTAATTGGGCACCCCTTGAGTGACGCTGAGATCGTCGCTCACACCCTTCATGGCCTCAGTAATGACTATAAAGAACTAAATGCAGCCATACGTATAAGAGAAACAGCTATGACATTCGAAGAGCTTCACGATAAGCTTCTAGATCACGAGACTTTTCTAAAACGAGAATAAGGGAAGAAAGTAACAACACCAATCACTGCCCAATACAACCATCATCGCTCTAACAACAATAAAAACAGATCAGGTTTTGGAAATCCTCAACCCAATAGAATGGGAAATAATAATTATGGCAACAGGTCATTCTCAGGCAATCCACAGATCAACCCAAGAAATCAAGGGTTTCATAACTCTTCCTACTCTCCCTTTAACAACAATTTTTCCTAGAACACATTGGGGAATTTTGCTTCAGCAAGTAACTCACAACATCAACCATGGCGACCAAACAGCAACCATGAACAACCTAAGCCAATATGCCAACTATGTGACAAAATTGGGCACACAGCAAAGGTTTGTCGGTCTCGAGCAAGACCAAACTACAATCCCAACTGGCCTCAAGCGAATCACTCAACCATAGATCATCAATCCAACTGCAACAACTGGCTAGTTGACTTTGGTGCATCTCACCACATTACCTCTGACTTGTAAAATCTTTCTGTTCACTCTGATTATAATGGGAATGAAGACATAATGGTTGGCGACGGTAACAGTATTCCAATATCTCATATTGGTTCTACAAAACTCATATATTCAAATATCTCATTTAATCTTAATAATGTGTTGTGTGCTCCCCGCATCAAAAAGAATTTACTTTTAGTTTCGCAATTTTGCAAACAAAATGCAACATCTATTGAATTCTTTCCTGATTATTTTATTGTGAAGGATTTGAGTACGGGGGCATCCTTGGTGTGAGGCCAGAACAAGGATGACGTCTATGAGTGGTCATCTATGTCATCATCACCATCCCTTGCAACAGCAAACACAGCCACCACAACAACTACCGCCGACCTATGGCACCACCGTCTAGGCTATCCATCCGAATCCATTCAAAAAAAATTAGTAACTACCTTTTCCCTACCTGTATCTCAGTCTCTTCTAGTCATTGTGATTCATGTCTTTGTAATAAAAGCCATAGACTTCCGTTTGGCTTAACAAGTGTGTCATGTAATTCTCCATTAGAAATTTTATATATCGATGTTTGGGGGCCATCACCAATCACTTATTTTGACAATTTTCGGTACTACATAATTTTTGTGGATTACTTTACCAAATATACTTGGTTTTATCCTATCAAACACAAATCAAATGTTCCCCTCATATTTGACAAATTCAAAAAATTAGTCGAAAACTTTTTTCAACTGAAAATAAAAACAGTCTATTACGACGGAGGTGGTGAATATCAAAGCTTGGCTCATCACCTATCTAACTTTGGTATTCAACATCTCACGTCTCCTCCATATACTCCTCAATTAGTGGGCACCGCTGAAAGAAAACATCGCCATCTAGTCGAAACTGGTCTCACTTTACTTCACCAAGCCTCACTACCTTTACGGTTCTGGTCTGTAGCATTCCAAACAGCCACCTATCTTATTAACTGTATGCCCACACCAGTTCTAAAATCCCACTCTCCGTTCGAAAAAATATTTCACATACAACCAAATTATCACAAACTAAAAGTATTTGGCTGTTTGTGTTACCCTTGGCTCCATCCCTATTCTGCTCATAAGCTAGCTCCACGATCAAAACCATGCATATTCATTGGTTATTCACTCTCTCACAATTCCTATATCTGCCTTGATCCATTCACATCAAAAACCTTTATCACACGCCATATAGTTTTTATTGAGTCTCAATTTCCTTTTCAAAAACTTTCCATCCATGAACCACGAATTAACACAGAATCTCTACATCAATGGTGTTCCTCAAATCCCTCAAATCCTCCCACAAATCCAGAGTCAACATCTCATGATTCTGTCACTTACAATCAGGCACCTACATATCCTACCATATCTACATTAAATCACATACAATCAAGTTCCCCTCTACAAGCTGCCCCCACCAATACACAATCCTCAAATCATGGTGTTGATGAACAAGTGGATTCCCATGTCATGTTACCTACATCTGCCTTGCACCAATCACACTCTGTGGACTCCTCTACAGATCAGGTAAGTCATGATATTTCTCCTCATTTTTCTCCCCCACAGACTGCTCCATCCAAATCGCCTACACCATCTAAAGTAACTAACAGGTCCCAACATAATATCTTCAAGCCATGTAAAATACTTGATCTCTACACCACCACCTCCAAAATCGAAGGACCTCCTAAACCCATAACATATCACCAAGCCGAAAAATTTCCTCAATGGCGTAAGGCAATGAGTGATGAGTATGATGCCTTTCTTAAAAATTCCACATGGACTCTAGTACCCCATAACCACACACAAAACATCATTGGGTGCAAGTGGATATTTAAGATTAAGCGGAACCAACGGTACTGTTGCCCGCCATAAGGCTCATTTGGTTGCCAAGGGATTCCATCAACATCCTGAAATTGATTACAATGATACTTTCAGTCCTGTTGTAAAACCTACAACAATTCACCTTATTTTAAGTTTAGCGGTCTCCTATGGATGGGACTTGCGACAACTGGACGTTAATAATGCTTTTTTACAGGGCACACTTTCTGACAATGTTTACATGCAGCAACCTCAGGGTTTCACTCATCCACAGTTTCCTACTCATGTCTGCAAGTTACGTAAGGCCATTTATGGTCTTCGTCAAGCTCCCCGTGTATGGTATCATGAATTACGTAGCTTCCTACTTCTTCACAAATTTGTGAACTCTAAATCAGACAGTTCACTTTTTATCTTTCACCATGGACAAATCACACTCTACCTGCTTGTGTACGTTGACGATATCATCATTACAGGTAACAATACTGCCTCCATCCAGCAGTTCATTGATCAGTTGGCCAACCGATTCTCCTTGAAAGACCTCGGCCCCTTGTCCTATTTTCTAGGCGTTGAGGCTTGCACAACTCCAACTGGTTTGTTCTTATCGCAACGAAAGTATATACTTGATATCCTGCACAAGACGAACATGGCTGATGCTAAAGAGGTTAGCACTCCCGTATCCACAACCGAGTCTCTAACACTAACGATAGCACCCCTCACCATGACGCTACTCAGTTTCGACAGGTCTTGGGATCACTACAGTACTTGTCCTTAATAAGGCCCAATATCTCCTTTGTAGTCAATAGACTATCACAGTTCATGCACTGTCCTACCTCCCATCATTGGGCCACTGTCAAACGTCTATTGCGGTACCTCAAAGGCACTTCCGATCATAGAAATTTTTTTCGCAAAGAATCACGTCCACAACTTCATGCCTTTTCTGACTCTGATTGGGCAGGAAACACTGATGATCGCACATCCACATCTGTATATATTGTGTTTCTTGGTGCCTCACCAATCAGTTGGGCTTCCAAAAAGCAACGCACCGTTGCTCATTCATCTACTGAAGCTGAGTACCGTACTATAGCTTCGACTACTTCTGAACTAAACTGGATCACTAATTTGCTCCAAGAATTACATGCTCCACCTTTAATTGTACCTACAATTTACTACGATAATATTGGTGCCACATACTTGTGTAAAAATCCGATGTTCCACTCACGAATGAAGCACATTGCCATTGATTTTCACTTTGTTCGTGACCAGGTTGTTAATCATCGGTTACATGTTTCTCATGTTCATACTAATGATCAGTTGGCGGACTCACTCACTAAAGCACTTCCTCAAAAACAGTTCTTGCATCATCGATTCAAGATTGGCATCCGAGAGGATGCTCCATCTTGCGGGGGCATAATAGAGAGATATCCTAGGCACCATTCTTGGGGAATCACATTTGAATATCATTCATTTCCTTATGCATTTGATGTAATTGACAGCAATCACTTGCCTTGATATTGTCCACAATTATAGGATATAATTGATAGGAGGTGATTGGTCTGTGACTTGTATATAACAGAACCTTGGATCAATGAAAAGACATAACATTTTACATACAATGTCATCCTTTCTATAATTTTTTGTTCTAAAATTAGATCATGTACTCATTTTAGACAATTTAAAGATTTTTTAATAGTATTTTTACAAAAAGATTTTAGAAAATAAATACATCCACTATTGTTTGAATGTTTGTGCATCTCCCCTGCCTATTTGAGATGGGATTCAACTTTGGAGTTCCATTCACCCTTGTGTTGTGGTGTTATTTCACTTGTAGTGTTTGATATCGAAAGATTTTAATAAGCCGTAACCAGGTCGCAAAACAAACGAAAACACTGAAGAAAAAATAAAAAGGGAAAGCCAATCCATGTAAACACACATATAAAGGGAAAAAAACAGAGGAGAAAATTACATATTTTGCCAACTGACATTAACTTCTGCAACAACAAAATTTATATTACAGAGAGTTAATAAAAAGATGAAAAAATTCATAAGTTAAAAAGTGGTTATCAAAGCCGTAAAATGGTTACTGGAATCGTGAAAATGGTTAATGGGGTCGTACAAATGGTTACAAGTCAAAATTTAGAAAATTAAAATTTGGTTACCAGACCCGTAAAATAGTTGCTGGATACGTGGAAATGGTTACCATCATCGTGAAAATGGTTACAAATCAAAATTTAAAAAAATTAAAATTTTGTTATCAGACCCGTAAAATGGTTACTGGACACGTGAAAACATCCGAACTTTTTTTTCTAAAGCTACAATATTTTTTTCCAATCTTTCGAGTTTTTTTTTTCAAAGCTCTGATGTTTTTTTAAAGCTTCAAGAATTTTTTTTCCAAAGCTCCGAGCTTTTTTTCCAAAGTTTCGAGTTTTTTTTCCAAACATTCAAGTTTTTTTTTCAATGGTTCCTATTTTTAAAAAAAGTGTCCAAACCTTTTTCTTCCAATGCTCGAGAGTTTTTATTTACTTTTTGAGCCTTTTACAGTATAGTGTGCTGAAATACGTCGACTTTTAAACAAGTTGTAGATCGATTTTCAGACAAGTTTTTTAGAGGGAGAGAAAAGCGTTAGTGCTTTCAGTGATCAAAGTGTTGAGATTGAAGTACAAAGATAATTAAAATTGATTATTTAAGGGCAATATGTTTAATTCACCATAATAGGTGTCTTTTAAACTTAACTTATTCAACCGGTGACATCACTACAACTCACAAAAAAAAGGTGATATTTTTCACCATTTCCTCTAAATTAAATGTGATGTTGGTATATGTAGGATCTCCATTATTAATGGTATACTATTGAATGACTTCTTTTTGGACCCATTTTTACTTGCTAACTGTAATGAAAATATGGTTCATTGCATTTTATATGTCTGTTGTTTTAGTAGATTTTATACAGTTAGTTCTTCTTGAGTTTGTTTTTTGCTCACACTTCCATTCAGAAGCTTCAAGTTCTATTCTTGGAGTAAGTACAATTTTTTTTAGTAGATTTCACTTGGATTTTTGGAATTTGCATAACATTGTTTAGAGTGGTCATGCATTTTGTGTTTCTTTATTGTCAATAGAACAAAATTTTCATGGAAGTTCAATTTTCTAGTTTAATTAGGATAAAGAAAGTTGTGTATGAAGTTTTTTTTTTTTCTCATCAATTGGTAACTATGGAAAATGGTTACCAATGTAGTGAAAATAGGTACAAGTAAAAAATTTAAAATTTTAAAAATGTTTACCAATGCTGTAAAATGGTTATTGAAGTCGTAAAATGGTTACTAGTATAAATGGTTACAAGTTAAAAAAATTTAAAAATGAAAATGTGTTTATTGATGCCGTAAAATGATTACTGAAGCCGTTCCAATTGTTACTAATGCCGTGAAAATGGTACAAGTCAAAATTTCTAAAATTTAAGTGGTTACCCAAGCCGTAAAATAGTTACTTGAGCCGTGAAAATGGTTACAAGTCAAAATTTTATAAATTAAAAACTGGTTACCAGAGCCGTAAAATGGTTACTGGAGCCGTGAACATACAGAGATTCAAAGATAAAATAGATAGGCAACTGTTCACAAATACAGTATAAATACTGGTCAGTACGTGGCGTTGTTCTACCCAAGTCTACCCTTTTCAGTACAACTAATTCAAACGGGTAAATTCTGGTTTCCAGCCGATATACTAGATCAGAATAACATAATAGATCATAAAAAGATAAAGAAATAGTTTCTTACAATGCAAATACAGATATGTCTGACAGCAAAGCTGATTCCCAGAAATAAGTCGCAAACTTTATTTATGATTTCATAAATTTACAAAGTGAGGAAGAAATGAATAGTTATGCTTCGCAGAGCAATCAAAGAGAATGAAGATAAAACTTAAAAACTGAAAAATTGAATCTGCCCTTAACAGAACAAACCAAACATATTTATAGAGGGATAAATAACCCTGGTTACATTGTTGGCAAACCATGGTCAATAAACTCTAGTTGCTTTAGTGGTTGTCGGCAAACCGTGGTCAGAAAACTCTGGTTACTTTTGTCGGCAAACTATGGTCAATAAACTCTGGTTACTTTTATCGACAAACTATGGTCAATAAACTCTGGTTACTTTGTTGGCAAACCATGGTTAAGGAATAAAGCATAGATAAGTTATGGATCGTGACCAAAGAAAGTAGTTGGATCCTCACTGTCAAAAGCATAATTGTCATCATCATCATTGTCTCTGTCATCATTGTCTCTGTCATCATTGTCTCTGTCACTTTTTTCAGAACTGGTGCCAGCCTGTGAAATACTGGACATAGAATTCTTCATTTCCTCTGCTATCTTCATTAATTCTTCAGGTGTGGATGCCGCAGCAATCCTAGCCTGATTATGAGATTTGGCCATTAAGAAGCCTGATTGGTCTGGAATTTTGTTGTGGAGAGAAGGATTGTCACTTAACCATTTGGTCACTCTTTCTTTTCCAAGGTTGGTGAGATTCATCCCACTCCACCATTTGATCTTTATTTGTCTTCCAAAATATGGGATATTGGCCTTTCCAACAATTTTATCTTGGATCGCATATTCCAGCATAAGGATCCATGTTAAATTGAAGTTTACAAAAAATAAGAATAAGTCTGAGCAAATTTCCCAATCATAAGGTTTGTTAAGGTTAGCAATCCAAAAAGAATAGTCTTCATTAACCTGAGCTGGTAAAAATTCAATGATAGGTCCAAATTTATCCCACCATTCAAGAAACCAAATTGGTAGGCTACTTTTAAATTTTTTGTCAAAATAGATAAACCAGGAAAAAGAATTTCCTGGGTTTTGTCCGTAAAGGAATTTAGTCCATGCATCAATATAATCCCAGTAGGAAAAGTCAGATACATGGAAAATTCTACTGAAATTTCTAGTAGAATTGGGGTCACCACCCCATTGTTCAAGGGAAATGATTTTACAAATCTTTATTTTTCTGAAAATGAGTTTTTCTTTGTCTATTTTTTCAAAAACATCTGATATAAAAATTGAATCAGTGTCAACCAAAATGAATTCATAAAATATGTGTCTCTTAGATAAGTCTTCAAGAATCCTGCCAAACAGCGGGTTAATAATAACATCCGCAAGTTTTTTAGGCTCCTTAAAATATTGGTCATGAAGAAAACATTCTTCCATAGCACAAAACCGATCAAAGAAAGGTTTGTTGACATAAGAATAAGTCGGGTAGTTTATGATTGGTAAAGATGATTGTGAGCTCTGTGTCTGGGCTAATATTTTTTCTTGTTTAATAGAATGTGGGCTGATCTTGGATGAGGCAATAGTTTTAAAAGAACTGTTGTCACTTGTCAAAGGAAAATATTTGTTGTATGAATAGGGCTTTGACTTGGGCTTCTACTGGAGGAAGGCCCAACAAGAGGTAAATAAGGGAATTGGATAGATAGTTGATGGGGTGATCTGGGCTGAGATATTAGAGAGATTGCATACTTGTCTTTATGACTCCCTCTTGGGGAGGAATGATAAGTCGATATTGATAAGTCAATGCTTTTGTCAGATGATTCAGGTCTAATGGAGCCTCTGCCACCAGGGCTTCGGCCACCACGTCCTCTGTTTAAACTTGTCCTTTGTCACCCTGTAAAAATTCTTTGGTCAGAAAATCTGGGAGACTGTTGTCTGACCCTTTAATATATTCAATATCAAAATCAAAAGCAGATAAAAGAGCTTGCCATCTAGCAAATATTTGTTTAGAGGCAAGGTTCTTCACATCTTTTTTCAAAATGAATTTTGCAGATTGGCAATCCACTCTTAAAATAAATTTTTGATTTATCAAATCATCTTGTTATTTTTGAATTGTCAAAACAATTGCTAATATTTCTTTTTTGACAGTCGAATATTTCTTTTGGGTATCGTTCCAGGATCCTGAAACATACCTAACAAGACATTCCTTGTTATTAATATTTTGTTTTAAAATACCACCATATCCTATATCCGAAGCATCAGTTTCAACAGTTTTTGGGGCAGTAGGGTGGCAAATCGTCATACATGGTAGTTTTTTAACATAATTTTTTACATGTTGAACGGTTTTAGTATGTCCAATGGTCCAAGGAAGAGGATTTGTTTTTAGTCTCTGGAAAAGAGGTTTACAAATAATATTGAGTTCTTTGTAAAAATTGGAAATGTAATTTAAACATCCTAAAAATCTTTGTAGTTGCTTTTTGTCTTTTATTTCATCTGGAAATTTGTCAGCAAAATCTAATCTCCTTTGGATAGGAATGATTGTTCCTCTTTTGATATTATGCCTTAAAAATCTAATGTTGGTCTGGAAAAGATTAATTTTTGGGGCTGAAATTACTAGCCCGTGATGTTTAACTGTTTTAAAAAATGTTTCTAAATGTTTTCAATGTTGGTCAATATTTTTTGAAAATATCAACACATCATCTATGTAAACAATTGAAAATTCTGAATAATGATTGAATATATTATTCATAATACATTGAAATTCACTATGAGCATTTTTTAGACCAAATGGCATCACATTCCATTCATATTGTCCAAAAGGAACTGTAAAAACTGTTTTATAACGATCCTTTTCAGCAATCTGGATTTGCCATAATCCTGATTTCATATCAAATTTTGAAAAAATAATGGAATCATAAAGTCTTTTTAATAAATCTGATTTATTAGGCATGGGATACATAATCCATTGCAATGCATCGTTTAAAGACTTATAGTTAATAACGAGTATATGAACACCTCTTTCTATTTCTGCGTTTTTCTGAACATAAAAAGCAGGACAACTCCAAGGGGATTTAGAAGGTCTAATTAATTTTTTCTCAATCAAATCTTGTATTTCTTTTTTGCAATAATCATTTAGATTGACAGACATTTGAATAGGTCTAGCTTTGGTAGGGATTTCCTTTTCATTAAAATCCTTGGTATAGGGAAGGGTAACAATATGTCTTTTTCTATCCCAAAAAGCATTTGGTATGGAAGAACAAACTTCCTTTTCTAATTTTTCTTTAAAATTATTTATTTTTTCTTGAAGAAGCGGTTCTTTTAATTTGTTTTCTTGTCTTTGGAAACCTAAATCATCTTTTAGAAAGTTTAACTGGTTTTGTTTTCTAGTCAATGTGGCAATGCAGTTGTCAATAGCTTTAGGGTTTTCTGTACAAATATTATTGTTTCTTAAGACATTTAAGTCTCTTACTAGAACGGGGAAAATAAAAGGGAATGTAATCTATTTTCCTAGATATTCTGTAACAATTCCTTCAGCAATGACTTTGAAGGGAGAAATTAGGTATAGAAAAGGTAAACCTAAAATTACATTTTGAGAAAGAGTTTTGACTACAATAAAATCATTGTTATAACAAACTCCATTATTGCAAACTTTAGCATTAGTGAGTTTATATTTGATGTCTAATTTAATTTTGTTAACACCATATAAAGTTTCCGTGGTTGAATCCAAGTATTTGGTAGGAACAAGAGATTCAACAATACAGTTTAAGTCGGCACCTGTGTCAATAAGAGCAGTAGCCCTAATATTGTAATTAGAGGCAATTCTGATGTCAATTTCAACAAACCATTTCTGTATCCTGACTTCTTGGATAGTATTAATTTGGTTTATATTTAAAAGATTTTGGTCAATATCTTGTTCTTTATCAGATTCGTCAGAGCTGTTAAAGCTTGGCTGTTTTTCAAGAGATTTCTTAGAAAAATGTTTTTCTAAACTTCCTTTGATTTGTAGATCCTGGATTTGTGTGATGGAAGGATTTCTTGCTTTGTACAAACAAATTTCAAGTCTTTGAACATTGTCGAGTGAAGAAGAAGGTTTCAGTTTGGGAAAAAATGACTAGGTATAATTAGGGAAGATTAGAGAAAAATTTCACTATTCCAAGTTTTATAGATTTAATATTTTCTTTTTGTTAGTCTTCTCATATTCCTTGCATTTAATTTTTAATTAGAGATATGTATCACCCTTGCATTTAATTTTGTATTGATAACTTATAAACAATACATATATAAGATTAAATTAAAGCATCTCCCATGTAAATATGTATTTTTGAGTTTCTAAATAGTGATACATCAACATTTTTATTCACTATAGGTCCACTTTTGATTTTTTTTTTCTTTTAGAGAAATACATATTCATATCTCCAATATAATTATCTAAAGTCAAATATGTATCCATTTTATGACCAATCATAACAAAACAATTATTATATTCTCTCTCATCTTTTATTTTACAATTAAATGAGCTTTAATATTATGGTAGAATTAAAAACTCAACTCCATATTCAACTTAGATAATTGCATTAGAGAGAGTTTTTCTAACTTTTTTAGTATCTATCTTATGTGGCATTCCATTTTTTCCAAATACATAATAGCATTGAAGATACTCTTAGGGGCCGTTGGTATGTAGTAATCAAAATAATCTGATTCCTGAGAAAGTTAAACACGGTAATGTGATTTTTGAGAAACTTGTATACTTATATTTGGTTATGTGTAAGAATATTGTGCCTAGGAGTTTGATTGTAAATGAAAATCTTTTTATTTAAAAATTAAAAAATACCAAAACTAATTTTAAAGTTGATTAAAAAATATATATAAATAAGATAAATAAAAAAATGTTTCAAAAAGAAAAGACAAAACAAAAAAATAAAAGATAATTTTTTTATATATTAATTTTGTTGAATGGATGATAGATCTCCACGATGGCATGAAGGATAGAGATTAACTTTAAAATATATATATACTACTTTCATTTATCTTGAAACCCAGATTTCTTCAAATACTAGATATGGGCAAAATTGATATGGTTTCTCTCCTACTCTCAGAGGATGTCGGCAAGCTCACCGGCATGGGTGTTTCTCTCATTCTCTCATTCTCTCAGAGAGTGCCGACAAGCTCCTTACAACGCTGACGTCGCGGCGATACAGAGGACGTCGTGGGACGCAGACTAGAAGTTCGCGGCAGTGGAGGAGGATTTGATGGTGGAATCATTGCCTCAGCCGATTTGATGGTGGAATCTTCCATTGTTGAAGATGTGGTGTTCTGCTCTATTTTCCCAGGTTGAATGTTTGGGTTTTCTTAAAAAAAAAAAATTGATGTGATTTTGATTGAAGGAGAAGTTTGGATTAATAGCATTTGATTTTGATTATCGAAATTGATTTGGGTTAGTGGAATTAATTTTTTATTTTTGTTTGTTGAATGTGATCGAAGAAAGTTGGATGGGGAGTGAGAAAATGTAAGAAAAAATATTAATAATTAAGTATAAGGGGATTTACAATAACTTGGACGCTGCCACATGTAAACCAATTTTGTTATAATGAATCAGACTATTTTTGTTTAAAAGATTTGTTGAAAAAGTATTATTTTTGAATTTAACCTTAATTTCTTTAGTTTTTTATCCTAATAAAGTTCTGAAATCCAATAATTTCTTTTTATAAATACTGTTTTGCTGAATATTTGGTAAGTGCCAATTAATCAAATCTTTATCATCCCAATTGGTTTCAAAATTAGCAACGCTTTGTCCAGTGTAACTGTTAACATCATCTGGTTCAATTCCGGGTCTGGAACTACTTGAAGACATGGTGAAAAAATAGATAAAAGGGTTTGCCATCTAGCAAATATTTGTTTAGAGACAGGGTTTTTCACATCTTTTTTCAAAATGAATTTTACCGAATGGCAATCTACGCTTAAAACAAATTTTTGATTTATCAAATCATCTTGTAATTTTTGAATTGTCAAAACAATTGCTAATATTTCTTTTTTGTCAGTCGAATATTTCTTTTGGGTATCGTTCCAGGATTCTGAAACATACCTAACAAGACACTCCTTGTTATTAATATTTTGTTTTAAAAAACCACCATATCCTATATCCGAAGCATCAGTTTCAACAGTTTTTAAGGCAGTAGGGTGGTAAATCGTCATACATGGTAGTTTTTTAACATAATTTTTTACATGTTGAACGGCTTTAGTATGTTCAATGGTCTAAGGAAGAGGATTTGTTTTTAGTTTCTGGAAAAGAGGTTTACAAATAATACTGAGTTCTTTGTAAAAATTGGAAATGTAATTTAAACATCCTAAAAATCTTTGTAGTTGCTTTTGTCTTTTATTTCGTCTGGTAATTTGCCAGTAAAATCTAAACTCCTTTGGATAGAAATGATTGTTCATCTTTTGATATTATGCCCTAAAAATTTTCTTTTATTTTCAGAATAATTCTTTTCATACTTTTCTCTTAAAGATTGGTTTTGGGAAGAATAGTAATCAGCTATTAGGAACTCAAAATTGCTACTACTTATAACATTAATGGTTTTGACCGGGGGTTCTGGTATCAGAGCCTTGAGGCTTGTTGAAGAAGATCTGTAGTCTTAGTTTCTAGGTGTAAAAGTCAGTAGATCTAAGGGTGTGTTGCCGTTTGCTAGAGTGTTGTAGGGTGTTGACCTATTGATCAGACTGTAAGTCAAAACCTAGGATTTTTGACTATTCATTTTCTTTATCATGTCTGCAAGTAGTTCCAGACCTGGAATTGAACCCGGTGATATAAATAGTAGTACAGGACAATCTGTAGTCGCTTCAAGCATCAAATTCTCCATACATTATCTCCCATGGGCTCACTCCAATTGTTTATAAAATTAAATAACTATGATGTTAATAATTAGTTTTAAAATTTTATATTGTGAATCACTCCGAATGCAATTCAGAATATAAAAAGGACTTGTAAGTAATATTTTTGTATATAAGATATATCGATTTTTTTAAAATCTTAAACAGATTTATTGAATATTAATTAGGACGATTACCTAATAGATCCTGAATTTTTTTAAAATTTTAAGTTGTTTACAATCTTTACAAAAATGATCAAATTGGTCCCTAACTATTTTACAAGTACCAAATTAGTCCCTCCATTGCCATTTCGTTAGTCCAACTCCATAGTCAAAGGATGTTTTAGTCTTTTGTAATTTATATAAATAAAACCAAACCTTAAATCATTTTATATAACAAATAAATAATTAAAAAATTCTAATATATTATTATTAATAATTATATTTAAAAAATTGCAAAATTTTCAACATAGATCGTGGAGTTCCAAACTTCAACTCAAAAAAAAAACCGCTTCAAGTTCTTTTATTAGATCCAAATTATCTATTAACAGAACAATCATAGATACAAGACACATACCCACCAAAAATTATACAAAAGAACAAAGCCCATAAATCAAAAAACTAAGATTATTAAAAAAAACGAACCTTTGGAGGATGAACAAGAAGAAGATATAGTGAGATTGAAGTGGGAAATTGGCGGTGTTGGGTTTTGTAAAAAAGCTTTTCTGGTTTTTTGGTTCAATCCGCTGAGTCTGACATCGAAAAGAAGATTTCTCTTATGTTTTTGAAATATATATTATTAGCATTTTTTATTAATTAATACATTTAAATAGAGGTATTAATGTAATTTCATCTAGGTAGAGTTAAACGTTTGATTTACTTGTCAGCAAGGACTGATTTGATATTTCTAAAAGAGTAGGGACTGGTTTAATACTCATAAAAAAAATATTATAGACTAATTTAATCACTTTTATAAAAATCGTTAATGACTTAATTGTTTTTTAAAAATCTAGTAATCCCCTGTTAATTATAAAGACTTTTAAAGAGTGCAAAATTACAGCTGACTTTTCAACTGCTTAATCAACCGTACACTTTGAGTAATACCACTAGAGAAGACTTGTTTGAATTGTGTTTAACCATTGCAAAGTAATGAATGATAATTATTTCCAAAAATAAAATAACAAATGTATATGATACATTATTAAGTTCATGACGATTCATATATAACACCACATTGTGAAACATTTTTTTTTTCATGATTTTTTTATACAATTTGTGTATAAAGTTAGATCAAAGTATGAGTAGTGACGTAGCCAAAGGATTTCCAATTATGGGTGATAAACCTAAATACTTTAGTCAAACATTTGACAATGATAAAAGTTTTAGTAATATAAACAAGTGTACACCTAATAATTCTTTCAAAAAAAAAAATAAGTTTACATCTAATAAGGGAATGTGAGTCTTACCCTTCAAAATACATATG
This sequence comes from Dipteronia dyeriana, assembly GCA_032871835.1. Taxonomy (NCBI): domain Eukaryota; kingdom Viridiplantae; phylum Streptophyta; class Magnoliopsida; order Sapindales; family Sapindaceae; genus Dipteronia; species Dipteronia dyeriana. The sequence continues at coordinate 35,085,055 of CM065298.1, forward strand.
CTTTTAAAAACATATAAATTTTAAAAATAAATAATTAGAAAATAAAAAATAACCTACAACACAAGTCCATCACTATTCACTAATGCATTTGAGTAGTACCCCATAAGGGTTCACAATACAAAACGCATCGGTTATGATATAAGAATCAATGGTATTAGGTTATAGACTGAAATAAAAATTTTCAGCATAATAATTTTGAACATTTTCACATATTCTATTGTGTTATTTTTGTGATAATTTTTTTAGAGCTAATTACGCTAAACTCCTTGAGGTTTTGCTTTTTCACATTCAAACAATTTTACCAATAATTAACATTCATCTTTCATACTGTTAATCAAACTTAACCGTTAACCACATTTAACTGTTAAAATTAAGGGTATTTTAATCATTTGAAACATTTTTTTAATTGAATAAAAATTATAAAACGAAGATTAATTGAAAAATAAACTATTTAAAAAAAATAACTGAAAATTAAGAATTTTAAAAATAGAAAGATTTAAATTACATAAAAAATTCGAGTTTTTTTTTATAAAAAAAATGTTGATCCATCTATTTTAAGACATTCAAACCACCCAAAAAAAACCTTATTTGGATCTCCACCAAGATCTCTATCTATGGAGATGGGTCTCCATTGATGGAGACCCCTATGTGGGATCTACGGGTTTCTAAATGGATACCATCTCTATCGATGGAGATCTAAATCTCCACGGGGATTTTGCTTTTTGCTTCTTTATTTTTTTCATATTGTGTTCTCTATCGTCTATCAACCATCTGTGAGTTATCAACCATCTGTGAGTAAAACGATGGAGATAATCTTCTTTTTTATGTTTTATTTTTTTAATTCTATTTATTGAAAAAAATTTAATTATTTTAATTATATTTCTTTGGGAAAAGATATTTTTTCTTTTTCAATTTTTTTCTAAATTTTTTAATTTTGATGTATTAGGGGTATTTTCATCTTTTACCATTTGTAACGGTCAACATTCAGACCTAACGATCAAACTCTAACGACAAGAGAGGTGAGTGTCGATTATCCGAATTTAAAAAGGCAAACCTCAAGAAGGTTCGGTGTAATTAGCTCTCTTTTTTTAATAAAAAGTTTGTGTAGAAATTAGTTTTTTGTGTGGCAATATCAACATCCTATATAGATTATTTACCCATGGGCAACCTTAAAGGATCTTACAAATAAGGATGATTATGAAGCAGATTGGTGATGGATACCAATCTTTATCCTCGTATTTAGTTGAAATCTATATCTTCATCGGTGTATTCACCTTCATTTCTAAGCAGTGTTGTAAAAGTAGCTAAACGCTAGTCGGGTGGCGACCCACCGCCTAGTCCCAGGGGGACTAGGCGGATGGCCGGAAATCGATCGGCTGCTAGTCGGATTTTTTTTTAATATTTCTTTTCTTTAATTGAATAAATATGATTATATTTCATATATTTTCATATATTGAACACAAAATAGAAAATCAAATTCCAAAAAACTCAATGTTGATCAAGTCAAGTCAGCTAATTAGTGTTGTTGTCATGAACTCAGTGTATGTGATTATTTCCCAGGCCACCAGTTGTTTTCCACAAGTTCTCTCAGTCTCTCTCTCTCCCCCTCACTCAATTCTGTTCTCATCTTCTTGATCTTCTTAGCTCTTCCACTGACAAACTCCATTAAAATTCAACACAAAATGCAGGGCATTACAAAAAACTTCCGTAAACTTTTGTCCCCAAAATCCCTAATCATCAAATCCCTAAATTTCTCTCACACCTGATATAACTCATTAAACATATTGAAGAAGACCAAAAGTGAAAAAGAAGAACTCAATAAAAGACTGTCACGATCGGCTGACGGCTACGGCGAGGAACGGCGAAACTGGAGGCATCATCGGCGAGAGAAGAGAGCTTGAGGAAAGCTGCGTTTGTGAATGGTTCTTTGTTAAACCAAATTTCTTTTTTGTTTCTACTTTTTTTTTAAATGGCACAACTCGGTCGATATCGATTTGACCGACCATGCTGACTTTCTCCGACATTCCGCTGACTTGCATGTTTCCCACCTAGCACGTCGACTTCCTCCAAATCGAGGCGTTAGCCCTCCGACCACCGACTAGGTAACAACTAATTGTTTCTAAGATAGTAGGGATATTCGTTCCCGCTCCGTCCATCGTTGTATACGATAATAAAAATGATAAATTTTTATATTTTACTTGATTGTCTCAAGCCTGGTAAGCGACTTCTTAGTTTTATTTTTAAACTAGCATTTAGGTTTTTTATGAGAAAAAATATAAAATCATTTATATAAAAAATTTGTTATATTTATAAAACATTAAAATTGATAATAGCGGTGGGAGAGGCAAATATCCATACTAATCCCCATAAATAAAATGGATAATAAGATCATATATGGTGCGTTTGGTACGGAGATATGACATGACAATGTGAGACTGGACTGGACATAACAGGATTGGATATATTGTTCTATATTGTGTTTGGAAGCCCCTGGACAGAACTATAAACTGTATTGTTATGCGTTTGGTATGGCTGGGACAGGACGAAACAAGATATTCAAATGACCAGGGTACTCTTCTTATATATATAACAACATATACAATAATATTATATATTACATTATATATATATATATATATATATATATATTATTTGATATTACATGTATTATATATCATATTAATAAACATTATTATAATATCATATATATATTTTATAGAATTTATTATATATAATAATATATATATATTATTATTATATTTTTATTGCATATATATTTTACATAATATATATATATATATATTAATAATACAATATATATATATTATATGTAATTATAATATATAATTTATTGGACATGATTGTAATTGTTTGAAAATTTAAAAAGTAAATTGGTTATTTTGAAACTTGTCCCATGTCATGGGACAAGTTGTCCTAGGGTTTTGGGTGGGATAAGTTTTTGTGATTTTTGTCTCACATTGTCCCGTCTTGTCCCATGCTAAGAACGCGCCAAACGTGGGACAAGAACAAACTGTCCAACTTTGTCTTGTCCTGCCCCGCGTATCAAACACACCCATATAGCTATGAATTGTCTTCCATATCTATACTTATGGATACTTTTGTCAGGCTGGAACCCCGTTCATCGGTTACGCAGCGGAACTAGGTTTTATTTTTTTTTATACAAATCATAATTTGTATCTGTGACCAGTGAACTTGGGATCGTAACTATTTTTTTAACTAATACATACAATATGTAAACACATGAAATTGAAATCGATATAATCAGAAAAAGAAAATCTTACCAAAGTTTAGAGGCTCCTTCACTTTACGATATGCTTCTGTCTGAACCAATCTTACCAACGTTTGGAGGCTCCTTCACTTTACGATGTGCTCCTGTCTGAACCACTCGTTCTTCCTCACTATCTCCCGGGACTGATAACTGCGTGTGGAAGCGTCATAGTCTCAGGATCTTGAAAGGAGGATGTAGAGAGAATTGAAGAAACTCTTTCTTTAATATGTTTCAAAAAAACACAAAAGCATGAAACAAGATTTATATATATGTTTATTTTTCAAAAACTCTTTTTTGACTTTTCTCTTCTTTTTCTTTATTTCTCATGCCGCCAAACGTTGCTTGCCAATTTCAATTCATAGAGCAAAAACCATATCTGCTCCTATATCTTTTTTTGTTCGTTAAACGTATATATATATATATTGATATCAGGTAATTTGCATCGTATGCAAATTATTCTTTTTACTATTGTTTCATGTATACATCAATTTGCATCCTATACAATCTCGTGTGTTAGTAATTAATATATATCTTTTAATTATCATTTTCAAATATATCTAATATATTAAAAGTGAAAATAAGTATTTTAAATTTAAATTTAAATTCAAATACTTAGATAAACGATTTAGTAAAGATAAAATAATCCTATTATTTTACCTTCACCTAAATTCATATATCAACTAACACCCTCCAATTAATAGTTAATTAATAATTCATAATTATCAACATAATTAAATAATCTAATTATTTAATTAATTTAACTATTAACATTCATTAATTAAATAATCTCATTATTCAATTAATTCTCGAATAAACACGTGTCACTTTCCAAACACAACTAATTGGACAATCCAATTAGTTAACCGTGACCCTTGTTATCTAAATCGATCGGGCTAGTAAGAGGACCTAATGGACCCACAGTATTATGAGCTCCAATAATTCTTAGAATCATTAATTAAACTCTTTAATTAATATTCCTTGATTATTAACTCCGGTAACTCCGGTAACTCCGGTGTTATTCCACTTAAAACCCAAAACTGCACTCTCTCAACTGTAGACGCTTTTACACAAACCGATACAACTCGATGTTCATCAATATAACTATTACATATGGTCTGATACTCCACAGTAATTCATAATTAGAGCTGGGTCATAATGTCCGTTATACCCCTCTAATTACATATATCCTTTAAGTACCGTTGATTCTATAATGAACAACAAATCATATTTCCTTACGGAACTAGGAGAACGCTCATATTGTCCAAGCCCCGAATCAACCCTTAAGGGAACTACCATCTACTTCTCACAAAAAGGAGTGGATTTCACTATTGTGTACAAACCTTCCCAGCCACAAGCCAAACTGCAATCCCAACATACGGAGTATATTGATCAGAAAATACATCTGATCTCACCCATGGTACATCAAAGACCACGATCTAACCTGAAGAAGTCGATAAAACACACATGATTAAGATCACCCACATATAGCCATCATTTGTTGATATATATGAATCTCATCGGTAAACGGATCTTGGTGAGAGATTCATATAGATCATGGCTCAGTCCTATATGATCACATCATACAAGGTGCCTTCATTCCCATATCTCATATGAATGATTCAAGATAGAATCACCGTACATTACGAAATGGACCGTAACTATAGATTAACCGCAGCTATATATTAACCGCAAATAAAGTATCCAGCTTTATTTGCTATCTATGGACTCTTTAGATTGCACATCTCTTATTGTATCCATCTGTATATGACACTCATATACACAATTCGAGATTACATCCGGCAATCTTGGATATTAAATGTATGCACAAGTTATTAAATAAACAACACAACAAGAATGAATTGAACTTTTCCTTTTATTTATTTCATAAATTCATTTACAAATTACATCTTTAGAGCATAAACCCCAACAATCTTCCAATTGCACTAAAGCATGTGAGGCATGTCCAGTAACCCTAGACCATCTAGGTGACCCAAAAACACTTTAGCCGGTAAGGTCTTCGTAAATGGATCAACATGATTGTCTTGTAAGACTATCTTGGTGACGATCACATCTTCTCTCTACACTATCTCTCTAATGAGATGATACTTTCTCTCTATATACTTCCCTCTTTTATGGCTTCTTGGTTCTTTGGAATTAGCCATAACACCACTGTTATCACAATAAAGTGTGATGGGTCTATCCATATCTGGAACACCTTCCAGATCACTCAAGAACTTACTGAACCAAACAGTCTCTTTAGCAGCTTCACAAGCGGCTACATATTCGGCTTCCATGGTAGAGTAAGCAATGTAAGATTGCTTGATACTTCTCCACACGATGGCTCCACCATCCAAGGTGAATACTGATCCAAAAATGGATTTTCTAAAATCTCTGTCTGACTGAAAATCAGAATCCTTGTATCCTAACGAGATCAAATCCTACCCAGAATACACTAGCATATAGTCTCTCGTTCTCCGAAGATACTTGAGAATTATCTTGACAGCCACCCAGTGATCCAATCCTGGGTTGGACTGGTATCTACTGACTACTCCCACTGCATAGCAGATGTCCTGTCTTATGCATAACACAGCATACATGAGACTACATACTGCCGATGCATATGGTACACGTCTTGAAATTCCCTAGAATGTGTGTATGTCTATACCTAGAGGGTGGGTGAATAGGTTTTAATCGAATCAATTACCAACTTTTCGATTAATCAATATTCCAAATATTGCCCCAAATTATAAAGCATTCAATTAAAACTAATTGTGCATAAAACAATAAAAGACACACGATATATACGTAGACCCTTCGATAAGGGAAAAAACCACGGGCTATCCTTCTAGCCACATCCGATCCTCAAATCCACTATTGAATGAAAGTTTACAACCTAGGTTGACCTCCCGTCACATCGTATACGGTTACTAACTCTTTTACTCTACCCAACATGACTTTTATAGTAATTCTTGATCTATTTGCTTGTGCACTAACAATTAGTCACAAGACTTAACCTCAATGAAGAGTCAAACAACCTAAGTGAATATGATAAAATATTCAAACATAAAAGTAGTGCTATGCTACACTAAATGCTTATCTAGGATTTCAAAGAAGTCAATAAATGCAATTCATAGATATCAATGTCTAAATGCAAGTACAAGAAGACTTAACTAGATATAGCTATGAGGGACTAATGTCTAATTATCAAACAAAGGTCATTCAACAAAAGTTGTCATATAACATGGCAAAGAACAATTAATGCAATTAACAAATGTAATAACAATATCTAAATGCAAAGCATATAGATTTATCTAGAAGGATAAAATCGTCCTAAATTCTAGCTATCATAAAACAAAATTCTCAACCAACATCACAAGCATGTCATAAAAGCTTTTAAACACAAGACCATGTTGTCCATGTATTTAATTTGCAATAAAAGCTAAGACCTAGGCATATATGTCATAGTAATGAAATAATGAAGTCTAAGACATGTAGAGATTACCTAGTCATGAAACATATGAAGACTCATGCTTGAATGATGAAGAATGATGCTAGATGTTCATGGATTGAAGGTTGGTTGAGTCAAGAAGTGTTTTCGGGAGCTTCTCTTGCTAAAAAATCTTTTCTCACACTAAAATAAGGTTTGGAAGCTCTTAAAGATGAGTCAGGAAGAAGATGACATGTATATATGAGCCATAGAGCAAAACTATGTCATTTTGAAAAATGCCCAAAATTTACTCAGTGCGCTAGTGAGCTACGCTGGTAGACAAATGCCACACCAGTGCACACCTACTGTCCAAGAGGCGCTGGTGAGGGCGCTTGTGGACTGGTGCAGCCGTAACAACGCAACGACCTGAGATTCGAGCAACCCAAAACGTGACCAAACGACATCGAAACCTTTCATAAAATATACCGTTTGAAAGGTATGGAAGTCTAGTTTCTACTCCAATTTACAAAACATGATTTGGATGTCTGTAGAAAGAGTTATGGTCATTTGAGTGACCAAATGTCAGAAACGGACAACAATAGAGTTGCCCTATTTTTGTGGTCATTTTGGAGATTTCAAAACCAATCAAAACGGTCATGAAATATCACGAATAATATACCGTTGGAAAGGTATGGATGTCTAGTTTGTACAAAAATTTTCAAAACTCATTTTGAACCATTATATAAAATGATATGGTCACAAGACCATACAAATGTCAGTTTTGAAAAATATTTAAATCATTGAAATCCACTATTTCGAAACTAGACACGTTACTCCAATTAACCAAACCAAGAGAAGAATGAGACCTTCTAAAATGGTCACTCAACACGCTAAGAAAATCACACCATCGTGCAAGCGTGGACATAACACAAGCACACCACACAAAACCACACTTAAATCTAGAAATGAAGTGCAAGTATCATTGTGAAGGAATGCACACATGAGTAACAAGGAATAAATGCATGTCAATGCAAATTCATGTAAGTGTGTTTTTGCAATGTGTAAATGATGCACACATATAAGAATTAAAGAACATAAATGCAAGGTGAACAAAACATGCATGAAGTGTGTGTGTGTGTGTGCAACTAAATCTCTTCAAAGAGTTAAGCACAAGTGATATACCTTAGAAGCTTGAGCTTGGTCACGAACAAAGCCGACCTAAACTACCTTTATATTTTAATCTCCAAATGTGGTTTGTCAATTGAAATAAGCCAATAAAAAACCGATGAACTTACACGTCTCATATCCTTAACTTCTTGAGGTGTCTTAAGACACTGTTCCTTAGACAAGTGAACTCCATGCCTGGAAGGTAAATTACCTTTCTTGGAGTTTTGCATAGAAAATTGCACAAGAATCTTGTCGATATATGATGCCTGAGACAGTGCTATGAGTTTGTTCTTACGATCCCTTATAAGTTGGATCTCTAGAACATAACTCGTCTTTCTCAAATATTTCATTTGGAATTGGCTAGCCAACCAACCCTTTACATCATACAACACTCCTACATCATTCCCAATGAGTAGGATATCATCTACATATAGGACCAAGAAAACTACTTTCTTGTCAATGATAAGCTTGTAAACACAAGACTCATCGACGTTCTGCTTGAAGCCATAGGTTTTGATCACATCATCAAACCTTATGTTCTAAGATCTAGATGCTTGCTTAAGTCCATAAATGGACCTTTGCAGCTTTCAAACCTTTTGCTCTTGATCTGGACACATAAATCCTTCTGGTTGCATCATATAAATGCTCTCGTCAAGATTGCCATTCAAGAATGAAGTCTTAACGTCCATTTGCCAAATTTCATAATTGAAATAGACAGCAATAGATAAGAGAATCCTAATAGACTTAAACATGGCTACTGGCGAGAAAGTCTCTTCATAATCGACCCCCTCTTTCTGGGTATAACCCTTGGCCACTAGCCTTGCTTTGAAGGTCTCTACCTTCCCATTTACTCTTCTCTTTCTTTTGTAGATCCACTTACACCATATGGGTTTTACCCCATCCGGTAAGTCTACAAGATCCCGGACTGAGTTAGAGTACATGGACTTCATCTCGAGATTCATGGCTTTAAGCCATTCCTCTTTATCAGGATCTTCCATTGCATTCTTAAATGTCAATGGATCATCCATACTATCAGTAGAGACAACACCTTATCCTTCACCTATACCTAAATAGTGTTCACGTTGTCTCACAACCCTCTCACTATGTCTAGGTGGTAGTGTATCCTGATCAGGAACCATCTGACTCTCAAATGTTTATGGATCAACAACTCTTGTTGATGAAACACTAGTATCATCGTTTTAAGATTGTCCTCAAGAAACGTTGCGTTTGTCGATATAAATACTTTGTTATCTTCGAGACTATAGAAGTGTCCACTTTTGGTCTCCTTGGAGTATCCTACAAACAGACACACCACAGACTTGGAGTCTAGCTTTCCACTTGTTATCTTTAGCACGTGTGTTGGACACTCCTATATGTGAAAATGTTGTAAACTAGCTTTACGACCATTCCACAACTCTAGAGGAGTCTTAGGAACAGATTTAGATGGCACCACATTCAAAATGTATGTCGCTGTTTGTAACACATATCCCTAGAAGAAATTTGGTAATGATGAGAAACTAATCATAGATCTCACCATTTCCATTAGGGTTATATTTCTCCTCTCCGCTACACCATTTTACTAAGGTGTACCGGGAGCTGTGAGTTTGGAAACTATCCCATGCTCGACCATAAAGTCTTCAAACTCTTGGTCAAGGTACTGACCTCTATGATCTGATCGTAGTGACTTGATAGTCCTACCTAATTGATTCTCAACTTCAGCTCGAATTTTTTTGAACATTTCAAATGTTTCCAACTTCCGTTGCATTAGGTAGACGTATCTGTATCTTGAGTAGTCTTCTATAAATGTGAAATAATACTCATAACCACCCCTAGCTTTAACATTCATCGGTCCGCAGATGTCTGTATGTATAAACTCTGACGGTTCTTTAGCTCTAAGCCATTTTCCAGTAAAAGGTCTCTTAGTCATCTTATCTTCCAAACAAGATTCACAGACAGGTAAAGTGCCAACCTTTAACTCACTTAAAGGTCCGCTTTTTACTGGTCTGTCTATCCGGTCAAGGTTGATATGACTAAGCCTTAGATGCCAGAGATACGTGTCATTATCTGGAGAAATCTTATGTTTAGTTTTTGGTTTTTCAACCTTAAACATTTCGGTGTTGAGCAGTGTAATATGTATTAACGGTCTTAACACATACAAATTGTTTTCATTAATTCCTGAACAAATATTCAGACCATTCTTTCCAATAATAACAGACTTATTATTAAAAGAAACATAATATTTTTATTCTAACAACTTAGAAACGGAAATCAAATTCCGTGTAAATCCAACAATATAAATACATTGCCCAACAATATATAATTATTATAAAAACGTAATCTAATTAAGCCCACTGCTCGTGCTGACACGACATCCCCTGACCCCACACGCATTGAGAAGGATTGCTCCTTTAGCTGTGTCCAAGAATCAGTCCATTGTAAAGAATAACAAACATGGTTAGTGGCCCCTGAATCAACTATCCAGGGTGAAGAATCATCTTCCATTAAACATGACTCAAGAACAAGTAAATCATATTTACCTTTCTTGGACTTCTTCTTTCTTTGGGCTTTCTTGGGTTTAGGCTTACTCTTTGCCTTCCCAGCATACCTCTTCCTCTTCTTATTATTGGAGGAAGATGGTTTGACAACATTTGCCTCACCCGTCTTGCCTTTGTTGTCTTTAGTTAAGGACTCAAAAGTAGTGAGCTCATTGAGCAACTGTGTGAGATTGAACCTTAACTTGTTCATCTCGTAGTTACTCTTAAACCGATCAAAACTCTTTGAAAGAGTCATCAATATGATGCTCACTTGACTGGGTTCGTCAATGGCCCCGCATTTGACTTCTGCCTTGTTGAAGTAGGACATCATGCTCAGGACATGTTCCCGAATTGACGTACCTTTCTTCATACGAATGAGCATAGCAGAACGAACAGCTTCATGTCGCTTTTGCTCGGAGGGCTGCCCAAATATAGCTTGCAATGACTCCATGATTTTGAATGCTGAAGTCATTGCTTCATGCTTTGTGACAAGCACGTATGTCATAGAAGCCAATAGATATGTTCGGACCTTCTCATCAGATGAGACCCATCACTCGCATGCCTCATGAACAGTTCGTGTGGCATTGACAGCACCTACTGGAGGACATTCCCCCGTAAGCACAAACTTAAGGCCTTTGGTGACCAAAATTGCATTAATGTTAAGTTTCCACTTAGTGTAGTTATCACCAATTAATATATCGTTTGCGAGAATTTGAAATAATGTAGAAGACATTATTGCTGAAATAAATAAAACATTCATTTAGTCATTTATTTAAAACAAGTGCGAGTGCTTTTGCATAAATCTAAACATGATGCATGCACATGTTTAACGATCTAGAACTACTCTAAAACTAGTTACTATACCACGACAATCCAACATACCACAAAGAAGTTCCACATTAGGGTCGGTCAAGTCTTTGTATGTTGGACCGAGACATTCTCAATCAAATGATATCTAGAATAACTCTTATTCCATATCATTCAACCATCGTTCATTCAGTCAGGTTTTTAATTAACAAATTTAATCAAAACCTTTGTGGGTGTAACTCACCATTCAGATCTCACGAGCTTAACTCGAGAATTGCCTCCTTAACGTCGGTCAATCCCGAAATACCATCAGAAATCCTATCCATTAGAAAGTCAACCTGGTATTGACCTTTGTGGAAACCCTCCTTAGGGAGGATGAAAGCAAAGTTGTCACGAGGCCTCACTCGGATCTCACGGTGTTGAACTAATGATGAAGACCGCGGGATATAAATGTCATATATCCCTCTCCTACTCACTATTTTAAAAATAGGGTTTTCTATTAACCGTTAATGCACCTAGACTCTACATGATTAAACGACTAATTTTAATCAAGTTATCTAGCGCATTAACTAATTAGAAACAAATTCTAATTAAATAATAAATTATTGATGATTTTTAACAATTAAAAATCTAATCTATTAGTGAATAATCTAAGCCTTTATAAACTTTTTACTAATGTCAGATTATTATGATAGTGTTTACTAAGTTTTAACTATTAAAACTCTAACACTTTATTCGGTTCATTTATTATTATGTTATTAATCATATTAATTCTAATTATAATAAATGACCCTATTAATCTAACTTATTAAACTCTTTAATAACTAGATTAATATTAATGAGAATTACCAAGTTTTTTAACAATTAAAAAAACTAATCTCATTATACATAGCCATTTATGTATATTGCCCGTTTTAATCATAATAAAAATACATAAAATTTCAGGATATGATGCATGTATGACATATCAAATATATTTATGTAGGCACATCTAATCTAAATGACATACATATGCATGACAATACTTTTATCATCACATAATATAAAGCATACATGAATTGACCGAGTACTGTGGATTATTTAATCTAAAAAATTGGAATCTAAAATTACAAAAAAATCCCCCAAGGCATTCCTTGGTATTCTTATAACTTCAGATATCTTCCAGTCTCTTCAGATCACTCCGATTCATCTCATGAGTTCGAAACGAAAAATCTGCACGGAACACACTAGGTAACACTTGCCAACGGAACCGTGCAAGACATTGTGAACAGTGCATGAACAGTGCATGAACAGTACCCTCAGTGAACATTTCCGTGAACAGTTCCCCCCGGTGAACAGTGTCTATGAACAGTACCCCCGGTGAACAGTGTCTATAACAGTACTCGCCGTGAACAGTGTCCGGTGAATAGTACCGTCGTCGTGCTCGTTTCCAGTTCTTCGTTTACAAGTTACATTTTTTTATTTACAATTCAATAACAGTAAAAATAAAAATAAAAAATTATACAACCCCCTAAATCCACAGTACCATAAAAAATTATGATCAATCATGTCTAAATTAAACAATTTAATTATAAACATTCATATAATCATAGAGATGATGCCTATACATTCATACATACAGGAGTCGAAAACAATTTCCTGTTCCAAAAAATAAATTGGCTCTAATACCAATTGTTGGAACCCCGTTCACCGATTACGCAGCGGAATTAGGTTTTAATTTTTTTTATACATATCATAATCTGTATCTGTGACTAGTGAACTTGGGATAATAATTATTTTTCGAAACTAATACATACAATATGTAAACATATGAAATTGAAATCGATATAATCAGAAGAAGAAAATCTTACCAACGTTTGGAGGCTTCTTCACTTTACGATGTGCTCCCGTCTGAACCACTCGATCTTCCTCGCTATCTTCCGGGATTGATAACTGCGTGTGGGCGCGTCACGGTCTCAGGATCTTGAATGAAGGATGTAGAGAGAATTGAAGAAACTCTTTCTTCTATGTGTTTCAAAAAACACAAAATCATGAAACAAGATTATATATATATATATATATATTGTTTAACGAACAAAAGAAGATATAAGAGCAGATATGGTTTTTGCTATATGAATTGAAATTGGCAAACAATGTGTGTTTAATTTTCAAAAACTCTTTTTTGGCTTTTCTCTTCTTTTTCTTTATTTCTCACGCCGCCACACATTGCTTGCCAATTTCAATTCATATAGCAAAAACCATATCTGCTCTTATATCTTTTTTTGTTCGTTAAACAATATATATGTATATATATTGAAAAAAATATTATGGTGTGTATAATATTAATCTAGAGGGGGGTGAATAGATTTTAAATAAATTTACCCAATTTTCGTTAAAGGTCAAGTTGACTAAAATACCCCTAGCTAGTTACGGCAAAAACACAAGTGTAAAGATTATGGAAATATTAAAAACACTTGAGATATATGTGGAAACCCTCCAAATGGGAAAAACCACGGGCTGATGAATGTGCCATACTAGAACCTCGAATCCACTAATGGAAAGGCATTACAACCTAATCCCGGTTTAAATCCACCACCACTACCTAATCCCGGTATAAGTGAACCTAGTCCATCTTGCTTGCGATTTAAGCTACCTACTACCGGAAGTAACACAAGTCTTACTTCTCAATGAAGAGATAAAATATCCTATGTGAATATATGATGATATTCAATGAACAAACAAGGTTAGGAAACCCTATACGCTTATCTAGGATAATGAGATGACAATTAATGCAATCCTAAATATCATGAGCTAAATGACATATTCAAAAAGCCTAGCTAAACATAGATCAAATAATCCTATGAAGTTATCACAATACAACACTCAATTATGTCATCACAACAATCTCTAATTTGTATCTAGAATATGTTCTAAGAGCATACAAATAATTAAAGAGATGGCTTAGCAAGTAAAACACTTAACTTGTAAGAAGATAGTGAAGAACTTACCAAAAAAGATGTGATAAAGCAAACATATCCATTGATGCACTCTAAATGAACTTAGATGAAGATGAAGTTTTTATGCACATGGGAATGCTTTGAGTGTTTAAAGATGAGTTCTTGTAAGAGTTTTTCCTTTGAAATGTGTTCTAAGGAAAATATGTGATATTCTGAACTCTTACACGACCTTAAAGCAAAGAGTTATATATATATGAGATCCAAACAAAGTGAGGTCATTTTGGAAAAAATGTTCCAGCTTCCTCTATGTGCGTTGGTGACGTGCGCTGGTCGAGTAGTGCACAGCCTAATTTTTCAACAGGCGCTAGACGAGTGGCGCAGCCCAGTGGCATAACACATGGACAATCCACTGGAATGTTGCGCTGGTGAGGCTGCACTAGTTGAGTAGCGCACCACCAGCGCACTGCCCATTTTTCTAACTATGCGCGGGCGCAGTGGCGCAACTCAATGGCGCAACACAAGCGGCGATCCACTGGAATGTTGCGCTGGTGAGGTGGGCTGGTCGACTAGCGCACCACCAGTGCAATGCCTGATTTTTCAACACTCAAACACACATAAAACTTTAATTACAAGATGCAAATAAATCAACAAGGGTTATTTAAATCAAAATGCACACAAGTACAAACACTCAACATATATGAATAAGAGTTATGCATGAATATGTGAGTTTGTGCAACTACCTCTTCAAAGCAAGTAAGCACAAGAATTTTACCTTTGGTGCTTCTCATCTTGAGGTCTTGAGAGCCTAAGCTACCCTTACATAAACCCCATAAATGTGGTTTGTTCACGAAATAAGTCAATCAACAAATGAGGACTTTACAATCTCCCCCTTTGGCTATTTCGTGACAAAACCACCACTCACATTGATCCTCACAAAACAAAATAAAGCACTGGGAAGATATTCTACATTACAAAGAGATAAACATAAAAGAAACTTCAAATCTTCAATATCTTGTAGAATCGTCAACCCTACACACAAAACACTCAACAAGTACACTTTCCACACCAAGTGCATGTGAGATGATCAAGTGGATAGAAAACGAAAGCATTTGCATATAAGAATTTGAGTAATGCACCACATCATGCAATGCTCCCCCTCAAAGGGTTACTCCCCCTAAATGTAATCTCCCCAAAAACAAGTACTACTCCCCTTGAAGCCAACACATGCATCACATACTACTCCCTTAACACCACAATGTTAGGTCAATGCTACTCCCCCTTTTTGTCATGATATAGGCAGAGGAGAAGTCCCCAACCGGGTCACTCAAGGCAAAGAAAGAAATGAGCATACAAGATTGTTACATAATTATATAAGCCAGAAGAGAAACAAGGAGATTTATTTGAAGAAAATGTGTGAATAAAAAATGCTTTGCATACAAGACATGTTGCATTCAATTCCAAAAACAATGGTATTTGGCAAAGCAAATGACAAAGGTTTCCAATATAATTCAAACCAATTTTACCATTTGTCATGAGAGAAGCAAGGATATAGAGTTTTTATAGATATCAAATTTTAATGGCACTATATCCAACTTTATAAGCAAAATATGGCATGAGCAACTTTGCACCCTATTTGATTTTTCCAGATAGGATACCCGTATGATAATAGCCATGTTCAACTAATAAAGAAAGAGAGACATTTATGGAACATTTTAGTCTCACTAGCTTTTTCACACAATATTTTGCATTCAACAATTGCAATCATCAATTCATGCTTTATCATTTTTCATTAGCATGTCATTAAAGAATCATCATGTCATGGAGATAATTATAGGTCATTCAATATGTACTTCATATGTAGATCTCCTAGTCCAAAAATGCATGTTTGAACTTAAATATGACATGGATTATAATCAAAGCAAAGTTCACACTTATTAAAATACAATATACTCTAGTATAAGTGTAACCAAGCTACTCAAGCAATCAATAAAGGAGCATAAACATTTTAAGAAAAAAAATTGCATGCAACAAGTATAAAATAGCTCTCTTTGCTTGAGTTCCCCTTGTGGGGTCAAAGACCACAACACATCACTCCATTAAACAAATCCCAATAGATCTACTAAGAGTCTTGAATCGAGTAGCATCTAAAGGTTTAGTAAATAGATCCGCTAGTTGATCATTATTACCTACATGCTCAAGTACTATACATTTGCTCTCAACTAGTTCTCTAATGAAATGATGACGAATGTCAATATGCTTAGTTCTAGAATGTTGAACCGAATTCTTGGAAATATTAATTGCACTCATGTTATCATAAAAGAGAGTAAGAGTACCTTAATTGAATCCATAGTCGACTAGCATTTGCTTCATCCAAAGGAGTTGTGTGCATCCACTCCCAGCAGCTATGTATTCGACCTCAGCCGTGGACAAGGAAATCAAATTTTGCTTCTTGCAAAACCAAGAGACAAGGTTGTTCCTAAGGAAAAAATAACCGTCCGATGTACTTTTCTTATCATCACAATTTCCTGCCCAATCTGCATCACTAAAGCCTACAAGACTAGCATTAGTGTCAAAAGAGTACCAAATTCCATAGTTAGATGTCCCATTCACATAACGAATGATTCTCTTAACAGAAGAGAGATGGGACTCCTTAGGATCTGATTGGTACCTAGCAAACACACTCACACTAAAAGAGATATCGGAGTTACTTGCGGTAAAATAGAGCAAGCTACCAATCATGCCACGATATAAAGTTTGGTCCACACTTTTACCACTAGCATCCTTGCTTAGCTTCAAAGTGGTACTCATGAGTGTATCACAATGTTTGGCACTTTCAAGACCAAATTTCTTCACTAGGTTTTTGGCATACTTAGCTTGAGATATGAAAATCCGATCATCCATTTGCTTAATTTGTAAACCTAGAAAGTAACTTAACTCACCAACAAGACTCATTTCAAACTCATGAGACATGACATCAACAAATTGTTGGACTATGATGTTATTAGTGGAGCCAAAAACTATATCATCAACATAGATTTAAGCTATAAAGAGCTCATCTTTGTCTTTCTTAATGAATAGAGTTTTGTCAACACTACCTCTAGTGTAGCCATTGTGTATAAGATATTGGGTGAGACTCTCATACCAAGCCCTTGGTGCTTGTTTCAACCCATATAAAGCTTTGTTAAGGTGATAAACATGATTAGGTTGATGAGGATCCACAAACCCTTTCGGTTGCTCAACAAACACTTCCTCTTGCAAGAAACCATTGAGGAAGGCACTCTTAACATCCATTTGATATACTTTGAACTTGTGCAAACAAGAAATGGATAAAAGAAGCCTAACGGACTCAATCCTAGCAACGGGAGAAAATTTCTCCTCAAAGTCAATACCCTCAATTTGACAGTACCATTGTGCTATAAGCCTAGCCTTGTTTCGCACAATGTTGCCATCCTCATCGGATTTGTTTCTATATACCCACTTGGTGCCTATCACATTGGTGTTCTTGGGCCTAGGAACTAGAGTCCAAACCTCATTCCTTTCAAATTGATTAAGCTCTTCTTGCCCCAAAATTCATTCTTTAAGGCTTCATCAACCTTCTTGGATTCTATTTAAGAGGTGTAACAAGTGTAGCTAATTAGATTAGCCATTTGATGCCTAGTCCTAACACCATAACTAACTTCTCCAATGATGTCATCTTTGTCATGGAGTTTCCTAACCCATGGAGCAGGTTCTTTTGAGTTCAATAGAGGAATCCTGTCAATATGTTGTGTTATGTCATCATCAAGGTTAGTATTTTCAACATTAGAAACATCAACAACCTTCTCCAAAGGAGAGTCATCAACTAAATCTACCTCCTTCTCATGGTCATTAGATTTGAGCCTAGTATCATCAATGACAACATTAGATGATTCCATTACGGTCCTAGTTTTTAGATTGAAAACTCTATAGGCTCTTCTATTCAAGGCATAACCAATGAAGATACCCTCATCACTCTTAGCATCAAATTTGCCAAGTTGATCACGGTCATTCAAAATGTAGCATTTGCTTCCAAATGTGTGGAAATAGTTAACATTTGACTTTCTACCTTTCCATAACTCATAGGAGGTTTGCCTAGTGTGGGGCCTTAGAAAGACTCTATTTCCTATGTAGCACACCGTATTGATGGCTTCGACCCAAAGATTCCTAGGGACATTGTTGCTAAGCAACATCACACGGGCCATTTCTTAAAGAACCCTATTTTTCCTCTCAACAACTCCACTTTGTTGAGGTGTCCTAGGAGCCGAAAACTCATGAAAGATGCCTAGACTATTGCAATAGTTTTCAAAATGAGCATTCTCAAATTCCTTCACATGGTCACTCATAATCCTTTTAATGCTTTTAATCTTGGAGTTCATTTTATTTTGAATTTTGGAACAAAGCATTTTAAACTTGTCAAAAGTTTCAGATTTTTCTCTAAGAAAATAAGTCCATGTGTACCTAGAGAAGTCATCTACGCACACAAAAATGTTTCTCTTTCCACCTAAACTCTCGGTTTGCATAGAACCCATAAGATCCATATGGAGAAGCTCTAGAGGTTCCTTGGTGGATAAATACTTGCCCTTTTTGTGCATACTTTTGGTTTGCTTCCCTTGTTGGCAAGGTCCACAAACACCATTTACCTTTTTCCCAAGCTTGGGAAGGCCTCTCACAATATTGAACTTATCTAAGATTTGTAAATCCCTATAGTTCATGAGACCAAGTCTTTCGTGCCACTACTCAATTTGTTCATCCTTAGACACATTGCGAGAGACACATCTAGCTTCAAGGCAATAGCAATTGTCGCTAGATCTTATACCTTTTAACAAGGTTTTTCCATTTGGCAATAGGATAGAACAATCATCTTTCCTAAACAAGACGGAAAGTCCTTCATCACTAATATGTGAAATGCTTATCAAATTAGCTTTTAAACCATCAACATACAATGCATTGGACAATAAGGGTAATCCGAGAATGGAAATGGTTCCCTTTCCTCTAACCTTCTTTTTGGATCCATCACCAAAGATGACATTTCCTCCCTCCTCCATCACAAGAGTCTCAAAGAAACTCTTATTTCCAGTCATATGCCCAGAGCACCCACTATCCAAATACCAAAAATCACAAGAATGAGCTTTCAAGGCAATTTATGCAACATGGCAAAAGTGTTCATCCTTTCTAATCCACATAGGTGCAATATTTTTCTTTCTAGTGGTCAATGGTACATGAGCTCTAAGTGTCCTAGGATCATGCAAAGTTGTTCCATTTTTCCTAGTGACATGCATCATGGCTTTAGTCTTTTTATTCTCTATCATACTTTCAATTCTACACAATTTAATATATCTAAAGCAATTTGATCTAATATGACCATCAATACCACAAAAATGACATGTAGGAATGAAGTTAGGAATCATACCATAACCTTGAGGATGCATTGGAGCCTTCCCATGTCCTTGTGGTTGTCTTGATTGTTGTTGAGAAGCTTTCCTTATTTGTTGTTGAGCAAAACTTGATTGCTTTCTTGGTTGAGCTTGCATGATAGGTATCTTCCCTTTATAAGCGTTCGGTTAAGGGAAGTTAACTTGAGGAGCCCTTGTAGGATGGGCTTGAGGTAGGCTTTTTGGTGCTACCTTCACTTGAGCACTACTTGAACACTCTCCTAGGTCAAGTTTCATCCTAGGTGATTGATGAGAAGAGGACCCATTGAAGTTCATGCTTCTTACAAAAATGGTATTGCTTGGAGTGGAGGACATCTTGTCATCTTCAAACCCAATGCCCTTCTTGTCACTTGGCCTCTTTCCAACATCTAGCAGGTGGTCAAGTTTTTTAGTGCTAGAGTTCATCTTGGCCAACAACTCTCTAGCATCTTCAAGCTCTTTCTTCAACCCTTCTTCACTCCTCTTAGATCTTACCAACTCTTCATTTAGTTGGTCAACTTGAGTTGAGAGGTCTAGGTTTTCTTCTTTCAATCTCTTAATCTTATTCTTGTTTTTTAACCTTGAACTCTCAAACTTAGTCATATAATCCTTGAGATCCATCCTATCCATACTTTCATTTGTGGATTATGATGAAGATCCATCATCACTTGAGTAGTTTTCCTCTTGACTCTCATTTTCTTCTTCACTAGCATCTTTCCTCCTAAGAGAGGACGTAAAGGCTATGAAGTTAGCCATGAGTTCTTCATCATCCGAAGACTCATCTCCTTCATTGGAGTTATCACTTTCACTCCATGTGGCAGCCATCACTTTTCCCTTTCTCTTGACCTTGTGATTTGCACATTCTAGGGCTAAGTCCCATCACATTCATAGCATTGGACTCATTTCTTCTCGGTCTTTTATTGCCTAGGCTCAATCTTTTTGAAGGGAGCCTTTTTCTTGAAGTCTTGACCCTTGGATCCAAAACCTTTCCTCTCGGACTTGTAAAATTTCTTGAACTTCCTCATTAGCAAGGCCATTTCTTCATCCGAGTCATCACTTTCCTCCTTCTCAACTTTGGAGGCTTTCAAAGCAATATCCTTTTGCTTTTTCAATGGTATGGGGTTAGGACATTTCCTAGATTCATAAGCTAGAAGCCTCTCGATCACTTCATTTGGCTTCATATCCTTATAACCACTATTCTCTTCTAAAGTTGTCGTCTTAGACTAAAATCTATCGGGTAGAGATCTCATGATCTTCTGCTTGATCTTCCTATCCGAATAAGGATCACCAAGTTGATGACTTTGGTTCACAATGTCCATCAACCTCACTTCAAAGTCATTGAAGCACTCGTTCTCATCCATCTTGAGCAACTCAAATTGCGTTTGGAGAACTTGAAGCTTTGATTCCTTAACCACATCGGTTCCCTCATATGCAACTTCTAGGATATCTTATGCCTCCTTAGCTATCCTAGTATTTTGAACCAACTTGTATTGGTTCTCATCCATTGCACATAGGATGGCATGCATTGCCTTCCTATCCCACTTTGAAGCCTCAAACTCTTATGCGTTCCATTGTGCCTTTGGTTTGAGTACATCATCTCTTCTATCTGTAGGAGTCATCATGGGTGGAGTTTAGCCATCTTCAACTACCATCCATGCCCTGTCATGAATTTGGCAAATGTACGACTCCATCTTGCCTTTTCAAGAGGCATAATTCAATCTGGTGAGAAGTGGAGGTCTAGTGCTAGAAGCTCTCTCGTTGCCACCGTTTCCACTCATTGTGTTTAATGAATGAATGATATGAATGCAAGTGTATGAATGATCAATACACACATAAAATGCAACACACACCAAAATGAGCAAGGATCACCTATGTATGTCTAGGAACCTGCTCTGATACCAATTGAAACAAATATTATGGTGTGTATAATATTAATCTAGAGGGGGGGTTTAAACAAATTTACCCAATTTTCATTAAAGGTCAAGTTGATGAAAATACCCCTATCTAGTTATGACAAAAATACAAGTGTAAAGATTGCGGAAATATTAAAGACACTTGAGATATACGTGGAAACCCTCCAAATGGGAAAAACCACGGGCTGATGAGTGCGCCACACTAGAACTTCGAATCCACTAATGGAAAGGAATTACAACCTAATCCCGGTTTAAATCCACCACCACTACCTAATCCCGGTATAAGTGAACCTAGTCCATCTTGCTTGCGATTTAAGCTACCTACTCCCGGAAGCAACACAAGTCTTACTTCTCAATGAAGAGATAAAATGTCCTATGTGAATATATGATGATATTCAATGAACAAACAAGGTTAGGAAACCCTATATGCTTATCTAGGATAATGAGATGACAATTAATGCAATCCTAGATATCATGAGTTAAATGACATGTTCAAAAAACTTATCTAAACATAGATCAAACAATCCTATGAAGCTATCACAATACAACACTCAATTATGTCATCACAACAATCTCTAATTTGTATCTAGAATATATTCTAAGAGCATACAAATAATTAAAGAGGTGACTTAGAAAGTAAAACACTTAACTTGTAAGAAGAGAGTGAAGAACTTACCAAACAAGATGTGACGAATCAAACCTATTCATTTATGCACTCTAAATGAACTTAGATGAAGATGAAGTTTTTATGCACATGGGAATGCTTTGAGTGTTTAAAGATGAGTTCTTGCAAGAGTTTTTCCTTTGAAATGTGTTCTAAGGAAAATATGTGATGTTCTAAACTCTTACACGACCTTAAAGCAAAGAGTTATATATATATATATATATATGAGATCCAAACAATGTGAGGTCGTTTTGGAAAAAGCGTTCCAGCTTCCTCTATGTGCGCTGGTGTCATGCGTTGGTCGAGTAGCACACATCCTAATTTTTCAATAGGCACTGGACGAGTGGCGCAGACCAATGGCGCAACATATGCGACAATCCACTGGAATGTTGCGCTGGTGAGGCTGCGCTGGTCGAGTAGCGCACTGCCCATTTTTCCAACTATGCGCGGGTGCAGTGGCGCAACTCAGTGGCGCAACACAAGCGACGATCCACTAGAATGTTGCGCTGGTGAGGTGGGCTAGTCGACTAGCGCACCACCAGCGCAATGCCTGATTTTTCAACACTCAAACACAGATTTTCAACAAGTTCAAGAGTGATGAAAGTGCATCCTATTCTAATGCCTAGCATGACATAAAACTTTAATTACAAGATGCAAATAAATCAACAAAGGTCATTTAAATCAAAATGCACACAAGTACAAACACTCAATATATATATGAATAAGAGTTATGTATGAATATGTGAGTTTGTGCAACTATCTCTTCAAAGCAAGTAAGCACAAGAATTTTACCTTTGGTGTTTCTCATCTTGAGGTCTTAAGAGCATAAGCTACCCTTACATAAACCCCATAAATGTGGTTGTTTTTCGAAATAAGCCAATCAACAAATGAGGACTTTACATATATATATATATATATATATATATATACATACATATATATATATATATATATATATATATTGATATCAGGTAATTTACATCGTATGCAAATTATTCTTTTGACTATTGTTTCATGTACACACCAGTTTGCATCCTATGCAATCTCTTGTGTTATTAATTGATATATATATATCTTTTAATTATTCTTTTTAAATACATCTAATATAAAAAAGTGATAATAGATATTCTAAATTTAAATTTAAATTCAAATACTTAGATAAACGATTTAGTAAAAATAAAATAATCCTATTATTTTATCTTCACCTAAATCCATATATCAACTAACACCCTCCAATTAATAGTTAATTCATAATTCATAATTATCAATATAATTAAATAATTTAATTATTTAATTAATTTAACTATTAACATTCATTAATTAAATAATCTCATTATTCAATTAATTTTTGAATAAACACGTGTCACTTTCGTAACACAACTAATTGGACAATCCAATTAGTTAACCATGACCCTTGTTACCTAAATTGATCGGGCTAACAAGGGGATCTAATGAATCTATGGTATTTTAAGCTCCAATAATCCTCAGAATCATTAATTAAACTCTTTAATTAATATTCCTTGATTTAAACTCCAGTATTATTCCACTAAAAACCCGGAGCTGCACTCTTTCAATCGTATACGCTTTTACACAGATCGATACAACTCGGTATCCATCGATATAGCTATTACATATGGTGTGATCCTCCACAGTAGTTCATAGTTAGAGATGGGCCATAATGTCTGTTATACCCCTTTAATTGCATATATCCTTTAAGTACCGTTGATTCTATAATGAACAATAAATCCTATTTCCTCACGGAACTAAGAGAACGCTCATATTGTCCAAGTCCCGAATCAACCCTTAAGGGAACTACCATCTACTTCTCACAAGAAGGAGTGGATTCCACTATTGTGTACAAACCTTCCTAGCCACAAGCCAAACCATAATCCCAACATACGGAGTATATTGATCATGAAATACATCTGACCTCACCCATGGTACATCAAAGACCATGATCTAACCTGAAGAAGTCGATAAGACACTCTAGATTAAGATCACCCACATATAGCCATCATTTGTTGATATATATGAATCTCATCGGTAAACGGATCTTGGTGAGAGATTCATATCATGTTCCAATCCTATATGATCACATCATACAAGGTGCCTCCATTCCCATATCTCACATGAATGATTTATGATGAAATCACTGTACATTACGAAATGGACCGCAACTATAGATTAACCGTAAATAAAGTACCCAACTTTATTTGCTATCGATGGACTCTTTAGATGCACATCTCTTATTGTATCCATCTGTATATGACATTCATATATATAGTTCGAGATTATATCCAGCAATCTTGAATGTTAAATATATGCACAAGTTATAAAATAAACAACACAACAAGAATGAATTGAAATTTTCCTTTTATTTATTTCATAAATCCATTTACAAATTACATTTTTAGGGCATAAACCCCAACATGTCATTCCTACTACTAGGGATGTAACTACACACACGCTAGGGTGGGTCCCATCCGTAGCTCGTTTAAAAAATATATATATATTAAAAATACAATGTAAATTTATCAAAAATACACATAATTTTATCACAATACCATTTATAATTATTATTACACCAATTAATAGATTTGTTCATATTTTGTCCATGTTATATTTCCTATTTTTTACATAAAAGAGAATTTTATGTCAATTATGATCCACATTCAACGCACTAACGAATTTATATCAGTGCGCACTGACTTGAAAATTTATGTATATATATATATATACAATTCCTGTCAATATGCACTGATATAACTTATATCAGTGTGTTGCATGTGGACCATTGATTATGGAGAAGCTTTGACAAGTGCATACACTTTGAGTCAAAGTATGTAAATATAATGGTCCACATCCAACCAACTGACGAATTTATATCAGTACGCACTAACTTGAAATTTTTTGTATATATATATAAAGCCTCATTCTCATCCATCTATCAGTTGAGCTATGTCCATGTGGCTTATAAACTTTTTATTATCATATTTGTTGATCCAGAGATGTTATAATTGATAAATTTGATCTTTTGAAAAATAGTAGGAAACAACGTAATTAGTGTACTTTGATTGTATTTGTATTCCATTTTTTTTTTATGTTTTGATTTTTGATTTATTTAGAATATGCCTTACTCATTATGTCAAAAGGCATTGGTTTTTTTAATTATTTTTCTCGTATTATAGAGGTTAACACAAAAAAATTATTCAAACCCACCCTGATGTTGGATCCTCATTACGTCCCTACCTACTAGAAAATGTATTAGAATCTAGTATAAATCTATTAATCGTTGCATTTTCACCTGCACATGAATCCAATTTTCTCATTATTTACTTCATATCCACAAGTTAGCCATGAAGACACGAATTTTCATAAATCATTACAAACTTACGTGTCATTATTATTTGTTTTTTTAATTAAGGTTATTGATGATCGGAATCAGTAGATGCACCAGGACATCCCAGCTAAGTTGACACCTCCGTAGCACCTTCATCATCTACCCCATCACAATATATTATTATAATAAATAAAGAGGAAACAACAAAAAAGTTTAAGAAAATAAAAGAAAACAAGTCAACAAAATCTAAAAAACGATTTTCTATTAACATCATCATAAATAAATGAAATGCAAAAATCTGGAGCACTCCACCACCATGCATGAGCAACGATACTAGGGCTCATGGATGCTAAGCAATCTGCAACACAGTTACCCTCTCAATAAATAAGAGTGGCAACAAAGTCCATTTTATAAAGCAAACCCAAATATCTATCCTAAGATGGGCGTCAATGCCAAGGAACCTTACGAGACCTAGAACGAAGGACAACCACCATAAAAGCTGAATCACTATCCAACCATAACCGACGCCATCCAAAGATCCAAGCATAATCAATTGTATGGACAACATCGACCAACTTATCCTCAAAAGCAAAATAGGCCTTAAGAAGAATAACAAAACATCTCTTAACAAAGCCTCTACAAGTACAAACCCACGCATAACCAACTAGATCAAGACTACCGTCTGTGTTAACCTTAAGAAAACCCAGTGGAGGAGGGCGCCAAATAACCTCTACAATACGTAGGGCTCTAGAAGAACGACTAGAGACATGAAGACGCTGAAGAGTCAAAAGCTCATCCACTAAATTCTTCATCATGCCAAATTGAAGAGAGTCTACCTCGTGAATTGAAAGCCAAACCAAGGAAAGAGCCTCATAAAAAAAACGGTTTGCCACCCTTAAAAGTGGTTTAATTTCGAAGAAACCACACCACCTAGAAGACTGTGATAACGAAAGTCTGCCAAAGAGCTTGAAATTGGGTGCTAAAAACTACATCCATTAAAGATCCAAACAAGTACCATCCTATTTAATTTTATGTCCAAACGTGAAGGACATCACATTCCACAACCCACGAACAAAAGGACACTCTATAAACAGATGTCGTAAATCCGTTGCACAGCAAAGCTGACCACAAGAAGGAAACATATAACCTCGAGCACGCAAAGCAACATCTGTAGGAATATTTCCATGAAACAAGCACAAAGTGAGGACAGACCAAGATGGCGAAATAAACATCACCCAAATATATTTTCCCCATAAAACTAAACCCCAAACCCTAGAAAGAGAATCATACAAGAAACAACATCATCCAAAGAACAAGTCCAAACAAGCGAGTCTGGATTAGTGCTCACCACCACCCTCTCAATCTCAGACGCAAGATCCATATGATAAATGTGAAAAGATACAAGAATATCCCAACCCATTGTATCATAATAATTATCTCACACCATAGATTCAAGAGGAGGCTACAATGATAAGCAATCCTCAACCAAATTAATCTACGATTCTCCAAACCAATTTTCCATCCAAAAGCACACTTTGGAATGACGAACAACCAACCACATAAACGCATGCATCTGAGGAACATAATGTGATTTAAGTCCCGACCAAACAAAAGAAAAAATATACCATATTCTCGGTTTGCGATCCAAGTGAAATAACGAGCACGAAGATAAGTGAAAACGAGGGAACCCTCAGCTAACATCTTCCAAGTGAACTTTTTTAACATGGTATTGTTAAAAATGTAGAGATCCTTAACACCAAGACCACCTCCTCATTTGGTTTGCAGCAAGACTCCCAATCAACTTGAACGAGTTCATGACAATCATTCGAACCGGTCCAAAAAATTGTTTGTTTCTTATTATAGATCATTCTTCATCATTTAAGTATTATATTGTTCTTCATCACTTTGGAATCAAACAAAACTTTAAGATATTAAAAAAAAAACTTTATGATATAATCAAAAATTGAGATGATTTAGGATTTGTGAAATACTAAAAGTGAAGAAAAATGATGTTGAAATTTAAATAATTGGTTTGTAATGTCTTTAAAAATAAAATAGAGCGTGAAAAGATATTTGTGTGGAATTATACAGAGCGTTACTCTTTTAAAAAAGTTAGGTACAATAAACTGAAGTCCTGATATCTTTGAATTCAGAGGGTGTTTATGACAATACAACTAAATCACTTAAACAGTGTGAAATATGATAAAAAGTCAGAGAGTTTCTGTAATTAACCAAAAAAGAATGGATGAAACCATTGCTGTTTTCGCAACCAAACAAGTCAAATTTAAAACTTCTCTCGTAAAGATCAACGGTCCACGTTGACTATCACTCCCTTATTCGATCTCAACCGTGAAAATCTAGGGCAAACAAATAACCCTACTGGTTTTCCTGCGATATTAAACCTCGTTTCCAGCTCACTGCTTCTCCTCCTCTGAAGCAGAACAAGCAGCGCTATTTAGGTTTTACACAGGCCACCGTACATCAAAACAGCCGCCGCTTGCTTCGTTGCTTGGTAAGCTCTTTGTTTCTCTTACATTTATATCGAATGCTTGTCTTGAATGAATCTTTTTTTCTCGTACATGCGCTATCGCTTCTATTATTGATTTATTGGGTTTCAAAAACCAAAAGGGTTGTTTTATTTAACGTTTTTATTAACTGTGTTCACTTTATTTTTTTCGTATATTGGTATTGCATGTGGATAGTATGATATCGAAGCTGTTTATGT
Organism: Dipteronia dyeriana; assembly: GCA_032871835.1. Classification (NCBI taxonomy): domain Eukaryota; kingdom Viridiplantae; phylum Streptophyta; class Magnoliopsida; order Sapindales; family Sapindaceae; genus Dipteronia; species Dipteronia dyeriana. Next base: position 35,113,286 of record CM065298.1, read on the forward strand.
ATTTTTATTTTATTTTATGCAAAATGTTTTTCTTTTTGGTTTGTGAGAAGATGGAGTAAGTACAGGGAAGTACATGGAAGGAGAGATGGAATGAATATTTATTTTGTTATTTTAGTTTGTACTGAATCTGTAGAACAATTGGTTCAAGATTATTGGTAGTTAAATGGCCATATTTTTCATGGGGAATGTTTAGTGAGTATTGAATTGGGTTGATGTTACATTTTCTTGTCTATTGCTTTGTGATTTTAGATTATTATTTCTGTCCAGTGTTATTGTTTTAGCTGATCAATTTGAGTTGACTTATTATTATTTGAAACTCAAAATTTCTGTGAGGGGTTTGGCTCATAGCTCTGGTTTTTGGGGACAGATATATTAATGGAATTTTTTTTGTACAGTGTTCTGTTATGTCCCAAGTGGTTCACTTTTTTGGTACTTTGTTTTCTTTTTTGTTAATAAAATCTTTTGTTTTTCCCATCTAAACAAAAAATATTATTTTTTTAAACTCCAAAGTAAATACTTGATGCTATTTTGAATTCATTGGAATAGCTCTTTGAATATTTTCTTTGTTATTGATGGAATTATGGGCATTTGTGATGTAGTAATGTTCTTGTTAACCCGCATGTTTATGAACATCGATAGGGTTGATAGACATTGCAGATTAGTGAGGTCACTGGTCAATTGGTTGATTAATTGAAGTGTGAAATCGAAACATTTTGTTATAAACATCATCTCATCATCTCCTATAACAGATCTGTTTGTAGCTTTTATTGATATGATGGAACAATTCGTATAATAGTTTCAAGATAAAGTTCCTTTAGGAAAGTTACATTTTGAACAAGTGGTTGCTGCTCTTGGTGTTTAAATTTATAGTTCCTGTCATATGTAATCTAACTCGTTGGAATAAACCAGGTCTGTCAAGATGTACACTACTAAGAAGAAAATCCAAAAAGACCATGATGCTGAACCTACTGAATTTGAGGAAACTGTTGCTCAGGTTAGTCATTTTTACTGCTTTCTTATTTTATTTGATTCTTATTCTCTAGTTTTGTAGAGTAAATTAGTAATGTTTGGTTTTTCTGCAGGCATTGTTTGATTTGGAGAACACTAACCAGGAGCTGAAAAGTGACTTGAAAGATCTTTTTATAAATCAAGCAATGTATGATAGTATGGCATGGCTTTTCTGTTAAAATGAAATTGTTGTTTCTTTTTCGTGCTCCTAAATACTTTATACTTGCGCAGTCAAATGGATGTTGCTGGAAATCGCAAAGCCGTTGTTGTTTATGTTCCTTATAGATTGAGGAAGGCTTATCGTAAGGTTCATGTGCGCCTTGTTAGGGAGCTGGAGAAGAAATTCAGTGGGAAGGTATTCGCTGATCTTTATGCCTACTATTGATAGTAAAGCATCATCCTCAAGATATATTTACATTACATATGTTGATTACACTGGTGTGGGCTGTTCTCTGTCATTGAACTGTTTTGTGGAATCTGGATTGTGCTAGTATGTCTTTCGTCAATTTGAAGTCCAAAAATTATCAGCAAATGCGATTTAGCTACTTTGCTCTAGTTTTCAGATTAAAGAGGTATGATCATTGTGTGGTTTTTACATGGATCTCTTGTAATTTGTGTGGCAGGATGTTATCCTGATTGCTACCCGGAGGATAGTGAGGCCACCAAAGAAAGGGTCCGCTGTTCAGCGACCTCGCACTCGCACACTCACAGCTGTCCATGATGCTGTACTTGAAGACGTAGTTTATCCAGCTGAGATTGTTGGTAAACGTGTTAGATATCGTCTCGATGGATCCAAAATTGTCAAGGTAAGTTAAAACCTTTGGTCAGAGCGCTTTATGGCATAGTTGATATCATACCATTTTTTATTTTTGTCTTGTCATCTTTTGTGTTAGATTTTCTTGGATCCTAAGGAGAGGAACAACACAGAGTATAAGCTGGAGACATTCTCTGGAGTTTACAGGAAGATTACCGGGAAAGACGTGGTTTTTGAATTTCCTATTACTGATGCATGAAGAGCTTTTGGGGGGGATGCATTTGTGTTCGGTGAAGTGATTTTATTCAGAGTTCTATAGTTGCTTTTAAATAGGGATTTACTATTTAAAATTTTGACACTTACATTTGGTAAGATGTTTTTTTGTTTTATTTATATTTTGCATAGAACCAACCAATGAAACTTGAATGAACTTATTTTTTGTCTGTGTTTATGAATCATTCAAAATTTTCAGTCTCCATTATGGTTGTGAATCCGTGGTGTGTTAATTATCCATGTTTGTAATGAGCCTTAGAAAGGGAACTGAATTGAATCATTTGAGAAAAGCTGAATCATTAAATGTACAGAGATGATGCAAATTAAGGCTAAGAAAGTTGATCCCTCTTCAGGTCTTGCCGTCAAAATGTGTATTGTCAAGCCAGAACAAAGCAGTTCCACATGCCAAAGCTATTACACTTGCAATACATTTCTTGTTGAATATAGTGGCAGCAACAATCCGGTATACAGCTTAGCCTTTTATCCAACTAATTATCCTGTAATGAAATTGCTATATTCCCCAACAAGTTATAAAATTGATAATCTTATACAGATTATCATATTTATTTTTCCTTTTTCACGAGTACTATACTTTCCAAATCAAATTACAAATCACTTGGTACAGAATTTAAGAAAAGGATTTTGTAACGGCTGGTATTAATCTTTTTATATTAATATCTATTGGTCGATCTACAGAGCAAATTGTAACCAACCTTCTGGAGATTTGCTCGTAGACAACCAGAAACTACTTTTCCATTTATCGACAACCATCTCTCTTCCAACATTCATTACCTCCAAACATTAACAGTTAGTTTTTTGATTCTTTTAGAAATAAGTACATATCTCACAATAATAGTGTACAATTAATGCATGTCATAATTACATATAATAAATAACAATTTTTGATTTTATTTATTGATTTTCTTAAAAAAAAAAATCTCTTCCCAAAAAGAAAACTTTGAATGGTAGAAATCCTCCATTGAAGAGCTGGAGATCTGCTCTGGTGCAATCTCCATCCCCAGATCTCCTCGAAAATGGTGGTGGGTGCGGCGCTGTTAGTTTGGTTTGATAAGCCTTTCGGTAGTGGCGATGGATACATACCAGCGACTGTTAGAGAAAGCAACAAGGCTAGAATAACAATGAAGTGGATGCTAAAGCTGATGTTTTCATCAACAAGTTCAAGCAACAACTCAAGTTGCAAAGGATTGATTCCATTTAACATTAACATGTATAATTATTCAGTAGATGTATATTGATGGGATGTATTAGTGCTTACACCATACTGGTTTCGAATGATCATGACTAATATTCTCACTCCAATTTTAAATATGTGGTGTATTAGTGCTTACACCGCATATTTTTCATGTTATGCCATGGTTTTCGAGCACACACAAACCCACCGACTATTGAAAAGTAGAATCTCTATAGCATTTGAGATTGGGTACACTTGTGTCTTATAGCCTTGCGACTTGTTCCAATAAGATTAATGCTAGATAGCTTTAAAAGACTATTCAAATTCATATTCAAGTGAATATATGAACCATCAATAACATATCACTCACCATGTTAATTCATGATTTACACGGTGCTAAATCATTTGAGTATAAAATTAAACAATTTTTGTAGATAGTCCGACATTACTCTTCATATAAAATATAAAAGATGCCCCAGTCCCTCACAATCATAACTGTATAGACAGTGTTTGCTTGGGTTCTTGTATTGCTCCTCTAATGGACATTTACTTTTGACAAACTCTAGTGGAGTCGTGCTGTGTTGCACTCTTTGGATTATTTGTCAGAACATGAACGAAATCTTTGGTGCACCAGCAAACACATGTCTCGGATGTTCCACTCAACGATACATAACGTAACGAACCGAATATTTTCTCAATTTGAAGATGGAAAGAATGAGATACTGTTATCATACTAAAGAATCCATCGTTTGGGTTGTAACGTAAAGTCTCTTTACTGCATTGCTGGTTCACTTTTCCTTCATGCTTCTAAAATTTTTTGTTGAATTGTTGGGTGATAATGTTAAAAAGACTTTGACAACTTTGCATTTTCTTCACAGTAAGGTATGAATATGATAATCCTAAAACTTTTACTATATATAATAATGGCATTTACATGCCATGCCAGTACCAACATTACATCGTATACTACATCAAGGACTTGAAAAGTAAAAACTACTATAAAAAAGCATAACAAATGAAAAATTAATAAATTATTTAATCAGATGAGGAAAATATACTATTCTCTAGGCTCTACTCATAAGGTTTGGAGGAACCTGCTGTTCACCCCAGCCCTATACATCTGCAACTCCGATGAAGTGGTTATGCTAATCTCAGTATTGGCCGGAGCAAACAGAACATCTCCTTCGGTTATTGCATCCTTGTATGAGCCAGTACCCATTGTTCCCTCCCCAACTGTGACCAAGAAAACTGATGGACCGGATATTGCAGGAAACAATGCAGATGCCCCCTCTGGAAGAATGCATCGATCCACCTCGAATTCATCAAAAGGAGGGAGGTACCTTGTTATGTACGGACTCAAAGGAAATCCTTTCAGGATTTCAGGAAACCCCTGAAACAGAAACAGATATTAAACTTCAAATTTCACCAAGACAGTAAATATATTTTCCTTGAAATATTGAACACACAATCAGCAATCAACATATCATAGTATTTTATTAAATCAATCCACAAAATAAAGTGAAGATAGAGTATAAAGAGAAAAGAAGAGAAGCTGCAGAATAATATGACAGTTGATATGGTTATCACATCACCATATCAAAAACTTTGCACATAACCTATGGAGATCTAGCAATCAAAATTTCTCAATGAGTAGAATATTGAACAGCACAACAGAGCCATGATTGAGAAAAATAAATTAAGAGAAGAAAGGGAGAGAGAAAAGAACAGTCCAAAAGAAATTAAAATAAAACTTGATTAGAAAACAAATATTTCCTACCTAACAGAAGATCCATCACAAACCTAAAATTAGATATCCAGTAAATCTGTTACCTGTTTATATGTCAACATGGAACAAAGAGTTTCAACGTCTCGGTGCTTCGGAGTAAGACCAGCCCGGACAACGTTGTCTGAAGTTGCCATGCATTCGATGCATTCACCACAAATATATGCATGAGGTTCATTTGCCCCAAGGTACAATGCTTCACCGGGGTTAAGCTTTACATAATTGAAAAAGAAGGCTGATATAACACCAATGTCAGCTGGATATTGCTTTTCTAATCGCAACACAAGCTGCTCCTTCTCAGTCAAGGGCCTCACCTGATGCATACAGAAAAAAGAAACCTTTCATTAAGTAACACAATAAGAGCAAAAATGAGAAAAAGGCAAAATCCAGAAAAGAAAGTTTACCACCAAACACTATCAGAGATGAAAAATTAAAAAGACTCACCAAAAAGGTTTTTTCGGGAATCTTTCTTGAATAAATCAAATGTACCAGGGATGCGCTCCCCTCTTATTATAATTTCTTTTTCTTTTGAATTCTAATAAGATCAAAGTCATGATTAATAGAAGGGTCATAATTGTAATCTATCAATTGTATAAAGATGCAACTTTTAGCATTTTCTCAGTGACTGCCAGAGACCTTTTCTTAGTGTAAATTTATCTCACTACTTGTCCGGATATAAGAAAAAGAATTAATAATAATGTAAAGCACTTTAACAGAGAATATTTCTACCAAACTAATTATAATATATATGTTCTGAAAATTAAATAATAAGGGAAATTGTTCCACACTTCCACTAACCTGACTTTCCATATGCAGACGATTTTTCAGTTTAGATACTACTTTAGTTGTCATCTCCTTACTAGCTGTCATGAGCTGGGTGAAAATTGACCGCACAACAGATTTCACTTTCTCCTCGCCATCCTGCTCATTGATATGTAAAACTTGGTTTGCATCTACAGTGCCAACTAGTTCTACAACCTCAGGAACATTTTGCAGCACGATCTTGAGCTCCTGTAAAGAAGACAATTGCTTCAATTTAATAATACTGAGCCTAATAATTCAAAAAAAAAAAAAAAAAGAGTTTGTGTGTGAGAAGGCATGGTTTTGGCCAGCTAAAAGAAAAATCTTACTGTCCATAACCAATCTCATATGTAGATAAAAATATATCTAATGAAAAAGACAACAGGTAAATGGAGAATGCAAAACCTCTAAGCTCTTTAATACGAGGTGGAAAAGGTAAAAAGAGGACACAGTGGAAACCTCTGAGATCCTAATGAAATTGTTCCTTTCTCTAATGTGTGCTCAATTAACAGTAAAAGGTGTTCTATTATGAAATCTCAATCAGTTATAATTATTGTGAAACCATCAAAGTTTTAGCCAATGGAATCAAACCAGTCATTACAAAAACATCATGTAGCCCCCAGCTAGCTTACAGAATACGTTTCAGAAACCCCATATATAATTGGACTGATTCTCAGATACCGCAATAATCAGTTTTTATGAACAATATGAAAACGTATCTTCATAATTTATCTTTTATATGTTCCCTCCAGGGAATACCAACATCCTAAAGATAAGAATGGATATGGAAATGGGGACAGGGCGACAGGCTAGGAACAATACCGGTTAATCATCAAGGTTTTCTCTCATTGACTTGGCACGACACAATCACACCAAGGCAACTTTACACCTCAAAATTTCTCATGAAATATCAACCAATAATTCAGACAGAATTTTCAGGCAGCATGATTTTAAGTTAACTTCGTGAATTAACATGCAAGTACAAGAAGGTAACAAATGGTGAATTATCAACATTAACTATTCATAATACTAGTTGAAGAAAACTAATATACTACCTGAAGACTGATGAAGCCACAAAGAGCCTCGAATTCTGTTATTGCCAAAGCCATCTCAGGCTTGTGATTGTCATCCTTATAAACATTTGGCTGCAACTTGTGCAGAGTCTTTGCCAATTCCTTATCTGGATGAGCCTGTATTGACAATGCTTTTGCAACTGAAAGTACCTAACCCAAATCAAACAATGAGAATCTTTTATTTGTTATTATTATCCTATTATTTTTGAACAAATCAAACAATGAGCATCTTTTATTTCACATTGACTATGAAACCAAACTACAAAATTAGGATTCATGCAAAATCTAAAAATAAAAATCAATCACAGAAACCAATCAGCTAAACAATTAACTATGATCTTCTAGCCATACTGACATCAAAATTATCAAAAAATTTACTGTATCAAAGAATTATTTGAAAACAAATTTACAGACACATTTAACCGTGTATAACAAAAAAAATCAACTTAAACCTCAGGCCTACTGAAATTCAAAGATATAAATTCACAAAAAAAAAAACAAAGGAAAAAAAAGAATCCCCATCATCAACCACTGTAAAAAGTTCAAATTTTCAAACAAATCAAGAACAAAAACCCAGAAATATAATACAACATCACATCAACTTTATAAACTTACAAATAAAATTAAAAAAATAATACAAAAACAAAAGCATGACACAAAAATACCTTGAATAAGAAAGGCAGATCACAATCCCACTTGTCTAAAACTTTTTTACCAAGCACATAAGGGTTTTTTGATAACCACAATTTCAGACTCTCCCTTCCTAACCCAACTGGTTGCTCACCATTCTCACCAATATTTTGAACCACAACAGATGGTCCAGAGTCATGAGTCCCCATCCAGAACTCAGCATAAGGCTTTTCTAATTCAATTTTGGACTCCGAATTCAACCTAACCAATTTTGCAACTAATGATTCATGGCCTAGTTGGCCCCAATCATAGTTTTGAACAGAACATCTCAAACTATGAAGCTTCTTTGGGTTTGCGAAACCATTCATCTCCATGATGACTTGTTTTTCGTTGTTGTGGATATTGAGATAATAAACAGAAAAAAAAAAAGGCGAGGAAAGGCTGGAACCTTTGAGGAATACGAATATGTTCCACTTTTTGTAGCATTTACTAAACGTGACCGAGACAGAACAGTGTTACAAAACCGAAAATTCCAAAGAAGAACCACTAGGTCTCTTGCAGACTTGCAATCCATCAACACATCTAAGTAAGAAGCAATTCTGGTATAATTCCCAAGAATTTTCAAGCAACTAACTGACTAAACTTTTGAACTTTTTTATCACTAACAATGAATGACCACACATGTTCAATAATTTCACATTGCTTGAATTACAGCAGTTATTCTCCGAAATTCGCATAACAAATGCCCAACTTGGCATAATTTAAGAATTCATTCCAAGATTTGATTCTTATTCACCAAAATTCAGAAAATATGTTCATTCATATAAACACACAAACACATAAACAAATATTTTAAAAAAAGAAGAAGAAGAAAATTGTACCTTGAACAAAAAAGGAAGATCACAACCCCATCTGCTCAAAACATTGTCACCAAGCACATTAGGGTTCTTCAATAACCAAGATTTGAAACTCGAATCCTCACCACCACCACCATTCGAGACACCATTTTGCACCCCATTTTTGACCAAAAAAGACGGACCTGACTGATGAGTTCCCATCCAGAACTCGGCGTAGGACCGGTCAGGCTCAACTCCGGCACCGGAATTCAGTTGGCAGAGCCTGGCAACCAGAGAGTCGGCCCCCTTCCGTCCCCAATCGTAGTTCTGGACCGAACACGTCAGCCTCTGCACCAACTTGCTCTGCTTCTTCAAATCAGCCTCCATTGAACTAAATAAAAAATACCCAGAAAGGAAAAATTGAAAATTGTGAAGTTAAAAGAAGACAGATAGAAAAGAAAACGAAAGAGTGAGATGGGTGTGTTGCAATTGCAATGGCATTGCTGGTTTATAAAGTGTTTGAAAGGGTAACAAAGAGAGAGGGAAACAAGCAACTTCGTATATGGAGATAAATTGATTGATACATATAGAGTGGATACAAAGTGGGCTCCGATCCTGGCTCACTTTACAGTTTTCATTCTCTTCTTATCTTCCCTTCTTCTCCACGACACTTCTTCTATAACTCTTTTCTTTCTTTCTTTTTTTCCTTTTCTTTTCTTTTCTTTTTTTCACGTTTTTTTTTTTTCCAATTTCTGTGTTTCAATTTTGGTCAGATCTCTGATTTCCATTTTTCGTCAAAATAAATATCTTTTTCTTTTTAGGATGGTTATATTAGGTAGAATGACAGCAAAATAATTGGTTTATGATTCCAAAAATAAGTATCACAGTTTTAATATGTGCCAACTGCCAACTAATCATCAACTGAACACTATTTATTTAAAATAATTAGATTTGATGAGCAATGATCCCATGTGGGTGAGTCTTTGCTCCTTATTCATGTGACTAATAATACAATTTGAACATATAGCTAATAGCATCTCCAATGGAATATTAAAGTGATGTTCTAAAGCTGAGTTGGTGCACGATAAAACATTAAAAAATTTTAATTTTTAAATACAATGTCAATTGTATTTAAAATTTTAAAACTTTTAATTCAATTATTTCATACTTAATTACCGTATAATAATTTTTATTTTACAAATTATAATGGCAAACAAATTCCATTGTGATATTTAAAATGACATCAATATTAATTAGGTCAAAAAAACAATCGCTAATTGATATTATATAAATATTTGTTCAGAGAATATTATTTGAAAATACTCTTCATACTAATTTGGAATAGAAAAAAAAAATTGGTTAAATATGCTCTATTAACAGAAAAATGATGTAAAATGGAAAGGCTCTAATGGTTCAGATCACACAGCTAGTTGTTCAAGTTATGAGATTAAATATATATATACATAAACTAATAAACAAATAAATTACTTATTTGGTAAAAATAATAATTAAATTACTTATAATAATGTTATTTTATCCTAATTTTATGTCTAAATCTGATACCTAAATGTAGTGAAATTATTATAATCCATTCATTTAATAAAATAATTTTAAAATAAAAAATAAAAAAATTAATTTTAAAATTTTAAATTTAAATCCTTTTACGTGTTTAAATTTAAATTTATTTATAATAGTATTTACTTATATATATATATAAATTATCAATCATGTGTTGGCGTTAGTGGTTCGACACTCTCATCCCTTAAGCAAGGTCGTGGGTTCAACCCTCCTTGTGAACGGGGTTAAACATATTAGGAGCACTTTACCCCTTAGTGGGCCGATCCGGTGCGAGTCCGGATTAATCGACCTGTGGTCAGGGCTGATTGTACCGTATGGTGGATCCGTTCCACCCGAAAACCGGATGGTTTAAACCAATATATATATATAGTTTTATATTTTTAATCGTTAATCAAAGATAAGTTGAAAAATCAAAACGTCAACTCTATTTTAAGATGGGGTTACCACCGAATTATACATGAGCATATGCCCGGATAAAGACATGCAAACAGGTTTGCATCTTATATTATATGTTATGAAACTATTTCAGTCAAGGTTAGTTGAGATTAATTCTATCAAATGACCTTTTTGTGCGAGTTATTAATTAATATTTAGAGTTAATTGTAAAAAAGTAGGTTCAAAACCATCAAGAGAGAAAAGGTCATATTCCAGAGTCCAGACTTACCTAAAGGGTCAGAGATTGAAAAATAGAATTTGACGGAAGAAAACGTCAAAAGACTATATTTGTACGATTGTCGATTAGGTTGGGTTTGGGTCCTTTGGGATGTCCACGTTGAAAATTCTTGGATTTCTCGAAACGGTACAAGAAAACGGTAACGATTTTCTGCCGTTATAATGATGATTCAAGAGGGTAGGGGTGGACATGTTTGGTTTTAGTTAAAACCGTATCGGACCGATAGACATTCGGTTTTTAAGAATGTAAATCGGTTTTGTACCTATTAGGTTTTAAAGGTTTTTTAATATATTTTTTGATTTTGTAAGCCTTTAAGTTATATTTTTTACATTTAAACTTAATTTTTTTTAAGAAAACATAATATGTAAGAAGTAATTTAAACAAAATATAACCAAATTTTAAATTCAAATCTAAAATTCCAATCTATATACTCAATCAAAATATAAAATATCATAACTTCTATTAAAAAAAAATGTGATATATAATATAGTCTAAAAATAAAACATCATCAACAAATAATCCATAATAAAATTGAACTTTATAAAATAATTAATTAAGACAATTCGGTTTTGTATATTTAAAACTGAAATCAAACCGAACTCAATTCGATTTTTAAATTTCAAATCAATTTGAACAGAATAAAAATTATGAACCGAACCAAATAGCCTTTTCCATTCGATTTCTATTTTTATGTCTATATTTAAATGAAGGATTCAAAAGTCGGTGAAAATCGTCGTTTGATAATGTGATGATGAGGTGTAGGTTGGAGATGGATGGGTCCCATCACCGTTATCATGTGGACCGAACCGACCTAGTCACATCTTCTTAAAGTCTAGCCTGGAGATCATTTTATCGTATTTAATAGCGTGATCGATACAATCGATGACAATCGTTTTTACACGTGGCGGAATCTGGATAAACAAATGCATTTTTGGATAAAATTATTATTTGACTCTTTTTTTTTATATGACGATGAAAGCTTGATGCTTAGTATAACACAGGTGAATGAACGGTAGCTACTTTTCCGTCCTTTTTGTGAAAGTTTGGTTCGTGCAAAGATATTGGCCTGTTTGTCACGCTATCATTTTTTTTATTATTATTTATATTTATTTGTTTATTTGTTTTTAAGTATGCTTGTCAGCTATTTCGGCTACAAAAAGTTGGATAAAATATAAATTAAATAAGGATCCGACTAAATTAATTTAAATTATTATTTAAATTTTAAATTTTAAAACCTTAACAAATTATGTATTCTTATTCTAAGAGTTATAAATGTATTCAAATCTTAACTATTGTGTTAATAACTTATAAGTGGTTTAAATGTTAAAATCAAAATTTTAAATCATAAATTTATATTGATATAGCTTCATCCATTTGGAAATTATAAAACTGTTATTTGTAATGTCTACTTTTAAAAAAAAATATTAAATATGATATATAATGGGCCAGAGGTCTTCGATGACCTACCAAGATCAAGAATTAATTATGCGTCCTATATATTTACTTTCACAAGAGGAAAAATATACTTTGATACCAAATGAATCAAGGGTTTATTAGGACTTGGAACATCAATAACTATTTATAAAGCTCCGGTATATGCTCAACTTAGATATCTATTCCCATAATAATAAGAAAAACAAAATTCATCACACACACAATATATATACTCGAAACCACTTACGAAAAAAGAGGAGTGCACACCACTTATATTAAGAAAAGATATGTATGATTCTAAATTCTAACACTATGGTGGCGTTTGGTTACCATGATGGAATAAGAATTGGAATGTTAATGGAAATGAGAATTGGAATGGAAAAAAGATTTATTTGTTTGGTTGAGACTTTAGAATCAATATATGAATCAGTAATATTTTGTTTGGTTAACAACTGAATGGAATGGAATCAACTGTATTTTGACCAAAATACCCCTAATTACAAAGCATTTATAATAACATTATATATTATGGATTATACATATATTACATATTATTATATATATAATATAATATATATTATAAATATTAATATCAATATTATTAAATATATAAATGTTATATATTATTATATTATTATATATAAAAGTATAAATTATATTATAAATATAATAATATATAATATATAATATAAATAATTAGAAAATATAATATATATTTTGGATAATAACAATAAAATATAAAAGTATATATAATATTTATAATAATAATAATATATTTTTATATAATAAAATATAATATATATTTTGGATAATAATAATATATTATAAAAGTATAAATTATATTTATATATTATATAATATATATTTATATATATATATATATATATATAATATGTAATAATATAAGATATGCAACAATAATATATATATAATAATATATATATATATATTATTTTTGAAAATAAGGGTATTTTTGGAATAGAGTTGGAGATAGAAGGTTATTTTTGGAAGAGAAAATGTGTTAATAGAATGGAATTGACATTCCATTTGTTTTTGGATGGAATGCACATTCCACCAAAATGGTGGAATCCACATTCCAATGGAATGCCCATTTCATTGGCATTTTACAAACCAAACAAATGGAATGGATTTCTTTCCATTCCATTCCACCCAACCAAACACCACCTATGTTTGGTCTGATGGAATATGAGAGAAATGAAAGGAAATGATTTGAATGGATTTCTAATATCTTATTTGAATAATTAAATTAAAGAGAAAGGAAAGGAAATTGAAGGAAAATGAGGGAATAATTTCTTCTTGTTTCATCCAATTTGGTTTCCACCCAAATTTATGAGGAAAAGAAGGGAAAGGAATCCAGAATTAATGATTTTTTCAATATTCCAAAACTAACCCTATTAATATGGGGTATTCATTTCGTTAAAAAAAATGATATCTTTATAAATAGAATAAAATGAATTCATTTATTTCTCTCACCAAATAAGATTGGTTTATTTTCCTTTCTTTTATATTTATAACCATCCAAACACCCATCATTAAAAACATATTCTTTTCATTTCCTTTCATTTCCTTTCATTTCTCTCATATTCTCCAATCCAAACATACTGTAAAGGAGATGATGTGCATATTATACTTCTAAATTCATAATCCGTGCAAACTTAAGTAACCTTGCATAATTTGGAGGTAACACTTCTCTTTATATAAACAATAAATATATTATAAGATAAGGTAAGGTTGGTTCGATGGTTTGACCCCGTCAAACATATATTAAGAAATTATAGATTTGAGTCTGTTCTCCTTTCCCAAATCTTATATTATTGAAATGTTAAAAAAATATGTTATAGAAAATTATCATCCGTTAATGATTTTTGATAAAAGTATTTATTTTTTGGAGGGGTGATAAAAGTATTTAATTTATTATAAAAAATTGAGCTGATTTTAGAATTTAGATAACATACAGGATCGAATTAAATTTCAAAGGCAACATAAAATCATAAATATATAATAAAAAGAGAGATATCATAAATCTTGCAGTTATGATTTTCTTGCATTTTTTTAATACAAGAATGATATAACTTGAGTCATTGAGTGTGAATATATTTAAAAGATATCTCTAAAACGTGTGTTACATTTTTATTTGTTTAAAAATAACTCGAAACAATAGAGGAAAAAATTCTCATCTACTATATTTTTATTTATTTAAAATGTTACAATAATTTAGGATATGAGAGTTTGAAAGGGTAGAGAGATTCGAAAGGTGTGATGTAAATACCACTTAACCGACCTTATTTTATGGTTCTCATCTACTAAAGAGTAGAATAAATAGCATTAGGCTTTGTGGCATTGTATGTTAGGGGTGGCTACAATGCAGTCAAGGAGAAATTAGCTGTATGATACAGTTAGAAATAGTAAAGTATTGGGTCCGTTGGATCATTAAATAAGTTGATCTAACGGTTCTGTAATAATAAAAAAGAAAGAAAAAATTGGAAAAAAAATAAAAGTCTAACCGGTTACAGGTTACAAGTTACGCTGTTGACTTTATATATTTTCAAATTTGTATTTCTCACGTTTTCTTCTTTTCACAGATTTCTCTCTTTGGCTTCCACATCTCCTCCGACCGCCAACGATCGCCACCGCTTGCAGATCGCCACCTCCCCCGTCGCCAACATCGCCACTGTCACTTCCATTCTCACTTCTGAGTTCCAATTCTCACGCCACCACTATCAATTCCATTTTCTTCTTCTCACCGATTTGTGTCTTTGGCTTCCATATCTCCTCCAACTGCCACCGATTGCAGATCACCACCTCCGGCGTTGCCACCGTCACTTCCATTCTCAGTTCTGAGGTACAGTTCTCACGCCACCACCATTGATTCCATTCTCGGCACGTCCGCCATCGGCAATGCCAACACCACCACCATCAGTTTCATTCTTCTCAGTTCAAGATTTTAATTTTGTTTAAAAACAGCAGATTGTTGGAGTAAAAAACGCCCACATGAGACAATACAGAGACCCAAGAAGAGAGGAGATTGAGCACCAGCAACAAGAGCCAAAATCGGTCTAATGCACCCTAAGAACAAAACCTACATACAGAGTAAAAACACCCAGAATCCAGAGTATAAACAATAACAAAACCAGAGCACCAACAATTGGAGACACAAGAACCACAGCAAGCAGACGAAATTACAAGTCTCCCCACTCCAGACGGTCGATTTGAGCTGAGTTGGTAATTTGTTACTTGATTTTAACTTATTTCTTTTTTGGTTTTAATTTAATTTTAATGATTTATTTGTTTGGTTTAACTTTGAATGTACGACTTCCGAGTGATTGAGAATGTGTTGTGGTGTTAGTTTTATAGTTGATTTTGTTGGTTCTGTTTAAATTTTTTTCTTCCTATTTTAGTTTAATTTGATGATACAGTGTAACAAGTGAGGAGGTTGCTTGGTTGTTTTTGTGATATGTTGGTTGTATATATTTTTGTAACATTAATTAGTGAGGTTTCGGTTTAAGGTTTTTTTCTTTTATTTTGAAAGAGGTTGGCCTGTGGCAGTCTCTTTTGGTTTTTATCATATGATTTTAACAATCCCTTATAAAACTTAAAAGTAATTGTGGTTTTAACTAGCAAGGCATACAACGCTGTAATTGTACAATACGTTGCTGTGTATATTTTTTTATAGTAGTAGTGTGTATAAATGATATCAAATATATAAAGTAGTTGTAGTCTTTACATATTAGTTCCAGAAATGACTTATAGCTATTGGATTGCACTTGGTCCATGCAAATTGAAGAAGTTAGTATATCCTAGATTTGTTCAGTCTATATTAAGGAGTAACAAGTAACAAGGACTGCCTGTGCCTGATGCTGTATTGTTGGGGAACCTTTTCAAGTCTATAACTGTATGTCAAATCTGATTACCCAAGTTTGATTCAAAGGTTTTGCAGGTTTGTGGAACTTTGTTATTGTTGACACAACTTGAGTTACTGCTTAATTGATTGATTAATGCTTTTTGTGAATCCAAATTTTGTGTAGGTAAGTAAGATGATTATTAGTTATATTAGTGAAATTGTGTGTTTATGTAGTGAATAGGAGCATAGATTGAGGCAATGAGTTCGCTGTGTCATATGTGTTGTAGAAACTTTGATTGTTTCTTATAGCTCGGATTTATTAAATGCTGGATTCGATATATGGGTAACTAACTCATTGATTGGCTAGCTAGCATTTTGTGCATGTTAGTGAAAAAAAAGGGCAGATATATAGGTGTTGCTTTAGAATGAGAAATGGATGCTTCGATGTAGTAATTTGCTTGACAAGTATAATCCGAAATTTGATCTGTCAAAATAGTTGCAAGATTTCCAGTAGGTTGAAGCAGTTGTCCTCCTCTTCATAAGGTTGTTTTCGTTGCGCTTAATTGAATAAGATAAGATATAAAATTTATATTTGTCATAGATCACAATATCATTAGAATTGAATTACCCAAGTTTGATTAGAAGGTTTTGCAGGTTTGTGGAACTTTTTTATTATTGATACATCTTTAGTTACTGCTTGATTGATGCTTCTTGTGAATCCGAATTTCGTGTAGGTAATTTTATCAGTTTTGTTAGCAAAATTTTTAGATTGAGGCAATGAGATTGTTGTGTCAAATGTGTTGTAGAAACTTTGATTGTTTCGTATAGCTCAAATTTTTTAGAAGTTGGGTTCGATATACGGGTAAATAACTCTTTGATTTGTTAGCATTGTGTGTGGGTTTAGCAGAAAAAGAGGGCAGATAGAGGTGTTGCTTTAGAATGAGAACTTGATGCTTTGATGTTGTAATTCGTTTGTCCAGTAAAAACCGAAATTTTATATCAGGCATAACAATTGCAAGATTTCCGGTTGGTTCAAGCTTTGTTATGTGAAAATTTAAATAAGAACCAATAATTTTGTCCGTGACACATTTTCTTAAGCTTGTTTTCGTGCACTTAATTGAATAAGAAACACAATTTATGTTTTTCATATATTACAATGTCGTTAGAATTGTATTTCATTTTTCAGATTTAACTCGGAAGTTTTCTTGAATATTCACATCGAGTGATAAAGCATATAAAGTGCATTTTTGAGAAAATATTATGTGTTATACTTTCAGTAATATTGTTTTAGTTCCTTCGTAGTTCCTTTTCGAGGTTTTGTACATGATTTAAGATAGTTCTACTATTTGCACATTAATCCACATCTACATATGATGTTATTTATCGACTTGACTTCAATTCCCTGTACATGTTTTAGCTATAAGCACCTGTAAATTTCCCTTGGTTTTAGCCTTGTAGACTTTGAAAATGAAAATGTTCGCTACTTAAAATCACGAAATGTTTTCTCCACAAGCAATGTTCTATCTTTAGTTTCGGGAAGCATGAGTTATGTGTTTTTTTTTGTATTGTGCACCTCATGGATGTTAAAGAATTTGATTTATATCATTTTTGCAAGTTCTGCTGACTTTTAGTTTGTAAACTTACAATATTGTGAAGCGTAAAATATGTACTCATGTCTATCTTTTTCCTTCTAAAAAGTAAAAGATGAGGTGCAGACGAGGCAAATGCAGTGTGTCAACGCTGAGTTATTGCTATCATAATTCTACTTGTAAAGAAGAAGAAAAAATGTTAGTTTGAGCCAGTAATTATTCATGTATAATTTGAGCAGTTATTATCTAGAGTAATCTACAAAATTTGAATGTGGTAGAGATAATTAATGAATAGACTGAATATTTATCTTGCATATTCACCTCCGCTAGGTCGAACCATGCAGATATTTTAACACTTTACCATAAATTATGAAGGAGACTTCTTCCTCCATATGTATAATGTGTTGCATATTTTTTATTAGATATATATATCATGTTCTTTCACTAATTATAGATTTCTCTTTGACTTAATTGTAGTCATATACACTTATATATCTTAAAGGAGGTTAACAATTAAGATTTTATATTGATTTCAAGGAGAATTTGTATAAGTAGAATTTAGCAAGTTATATTTGTAATTGTACATTTTTTTTTCTAAAGTTGACCAACTCTTAGTCAGGTTTTGCTAGACCTATATGATAAAACGTCCAACTGCCCTAGATTCAAGTGAAGCTCTATCAAGACTTATCTATTAAATTAATTGATTAACTGTGGATTAGAAGTTTCTCTGGTGAAGAAGAAAGGTCTCCCCTCCTGTCTCCCGATCACATTTAAAGTTTAATTCTACATTATTCCATTCAACGTCAACCGTTTCTTCCCTCCATCATGAAGTAGTAAAAGCCCTTTTGAAAGACAGTTGTTTGTGTAAGTTGATTATTTAAAACATTATTTGGTAATGGAGTAGGTTTGTGGATGTCTTCGGTTGTGACATCTATACCTTAGATTTTAGTTATTTCTCTGTTTGTTGTTTAAAAGTTATGGTAATTGATTATTTTAAAGTTATGTTGATATCGATTTTAGTTATTTCTCTGTTTGTTGTTTAATATTGTAATCTATGCCTTGCGTTCAATTATTTTGTTCAATATATTAGATATGATCAAGGGCGGTTTAATGATTATGACAGTTTGTTTCTAATCGCGGTTCTTTGACTTGTGAGAGGGTTCTTAGAGCGATAGAGAAAAACTGAATAACTTTAGAAAAATAAAATGTTTGAAGTTTCTGATGTAGGTAAAACACTGATTGTTGTCCCCTCATGAACATGAATGTTTCCTGCTTTTTTTAATATTTAATATGAAATAAAATGTAAGACAAAATCTGTAAATCTGATTAATAAATAAAAAATCATAGATTTTAGAAAAAGAATATCATGTGATGTTTTTGATGAAGGTAAAACAGTAACGGCTGCCCCTCGAACATGAAATTTTGGCTGCATCTTTTTAATATTTAACATCCGATTTAACTCCATAATTTGTTTGGCTCATTTTCTATACACCAAAGTTGTGAAGTGCTGCTGTTTAAATTATAATGTTACTTGAAATTGTTAGGAATATTTTTAGCATCCATGTAAAATCAGTTCTACAAATCTTTGTATCACCCATAAAATTTAAAGGGAATAAACTCCTAAAGCTCATAAGGTATAATTAGGTAGACTAAATTATAATGTCTCTTTCTTACCGTATGTGGTTTTTGTCAGCCTAGGTGGACTACATGTTCACTCTTGTATTGGGGTTTTTGCCACAATCTAAGATTTTTGTATAGGGGTCCTTTATTCATTCTTTTTTTTCAATAAAATTTTGTTTCCTATAACAACAAATTGAAAAAGAAAACTTTCAAGGGACAATTGTCAAAATTTGAAATTGTATTAGTCTCTTAAATACAATTGTTAATAAACCTGTAAAGAATTACAATCATAAAGGTGTGGTGGAGAAGAAACCTTGTCCATGATGGTACTAACAAGGTTTAGGGAACAAGCTAGCTATGATGTTTTGATTTCAAGTAGACTGTATATGAAATCTATGTTGAATATGAAGGCAATCGATATGGTTGGAAAACTCATATCTGTTGTTGAAAGGGCCCTGCATTTCTTTGTTGTTCACTTGACCGTTGGTTGTCAAATATACAAATAATGCAAGATTTAAATATCGTATTAATTCCCCCTTTGGATGATATGGTTAGTAAAAGCTTATATGAGTGATTGAGTATAATTGGAAAAGCTTGCTTGCTTGCATGAGTCGTTGTGTATGATTTGACTATTCTCAAAATCTTTCATCTTATTAGTTTATACTTCATATAATATGCTCTTTTATGTAACTTGCATGTGATTCTTTTTAGTTGAATAAACTAATGATTAATTTTTGTTTTGAGTGGATACCATTTACTTTGTATAACAGTCTTTGAAATTGCTTGCATGTGATTATTTTTAGAACTTTTCCATCTCCGCCGTCGACAGATAACTACCTCGCTTGCACATCGGCATCGTGACTTTCATTGTCAGTTTGCACCGTGACTTCCATTGTCAGTTTTGTGTTCCAGTTGACACACCAGGACCATCACTTACATTTTGTCGCCATCTCTGCCGTCTAGGCACCTCTGACGTGGCCAACTGCAATGCCACCACCATCAGTTTCATTCTTGCGAGTTCTGAACATGTAATTTGTTTCCAGATTGTGACTTATTGCTTTTTTGGTTATAATCTAATTTTCATGAATTTTTTCTTTGGCTTAAAATCCAATCTACACCTTTATATTGGTTGAGAATGTGTTGTGGTGTTGGTTTTATTGCTCAATTTTTGGTCCCATATTTATTTATTTTTTTCCATTTTACCTGAAATTGATGATGCAGTGTAAGAAGTGTTGTTGCTCGGTTGTTTGTGTCAATTGATTATTTAGAACATTATTTGGTAATGGGGTAGGTTTGTCGATATATTTTTTCATAGAAATAGAGTATTTAGATTGTGGTATTTCTGCTGTTGATTTTCCGGTATGTAATTTAGTTTACTCTTGAACTGATAAGAAGTTAATCTTTAGCATTTGGTTACCAGAATGGTTTCAATTAAAAATTTATTTGTGCAACATAACAGAATCAAGAAAGGAATTTATTCATTTCTCAGAGGATTTATATTGTTGAGGAAATGTATGCAATAATTGGAATTTGTGTGTGAATGCATGGCAATAATATGTATTAATTAATTCACACTTCAGAAGACATTTTGTTTATATATTTTTTTGACAATAGTGATGATAGTTGGTACTTGGTAGTCCATTTTTGTAAGTATACGAAGTGCATTAATATACAGTAGATCTATGGAAAAGTCATTTTTTGTTATAAACTTTGTGTTGATATAAATCAGTTTCTTGATTTGAGTATGATCATTGTTTCCCGGAATTTAAGCAACATATATCCATTGAAAACATAATTTCTTACTTTATACATTCACAAATAGTTCACGGTATGTATGATGTTGTTTTGGAAAAAGTATGGTCCCTAAAGAAACTAATCGTCCTTGGGGAAATAGTATCCAAAACTGGCACACATGGCCATGGTTGGTTTTGGACCCGTTTGTTTGACGGATTCGATTTTGTAACCAACGGGTTCCGGTTCGGTATTGGTTGCACACTTTTTTTTTAATTTCTTATGAAGGAAGTTGGCACGTGGCATTCTCTTATTGGTTTCAATCATATGCATGTCACTACACCTTGTGAAAATTTTAAGTAATTGTGGTTTTTATATTAAAAAACATACAACGCTGTAATTGCATATACGTGTGTCTGAGCATATTTTTTTTATATCAGTACTGTATTTAAATGATATGAAATATAAAAAATAGTTGTAGTCTTTACATGTTTGTACCATGAATGACTTATAGCTATTGGATTGCACTTGGTCCATGCAAATTGAAGAAGTTATTACATCCTCGAATTTTTGAGTCTACATTAAGGAGTAAATAGTAACAACTTAGGACTTCGTTCCATGTATTATACATTAGATGCAATCTATAACTATTTGTGATTGCAACTTGATAATATAGACTTCGTTCCAGTTATGCTTATTGTTTTCAACTAACTATTGCATTTTAGAATGGTGCATGCAATCCGTAAGAGAAGAAAGACCGTTGGTGAGGAAACCGTCTCTGATAAATGTGGCACTAAGTCGTCAACTGGCTCAAAGTTGAAGCTTGATAATATGGCTTGGATAAATTTTCAGTAAGTAGACATGAATTCCTTCTGCTTTGCATTGTTGACTTATGAATGGAATCATGTTTACCCCAATATAGAGCCCATGTCAATTTTGCCGTATTTACAATCCACATAGGTTTGATATAATGGAAAAGTCACTATAAATGACTTCGTACAACCTCTCATGACTTGTCAACAATTTGTTGTGGTTCTTATCCAATGTCATATGTTGAATGATAATCTTGATAATAAATAAAACGTGACTCTGCCATTCCACACTGGCTGCACCCATACACGTTTTTCTCAGATGATGGCTACCTTTTCAGACTTACAAAAAGATGATGTCTGAGAATTAGGTTTCGAAAACCTACTCGGCTACTCATGTTAAACTGTGGATTTCTTCGGCGAGAACTTTGTTCCTGGCTTGTTGACAAGTTTGACACATCAAACCTATCAATTGAACTGCACGAGAAGTCCTTCAAATTATACGTTGGTGTATTTTCTCATGTCATGGGCATTTTGCCCATAGGGGAGAGAATTTCCATTGATGGGGCTATTCTTGACAGTTGGAGGAGTAAGTTTTCCATTACGAACCGTGGCATCAAGCTCGTTCACCTTGATAATCTTCTGAAGAATAACAAGATAGCCGACGATGGTTTCAAGGTCACATTTTATTTACATATGTTGGGCACTGTTCTTGCACCGGCATCATGAGAGTATGTCGATGCGAGGTACTTGAATGTTCTTTCTGATGTGGTTACCATAAAGGGAAAAAATTGGG
Source organism: Dipteronia dyeriana (assembly GCA_032871835.1). Taxonomy (NCBI): domain Eukaryota; kingdom Viridiplantae; phylum Streptophyta; class Magnoliopsida; order Sapindales; family Sapindaceae; genus Dipteronia; species Dipteronia dyeriana. The sequence goes on from CM065298.1 coordinate 35,135,728, forward strand.
CAAGGTGGTGCTTCAATCAGTTGGTGACAAGCATACAGAAATTTCAGTGTAAAAGTGTACGACATATTGGTGGCTGTGTTCTTTTCCTTGAGGTACTTTCTTCCTAGTCGTAGTTATTTCTTTTGATCATAATATGAACATGTTATTTAAAATGGTTTCACTTACTTATCATTTTCTGTTTCTAGCTCTTCTACTTGCATGTTATAGATTGTCACCCACCCGTTGTTGATAAATTAGCGATTCCAATTGTTAGTTGGACAAGTCAGCATATTAAGAAATGTCTGAAACAGTTACAAGAACAAGGTTCTTATGGTACTAATATCAATGTACGGTCCATCAATGAATATACTCCACCAGCTGCCTATGGTGATAATTCAGACAATCAAAAATGTGATATTTCCAAGGATGACGGGTTTCATTTGCTCCTCAAAGAGATATAACATTTACGTACAGAACAAGCTGAACTTAAACAGAATGTGGACAGTTTGTACGAACTTTTAGTTCAGAACAAAGCAAATTTTTTCCCACAAGAAAACAACAGAACCCACCACCAAAGAGTCCTCGTACGGAAACGGTTCCGTCTCCAACAACTCGAACACACATTGTCGAAGTCTCCTCTAAAGACAACCCATTAAATTCCAAAGATGCTTTGGAAAACAACAGTCCCACCCGTTCTTGGGAAAAAGATGTAGAACCAAGTCCCGAAGATGGTGCTTTTGCTGATGACCATCCTGTTGACCATAATACAATTCCAAGACTAGTTGATGAGGTTGAACATCTGAACCATTACATTACATATAGTTGTTTTTCATTACTTATCTTGCTGACTGGTAACATTAACAAGAAATGTGTTAACTATTACATAGGAAAAGAGAACCACCACTGCAAAAGGCTGTGATGAGCAGTCTTCCATTGGTAGAAATGTAAAAAAAACTTGCACATCGAATATGCGGAGGTCGAGTCACTACAAACTCTCACCATATCAGTCCAGTCATCGTATACAACAGTTTTCCATGTTTCAGTATGGGCCTTTTCACCTATCCGTCTCTCTAAATGCACTGGATGCGCAAGTAATCAACTATGTGTTTTCTGAATATTTACCACCTAGGTAAGTCTACATTAGAATGAGTATGGTGATTACCAAATTATTTTCTACGTTAAACATAGATTGTTTGAGTTAGCCAATAGTAATAGGACATTAATTGAAAACTGTAGATGCTATTTTTGAGTTAGCATATACGGTATGGTCAGTAATTTGTTTAGTTGAAGTGGAATGTTATATTGAAGGGATAAATGTTATTTTTTTTATTTGAAGTCATGTTATGAAATTGTTGAATAACTATGAATTAAATGGTTAACTTTTTTTTGTTTTATGTTAATTTTGTAGTGAAACGATTGTATCCACCACTAGAATTATTGTCAACCATAGTAGTTTTCATACCCTTGAGCCAAAAGTGTGGGTTGACAGTGAGGTTCGAGCCTAACAGTCTTTTGATCCATACAGTGACATTTTTTTCCCTTACTCTATATATTTATTGTGTATTATTTAGTAATCTACTTAGTGTAACGTACTGATTAATGTTTTGAACATGCCCAGATTATTAGTTTGGTCGTAAAAGACAACACACATGTTGGTAACAAAAAAAGATCACATCTTTACTGGTACTTGCCAACCCAATTTGAGCTAATGGTTTATAATCTCTTTACTAAATCTTAATTTTGCAGTTACCTTTATTATGTTGCTCCATTGACATAACAATTATCCCTTTCTTATTTATACTTAGTATCTTTCGTTGACAAGTAAATATGGAAACATGAAGAGGTTGGGTGAAATACATAGTACGTTCAAAGCTGATTACATGTATGATTTGCATCGCTGTCACAATGTGGGTACCTATCTCGGTTTGCATGTATTATTTTAATCCAATTTTGTTTCAAGCACGTAACTGAAGATAGCTTACATGTACAGTACTATGACATGTCAAATTACAACCATTATCTTCTTTAACTAGACAACTTTGTTTATTTCTAGATTTATATTCGTATCAACAATTTGAAGGATCATTGGTACCTTGCCCTTGTGAACATTAAAGAATCAAAGGTTGAGATTTGAGACTCTCTTCCAAGTCGTAGGAAAAACGACCAAAGTCGACTCAAACAAGTGCAGAAATTGGTAAACATTTTGATCTTACTATGTTTGTGTAACATTGGTTTTGTTACTTTGTTTACTGAAGTAGAATGTTTTTTAAAATATAATGTATTTTCAGATGATTTCATTGAATAATGGCCACATAAATGAAAAGTTGTTTTGGTTCATCGTTTTCATTTCAAAGATTTAACATTGTTTGGTCGAAAGATGTGCCCACATAACCTAATTTTTATGATTGTGGGGTCTTCGTGTGCATGTTTATGAATGAACGAAGCAATGCAACTTCTAAAAAATTTACGAATACTATAAATGATCTGATTCTGTTCTATTATTTTGTGTGTGTACCATACAATGTAACTTTCCAACAAAACTGTTTATCATTGTTGCAGTTCAACTCGGTTGCTGAGCGTCTTTTATTGGCCTATCAATTGGCAACATTTCTAACGAATGACCTCCTAGGGCAATTATAACAAAATGCTATCGAGTATTCAACCATACAATGTGGACATTTGGATACCACTGGAAAAAAAAAAGACAACTTCCCCTATTGAAGCACGACCAAGCAAAGGTCAAGAAGTCATTGTCTTAGCTACTCATTGTAAGTTGTCCCTAACTACACTTGATTATCTAACAGGATTGATATAAAATCATTGACATTTGCATTTGCGTTACTATGGTCAGTTTTTCCTTCAACCTATTCGCAACAATTTTTTGATATTTTCTGTCTCCAATTTATACTACAAGTTTGAATTCGATCTCGTTTAAATAATCATGGTGTGTGCAGGTGACTGGTTGTGGAGGGCGTTTATTGCTGGTCATCCCTGTTCTCCTGTTGGGCGTTTTTCATAACCAAAATTTTGACCACAAAGCCATTGATTTCTAGTTTTTTGTTGGGACTTCTCATGATGATACAAACCCTACTGTAAATATTTTTGTAAAGCAAGACATGTATATGGGGACTAAGGCATGGTTGGTGGAAATTGTTGTGGAAACGGATATGAATGAAACATGTTAGGGAATGACTGAAATATATAAGTCCAATTTATGATATCCTTGAATTTAGCAATCCCCGTAATTGTCAACCGTGGTAGTTTTCATCGATTTCAATGATGTTTTTACAAGCATGACAAACAACTGTATGTCCAATTTGTGTTGTTAGAGTTTGTGGAGTAAGTACAGGATGTGTTACTTTTATTTGTGGTGTGGACCAATACATTTAATAGATTTATCTGCCAATTTTAATTGCTTGGAACTGTACATATCAACTTGACATAGTATAGCTACCAAACCACGAATATCATTCCCCCCGTGAGGCAATAACCGATACTATTTCTGCACTTGTTAAAATGAAACACACCCGTCAGATTGAAAACTGTAATGACTGAGAAATGTTTTGGGAGTTCAGACTAGCACCATGTATATTACAAAAGGATTTTAAAAGTACACACCAATGATGAGTCGAACAACAGTTTGGCGAAACTTTAGAGCATTCGAAATCACCGTAACCAATCATAATTAATTCTTCTACCATCTTCATTGCAATTTATTTCCTTTGTTGTTGATCAGCAGTGCATTGATAATGTTTTTTTCAAATGGCCATTGGAATACTTGTAAACATAATACAATTCCTACCAATATCACAACAAGTTTAGGTTACAATTCAGACTGAAGTTAATTGTTTCGAAAATCCACTAGAGTGTGTTGATTGACCTTAAAGCAATCAAATGGCCATAACTCTAGGAAACTCGAAATTGCAAACCATAAAATTTCACGGAAACCTAACTTTCGTACCTTTCCAACCATATAAGACTTGAACCCTTGTTCAGCCTGAGTTGATACAGTAGTTACCAAAGCCGTAAAATGGTTATTGCGTTAAAATGGTTACAATCGTCGTGAAAATGGTTACAAGATAAAATATTAAAAAAAATGTTTACCAATGCTGTATTAATGGTTACTAAAAGCCGTAAAGTGGTTACTAGTGCCATGAAAATGGTTACAAGTCAAAATTATAAAAATTAAAAGGTAGTTACCAAATCCGTAAAATGGTTATGGGGCCGTTAAAATTGTTACCATCGCCATGAAAATGGTTACAAGATAAAATATTAAAAAAAAAATGGTTACCAATACCGTATTAATGGTTACTAAAAGCCGTAAAGGTGGTTACTAGTATCGTGAAAATGGTTATAAGTCAAAATTGTAAAAATCAAAAGGTAGTTACCAAAGCCGTTACAATGGTTACTGGGACCGTTACAATGGTTACCATCGCCATGAAAATGGTTACAAGATAAATTATTAAAAAAATAAAAAAATGGTTACCAATGCCGTATTAATGGTTACTAAAAGCCGTAAAAGTGGTTACTAGTCCCGTGAAAATGGTTACAAGTCAAAATTGTAAAAATCAAAAGGTAGTTACCAAAGCCGTAAAATGATTACTGGGGCCGTTACAATTTTTACCATCGCCGTGAAAATGGTTACAAGAAAAAATATTAAAAAAATAAAAAATGGTTATCAATGACGTATTAATGGTTACTAAAAACCGTAAAAGTGGTTACTAGTGCCGTGAAAATGGTTACAGGTTAAAATTTCAAAATCAATAGGTAGTTACTGGGGCCGTTACAATGGTTACTATCGCTGTGAAAATGGTTACAAGATAAAATATTAAAAAAATAAAAAATGGTTACCAATGCCGTATTAATGGTTACTAAAAGCCGTAAAAGTGCTTACTAGTGCCATGAAAATGGTTACAAGTCAAAATTTCAAAATCAATAGGTAGTTACAAAAACCGTAAATGGTTACTGAGGCCGTTACAATGGTTATCATCGCCGTGAAAATGGTTACAAGACAAGATATTAAAAAAAAATGGTTATCAATATCGTATTAATGGTTACTAAAAGCCGTAAAAGTGGTTACTAGTGCCGTGAAAATGGTTACAAGTCAAAATTTCAAAATCAATAGGTAGTTACCAAAGCCGTAAAATGGTTACTGGAGCCGTTAAAATAGTTACCATCGTCATGAAGACGGTTACAAGTCAAAATATCAAAAATTTAAAGGTGGTTATCCAAGCCTTAAAATCGTTACTGAAGCCGTGAAAATGGTTACAAATGCCGTGAAAGTAGTTACAAGTCTAAATTTCATAAATTAAAAATAGGTTACCAGAGCCGTAAATTGGTAATTGGAGCCGTAAACATGGTTACCATTACCGTGGAATTGGTTATAAGTCAAAATATTAAAAAAATAAAAGTGGTTACCCAATCCATAAAATGGTTACCACTGCTGTGAAAGTGGTTACTAATACCGTGAAAGTGGTTACTAATACAGTGAAAATTGTTACAATTTAAAATTTTAAAAATCAATAAGTAGTTACCAAACCCGTAAAATGGTTATATGAGCCATCAAAATGGTTACAATTACCGTGAAAATGGTTACGAACCAAAATATCAAAAATGATATGAAAATATATAATTAATTAATTTATCTTAATTATAATTAATTAAATATAATTTTTAATTATATAAGTTTTTTTTTATTTAGGTTTCAATTTAATTTTTTTAATTTTATAAATATAAATTTTAAGGAGTTATATATATATATATATTTTAAATGTTTTTTTTTGTGGCAACCAATTGCCTCATTGATTTTTTAATTATTAATGGGGACATTGATTCTTGCTGTATCATACAGCCAGTTGCACAGTAGCCATCCCCTGTATGTTGGGATTTAAGTACCATTGGATCGTACCAGATCAGATAATCACTAGAGCACGAATAATCATTGGTAAGTCATGTTAGGACTTGATAGTGTCGTGACCTTAAAGCATCTTCGATATAGAGCACTAAAATTTTCGTCGATGTTAAAAATCTTTAAGAAATAAGTGACAATAATGACACCTCCTAAAAACTGTTTGTATACCTCTTTCATAATAATATTCATCAAAACTTTTACAAATTTTATAGTTTGTAACTAAACCCCACTTAATGCTAAGAATATCATTTTCATTAATTATATTGTATTGTATTGTATTTTTATAAGTACATACCACATATTTATATTATTATGTTATTTAATATGATTTATTATTATTTAAAATTTTGTTTTTATCTTTAATTCTTTTTAATTCTATCATTGTTATTTAAAAAAAAAAAAAATTCTATCATTGTTGTTTAAAAAAACAAACCTATCATTGTTCTTTCTCTTCCATGTTTCCTTTCACAAAATCAAACTTCATTTTTCTTTATTTCTTTTTCTCTCTTCTCATATCAAACAACTCTCACCATTTCTTCGTAACTGTTTTCTATCAACAAAATCACTCTAATTTGAAGTTTTTCCGGTTGAAGAATTTCGTTTATAAAAGTTGTAGGGATACAAGGTTTATGTCATATATCAATTGATTTGGAAGTAGAAAAATATTTAATGAAATTAAAGAACAACTAATATTGATAAAAAAAAAAAACAAAGTCTAAAGCATGTTTGAAAGGAAAAAAAAATACAAATAATGTAGAGAAAACAATTTATAATGACTTTTTTCTTCTAATAAAAATAATTTAACACTTGTTTTTTACGATCAACTTTGGAAATTTTTGATTTATTATCTGGTAGTCAATTTGTATTTCCTTAAAAAAAAATTGAAAATATATTTTAAAAGAGAATCTAGGGTTTAAGAAAATGGAAAGAATTTTTAAGTGGAAATGATGAGATATGTCACTTTTTTTTATATGCGTTGCAATGATGTCACCACTTTAATAACTTAAGTTTTAAAGGCACCTATTATGGTGAACTACCCAAATTGCCCTTAAATAATCTATTTTTTATTCTTGTCGTGCTTCCATTTATATTTTGAAAATGATAACTTATCTCTCTCTCCCTAAAATAGTTGACTGAAAATCGATCTACAACCCCTCTCTCTCTCTCCAAAAAACTTGTCTCTCCAGATTCTGTACAAGAAGATAACATATATTTATGATCTTCGTTTATATATTTTCATATATTTATGTGTGGTTTAATAATGTATCCATTCGTTATGATATATTGTCCAGTCTTTGTATGAACATGTATGAACATTTAGTCTCTAGATTCTATCCGAGACTTTTTTGAACATCAAACATTTTTTTTAAAAGAATCGTACATATTTTTCAAAGATCGAGCATTTTATTTTTGAAAATTAGGTTTAGTTAGATCGAGTATATTTATAGCCAAATTGAGTATATATTTGAAAGAATCCGGCATATTTTTCAAAGGATCGAGCATTTATTTTTGAAAATTAAGTTTAGTTAAATCGAGTATATTTGTACCCAAATCGAGTCTTTTTTTAATATGATCAAACTTATTTTTCAAAGAATCGAATATATTTTTGAAAGAATCGAACATATTTTTGAGAGAACCGAGGATTTTTTTTAATGGAATCGAACATTTTTACCAAGACTCTGCACTTTATAGTAAAGGTTTCGAGACTTTTACAAAAGGCTCCGAGCCTTTTGTAATTACATTTTGATCTTCTCTCCACTCCGCACTCCGCACTTTTTAGTAAAGGTTCCGAGACTTTTACTAAAGGTTCTAAGACTTTTACTAAAGGTTCTAAAACTTTTACTAAAGGCTTCGAGCCTTTTGTAATTACATTTCGATCATTTTAGGTACTGACCAGAAAAAAAAAGCTTCGAGAGCCATTCCATCGCCGTTCAAATGATTGCTATAGTTTCAATGAGACTTTCTCTTTCTACTTCACAACTCTGTTACCGTAAAATGAATGAAAGAAATCTGATGTTGATCAACTATTGAGGGTATTTTTGTCCATTCATCATAATATGTGTCTTTTAAACATAAATTATTAAAGCGGTGATAGTGTTGAAATCTCATTCATAAAGTGCCATTTATTTTTTGAACCCAATTTTTAATGATATATATTAATATCAAAATCAAATCATTAAAAGGAAACCATTTCTTTTTCACAAAATATTAAAATTAGAAACTAATTGATAATTATTGGTGCGTATAATTACAAATTATTTAGTCTTATTACTAATTATATTAAATAGCATTATTGAATTTTTAAAAATATACATATTTAGAATGTCTATATAATTTTTTAGAAATGTACATATTGCCATTCTTAAAAAATATATTTACACTTTTTTTTCACTCCAATGTCCGCACCAATTTGTTTTCCACAACTTTTTATGTGATAGAAAAAAATAAATCAAGTGAAATCTTATCCAATTATTTTTTTATTTACATTTTTTTATTAAAATTTTGGCAGTCTTTTAAATTGGACCCCAATTAATGGAGCTGGCTAGCGGCTTCATCTCTATTAAGATATCCGTACCAAAAAAATAAATAATCTAAAACTGCTCATCATACTAAATATCCAAACAAAAAGGAAAATATTCTAAAATTGTACTTCAAAAATGTTTATGGAAATTGAAGAACATCTTTCAAAAATAAAAATAAAAAATTGAAGAACATAAATGTCCAGCAAAAAATAAATAAAATGATGTTGATAAATAACCATAATGATGTCCAATAATATAATCACTGATTCACTATTACTATATTATTTCTATGCATATATATATATATTTCGGAAGACGATTAGAAGTGAGAATACTGTATTATTAATAATTTAATTCCTATTAGTATTCCAGTTTTATAAGAATATTTTATAATCACCATCCAAAAAAAAAAAAAGTTTCTAACGCGATTTTACCAAAATAAGTTTCCGTGCAAGCTGATCCTAGATCACAAAAAGCTTAACACAAATAATAGAAAACTGAACTTATATGACGTAAAACTAAACATATATATAAGAGAAAAATTGACAATCTAATAATTTCATCGATAATTCACTTTTAAAAATTTAAAAAGAATGCAAATGTAATCAAAACCCTTGACATGTGTCATATTATAAAGAGTATTGGTATTATCATCCATAAAACTAATTAGTAAATTCATATTTTATTAAAAAACTTAATTATAAAAATATCATAATAGAAATTTATAAATAGTGACAAATTACTTTAATTAAAATAAAAAAAGTACTATGTACACTTGTGAATATATTACACACATATCTTAAAAAACTTATGATAAACTTTAATTTTACTTTAAGTATTAAGATTCCGACGGTGGAGAGACTGAAGAACACGAAGGAGAGGACGAAAGAACAACAATGAACAACTCGATGGGGAGGATGAAAGGATTTGAAATGAGAAGAATGAATTTATGAACTTGGATGAATTTGTTGCACGAGAAATTGATGGAGAAGATGAAGTTAGGTCCGAATATTTTGATTTTCTTCACTCAATTGAAGAGGAATAAGAGTAAAGGTAGTTTCGTCCTTACATATTTTAAGAGGGTATTTTCAACCTTTCACATGGTTTAATCGTAAAATCGTAAAGGATATTCTTATCGTACAAAAACTATTTCCTAGAATCTAAATATTAAGAGAACACTCGTTTGCAACTTTATCATCCAATGGCTATTTCTTAAAAATTAAACATTGGGAAAAGCCAAAACAATATTCGAAAACGTTGAGCCCCTCTCTGCAAAATTCCCAAATCTCTTGGAAATCTAGGGTTTGTCTTTGGTTGCAGCAACAGCGACAGAGACACCACCAACGATGGCCGAAACCATCTGTCGAACGCTTCGAGACGGAGGCTTAGAAGGAGAACACGCGCCTGCTCTCGCTATCAAGGACTCTGTAGCTTCTTCTTTCGGACTCGACGTCTTCTCTCACGTACTAACACAGCTCTCCAATTACATTTTGGCGGGAAAATCTCAGTCACGGTCGCTTCAATTCTCCTTTTTTTTTTTAATAAAAAAATAAAATTCAATGTCGTTTCAGTTATATTACTCGTCGAACTTATTAATTTCTAATTTTTCATTTTTGAAATGCAGAGGTCTCGTGGTTGTCGCATTTCGTCGGAGTCCGTCGTTTTATGTGAATTTATTGAAGGAGAGAGGAATCGATGTAAATCACAAATGGTGATTAACTTTCACTGTTATCTATTTATACGTATCGCTGTATTTAATGTTTTTCATCGAAAGTTTGAAATGGTGTTGCTTGTTGATGCTTTCCGGTGTTACTGCGTATTTTGGGAACAGGATTCGGATATTGGATTGTTATACGGATCCGTTGGGTTGGAAGGAGCTGCTAAATGTTAAGGAGCTTTCACAGGAAGCTTCCACTTTGTCTAGCATTTGTAGGGATGTGAGAGATTTAGATAAGTTGTACTCTTCGATTATTGAACTGGGTAAAGGTAAATTTTGTTTCTTTGTTTGTGAGTGTGCACTGCAATTTACGTTTTGAATTTAGTGGTGACAATAAAGAATTTGTTTTGGATGATTGCTTTTAATATGTTTGCTTGTGCTAGCAGGATTGATTGGACAAGAGAAAGGCCGTTTCTCAGTTGCTATTGATCTGGTAATTCTGTTTCCTGTAACTGTGAATATGTAATCAGTGACAATTGTTTTTTTTTTTTTAGATAACGTGCATGCATTTCCTTTTTAGTTTGATAAACTTCGAATGGTGTTACTGGTGTTTTTTTTTGGTATTCTTTTCCTTTTATTTTTGAACAAATATTGTTTTGGATGCTTAGCTGCTTTTACATGTCATTCATAGGAGTGAAATAAGAAATTTGGATCTAAAAGTGAGTCTCAGGACTTCTGGTGTTATGTATGGAAACTTCCCATGGAGAAATGTCAACATGTACCATGAACAAGATGTTTGGATTTAGGAGTAACGTAAGAAATTTGGATGTTAAATTAGATCCTATGTAGAGCTGGACTTCTGGTGTGATTTGTGGAAACTTCCCATTGAATATTAAAAGTGTAGTATGGACAAGATGTTTGGATTTTAGTGTCAATCCTCCGGATAGGGGTCTTATCCCTTTTTCTCTGCTGGTGCAAGGCAGCTTCCTATCAATTACTATTACCCTTATGGACAGGTTGTGCCACGAAGACAGGCAATACGAGGCTAGTATATATGGTGTCTTATTAAGTTTTTAATTATATCCTTCAAAATAGTATCTCAAAAAAAGAAGAAAAAAGCATTGCTACATGGTACTAATGGATCCAAAGATGTACGAAATATATGGGTCAATTAGGCATTACTTTTTGACTGCAGCATATAAAAAATGACAGGATTTGATTGCTTCATGGTCTTTTCCTGGTTTAGCTGAAGCAATTTGACATGTTTTTGGCATGTAAGCTGTGAAGAGTACTGTTGTACTTTGTTGGCTCCTTTTAGACAAGCAGGACATAGTCACATGATTTGGATAAGCCGTGATGGTCTCTTTATTGATTCCATTGGTTTCTTTCTCATGGATTCAGATATGATTCTATCTATATAATCGTTCCTAGTTTTATACAATAAATTTGTAGGACTTGGATAATAAAAATGATGGTTGATGCTGTTTTATAATGGAGTGATGGTTCTGTTGTTCTGTTGCTATAGCACCTGAAGCAATCATTTGATTGATATACATCATGTATGAAAGGGGGATAACTCATTTTCATAGTTCGGCGAATAGGAAAATACTAAAGTCAAATCACTTTGTCATTTAAATAGTTGATGTGATACCAAATGTCAGCTGAATATGCTATATTAAATATACTTGACATTGCAACTTTTTTTGCTTTAAAAGAATTTGTTTAACCTAATACTGATTATGCAATATACTAACTACTAAGTATCATATAAGAGAGCTTATACCGGAATGATTACTTAAGTCTGTTTCCTTTTTGAATATCTGCTGAAGTCTGTAATTTCTTCTTTTTATTTCTTTTAAGGTGAAACTGAAATTCTTATTGTTTTCATAGACATGTTAAGTTTTGATGATTCTGCAAATTTTCATGCACAAAAAAGTTTACATATACACTAGTTAGGTTCATATGTCCTGTATGTGAGCGTTGGTGTTTGAGTATTTTTCCCTTTAATCCAGATGTAGGAATTAAAAATGAGTAAATCCTCCTGGGTAACGAATAGGTGATTTAACTTTGAAAAGATAAAAAATGAAAATTCGTAAAATGTTAGTGTGGAGCATGATCATGATGCCATCTTTTTTCCTATGTTTGTTGTTGCTGTTGGTTCTATGGTGCTTTCCACTCTTGTTTGTTTGTAATGGATTGTTCATGATTTTACCAGGTAAGCAAAATGTTAAGGCATGCACCTATCTCATCAGTTGCAATCCTATTAAGCAACCTTCGTAGTCATGGTATGTACATGATCTGTTGTATACTAATCTCTCATTGGAATTTTAAAAATTTAAATCCTATCATCTTGGTTTAGTTATGTGTTAACTTAATAAAAAAATATTTATTTCTAAATGTTGGTTAACTATTTGCTATAGTTGCCAACCCTTTTGCAGCATTTATTCCACAAAAAGATAAAAATTTTCCAGATCCCTTGAAATCCATTGGCATTTTCATGGCTTCAGAGTAAATATGCTCACTTGTTTGATGCTGTTATTTATTCTTCTGCTGCTCAACTTTGAAAAATGAATTGTCTATCTTATATATAAATTTTTGACATCTGTGATTTTCCTGATACATGTTTGCTTTTGATTCTACCATTTTTCTTGCAGATCAAGTTTCTAGCATCTTTTGGTTGTTACATTCAGACCTTCATGAAGTCAGGGTCTCAGCTGTTCTTGAATATTTGTCCTCAATGGTTGCCAGTATTGAACCAATTATTGCAACTACGATTGGAAAAAAAGGCGATTTGGAAAACCTTTCCTGGCTTGAGCAGAACTTCAGGAAAGGAAAGTTTCATGTTCGGTTCAAGCGAAGAAATGGACGTGTTCGTGTTATGGTGATAAACGCTCTCTCTTTGTTCTCTGTGGAGGCTTTTATGCCAACTTTTGAAGAAGAAACTGATAATAATATTTTTCAAACCTGTTTCTAGTGTGAAGAATTGCATGCTGAACTGTCAGGCATCAACTTTACATCTGTTTCATCTGAAGATGGAATAATTAATCAACGCCTTATACCAAAGGTCAGTTGTTTAGCTTTATCTTGATTCAATAATTTGTAGTTCTCTGTCTCATGTGTGCCCAACCAAGTTTCCTTTTTCATTCATGCATGCATACACAATTCGGTTAACCAGAAAATGGTTCAGACAATGTATTTGCTAAAACTTAAATGAATAAATAAATAATAGGAGAAAAAAGGACGAAGAAGAAGAGAGGAAAAAAAGAGCAGTTTGTGCATTCACATGTATGCACTAAAAAAATGATGTTCTTATATAAACATGTGTGCATGAAGGATAGAAAAGATTGTGATATTCCTAATTTCATGTATGACATTTACTTGATATGATGTTGATGTGTCATTGAACAGGTGCAGTTCAACCTGCAGCTATCAGAGAAGGAGCAAACTGAAAGGGCCAAGGTTGTTCTTCCTTTTGAGCACCAAGGTTTGACTATATATGATAATTGATTATTTGATTTGATCTTTAATTCCTTCTAAATGAATTTGATCTTTTTTTTTTTTTTAAAGTAATAAATAGAAACTTTCATTTTGATAATGGGAAAGGATGTTATTTTCTATTGAATTTTTGCTATTTCCTTGACTTTTGTATATTATAAACATTAATCTATATCATCCTTGCTTTAGGAAATGGTAAACCCATACAAATTTATGATGGTCGTAGATCAATCAGCGATAACAAAAATGAGGAGACACTTGTTTCAACTGGAATATTGCAAACAGATGAGGACACTGGCAAGGGTGAGATAATATATTTCCGGGATTCAGATGATGAGATGCCAGATTCAGACGAGGACCCAGATGATGATTTGGATATATAATAGTAATAGGCAGATTCGTGATAAATTAATGCAAGGGTGCCTCAAATTGGTAAGTTACCTGCTCTCTCTGGTCATCTAGGGCTGATTGTTTGGGTGTGCCCATGTAAACTTAAATCATTTTACCTTCAGACAATTAAAACTGTATAATGATTGCAGTTGATGGTTTCGTGTATTTGATTATTTCATATGAATATGAAACAAATTTTTAAATGAATTTGGAATACGGTAACATGTATTTCTTTTTGCTCTTGACAATGTTTTTGTTGTAAACTTTCAAAATATGTCACAGATTTTAGTCGGGTTCAATAGCCTGGTTTTCTTGTCTCTTGTAATGTGTCACCCTAGAATTAGAGCAGAACCACTGGATTGAAGTCTTCCGTTGCATCTTTCCTATCATTTTGACATGTAAGGCTTCTTCTTTAGTTGTGCTTTTCATCTAGCCATTTTAATAAACATGTGGTATTCAAAGTACACTAATCGTAGGACTCATATTTAAAAGATAAAATGAAATTCAGTGCCTTAATCAAATGGACTCTTTTTCCGATCAAAGGGTGCTACATAATATGCCATCTGATGGGGGCTTAATTTTAAAATTTGAGCAGGTTTTCTATTGGAAAGAGTTTCGGAAGAGTGGATGTCTTGTTTAAGAGGTTTTGAAAATTCTGACTTTGACCTTGATGGGATGCTGTGACAATGAATGTATAGTCTGAACTTGAAAAATGTCCGGTTCAAATGAGACGAGTTACATTGTGGAATTAGTAAAAATCTGAAAATTAACGGATAATTATGTGGAAATATTTTGATGTGTGCATCGTTATTTATGTAGAATATTATTAGTAATTTGTGAAAGATGCTCTGTTCAATCATATTTTAATACTGAGTAGTCATTGCTTGAAGCTTGCTTGTAGTTTAGTATCTTTCATTTGTGTTAATGAGTTTTTCTCTATTTAAATCACTTTTTCAGCTTTATATTTTCATCAACATCAGATGACTATAATTGAAGTATCAACATTACACAAAAGCACATAATAACTTGATATATTTGTCAGAAGTTTTCATTGATTTGTATGTGTAATAAAACACGATTATCTATTTTGAGAATCTATCAATTATGTTGTTAGTTAAGATGATTACATGCAAAATACTAACATTATTGCAACAAACATGAAGAAGCATGAGTTGTGTTAACAACAGTTGCCAGGCGATTGATCACCTTTGTTGTTAGTGGGTTCTCATTAAAGTTCTCATGGCCTTTCAATAAAATTGAACAATAATAATTTTATTTTACCTACAAAATTGGCATTGCTAATGAGAACATCTTAAGGGGGTGCACCCGCTGAGTGGACAACCCTACAAATTCTTAAGTTCCGTTGATTTTTTTTTTATTAAAGCTGACACACGTGGTTATGTCACGGGGTGTACCACATATTTTCTCCTTGTTAATGAGATAATGACATTCACATTCCACGTTCTTGGTCAAACACAATGAGTTAAAAGGGTATAATAATAGTAAGACTAAAAAATAAAAATCAAAACTATCCATAGAAACAGTAGAAATTTGTTTTTAACTATATATAAAATTTAACTGTTTATAACTACATGTTTGAGGAATTATCGAAATACACTACATAAAAACACTCTCCAAACACTCATTATCCTCTCATCTTCCACTGGGGGCGTCTTCCTCGGAGACGTTGTTGTCGGGACTAGTGCTGCCTAGGCATGGCAATAGCGCTGCTGGGTGGCCCAATGGCACTGTTGGATTTGGAGTACAAAGAAAAATACTTGACAAGGCCAAACACAGTTCACGTGGCACTCTAGGTCATAAATTCACCTCAACCATTGAAGTATACTTACATGCTAAACTATCAAAAAAATTAAGAACCATACGACGGAAACTATCCTTGCGGGTGAATAGCTCTCAAGCCACATGAAATTCCCTTTGAAGAGATCCTTATCTAAGCAGGTAGCTAAAATGTAACTTTTAAATTATTCATAAAGACTAATCACTTGAGTTAGAGCATCTTCACCGGATAATAAAAAATTATCCATTGGATAATAAAAAAAAACTGTTGAGATTTAAAAGTTAACTATCCGGTGCTTTTAAAAGATAAAATAAAATTTTAATATATGAAACCGATTTAAAGAGGGCTTAAACCACTTTTTAATTAAGAGAGTGAGCTCCATTAAAACACATTTAAAGAGCTTTTAGAGACTCATCGGAACAGTAAAAATATAGTTTCTCCTTTAGTTAAACTAAGGGAGACCACTAAAGGAGACTTCTAAGGGAGACCGTTGGAAATGCTCTTAGCATTAGAAGGTGAATGCCAACAACAGGAATAGCTACAGCCTACAGAGAGAAGAGAGAGGCTACATCACGTAAGTTCATTCAAGAGTCAAACCGCATTGTCTGTGTCAGATAAGGGATTCATACCAGATTTTTCTCCAACAAGTAATTAATTTCATAATTTACTTATTTTTGAATTAAACTAAGGGAGACCATTAAGGGAGACCTCTAAAGGAGACTGTTGGAAATGCTCTTAATAGTAAAAGGTGAATGCCAACAACAGGAATAGCTATAGCCTATAGAGAGAAGAGAGAGGCTACATCACGTAAGTTCATTCAAGAGTCAAACCGCATTGCCTGTGTCAGATAAGGGATTCATACCAGATTTTTCTCCAACAAGTAATTAATTTCATAATTTACTTATTTTTGAATTAAACTAAGGGAGACCATTAAGGGAGACCTCTAAAGGAGACTGTTGGAAATGCTCTTAACAGTAAAAGGTGAATGCCAACAACAGGAATAGCTATAGCCTATAGTGAGAAGAGAGAGGCTACATCATGTAAGTTCATTCAAGAGTCAAACCGCATCGCCGGTGTCAGATAAGGGATTCATACCAGATTTTTCTCCAACAAGTAATTAATTTCATAATTTACTTATTTTTGAATTTTGATACTAAACTTGCAACCTTTAGATATTCATGATGAAGCTATGCTTCTGCTTTTGAAAAACAGATGCCAAGTGTTCAAGAAAAACATATTGTAGCATATTCTTAACTTCGCAATTCACAAAGCTTACTTGTCACATTTTATATGCTTTTCCTTTATTAAAGAAGTAAATTGAGTAGTATAAAGCAAAAGCTTTTAAGGATTTGTTTGTAAAAAGAAGGATTTGGTGCTTCAGTCTTTCAAGGAAGGTATTAGTAAATGAGCAGTTACATTTACAGCAAATTAAATTGAAGCAAGGAATGCCCAACAAACTCTACTTTTGTGGGGATTAATTAATATTAATTTTGTAATTTTCATTTTTATTGTTTTATTAACCAATAACTTGAATAAGATTTACATGATTGAATCAAATTACTGATTCGTCTGATTAGAATTATATTACGAGTCGAATCTAAAAATATGTAATGATATATTCATAGAATAGGTGTATAGCAATGGATTAAGACGGTAGTAAGAATAAAATATTATCAATATTGCAACAAGGAATGAAATGAAAAAAATAGATAAACAGGAAAACAAAGACATGGAAATTAGAAAGAAAACACAACAATCTCAATTGTTTGCTATTTGGAAATGATCCAACCAACATGATTTTTGTTTGATATTTGAATGTGTTGGGTTAAACCAAAATGAGCCATGAGAAGCCATATATGAGTCAGAAACTCTCTTCCATATATGTCTCTGCTGTTGAGCATGATAACTTCCTTTGCTTTTTGTTGCTGCATATCCCATCATTTCCAACCAAAATTTACCAATTTTGTACCATTTCTTCCTCAAATGCTGTCAAACAAATATTAATTAATTAATCAAACTTCAATTTTGCTGTTAATATAAGTGTACATTACATATGTAAGAAATAAGTAATATATAGTACCTCTGCTGCCATTCTAGTTTCCATTTCTTCTATCTAATAAATCCAACCATTTTGAATGTTAGTGAAACTTGTTGACCATAAGAAAATAAATATACAAAACGAATTTATTGGATACCTCTTTTTTCAATTCTGTAACAAGCTTCATTGCGTTGTGTACACAAGATAATCATTTGGGTAATAAGGTTTATGTGTGAAATCCTTCTTCAAGAATTCATTGCAGATTTTGGTTTTATTTTTGTCTTTAACTTTTCTGCCATATTCGGACTTAGCCAGATAACTTATGCCTTCAAAGCTAACAACCATCAGGCCTGTTTCTGCTGATATCATGGAAGGATTATTGGCTAGGAGACACAACAAGTACCAATGGTTTCCCCAGTTGTCTCTGATTCCTCAGCTTTCTCTTGAAAATACCCGAAGAACATCTTTCGTATATCTTCGTTGACTTGAACATTCCATTGGTTTCTTCTCACTGTCCCAATGCTTAAGAAATGGCCGCAATACAGCAGGGACTCTTTTTTGTTATTGAAGCTCAGAAGAGTGTACTGGGACATGCTATTTGATCATCTAGGAGTCATGAGTAGTGGAAACCAAGTAAGTGCTTTCATGGAGGATATTTTCTTATTATTTTCACTCAACCAGACGAAGAACCAGTCCGAGGAGTGTACAAGTAGACTTGCATATATCTCTAGAAGAACAGCTACTATTAACAACAAAAATGTCATGAAAAGATCAATCTTCGAGTTGTTGTGTTTGCCATCAGGAAGAGAGAATAACACCAAGGAAGAACAGATAAGAAAAGAAGTGATGAGCCGGAGGCAAAAACCCTTGCGTAAATACAAGACCGGTGCTTTGGTGTAAAGCAAATCGTAAATCACCCCCAGTTGGATTTCATTGATTTCGAAACCATCTTACAAGGATATATTTCTGAAAACAATTTGGATTCCATCTCTGTGGCTAAAACTGAGTGCAGATTCTTCGAATAGACGTTTAGTCACACCTAATAATAATCTGTTGGCTGCAAGAAATTTTTCCTCTTCAGAAATGGAATTGTTAGTAAAACCTGAGATATCTACATGCAGCCAAGTTTGAGGACACCTTTCTACACTCACAATGTAACCTTCTTCTTCCTTAATGTGATATTTAGAATTATCTTTCTGCAACTGATGATATATCTCTCTATCTGACCAACCTCTTCTGATCTCATCACGATGTTGTTTGAGCAGTCTTCTTGCGTATCTGATTGCTTGCCTCCCTGAGTACCCACGTCCGCTATCCATACTTGATGAACCCAGCAAGGCACATCAAAATGGAAAGGAATCGAAAGACACGAGCCTTTGCCTGTCCAAGCTAGAATAAAGACACAAATGGCGCCACATGTCTGCGAAACAAGTCCAAGCAAGTGCCTCAACCAAAGCTCATCGTCTTCTAAAGCATAAGCAGTTATGGAGTCAGGACCGCCCAAGTGTAATAGAAGAAACTGTGCCCAAAACGTTATTAGTTGAACGCTGGGATCCGGATGTCCAACATGGCCAGCAGTAGTGTCTTCTTCCAATATATCAGAGAGGTTATTTGAGAGTATACCAACAGCGAAAATTGCGACAGAGTCTGCATCTGTATAGGCAGACCAAAGGAGGATTCTTATCCAAGTGTTGCGGTTGTGCTTTCTGTGATTGCCCAGAATGCTGAGTAGTAGTTGAAGAATAAGGCTAAGTACAATGGTGAGGAGTAGATCCCATTCCTTCCAAAGTTTCCTCAACCTTGGAGGAATTACTTCTATTACTGCTCGCCTATTTGTAGAATACATCAAACTGCTGACAACTGAAAAAAAGTTGATTCATTCACATTAGGAAAAATATGAGGAATGTAATGGAGGTGTATTGATTCAAGATTTTATTAAACAACTTGGAAAAGTAAAAGTCTAGTGGTATTGGATTGAGACTTTTTAACAAGTTAGATAAGTCTGGTGGTATTCGATCAAGATTTTTAAGATTTTTTAAAATAAGTTCATATTATCTTGTGGTATTGGATCTAGACTTTTAAGATTTTTTTTTAAAAGTCCATATTGTCTTGTGGTATTGGATCTAGACTTTCTAGCGACAACAAATTGTCTGGTGGTATTGGATTGAGATTAAGATTTTTAGGATTTCATGACAAAATAGATTTCCCAGACTTTTTAATGATATTTATAAATAACTTGAACCCAAAATTGTTTTGTCATCTTCCTCAATACTTTCTAGACTTTTCTCTCTCACTCAAAAATCATCTTCAACTTCCTCAACCTCCACACCCCCATCAAATTTTCAGTTTCCTCAACTTCCATACCTCATTAGATCTTTCATACACCACCGGATCTTCAGCTTGGACGAGTTGTGGTTCACGGATGGGTGATTGGTGATTAGAGATTGAAGATTGGAGATTGGAGATTGGAGATTGGAGGGTGGAGTAGTGCATAGGGATGCACATTTATCCCCGGGGCCCCAAATCCCCGCACCCCCATCCCCATTTGAGGATTTTTTTTTGAGGAAAAATGGAGAAATGGGTGGGGGGAAGGGGGGGGGGGGGATGATTTTCATCCCCAAATTAAAATCTCCCCATCCTCATTTCCCCCACAATTAAATTGAAATGGGGATGGGGACAGAGATCTCCATTTCCCTATTTTCCCTAAAAGTATATAAATATAATTATATCATATATTTGAATTATTTGAAACATTTTATGTTGAATTTGTAATGCATTGATTTTTTTTATTTGTAATGAAAGGTTTGTTTGTTTTTTTAAAATTTAATTTATATTTTTTAGTTAAATAGGGAAATGGAAAAATGGGGAAACAGGGGATACAAGAAAACAGGAAAATGTGGGAAAAATGGGGAATTGGGGATGGGGATGGGGATGAGGGGACCTCCCCCCAAACATCCCCATCCTCATTTTCTCCAAATGGGGAAATTGGGGGGGATGGGGATGGGGGGACCTATATCCATCCCCATTCCCCAAACGTGCATCCCTAGTAGTGCAACAATTTTACTTCGTTTTTTTTTAACTTAAATTTTATTGAACAGATGTTGAATAATGATTCCTAATCGTGACATATTTATTATTGTTCATGCTCATTTGATAGGTGTAAATAATGGTTTATTTATACATAAATTGTAATGACTAGTATGAATAAAGATATAGTTATTTTACTAATATATATAGTGGTTCTGTAGTAAGGACATCCTGAAATTATAAGTTGAGTGTTCAATCACAGTCATAAATTCAAATAGGGTGTCATATTGAGTGTGGGTATTCGTTAATGTGTAGAGAACATTGAATACGACAATCGACTCTTGAAAATCTCTATTTATAAAAGTCCAAAAAGTCTTGAAATAAAGTCAAGATAATTCTAATAGTCTATAAATAAACTACAAAGACTCATTCAGAATTCTAAAATTTTAGTTCATATAATCATAATAATCCTAAAGTATAATCCTAATTATCATAATAATCATAATAGTCTTGCAAATCTATAAAATCCTTACTCCATAAAATTGTCCATTAAAACCCAATCCAATACATCCCCCTAAGTTTTATACAAAAATAAAATAAGTTTATTCATGAGAAAAAACAAGTTACTACATACTTGGGGATATCATGCTGATATTGCTCATATGCAAACCTGTTAAAGTTTGGGCACTAAGGTCCAAGTTTCTCTCTCTCTCTCTCTCTCTATATATATATATATATATATATATATATATATATATATAAATAAAAGGAGAAAATACAAAATAACCTTCTAAGACATTAAACTTTTGTTTTTAGGATAAATTTCATAAACATACCATGTGTTTTGGCAATAAGGCAAAATATGCTAGGAATGCCTTTAATTACAATCCTATACCTTGCAGTTAACGTTCAACCGTTAGATTTAACTGTTGACCGTGAAAAGACTAAAATATCCTTGTTCTAACAAATTAAAAAAAAGAAAGAATACTCCACCGGCGGTGGACTTCACCGCCGGTGGAGATTGGATATCCTTTGTGAAGATCGAACAACCTCTACAAATGAAATCGTCAATCTCCACCGTAGAGAGATCCACGATCTCTTCTGTGAGAGATCGTTTGATCTCCTTTGCAGGAGATCGATGATCTTCCTTGGAGGAGATCGAACGATCTTCCTCACGATCTCATCTAGAGAAGTCAATCTCTTTTACGACGGGAGGAGATCCCCTTCATCGGCGGTGACAACTGGTGGAGCCTTTTTTTTATTTTCTTTTTTTTTTAGTTGAGGTTGTTTTATAATTACATATTTATGGGTTCTTTTTTATAATTTTTCTTTAGGTAGATTTGTACTTATTCTAACTTTTAACCGTTAAAGGAAGGAGATTTGTCTGTAATTAAGTGCCTTCATAGCATATTTTTGCCTTATTGCAAAAATACAGGGTTAGTTTGTATAATATACCTTTATTTTTAAAAAAATACGAAAGTTTAACCGTTGTTAATGGAAAAAATTGGTCATTTATCCTATGGAGAATTCTCAAGGCATATATCTAGGAAAACCTCCATTTGGGCCCCTCCCACATGAGCTTCCCTACGAGATCCCCTCCGGATCTCCCCTATGAGACCATTTTTACAGGATCCTCTAATCTCCCTTACCAAATCCTCCCCCCTTGGCGGCAAGTCTACACCAGTGCAACTCCTCTACAAGAATCCCCTATACATCAGACCTACATTATGGTACCGGGGTAACAAGGTATTGGGGTACCAGATCCCTCCAAGGGAGTAGCTCCTCCCATATGAAGAAATCAGAGTTATAGCACCCCTTATAGGGTGGAAAAGTCAGCCAAGACATTGGTGGAACCAAAGGTATTCATCAAGGCGATTTGATGGCTCTGAATCGAAACCTTTTGACCAAGTAACGGATCAACGATGGCGAGATGAGCAAGCTTAACATTTTAAAGGATAGATGAGTTGTTCTCCATGAAAAAAAAATGGGTCAAAATGACCAGGACCCATCAGATTTTGTAGGGACAAGGAAGACCACATGAGAAATTTTCACCAATTTGGGGGGGGGGGGGGTGAGGTGGCTTACGATCTACAGCTTTTCAGCCACTTTTCAGCCACTTCCCAACAACATTAATTGCCCTCTAACAGCCCCATGTGGTGGTCATTTGGTCTAAGAGCCACCAAAATATCTCTCTCCAATGGAAAGTAACCAAAATGACATATAATCGCCATGTCATCACCACATGTGCCTTACTTCCTCATGGCACGTCTTACACCATTTGAGAAGTGTGTTTGCATGTGGGAACTATAAGCCCACATGTGCAAAACACATGCCCTCCACATCACAAAATAAACTCGCTATATAAGTGAGATCCTTGGTCTTACTTAAGAACTTTTGGCACCACCTCTATGGACATTGATTCTGGACCATTTTGGGAGTGTTCTTTAGCACCTCAACCTCCTTGAGAGACCATACACCAAGTGAGAGGTACCACTCCAATTGCAGCCCCTATGCATCCCTCATATACACACTTTCTCTTTTTATACTTGGGCTATCTTCTACACTATTGGAGGGTGTTCTCCAGCAATCTCACCTCCATGGAAACCCCTACACATGGTGGAGGCACCTCTCTAAGGGGAGCCACAAAGGTCATTTTCTTAGCAAAACATACATGCTACTTGTTTACTTGTCTCTTAGATGCCCCGTCATTCGGATGCTACTTGGCTACTTATCTACTAAGAACCCCCTCCATTGGTTTATGCTACTTGACTACTATTGTAAGCTCTCCGAAGCACTTATGTTGTACTACTTTGCTATTTATGTAAGCTCCCCGGAGTACTTCTTATGATATATAAGAAGAATGATCTCTCTCTCTCTACTAGATACTAACTAGGGTTTTTTCAGCATGTGATCACATGTGATATTTTCCCCCACTAGACCAATCCAATTATATCAAAAGAATTTTCATTCTCCCCTCTATCTCCTTTATTATGCATGTATGAGAGCTAGGCTTTGACCATACTGGTCCTAGCTATTTTATCCAGCTATTTACATGTCAAATCACACATAAAAAAGGGGAAAACCACTGGACCCAGGGATCTGGGGAGCTGATGAGCTCCCATGTACATTTTCTATAGGAGTGGGCAACCCTTTAGCGGGTCTAACACTAGAACTAGTGGGGCAAGGCCAAATCCATGCCAAAAACCAGAGGAGCCTCGCTAAGCATACCAGAGGACTTGCCAAGACCAACCGGTCCTGTCGAGGGGAGCCGATACCTTTTCTCGAAGACCCAATACTAGGACTAGAAAAACCTAATCCATTACACCCTAAAATCCCTAAAACCGCCTTTAGACCATCTGGAATAACCAGGACGGATTTCGGCCTCGGCCCGAAGGATCGGAGATTGAAAAATCACTATCGAGTGGCCTCATCCTTCATGATCACATCTATATCATTAAGGAGCACTTATCCTTTCTTCTTACATACATACTTGTATCGAGAAACTACAGAGGAGAACCGGAGAGAAGAACAGTGATCGAGTATCGGGTACTAAGGAATGGGTACTAAGGACCGAGGACCAGGACCAAAGGCCATAGATCAAAAACTGGGGGGCACCCGTACCATATGGCTAAATGTTGTAAGGAAAGTCCTCTTCACAATTTTTGGATAACAGCTGTTAATAAGTACGTTTTGAGAAACACTTCCTTTACTCTTTCTCCTCTTTCTCTTTCTCTTTCTCTGGCATTTCCCTCTTTCTATGGAGACAGTGCTGCTAGGCCCAAGCAGTATCGGTGGTGCGTTGCTTTATCGCCATTGTCACTACATGTGTTATGGAGGTAGCAAAAAATCAGCCTCCTCCACAGAAATGAAGAGATGCACCGTGTCTCTTCCATTTGAATTGGAGGACGTATCAAATGGAGGAGGCGTGCGTGTTGCCTCATTCTGATCTAAAGGCATCAAACCTCTTATAGAAAGGAGGCGACAAACCTCCTCTTAGAAGGAAGAGGTAGAGATACCTCTTTTACATGAAGGGGGCACCACAATTCATTCTCTTCAAATTGAGGCGTGACAAATCAGCCCCCCTACTTTTCACAACCTATGGAGATGGATAATTTTTTGGGTGAATTTACAATCACTTAAATGTTTAGGGTACATTTTTCATTTCTCAAATGTCACACCATGTCATCCCTAGATAAAAAACGAGGGACATTTTTGAATTTTCACGTCGTAACATTAGTCAAAAGTTATCTCTAACATCGGTTGACGTTTTTCAAGGGAGACTTATACAATAAAAGGAAAAGTTGAATATGCTTATAATTTCACCAAAAGTTAGGGCTTTTTGTGCAATTAACCCTTTAAATATAGATATTTTAAATATTAAGTTTTTTAATGTTAATAAGCTTGGGAGCAAATCATGTTATTATCGACGAAATATGCGTGCTCAAAGTCAGTAGCAGGGTCGGTCTTGATGTATTGTAGGCCGGGGGATTTTTTTTTTAAAAGGGCCCATTTATTCATAATATTTTTTGATACAAAGAACACATAAATAGACTAAATTAGACAGTCACCCATAATCATTGAAATAACAACAAATTGAACATGATTGAAAATGTCTTCTTCTAGCATTTTGAGAAACAAAATCATCAATAATATTTTCAAACATATTTAACAAAAATGAGTAAAACCTTAAAACCCAAAATATCGTAGCAAACAAAGTTGTTAAGACACAAAAATGAAACAATAGAGCCCGGTGAATGCAGAAAAGCAAAATGAAAATTCAAAGTCCTTGAAGAGACAAAGACTCAAAGTGCAATGTTCAAATCCAATTTGCTTCTCCTGCAATGTGCAAAATAAATTCCTGATTAAGTGATTAGTGATAAAACATACTTTCAATTGTTAGAATGTTTGATCAAGAGACAATAGTATTCAAATACCGCATTAGAAAAATAAGAGTTTGGAGATTATTACCTTGTGAATGTTACTGAATGACTTCGCAAAGTCAACGATCTCAAAAGAGCAAAGACATATGTGTTTCAGACTTCCAGTGACTAAGAGATGAGTAGAGTTCCACTCAGAAGAACAAGAAACTAATAGAGCTACTGAGCTAGAGCTTCGGACTTCAGAGAATGAGAGAAGTGATTAACCTTTTTTTTTTGAGAAACAATATTTACTCAGATCTGAGTAACGGGAGGATTTTTTTTCTGATTTTTTCTAATAGATTGCATATTTTTTTTTAGCAAAGCAAAAGCTAAACACTAGCAAACTAGGAAAAACAACTGTAGTAGTCAGTGGTGGCGTGTGGCTTGTCCAGGCAATTAATAAAATATGTTTTTATGGGCCCTCTATAGTCATAATTATTTAATATATTATATACCTATAATTTTAAAAAATGATTTGGGCCCATAACGACTCTTAGAATACATAGAGTTTAATGAAAAGTTTTTGGGACCCAGGGCGGTTGCATTCGGTGCACCCCTCCGGGGCCGGCCCTGGTCAGTAGCCTGGCAGAAACAATGCCATTGATGATACTTATATGTTTTAGATAAAGAAAAACCGACACACTCGCATGCAAGCAAGAAAAAAAAATGAAAAATACAAATCCCAATTGCAAGCATAGAATAATGGGTTTTCTTGATCCGAAAATGCATCTCTTCCCAAGCTCTTGCTTTATATATGTTGTTATTTTGATTCCTAATGCAACATATCAATCATGAAAAAAAGAAAAATGTTGGTTTGACTTGAAAATAAAGGATAATGCATAAAGAATAGTGAGGATATAGGGCTTACTAGAAAAGGATGAGAATTCCATGTTATTTTTTTAATGTATAAATCTCTACGTTAAAGGAGGCTTTTGTAATAAAAAAGCATTGGCATATTTGTTAATGCTAATTCTTTCAAACCGGTTACATTATGCAACTCCCGAATTGGCCTTAGATTTTGGCATATTCTGACTTCTGATTTCTAATTGTCTAAGACAAGGCATGGCTCCTTCATCCACAATCCACACTTGTACACATAGTTTCTAGAGTTTCAAGGCTCGGAGTTCGGGAAATCCATTAGAACGACAATTCATGCACTTTCCTCTTTAGGAATCAGAGAAAAGCCTGAGGTTGTTGAGGTGAGGCAATTTTCCAAACACTGCCATTGGATCCTCTTCTAGTCCCGAGAGTGTCAAAGTTAGCTTCTTGAGATTAGGAGGAAGGAAGCCAACATCAATTATGGATTGTGGTAGGTTTCCTAGTAAATAGACTTATTGTAGCTTCCAATGCTCACACATCCTCTGTAATTTGATGATTAAAGCTCCATGATTATCACTTTTAACAATTGATCTCAACTTCAAAGATTGGAGTTCAATCAATTTGTTAATCCATTCAGCTACTTCGCCCATCACACCATATGAATCAGTTCTTGGTTTGGATAGTAATGTCAGTCTCAGCTTTCTAAGTTTTTACATATCAAATAAACAATAATAGTGCTGATCAAACCCTTCATGATAGCAATCCATGTTTAGGCCTTAAAAAGTATAAAGGTTTGTTGAAACCAGATGCATATAGATATAATTGTTGTTCAAATAGATGTGTTACAGCTTGTTTGCTTTCTCTAGTGTAATATCTCTAATGTTTGTGTGCTTCACATCTAAAGTGTTTAAAAATGGTAGATATCCAACAAGTTTTGGAAGATGATACATAAAATTTGATCTCAAGCCCAAGTATCATAACAATACCAGTTTTACCACTACTTTTTCGGTTAACGGGGGCTTAAATACACTCTCAAGGTCAAGCACGCTCAGTAAGCTAAAGCTTCCATCACTGATAAACTTATCAAAAAGCATAAAAATAACTCTAGTAGGTGTGATTCACACCCTATTGTTGAAAGCTACATAAGATTGAAAGCGCTGAAAATGATGCTGAAATGAAGTGGGGATGTAATTAATACCTGTGTAGGCTACCAGTCTCTGAACTAGAAATTTTTGTTGTTGTTGTGGCAATGTATGAGATGGCTTGAAAAGGTGATGTAGAAATCCAGCATTTGCTGCTTTGGAAGAGAAGAAATCATATGCAACACTAGGCATACAAAATGTTTTAGGAGTTCCATCTAATCTTCACATTACTTGAACCATGTTTCGAGTCACTAGTTATTCCAAACACATTTCTACAACATCTTCAGGATCTATTGTTTCCTGATCAAGTGGTAGAGTCATAAATCCCTTAGTGCACCAGAGATGAATCAACCTCCTCACAGGGATCTCAAATCCTCTTTGAAAAATCCCCATGTAAAGAAAACATAGTTTTTCCTCTAAAGGCAAGTGTTGATAGATGAAAAGCCATTATATCTTCAGTAATAGTACTAGTACTCTTGTTTGCAAGCATATACAATATTCTTGACCACTCATCATAGCTTTGTTGTTTGGTAGACAACATGCCTCTCAGCTAGACAATGACTATAGGTAAACCAACACAAACTTTCAAGATCTTCTCCTTGATGGGTTTGGTCACATCTCCAGCTGTTATTCAAACATTGTTCGAAAATAACTCCCAGTTGTCCTCATCATTCAATCGACACATGTTTATACAACCACAAGCAGTAGCAGGTGGTGGTAAACTATCTTTATTATGAGTGATTATAACTATTTTTCCTTGAGATGAAGAAGAAAGTATACCTCCAAGAGATTTCAAAAATACCTTAGGTGTGTCAACATCATCGGAAACAATGAGAAACCTTTTAGTTCCCTTTAAGAGTTTAGTAAGCTTTCTCATCAATGTGTCATGGGAAAGTGTCACTACCGCCACCAAATCATCTTGGCTAATTTTTTTTAGTATATCAACCAATAATCTTTAGCGTTGAACACACTAGAAATATGAACCCAGACACGGGTGGTGAAATGCCACTTTACATCAATGCTATTGTATACACTTGTTATCAGAGTTTTTTTGCTCGAGCCTCCCCTACTAACCACTTCAATGACTTGATCAACATAGCAATAATGCTGATCATCAGAGGCCTGAATTTTCTTACCACTAGACTGGCCAACATTGTAATCGTATTGAGAGACTAACCGAACTACCAAGTGGTTTATTTTTGAAGACCAACCACATGTGTTTCCTCATCCCCCAAACAAAAATCAGAAAATTTTCCCCAATGTTGCCTATAGATAAGACAAATATTAGACATATATTGTTTCTTCTGAATCAAGTGATTGACTTCATAATTGATTTTCTTCAACTTCTAGATGAAAACAATCGGGCTATATAAGGAGTTCATTAGACGGCTCGTTATCAAATAATAGGTGTATAAAATTTGTTCACCGCAAGAGTACATTAAATCACTGGGATCATCCTCCATCCAACAACAAGATTTGATGTTGCAACAACAAATCAACATTTTGTTAAAGGAATTGTAAACTCAACTAAAAAGATGCTTTGTGCTCTCTGTCAACTACTGGAATTCATTTCTCATAAGGAAGGTGTTGGTGGCGGCCTCTAAGGAGAAATTGCTTTTAGAATCCTCCAAGCTGAGGCATTAACTGAACCAATACTAGATGATGATGATGAAGCTTCATGATCGTCAATGTCATCTACATCTTTCAAGAATTACTTCAACAAATTGAGATTGTCGATAGCTGTGTGGCCTTTTTTTTAATATTTTGATTGATAGTAGTTGATTCTTCATGATCAACAAAATCTTGTAACTTGTTTATTGAAAAGGAATGCAAATTCCAACATCCATATGTATATTATTACATATATAGATTAATGAAACAAGACAAGAGCAGATTATTGTGTGGACATTTGAGATGTTGGTAGTTGATTGTGATTGTGATTGATAAGGAAACAAAACACTTATAATTGTGACATGGGTTGGAAGCTGATTGTGATTGTTGTTCAAGGTGATTTTGTTAATGTTGAATGCAGTGTTTTACTTGATCTTATTCAAACAATCTTAAGCAAAACAAAAATACATGATTAGCTGTGCAACAAGCACTTTATATGCTTTTGATAATCCTTTCTTTGTTTAACAAGGTTTGATACTGTTAATAGCAAAATTTGGCTAAGGACAAAAGAAGAATTTTCCACTTCCCAACCATTTTGCAAGGGTCCGAATTCGGGCTTATATGACAGGGTATCAAGGTCCCCGAGGTTAAGCTACAACGCGATCCTACAGGAGCAAGGCAAGACCGCCCATACCATCTGAGCATCTTGCACGTGTCCAGGCTTACCAAATAAAGCCTGACGAGACCGTATCAAGCTCCTTATACCAGGATAAAAGCTCGAAGCTAGGTCGACGTGAAAGGACCTGGGTCCCCCAACATCAAGGTATCTCGTGACACTCTCCTAGAGCTTGCTACTATCTCTACTTTCACTAGGAGATCTTCAAGGTGCCGAACTTGTCTTGCAAAGGCCCTCCTACCTCGTCGAGGTATAATCTCAACCTGTCCGAGCATAAAAGGAAGAAGTCCGTAAAGCCTCATCATCACCAAAAGCGCCAAGATCCACTGTAGATCCTGGCATGGTTAAATCAAGTAGCAAGAGCAGTACTCGAGCGTACCTCTCCACCCTTCCAGAAGCGAGCCAAGGTCGCCTGTTTATGGCGAACACCTTACCAGGGCTTGCCAGCCAAGCTTCGCTACCCCGTCAGATTCCAGCACGGTCAAATCGAGCTCCATCGAAAGCCTTGTAAGGTCGAATCAAGCTCCATACAGCCAGATTGGTACTTTAAGGTATCTCGCCCTCAGATCGATACCCAAGTAGTAGGATACCAGCTTCGAGACCCATCCGGGGTACGCCTCCTCCGTAAGGTAGGAAGAATAATATCAGTATGGTACCACACCACCAGAATGTTGAACCAGAGTTCTCCTCCAAGAGAGAGGGTTGACTTTCATGATTACCATTAATGAGGTCAATCGTATTAATAGAGGTAGTCAGCCCTATTTAATGAGGTCAACCGTATTAATGGAGGTAGTCAACCCTATTAATGAGGTCAACTATATTAATAGAGGCAGTCAACCCAATTAATGACATGATCAACACCATTAATAAGAGAATATTCAACTATTTAATGGCCATCATTAGTGAAAGAGTCCAAAGAGGAAACAAATACATTTTCCTCCAAGATATCCTCCACAACCGATTATTGGGGGTCAACTATAACAGAAAATCCCGCCTATCAAGGAAGGAAGAGTCCGAAGAGGAAACAATCATATCTTCTCCAAGATATTATCTACAAACCGATCAACTACATTAAAGAAAGAATCGTATTCGATAAGGAAACATAAACTAATTGAAGAGTCCTGAACTTGCACGCCAAGGTAGTCACTATGTATAAATATGCCCGTAAAAGGCATATGGAGGGATCAGATATCTAAGAATCTACATGCTTCGTTTAAAGTTCTCTATAGATCATCATTATATGTGTACCCCGACCAGGAAAATACCGGTATCGGTAAACACTCATTGTTGTAAGCTCCCCGGAGCATATACGTTGTACTACTTTAACATCTTTTTAACCTCCTCAGAACATCGCATGATATATATATATATATAAATATACAAGGAAGGGTATTCCTCATTCCTCTGGATATTGCCTAGGGGTTTTTCAACATGTGATCACTTGTGATGCTTTTTTCCCCCTTGGCCAGTCCACCTCCATCTACATAAGACTTGTGTTTTTCCTATTATCTACTGTATTACGCATGTGTGTATGCAAGCTAGGTACCGACCCCATTGGTCCTATCTCTCTAATCTTCCTTACATGAGATCGGGAAACAACAACGAAGACCTAAGGAACAGAATCTAGATTCATTCCTCGCTGAACCTAACGCTCTTATCCTCTTATCTACATGCCAAAGTCGCACATCAAGATGAAGAGAAACCACCCAGACCAGTTAAAATGGAGCCGAGGAGCTCTCCCGTATCCTCTCTATGGAAAAAATCGAGCTCTCTGACATTGGAGCTAGATAAGCCCCCCTTCTTACTTGCTATCGAGGTTGGGGTATTACAAGAAGCAATCATGCTCCAGAACCAGGTTTTAGGTATCAGGATGGGCTCCGACCCCGACCGAGGAACAAGGTCTAGGATCACTCCCTTCGCACTAGTAAGGGAACCTCGAGCTCCCCATATTTATTTCATAAGCACGAAGCCCGACGGGCGGGATGGAAGCAATCGGGCTCCAGAATTAGGCACTGGGTACCAGGATGGGCTTTGACCCCGACTGAGGAACAAGGTCTAGGATCACCCCCTTCGCACCAGTAAGGGAACTTCGAGCTCCCCAGATCTACTTCATAAGCACGAAGCCCGACGGGCGAGATGGTTTGTCTTCTACCTACTGTTTCATCCTTCTTCATATTCATACAAGATCACCAAGATACCAAAGGTACCAACCCCGGCCACCACTTCCGTGGTAGTGATCTCGAGGGTGTTAATAGGGATTTCTCATCCTAAACAAATTTCCTGTTAACAGATACAATGCATTCAATCAACTTTAGAAAGCAAATAAATTAATTTTGCATCTATTGCTTTTCAAAAGTAGATGCCACATATTAAGAAATTAAATATGCACAAATTACTTGCTACTATATAGTTATTTAATTTGGTATGTTGGTAGCTTGTCACCAGACAAGTTCTATATGATATAAGGAAATCTCCAAATCAAAATTAATTATCCATGTATAAAAAGGAAAACTTGTAGAAATTTATATATATTGTATAGAGTTTTTGTGTGTATGTGTGTGCAGATTACGTGGGATTAACACAACTTAATAACTTGAGTTTTATTAGCACCAAAAATATATTTATGAGAAAAATGCCTTAAGACAAACAAAAAATAAGCGTTGCGTTTTTTTTAATCCTTTGGTGGAGACTAATATTCCTTAAGGGCTCGTGTTTTTTTTTCAAGTCTTTTGATAAGTCAAGTAAGAGCATTTTTATCACTTTTTAGGGTTATTAAATGTTATTTTTACAACAATTTATTCAAACATACAAGAAGGAAACATAAAAGGAACCAACAACACGTATGTCTGACTAATGTAGTATCAAAAAAATAACAGGAACACCAAAAAAAGGGATAAAAACAGAGGAAAAACCTCACAGCAAAAGCCAAACAAAACAAAACTACAATCTAGGCAAAAAAATAAGAGGAAAACAACCCAAAGCAGTGCCTTACATGGAAATGACCACTTGACCAAAAAACAAAAAACAAAATGAGGCCTTAGAATCACTCCAAACAACGAATTCCCCGTACTTGCTTGATCCCATATTGGCTAACATTTCCGCAAACGAGTTTGTCGATCTAGAATCTTAGACCACCTCCGTGATGATTATAAAACTTAGCATACTTCGTATCTCATAGATGGTGTTGATATGTTTTATACTCCCGAAATTCTCATTGTTAACCCAAGACATCGCCATCTTCGAGTCGCTTGCCATGATAACTTTTCTAAGTGCTAGATCTCTCCTTGAGGTGCTAATCTCACAAGCCTTTCGGATCGCCAAAATCTCTGTAGTGTTTGCGTTTTGAAAGCCAATAAAAGATGAGAAAAGGCATATCATTTTTTTCTTGAGTCCCTCAATACACCCCTTATCCCTACTTGGCCCAGGGATCCTTTTGCTGAACCATCCACATTGAATTTCAACGTGTCCATGTGAGAAGGGCACCAAACGACCTGGTTCACCCTCTTGATTTTATTTTCGTCGATACAAGTGTCTTTGATGTTGAGAATCATCAAAGATATCTGGTTAGCCTCTCTTTTAATGTTTGAACCACCAAACAATTCTAAACTCAACCAAATCAACGGCTTGTAAGATGTCCATTTGAACCCTTTTGAAAACTACTTGGTTCCTACACTCCCATGTTGTCCAAATGACTACGAAGAAAGCTACTCCCTGTTAGAAAAAGTGTGCCTAGGAAAAACAAAAATCTGTACCTTTGTATCAAGGTTCACTGTAACTGTAAACTTGTGTAGAATCAAACTTGTTGACAAAATGAAAAATACTGCAGTAAATAGTTGGCTTCAAGGTACCTTACAAATGTTGCTAACCTTAAGACACTATTTACCCCCACGCATTGAGTAATGCACAGGGTTGAACAAATATGCCTCTAGGATACAATAAAGCCTATTTGTTTAATATCGCTGTACACAAACAACTTAAACCACAAACACCTTTGATGTCAAACCAGCCAAAAAACTATATTCTGTTACTACAGTTTAACAGAATATTGGTATTTATACAAGAAAGAAATGAGAAATTTATTGTGTAGGAAAATGTGAAAATGACGGAGGAGAGAGTAGTAATAGAAATGTAATGTTATGTATTTCAGTTGTATGTCAAAATGAATGAAAGAAGTGACAATTTATAGTATACTTTGCACCCTTTCATAATGGTTCCAACCTTTCATAAGTATTTTCATTATTTCATGGACAAATGCAACATTTCATAAATGGATGCAATCTTGAAACAATACAACCTTTCATTGTGACTTTTTATTTTGAATTAAAGGTCACATCTTTTGTCAAGAGTCACACCTCTTGATCATTTCATTTGATAAAATTTAAAAATCTCACAAGCTTTATTTTGAAAATAATTCCAACAATCCTCCACAATTTTCAAAATCAATGCAATTTGAAAATGTCTTGCATTGGTTCAGAAATCTTATGCATAAATAAAAGGGGTATTATTGATTTAGTCCATATGTTTTTTTGAGAAGTTTTTTTTACACACTTATCCATTTTTCACTGGATTGGGCCTTACGTTTTTCAAAGCCAGTCAAGTTCGTACCTTTGACAAGAATTCTAACGATCAATGGTTACAGAAAAAATGAAATGACATATTTACCCCTAACCATTTAATTTGATTAAAAATATAAAATAAAATAAATTTACTTTTTCTTTTAAGAATTTTTTTAAAGAAAGATAAAAACAAACAAATAAATAAATAAATCTATCAAAAAAATAAAAAATAAAACTACCACCACTTAGGCACTTATCAATCATCACCATCATCTTCTCCACCATCAACACAATTCTGATCATCAATGAAACCCATAACAAAAATTAAAAAGAAAGGAAACCGAAAACAAAAAAAAAATTAAGAAGAAAAGAAACCTAGAACAAAAAAGAAAAAAGAAAGAAAAAAGGAAAGAGTCGGGTCGATGGAGATCAACAGTGGAGACCGACGCAGATTGGAGGAGATCGGCGTTGGTTCGATGTAGATCAAAGGCGATATGTGTTAGATTAACACAGATCGGAGGAGATCTAACTTCTCTGTGTCGGGTCTCCTCAAAATAGAGGATATTGGTGCAACGTATCTCCTCCAAACAGAGGATATCGACGAACATGAGGCAACATCGTGAATGGATGGCGATGAAGTCTGATTGAAATGTTGGTGGTGGATGCCGATTTGAAAGGGTGGCGGTGGAGTTGAACATCACCGGTTCCATATTTTTGTTTTTTTTTAATGGTTGATTTTATGAGTGATTGTTCTGTTGGGGTTTGGGTTGGGTTGTGTTTAACAGTGGACGATGGTGGGCTGGATTCGAGGATGTAGATGGTTGGAGATTTTGATGATTTCTGGAGAGACCGATTTGAAAGGGTGGCGGTGGAGGTGAACATCACGATTTCTAGATTTTTATTTTTTGAAAGTGATTGTTGTGTTTGGGTTTGGGTTTGGTTGTGTTTGACAATGGGTGATGGTGGGTTGGTTCGAGGATGTAGATGGTTGGAGATGTTGATGATTTCTGGAAAAATTGTTGGAGTATATGATTCTTTGTGTTCTTTGTTGTGTTCTTGAGTTTGAGTTTTAAGTTTTAAGTTTTTTTTTTAATTAGGTGGAGATCCAATCATGGTGGGTTGGATTTGAAGGTGTAGATGGTTATGATATCTGGAAAAATTGATGATGAAGATGAATGTGTGTTTTCGTGGGTGTTCTTGGTGAGGATCTCCACTGGTCAAATTTTTTTTTTAAATAATTTTCTTTTTCTTTTTTTCTTATTTTATTTTCATTACACGTGGTCAAAATATGTTAGACCACTGTTAAATGACCAAAATAACCTCCTTTCTGTTAACTGAGACGTTAGTTTGACTCACAGAAGGACCGAAATGAGTGGTTTTGGAAAACATATGGCCCAATCCATTGAAAAATGGATAAGTGAGTAAAAAAAAAAAAACTTCTCAAAAAAACATAGGGACTAAATCAATAATACCCCTAAATAAAGGTGTATTTTGGACTTGAATATTCACTTAGTGAAAACACATCAAAGTTAGTCGAGGTGGCATGGTTGGCAAGCTTTGAACCAGCGACCTTATTCGACTAACGGACACATCTCACACATAATCTTTCAATATCTCAAGTGTTCAAAAATGCTGACGTGGGGATTGACCTTACGTCTATATCCTAGATTTTTACGAGTGCTTTAGTAAACAACTAAGTTACATAGAGGACGACACCATTCCCAACAGTCATATATGTAGACATTATCAGAAATGCCATTATAAAAGCATTCCAACCAAAACTCTGTTATAAGTCTACTAAATGCTTAAAAGGCTTATCCTTCCTAGTGCATACAGGTACCAATCACTTTTCCGTTGGGACACATATAATAAATATTATAGTGCTTGCAATCACACATATGATGTACTTTGCTCATCGAACCTAAGATCTTGATGTTTCAAGTGTTCGGTTGAGTTTCCATCATTGGTGATGTTTCTAGTGTTCGGTTGAGTTTCACTCAGTCCCATCCTCTTTGATGTTTTATTAACTAAATCCCTTACAAGGCCTTTTGTAAGGGGATTTACCAGATTTTGACATGATCAGACAAAATCAACGGTGATCACACCATCAGTGAGCTATTGTCTCACATAGCTATGTCTAAGACCAATATATCTAGACTTGCCATTGTGCATTTGGCTATATATGCTTTTGGCAGAGTTGCCTGACTATCACAATGTATAGATTTAGGCGACATTGGTTTTGTCCACAAAGGAATTTCTATCAATAAATTCCTTAACCACTCTGTTTCTCTGCTATATGATGTCAATGCAATAAATTTAGCAACCATAGTGGAATCGGCTATACAAGTTTGCTTTTTGGAACCCTAAGAAATGCCTCATTCACCAAGTGAAAAAATCCAACTACTTGTGAATGCATGGTCATTTTTATCAGTGACCCAACTGGCATCAGTGAATCCTTCTAAAACTGAAGGATAACAAGAATAATATATACCATAATCCATTATCTATTTTAGATATTTCAATATCCTTTGTACTGCTTGCCAATGTAATTGACTAGGATTATTAGTATATATACTTAATCTTCCGACAACAAATGTAATAACAAGCCTAGTACATGTCATGGCATACATAAGATAACCTATGACACGAGCGTACTCTAATTGAGATATAGCTCTCCCAGTGTTTGGATATAACATCAAAGTTGAATCAAATGGTGTAGAAACTAGCTTGCAATCAAAATGATTGAATTTCTTCAATATTTTTTCAATGTAATGTTATTGGGTCAGTACTAGGCCATTATCCATACGAATAATTATTATACCTAAAATAACATTTGCAAGCCCCATGTCTTTCATGCCAAAATCTGATGACAATAATGATTTAGTGATTTCAATACTCTCACTGTCAGTTCCAAATATTAACATGTCATCCATATAAAGACATATAATTACACCTTTGTTTACATTGAATCTACTTGTCATATGTGAATTTTATCGTACGTACACGTCATCAACAAAGAGGATAAATTGCCAGGTGGACATCCGAATAGACATTCAGAAAATATCCTACAAGACATCACAGAAGAAGAGAAAACCCGAGTAAGCAGATGTTGAACAAAACCTACTCAGGGTCAATCAAACGTCATATACTACTCGGGATCAGTTAACGATACTCGGGACTGGTTAAATGATATTTTTACTCGGGATCAAATGATGTTACTCGGGACCAGCGGATATTATCCTTTCTCGGGACAAATATGAAGAAAACTGAATAAAAAGCCTAGCGCTTAGTTCACACGGATTAGGTCATTAAATACACGAAGATATCTATATCAAGAAGGAATCCCAAAGAGAACAGAATACTGAGCTGGAAGGGTTCCCAATCAGGCAACAACTTTATTTCTTAAAAAAAAAGACTACGCTCTTATAAGAAAATAAGTCCTAATTGGACTACATTAATAGAGTCCCATTCGATCTCAATATAAGACTCCGAAACAGAAAAGAAGACAATCAGCTTCAAGCAAGTAAATAATTGTAATTAAATACAAAGACCTTCTATTACTTGTACAAAGC
Source organism: Dipteronia dyeriana (assembly GCA_032871835.1). Lineage (NCBI taxonomy): Eukaryota > Viridiplantae > Streptophyta > Magnoliopsida > Sapindales > Sapindaceae > Dipteronia > Dipteronia dyeriana. Next base: position 35,173,840 of record CM065298.1, read on the forward strand.
AGACTAGGGTTCTATAAACATATAAATAGACCCATAGTCTGACAAAAAAAAAGGAAGAGAATTGAGGCATTCGTAGCAAAGTACAGAGAGAAAAAAGAGAGATCGAGAGCTTGTAAACATCGTAATTTCATAGTGGATTTTGGCTTGGTTGATCATTCAACCACCCGTGGACGTTTCTTTGATCATCGGAGTTTTACCACGTAAAATACTCGTGTCTTGGTTACTTTCTCCTTATCTTTCTCTTTGAAATCACAGCTGAAATCCAATCCTTGTTGGCTTTTCTGATACAATCCAGAAATTGACGTCAACACTACTGTACACACATTTGTCAGATTCATGAATTCCAAAATCATTTGAGATAATGACTTTATCAATTTTTTCATGCCATTGCTTCAGAGCCTGTTTAAGACCATCAAAGATTTGCCAAGTTTACAAACTTTATGTTCTTGTCTGGGCATTACAAACCCTTCAAGCTACTCCATGTAAATTTACTCATCTAATTCTCCATTGAGGAAAGCCGACTTTATATCCATTTGATGTATTTCAAGACGATAAATTGATGCTAATGCAATCAAAGTTCCGATAGTAACAATCCTTGCAACTGGTGCATAAGTATTAAAATAATCCAGGCCTTTTTTTTTTAGTAAAGCCCTTTTCAACTAATCTTGTCTTGAACTTGTCAATAGTTCAATCAACCTTCATTTTCTTTTTGAAGATCCATTTGCAACCAATTGGTTTAGACCCAAGTGGTAGGTCAGCTAATTTCCAAGTTTTATTTCCCATGATGGATTCCATTTCATCATTGATTCTCTTTCCAAAAGGAAACATCTTATGACTTCATTCCTCCCTTAAAAGTGAGGGGATCTAATTCAATTGCTTGTGAAACCACATATTGTCTCACATGAGTGTCTATAGTTCCTTCAACTAGATAAACAATGAAGTCAGGGCCGAAGGATTTTTCTTTCCTTGCTTTTTTGCTTCTCCATATTTTAGGAGGATCATCTGTGACAGTTATTTTTGGCATTGCCAATGTCTCCATAGGTGTATTGAAATCTATATTCTTAGGTATAACAGTAAATCTATTTTCATAAAATATAACATCTCTAGATTCTATGACAATATTTATTTCAATAGAATTATTAGGTTCAATCACTAAAAATCTGTATGATTTACTGTGTTCTGCATAACCTACGAATATGTATTCTACACTCTTTTCACTTAGCTAAAATATGACATGCAGTTAACAAGGCTTCCCCCAAACCTTTACTTAAACCAGAGTTAGTGAGCATTGCATTAACCATCTCTATGAGTGTCCTATTCTTTCTCTCTGCTACACCATTTTGTTGTGGTGTGTATGCAATAGATGTTTCACGCACAATACCAATATTTTCACAAAAGTCAAGAAATTGATATTCACCTCCTTTATCACTTCTAAGAATTTTAATCTTTGTGTTAATAATAAAACTTGGCCAGGGGTCAAAGAGAAATTTTCAACTTACCTGCTACAGGTTAAAGCCCGTGATCAATGTCAATAAAGCCCAGATAAACCATAAAGCTACCCCGCAAGAGCAGGGAAGGCCAGCCGGACTTCAAAAACTATCAAAAAACAAGCTAGGCGCGACAAGGGCGAGCCCCCACACGAACAATGGAACTCAGGCTTCTCCAGGCCACATATCAGGGAACCTTAGTTTCTGAGGTCGAGCTTCTCAACCAGGGATCTCCAAGCTCAAGAGACATTTGAGAGAAGCCCGACAAGCAAAGTGGGCCTCCTTCGGGTTAAGATTTTTGAAGGACAAACTTAAGAGTAGTCTTAGACAGAAGCCCGCCGACCTCACCTGAAGCCTGCTATCCCTGCTGGGCATAAAAGAGGAATCACGCCTAAATCCACACTACCCCGGCTACGTCCCAGGGATGTCTACAAGGACATCTCAAGCTCCCAAGGATTAGAGAAAATCCATCCCGAGCTTCTGAGAACAGAGTCGAAGCATGGATCTACCTCGCTCCATGAGACGACTGGCAGTTAGCTTGGTGACCTCCATGAAAAGCCATACCGCGACAACATACAAGATCATATCTACGTGATAACCAATTTTAATTCCATTTACGTGTGAGTCAAGAGTTTGATTCCTAAAAGGAAACAAACTCATTTTCGTTAACAATATTATCTTCTCCGCTATTTACACGGGATCAAAAACTTTTAAATGAAGGATCCTACCCGATAAGAAGGGAACAGATTCGTAGGATCATGGCAGGATATCAGCGAATTCAAACCTACTTGGACCAAATATAAATAGGGCCAAGCATGATATACAAAGACAACAAGAAAAAGAGAGAAGCAGGGATCAAACGACAAACAGAACAAGAAAAAGAGAGAAGCAGGGATCAAACGACAAACAGAAGAAGAATGACGGAGAGAAAGGAAGAAAAGAAGAGGGGAAAGCCTAAATTTTGTACTCAGAACACGGCTGCCTCTGTTCCACTATTCGACAAACACAGAGTTGAAACCTTTCTAGACCCTAGAGAGACTGTGAGCATATAAGGGAGTGATTTGTATTTCGAAGCAAGTAATAAATAATTAAAGCTCCCGTTTACTGTTGTTGCGATCCAACCTCTCGTTTACCTCTTAACAGGTCAGGTACCAACGTTACCGACCAGGCCACCATCTTCGTTGTAGTGGTCTTGAGGGTGTTAATAGGAATTTCTCATCCTAAGCAAATTTCCTGTTAACACTTTCTGGCGCCGTCTGTGGGAATCAAACCCACGACCATCTTTACATTCAAAAGTTTGTTATTTTACAGGAATCATGAGGCTCTGCTCATCACAAGGACAGTCGGGCGTATCGGGGCAACCTTCTGCTGCGTCAACATGAAAGGTTCCGAAGAAAGAGAGGAAAACCGGGCTCCATATCTAGGTTCCAGCCCAACCAGCCATGGTGCGAGCTCTGGATCCTTTTCTGGGAAATCAGGTCGAGCTTGACCAGCAATCGACGGCCTTCGTAGAAAAAGTCTGCCTTCGACTGCTCACTGAGGGCATTACCATCCAACAAGCAGACCTTTGCAATCGAGGGGAGTCAAGCAGGCCTGAAGCTAGGCAGCCAGCCTTTGATCGCCTGGGACCTACTCCTCGGGAACCAGCTCGTAATAGAACGGGACTCCCAACCTCGATCCAGGCAGGTTAGGGCCCATGCCCCCCATTCCCGAAGCGTTGCCACGCTACCAACCAAGGCAAGTCAAATCCGCGGCGGACATCCTTCCCCGAGAGCGGGGAAATTTTCTCCACCCAACAACTTCAAGGAAGGAAGCCCGGGGTAGGGAAGAAGAAAGTCAGCAAAGCCCCCGAGCAGACCAACTCCGAAGAAGGAACCGGGTAGAAGTCGCCAGTTCTTTAGAAGGATCCGATGGTGAGGAAACCGAAATCAACACAAGGAAATCGGAAAGCAAACTAAAGGACCAGCTGGCAGAGCTTCAGAAGGAAGTCCAATTGATGAAGAAGAGAAAGTATAAGGAGGACAAGAAATATCCTCTAAGTGAAATGAATGCTCCCTTCACCAGAAGGATACGAGATACGGAGCTCCCGCCCAAATATAAAATGCCAATTGACAGATTCTCAGGGACTGAGGATCCTCTGAGCCACTTAGAGAGTTTCGTTCAATAAATGGAGGTCCAGAACATGACCAGGGCCACTATGTGTCGAATGTTCCTCACAACACTCACGGATTATGTGAAAACCTGGTTTAGGAAACTACCTGCTAGCAGTGTGGATTCCTTTACCAAGCTATCAACCTATTTCTGCTCACAATTTCAGGGAGTTGAGGACCCGATCCACCTACAGTAAGTGATCCAGGATAGAGGGGAAACCCACCGGGCTTATGTCGAGCTTTTCCATAAAGAAGTCATCAAGATGGGAGTCTTCACTAAGAATAAAACCCTCGCCAACTTTAGAAGGAACCTGTGGACGGGAAAACTTTTCTGATCTTTTGCTAAGAGACCTCCGAAAACCTACCAAGAAGCCTATGATCGGGCTCTGGAACAGATTGAGGTCAATGAACAACTCAAGGTTAAGATGGAACATGACGACATGAGAGCCGTAAAGCGATAAAAGAAGGAAGCTTCCAGACCCGAGCAAACTCAGAAAAACCAGAACAAATCCCTTAACAAATCAACATATCGCTTCCCCCTTTCTCAACCTAGATCAGAAAGATATCCAGATAAGCGAACTCCTCCTCAAGCTTCACTACCTCCCAGGACTGTAGCCCCTATAACACGCGATGAGAGGGGGTATGATCATTACACTCCCTTAAATGCATCCCGTGAAACAGTCTATCTCGCCATTCAGGACAAGGGTTTGTTACAGAAGCCCGCTCCCATGAAAGCCCCGGTCGATAAGGGAAATCGCGATAGATATTGTGACTTTTATGAGGACGTGGGGCACAACACTTCAGAATGTTATAACCTGCAGAACCAGATCGAGGCTTTGATAAGGGGAGGATGCCTAGTGGAATTCTTACAGCAAGTCAGGGAGAACGTTCAGACTGGAAGGGAGGTGCAAGCCGAGATCCGAGAATATGCCAAGAAAAGGAAAGGGGAGCAGACAGAACCTGATGCAACAGATTCAGATAATACATACTATCGGCGGGGGGTCTACTTTGGCCTGCACTTCCAACAATTCCAGGAAAAACCATGCGAGGAAAGTCCCTTGTACGGACAAAGGGCGGGATATCTTTAAGGTGGACCAGAGACCAACCAACCCCCCCTCCCCCCAACTGTCACAAATTATTTTCACCGAAGCGAAAGTCTACAACACCGTGCAATCTCATGATGACCCTATGGTGATCACGATACAGATTGCAAACTGCATGGTACACTTTGTGCTCGTCGACACAGGTAGCAGCGTTGACGTCCTGCTTAAAGACACATTGGAAAAGCTAAACTTAAAACAGTGGTGTTACAATAGCTGCACTACTCCGTTATATGGGTTCACTGGGGACTCAATCACACCCATGGGATCAAAAATCCTACCAGTGATCATTGGAGCCACACCTCTCCAGCAAAATATCATGACCGACTTCGTGGTGGTGGATACTCCATCGGCCTACAATGCAATATTAGGAAGGCCATTTCTATCATCCTTGAAATGGGTCATTTCTATTTACCACAACATCCTAAAGTTCCCAATAGGAGACAATGTGGGGAAAGTTCGGGGTGATCAGCAAGTAGCCAGGAGATGCTACGCAGTATCGGCCAACCCAGCAGCTCTAGCAAAATAACTCGCCTAGGTAACAACACTCCAAGACAGGGCAACCCCTACACTAAGCCTCAGAGATGTAGAGTCCACTAATCACCCTGAATATGACCTCATAATGCCAGACATGCAGGAACAAAGAAGGGAATGGGCCAGCGGCCATCTACTGGATAAGTTAGAAGAGATTCCTGTCCAAAAAGGCCATCCCTTGAAGGTCGTCAAAATTCGAGCCACCCTTGATCCAGGAATGAAAGAGGGCTTGATCAGGCTCATCACAGATTTCAATGACATTTTTGCTTGGAGCCTTTCTGAGATGCCAAGGATTCCGATGACATTAGCTGCTCATCGAATGGCAGTGGATCCGACTTTCAAACCCATTAAACAAAAAGGTGCCACTTTAACACCGAAAGAAATGTTGCGGTTCAGGAAGATGTGGATAAACTGACCCGGGCGGGCTTCATCCGAGAAGCACGTTATTCCGAGTTTTTTGCCAAATTGGTCATGGTCACAAAGGCAAATGGAAAATGCGCATGTGTGTAGATTACATCGACCTCAATCTGGCATGCCTGAAGGACAACCTCCCTCTACCAAAAATTGATCAGCTGGTCGATTCTAACTCTGGAAAAAAAACTCCTGAGCTTCATGGATGCATTTTCAGGGTACAATCAGATTATGATGCACCCCGTGGATAAGGAAAAGACCAGTTTCATCACAGCACAAGGCTTGTACTGCTATAAGGTAATGCCTTTCGGGCTCAAGAACGATGGAGCTACTTATCAGCGGCTAGTCAATCGGTTGTTTAAGCCCGAAATCGAAAGGTCAATAGAGGTGTATATCGATGACATGATCATCAAATCATCAACCTCGGAAGGCCACCTGGATGACCTTCGTAGAACTTTCTTGATCCTAAGTAGGGATGCACGTTTGGGGAATGGGGATGGATCTAGGTCCCCCCATCCCCATCCCCATCCCCAATTTCTAGACCCTTCCCCCATCCCCCCCCCATTTCTCCATTTGAGGAAAATGGGGATGGGGATGTTTAGGGGGAGGTCCCCCCATCCCCATCCCCATCCTCAATTCCCAAATTTCTCCGTTGTTTCATGTTTTCTCGTATCTCTCGTTCCCTTATTTTCCTATTTCCATATTTAACTAAAATTTATAAATTAAATTAAATAAAATCAAACCTTTCATTACAAATAAAAAAATATTGTTAACGAAAAGTTTGCTCGAGATGAGAAATTTCTATTAACACCCTCGAGACCACTACCACGAAAGTGGTGCCCGGGGTTGGTACCGTTGGTTCCTGGCCTATTTAAGAGAAAGAGACGAGTGGTAATAACAGTAAATGGGAGTTGTATTATTGATATATTGCTTTAAGATACAAATAACTCTCTTGTTTTCTCACAATCTCTCGGAGGAGTATGATGGTGGCAACTCGGTGCCTGTCGAATAGTGGAGATAAAGGTTACCGTGTTCTGAAAACATAATTTAGGCCTTCCTTCTATGTATATCTCTGTTGTTTATGATTTTCTGTATGTCGCTCGATCTATCTCAGTTGTCTCTTTTCTATATCTGTGTTCCTCTATATAAATCGTCCAAGTAGGTTTCAATTTCGCAAATACTTTGCCGTGATCCCATGAATCCGTTCCCTCCTTATCGGACGGGATTTGTCATTTGAATTTGAATTGTTTCCGGATTCAACGATATGGTTGACCAAGATAAGTTTGTTTCCTTATTTGAATTATACTCTTGAAGTGCATGTGAACATTTCATAGACACGATCCCGTGTGTACTTGTGCCATGAATCTTCATGGAGGTCATCCTGCCCGCCGCCTATTGCCCCGTAGAGCGAGGTAGACCCATGCTCTGGCTTTGTTCCTGGAAGCTTAAGATGGATTTTTCTTGAACCCTGGGGGCCTGAGGCGTTCTTGTAAGCCCTCTTGAAAGGTAGTTGGGGTAATGTAGACTTAGGCGTGATTCTTCTTTTATGCCCAGCAAGGACAGCGGGCTTCTAGAGGGGTTGGCGGGCTTCTTTAAAATGTCTCTTGAGCTGGAAGACTTTCCCTGGCATTTACGGGGCAGTTGTGGAGCTCGACCTCAGAGCCGAGGTTCTCAGATAGATGGCCTGGAGAAGCCCGGGTTCCAGTGCTCTTGTGGGGGCTGGTCCCTATAGCGCTTGGCTTGTCTTCTGGTAACTTTGAAGCCAAACCGGCCTTCCCTGCTCCTGCGGGGTGGCTTTATGGTCTTTCTAGGCTTCATGGGTGTCGATTGTGGGTGGAAAATTTCTCTTTGACCCCTGGCCAAATTTCCTTATCAACAAATATCAATGCATTATAAATTTAACATAAAATGTTTCAAATAATTCAAATATATATTATAATTATATTTATATACTTTTTGGGAAAATGGGGAAATGGGGATCTTCATCATCATCCCCATTTCAATTTAATTATGGGGAAAATAGGGAAATGGGGATGGGGAGGGATCCTCCCATCCCTATCCCCATCCCCATTTTAATTTGGGGATGATTTTCATCCCCATCCCACCAATTTCCCTATTTCCTCAAAAAAAAAAAAAAAAATCCCCAAATGGAGATAGGGGTGCGGGGATTTGGGGCCCCGGGGATAAATGTGCATCCTTAATCCTAAGGGAGAACCATATGAGGTTGAACCCTTCTAAATGCGCCTTTGGGGTAATAGAGGGGAAGTTTCTGGGCTTCATGGTTCATGATAGAGGCATAGAGGCTAACCAGGAAAATATCATGGCTATCCTGGATCTAGAATCCCCCACATCTCTTAAACAGGTTCAAGTTTTGACCGGACAGGTAGCAGCGCTCAATAGATTCATCTCTCGGTCTACCGATAAGTGTCTATCATTCTTTAAAGCCATTAAGCAGGGAAAAAACATGAAATGGGATCAGAAGAGCGAGCAAGCTTTCCAAGCTTTGAAAAAAATACCTATCAAGCCCTCTACTGCTGGTTAAGCCAAGTCCTGGAGAAGAGCTTCAAATATACTTGGCCGTTTCAGAGACCGCCGTAAGTGGGGCCTTGGTCAAGGAATGCTGGGATAGGGTCCAACGACCTCTTTACTATGTGAGTCACGCTCTAACCTGGCCCGAAAAGAACTATACTCTATTGGAGAAGCTCGCTTATGCTTTGGTGACCTCGGTAAGGAAGCTTCCTCCCTACCTCCATGCTCATTCAATAGCAGTGGTGACTGACCAACCCCTCTGTTAATTCTTACAAAGGCCGGATGTTTCCCGAAGGCTGGTTTTATGGGCCATGGAGCTTACCCAGTTTGATTTAAGGTACAAGCCTCGGACCGTAATAAAATCTCAGGCACTAGCGGACTTTGTAGCAGAGCTCTCCATACCTTCAGGACAAACTACCCCCACGGTAGCTGATATAACCCCCGAGAGGATTCCAGAATCTGACAACTGGCCTGAAGGGTTGCAAGTCGTGGATCCTCTATACTGATGAGCTTCCGGGCAAGCCGGGGGAGGAGCGAGCATAGTTCTAATCGACCCAGAAAGAACTGAGTGCTGCCATTGTTTCAGATTTGAATTTAAAGTCACGAACAATGAGGCAGAGTACGAAGCCCTCATAGCCGGAATAAGGGCATCCATTGAACTCGGGGTTGATTACCTGAATGTTAAGAGCGACTCTTCGCTCGTGGTCAACTAAGTCTCTAGGGACTACTAGGCAAAAGGGGATAATATGATCGCTTACCTGAAATTGGTTCAACAACTCAAGAGCAGATTCAAGTGATTCAAAATCGAGCAGATACCTCGCCAACTGAATCATCAAGCTGACATACTTTCCAAGATAGCTTCATATGGTGGCCAGACCTTACCCCACAGAGTCCCTCTTCAAGTGATTCCTCTACCTAGAAAAATGACAGGTACGGAAGCTTATACCTTGGATCGACAACCGTGCTGGATAGATCCAATAGTGGATTATCTACAGTATAGAAAAATTCCTGGGGAGCCCGATCAATCTAGAAGAGTGAAAAGGCTCTCGGTTATGTATTGTTTGGTAGATGGGCATCTATACCGGAGGGGAAGATCCCTTTCGTTGCTTCGATGTCTACACCTAAAAGACACCAAGTAGGCTTTGAGAGTGGTTCATTCCGGGGAATGCGAGAACCACATTGGTGGAGAGGCTTTGGCATATCAGGTTCTTCGCATGGGATATTATTGGCCAAACATCCATCAAGATGTGAAGAGCTTGGTGCAAGCCTGCGAGGCATGCCAGAAGGCCACAAATTTGAGTCACCTCCCTCCGGAGCGATTGTCGTCCCTTAGCTCGCCATACCCTTTTGCTATGTGGGGAGTCGACTTGGTTGGACCGTTTCTTAGCGCTCCGGGTGAGACCAAGTATGCTATCGTGGCAATTGATCATTTCATAAAATGGGTCGAAGCCGGAACGCTCTCCCAGATATCAGAAGAAAACACAACAAGGTTCATCAAGACTAACCTCATTTACAGGTTCAGAACCCCTCTTGTCATTATAGCTGACCTCGAAAAACAGTTCGATAATGGCCGATTCAAAGATTTTTGTGAAGACTTGGGAATCGACATTTGGTTTGCTTCGGTAGCCCAACCCCAGACCAACAGTTTGGTGGAATCCACGAACAATACCATCAAGAAGCTGTTGAAGAAAAAACTACAGCATAAGAAAGACAGATGGACAGAGGAGCTTTCCGAGGTCCTCTGGGCTTACCGCACTACAAGGAAGAACAACTACCGGGGAAACACCCTACTTGTTAGAATTCAGAGTTGAAGCAGTCCTACCTATCGAGCATAAATTAACCTCCTTTAGAGTCCAACATTTCGAACCAGGGAGCAATGAAAGTAAGTTTCGAGCTAGCTTGAACCTTCTGGAAGAGAAACAAGATCGAATAGCTGAGAAGGTAGCAATCTATTAAAGCAGGATAAAGCCCGAATTTTCAAAGAAGGGGACCTAGTTCTCAGGAGAGTAACGTTGAATACCAGAACGAAGTCAGACGGGGTCCTAGGGCCCAACTGGAAAGGACCATATTTAATAAAGATGGTGATCCGTAATGGGGCATACAAGCTCGAGGATATGAATGGTCGACTCATCGATCATACTTGGAATGCAGACCACTTAAGAAAATTCTATCCTTAAACAGGGGGCTCATGAGCAGGCTGCCTTCGCCTAGTTTCTTTTTTTCGACAATAATGTACTCCATCATTCATATCAATAAAGCCTGTTTTTTTGCTTATTTTCTCCATCTTCAACTATGTTCTACAATAATTTGGGTCTACATGGGAAATTCGACATTATCATCCAAAGACCAGGGGTAGGCCAGGAAAGCCCCCTCGCCACTCCTGATGCCTCGGCCGGGCACTACCCCCGCCAAGAAGGGTCTGAGTGTAAGAGCATAGTTTCCATCCAGATCTCAAGACCAGAAAATAGCTAAATAGCCCTCCTGATGCCTTGGTCGGGCTACCACCCCCAAAAAGGGTCTGAGTGTAAGAGCATGGTTACCATCCAGATCTCAAGATCAGGAAATAGCTAGATAGCCTTCCTGATGCCTTGGTTGGGCTACCACCCCCAGGAAGAGTCTGAGTGTAGGAGCATAATTTCCATCCAGATCTCAAGACCAGGTAATAGTTATATAGCCCTCCTGATGCTTTGGTCGGGCTACAACCCCTAAGAAGGGTCTGAGTGTCAGAGCATGGTTGCCATCCAGATCTCAAGACCAGGAAATAGCTAGATAGCCTTCCTGATGCCTTGGTTGGGCTACCACCCCCAAGAAGGGTCTGAGTGTAAGAGCATAGTTGCCATCCAGATCTCAAGACCAGGAAGTAGCTAGATAGCCCTCCTGATGCCTTGGTCAAGCTACCACCCCCAAGAAGAGTCTGAGTGTAAGAGCATGGTTGCCATCCAGATTTCAAGACTAGGAAATAACTAGATAAGCCCTCATGATGCCTTGGTCGGGCTACCACCACCAAGAAGGATTCAAGTTTAAGAGCGCGGAAGCCCTCCTGATCCCTAGCCTAAAAGAGGGCTACACGGTTTTTTACTTGATGCCTCCCTCGGGCTACAACCCCCTTAAGGGGCTTAAGGATGGAGGGCTCGATTTACTTAAACTATAAATATTCTAGTTATTGCTGGTTACTACTTTTCCTTGATATGTGGTTGCTTACTATAACAGGCCTACGATCTAACTAGGGGACTATCGACTAAAGACGTTAAGCTACGAGTCTTTGTAGCCAGAAAGCCAGATCTAGCTGTCTGCTTTCACGCTTAAACAATGTTCTTATCTTGTTATTTCCCCCAAGATAAGTCAATTTGCTATGAATGCTGGACCTAGAGGGAGATCAAGTAATTATATGCATGTCGGAGTGTGAACTAGATCTAAAGTTAAAATTTATTGATGTACGGGAGAGCCTATTCCCCAATAAGGCTACATTAGGCAGAGAGCCAAACCCCTGATGCCGGGCTACAAAAAAGAATAATGAAATGATAAAGGATCAAACATGGTTAAAGATGGGATGCCCACCCTCTTTTTTGGGCATTCAGAATGAATTACGAGAGAGAGAGTTCAAACTCTTTCATCTTCCTGATGACCTTCAGCCTCTTCTTCCACAAAATGAACTTCGCCCCCTGCTCCCCTCTCTGGTGGAAGCTCATCCTGGTCAGCTGCATCTACTGCCTCCACCACCTCCTCCAGGGGATTCGCCTCGGCTACTTTAGGGTCAACAGGGCCCTCATCCACGACTTCATTGATCACCGCCATAACCTCAAGAGTTATGGCTGCATCAAGAAGGCTGACCACTGACTCGGGCATAATCTCACCTTATATTGACTCTACTCCTAAGAGCACCATGAGAGGATCTCGGGCTTCACAATGGTCTCCTTCTAGCTTTTCAGGTTGAACCCCCCTCAAGGATTCACCAGGACCAAATGTTGGGAAGGTCGAAACAGGAGAAGCAGATCTGGCACTTCAAACCGCTTCCCAGCTCCCTCCCTAATAGAAGGACCTGCTCCATCACTTTTGGGGCGAGAAATCTCTGCAATTGGTAACATAACCTCTTCCCTGTCCCAGCCGGCGATGCTGGAGAGAACAAATTGGGAGGGGGGGGGGGAGGGCTTCCGTAACTTTATAGGGGGCATAAAAATACCCCTTATTGAAAGAGGCTTCCACCTCGGCCTGGAGCTTGGTAACTTGGGCCTACAGAGTTTGGTTCTCCACATCCAGTGCCTGAGCCTTTCCCCTCCAGTTATCCCACTGGCTGGATCGTCGTTTTGACCGAAGAGTTTCCTGATCAAAGACCCGCTTCAACCTCTCGTGGTCGCACTGGAGCTCAGCCAGTTATGTTTCCATTCCCCTCTGGCTAGAGGTCATCTCTTGGACCAGGGTTTGAGCCTGTGCCAGTAACCCCATGGCTCGCTCAGCCTTAGCCTCAGCCTTAGCTTCCCAATCATGGAGAGAAGCCACCTGATGTCCCATGGCTACTTGAAACTTGAAGGCCTACAAAGGGAACTCATGTCAGGAAATGATAAATCAAGCTACTGAATGAGGAAGTAAAAGTGGCGATTACCTCGGCTAGAAGGGCAGACTTTTTAGTGACCATGATGTCCACGGGCAACGAGGTTATCGTAGAAAGCCTGCCACCTAGACAGGACGCAACAATTTTTTTTCATGACCTCGTCCTGACTGCTGGTGGGAGTGAGAGAGGGAGATCTCAGGAGTACCGGCCGTGGGATCCCTGGAAACCTGAACTACCTAGGAGGCAGCTGGATCAGTGGAAGGAGATGATATGACTGAGAAAGAATCAGTTGAAGCAGGAACCATTGGTGAGAGGGTAGAAGTAGACTTATCAGCGGCTTGGGAAGCGGTCCCTCCTCAGTTTAGGGCTTTTGCTGCCCGAGACCCAAGAATAGCAATCTTGGACTTCACCTGGAAGTAGATAGAGCAGGAACAAGCGAGGTAGTAGCCCTAATGGTTGACCCATTCTTCTTCGAAGCAGTCGAGAAAACTCTCGGGGACGATCTGGATGGGGGAGGAGGGGTCCAAGCTTGCCGGACTTCGCGAGAAGCTGGAGCAACAACAAACACTGTTAAGAAAGAGGTTAAGACTATCTGAACTGAACCATTCAACAAACTAAAAGCGTGATAGAGCAAGATACTTATGAGGAGTGGCGTCGGAGATCCGCAGGTACTTGTTCACCCTGCATGGGTCGAAGGGGTCAGCATTTGGAAACTTTAAATTCAGATAATTTCTAGCCAGGATGGTCTTCAACACAGCCTCAGACTCAACGGGCAAGGAATCCCGATCCCATGAGGGTTTGTCACTGAAAGCAGTGGGGACTGCGAGCTCATGCCCACCGATGAAAACGGAGCCTGTTCTCCCCCTGCTAGTACCCATTCTTCTTTCCAAGCAGGGTCTTTCTTCGAAGCCCTAGGGATGATAAAATTGAATTTGTTCTTGGCTTTGGCATAAAATTGACCCCGAGGGACCCCATCCAGGCTCCCTATCTGGAAAAGAAAAGCAAGCTCCTCTACCCCGGGCTCTTTAGTTATGCTACTCATCTCACACTTCTCCCTCCATAGCACGAGGAAGCCAACTAGGTGCCTCAAGAAGCCGAACATTAGTTGGAGCGGAGCCAGTTGAAGGGCGTTGAGAGCCCGCCGAAGGGTAGGATGAAGAGAGCCTCACCATGCACTCGAAGGCTGTGACATGAATGGGAAGTAAGCTTTTATACGGGCTAAAGACATCGTAGTTTCTGTAGGGAACTGTGAGAGAAACGGTGTCAGGGATGCCGTATTTATCCCAAAGGTGACTAATTGACTGGGGATCAACGGTGAAATCAGGAATGACTCTGGGTTTGAAAGGAAGGGTCGTCGTTGAAGGAAGCTCCATTACTGTAACCAGAACCTTCCCGACAATGTCGACTCTCTCCCCAGCATCAGAATCCTAGTCAACTAGGTTTAAAGGGTTATCGGGCTGGTTCGAGAAGCCAGAGCCAATAGAGACGTTCCTACTAGAACGACGGCGCTGGCGAACCGAGGAAGATTCCTCTTCACTCGAAATTCCTCGCACCCGTTTACGAGAAGCTAAGTTAGAGCCTCCGGTGCCCTCAACCAAGGCTTCAATACTGTCTGAGGAAATCGACATTGATGGGTGAGAAGAATTTGAAAGTAAACGAAAAATAAGGGGAAATCGACAGAGGGTAGCAAGAAAAAAGGAGTTTGAAAATTTAAAAATTGAGAAATTGTGAAGGAAGTGATGGTATGGCCGAGTTTAAATAGAAGTTATGAGTAATGATATCGGTGATATCTTCGGGAAAATCACCTAGGGTCACGAAGAGAGCCGTTTTGCAGCCGTTTTTTCCTCGAAGAAAAACACTAGTTCAAATTCAATATTCGGCAATTAATGAGAAGATTTCGCTCTCATTGATTATTTTTATAACGGAAAATTTTCCAATTAAACAAGGAATCTAACTCCAACTCCAACTCTACCTCCGGTGTTCAAGTCAGAGGGGACTTCTGTTAATAATAAAATTTAGCCAAGGGTCAAAGAGAAATTTTCCACTTACCTGCTACAAGTTAAAACCCGTGATCAATGTCCATACAGCCCGGATAAACCATAAAGCTATCCCACAGGAGCAAGGAAGGCCGACTAGACTTCAAAAACTATCAGAAAACAAGTTAGGCGCGACCAGGGCGAGCCCTCACAAGAAAACACTGGAACTCGGGCTTCTCTAGGCCACCAATCTGGGAACCTCGGTTCCTGAGGTCGAGCTTCTCAACCACCCTGTGAAAGCCAGGGGGTCTCCAAGCTCAAGAGACATTCGAGAGAAACCCGACAAGCAAAGTGGGCCTCTTTCGGGTTAAGATTTTCGAAGGACAAACTTAACAGTAGTCTTAAACAGAAGCCTACCGATTTACACATAGAAGGAGGGCATAAATTCTAATTTCAGAACACGGTCACCTTCATCTCCACTATTCGACTGGCATCAAGGTTCCACCACCCTACACCTATGAGAGATTGTGAGAAAACAAGAAAGTTATTTGTATCTTAAAGCGATATATTAATAAGAGAACTCCCATTTATTGTTATTACCATTCGTCTCTCTTTTAAACAGGTCGGGAACCAACGGTACCGACCTCGGCCACCGCTTTCGTGGTAGTGGTCTCGAGGGTGTTAACAGAAATTTCTCATCTCGAGCAAATTTCCCGTCAATACTTTCTGGCGCAGTCTGTGGAAAACCTCTCACACCACAATCTTTTTACATTCAAAAAGTTCTTTATTTCAAAGTCATCATGAAGCTCCGCTCCTCACAAGGGCAGTAGGGCACCTCGGGACAACCTTCTGCTACATCGACATAAAAGGTTCGGAGGAAAAGGAAAAAATCTGGGCTTCATAGCCAGATTCCCATCCAGTCAGCTACTGCGCGGGCTCTGGATCCCCCTCTTGGAAGCCAGGTCGAGCTTGACTAACAAGCGGCGGCCTTTGTAGAGAACGTCTGCCTTCGATTATTCGCTGAGGGTATCGTTATCTAACAAACGGGTCTCTGCAATCAGGGGGAATCAAGCAGGCCCGGGGTTAGGCAACCCGCATTTGATCTCTTGGGGCTTGCCCCTCGGGAATCAACTCGTAACAGATCAGGGCTCCCGACCTTGATCCGGGATAGGCTAGGGCCCATGCCCCATTTTCCCGAAGCGTGTCCACGCTACCAACCATGACAAGTCAGATCCGCGGCAGATGTCCTTTCCTGGGGATGGGAAGAGCTCCTCTACCCAACAACTACAAGGAGGGAAGCTCGGGGTAGAGAAGAAGAAAGTCAGCCATGTCCCCGAACAAGCCCACTCCAAAGAAGGAACCAGGTAGAGGTCACCAGTTCATCAGTGGGATCTGATGGTGAGGAATTCGAGATCAACTCAAGGAAGTCCGAAAGCAAGCGACTAAGGGACCAGTTGGCAGAGCTACAGAAAGAGATCCAATTGATGAAGAAAGGGAAGTACAAGGAGGACAAGAAAGATCCTCTAAGTGAAATGAATGCCCCCTTCGTAAGAAGGATCCGGGAGGCAGAGCTCCCGTCTAACTTTAAAATGCCAGCTGATAGGTTCTACGAAACTGAAGATCCGCTGAGCCACTTAGAGAGTTTTCAACAGATGGAGGTCCAGAACACAACCAGGGCCGCTATGTGACGGATGTTCCCCTTACACTCACGGATTATACTAAGACCTGGTTTAGGAAACTACCCACCAGAAGCGTAGATTCCTTCACCAAATTATCAACCGACTTCTGCTCACAGTTTCAAGGGGTTAAGCCCCGACTGAGGACCCGATTCATCTACAATACGTGATCCTGGAGAGAGGGGAAACTCTCTGGGCTTATGTCGAGCGGTTCCATAAGGAAGTCATCCAGATGGGGGTCTTCACTGAGAGAGGAACCCTTGCCAACTTCAGAAGAAATTTGTAGACAGAAAAACTATTCTGGTTTTTTTTCCAAGAGACCTCCGGAAACCTACCAGGAAGCCTATGATCGGTCTCTGGAACAGATCGAGGTCGACGAACAGCTCAAGGTCAAGATGGAGCATAACGATATGAGAGCCAAAAAGTGACAAAAGATGGAAGCTCCCAAACCCGAGCATGATCAAAAGAGTTGGAACAAACCTCCTAATAAATCAACATACGGTTTCCCTATTCCTCAGCCCAGATCAGTAAGGTATCCAGACAAACGGGCTCCTCCTCAAGCTTTACCACTTCCCAGGACAGTGGCCCCTATAGCCCGCGATGAGCGAGGGTACGACCATTACACTCCCTTGAATGCATCCCGAGAAATAGTCTACCTCGCCATTCGGGATAAGGGTTTGTTACAGAAACCTGCTCCTATGAAAGCCCCGGTTGATAAAAGAAATCGTTACAAATATTGCGACTTTCACGAGGACGTAGGGCATAATACTTCAGAATGCTATAACCTGCGGAACCAGTTTGAGGCTTTGATCAAAAGAGGATGCTTGATAGAGTTATTACAACAATTCAGGGAGAACATTCAAACTGGAATGGAGGTACAAGCCGAGATCCAGGAACATGCTGAGAAGAGGAAGTGAGAGCAGGCGGACCTGATGCAACAAATTCAGGTAATACACACTATCAGCGGAGGTCCCACTCTGGCTGACACCTCTAACAATTCCAGGAAAAATCATACGAAGAAGGTCCCTCGGACAGACGAGGGGCGGGATATCTTCAAGGTCGACCAGAGATCGACCAACCCCTCCCAGCTTTCACAGATCATCTTCACTGAAGCAGATGTCTATAACACCGTACAGCCACATGATGACCCCATGGTCATCACAGTACAAATTTCCAACTTCATTGTGCACCGCGTGCTCATCGACACAGGTAGCAGCGTCGACGTTCTGTTCAAAGATACTTTGGAGAAACTAAACTTGAAGCAATGGTGCTACAACAGTTGTACTACTCCATTATAAGGTTTCACTGGGGACTCCATCACACCCGTAGGATCAAAAATCCTACCAGTGATCATCGGAGCCATACCTCTTCAAAAAAAAATCATGACCGACTTCGTGGTGGTGGATACCCCGTCGCCCTACAACGTAACATTAGGGAGGCCATTCCTATCATCTCTGAAGGGGGCCCTGTCTATTTACCACAATGTCCTGAAGTTCCCGGTAGAAGATAAGGTGGGAGAGGTTCGGGGTGATCAGCAAGCAGCTAGGAAATGCTACACAATGTCGGCTAACCCAATAGCTCTAGCTAAACAGCTCGCCCAAGTAATGACTATCCAAGACGGGATAACCCGGGCATTAAACCTGGAAGACGCGGGCTCCACCGATTATCCCGAAGAAGGCCTTATGGTACCCGACATGGAAGAACAAAGAAGGGTATAGGCCAGCGGCCACCCAGTCGACAAGTTAGAGGAGATTCCTATTCGACTAACTGATCCCTCGAAGGTCGTCAATATCAGAGCTACTCTTGAGCCAGGAATGAAAGAGGGCTTGATTAGGCTCCTTATGGAGTTCAACGATATTTTTGCCTAGAGTAATACGGAGATGCCGGGGATCCCGATGACATTAGCTACACATCGACTGGCGATGGATCCGACCTTCAAGCCTGTCAAAAAGAAAATGCGCCACTTCAACGATGAAAGAAATTTGGCGGTTCAAGGAGAGGTGGATAAACTCATCCAGACAGGCTTCATTAGAGAAGCCAGCTATCCCGAATGGCTCGCCAACATGGTCATGGTCACGACGGCAAATGGGAAGTGGCGCATGTGCTTGGACTACACCGACCTGAATCGGGCATGCCCGAAAGACAGTTTTTCTCTGCCAAAAATTGATTAATTGGTCGATTCCACCTCCGGGAACAAGCTCCTGAGCTTTATGGACGTGTTTTCTGACTACAATCAGATTACGATGCATCCCGCAGACCAAGAAAAGACCAACTTCATCACCGCGCAAGGCCTATACTGCTACAAGGTTATGCCTTTCGGGCTCAAAAATACTGGATCTACTTACCAGCGGTTAGTCAACCGTTTGTTCAAGCCAAAAATTGGAAGGTCGATGGAGGTATATATCGACGATATGATCACTAAATCTTCGACCTCGGAAGGCCACCTGGACGACCTTCGAAGGATCTTCATAATCCTAAGGGAAAACCATATGAGGTTGAACCCTTCCAAATGCGCCTTTGGTGTAACTGCGGGGAAGTTTCTGGGCTTCATGGTCTATGAGAGAGGCATAGAGGCTAACCTAGAAAAAATCACGGCTATCCTAGATCTATAATCCCCCGCATCTCTTAAACAGGTTCAAGCCTTGACCGGTCATGTAGCAGCGCTCAACAGGTTCATCTCCCGGTCTACCGATAAGTGCCTACGATTCTTCAAGGCTATCAAGCAGGGAAGAAACATGAAGTGGGATCATGAGAGCGAACAAGCTTTCCAAGCTTTGAAAAGATACCTAACAAGCCCTCCACTGCTGGTCAAGCCAAATCCTAGAGAAGAGCTCCAAATATACTTGGCCATTTCAGAAACCGCTGTAAGTGAGGCCTTGGTCAAGGAATGGTGGGATAGGATCCAGCGACCTATCTACTATATGAGTCGCTCTCTAACCAAGCCCGAAAAGAACTATACTCTATTGGAAAAGCTTGCTTATGCCTCGGTGACCTCAGCAAGAAAACTCTGTTCTTACTTTCATGCTCATTCAATAGCAGTGGTGATGGACCAACCCCTCCGTCAGTTATTGCAAAGGCCGGATCTTTCTGGAAGGCTGGTTCTATGGGCCCTAGAGCTTACCCAGTTCGATGTAAAGTATAAGCCCAGGACCACGATAAAAGCTCAAGCACTAGCAGACTTTGTAGTCAAACTTTCAATGCCTTCAGATCAGGCAACCCCTGTGGTAACAGATGTTACCCTTGAGAGGATCCCAGAAGCTGACAACTGGCGAAGGGCTGTGAGTCATGGATTCTGTACATTGACCGAGCTTCTGGGCAGTTCGGGGGAGGAGCGGGCATAGTCCTCATTAACCCAGAAGGAACTGAGTGCTGCCATTGTTTCAGGTTCGAATTTAAAGCCACAAACAATGAAGCGGAATACGAAGCCCTGCTAGTTGGGATTAAAGCTGCCATAGAGCTTAGAGTTGATTACCTGAGTATCAAGAGCGACTATTCACTCGTGGTCAACCAAGTTTCTGGGAATTATCAGGCCAAAAGGGATAACATGATCTCTTACCTAAAACTGGTGCAAAAACTCAGGTCCAGATTTAGGGGATTCAGAATCGAGCAGATACCTCGACAACTAAATCATCGGGCTGACGTCCTGGACAAAATAGCTGCCTATGGTGGCCAGACCCTACACCACACGGAGTCCCTGTTCAAGTAATCCCCCTACCTAGCATTATGACTGGTAAGGAAGCTTACATCCTAGACCGACAGCCACGCTGGATGGATCCAACAACTGAATATCTACAGAATGGAAAACTCCCCGGGGAGCCCGACCAAGCTAGGAGGGTTAAAAGCCTCTTGGCCTGATATTGCATGGTGGATAGACATTTATACTGAAGGGGGAAATCCCTTCCCCTGCTCCGATGTCTACACCCGGAAGATGCCAAGTGGTCTTTGAGAGAGGTTCATTCTAGGAAATACGGGAACCATATTGGTGGAGAGGCCTTGGCATATCAGGTTCTCCGCATGGGGTATTACTGGCCGACCATCCATCAAGATGCTAAGAATTAAGTGCAAACCTGCGAGGCGTGCCAGAAGGCCGTAAACTTGAGTCACCTTCCTCCAGAGCATTTGTCTTCCCTTAGCTCGCCATACCCTTTTGCTATGTAGGGGGTCGATTTGATTGGACCGTTTCCTACAGCTCCGGGACAGGCCAACCATGCTATCGTAGCAATTGACTACTTCACAAGATGGGTTAAAGCCGGACCACTCTCCCAGATATCGGAAGAAAACACAACAAGGTTCATCAAGACCAATGTAGTTTACAGGTTCAGAACCCCTTTTGTCATCATAACGACCTCGAAAAACAGTTCGACAATACCCGATTCAGAGATTTCTGTCAAGGTTTGGGAATCGACCTTTGGTTTGCTTCGGTAGCCCACCCTCAGACCAATGGTCTGGTGGAATCCATGAACAAAACCATCTAGAAGTTGTTGAAGAAAAAACTACAACAAAAGAAAGGCAGATGGGTAGAGAAGCTTCTCGAGGTCCTCTGGGCTTACCACACTACAAGAAGAACAGCTACCGGGGAAACGCCCTACTCCCTGGCCTTCGGGGTTGAAGCAGTCCTACCTATAGAGCACAAGTTGACCTCCTTTAGAGTCCAACGGTTTGAACCGGGAAGCAATGAAAGCAAGCTCAAAGCTAGTTTGGACCTCCTTGAGGAAAAGCAAGAGGGTTAAAACCCGAAGCTTCAAAGAAGGGGATCTGGTCCTCCGGAAAGTGACGTTGAACACCAAGAAGAGGTTAGACGGGGTCCTAGAGCCCAACTGGGAAGGACCCTACCTAATAAAGATGGTGATCCGAAGTGGAGCGTACAAGCTCGAGGATATGGATGGCTGACTCAACGATCATACTTGGAATACGGATCACCTAAGGAAATTCTACCCTTGAACATGAGACTCAGGAGCAGGCAACCTCCGACTAACTTCTTTTATTTTTTCTTCTGACAGTATTTTACTCCATCTTCCATATCAATAAAGCTTGCCTTTTCCTGTTTACTCTTTTTTCAACTATTTGGGTCTACATGGAAAGTTTCGACATTATTGCCTCAAGACCAGGGATAAGTCGGGGAAGCCCCCTCGCTGCTCCTGATGCCTCGGCCGGGCACCACCCCCCGCAGAGAAAGGTCTGAGTGTAAGAGCATAGTTACCGTCCAGATCTCGAGACTAGGAAATAGCTAGATAGCGCTCATAATGCCTTGGTCGGGGTTACCACCCCCAAGAAGGGTCTAAGTGTAAGAGCATAGTTGCCGTCAAGATCTCGAGACCGGGAAATAGCTAGATAGCGCTCCTAATGCCTTGGTCGAGCTACCACCCCCAAGAAGGATCTGAGTGCAAGAGCATAGTTTCCATCCATACCAAGAAATAGCTAGATAGCGCTCCTGGTGCCTTGGTCGGGCTACCACCCCCAAGAAGGATCTGAGTGTAAGAGCATAGTTGCCATCTAGACCAGAAAATAGCTGGATAGCGCTCCTGATGCCTTGGTCGGGCTACCACCCTCAAGAAGGAATCGAGCTTAAAAGCCCAAAAGCCCTCCTGATCCCGAACCTAAGAAGGGACTAAACAATTTTTGTCTTTTTAATGTTTTACTCGGGCTACAAACTCCCAAAAGGTCTCGGGGATGGAGGGCTCGACTTACTTAAGCTCTAAATGCTCCTGTTATTTTACTAGCTCTCCCTGATACATGGTTACTTACTATAGCAAAACCACAATCAAACAAGGGGACTGTCAGCTGAAGAAGTGGAGCGAGAAGTTCCATTGGTATGGGGGCTCAATGCAAATAGCCTTTTTTCTTCTTATTTTTTTTCCCAAAGATAACTCGTTTCGATATGAAAGTTGGACGATCAAGCAAGTACATGGAAGCCAGAGTTAGATCTGGGATTGAAATTTTATTATCAAGTAAGGGAGCCTATCCCCCAACAAGGCTACTACAAGCAAGGGGGGCCCAATCCTTGGTTCCGGGCTACAAAAGAAAAATAATAAAAGGATAAACACAGTTGAAAATGGGTTGCCCACCCCCTCTTCCGGGCATTCTAATTAGGTTACATAAGAAAGAATTCAAGCTCCTTCGTCTTCCTGAGGACCTCCAGTCCCCTTCTTCACAGAGTGAACCTCGCTCTCTACTCCCCTCTCCGGTCGTAGCTCATCCTGGTTAGCTGAATCTACCACCTCCGCTACCTCATGAGGATCAGCCCCGCTACCTCATGAGGATCAGCCCCGCTGCCTCAGGGTCAATAGGATCCTCCTCCACGATTTCATTAATCACCGTCATAACTTCAGGAGGAATAGCTGCATCAAGAAGGCTTGTCACCGATTCAGGCACGTTCCTGCCTTCTGTTGACCCCACTCCTGAGAGCACTGCGGAAGGATCTTGGGCTTTTGTGAGGCCTCATTCTAGTTTCTCGTTGTGAACCTCCATCGAGGATTCACTTGGACTAGATACTGGAAAGGCTGGAACAAGAGGAGGCAGATCTGACACCTCCAACTGTTTCCCAGCTCCCTTCCTAGAAGGGCCAGCTCCATCAGTTTTGGGACGAGACATCTCCGCAACCCGTGACATGACCTCCGCTCTATCCTAGCTGGTAATGCTGGAAAGATCGAATAGCGGAGGGAGAGCCTCTGCAACCTGATAGGAGGCATAGAAATACCCCTCGCTAAAAGAGGCTTCCACTTCTGCTTGGAGCTAGGTAATTCGAGCCTGTGATGTTTGATTTTCAATATCTAGGGCCTTCGCCTCTCCCCTCTAGTCATCCCGCTGGCTAGCCCGTCGCTTCAACCAGAGAGTCTCCTGATCAAAAGCCCGCTTCATCCTCTAATGATCGCATTGAAGCTCAGCTAGCTGCGTCTCTATTCCTTATTGCCTGGAGGTCATCTCCTGGACTAGGGTCTGAGCCCGTGCAAGCAACCCCATGGCTCTCTCAGCTTCAGCCTCAGCCTTGGCTGCCCGATCACTGAGGAAGGCTATCTGATGCCCCATGGTCATCTGAAACTTGAAATTCTGTAAAGGAAAATCTAGTTAGATGACAAGTCAAGCAGCTCAATGAAGAAGTAAAAGCAACAATTACCTCGGCTAAAAGGGTGGACCCTTTGGTAATCAAGATGTCCACTGGCATCGCGGTCAATCTAGAAAGCCCGCCGCCTGGACAAGATGTGAAAAATTGCTTTAGGACCTCGTTCTGACCCGCTGAGCTCGATTGCTGGTGGGAGTGAGAAGGGGCGACCTCAGAAAAATCTGCATCGGGCTCTTTGGGAACCTCGACTACCCCTAGATACAACCGGATCTGCAGAGAGGGGTAGCGGGACTTGGGAGGTATCGTTTGGAGCAGTAACTTCTGGAGGAGGGGCATGAACAGACTTATTGATGACTTGGGAAGAAAACCCTCATCGGTTTAGAGCCTTCTTAGCCCGAGATGCCAGAAGAGCCATCTTGGACTTCACCTGGGAAGGAGAGGGAGAAGGAACGAATGGGGCAACTAAATAAGTGGTTGACCCCCCCTTCTTTAGAATAGTCGGGAGAGCTCCCGGGGACGATCTAGAATGAGGATGAGGTATCCCAGCTTGTCGGGCTTCACGAGAAGCTGGAGCAACAACAAACACTGTTAGAGAAAAGAATCAAGATCAACAGAACTGAACCCTCCAATAAAAAATAAAGAAGAGAAAACAAGATAGATCGAGATACTCACGAGGGGTAGCACCGGATATCCGCAGGTACCTATTTACCCTACGGGGATCGAAGGGGTTAGCGGTCAGAAACTTCATATTCAAACAATTCCGAGCTAGGATAGTCTTCAGCACGGCTTCAGACTCATCGGGCAAGGAATCCCGACCCCAGGAGGGTTTGTCACTAAAGGCGGTGGGAACCTCGAGCTCATGCCCGCAGACGAAGATGAAGCTTCCTTAGTCTCCCCCAGCCAATACCCATTCTTCTTTCCAAGCGGGGTTCTTCTTTGAAGCCCCGGGGATGATAAAATTGAGCCTATTCTTAGCCTTAGCATAGAATTGGCCTCGTGGGACTCCTGTCAGGCTACCGATCTGGAAAAGGAAGGCGAGCTTCTTAGCCCCGAGCTTCCTGGTGACGCTGCTCAGCTCGCATTTCTCCCTCCATAATACCAGGAAGCCGATTAGATGCCTCCCAAAGCCGGGCGTCGGTTGAAGCGGAGCCAGTTGAAGGGCATTGAGAGCCCGCCGTATGGTGGGGTGGAGAGGAAGCCTCATCCCACTCTAAAAAATTGCGACATGAATAGGAAGCACGCCTTTAGGCGGGTTAAAAGCATCGTAGTTTCGATGGGGGACGGTTAGAGAAACGGTATCAGGAATGTCATACTTGTCCCGTAGACGGCCGATCGACTGAGGGTCGACAGTAGAGTCGGGGATGACCCTGGGTTTGAAAGGAAGGGTTATCACTGGAGGAAGCTCTGCCACCATAACTTGAGCCCTTTTGACCGCATCTAATCTCTCCCCGACGTCAGAGTCTTCGTCGACTAAGTTCAGAGGGTTGTTAGGCCCGTTTGAAAAGCTAGAGCCAATAGAAGCGTTCCTGTTTGAACGATGGCACTGGCGGAAGGGGGGAGATTCCTCGTCGCTTCAAATCCCTCGCACCCGCTTAAGAGGAGCTAGGTTAGGGCCTTCGGAGCCCTATACCAAGGCATCAACACTATCCGTGGAAGTCGACATTGATGGGAAAGAGAGGTGAGAAAGCAAGTGGAAGATTTCGGCAGAGAAAACGAGGAAAAAGAAATTTGAAAGCTTAAGATTTGAGGAAGTATGAAGAAAATAACGGTCAGACCGGGCTTAAATAGAGGTCTATGAGCGATATCCTCAGGAAGATCACCTCCGTATTACAGCCGTTTTTCTTCGAATAACACTCAGTTTCAAATTCAAAATGTTGGCTAATTAATGAGAAAATTTCGTTCTCATTAATTATCTTTATGGCGAAAAAACTTTCTCAATTAAACAAGGAATCTGACTCCAACCCCAACTCTACAACCAATGTTCAAGTCAGAGGGGACTTCTGTTAATATGGAAATTTGGCTAGGGGTCAAAGAGAAATTTTCCACCATCAATCGACAATCATGAAGCCCAGTAAGACCTTAAAGCCACCCCACAAAAGCATCACAACAAGACGCGACCGTGACGAGCCCCCACAGGAGTATTAGAGCCCTGGCTTCTCCAGGCCATCTATCGGGGAACCTCGGCTCAAAGGTCGAGCTCCATAACCGCCCAATAAATCGGACATTCGAAAGAAGCCGGCCAACCTCTCCAGAAGCCTGCTGTCCTTGCTGGGCATAAGGAAAGAATCACGCCTGGATCTACACTACCCCAGCTATCTCCCGGAGAGGTCTACAAGAGCATCTCAAGCTCCTACAGGTCAGGGAAAATCCATCTTAAGCTTCTAAGAACAGAGCTAGAGCATGGATCCACCTCGCTCTACGGGGCAACGGGCAGCTGGCAGTTTGACCTCCATGAAGATCGATGGCACGAGTGCACACAAGATCATCTCCATATGATATCTACATGCACGTCAAGAGTTTAAATTCAAATAAGGGAACAAACTTATCTTCGTCAACGATATCATCGAATCCGGAAATAATTCAAATTTAAATAACAAATCCCGCCCGATAAAGAGGGAACGGATTCACGAGATTACAGTAGAGTATTCGTAAACTAAAAACCTACTTGGACGATATATATATATATATATGTGAAATCAAAGAGAACGAAGGAAGACAGAGACAAAATCATAAACAACAGATATACACATAGAAGGAGGGCCTAAATTCTGATTTCAAAACACGGTCACCTTCATCTCCACTATTCGACAGGCATCGAGTTGCCACCACCCTACACCTACGAGAGATTGTGAGAAAACAAGAGAGTTATTTGTATCTTACAGCTATATATTAATAAGAGAGCTCCCATTTATTGTTATTACCACTCGTCTCTCTTTTAAAAAGGTCGGGAACCAACGGTACCGACCCCGGCCACCGCTTTCATGGTAGTGGTCTCGAGGGTGTTAACAGAAATTTCTCATCTCGAGCAAATTTCCCCATCAATACAATCAATTGTAGGAAATGGTGTTTTAGTGATCTTCGTTTGTGCATATACTTTAAATTTTTCATACATATCATTATTAATCCTTGGAATCAAATTTAAACTAGACATGCCTGTTGGGAAAAATCGATTCAAAACGCTGCGGAAGCGTAAAATTAGTGTTTGATATATTTAATTTTTTTCCCTTAAATAGAAACAACCTTAACCCTAGATTAATAGATGTATATTAAAAGTATCGTACCTTTTTCTAATGAGGATTGAACTAACGTCGAATTGAATCCGTAAGATCTTGTAATCCAATCACGAACGTGAATCACCCAGGAGTGTGGGATCCCTTTCTTTAAATTGTATACCTGAGGATGGAAACAAAAAAAATCTCTATCTTTTGTTAGTCACAATAATCCTCTAAGAGAAAATCCAAAAACGTTCTGTCAGTTTTGAATTATCAATCTATTTGATTGAAACTCACGTGAACCCGATTCGATTTTTGTAC
Source organism: Dipteronia dyeriana (assembly GCA_032871835.1). NCBI lineage: Eukaryota > Viridiplantae > Streptophyta > Magnoliopsida > Sapindales > Sapindaceae > Dipteronia > Dipteronia dyeriana. The sequence goes on from CM065298.1 coordinate 35,200,845, forward strand.
ACAAAACCCTTTTGATGTAAAAGATACTAGTGCACTATCGAAAACAAAAATGTTTTCCTTTTCTCTCCTTCTTGGCCGAATTCAATACACAATATCTATGAGTTGGCCGAATTTTATCTAGAGGAAAAATTTAGCAAAAACTAATTTTTTCCTTCATCAAAATTCTCTCACTAGGCAAAATTCTCTCTCATAAAACCCTAGCCTTGGCCGAAAATTCACTTAGAATTAATCCTTGGTAAAAATTTATAGGTAGTATATATAAGAGACCTAATCCTCTCCTAAGAAGTATTTACTTGGTGGGCAAGAATCCTTTACTTAGGTGAATTTACTTGGTGACCAAGAATCCTTTTCAAAAAAGAATTCTTTTCTACACCAAGACTCTTGTTAACAAGAAATTTGCTCAAGATGGGAAATTCCAATCAACACCCTCAAGACCACTACCACGAAGGTGGTGGCCGGGGTCGGTGCCTTAGATATCTGACCTCTAAAGATAGAAATGAATATTCGATGGCTAATGTGATGGCAAATGAGATTTTTATTATTGATCACTCGTGGTATACAGAAATCTCTCAAATACCCTCACAATCTCTCTAAGACATAGAAGAGTGGTAACTTCGTGCCTGTCGAATAGTAGATACAATGGTGGCTGTGTTCTGATCACAGAATTTAGGCTCTCTTCCCCTCTCTTCCTCTCCCTTTTTTCTTCCATGCTTGACCTTATTTATATCCGGTCCAAGTAGGTTTAAACTCCTAAATATCCCCGCCACAATCCTATGAATCCGTCCTCTCCTTATCGGGTGGGATCCATTATTTGAAAGTTGTTGACTTCGAATTGATAACGGATTCGAGGATATCTTTGACGAACATAAGTTTGTTTTATTTTTGGAATCAAACTCTTGTCTAACGTGTATACAGAATTTAATGTTCGTTATAACGTAGATATGATCTTGTGTGTATTCTAAATGGATCAGATTCATGCTATAGCTAATGTTCTAATTCGCTAAGGGATGACTGTCGCCTACCTAGACATGAAAGAAGAATCTCGCCTAATCTACACTACCCCTAGTTAGTTCCAGCAAGGCCGTCCTAAGCTTCTGAGACTAGAACTAAAGCATGGATCTACCTCGCTCTATGAAACAACGAGAAGATAACCCGATGACCTCCATGAAGAATCATTCCATAAGGCTCTCTCTTCATATCTGGCGGGGACAACGGGCTTCGGAGAGGGTGGTGGGCTTCTGGCTTAGGCTACGAGTTAAATCTGACCTCGGGAAGCCTTGACCTGAAAGAAGCTCGCTTTGTTTGTCGGGCTTCACTTCAAGTGTTTCCTGAGCTCGAAGACTTTTCCTTACTTTCATAGGGTGTTTCTGGAGGCAAACCCCCAGAAAGCAGGGTTCCAGGATAGGTGATCTCGAGAAGCAAGGATAACCATGCATCGGGCTTTGCCCGAACTCCAGTGTTCACGTGAGGGTTTGACATGGTCATGTCTAGCTTCATCCCTGATAGTTTTGAAGCCTGATGACCTTTCCTTACTTTTGCGGGGTAGATTTATATCCTGTCCGGGGTTCAATGAATGGAGAATTCGGGCTTCTATTCGAGCTAGGAAAGTGAAAACTTTATCTTTGGTCCTCTAGCTAAATTTCGCTATTAACAGAAGTCCCCTCTAACTTGAACACCGGTGGTAGAGTTGGGGTAGGAGTTAGATACCTTGTTTTTTAACTGGGAAATTTTCCCTCTTTTACCTTTACCAAATCTGGGTGGAAATCTTCATATTTAATGTGCGAGTGACATGGAATAAATGGACTGGTCCGTTCTTCAAATAATCCGGCTACGTTACGACCATCCCCGTGTTTTGAGGTGATCTTATCGAAGATTTCATTGACGTCACCGACCCTTCCACCCCTATTTAATCCCGACTTCCTCATCTTTCTGGTCACGCTTCACTTTTATTTTTCAAATCTCCAAAACTCCCTTTCTTTAGCAAACTTCTTCAGCTACACCCCTGTCCTTTTCCTTTTTTCTCAACCTTCAAACCCTGTTCTACTATGTCGAAGATCAGTAATGACTCCGTTGACTCCCTCGTTGAAGGTACAGAGGTTTCCAGTCTTGCCCAAGGAAAGCGGCCTCGATGAGACCTAGACGGGGACTACTTCAATGAATTTTGACTTGATTGGCATGTACTTGCTTCATTTCTGATCTCGATCTAGGTGCAGCCTCTAAAACAACTTGACTTAACTCAACTTGGGAAAAGCAACAAGATAGAAAAACTACTTAAGTGTGAAAGTAGACAGCTAACTCGAGCTTTCAACTCTCCACAGAAACTTATAGCTCGGTGACTATAGTAGATAGTCCTCTTATGTGATTGCAAGCTAGTTCGCACCTGTCACACTAAGCAACCACATATACACAGAGAATTAGCGACCAGTAATAACTAAGGCATTGGAGTTTAAGTAAAAGAGTTTTCCATTCTCTAGTCCCTCTAAGGGGTTATAGCCCGATCGAGACATCAAAGAGGGCTATCTAGCCAACTCTTAGTCTTGAGATCGGGATGGAAACCGTACTCTTAAACTCGAGACCTTCATAGGGGTGGTAGCCCGACCAAGGCATCAGGAGGGCTATCTAGCTATTTCATGGTCTTGTGATCTGGACGGTAACTATGCTCTTATACTCAGATCCTTCTTAGGGGTTGTAGCCCGACCAAGGCATCAACAGGGCTATCTAGCTATATCATGGTCTCGAGATCTGGTTGGCAATTATGCTCTTACACTCAGACCCGTCTTAGGGGTGGTAGCCCGACCAAGGCATCAAGAGGGTTATCCAACTATTTCCTGATCTCGAGATCTGGATGACAATTATGCTCTTATACTCAGATCCTTTTTAGAGGTGGTAGCCCGACCAAGGCATCAGGAGGGCTATCTAGATATTTCCTGGTCTCGAGATCTAGATGACAATTATGCTCTTACACTCAGACCCTTCTTGGCGGGGGGTAGTGCCCGACCGAGGCATCAGGGATAGCGAAGGGGCTTCCCCGGCTAATCCCTAGTCTTGGGATGATAATGTCAAAATTTCCCATATAGACCCAAATCACCGTAGAACATAGTTAAGGATGGAGAAACCATGTTTTATTGATAAGAAAGAATGGAGTACATTATTGCGGGGAATTAAAAACTAGGTGGAGGTAGCCTGCTCACGAGGCCCCTGTTTAGGGGTAGAATTTTCTTAGGTGATTTGCATTCCAAGTATGATCAATGAGTCGGCCATTCAAGTCCTTAAGCTTGTACGCCCCGTTACGGACCACCACCTTTATTAAATAAAGTCTTTCCCAGTTGGGTCCCAGGATCCCATCTGACCTCTTCCTGGTATTCAATGTCACTTTCCTGAGAACTAGGTCCCCTTCCTTAAAGTTCCGAGCTTTAACCCTTATGTTAAAGTATCTAGCAATCTTGCTCTGGTAAATTTCTACCTTCTCAGCTACCCGATCTTGTTTTTCTTCCAAGAGATCCAAGCTAGCTCGAAGCTTATCCTCATTGCTTCCCTGTTCAAAATGTTAAACTCTGAAGGAGGTCAGTTTGTGTTCAATAAGAAGAACTGCTTCAACCTCGAAAGCTAAAGAATAAGGCGATTCTCTGGTGGCCATTCTCCTCGTAGTGCGGTAAGCCCATAGGACCTTGGGAAGCTCCTCAGCCCATATACTTTTTTTCTACTGTAGCTTCTTTTTCAACAACTTCTTAATAGTCTTATTGGTGGATTCCACCAATCCGTTAGTCTGAAGGTAGGCTACTGAAGCGAATCTAATGTCGATTCCAAAGTCCTGGTAAAAGTCCTTGAACCGACCTTTATCAAACTGCTTACCGAGGTCAGCTACAATGACAAGAGGGGTCCCGAACCTGTAAATTATATTATTTTTGATGAATCTTGTTGTATTTTCTTCTAATATCTGGGAGAGCGGTCCGGCTTCGACCCATCTTGTGAAATAGTCAATTACCACGATAGCATGCTTGGCTTGACCAGGAGTAGTAGAAAGCGGTCCGATCAAGTTGACTCCCCACATAGCAAAGGGGTATGGTGAGCTAAGGGATGATAGCCACTTCGGCGGAAGGTGACTCAAGTTTGTAGTCTTCTGGCATGATTCGTAGGATCGTACTAAGTTTTTTGCATCTTGATGGACTATTGGCCAATAATACCCCATGCGGAGTACCTGATATGCTAGAGCTTTCCCACTAATGTGGTTCCCGTATTCCCCGGAGTGAACCTCTTTTAATACCCTTTGGGCATCATCAGAATGTAAACATTGAAGTAGAGGAAGGGATTTACCCCTCCTGTATAGGTACTGATCTACCAAGCAATACCGGACTGAGAGCCTCTTGATTTTCCTAGCTTTATCGGGCTCCCCTGAGAGCTTTCTTTATTGGAGGTAATCCACTATTGGGTCCATCCAGCATGGCTGCCGATCCAGGGTATAAGTCTTCTTACTTGCTACTATGCTGGGTAGGGGGATCAATTGGAGAGGGACTCCATGAGGTAAGGTCAAGCCACTATTCGCAGCTATCTTGGCTAGGACGTCAGCTAGACGATTATGTTGTTGAGGAACTTGCTCAATCTTAAATCCATTAAATTTACTCTTAAGCTGTTGAACTAGCTTCAGGTAGGCAATCATGTTATCCCCTTTTGCCTGATAATCCCTAGAGACTTAGATGAGTATGAACAATGAATCGCTCCTGATCTGCAGGTAATCGACCCCGAGTTCTGTGGCTGCCCTTATCCCGGCTAAGAAAGCTTCATACTCTGCCGCATTGTTAGTGGCTTTAAATTCAAATCTGAAACAGTGGTAGCACTCAGTCCCCTCTGGGTCAATTAGAACTATGCTAGCTCCTCCCCCGGCTTGCCCGGACACTCCATCTGTGCAGAGGATCCATGACTTGCAACCTTCCGGCCAACTGTCGGATTCTGGAATCATCTTAGGGGTTATGTTTGTTGTTGCGGAGGTCGCTTGGCCTGAGGATACTAAGAGCTCTGCTTCAAAGTCTGCCGAAGCCTGAGCTTTAATTGCAGTTCTGGGCTTGTACCTTAAATCAAACTGGGTGAGCTCTAGGGCCCATAAAACCAACTTTTTCCGGACACATCCGGTATTTGCAAGAATCGACGGAGAGGTTGGTCCATCACTACCGCTATTGAGTGAGCTTGAAAGTAGGGACAAACCTTCATTGCTGAGGTCACCAAGGCATAAGCGAGCTTTCATCCAGAAGGGTATAATTCTTTTCTGGTTTGGTTAGAGCATGACTCACGTAGTAGATAGGTCGCTGGACCCTATCTCCACATTCCTTGACTAAGGCCCCACTTACTGCAATCTCTTAAACTGTCAAGTAGATTTGCAGCTCTTCTCCAGGACTTGGCTTAACCAGCAGTAGAGGGCTTGACAAATATTTCTTAAAGGCTTGAAAAGATTGTTCACTCCCCTGGTCCCATTTCATGTTTCTTCCCCGCTTAATTGCTTTGACGAATGGGAGACATTTATCTGTAGACCGAGAGATGAACTTGTTGAGCGTTGCTACCTGCACGATCAAGACTTGAACCTATTTAGGTGACTTGGGGGACTCTAGATCCAGGATAGCCTTAATCTTTTCTGAGTTAGCCTCTATACCTCTCTCATGAACCATGAAGCCTAGAAACTTCCCCGTAGTTACCCCAAAGGTGCACTTGGAGGGGTTCAATCTCATATGGTTCTCCCTTAAGATCACGAAAGTTCTGTGAAGGTCATCCAGATGGCTTTTAGCGGTTGACGACTTGGTGATCATGTCGTCGATGTACACCTTCATTGATCTTCCAATTTCAGGATTGAACAGCTGATTGACCAACCGTTGATATGTATCCTCCGCATTTTAAAGCCCGAACGGTATGACTTTATAGCAATAAAGATCCCGTCTGGTGAGGAAATTGGTCTTTTCCTAGTCGACGTGGTGCATCATAATACTCGTTTTATCCTAAAAATGCATCCATGAAGCTCATAAGATTGTTTCCAGAGGTGGAGTCAACCAACTGATCAATTTTTGGTAGAGAGAAACTGTCTTTCGGACATGCCCGGTTAAGGTCAGTATAATCGACGCATATGTGCCACTTTTCATTTGCCTTTATGACCATGACCACATTGGGGATCCATTCGGGGTAGCGTGCTTCTCTGATGAAGCCTGTTTGGGTCAATTTGTTCACTTCTTCCTGAACCGTAGTATTTCTTTCGGCGTGAAAGTGACACCTTTTCTGTTTGACGGGCTTGAATATCTGATTCATTGCCAATCGGTGAGCAGCCAAAGACATCGGGATTTTGGGCATCTAGTCCTGACTCCAAGCAAAGATGTCATTGAATTCTTTGAAGAGCCCGATCAAACCCTCATTCACTCTTGGTTCAAGGGTGGCTCCGACTTTGACGACCTTCCAGGGATCGCCCATCCGGATGGGAATCTCTTCCAGCTCATCGGCTGGATAACCGCTGACCCATTCCCTTCTCTGCTCCTCTTCGTCTAGCATCACGGGGTAATCCTCTGGGTGATTTATGGGTTTTATATCTTCCAATGTCAATACAGGTGTTAACCCATCATGGATCGTTGTGACCTGGGCAGGTTTCTTTGCTAGAGCTATTGGGTAGGCAGACACTACACAGCATCTCCTGGCTGCTTGCTGGTCACCCCGTACCTTCCCCACCGTGTCTCTTACTGGGAACTTCAGGACGTTGTGGTAGATGGATAGGACCACCTTCAAGGATGACAGGAAAGGTCTTCCTGGTATCGCATTGTAGGCCGATGGGGTATCTACGACCATGAAGTTCGTCATAATATTTTGCTGAAGGGGGGATGTTCTAACAATTACTGGGAGGATCTTTGATCCCTCATGTATGATCGAGTCCTAAGTGCATCCATACAACGGGGTGGTGCAACTATTGTAACACCATTGTTTCAAATTTAATTTCTCCAAGGTATCTTTGAAGAGGATGTCGACGCTGCTGCCTGTGTCAACGAGCACGCGATGGACTATGTAATTGGAAATATGTACCATGACCACCATGGGGTCATCATGATGCTGCATGGTGTTATAGACATCTGCCTCGATGAAAATGATTTGTGACAATTGGGAAGGGTTGGTCGGGCTCTGGTCGACCTTGAAGATACCTCACCCTTCGTCCACATGAGGGATTTTCCTCGTGTGGTTTTTCCTAGAATTATTGGAGGTGCCAGCCAGAGTAGGCCCTCCGCTGATGGTATTTATCACCTGGATTTGCTGTATCAGATTTTCTTGCTCTCCCTTTCTCTTTTCAACGTGCTCGCGGATCTCGGGTTGCACTTCCTTTCCAGTCTGAATGTTATCCCTAACCTGCTGTAAGAATTCTACCAAACATCCTCCCCTTATCAAAGCCTCAATATGATTTCACAGGTTATAGCACTCTGAAGTGTTGTGTCCCACGTCTTCGTGAAAGTCACATTACTTATAACGATTCCTCTTATCGAGGGGGCTTTCATGGGTACAGGCTTCTGTAGCAAACCCTTGTCCCGAATGGCGAGATATATTGTTTCACGGGATACGTTTAACGAGGTGTAATGATCATATCCTCTCTCATCTCAAGCTATTAGGGCCAATGTCCTGGAGGAAGAGGAGAAGAAGCCTGCGAAAGAGTTTGTTTTGCTGGATACCTTTTCGATCTGGGTTAATAAATGGGGAAGTGATACGTCGACCTATTGAGGGGTTTGTTCTGGATTTTCTAAGCATGCTCTGGTTTGGGAGCTTCATTTTTCTATCACTTTACGGCTCTCATATCGTCGTGTTTCATCTTGACCTTGAGTTGTTCGTCGACTTCAATTTGCTTCAGAGTCTGATCATAGGCTTCTTGGTAGGTCTATGGAGGCTGCTTGGCAAAAGACCAAAAAAGCTTGCCTGCCCACAAGTTCCTCCTGAAATTGGTGAGGGTTTCTTTATCAGTGAAGACCTCCATCTAATTGACTTCCTTATGGAATCGCTCGACATATGCCTGAAGGGTTTCTCCTCTCTCCTGGATCACGTACTGTAGATGAATTGGATCCTTCACTCAAGCAGAAATCAGTTGACAGCTTCATGAAGGAATCCACACTGCCAGCGGGTAGCTTTCTGAACCAGGTCTTAGCATAATCGGTCAATGTAGTTGGGAACATCCAGCACATGGCGGCCCTGGTCGTGTTCTAGACCTATATTTGTTAGACGAAGCTCTCCAGATGGCTCAAGGGATCCTCTGTCCCGGAGAATCTATCAGTCTGTATTTTGAATTTTGGCGGGAGCTTCGCCTCCCGGATCCTTCTAGTGAAGGGAGCATTCATCTCACTTAGAGGATTTTTCTTGTCTTCCTTGTACTTCCCTTTCTTCATCTGCTGGATCTCATTCTAAAGCTCTGCTAATTGATCTCTCAGACGCTTGTTCTCGGGTTTCCTTGAATTAATCTCAGATTCCTCACTGTCAGACCCTTTTGATGAGCTAACAACCTCTACCCGATTCCTTCTACGGATGGGATCTGCATGGGGGCTTTGCTGGCTTTCATCCTCTTTAGCCCAGGCTTCCCTCCTTAAGTCGTTGGGTGAAGAAACTCTCGCCACTCTCGGAGAGGGACGTCCGCCATGGATTTAACTTGCCTGGGTAAGTAATGTGGCGGCTCTTTAGGAACCAGGGGCATGGGCCCTAACCTATCCCGGATCGAGGAGGGGGTCCTGTTCTATTACGAGATGGCTCTAGAGGGGTAGGTCCCAAGCGATCAAAGATGGGTTACTGAGTCCCGAGCCTGCTTAGTTCTCATTGATTGCAGAGGTTTGCTTATTGGACAATAATACCCTCAGCGAGCAGTCGAAGGCGGGCGTTTTCCACTAAGGCTGCCGCTTGTTGGTCATGTGTGGCCTAGCTTACCATAAGAAGATCAAAAGCCCACACAATAGTTGGCTGGTCTGGGACCTGGCTATGGAGCTCAGATTTTCTTCCTTTCTTCGGGACCTTTCATGTCAACGCAGCTGAAGGATGTCCTGATGCACCGGGCTGTCCTTGGGAGGAGCGAAGCCTCATGATTACTGCAAAACAACAAACTTGTGAATATAAAAATGGTGGTGTGGTTATTTTACACAGACGGCGCCAGAAAGTGTTAACGGGAAATTTGCTCAAGATGAGAAATTTCAATCAACACCCTCAAGACCACTACCACGAAGGTGGTGGCCGGGGTCAATGCCTTAGATATCTGACCTCTTAAGATTGAAATGAATATTCGATGGCTTATGTGATGGCAACTGAGATTTTTATTATTGATCACTCGTGGTATACAAAAATCTCTCAAATACCTTCTCAATCTCTCTAGGACATAGGAGGGTGGCAACCTCATGCCTGTCGAATAGTAGATACAATGGTGGCCATTTTCTGATCACATAATTAAGGCTCTCTTCCCTCTTTTAATCTCGTCGTCCTCTCATTTTTCCACTCCTCCCCTCATGTCTCCTTTTTCTATTGTATTTTTACATGGTCCAAGCCATTTGAACAAATGTATCTCCGGTCACGATTCTCTTAATCTATTCCCCCCTTATCGGACATGATCCTCTATTTAAAAGTTGTTGGCTTCGAATAAATAATGGACTCAAAAATATCGCTCAAGAATATCGTTGACAAAGATAAGTTTGTTTCCTTTTTGGAATCAAGCTCTTGTCTTACACTTATACAGAGTTTAATGTTCGTTATAATGTGGATATGATCTTGTGTGTATTCATGGCATGATTCTTCATGGAGGTCGTCGAGTTTGGTGTTCGTTGCTTCGTAGGGCGAGGTAGACCCATGCTTTAGTTCTGGTCTCAGAAGCTTGGGACGACCTTGTGAGCACTTACTGGAGGTAGTGTGGATTAGGCGTGATTCTTCTTTCATGTCCAGGTAGGTTACATGCGTCCCTTAGCGAATAAGAACATTAGCTATAACATGAACCTGATCCACTTAGAGGCACTCTTTTCGTATCTGACTGGGACAATGAGCTTCTGGAGAGGTTGGTGGGCTTCTGGAGAGGTTGATGGGCTTCTGGCTTAGGCTACGAGTTAAATCTGACTTCGGAAAGCATGACCTGGAAGTCGCTCGCTTTGTTTGTCGAGCTTCACTTCGAGTGTTTCCTGAGCTCGGAGAGTTTCCCTTGCTTTCATGGGGTGTTTCTGGAGGCAAGCCCCTAGAAAGCGGGGTTCTAGGACAAGTGATCTCGAGAAGCTCGAATAACCAAGCATCGGGCTTTGCCACGAACTCCAACGTTCGCGTGAGGGTTCGACCTGGTCGTGTCGAGCTTCATCCCTGATAGTTCTGAAGCCCGATGACCCTTCCTCACTTCTGCAGGGTAGATTTATGGCCTGTCCAGGGTTCAATGAATGGTGAATTCGGGCTTCGATCCGAGTTAGGAGAGTGGAGAATTTATCTTTGGTACCCTAGCTAATTTTCGCTATTAACATAAAGATTGCACCAACATATCAAAAATATTGGATCAACATTATCGAACTAGTTTGTTTATGTAATCATTAATTTTTGTATAAAACAAACTTGTACACAAGAATATATCAGACCATGTAATTTTTGGATAAATGATGTGTATGAAAGATTATGTTTGTGTTCAATCATCTAATTATTTTGATTATTAATGAAATGTTTGGAGATACTTTTGTTTTTTATGCATTGCTTTTATGAATATAAATAATAATTTTAAAATAGAATTAAAATAAATAATTATATCATTATGGCACAAATAATAGCATTCATTAAATGCTATGATATAGTGATTTGTATTGCTACTAACGTAGATTTTATAGCATTTGAGAAAATCATTTTTAGTGTGTGAAGAGTGCTACGATAAGTGAAGATTGTTAATCACACAGGCTATCATGACATTTTCATAAATGCTATCAAAGCCATTTGATAACATTTATCGCATGCTATTATATGCAATATTTGTTGTAGTGACTCCAAGATATTTTACCACATCACCAGGTCAATGCTTTGAAGTACCAAGCTGATAACTGAGGAAGTCGAATTATTCTCCAAGATGTAAGCAAACTCCACATATGCATAATTGTAGTGATAGAGTCCTAAAGAGAAACAAACACGTTTCCTGCCAAGATATCCTCCGCCAGCCGATCCTCTAGGGTCAATCATATTAAACAGAAAATCCTGCCAAATTAGGGAAGAAGATCAATCCAGTGATATTCGACTTATACGCCAAGGAAAAACCCTAGCAGCTTCGGGTTCAAATATAGAGAAAAAAGGAGAAAAGAAGGGGGCAATCGCTTGATCTTAGAATCGAGAACAAGTATAGCCATCATCGTTGAGAGTTGTATCCACTTATCGATATATACGAGTTCACCACCTCCAAATTAGTTAAGCAAAAGAGACAGAGATCACGATTTTCACATCATTACATTGTTATCATTTTGTTGTAATCATTGTATAATACACCATTATTTCTTTCATCAGTCTCACCCAGTTTTACACGTGAAACTAGTACCTAAGGTACCCACCCTGACCGTGATCCTCCGTGGTCGCGATCATGAGGGTGTTAACTGAGATTCCTCACCTAGAGTGAATTTTCGGCTCACACCTTTTGGCACAGTCTGTGGGAAGATTCCACACTCTTTATAAAGTCACGTGTTTATTGTTTTTTCAGGTTCATGAGGCTTCGATCTTCCCAAGGCCAGCCCGAAGCGTCTGGGTAATAATCTACAACCTCCACCTGGAAGGCTCACAGGAAAAAAAGAAAGTCTAAGCACCAGAACTAGATCCCAACATCGACCGGTAATGCACAAGCCCCGGTCACTCCGGTAATAGGCCATACCATACTAGAACAATAGGCCACAACTTTCATGGAAAGTATTTGCCAACGTCTTGTGGCAGAGGGAATTACCCCTTAACCGGTGGAACCTAGCGCCCACGAGGACCCCAACAGACTGGGAGCTAGAAGCACCGCCTTCGACTGGTTGGGACCTCTACCACCAGTACTGGTTCGTGATAGGTTGGGGCCCCTGCCCTTAGTCAGAGATCGGTTAAGACCCGTGCCCCCAAATCAAGTCAGACCGGCCTATTATCAACCTAGACAAGTAAAATCAGCTGTTGTCATCCCGTATGAGAGACCTTGCCACTCAATTAGACAAACGGATACTAGAACAGAGCCCAGACCCGAGGTAGGAGGTAGTCGGTTAAGTGCCAAGAAGGATCTTACCCCTGAGGTTAACAGGGGTGAGAACTCTGTCTCCACAGAGAGCTTCGACAATGAGGATTCCGTGGTCAAATCCAAGAATGCTAGGAACAAGGGCCTACGAGATCAGCTGGTTCAGATGCAAATGAAGATCCAGGAATTGAGGAAGAGTAAACTTAGGGAGGCTAAAAAAGATCCATAGAGCGAGATGAATGTCCCCCTCACTAGAAGGATTAAGGAAGCCGAACTCCCACCAAAATTCAAAATGCCAGCAGGCAAGTTATTTGGCACTGATGATCATTTGAGTCATTTGGAGAGCTTTTTCCAGCAGATGGAGGTCCAGAACACTACCAGGGCTGCCATGTGTCGGATGTTCCCTACCATGTTAACTGATTATGCCAAAGCCTGGTTCAAAAAATTACCTGCAGGTAGTGTGGATTCTTTTACTAAGTTATCTACTGATTTCCGTTCACAGTTCCAAGGTGTCAAGCCAAGGCCAAAGGATCCGATCAACCTCCAGTATGTGATCCAGAAGCGTAGAGAAACTCTCAGATCTTATGTAGAGAGGTTCCTTAAAGAGGTAATCCAGATATGAGTCTTCGCAGAAAAGAAAACCTTAGCCAATTTCTACAGGAACTTATAGGCCACCAGACTATTTTGGTCATTCGCCAAACGACCACTAGAGACGTACCATGACGCCTACGACAGGGCCCTCGAGCAGGTGGAGATAGACGAGCAACTCAAGGTCAAGATTGAGCACGATGACATGAGGATGGCTAAGCGCTAAAAGAAAGAGGTGCCCAAACCTGCACCAGCCTAGAAAGCCCATAATAGACCACCCAACCAGTCAACTATCGCCCTCCACGTCTCTAACCTCAACGGGATCGGTATCCGGCTAGGAAAACCTCTCATCGAGCTTCACCACCTCTCCGAGTTATGGCACCGATAGCCTAGGAGAAAAGAGGATATGACCATTATAATCCTCTAAACGTGCCCCGCGAGACAATCTACCTCGTCATCCGGGATAAGGGGTTGCTCAACAAGCCAGTTCTCATGAAGGTACTAATTGACATAAGGAACCGATACGAATACTGTGGCTTCCATGAAGACGTGGGGCACAACACCTCAGAGTGTTCCAGTCTATGTAACCAGATCGAAGCACTAGTGAAGGGTGGCTGCTTGGTGGAGTTCTTACAGATGGTTCGAGATAGCATCCACACAGGCAAGGAGGTTTAAGCCGAGATTCGAGAACATACGGAGAAGAGGAAATGAGAACAAAAATACCTGATGTAGAGATTCATGTCATCCATACCATTAGTGGAGGACCTACCCTGGCTAGAACTTCCAACAACTCCAGAAAAAATCATGCCAAGAAAATCCCCCGGATTGATGAGGGGAATGATGTCTTCAAGGTTGACCAGAGCTCAATAGTGGCTTCCAGGTCAGCCCAGATCATCATCACCGAAGCAGATGTTTACAACACCGTGCAACCATATTATGATCCCATGGTGATCACGGTGCAGATCTCTAGCTGTCTGGTCCACCGTGTGTTAATCGATATAGGTAGCAGTGTGGATATCCTCTTTAAGGACAACCTTGAGAAGCTCAACCTAAATCAATGGTGTTACAATAATTGCACCACCATTTTGTACGGGTTCACTGGGACACGATTATACCAGTCAGATAAAAAATTCTACAAGCTATCGTTGGTACTGCGCCTCTATAACAGAATATCATGACAGACTTCGTTGTGGTTGACACCCCATCGGCCTACAACACTATTTTAGGGAGGCTCTTCTTATCAGCGATCAAGGGGGTGCTATCTATCTACCTCAATGTCCTGAAGTTTCCAGTAGGAAATGAGGTAGGTGAAGTACGTGGGGACCCGCTGACTGCCCGTAATTGCTACGCAGTATTAGCCAATCCCATAGCATTAGCAAAACAGTATTCACATGTAGGTGTGGTGTAAAGACAAGAATGGTAAGAGACTAACTCCGAGGTCTCGGAGTTAGCAGAACATCTCGAGAGCGATGTCCAAGTTAAGGATGAGGATGAGGATGAGGATGAGGATGAAGAAGACAGGGGATAGTCCAATGGCCACCCCGTTGATGATTTAGAAGAAATTCTGATTAGATAAGATGACCGGTCCAAGATAGTCAGGGTTGGGGTGACCCTGAAACTAGAAGTAAAAGAAGGCCTCATCTAGCTGTTTTGAGAATATAGTGACATATTGGCCTGGAGTCATGAAAAACGTTGAGAAATCCCATCTCTTTGGCCACCCATAAGTTGCAGTTTACCCTACTTTCAAATCGAACAAGCAGAAGAGGCGACACTTCAATGCCGAAAGAATGCTACCATGTAGAAAGAGGTTGATAAGTTGATGAAGGCTGGATTTGCCAAGGAATCTCGATACCCCGATTGAATCGCGATTGTGGTTATGGTCAATAAAGCAAACATAAAATGGTACATGTGCGTTGACTACACAGATCTCCACCGTGTCTGCCAAAATGATATCTTCCCCCTACCCAAAACCGATCATCTTGTGGACTCCACTGTAGGAAACAAGCTCCTGAGCTTTATGGATGCATTTTTAGGGTACAACCAGATCATGATGCACCCCGCTGATCAGGATAAGACCAGTTTCGTCACTGGACATGATCTCTACTGTAACAAGGTGATGCCATTTGGCCTAAAAAATAAAGAAGCTATATACTAACGTATTGTCAACTGACTGTTTAAGCCAGATATTAGAAGAACGATGGAGCTATATATTGACGACATGATTACCAAGTCCCAGGTAGAAGAAGAACACCAGGACCACATTCACAGAACTTTCCAGATCGTGAGAGAAAACCAGATGCAGTTGTATACCGCCAAGTGTGCTTTCGGGGTGACTGCAGGAAAGTTCCTTGGTTTCATGGTATATGAGAGAGGGATAGAGGCCAATCCGGAGAAGATCTGAGCTATCTTAAACCTAGAGTCTCCTACCTAACTCAAACAAGTACAGACGTTAACTGGGCGACTAACAACGCTCAACCGGTTCATTTCATGATCGACTGATAAGTGTGTTCTCTTCTTCGAAGTGATCAAATATGGGAGGAATATAAAGTGGGACCATGACAGCAAGCAGGATTTCCAGGCTCTAAAGAAATATATATCCAGCTTGCTGCCGCTGGTCAAGTTAGTTCCCAGCGAAGAGCTGCAGATTTACCTAGTCGTATTTGAAACTGCGGTTAGTGGGGCTTTGGTCAAAGATTATGAGGACGGAGTCCAATGACCTGTCTACTACGTGAGTCATGCACTAACCAAGCTCGAAAATAATTACGTCCTCCTTGAGAAGCTCTCTTTCACCTTAGTGCACTAGGTAAGGAAGTTATGCCCTTACTTCTAGGTACATACAGCAGCGGTAGTGACTGATCAACCTCTCTATCAGTTCTTGCAAAGACTAGATGTGTCTGGAAGATTGGTCATTTGGGCCCCAGAGCTCACTCATTTTGATCTAAAATACAAGGCTAAGATGACTTTCAAGGCTCAAGAACAAGCATACCTTATGGTTGAGTTTTCAGCTCTCTCTTGTCAAGAGACCTCAGCAGAACTAAACCTAGTCCCCCGAGAAACTTCTGAAGCCCAACAATTGGTCGGTTGGTTGTAATTCCTAGATACTCTACACAGATGGAGCATTCAGACAAGCATGCGGAGGTGCCAATATCATTTTGATAAACCCATGTAAAGTAGAATGCTGCTACAACTTCAGGTTCGAATTCAAGGCCATAAATAAAGAAATAGAGTATAAAGCCCTTTTGGCAGAAGTGAGGGTAGCCCTTGAGCATAGAGTTGATTATTTGTATGTCAAGAGTGATTCACAACTCATAGTTAACCAAGTCACTGGACTCTACCAGGCTAAGGGGGGAAAAATATGGTAGCTTATCTCAAATAGGTTCAGCTGCTCAAAAACCGGTTCAAAAGGTTCAAAATTGAGTAGATTCCCCGTCAGTAAAATCACTGAGCAGATGTCTTGGCGAAGATAGCTGCCAATGGAGGACAAGCTCTCCATAATGGAGTTCCCCTCTAAGTGATCTCCCAGTCATGCAGAACAGCTAGTTAGGAAATATGCCCAGTTAATCGACTCCTATGTTGGATGGATCCAATAGTCACCTACCTCTAAGATGGAAAGTTCCCCGAGGACCCTGACCAACCCAGCAGAATCAAAAGAATCTCTGTCCGATATTACTTGGTAGATGGGTACCTCTACATGAGGGGAAAGTCTCTTCGCTGCCTATATCCTGACGATGCCAGTTGGATGTTAAGGGAGGTCCACTCTAGGGACTGTGGAAATCATATCGGTAGGGAAGCGTTAGCTTACCTGGCACTTTGCATGGGATATTGCTAGCCTACCATACACCAGGATGTGAAAATATTTGTGCAGTCTTGTGAACCTTGCTAGAAGACGTCAAACTTAAGCCATCTTCCTCCTAAGCGATTATCTTTGATTTGTTCACCCTATCCATTTTCCATTTGGAGGGTCGATTTGATTGGGCCGCTCCCTACCGCTCCCGAACAAGCTAAACATGCCATTGTAGTGATTGACTACTTCACTCGGTGGGTGGAAACGGGACCGCTGTACCAGATCATGGAAAAGAACACCACCAATTTTATCAATGCAACATGGTATGTAGGTTCGGTACCCCAATCATCATCATCATCACAAACCTCGGTAAGTAGTTTGATACAACCCGATTCAGGGGTTTCTATTAGGGATTGGGAATTGACCTCCGTTTTGCCTCAGTAGCCCAACCCCAAACAAATGGCATGGTGGAGGCCTCTAATAAGACAATGAAAAAGCTCTTGAAAAAGAAACTCCAGCAGAAAAAGGGCAAGTGGGCAGATGAGTTGCCCAAGGTACTTTTGGCCTACCAGACCACCAGAAGAGTCGTGACAGGAGAAACTCTTTACTCCTTAGCATTTGGAATTGAGGTGGTCCTGCCTATCGAGTACATGCTGACCTCGTTCCGGGTCCAACACTTCGAGCAAGAGAGTAACGAGATCAAGCTAGGGGACAAATTGGACCGCTTGGAGAAAAAACAAGACAAAATGGCAAAGAGTGTAGCAGTTTACCATAGCAGGATTGCAAGGTACCTTAACAAAAGAGCAAGGACCCGGATGTTGGGGTTTATGTCCTAAAGATGTAATTTGTAAATGGATTTATTAAATAAATAAAAGGAAAAGTTCAATTCATTCTTGTTATGTTTTTTATTATATAACTTGTGCATATATTTACATCCAAGATTGCCGGATGTAATCTCGAACTATGTATAAAAGTGTCATATACGGATGGATACAGTAAGAGACGTGCAATCTAAAGAGTCCACAGATAGCAAATAAAGTTGGGTACTTTATTTGTGGTTAATCTATAGTTGCGGTCCATTCCGTAATGTACGATGATTCTATCCTGAGTCATTCATATGAGATATGGGGATGGAGGCACCTTGTATGATGTGATCATATAGTACTGGGCCATGATATATATGAATCTCTCACCAAGATCCGTTTACCGATGAGATTCATATATATCAACTAATTATTGCTATATGTGGGTGATCTTAATCCTGAGTGTTTTATCGACTCCTTCAGGTTAAATTGTAGTCTATGATATACTATGGGTGAGGTCAGATGCATTTCCTGATCAATATACTCCGTATGTTGGGATTACGGTTTGGCTTGTGGCTGGGAAAATTTATACATAATAGTGGAATCCACTCCTTCTTGTGAGAAGTAGATGGTAGTTCCCTTAAGGGTTGATTCATGGCTTAGACAATATGAGCGCTCTCCTAATTCCGTAAGGAAATAGGATTTATTGTTCATTATAGAATCAACGGTACTTAAAGTATATATGTAATTAGAGGGGTATAACGGATATTATGACCTAACTCTAATTATGAACTACTGTGGAGGATCACACCATATGTAATAGCTATATCGATGGACACCGAGTTGTATCGGTCTGTGTAAAAACGTCTACAGTTGAGAGAGTACAGATTCGGGTTTTTAGTGGAATAACACCGGAGTTAATAATGAAGGAATATTAATTAAAGAGTTTAATTAATGATTCCGAGGATTATTGGAGCTCAAAATACTGTGGGTCCATTTGGTCCCTTTGCTAGCCCGATTGATTTAGGTAACAAGGGTCACGGTTAATTAATTGGATTGTCCAATTAATTGTGTTATAAAAGTGACACGTATATATTAGAGAATTAATTGAATAATGAGATTATTTAATTAATGAATGTTAATAGTTAAATTAATTAAATAATTAGATTATTTAATTATATTGATAATTATGAATTATTAATTAACTATTAATTGGAGGGTGTTATTTGATATATGGATTTAGGTGAAGATAAAATAATAGGATTATTTTATTTTTTCTAAATCATTTATCTAAATATTTAAATATAAGTTTAAATTTAAAATACTTATTATCACTTTTAATATATTAGATATATTTGAAAAGGATAATTAAACAATATATATCAACTAATAACGCAAGAGATTGCATTTGATGCAAATTGGTGTGTACATGAAACAATAGTCAAAAGAATAATTTGCATAGGATACAAATACTTAATTTATATATATATGTATAGCAAGCAGTGGGGTGAAAAAAAATATAGATTTGGTTAGGGGTGGGCACTAGGTTCGAAACCGAACCAAACCGATTCGAACCGAACCAAAAAATGGGTGTTCGGTTCGGTTCGGTTCATCAAATTAAATCAATTTAAACCGGTTTAAAAAAATAAGAAAAACAGAAAAAAAATCGGTTCAATGCGGTTTGGTGCTGAACCGTATATATATAAGTTAAAAAAAAAACCTAAATCCCTAACCCTAACCAATTTCATTTCTTTCAGACTTTCATTCTTCATCTCTTTCAGTCGACTGTTGCTCACCTCTGACCTCTCACCGCGGCGCTGCTTACCTCTCTTTCAGTGGACCGCTGCTCACCTCTCTTAGCTGCTCACCTCCCACCGCTGCTCACCTCTCACCGACTCTCACCTCTCTTTCAGTCGACCGTTGCTCATCTCCACTCTTCGCCAGTAATCTCAGATTCTCATCTCCGTTGGAGTGCCGTTCGTCTTCGATCTGGTAATTCGATGACCACCGTTGACTGTTGTGCTCTCCGCTCAACCTATCTGGTCTCCTTCATGTTCAGACTCCAGCCAAATCTTCAACGTCAGCTGACTCAGCTCCTTCATTCAGCTCATCTAACTTGTCTGAATCGCCTGTCTTGCAGATTTGCTTATTTGGTTAGTTGTTGTCTTCTCCAGCTATTCTTCATTTATTTATTCTGGATTCAGCCGAAGCTTTTTATGTTTTGGACTTGTCGATTTGGATATTACATTTCTCTGATGTGTTGGTTGTTGCTGGTTAATTGGTTATACTGATATTTATTATTTTTTGAAAACAAAAATATATGTGTTGTGGGATGTATATGTTCTGTGGATTCTGGATAACTTGTTGAGGTTTTGATAAATATGTAATATGTGATGTAGGTTGTGGATATGGTATAAAATATAAATTGGTTGTGGTCCTTGTGGATAACTTGTTGAGTTGTTGATATAAATGTGTTGTGGGTTGTGGATATAGATTATGGTATAAATTGGGTTGTGGATAACTTGTTGATGTGTGGTAGTGATGTGTGGTAGCTTGAAATGTTTGAGTATAGTGGAATATTTATTTGTTTTGGGCATTTTTTCTGTTTTCATAGTGAGAGATTGAGATATACTTTGATATGGATAATCGATAAAAGTGGATTTTATTTGTTATATGTTTAATTACATTGTACTTTGATATGGGTAATTGTTAAAAGTGAATTCTATTTGATATATGCTTAATTACATTATCTCACAAATCACAGTTAGTAAATAGAATATTCTATTGGTTTAATTACTTTACTTATTTTAGTTTTTATTTGTATATAAAATTGTGGATAGATGGAGATTGATCATGTTGATTCAATGGAAGGGAGTAGTGACTCGGGTCCTGAGACCTTAGAGAATTCTAGCTCCATTAGAAAGGGGAAGATTTCAAAGGGTATACGGGTAGGTGGTAGGAAAGGGAAAAAAAAGTCACAATGTAGGCCTTTAATTGTTTGTATATGCATATAATTGTTTGATAGCATGGATGCAACTTACTTATTTAACTGACATTACTAATTATTATTTTATTTATGAATGCAGCCATGCAGGAAAGCCTAGCAGTCTTGCTTATTTTATAAAGTCTAGCAGCCTTTATTTGGATTTATTTTATAATTTTGATTTTAAGTTTGGATTTGGATTGTAATATTTCTTTGGAGTTTGTATTTGGACTGTAGTATTTATTTGGAGTTTGTATTTGGATTGTAATTTTTATTTGGAGTTTGAATTTATAATTTAAAGTTTTTATATTGGACATTTTAATTGTATGTCACTTGTGAAGTGATGTATGTCTTGTATGGAGATATGTTTGTAGTGTGTAATTTCATGTTTATTTAATTTGTGATTTTTTTAATGAAGTATAACTTAAATATTATTAGTTATGTTTGATTTGGGTTTGGGCTAGTAAAATTTATCAAACTTGTATCCAAAATTAGAATCCAACGAGGTAACAACTAACAACAGTCCATTAAAGGTAAAAAATTATTAAAAAAAACTCATTTAGCCCATCAATTAAAAAAGGCCCATTAGACCCAAAACCGAAATGAACCGAACCGAACCGAGCCGAACTGATTCAAATCAGTGTTAAACCGGTTCACTTTTGGGTAAACCGAAATATTTTCGGTTCAGTTCTGTTTTAGTCAAAACCAAACCGAACCGAACCGAACCGCGCCCACCCTTAGATCATTTGGTAGGTTAAAAGCAAGCAGCAGTGATATATATATTTGTATAAAAAGCAAGCATCGTGAGATATATGGTGAGCAGCAGTGTGATATATTGTGAGCAACAGAGATATATATATATATTTGATAAATATATATTTGTGCAAAAAGCGTGAGCGGCAAGGTTATATATATATATATATATATATATATATATATATATATATATATATATATATTTTGTTTCATGTTTTATATATTTTTGAAATACATAGAAGAAAGAGTTTCTTCAATTCTCTCTACATCCTCCATTCAAGTTCCTGAGACCGTGATTGGCGCCCACACGCAGTTACCAGTTTCGGGAGATAGCGAGGAAGATCGAATGGTTCAGATAAGAGCATATCGAAAAGTGAAGGAGCCTCCAAACGTTTGTAAGTATATCTTCTTCTGATTATATTGATTACAATTTCCTGTGTTTACATATTGTATGTATTGGTTCCGAAAAATAATTACGATTAAAAGTTCACTGGTCCCAGATACAGATATGATATGTATAAAAAAATTAAAACCTAGTTCCGCTGTGTGACCGGTGAACGGGGTTCCAACAATTGGTATCAGAGCAAAGGCAGTGGCGACTGGCCTATCCCCAGGAACTCTCACGCGTGATCGTGTGATGAAGTGTGGCCCTCCGCCCGGGGGCTTCTTAGAGGAGTGCTCTGATAGGTATCTGTGGGTGTCACCCCAAGGAGTTGGGACCGTGTCCATACCCATGAGATGGGAATTGGTATCAACAATTGGTATCAGAGCCAATTTATTTTTCGGAACAGGAAATTGTTTTCGATGCCCCTGTATGTATGAATGTGTAGGCACCATCTTTATGATTGTATGAATATTTATAATTAAATTATTTAATTTAAAAATTGTTGATCGTAAATTTTTATGGTACTGTGGATTTACGGTTTATGGGTTGCATAATTTTTTTTTTACTATTATTGTATTGTAAATAAAAAAAATTGTAACCTGTAAACAAAGAACTAGAAACACGTGCGACGGCGGTACTGTTCACGACGTACTGTTCACCGAGCACTGCTCACGGCGTTACTGTTCACCAAACACTATTCACGGCAGACACTGTTCACCGGATACTGTTCACACATGGTTCCGTTGGCGAGTGTTGCCTAGTGTGTTCCGTGCAGATTTCCTGTTTCAGATTCATGAGATGAATCGGAGTGACCTGAAGAGACTGGAAGATATCTGAAGTTACTAGAAGACCAAGAAATGCCATGGATTTTTTTTTAAAAATTTTAGATTCCAATTTTTTAGGTTAAATAATCCACAGTACTCGGTCAATTCATGTATGCTTTATATTATGTGATGATAAAAGCATTGTCATGCATACGTATGTCATTTAGATTAGATGTGCCTACACAAATATATTTGATATGTCATACATGCATCATAGCCTGATATTTTATGTATTTTGTTTAATGTGATTAAAATGGGTAATGTACATAATTGACTATGAATAATGAGATTAGTTTTTAATGGTTAGAAAACTTGATAATTCTCATTGATATTAATCTAGTTATTAAAGAGTTTAATAAGTTAGATTAATAGGGTCATTTATTGTAATTAGGATTAATATGATTTGTTGTATGTGAATTTTACCAAGCATACACGTCATTGACAGGAAGGAGAAAATAGCCAGGTGGACTCCCAAATGGGCACTCAGGAAATATCCTACGAGGCATCATTAAAGAGAAGAAAAGTCTGAGTAAGCATATATAGAATGAAACCTACTCGTGATCAGATAACAATACTCGGGACTGGTTAAACAACGCTTCCACTCGGGCTCAAACGGCGCTACTCGGGACCATCATGTATTACTCTTACTCTGGAATAAATACGACTCGAGTAAGAACTTGGTGCTTATTTTACACAGATTAAGTCATTAAATACGTGAAGATATCCATCAGGAAGGAATCCCATTTTATGGAAGGAATCCCAAATAAAATGGAACATTAAGTTAGAAGAGTCCCCAATCAGGAAATAACTTGATTTCTTTACGAAGACTACATTCTTATAAGGAAACAAGTCCAAATTGAACTACACAACTAGAATCTCACTCGATTTCCATAAGAGACTCTGAAACAGGAAAGAAGACAAATCAACCTCAAGCAAGTAACCGAATCACAATTAAATACAAAGATCTTGTATTACTTGTACAAAGCAGATTAGGGTTCTATAAGTATATAAATAGACCCATAATCTAGCTCAAAAAGAGATAGGCAATATAGCATACAACAATCATAGCAAATACAGAGAGAAAAAGGAGAGATCGAGAGCTTGTAAACATTATATTTTCATAGTGGATTTTGGCTTGGTTGATCCTTCAACCACTTGTGGACGTTTCTCCGGTCATCGGAGTTTTACCACGTAAAAATTTTGTCTTCGTTACTCTCTCTGAATCTCTTTCTCTTTGAATTAATAGCCGAAATCCAATCCTTGTTGGCTTTTCTGATACAATCCAGAAATCGACGTCAACAATTTGCGCTAGAAGGAGGGGTTGAACCTCCGAACTTGTTAAAAGCGATGGCAGGAAGCAGAAGTAGTTCAGGGAATGGCCAAAAATCACCAAACAATTTCCATGTTGGCAATACGTCATAAGACCCTGCAGCAAACACAGAAAAACAGCCTGCGCACCTGGCGAGGATCCAGCAAGTTCCTCCAACCAGCAGAGATCTTACGCTGCGTTTCCAAGAGGCCTTGCATCAATTGGTGACTGAGGCAGCAAGGGAAGGGATTGATCTACTGGCTGCAGGAGAACATACTCCCAATCCTCCACCCGTAAGGCTCCGTTCGATGGTGGTTGGGCCAAGAATAACTATGCCAGAAACCAGAAGGAACTCTTCCCCAATCAACCCGGCTGGACAGAAAACACTTGAAGAGGAACATCACCAGAGGCTGGACCACAATCAAACAGTATGTGCCAAACATCGTAAATACGATCGGTATAGAGGTCGGTCATCATCAGAAGATAGTGATCAACACCATCGCAAACGTCATCATGGAGTCACACGAGAGGACCGGCATCAAAGTGAAGAGTCTGAGGAAAGAATGACGATAACCCAACGATTTAACCGTCGGGGAAGTCCAATGGGGAAAGAGATGTTACGATCCAGAGCCTAACTCGAGAAGTTGAGAATAACAGGCGACAGATTGAGGCACTGGTCAGACGTTATGGCTGTAACGATCTATCTGACGATGACTCTGACAGTCCATTCACCAAGGAAATTTTGAGAACCCCTTTCCCAGAAAGATTTTGGATGCCGCATATGGAGCAATTTAAAAAAGATACAGATCCAAAGGAGCACGTTAGAAGCTATAAAAGTGTCATGGCTCAATATGCCCGCAGTGACCCCCTATTGTGTCTCAACTTTCCGCAAACACTAGGGGACACAGGGTCTAGATGGTTCGGAAGACTACCCCCAGTGAGCATCGGAAATTTCAGCGAACTGAGCAGGAGCTTCTCAAGGCAATTTCTGAGCAATGTTCACAGGAAGAAGTCGGTGGCCTACCTCTCTCAAATAAAGCAAGGGAAGGACGAGTCATTAAAAAAGTAATTGGGCCGGTTCAGCCAACAGTATCAGAAATTGGCAGTGCTAATGATGAAGCAATTATTGCTGCCTTAACCAATAACTTACAGAATGGACGACTGTCCTTTGATTTGAGAAGAGCACGACTGACTAAGTATGCTGACATGATGGATATGGCAGGAGGATACGCTCTGGCCGAGGAGGAAGAGTTAGCTACAGGAGGAAGCTATATGCACGGAGGAAAGCCCGAATAGATGGATAACGAATCCAAGGGGCAGAATCAAAAGGAAAAACAGAAAGGAAACGGCCTAGAGAAAAACAAGGATGGGGGTAATGGGCTTAATGCCGAACGGTCCACAGAGAAATATCGAGGCAGATATACCAATTACACCCCTCTTCGGAAAAAAACAATAAGAAATTTTAGCCATATTGGAAGAGAAGAATATGGTGCAAGAACCGCGGTGACAATCTCAGTTCGCCTGGAGAGATGCAACCAAGTATTGCAGATTTCACAAAGAAACCGGGCACGAGACTTCAAAGTGTTTTCAGCTCAGAGATTACATAGAGACTCTTATTCGGGAAAGGCACTTGCAGGATGTAATCTTGAATAAAGATGAGAAATCAGAAGCTAAGAAAGAAGTTAAGGCAGATCACTCTGGACGAAATCAATAGCCCAGTCCAGAGGCCAATCAGGTAATACATACGATTTACGGAGGACCCTCTGCAGGGAAAAGCAGCCGAGAACGAACTCAGGAAATCAGAGAAGCAATAAGAGCAAGGAACAATTTTGATGTAAACTCGGTTGAGCCAGACCCGAAAAGGGTGAAGGAAGGATGGAACCCGATAGTCTTTACAGAAGCAGATTCCCATGGCGTCTATATTCGGCCTAATGATGCCTTGGTTAAAAGTGCCCGGATTGGCCATCGGGAAGTCCGGAGAATTTTAATAGATAATGAGAGTTCAGCCAACATCCTCAATGTGGCCGTCTACAACCAGCTAAGGCTAGAACGAAAAGATTTACAGCCTTTCCATACTCCATTAAGTGGGTTTAGAGGGATAGAAGTCAGGTCACTCGGGACGGTAAAACTGCCCGTGAAGATTGGAACAGCACCTTGCCAGAGGACTGTCCTGCTCGACTTCGTGGTAGTTGACTTAGACAATTGGCCGTATAATGCATTATTGGGTCGGCCATTCCTGAATAAAACAAGGGCTGTAACCGCCATCTATGCATTAATGATCAAGTTCCCGATAGAACAGGGGGCCAGGATAGTCAAGGGATCCCAAGAGATGGTCAGAAGAGCAAACCTGTCGGTATACAAAGGCAAGAATGATGCTGAACAGGTGTGCACCATAATGCAGCCAAATCAGTGTAAAGAATCCTTATCATTCGAGTTGAATCCAAGGGAGGACTCAAATGAATCCAAAGTAGAACCAGTTGAAGGGATTAAAAAAACCAGATAAGGCGGTCAAGATCGAGGCTAACCTGGGAGGAAAAAATCAAGCAAGACCTCACCAATCCGCTTAAAGAATACAAGATCTTGGGAATAGTCGGCCATGAAACTCATTGGATTGCTCGACCCAATGGAGGGTTTTACCCCGACCATGCAATACTCGATATCTGAAGATTTTCAATCCTTAAAATATAAATATTTATATTAAAATATTTTATTCTTTTTCTAGTCAGGACAATATTAGTTGTGATAAATGTTAGCTATGGAATTTAAATCTTTGTTGATTTTTTGCACTAATAAATAAAATTACTCGGAATTTTCGAAAGGAAAACATCTAGCTCGGAATTTCTGAAAGGAAAGCATCTAGCTCAGGATTTCCAAAAGAAAGCATATGATAATAACATATGGAAGAAGAGCATAATAATAAGAACATGCAAATAGAATTCTCGGGACCATCAAATCCCGAATGGGCGGAGAAGATGGTAGGAGCATGCCAGTCGAGCATGATCAAAATGACCTTCGTAAAAAGGCAAACCCGATGCACCAGACTCTGGAAAAATTCTCGGGACGCTATCGGGAAAAATTTCTGTAAAATGCGTAGCTGTGTTGATGCAATTCTTTAAAAAAGAGCTCAACGATTCGGCAAACCCTTACGCATAAAAACTGGGGAGACGTCCTTGGTATTGCGTAAGGACTTGAACATATGATCATGGTGAGCCTTGATGTAATGTTCGAGTAGCAACCGGGTATGAAACACAAGTGTAAACTTGCCTGTTTCAAGATGACTCGGTTAATAATAAAGGGCCAGTTTAATAAGATACTTGGCAATTGAAGTCATTCGGGTAACAACCGGTTTAATAAGATACTCGGTTAAGTTACCCGAATATGAAGAAGCCAGTTTAATAAGATACTTGGCAATTAAAGTCATTCGGGTAACAACCGGTTTAATAAGATACTCGGTTAAGTTACCCGTACCTCGAAGAAGCCAGTTTAATAAGATACTTGGCAATTGAAGTCATTCGGGTAACAACCGGTTTAATAAGATACTCGGTTAAGTTACCTGAACCTCGAAGAAGCCAGTTTAATAAGACACTTTGCAATTGAAGTCATTCGGGTAACAACCAGTTTAATAAGATACTTGGTTAAGTTACCCGAACATGAAGAAGCCAGTTTAATAAGACACCTGGAAATTGAAGTCATTCGGTTAACAACTGGTTTAATAAGATACTCGGTTAAGTTACCCGAACCTCGAAGAACCAGTTTAATAAGACACTTGGCAATTGAAGTCATTCGGGTAACAACCGGTTTAATAAGATACTCGGTTAAGTTACCCGAACATCGAAGAAGCCAGTTTAATAAGATACTTGGCAATTGAAGTCATACTGGTAACAACCGGTTTAATAAGATACTCGATTAAGTTACCCGAACATCAGCCAGTTTAATACAGCACTCGGTAACAATCAACAATGAATAGATCAAGACCATTCAATTCAGAATAAAATAAGATTTTATTGCTCCTTAAAGAATGGTTACAGTTCAAAGAATGGTTATGTACAAGTAAAAAATAATCAGAAATTTCTACAATTCTACAAAATCAAGGCTGCGAGGATTTTGAGCCTTTGCCAATACTAGGATCTGGCACCATCTCGTACTCACGAAGCAGGCTCTCATTAGATGGCCAAGTGATATCGTCGACAGTATCATCCATCCACTGGCTGTAATCTTCACCCGGGACTGGCCCGACATCTGGGACTGCACCATCAACCGACTCTTGACTTGTGTAAAAGGTCGAGAGAGAATGCTAGGACGGAATCTCTAAATGCATGGGATAGGGCTCTTTGACTTGACTACGACAGTAGGCTCTCCATTCCTTCATCTGAATCTGAAGAGATTCCAAGGACCGGTCCATATGGTGTTTGATTGACAGCTCCCAATTAGCATGGGCTTTCCCGGTCGCCCTATTCTTAACTTTGAAGAACTCGCCGGCCGAAACTAGCCCACGTTGAAATTCCCAAAGAAGTAAGGCATCATAAGCAGGGGATCTTTTAAAACAATCCACCCCTTGGACTTCCAGTTCTAATCTGGCCTCTCGGAAAAGGGATTCAACTGTCAGCACTTGGCGCTCCAGATATTCAATTTTTTGGTCATACACCGACTTCGCCAGCTCGGCCTTGAGCATGGATTCTTCAGCAGAAGATAGAAGATTTTGAAGTGAAACAACCTTCTCCTCTGCCAGAGATGCCTTGTCATCGGCTTCAACCTGCTTCGCCAGATAATGGTCGGTATATATTTGTACAGAACCGACCTCCTGCTGGTAAGCTTTCTCGGCTTGAGCAAGACCCTCCTCACTCACCTTCAGCTGAGCCTCTAGATGCCTTATTCGATCGGCTTGATGTTGATGCGTCTGAATAAGCTCAGCAAATTCGGCCACCATCTGCAAAGGGATATACTTAGAAATCTGGCAGAAGCAAAACAATAAAGGAGTCAGATTTAACTGAGTCAGATTTAACTTACATAAGATGCGCTGTTGAAAATGTTTTGAGGACATTCGGACAATGAACCATCTCTAAAACCGCTCCAGCGGTCCTCCCCGATAAAAGTCTGACCGGAGGACATCTCCCGTAGCATATCCTGGGGAGAAAGGAATAAAAGAACCCCCGAGGGTTCAGCTCCTAGATTTCCAAACTCGAGGGAAAGAGAAACCTTGTTCGGTTCTAAGGATGGAGAAGGAACCCCCGAAGGTTCAGCCTCCATATCTCCAACTTCGGGGGTAGAAGAAGCCCTACTCGGTTCTGAAGCGGCTGCATCTACTGATGCTCCAGCGCCAACACTCGGGGTAATCTTATCTGTAACATCTTCGTCACTGGAGTCAATAAATGAGACTACCAGAGGAACTTTGAGTAGACGAAACGGCGAACTAACTGTCTTTCGCTTCTCACCCCGAGAACGGTGGAAGTTAAGATCAGCAGCAGGATATTCTTGCTGATCATCCCGAACAGACTCAAAGAATTCGACACCTGCAGGCACTTGATCCGTCAAGACGTTACCACCGTCACCAGCTTCAAACCGTCCAAGAGGCTCTTCATCCGGACCTTCATATTGCCTCTCCCTATTTTCAGGCATTTGGGTGTCAATTGGCTCACCTTAGCCACTTGGACCAGTGAAATCCTAAGTAGAAGGCTGAGCACCCCGATCAACGCACTCGGGAATTTGCTCAGCAATATCAGTTTCCTCATCAGGCTCGGGTGGAGCAATACCCTCATCGCCCTAACGGGAAGCTTCCTTTCTACTCGCTTGTAGAATCGCCTTCACCTGGCAAGCCTGAAGATCGCTGACAACGTCCGTATCGAACACTAAAAAAAAAATTCATGTTAGCAAAGAAAATGAAAAGCAGAGAAATACAACAGAAAGGGCACCGGGTTACTTACATCGCATGCGATGGCCCGAAACCTGTCTGAAGAAGCCGAGCTTTATCAAGTCATCCTCTTTGAAAAGATAGCTCTTGCTCCTCTTCTCTAGAGTACGAACAGCTACCCGAGTCAGCCTCTTCAGCTCAGAATCACTATAATCAATTATTTTCTTGTTCCACACTTCGGGGAACAGAAGAAATGGGGAACACTCAACACCGTTCGGGAATCCCCAGATCGAACAGTGATGTCAAGCCCGAGAGCCCCTCCAGCGAAAAACTAACTGTTCTTCCAAAATTTATTGGATGTAGGGAATCCCCATATGAAACCCTTCTTTTTTGGGTCATCAGAAGCATCGACCCCCCCGATTCACCTTAGCTTCTTTGGGGACCCAACCGTCAGAAGGAGTATACGCAAGAAAATAGGTCCCCGTTTTGCTAACTTGCCTCAGCGTAAAGAAATGCCTGATTTTATTCAGGGAAGGCGGCGAAAGGTTCATTCGACTGAACTTGTGCTACATGCACATCAAGACTTTGTAACTATTCGGGGCCAACTGAGCTGGGGCTATCCCTGCTTCAGCCAAAAACCAGGCAATAAAAGGCTGAAGGGGAAGTGTGACGCCGCAGCAAAGCATGGATCCATAAATCGCGACCATGCCCTTGGGAGGATTCCATACGGCTCTATCCCCCGCAGAAACCAAAGTGACTGAGTCGGGCAAGTCGAATTGGGAGCGGTATTTTTCTATCTCAGCTGGACCGACCACATTCGGCTCAGTATCAAAACCACTCGGGCGAGTATCAAAATATGAAAGACGAGACGTCCTGTACACTTCATCAATGTCACCCTCGTTAACAGTCTGTTTCCTGGTCTGAACGCTGCTCGAGCCATGCTTGGATACTTACTTCTGCTCTGATGTTTACCCATCCTTCGAAAAGATACCCTGTGATTAGAAATATCAGAATCAGAACTAGATGGAGAACTCGATACAGGGTTGAAAGTGACGTCAGGGTGAAGCCTAGAAACATCAACCTCTAAGAATGGAAGTTCATCTATTGGGATATCCCCCAGTAATCGTTTAATGCAAGATACTAATTGGAAATCCCCACATTCTAATGCATCAAAAGCGATTTTAAAGAGACGATGGCTGGAAGATGACCCCATTAAAACTAACCTTGAATTGAGATTGATGCAAGATCTTCAAACGGAGAATCGTGAACTTCTGGATAAAGAAATCTGAGTTTAAAGAAGTTTCTGCTGAATTTTTTTTAAAAATAAACCAACAATGTCTCTCAGTGAAGAATTTAAAGACGAGATGGCACGAAACCCTAGGATTTTAAAGAGGGAAAAAACTTATGATGAAACTCGATGACATAGGCGGCGTTTGGGGAAACGCAAAAATCATTTCTCATAAGTGATATTGAAAAACGAAGAGACGAGGGACGCGTGTCAAAACAGGAAGTAGCCCTCAACCGTCAGAACTTCAAAACGTCGCCATCATTTAAGATCTCGCGTGATGAAGCGAATCGAAAATACAGAGTCACCATTAAGACACACCATTATGACAAGACGGCTATTCTGACAAGTGAAAATTAAGACGATTAAAATACTCTTGCCCGAAATAAAATTTACTCGGCAAAAATATTTTAAGGGGGTATTGTTGTATGTGAATTTTATCAAGCATACACGTCATTGACAGGAAGGAGAAAATAGCCAGGTGGACACCCAAATTGGCACTCAGGAAATATCCTACGAGGCATCATTAAAGAGAAGAAAAGCCCGAGTAAGCATATATAGAATGAAACCTACTCGAGATCAGTTAACAACACTCGGGACTGGTTAAACAACGCTTCCACTCGGGCTCAAACGGCGCTACTCAGGACCATCAGGTATTACTCTTACTCGGGAATAAATACGACTCGAGTAAGAACTTGGTGCTTATTTCACACGGATTAAGTCATTAAATACGGGAAGATATCCATCAGGAAGGAATCCCAAATAATGGAACATTAAGTTAGAAAAGGCCCCAATCAGAGCAATCATAGCAAATACAACAATTATAGCAATAATCTGGCTCCAAAAGATATAGGCAATATAGCATACAACAATCATAGCAAATACAGAGAGAAAATAGAGAGATCGAGAGCTTGTAAACATTATATTTTCATATTGGATTTTGGCTTGGTTGATCCTTCAACCACCCGTGGATGCTTCTCCGGTCATCGGAGTTTTACCACGTAAAACTTTTGTCTTCGTTACTCTCTCTGAATCTTTTTCTCTTTGAATTAATAGCCGAAATCCAATCCTTGTTGGCTTTTCTGATACAATCCAGAAATCGACGTCAACATGATTAATTACCTAATAATAAATGATCCAAATAAAGTGTTAGGGTTTTAATAGTTAAAACTTGGTAAACACTAACATAATAATCTAACCCTAGTAAATAGTTTACAAAGGCTTAGATTATTCACTAATAGATTAGATTTTTAATTGTTAAAAATCATTAATAATTTATTAGTTAATTAGAATTTGGTTCTAATTGGTTAATGCGCTAGATAACTTGATTAAAATTAGTCGTTTAATCCTGTAGAGTCTAGGTGCATTAACGGGTAATAGAAAACCCTAATTTTAAAATAGTGAGTGGGAGAGGGATATATGACATATATATCCTGCGGTCTCCATCATTAGTTCAACATCGTGAGATCCGAGTGGGGTCTCGTGATGGCTTTGCTTTCATCCTCCTTAGAAGGGTTTCCACAAAGGTTAATACCAAGGTTGACTTCCTAACGGATAGAATTTCTAAGGGTATTTCGTGATTGACCGACCCTAAGGCGGCAATTCTCGAGTTAAGCTCGTGAGATCTAAAATGGTGAGTTACACTCACGAAGGTTTTGATTAAGTTTGTTAATTAAAAACCTGACTGAATGAACGATGGTTGAATGATATGGAATAAGAGTTATTCTAGAATATCATTTGATTGAGAATGTCTCAGTCCAACATGCAAAGACTTGACCGACCCTAAGGCGGCACTTCTTTGTGGTATGTTGGATTGTCGTGGTATAGTAACTAGTTTTAGGGTAGTTCTAGTTCGTTAAACATGTGCATGCATCATGTTTAAATTTATGCCAAAGCACTCGCACTTGTTTTAAATAAATGACTAAATGAATGTTTTATTTATTTCAGCAATAATTTCTTCTGCATTACTTCAAATTCTCGTAAACGATATAATATTTCTCCAGATAATGACATGTATCTCTAGCATCTAAGGCTTGGTCATATCAACCTTGACCGGATAGTCAGACTAGTAAAAATCGGACTTTTAAGTGAGTTAAAGGTTGGCACCTTACCTGTCTGTGAATCTTGTCTGGAAGGTAAGATGACTAAGAGACCCTTTTACTGGAAAAGGGCTTAGAGCTAAAGAACTGCTAGAGCTAAAGAACCGCTAGAGCTAAAGAACCGCTAGAGCTTATACATACAGACGTCTACGGACCGATGAATGTTAAAGCTAGAGGTGGTTATGAGTATTATGTCACCTTTATAGATGACTACTCAAGATACGGATATGTCTACCTAATGCAACAGAAGTCTTGAAATGTTCAAAGAATTTTGAGCTGAAGTTGAGAATCAATTAGGTAGGACTATCAAGTCACTGCGATCGGATCGTGAAGGTGAATACCTTGACCAAGAGTTTAAAGACTTTATGGTCGAGCATGTGATAGTTTCCCAACTCACAGCTCCCGGTACACCTCAATAAAATTGTGTAGCGGAGAGGAGAAATAAAACCCTAATGGAAATGGTAAGATCTATGATTAGTTTATCATTATTACCAAATTCCTTCTGGGGATATGCGTTACAAACAGCGGCATACATTTTAAATGTGGTGCCATCTAAATCCGTTCTTAAGACTCCCCTAGAGTTGTGGAATGTTCGTAAAGCTGGTTTGCGATATTTCCGTATATAGGGGTGTCCTGCACACGTGCTGAAGAATAGAACTGGAAAGCTAGACTCCAAATCTATTGTCTGCCTATTTGTAGGATACTCCAACGAGACCAGAGGTGGACACTTCTATAGTCCTAAAGATAACAAAGTATTTGTATCGACAAATGCAACATTTCTTGAAGACAATTACATTAGTGACCATAAACCTCGTTATAAGATTGTATTAAATGAGTTGGAGCCTGGTGAGATTAGTGCTTCATCAACAAGAGTTGTTGTTCCACAAACATCTAAGAGTCAGATGGTTTCTGATCAGGATACACTACAACCTAGACGTAGTGAGAGGGTTGTGAGACAACCTGGACGCTATTTAGCTATAGCCTGAGGGACAATGTGTTGTCTCTACTGATAGTGTTGATGATCCATTGATATTTAAGAATGCAATGGAAGATCCTGATAAAGAGGAATGGCTTAAAGCTATGAATCTCGAGATGGAGTCCATGTACTCTAACTCAGTCTGGGATCTTGTAGACTTACCGGATGGGGTAAAACCCATAAGGTGTAAGTGGATCTACAAGAGAAAAAGAGGAGTAGACGGGAAGGTAGAGACCTTCAAGGCAAGGCTAGTGGCTAAGGGTTATACCCAGAAAGAGGGGGTCGATTGTGAAGAGACATTCTCGCCAGTTACCATGTTTAAGTCTATTAGGATTCTCTTATCCATTGCTGCCTATTTCGATTATGAAATTTGGCAAATGGACGTCAAGACTACATTCTTGAATGGAAATCTTAATAAGAGCATCTATATGATACAACCAGAGGGATTCGTGTCTCCAGATCAAGAGTAAAAGATTTGCAAGCTGCAAATGTCCATCTATGGGCTTAAGCAAACATCTAGATCTTGGAACATCAGGTTTGATGATGTGATCAAAACCTATGGCTTTGAGCAGAATGTCAATGAGCCTTATGTCTACAAGCACATCATTGATAAGAAAGTAGTTTTCTTGGTCCTATACATAGATGATATCCTACTCATTAGGAATGATATGGGAGTGTTGTCTGATGTAAAAGGCTGGCTGGCTAGCCAATTCCAAATGAAAGATTTGGGATACGCGAGTTATGTTCTTGGGATCCAGCTTATAAGGGGTCGTAAGAACAAACTCATAGCACTGTCTCAAGCATCATATATCGATAAGATTCTTGTGCGATTTTCGATGTAAAAATCTAAGAAAGGTAATTTACCTTCTAGGCATGGAGTTAATTTGTCTAAGGAACAGTGTCCTAAGACACCTCAAGAAGTTGAGGATATGAGACGTATACCCTATGCATCGGCAGTAGGTAGTCTCATGTATGCTATGTTATGCACGAGACCGGACATCTGCTATGCAGTAAGAGTAGTCAGTAGATACCAGTCCAACCCAGGATTGGATCATTGGGTTGCTATCAAGACAATTCTCAAGTATCTTCGGAGAATGAGAGACTATATACTAGTGTATTCCAGGCAGGATTTGATCCCATTAGGTTACATGGATTATGATTTTCAGTCAGATAGAGATTCTAGGAAATCCACGTCTGGATCAGTGTTCACCCTGGGTGGTAGAGCCATTGTGTGGAGAAGTATCAAGCAATCTTACATTGCTGACTCCACCATGGAAGCCGAATATATAGCTGCTTGTATAGCTGCTTGTGAAGCTACTAAAGAGGCTGTTTGGCTTCGTAAGTTCTTGTGTGATTTGGAAGTTGTTCCAAATTTGGATATGCCCATCACACTTTATTGTGATAACAGTGGTGCTGTGGCTAATTCCAAAGAACCAAGAAGCCACAAAAGAGGGAAGCATATGGAGAGAAAGTATCATCTCATTAGAGAGACAATATAGAGAGGACATGTGATCGTCACAAACCTCACAAGACAATCATGCAGATCCATTTACAAAGACCTTACCGGCTAAAGTGTTTTCGGGTCACCTAGATGGTCTAGGGTTACGAGACATACCTCACATGCTTTAGTGCAAGTGGGAGATTGTTGGGGTTTATAACCTAAAGATGTAATTTGTAAATGGGTTTATTAAATAAATAAAAGGAAAAGTTCAATTCATTCTTGTTATGTTGTTTATTTTATAACTTGTGCATATATTTAACATCCAAGATTGCAGGATGTAATCTCGAACTGTGTATATGAGTGTCATATACGGATGGATACAGTAAGAGACGTGCAATCTAAAGAGTCCATAGATAGCAAATAAAGATGGGTACTTTATTTGTGGTTAATCTGTAGTTGTGGTCCATTCTGTAATGTACGATGATTCTATCCTGAATCATTCATATGAGATATGAGGATGGAGGCACCTTGTATGATGTGATCATATAGGACTGGGCCATGATATACATGAATCTCTCACCAAGATCCGTTTACCGATGTGATTCATATATATCAACTAATGATGGCTATATGTGGGTGATCTTAATCCCGAGTGTCTTATCGACTCCTTCAGGTTAAATTGTAGTCTTTGATATACTCTGGGTGAGGTCAGATGTATTTTCTGATCAATATACTCCGTATGTTGGGATTACGATTTGGTTTGTGGTTGGGAAGGTTTGTACACAATAGTGGAATCCACTCATTCTTGTGAGAAGTAGATGGTAGTTCCCTTAAGGGTTGATTCGTGGCTTGGACAATATGAGCGCTCTCCTAATTCCGTAAGGAAATAGGATTTATTGTTCATTATAGAATCAACGGTACTTAAAGGATATATGTAATTAGAGGGGTATAACGAACATTATGACCTAGCTCTAATTATGAACTACTGTGGAGGATCACACCATATGTAATAGCTATATCGATGGACACCGAGTTGTATCGGTCTGTGTAAAAGTATCTACATTTGAGAGAGTACAGCTTTAGGTTTGTAGTGGAATAACACCGGAGTTAATAATCAAGGAATATTAATTAAAGAGTTTAATTAATGATTCCGAGGATTATTGGAGCTCAAAATACTATGGGTCCATTTGGTCCCCTTGCTAGCTCGATTGATTTAGGTAACAAGGGTCACGGTTAATTAATTGGATTGTCCAATTAATCGTGTTACAAAAGTGACACGTATATATTAGGGAATTAATTGAATAATGAGATTATTTAATTAATGAATGTTAATAGTTAAATTAATTAAATAATTAGATTATTTAATTATATTGATAATTATGAATTATTAATTAACTATTAATTGGAGGGTGTTAGTTGATATATGGATTTAGGTGAAGATAAAATAATAGGATTATTTTATTTTTACTAAGTCATTTATCTAAGTATTTAAATTTAAGTTTAAATTTAAAATACTTATTATCACTTTTAATTTATTAGATATATTTGAAAAGGATAATTAAAAGATATATATCAACTAATAACACAAGAGATTGCATTTGATACAAATTGGTGTGTACATGAAACAATAGTCAAAAGAAGAATTTGTATAGAATGCAAATACTTAATTTATATATATATATGTATAGCAAGCAGTGGCGTGAAAAAAAATATAGATTTGATGGGTTAAAAGCAAGCAGCAGTGATATAAATATATTTGTATAAAAAGCAAGCAGCAGTGAGATATGAGCAACAGTGTGATATATTGTGAGCAACAGAGATATATATATTTGATAAATATATATTTGTGCAAAAAGCGTGAGCGGCAGCGTTATATATATATATATATATATATCGTTTCATGTTTTATGTATTTTTAAAATGCATAGAAGAAAGAGTTTCTTTAATTCTCTCTACATCCTCCATTCAAGTTCCTGAGACCGTGATTGATGCCCTCATGCAGTTACCAGTTTCGGGAGATAGCGAGGAAGATCGAATGATTCAGACAGGAGCATATCGAAAAGTGAAGGAGCCTCCAAACGTTTGTAAGTATATATTCTTCTGATTATATTGATTACAATTTCCTGTGTTTACATATTGTATGTATTGGTTCCGAAAAATAATTACGATCAAAAGTTTACTGGTCCCAGATACAGATATGATATGTATAAAAATTTTAAAACCTAGTTCCGCTGAGTGACCGGTGAACGGGGTTCCAACACCGGGGCTTCAAAGACGAGGATTTAGTACTCCGAAAGGTGACTCAGAACACTAAGGTTAAGTCAGATGGGGTCTTAGAGCCAAACTGTGAAGGCCCATACTTGATAAAGGTAGTGGTCCGGAACGGGGCTTACAAGCTCGAAGACATGGATGGACGACCTATCGATCATACGTGGAACGCTGACCAGTTGATGAGGTTTTACCTCTAGACAGGGTACTCCGAGTATATTAGACATATCTAGGTATCAGTATTAGCAACTCACGTGATGCTCACGGGGTATCATCACTGCACGAAGGAATGTGTTGAAGTTCTGGCGGTCTGATGAGGATCTTACGATGGTGCTTGGTGGTGCCCCGAGTGGAAGCCGTCTGTGGCACGAGGTTGACATGGTAAGTGTTACTCTATTTGCAATGTTAAAATAAACATGTCTTTGCATATCCTAGCATCTGTTTGTTACGTTTACAAGTCTTGATATCGTGTAACATTGGGCACCAACATTGGCTCTTGGTGATCGTCGACCTTACCATCGGGAAGATGTTCATACTGGACCCCTGGATACAGGAAGTCCCAGTGCATATCCGGAAGCAATAGGTAGCCCCCTTGCACTAGTTTTTGCCCTCGATGTTGCATCCAGCCGGGTTTCATACTGCGCGACCGGTTGTCCGTGAGACGTTCGCCAAGAAGAATAAGCCCTTTTCTGACAGCGTGGTGTCCGAAACACGTATCCCCCAATAGAACCAATCGTAAGACTTTCTTTTTCATTAACTTTGAGATTTTGTTATTAAAAACCTATTGCTTTATTAACGCATGCTAATGTGTCCAACTACAGGGGTAACTGTGGTCCCCACACATTGAGATTGATCTAGTACTTATTGGCAAATATGAAGGATTTCGATTGTTCGAAAGACGATATCGGGATCATTCGGGAGAAGATGACTGTGGAAATTTTTTGTAACTCCCAACCATGTTAAATTTTTGTAGTATTTTATTTTTAATATGTACCATTTTTTTTGTACAAAAACAATTGAATTGAAATATAATTTTTTTTTTCAGTTTCAATAGTCTGGAATCACAAGTTGAATACAAACTGAAACTCCTATTTAATTTAAATTTAAGTTAATGAACAAGTTATACGATTACAAAATATCAAAATGTCATCAATGGAAACGCCTTCATTCATTCCACGGTGGAGTCCCTGTTAGAGCCCGTCTGTTTGTTATGTCCAACTGAATGACAGATGCTACACTTACGGCGGTATTCCTCAGGAACAACTCTGCTCGGACCTTCATTAATCAAAAGTGGGTTAGAACATCTCCTGGAATTATGCCCTGGTTGTCCACATCTTCTACACGATTGTGTAGTTGTCCTCTCTGAAGACGAGACATATCGACCCGTCCTCGGGAGTCCTGCTTGCCTCTTAGAGATTGGATTCAAAATCACCCTCTCAGCGATGTTAGATGGCACAACCCAGGTGGAAGGATGTCCAACCGGTATAATAGAAACCGAGTATGCGTCAATACGTGTCTATCTCTTGTAGTAGTTCGCACATAACGATGTGAAATCTAAGTTTCGCACCCTCCAGAAACAATGAAAACAATGAGATTCACGTTTCAGTAATATTAATTGTACACTAAAACTTGTAATGTACCTTACGGCAGCGAATGCGTGAGAACATGGAAAATGGTCCATTTGGAATTTATTACATGTGCAGGTCTTCCGGGCTAAGTCAACAGTCCACTGTTTTCTAAACCGCTTCACCGAGAATATGTTTCAGTCCACTGGATTTATGGTCATATAACCGCACTTCTCCACACATTTTAGGATCACAAGATGTGTTGCAGGCATGGACTGTGCAGCTCTATGGCGATCGTGAAACCAACGTTGTAGCATATTCCTAATGAAATCTGCCAGAGTCAACATAGGCAGTTGCAATGTAAATTTTAGGCATGAATTTATGCATTCTGTAACATTTGTTGTCATCACCCTGTACCTTCTATCGGGGCAATGCACACGGGACCACTTATGTAGACCGACAACATTGACATAATCATATGCATTCTGATGCAAGTTTCATAACTTTTCCATGTACCGGTTATATTTCAACTCAGTATACGCTCGGGCTGCTTTGTCCATTATTGCGGCAACATCCTTTCTATGATATCGCTTCTTAATATTTTTAGAAAAGTGCTAGCAATATATGGTATGGGTGGCATAAGGGAAAACTTTAAAAATCCCTGTTTCAATGTTTGCATGTCAATCAGAACATCTATATGACCAAGGGCATCTTTCAACCAATCCAAAAACTACTCCCGTGATAGGTTGTTTTCTGAATCGCCGTACCCAAAAGTATTTGGATACACTGTTCATTCCTATCTTATGCAGTTGCAACAAACATTGTACCCCCAAATCTTCCCT
The DNA here is from genome assembly GCA_032871835.1 of Dipteronia dyeriana. NCBI lineage: Eukaryota > Viridiplantae > Streptophyta > Magnoliopsida > Sapindales > Sapindaceae > Dipteronia > Dipteronia dyeriana. The sequence continues at coordinate 35,240,776 of CM065298.1, forward strand.
TTAAATGGGTACCATCAATGGCAATAACTGGACGCATACACCTCCGGAATCCTCTAAGTGAGGCACCCAATAATATGAAAAAGTAGAGGAATTTACCATCTTCGTCGCACTATAATTCAACGATTGTACCGGGATTTTTTTGTTCCAACATATAACCGAATGATGGCAGCAGTTGAAAGGTTTCCCCATGCATTCCATAGGTCAGTGACAATGTATAATGGAGGCTGTGATATGCCTTACTGTACATGATTTGGATGTCATATATTGTTTTCATGTAGGCAATTATGTCTTTCGGACGCATTAGTCGACCATCTTGTTGTTGAAGTCTAGGCGTAACCACTTCTCCAATTATGACTATAATAGCTTGTCGGTGGCGATAGTGAATCTCCTCCAACGGACCAGTGTATTCATTGACAAAACTTCTTACTTGGAAGTATGTCCCTTCATCTCTCCTCACCGCTATTAACTTCCACGTACAGTTGTCCATCAAACAAATCAGATGTAACGTTGTCTTACTGGACCTTTTCACCTTCCACTCGAAGTTCTGCAGCATAGCAAAATGCCCAACCAGTCTTTGCAAATCCTTTTTAGTAAGAAAAAAATACCCTTTATATATCAAGCTTGTAGGTTCATCTTCTACCAAGTTCCTACTTTCATCAATACCAAACTTGTATGATTCTGCTCCTAGAATAACCCACGTTGTGGCATTATCAGAATCAGCTGGAGTTACATTAGGTCGGACCTCAGAGGTCCTAGCTATATCTGCTGCACTGGAACTACATCTGTGTACACATCTTTTACGTCTTTCCGTTTGGACAGGTTCTTCATCTTTCTCATTGTTCGCTACATTATCTACCGGATGAAAATTTGCTTCATTAGCCAACTCATGAATTGGCCCAACATTCGGTTCATTGTTCCGCTCATTGTTTATGTCATTATATATCTCATTGTATTGGTGGTTGTACTGCCCAGCATTCATCTCAATTTGACAACCAAAGACATCGTCGAATTAAGATCCGGCTATATCAGCATGGTCAGTTACTTCCGGTGGGACACCACACATGTTTTGCTGCCCTTCGATCCCACTTCGTTTTGTGAACAACTGGTTACTTCCGCTAAACGATCGGAATTGTTGGGTGTTTTCACGAGGAGAAATATCTTCAGCTATCACATCTCCTACTGCCTTCTTAATTAGACTAACACATATTTGAGGGATCACCCTATCTTCCCCTAGCATAAACTGAACATTATCGTCATTTCTTATAAATGTGCGACATGTTGTCCTATGAACGATTGATATAGACTATAGATTAGCAATATATTTGTTCATATCGTACTTCACAACGGTTTGCATGATCGACACTAGTTCTTCATAAGTTATATTCTTTGACACATACAATCATTGTTATCGAAACCTAAAAACCTCTGACTTCCATCGAGTAATTGCTCACATCGACCGTTGTAAGATATGACTATTCTCACCTTATCCATTGTACTGTGAAAATCATCATCACAAACCATTATTAACAAAATAAAAAAAATATTACATTTAGAATTAATAAGAATTAAAAAAAATCTTAACTGTAAGGGATCGAGCATTTTTTATAAGGGATCAATCCTTTTTTTATTGTGTGACCGAGCTTATTTTAACAACAATCGAGTTTTTTTTATTGGATAGAGCTTTTTTGAAAGGGATCGAGAACTTTCAGTAAGGGATCAAACTTTTTTGTAAGGGATCAAACTTTTTTGTAAGGGATCGAGAACTTTTTGTAAATGATCGAGCATATTTTTTAAAAGATCGAGCATATTTTTCAAATGATCGAGCTTTTTTTTCATATATAAAAAATCTCGGTCCAATAACATATTCTTCTTAAAATAATCTCGGTCACACATAAAAAAACCTAGAGATTAAATGTTCATACACAGACTGGAACAACATATCATAAGGAATGGATACATTATTCAACCCCACAAATTCATGCAAAACATCTGAAATGCATGAAAAAAATATAAGTGAAGATCAGAAATATTTGTTACATTCATTTGCAGAATCTAGAGAGAGACAAGTTTTTTGGAGAGAGAGAGAGAAGTTGTAGATCGATTTTCAGACAACTTTTTTGGAGAGAGAGAACAGTTAAATCGGTGCCTTTTAAAGAATAAAGTTTAGGGACAATTTGGTTAGTTCACATGCATTTTAAACTTAAGTTATAAAACCGATGATATCATTACAACACACAATAAAAAATGTGACATATCTTACAATTTCCAATATATATATTAATTATTTCGTTACATATCAAAATTTTCCAAAAAAAAAGTAACATATCAAAATTTTACGATAACTACGATTAATTAATTGTGGGATAGAAACGGATTTAATTAATTGTAGTTATTGTATTACATTAATTCGTACAATTAAATGTAAATGATGTAATCCAATGCTATTTAATAATATAACAAAGAACGATAAAGTAATAACATAAACTGAATAAGAACACTTGGATTAATTGATCACAAACATTGAAGAGTAGTTTGACCAAACTTATGTGTCGTAATTGAACATCATGACAGATCAATTCACGAGACTCGCACTCATACATTTGGTTCATTAACTTTTAGGTATATATCTATTTTCTCAGAGGTTAGATAATTGATTCCATTTTTTTTTTATCTTAATAAATAAATAAAAATTGTTTTAGTTAGTTTTGCAAGACCGTAAAGAAAGCGTTATCGTTAGTGCATCTTCAATTCGAATAGTGTCTTTAGTGTAAAATTTACATTAAAATAGTGCAACTGTTGCACTATTTTACTATTCCATCTCCAACCCACTGCACCAAACTTTACATTAAAGAGAATATTCCCATAATATTCTCTTTCTTTCCTTTTTTTTAATATTTCTACACAATTAACATTTCACCCCCAAATTAACATAATATTACAAAATAATAAGAAATGTGAAATTAATACATAAAAAGAAATTAAATTGATTAGGTTAAATTTTGCATTTATTATTGAAATAACTTGAACATTACATTTCAGGAAATATAAAAGAAAAAACATAAAAGTACATATTGATCATCAGCTAATTATCTGAATTAGTATAATCATCCCACAAATGATCTATTAACGCATTTCGGAGTGCAATGTGAGCGTCTTTATCCCTGATTCCTCTATGTCGAGGTAAGAATTGTTGAAATCGGGTATTTTCATCTAACACCATCTCAACTTCTGGAGTTGGTGTTTCCATATGATCCTCAATTGATGCAGTTACATCACGCTCATCCGCGATTATCATGTTGTGCATAATAATGCACGTAGTCATTATATCATGTAAATATGTTTATGCCAAAAACGCGCCGGTCCTGTCACAATTGCAAATCGTGATTGGAGAACTCCAAATGTACGTTCCACGTCTTTTTTACAGGCTTCTTGTTTCATTGTAAATATTTTTTTTTGGGACCACGTGGATCGTGAATAGTTTGTACAAGCGTAGACCATTTTGGGTATATACCATCAGCTAAATAATAACTCAAATTATATTCTTTTCCTTGAATGACATAATGAGCTGGATGAGCAATACCTTGAGTAAGGTTGGAAAAAAGATGGGATGCCTCCAACACATTAATATCATTATTCGTACCAGACAAACCAAAATATGCATGCCATATCCACAGATCATAATCAGCAACAGCCTCTAAAATAATAGTTGGGGATCCACTACGACCTGCATATTGCCCTGCCCAAGCTGTTGGACAATTTTTCCACTTCCAGTGCATACAATCTAGACTACCCAGCATTCCTGGAAAACCACGATCTTTACCAATACGAAGTAGTCTTGCAACGTCAGTAGCGTTTGGTGATCTAAGATACTCACCTGCAAATTCCTCCACAACAGCACGATAAAATCTCTTCAAACTCTCAATTGTTATGGACTCTCCTATTTTTATATACTCGTCAGTAGCATCTGCTGGACAACCATATGCCAACATCCGAAATACTGCTGTTATTTTCTGAAGTGCGGATAAACCCAGTCTACCCACACTGTCTCTTCGTTGCATAAAATAGTTATCACGAGCTTCTACTTTTTCAACAATACGAAGGAATAAACTCCTACCCATTCGAAAGCGTCGACGGAACATTTGATCGTTGTATCGAGGGTTCTCTGTAAAATAGTCGTAGAACAAACGACGATCAGCACTTTCCCGATCTCGATTGATGACTATATGACCAGGAATTGAGCCTCCACGTCGCACTGGGTTATTTTGTTGATTGAGATACTGAGCCATGGCCTGTTGGAATTGTCCATATTGGGCAATCATTTCTTCTTCTTCTGCATCCATCGCACCAGGAGCTGCCATAATTGCCTCTTCCTCTTCATCGGAAGATGAAGATGAAGATGACAAATTAGATGGACCTCCAATATTGAAATTCATGTTTTTCTTTGAGTTTAATTGAATGAGTTTTAGCAGACTTTGGTGTAGGCTATTTATCCTTGTACATGTGATCAACAATAATTGCAAGCCCACATGGAAACAGTATAAACGGACAAAAAAATATCTAGCAATAATTTCATTCAAGGAATCTTATCTTCGCATTTCCCAAAATATGAAGATAAGATATCCTATGAAGATAAGATATCCTATGAAGATAAATGTTAACCATTGGATGGATTGCATTACCATCTGAACCGTAGGATTCAATCTCTACAAAAATATCTTCTCTTTGTCCATGTGACTGACAATAATTGCAAGCCCACATGGAAAAAGTATAATCGGACAAAAAAATATATAGCAATAATTTCATTCAAGGAATCCTATCTTCACATTTCCCAAAATATGAAGATAAGATATCCTATGAAGATAAATGTTAACCATTGGATGAATTGCATTACCATCTGAACCGTAGGATTCAATCTCTACAAAAATATCTTATATTTGTCCATGTGACCGACAATAATTGCAAGCCCATATGGAAAAAGTATAATCGGACAAAAAAATATCTAACAATAATTTCATTAAAGGAATCCTATCTTCGCATTTTCCAAAATATGAAGATAAGATATCCTATGAAGATAAATGTTAACCATTGGATGGATTACATTACCATCTGAACCGTAGGATTCAATCTCTACAAAAATATCTTCTCTTTGTTCATGTGACCGACAATAATTGCAAGCCCACATGGAAAAAGTATAATCGGACAAAAAAATATCTAGCAATAATTTCATTCAAGGAAACCTATCTTCGTATTTCCCAAAATATGAAGATAAGATATCCTATGAAGATAAATGTTAACCATTGGATGGATTGCATTACCATCTGAACCGTAGGATTCAATCTCTACAAAATTATCTTCTCTTTGTCCATGTGACCGAAAATAATTGCAAGCCCACATGGAAAAAGTATAATCAGACAAAAAAAAATCTAGCAATAATTTCATTCAAGGAATCTTATCTTCGCATTTCCCAAAATATGAAGATAAGATATCTGAGTAGTTAAATGTCAGCCATTGGATGGATTTTCTCACCATCTGAACCGTAGGATTCAATCTGAAAAAAGTACCTCTAGGTTTCTATAAATATCAAACCACACTCAATTAAACATATCCCACCAAATCTTTTATACATTCAAACTATTTTTCTCTTCAAGTCACGTTTCCCTTTAAATATCTTATACCTTCAAAGCACTTTTCTATCCAAATCACTTTTCCCTTCAAATCCCTGTTTCCATAAAATGTCTACGAAAAGAAGTTCTTCATACACAAATGCAGAAGACACACATCTTTGTCACATATATCTTGATGTTTCACAAAACCCGATCATAGGTATTTATCAGTCAAAGGATATGTTCTGGAGCCGAGTAGAGAATGATTACAACAATAGCAGACCATCTTTTATTACTGAAGTTCGTAACAAAATAAGTTTACAGTGTCGCATGCAAACTATCCTTACTTCCATAGGGAAAATGCGAGGATGCATACGACAGATTGAAAGGTTGAAACCTAATGGTGCCTCGAAAGCTGATATTGTGAGTATTTGTTAAAATTCAATTTGTAGAAAAAACAAATTTCATATTTGATTTTAACAATATTTTTGTATCATTTTACAGATGAACCAGGCAAAAATTTTATTATCCCAGGATAACAAATATAAACATGGATTCAGGTTTGACCATGTGTGGCCCATCCTAAAAGACATGGAAAAATTTGCAGACAACGAGACAGAAACCCAGTCACCCTTTCAACCGGAAACTGGTCATTTCGTTTCATCACAAGAAGACTCTCCAACTCCAGAGTCTCCCACCACGGTATATCCTGGACTATCTTCGTTTTCTTTAAATATAAGTAGTGATGACGGTGAGGGTAGTTCATCTTGACGGCCCATTGGGGTGAAGAAAGCAAAATCAAAAAGAAGGGTTGGTGAACATAATTCAATAGCCTTCAATACTTTGAAAGAGAGACAAGAATTTTTTTTTGGAATTTTCTAATAAAAACGCTATGCAGAGGGAAAGACTTAACTATATTTTGGAGAGAAAAATGGAGTATCATGAACTCAAAATTCTGATGATAGATTTGAATACCATAACTGGTCCAAAAAAACGAGAGTTTATGAATCAACAACAATTAAAAATTGAAGCAAAACGAGCTGAACAACAAGACAAGGGATCTCAAAATGCATCTGGGTCTTTTGGTGATTTTTTTGAAAATCTTCAAGGACCCGGAAATGGTCTTCCAGACTACTAATGGGTTCTTGTAGTTATATTTTATTTTTTCTTCATTTTATTGTATTCCAAATTGTGGTAATTTATGTTATCACTATAAAGTTTGTATTTTGTTCTTAATGTATTTTGTTTTAATTTCCGTTGTATTGAATGAAGTTACTTATTTACAAAAATTGCATTTTAAATTTATAAATATACACTACATTTTAATTTATTATAAATAAATATAACAATAATAATTAATTCACAAAAAAAATTATTGAATATTAAAAAAGACCAAATAGGAATAAATTAAATTTATTAGGGTAAAACTGTGTTTAAATAAAATCTTGAAATGATAGATATAATCAAAATACATTTTATTAAATGGGGTTAAAATGTGATTATTTAAAACTTTTGGATTAAAAAAAAACAGAAATTTTTTACGCAAAACAACAGTGTCGCACAATCTATTGCGCGACACTGTTCACCACCTGAAGTTTTGTATAAAGAATGGCGCGGATTAGAGGTGATTTATGGTGGGATTTGAAGATTGGTGTGGTGTTTGATGATGGGTTGAAGAAGCTCTTACACATCATTGCATTGAAAGTTACAATAGTCACATCACAATGTTGGTATTAAAATAAAAATTAAATGGTACGCACTATATGCATAGGTGGATAATTTTCAATTATGAATATGAATATGAATATGATTAGCAATTGTGGGATGATTTGTCAACACACCGGCTCTTTTCTCAAAGGGTTGGGTCTTTTTCCCTTCCCCATATTCTAAAATTTTCAAATATCATCACTTTCACTGTATTCAGTGTCTGACTCTCTAGCTCTCTACCACCTTCGCGCACTCTTTCTCTGTTTTGGCTTTGCATGCAGTGGACTTCTTTGCATTTCGTGACAACTCTTAACTAACACACTTTTTAGATTTATTATTATTGTTTGCTGTGTTTATTCTTTATCTGATGTCTCATGGCTGTGCTTTTCTTATTTGTTTCTCTGCTTGTTGAATTATTTATTTTTAATTCTTTGATAAAAAAAAACAATATTGAAATTTAGTTGGTGTTTGTTGATCATTTGGATACATGTAACTATTGATTTAATTTTCTTTTCAGTTAATTTTAACTAAAGTATTTGTTAAGTTTTGTATTTTCCTTCAAATAATTCATGGGTTCAACTCATCAGAGGAAGAAATTGGGTATTATCCTTGTGCATTGGGGTATACGGTAATCTGGGTCATTTTATTTGAATCAAGTGAAGTAATTGTGCCATGTTACACATGTATAACGTATCTAACTAGAATATAATTGAACGAAGCCATTTGGCATGTGATGTGCTACAAGAAAAGGAAATAATTAAAGATCAAAATTCATATTGATTAATAGAATGCAGTTGCTTTTGATTTTAAAGAAAATTATCAACATATTGATTAAGTAATGGACTCTTCACGGACTCAACAGCATATTCCAGTTACGTATGAACGTTGGAGCAAAGTGCCATCAGAGATAAAAGAAAAGATATGGAAACGTGCCAAGGTATGCACAAATTGTTCGCCTTGGAGATGATTTTGTTTTTCTTTCTAATTGTCTCTTTTAACTATTGATTCCTTTTATTGTACGTATGTGCAGCTTTATTTTAAGTTAGAGGAATGGTCGAAGAAACAAATCTTGTCTTCAACTTCGTCTAAATGGAGGTGCTTCAAGAGCCATCTCACTTCCACATACATTGTTCCATTCAAGGATAAACCAGAAGTTCTTAAGCATCCACCTTCTATGTATGATTTTGTTGAGCAAAAACACTGGGAGGCTTTTGTAAGAATCCGATTGTCTGAGCAATGGATGGTATTTAATTTACTCACCTCACCTTTGTTATTCTACCATATTATATAGAATTCATGTTATGTGGAACTAGAATAATTAGTGATGCACACTGTTTATTTATTTAGAAATTTAGACAAATTCAAAAAACGAGGCAGGGAAAGGACATGTACCACCACCGCATTTCAAGGAAGGGTTATGCTAATTTGGAGGTCGAACTTGTAAGTGTTAATTTGTGTGATAATCTTTACATTTATGCTTATAATTTGCTATATGTTATCATTTGAAGTGATCAATGGATAAATCTATCTTACTAGAAACGTTCTTTGGGAAGCAATGATGAGATTGAACGTTCTGTCTTATGGAAAGAGGCAAGAGTGAATAAGAAAGGTGAATATGACAACGAGGCTGTTAGAGAACGAGCCAAAAGAATAGTAAGTTCTGATCTTTCTTTTTAATAGTTAGCATAAATTAATGTGGATGCATTTGTTCATGATTGTATATTTGTTTTCGTATAATCTTTTATTTATTTTTTGTCCAGGATGAATTGATAGAAAAAAGAAAAGAAGGGGCATTGTCCACCTCTGGAAGCCAAGATGTTCTTACCATGGCTTTGGAGACTCCTGATCATAGAGGTCAATTGAGGGGATTAGGACAATTTGTCACCCCAACATCTTACTTTGGAAGGGCTAATAGTCGCTTATTGTCTGAGGAGGTACGATTGATGAAACAGCGGGTAAATTTTTTGGAAGAGACAATGGAAAAGATGAGCCAGGAAATAAGGACAATGAAAGAACTTGGCCAAAGTGCCAAACTGATAATGATGCAAACATTGATAACTCTAGGAAGGTCAGTTACGAAGAACAAATCTCGTCAGGTTACTCTGCAGAGAATAGATCTGATGTATCTTTGCAAAAGGTATGCTGTTTAAATTATTTTAATAGATATCTATCAATATTGTCATTTGTTGATCATGATTTTGGGGAACCATGAAAAAGCCTCAATCTGCCGAAGAATGCTTGTCGCCCACTTTAGTAAAATCACTCATTGGGTATGCCAATCGACTAATTGATGAAAATGGAGCGATAGAAATTCACATGGAGGCTGGTATTATTGACGACGAGTCTGGATGTTTTTACTTGATGGGGGATGATATATTGCAATTTTGTGAAATGGAAGAAATATCGGTCACAGCAATATTAACTTACATGAGGTATGAAAATATTCTTTAGTACTAAGCAATAGTACTATTGTCTTTGTCTTGTGATACAAATTTTTCTTTGTGATAGATTACTATATGAACAGTTGAAGAACCGTAAGATGGACGACATGTATAGATTTGTTGATCCATCTGCACTCTCTGAAGAAACTGGGTACAAAAATGATCATAGAGCCCACGAACTCTTGTCTAGAATGATGGTTGTCGGACCACACCACTTATTGCTTCTTCCTTTCAATGCTGGGTAAGTTGTGTGTTTGAATGAATTAAATGTGTTGGGTTCTTAGCAGTGCGATGTAGTGAACATTAATATTTGCTTGATTTATATAGGAATCATTGGATGTTGGTTATAATGGATCCCCGTGATTTTATGGTTTACTTCTTGGATTCACTTGGCAACAAACCTTGTCAAAATTTAAAGAATTTTGTATCACTGTAAGTTTCTATTAATTAGTTAATTTATTCGAAATTACTGATGCTATATAAGAAATATTTACTATATATATATATGACTAATACGTGTTTTAATTATTATGAATATAAAGTGCTTTTACAATGTTTGCTGAAAAGATCGGGAAGATGGAAATGAAGTGTGTAACTTGGAGAATGATCAAGGTAAGTGATAAATTTAGTGTATAAAAAAATATATTGTACCTGATTTTAATTCATTTTTCTTTGTGGTATAGTGTCCTCAACAACCAACGGGCGTTGAATGTGGATACTACGTGATGAGGTATATGAAGGACATTGTTGCTAATCATCAAAATGTTCCTATCATGGAGAAGGTGAGACACTTATCGATTGATCGATCTTGATTTCTTATAGTATTGTAATTAAGTGTTGATTTGTTTTCTGTGTCTCATATTGTAGTTCAATAGAAGGGATGCTTACTCTCAGGCGGAGGTTGATGAAGTTAGATCCGAGTGGGCAGAATTTGTTGGAAAGTTCTGTTAGACATTATTTACTTTCTTTGTATGTATTGCAATTGAATTTGCAGTAATATATATACATCTAGTAGTCTAGTACTTGTTATTTTCAGTTTATGAAATGAATGCAAATTTATGGTGGAATTTTAGATGAATTTGCAGATAGTGTAGAATGTCCAAGGCAACTGTGCTTTTCTAATTAATGTTGGAATTTTAGATGATATGCAAAGTTTGATTTCTGAGTGATATAAATTATATATTAAAAAAGAAAGTGACGTGAAAATTTTCCCGACATTTTTGTCTACGTTTCTTTATTTTAGAGGTACCTATTTGATATGGATGTATAATTTCTTTTTTGTAAAATAACAAAGAAATATCCGAAAATATCATTATTATTTTTACAAAATATTGATAATTTCTGTTGTTTTTATTTACCATTTTTTTTTTAATTTGATGTAATAAAATTCTATGACAGAACAATTGGCATGATATTCTTATCTATATTTTTACGTGTAAGCATTATTTGATAGTTCCCCAATACATGTATATGAATTGGAGTGCCTGAAGGCGCAGCAAAAGCAATATCACTATAGCCTGAGAATAATTTGAAAAACTTACACACAAAGTTGGTAATAAGAGGATCACGTACTTGAGTGAGAGTGGAGACCGTGTGACTTACTTGAATCGTAACATAACATAATCCTAATTGGTATATATTAAAAATATGCAGACATGCCCCCTATAAAATAGTTCATATCAACTCAAACAATATAATAGAGTATATAAGGTGCACCAGCCTCAACTAAACCAATAATAATAACATATATTGACCACAAACAATAATGGGCCAATTCGGTTAGCCCTATAATAAATAATATATATTTCAATCAATTCGGTGTTTACAAACTTAATACATAATGGACTATAATGTTCATAAACTTAGAAAAGTTTTTACAAATCATAATATTGGTATTTCCAGTGATACCGATGTTTTCATCATTAAAAAATGTAATTACTTATTTAATTAATTAAAAAAGGCTACATATTTCAACACCACACAATTTAACACATTGGTCATATCTTTCGGGGTGTAACTAAGCTGGTAGATGGATGAGTTTGAGTTTAGGTAAATGACTTTTAAATCAACGGGTTCAAATCCTACCGATAACAAAAACTTTTAAAAAATACACGATCTAGATAGATAGATAAATAGATAATAATAAAAAAAAAACACATTGCTCATGAACGTGGAATATGTGTGGATCATGTGGGTGGGCATGCTGTTAAGGCATTAAGTCAATTTCTAAGGAGTAGGGATGCACATTTATCCCCGGGGCCCCAAATCCCCACACCCCATCCCCATTTGGGGATTTTTTTTTTGGAGAAATGGGGAAATTGGGGTGGGGGGGGTGGGATGGGAATGATTTTCATCCCCAAATTAAAATGGGGATGGGGATGGACCCATCCCCATCCCCATTTCCCCATTTCCCCCACAATTAAATTGAAATGGGGTTGGGGATAGAGATCCCCATTTCCCCATTTCCCCCAAAAGTATATAAATATAATTATAATATGTATTTGAATTATTTGAAACATTTTATGTTGAATTTGTAATACATTGATATTTTTTATTTGTAATGAAATGTTTGTTTTTTAAAAATTTAAATTATAATTTTTAGTTAAATAGAGAAATTAAAAAATGGGGAACGGGGGATACAAGAAAACATAAAAAAAAGGGAAAAATGAAGAATTGGTCGGGGTTGGGGTTGGGGATAGGGGGACCTCCCCCCAAACATCCTCATTCCCATTTTCTCCAAATGGGGAAATGGAGGGATGGTTGAAGGGTTTAGGAAGTAGGGATGGGGATGGGGATGGGGAGACCTATATCCATCCCCAATCCCCAAACGTGCATCCCTACTTAGGAGGATTCAATCTTAGCTCCACTTTGCAAGAGTCAATGACTGACATTAACATAAAGTGATTCTACTCAAAAGCTCAATTTAGCTTATTTCGATTAAAAAAAAGGAAAAAAGATTCTACTCAAAAGCTTGCACGTGCAAGGCATATTTAGCCAATTATAAGATCAAATATTTCCAAATTCATGAATTATAACGATTTTGGGGCATAATATAATTGCTGTTGTTTTTTTTTTTTCTTTATCAACGGAGAATATGTATGCCTTCTTCCTAAAATGATTATGTGGGTTAGGTTAAAAGAAGATAATATCAAAGAGTTATTGATAATAAAAGTAAAAATAAATAAATAAATCTCTACTTGACAAATGTTTCTAGATTATGGGTTGAGATTGACATAAAGATTAGCTCAGAGAATCTCAATTCAATATGAAATTATGTATGGTTTGTGTGTGAAAATATACAATCCTTCCCAAATTCAAAAACATTATATACTTGATGTTCTTTATTTCCTTGACAATGGATTATATGTTTAGGCTTTCTTTTTAAAATAATTATGCAATATCAAATTATGTATGGCATGAATGATTCAAAGTGGACAATATTATAATACTTAATTATGTGTGAAAATGTATATATGGTTAACTCCCAAAACTCAAAAGTTTGATGTTTATTCTAATCAGTGACCATATGCATTTCAAGATTTTTCATGGTTCTTCACCAAGTAAGAATGCCTTATAAAATTTAACTCTGTTAGAGTACTGTAGCTTTTCCAAAGGATAGAGAGTAGAGACAGATGAATATATTTATAGGTGGTAAACTGCATATATCCTCCTTTGTTGCAAATAGATTTGTTATATTAATAATGATTTTAGTATCTATCAAACAATAAAAAGTTGAAATTCTCATGCAACATTTCTTGGAAATTCGCTTGACCCTTGGAGAGGGAATAATATAATTAGTCCATTATCCAAGATAACAATTCTCTTTACTTTATCCTAAACCAGGGCCGGCTCTAGGTATAGGTTCAAGAGGCGGCCGTTTAGGGTTTCTATTTTTCAGAGGTCCCTAAATTCAGTTTACTGTATATTTCTATCTTTATGTCAGAGTAGAGTTTTTTTTAAATAAAAAAAAAGTTCATATGTCATTTATCACTTGAAAGATCCATTAAAAAAATATTTATATACAGTCTATATGTTTTTTTGTTAAAAAAAATACCATTAAAGAAACAAATTATTATCAAATTGCAAATTACAATTTCCTAGTATCTTTTTAAAATTCTTTACTACCGTGTATTTCTATCTTTAGGTATTAACAGAGTTTTTTAATTTATTTTTAATAAAACAGCTCACATGTCATTTATCACTTAAAATGCCCATCAAAGAATATTTATATACAGCCCATATGTTTTTTTGTAAAAAAAAAAAACATTAAAGAAATAAAATCATTATTAAATTGCAAATTACAATTCACTATATCAAAGTCATACATTCGAAATCTTTGTAGAGTTCTTTGACACTTGACAACTTTGTTCTTACAAAGCTTGCGAAACTGGAAATTAGTGGAAATGTAATTATTTTTCAGTTCTTGAATTGGAATTTGGAAGCTTTTTCCTTGAAATCAACCGTAGTTGTTTTAGAAGGTAATTCAACACCTCTTTTCCTCATTCTTTTAATCCGAAAAACCTTTTTTCCGTTTTTCTATTTTAGTTTTATTAAAATTTTGTATGTATTATACATTATGGAACTTAAAAAGTTAGGAACCCAACTAACCAATAGAAAAAATTGTTCTTGAATTTTAATATATATGGAAAGACGGGATTTGGAGACCTCAATTTTATAGTTCGTCTTGGGCGTCTGAAATCTCAGGACCGGCCCTGTCCTAAACCAGTCATGCATGAATTGCCTCCTCATTTTGAATATGGCAAGTCAAGGTCCTTGCTATTTCAAAGTTGTTTTCAAAAATGAATTCGTACAGAAAAACAAATGATTCCTGTTGTATATACTTTGTTTTGGGTTAAGTTGATATATCATCCTTTGAACGATATAGCCGGGTTCCCAGCCAAGGGCGTGCCATTGTTGACGAACATAGTATGCCCAGGTTTTAGTTCAACTGGCTCTCTAACTTTATAATTTTATTTTTACATGAACTTGTGACAATGTTAAGCTAAATGTGCGTCATTCGCTTTGCCACCGATTGAATGGTGATATCTCCAATTTTATCGTGACAGATCATGCATGGCATGTCCTGATCCAGAGTTTTATAGAAAATCTGGCATGCACCACCCGATGCAATGCACCCAGTCAATGGGTGCATGGCAATTGTGGAAGGAGAACCAATCAAATGAGTTTTCCTTATCACATAGCATGCACCCATCTGATTAGGATGCATTGTATAGGGGGCATACAAATTTTTCTTGACCTACTGAAATGTATTATTTTTTAATTTAATGAACAGTAAAAACAAAATCTTTATGTGTGTATAAGTGTATTTGTACATACTATTTGTCAAAAACACGATTAACTCATTTCTACTCAAATTCACAAGAAAACAAATTGGGTTTTTCAAATCCTATTTTCCACCCGAAGGCGTTACGTAAAACAAACGACACCAAAATGAGTAGAGTGGGAATGAATGAAGAGAATTTGTTAATTATTCACGTGGATTGAGATTCGCGCGATTGTTTGTGATGAGGAGAATAGAATAATTTTGAAGATTGTAGATAAAATTCAAGAGATCATAAAGTAAAGAAAACGTGCGACGGAGATATATCGAATTTTGGGATTTGGTCAACTCATAAATCATATACTCCTAGCTGCCTATATAAACTCCAGCAGATCGTTTAAGGGTTTCTCATCTTCTAGGTTTTCGTTGTTCTCCGTTGGATTGAAAGGAGAGTTACCAACTTCCCTCAAAGGCTTCCAGTATTCAAGCTGTTACTTGATGCTGCAGGAATGCTGGATGTCTTTCTGGGAAACTGGATGCTCCTCCTTCTGGCATATAAAATATTTAATTTCATTTGAGATCTTCATGTCATGTCTTAATAATTCTAAGGAATTCTAATTGCTTTCCATTGGAAGATAACTTGATTTTGATCTGTTTTTTTTTTTTTTTTTTTGCAAAATAATTATATACAGGAGTCGTTACTCTCAAGCATAGTTTTTAAACGCTTTGATCTTATAGTTTTTATGAATTTCCAGAGGCGCACACCTGATTGAGGTAACTAATATTATTTTATGATTTTAATAAATGAAAAATAGAATACACAATTTCCATCTTCTCTCTTACCAGCCACCACCAAGTCACCAACCCTCACCTCCTATTTTCCTCTAACCATTGCGCCCATACTCCAGCGACTTGTCTACAGCCATCAGATCTTTACGGCGACTCTTTGACAACTTGCAAAAGCATCTCAATTAATCGTTTCATTTTCATCCGGCGCACCTCACAGTCTCAGACCCACTTGGTGCCTAGTGCCTGAACAGGCCAGGCTCACGTCTCACAGAAGCCGCCGCACCTGGCCTGTCTTAAGGTGCCATTCCCGGTGCCTATGCGCGCGCTTTAATATATGATCTGAAGCAATGTCAAATACACTCTATTTCAGTTCAGACTATGTTAAATTCTATGGAAGGACTTTAAAGTCTGCATTGAAATAACTTTAAATTCTGTAACTAAGAATTTTCAGGATATATAAAATATAGATGTATGATACTATTAGATTGAATCTTGTTTTTTATTCTAGCTGATCCGTTTAATATATGTGTGTTCAAGTTCATATATTTTCTTTTGTATGTCGTGAAATTCTTATATATATAATTAGGGTTTATTTCATTTGGAAGAGAGTTACTCAATGACGATTTGGCCATAATAATTATTTTAGCAAGAAAAACCACAAAATAGTTTTAGTAAATGTATACACTTTGAATCAAATTATGTAAATCTAATGCTCCACATCAAACGTACTGACAAATTTATATTAGTGTACACTAACTTGAACATATATATAGAATAATTCTATTATCAGGACCATCATGGCTTTATTATATAGCAACAAATTTAAGAAGAATTCGGCATACATGCATCATTTTCCTAAATATCAAGTTTAGTATATATTTCACCTAAATGTACAACGTCTTAACTCATAAAGGATTACATATTTAGATTATGAGAATTTTATAGAATTCACATATAATAATGTCAATCTCTATATCATATATATATATATATATATATATATATATATATATATAAGTTTGCTAAACAGTGGATAATTTCTTCAGCAATTTTGGCAAAATCTCAATGTTAATTTACATGACTTTATCATCCTAGTATGCATGTATATAGGTATGTACAGTATAGTCTTTCTCCAGTAAGAAATCCATTATTAAAATCAGTGACCATTTTGATCAGAAAAATGAAACAAATATGAGAAAACATTTTTTTTTTTGAAATATTACAATAATTCAAGGTTTAAAGAGAGGGATAGATTCGAACCCGTAACCTGGTAGTGTGGGTGTGAGAAGTATACCTAAGGATGCAATGGGTCGGATTTGGACGGATTTTCCCAAACCCACAAAGAATTTTGCTCGGCCCCGGGAAATTAAGCGGGTTTTGGTTTCACTCGCGGATTTTGGGGCATCCATAGCATGCCAACGAACCTGTGAAATAATAAAAAATTATTATTATTTTAATTTTAATTATAAAAAGTATTTAAAAATTATTATACATTTTCACACACTAGTATTATAATATTATCCACTTTAGATCACTTGATAATAATAGAAAAAATAAAGTGAGTGATATTTAACTCATTTCAAGTATACAACTTTAAAATGGCAAAGACCATATATATAGAAATAAATTGTGAGACATTTATTCATGTTTTAATGTTTTATGATGTGGGATGGGATTCAATCCCATATCATAGAACATGAATAAAGGGCTCACCCCATACTTTTATGTAAAGGCCTGTAATAATGGTTGAGAGCAAGCTTGGAAAGGATTGAATATATTTATTTTATTCACTTTTTTCTTTCAAGTTTCCATTACGGTTTAAAGTTTTAATTTTCTATATATTTAATATTAATTTTTTTAAATATTTTAATGTTAAACATATATGAATTATTTTTCAAATCCAATCCCGAACCTGAACCCGCTTCAGGTTGCATATTTGCACCCAAACCCACAATAGGTTTAGATTTTGCACATCCAAACCCGACTCGACCGTTGGGCCGGGTATGGGCGGGTACTTCAGGTGCGGTTATAATTGCCATCCCCAACCAAGCATACCACTAGACTAATCCCATTTTGTTTATGAGAAAACATTCTTATTCTTAGATTTGTGTAGTGAGATAAAGTGGCTTATTACAAAATACAATTTTTTTCAATCTAAAAATTGGATTTGACCTAAGGGAAAAAAACATTACAAAATATTATATGCTGAAAAATCCTTAGACAATATCCGTATATATATATATATCAAAGAAAATAAAATAAAAACAAGGAAGAATAAATGTTAAGTAAAAAATGTCATGGGAACGCATACCCAACAACAAAAAAGAGAGACACACTGTCCTCAATAAAAAAATGAAAAGAAAACAATTAACAAAAACGAAAAGACCCTCGACCCATGAAATCATTACCAACCAAAGAAAAGCAAAAAGGCGGAGTAGTAGACAACCATACAGTAACATCCACAAATCTAAAGCATGCTTAGAAAGAGCATATGCCACCTGAGAAAGACACATATGTCAAGCCTAGCGAACACACTATGGAACCTGATCGGAAAGAGCAGAAAGTAGTCACATTGAAAGAATGATCACTCTCAAGCCAAATACACCGCCAATCATTGATCCAAGCATAGTTGATAGTCATCGACACCGCAAGTAACTTAGCCTCAAAAGTAAACACTAAACCATGTGGAGTAGCAAAAATAACATTACCAAACGACCAAAAATTGTGAAACACACCTATGTAACCTCCAACATCAACAGAACGTCAAGCAACCCCATTTTTGTTAACTTTGACTAAATTCGAAGAAGGGGGCGACCAAACCACACTCAAGACAATAGGAGCATGAGGAGGGCAACCCCAGATACAAAACTGTTTGAGGATCAAGATATCATTCACATTATTTTGCATACTCCCAAGGCCTACATGGTTCGCATATGAAACAACGTGCCATACTAAAGATAAAGCAAATCCTAAATCAATCGACTCATCATCAAAGGTCTTTCAGTTACGAGTAGACCACACACTCTATACCACATCATGAAAAACATTCTTTAGAAATATGCGAATCTGGTTATTGAAAGAAACCATCATGGCTTTCAAAAAGTACCCTTTCCAAGAATCAATAGAAACTTGACGCAGTGGAAACATAAAAGAAAATAGACCAACGTCTATATTCTATGAAAACTGAAATTCACTAGAAATAAAAGAGAATACTCTGATATTTTATGGAATCAAAAGTTGTTGAGCCTTTCGGCTTACAAGGCTATTTAACGAGATTAAACCCTAACCCGAATCCTTATTGGACAAGAAACAGGATTACATAGCAAAAGTTACCAAAAATAGCAAAAGTTGTCAAAAATAGCAAAATTACGAAAGTTATAAAATTAAAAGATACTAACAACCCTAAACAAACCATAATTGACGGTAGACGATTCTGGCTTATCAAAGTCAACTTATGACTAAAAAGGAAAGTTTTCTAAAATGGAAAAATTACAATTTCGAGGCCTAAACTATGAAATTTGGTCGAAAATGACGTGTATCACCGCCAAATGTTGTGAATTGAGAAGACCTCGTCGAATCGCATCACGTGAAGTCACTTAGCCTTGAATTTAGGATGGTCCCTCAAAGCCATGCACGAGTCAGCTACCTGTTCTACATCAGAAATTTGATGTTGAAAAACAGAAAAAACAGCCTCCCAGAGGAAACCAGCTAGGGGGCAATGGAGAAAAAGATGCTACTACTACATAAATGGTGCAACGTGAAGCCAGGTGAAAACCTGTTTTACACAAACAATCCTCGATGGGAAGTATATTAAGCAACAGATGCCAAGACAAAGATGAGCGAGTATGAGGAACAAAATTTGACCAAATATCTTGCCACTAGAGAAATCTTCTAAATCATCTCTCTATAAGCAACCTTATAAGAAACCGAGTCATCTCTAGAAAGAGACCAAACAAAAGAATCCTCGACTGGAGAATCGTAGTTTGCTCAATAGTGAGGCAAATATTTGGAAATCAAACCTAAATTTCTCCGGAAGAACCTAACCACCATCCAAAATAAAATCAAAAACTTTAGCACGAAGCGAAGTAAACAAGTAATATGGAATACCTAAGATCTCTAAAATCGACACCCCCAACCAATTGTCACGCCAAAAATCTCATTGAGAATTAGCCTCAATGAGGCAGAGACGCTCTCTATGAAGATCCCAATATTGAGTCCGAAGAGGGGACCAAATGGAAGAAGAAACCCCAACCCATGAGATATCATCTACATTAGAAAAATACGTACGACGATATAAATGATTTATATATGTTTCAAAAAAATGTTTTATATAGACACGGATGAATACTCCTTTAATAGGTTAGTAAATCAATACCAAATGGATCTTAGAAAAGTATTGCTAAGAATTTCAACTTGTTTGATAATTTGTGACTTTATAATTTCATTTAATTGATATATATATATCACTTTTATTTTTGTAATTTATATCGTTTTTATGGGAGTTGAAGTTTTAAAATAAAAATTAGAGTTGAATAAGGTTGCGTTTGATTTTTCATCTGAAGACTGAATAGTGCTGAATTATACTGAAGACTGAATAATGACTGAAAACTGAAAACTGGATAACATGTTTGATAATTTCACTAAAAACTGAATATAAATAATAAGTTGTTTGTTTTTTTTTAAGTTACAAATATTTGAAAATAAATACTTTTATGTCTATGTCCTTTCAACTATTATTTGTTATATATTTATATTTTAATGTGTTCAATGTAGAATTATAATAATATAATTATACATTTATAATGAAATCTACATGCTCTATCAATGTGAACATACTATATAAATATGTCACAAATAAACATAATTTATATATATATATATATAAGTAAATTAACCAAATTAGTGTCGAATTTAAGAGTATCTCATCTAGGATTATAAAGATTATATCGTGGTGCTTGCCACAAAAGTGTATGTAGTTTATGGTTAAGTTAGTTTAAGTTTGTTTGCAAAACCATTTTTTTTAAGGTGCTAATTTTCTCCAATTACATTATATAAAACTAATCAAATTATGAGGAAAAAAAAAGTCCTTACCAAAATATAAACGAAATAGGTTTGAATATATTAAAAAAAAAAGTAGGATTCAAATGGAGATTTTGGAGTCTTGAAAAAACTAGGTTTTATGGTTGCTAAAATTATTTAAATAATGAGAAAAAATATATATTAATATGGTTAAGGGTGTGAGAGAAGATAAAACAGAAAATTAGGCTCAGTCATGCAGCCATTTTTCAATCCGTTTTCATTTTTAATTTTCAAAAACAATTTTGAAAACGCGTTCGTTAACTGTATTTCATTGTATTTTCGAAAAACAAAAAAAAATGAAAAACAAAACCATTGTTAAAAGTGAAAGATTTGAAAAACACAAAATACTTGTTTTTTATTTTTATTTTTGTTTTTCGTTTTGTTTTTCACTTTTTTTATATATAAAAAAAATCATTTTTTTAGACTATTAATTGTACTGTTATGTGTTTGATATGGCTAGGACAAGACGGGACAAGATTTTTAATTAACCAAAGTGTCCCTCTTATATATATATATTACAGAGTAATTTATTTCCAACTAGAACAAAAAACATTCATACAATAATGTATATATATATACATTATAATTATTATTATATATATATATTATAATAATATTATTAAATATTATTAAATATAATAATAATATATTATATAAAAATATTATATATTTACATAATATATATAATAATATATATATATTTACATAATATATATATTATTATTATGACATACATATATATTTATAATGTTATTATATACAATAATATATTATATAATATTATATATATTTATAGTATTATTATATATTTATTATAATATATGTAATATGTATATATATTAATATAATATATACTGATATATTTTTATTATATAATAAAATATATTGTAATTATTTATTTATAATTTAAGAGTTTAGTTTTGATTAATTCGATTTTTGAATTAATTTTTGATGTGTTTCCTTTATTTAATTTAAAAATTACAATATAAAAATTATATTGGTTATTTAAGTAATCAGTTTGTTTATAGTTGTAATAATATTAAACAAAATGTAAAAAATGATATTTCAATTGTTGATGTTTTCGGTTAACCTACCAGACGTGTTTTTTCAGTTTTTATTTTCAAAATACAACTTTCAGTATATGCTACCTGACACGTTTTCAGAATTCGAAACTGAAACCAAAAACACTGTTTTCATTTTCATTTTTATTTTTGAAAAATAACAACTGAAAATCGTTTACAGGACGGACCCTTAGATAAGATTTGTGATGATAAATTTAAAAGTTATAAATTAATATATATTCAGTTTATTTGTTGTTAAGTGAAAAGTAAAAAAAAAATGATTTTAAGAGCCCATTCAGTGATTTTATAACTTAAAAAATCAAACAATACAATTTAATGACACACATTAAGTGTCATTAAGTGTCATTAAGTGTCATTAAGTGTTAAGTGGAAAAATCAAATAGGCCTGAATGATTTATTCCTAATATAACTGTTTCTTTTAAATGACAATAATAATAATAATAATAATAATAATAGAATTATGATTTCGATAAGGAATAAAATCTTTTTAAAACTCTTTTTATTTAAGATTATGACTTCTTCTCTTTTAGGAAAAATACAAAAACCCTATAATTTATTTTATGATGAACAAGAAGTGAAAAAAACTCTCATATTGTTAACAATATTTATAAGAGAGTGGTTTTCAAGCAAGAAAGAAAAAGAGGTTGTCATGGTGTGTTATCTTTTTTTTTCTTCTTCCTGTTTTCTCTTTGGTACTTAAATACTCAGCGAAATCGAAATCGGGGTTTTGATTGAGTAGGAACCCTAGAAGCATTATAGGATGATTATTTGGTTCCTATTGTTCTGATATCAATGTAATTAGGGTTGATCGGTGCATATTCTGAAAATTATATTTAATTTATTTATGATATTTGGTGATTTGACTTTTGAGCTCTTAAACTATACTATCTAATGTTGCTATATAAATTTGTTTTGTTTAAAATCATAAATTTTGTGTATTTTTTTTTATGTATTTTCAATTTTGAAAAGGTGGTGTTGGAAATATATCGGTTGTTGTAAAATTGTTGGATTTCAAAAATAGTTTTTTTTTAAGTCATACTTATTGAAAAATTGTGAAATTTGGTACAGATGTTTGCCGATACCAATATGTCAAGAGTGTTTCTAAATTTAACTTTCTGAATTTGCTACAAATGCATGCTAAATTAAATTCACAAACACTATTGACATATTGGTATTGGTAAACATCTGTACCAAATTTCCCAATGTTTCAATAAGTATAACATATCGAAAACTATTTTAGAAATCCAACAATGTTTTAGCGTTCATAATAAAATTCGGCATCAAATTCGAGAGGTTAAAAACAAGGTGAGGTGGAGTCTTGAGGAAGAGACTATAAAGGTTTTGGAGAAAGGTATTGATGTAAGACAACTAGCCTTAGAGTTTAAAGAAGAGTTGGATAGAAAATTGGCAAAGAAAGAAATAGGCACGACTAAAAGAGCTGGTTCGAAGAAACGGCCATAACTTTTAGCTCGGTTGTCTGATTGCCTATTATAATATGTTTTCGGAAAGGGATTTTGGCGATCTACGTCGCGGAAGCAGGTGTTCCCTTGTTGAGATTGTTTGCACCCTCAAAATAGCTGATCAAGGCAGGTTGTCGGGCATTTGAAGTTTTATTTTAATTTTATAGTTTTTTAGTTTTAGCTTTTATTTGTTTAGTGAATGTCCAATCTGGTCTTTTTGCTTTTAGTTAGGGTTTTCAGAGACTATTTAAAGCACTTGTTCTTTGTTTTGAGCACCATAATAAATTTTTAGTCAGATTTCAATTTATTTTTTCCTGGTGGATTCTAGTTTTACCTTCTTAGGGCTTACGTTGGTAAACCCTTATGCTTTCGTTCTGCGTCAAGTGGTATCAGAGGTGAGGAATTTGCCTTGTTCGATGTCCAACAACGAAGCCAGAAGAGTTAACCCTGACAACACTGGTCGTAGGGATACCGATATATGGGCAGCGATTGACGAGCAGCGGCGATCGATGGCGAGGTTGGAAGCCATGTTTCAGCAACTGTTGGAGCAGCGACCTAATCTCAACACCCCTACTGCCAACGCCCCTACCCCTGCCAACAGAGATGGAGTCGAGGTAGATGCCTTTAGCCGCCCTGGAGGTAGACGTCTGCCTAGAGCGGCGAGACACGAGCAGTTCGAAGATCTGAATGATGAAGACTCTGATGAGGATTTTACGAGTTTCCAAGGGTTTTGTCAACCAAACCGGAACCAAAATCAACATGATTATAGAATACGCGTAGACATACCGTTGTTCCATGGTAAACTGCAGATCGAAGAGTTTTTGGATTAGATTTCTGAGGTTAAAAAGTTCTTTGAGATGACCGAAGTTACGGCAGATCGACAAGTCTAACTGGTATCGTATAAGTTGAGAAGCGGTGCTGCTGTTTGGTGGGAGAAGCTGCAGATGGATAGGAGACGACAAGGCAAGACTCCAGTACGAACTTGGAGGCAAATGAAACAACTCATGATGAGCAGGTTTTTACCCCCAGATTATGAGCAATTTATTTTTCAGAATTATTAGAATATTGTGTTGGGTAACATGACAGTCGCAGATTATACTGAGGAATGGTCAAGGCTGTCAGTTCGTAACAACCTGAATGAGACCGATGGACAGCAGGTTTTAAGATATTTGGCAGGATTGAAGTCTACCATTCGAGAAAAAATTGGACTGCAAGTTGTTTGGACAGTGGATGAAGCACATAATATGGCCTTGAAGGCAGAGTTAATGGAGAAAACATCCAATCAATTTTTCCACTATAAGAAGGACATGGCTGAGACGTCCAATGTAGCTACGGACAGGAGCAGATTTTCACCGAACGATGGATAGAATCAGTCTACAACCGCTGGAGATCAGACTCAAAAGGGCTCGATTCCTAGTAATAACCCTGTTGGGACACGTTCGACAGTAGCAATAAAGGAAGCCCATCGGATGGCACCAAATCCGTATGCTAAACCAGGAGGTTTGAAGTACTACGGGTGTGGCTAACCAGGCCATCGATCGAATGAGTACCCCACCAGAAAGCCAGTGAATTTCGTGGGTGCTGAAGAAGATGATAAGTACGAATATAATTATGAAGAAGAGGTAGGTGTGGATGAATTGTTGGATGGTGCAGAAATTACGGAGGACCAGTGAGAGTATGTAAACTGTATGATTCAGCGAGTCATGTGTTCAACAAAACTGGAGGATTTCTCTCAAATAAGTAATATTTTTAAGGTTTACTGCAGCGTCCAAGGGAAGGTATGTGATTTAATTGTTGACAGTGGGAGTTGTGAGAATTTTGTGTCCAGAAAACTGGTGGAACATCTGAAGCTGCGGGTAGACAAACATCCAAAGCCTTACACAATTGGGTGGATTCAAAAAGGGCCAAAGGCGAATGTGACAGAAGTGTGTAAAGTTCCTATTTCAATCAGGCAGTACTACCGAGATGAGTAGTATGCGATGTAGTCGATATGGATGCCAGTCACGTGTTATTGGGATGCCCATGGCAGTTTGATATGGATGTCACCTACAGGGGGCGTGACAATGTTTGTGTTTTTAATTGGGAAGGAAAGAAGATTGCAGTGGTTCCGAAATGGATTGCAAGTGGTGACTCAACTAAGGACACAGTAGGAGAGCAGTGTTTAGTCTCTGTAGTCACGCCATTAATTGATTTGGAATATGAAGTTAAGGAGGCACAAGAGGTACATGTTG
Source organism: Dipteronia dyeriana (assembly GCA_032871835.1). Taxonomy (NCBI): domain Eukaryota; kingdom Viridiplantae; phylum Streptophyta; class Magnoliopsida; order Sapindales; family Sapindaceae; genus Dipteronia; species Dipteronia dyeriana. The sequence goes on from CM065298.1 coordinate 35,266,449, forward strand.
TGGTTACACGTGCTCTAGTGATAGCAAGCAAGGAAGAGTAGAAAGTTGAGATGCCTGAGAAGATGTAGCCCTTGTTGACCGAATTCAGTGAGTTGGTGTCAGAAGATTTACCAGATGACCTTCCACCATTAAGAGATATTCAGCACCATATTGATTTAGTTCCGGGATCAAGCTTACCAAATCTACCACACTATTGGATAAGTTCTAAGGAGAATCAGATTTTACAAGAAAAAGGTAGAGGAATTAATGAAGAAGGGGTTTATTCGAGAGAGTATGAGTTCATACGTTGTTCCCGCATTACTAGTCCCAAAGAAATATGGCAGTTGAAGGATGTGCGTTGATAGTCGTGCAATTAATAAGATAACCGTCAGATACAGCTTTCCAATTCCGAGATTAGATGACATGCTAGATATGTTAGAGGGTTCAAAATTATTCTCCAAACTAGATCTACGAAGTGGGTACCATCATATTCGGGTTAAGCATCAGATTCGGGTTAAGCCTGGTGACGAATGGAAGACAACTTTCAAAACAAAGGATGGGCTCTACGAGTGGATGGTTATGCCTTTCAGATTGTCCAACGCGCCTAGCACATTTATGCCACTCATGAACCAGGTATTGCGATCTTTCATTGGAAAATTTGTAGTCGTTTATTTCGATGACATACTGGTTTACTGTCGGAGTGAGAAAGAACATATGGGGAATCTTCGAGATGTGTTGGAAGTGTTGTCCGAAAACAAGCTGTTTATTAATTTTAAAAAGTGCAGTTGGCTGACAAGAAGATTGTTATTTCTTGGATATGTGGTCAATTCGGAGGGAATATTGGTTGATGACGAAAAGGTGAGGGTCATTCGTGATTGGCCTACACCAAAGATGGTAGGAGGGGTAAGGAGTTTCCATGGTTTGGTGACATTTTACCATCGATTTATTAGGGATTTCAGCTGTATTGTGGCTTCCATTACTGAGTGTTTAAAGAAGGGTAATTTTCAATAGGGTGAAGCAGCTGACACAACTTTTGCAGTAATTAAAGAAAAACCGTGCACTATTCATGTTCTGGCTTTACCTAGCTTTGAGAAATTATTCGAGGTGGAGTGTGATGCTAGTGGAATTGGGATCGGAGCAGTTTTGTCATAAGAGAAGAAACCAGTGGCATTTTTCTGTGCGAAACTCAGTGATGCACACCAAAAGTGGAAGTTTAACTCAGTGATGACCAAGATTTTTATGTTATTGTCTGTGCTCTGAAGCATTGGGAGGATTATCTGATTCAGTGAGAATTTATCAAGTACACTGATCACCAAGCTTTGAAGTATCTGAACAGTCAGAGGAGTTTAAGTAATATGCATGCTCGTTGGGCAACCTATCTACAGAAGGTTCATTTTGTTCTGAAACACAAATCTGGGGTTCTGAATAAGGTGGCAGATGCATTGAGCCGACGAATTTACTGGTCACTATACAGCAAGAGATTGTTGGGTTTGAGTTCCTGAAAGAGTTGTATTCGAAAGATGAAGATTTCACCGAAATATGGGAGAAGTGTATTCTTAAACAAACAGAGGGAGAATTTCAAGTGATCGATAACTATTTGTTTCACATAAATCAATTATGTATTCCTCAGAGTTATTTGAGGGAGAAACTGATTCGAGAGTTGCATGGTGGAGGTTTGAGTGGTCACTTGGGACGTGACAAGACTACCAGTGGGGTAGCGGAGCGGTATTACTGGCCTCAGTTGAAACGCGACGTGGGTAATTTTGTTCGCAAGTGTTATGTTTGTCAGATTGCTAAGGGGCAAGCTCATAATACCGGTCTCTACATGCCTCTTCCTGTACCGAGTGCCATATGGGAGGATTTGTCGATGGAATTTTTTTTAGGTCTTCCACGGACTCAACGTGGAGTAGATTCTGTGTTTGTTGTAGTTGACAGATTCTCCAAAATAGGACATTTTATACCTTGTCGGAAGACATCTGATGCGTCACATGTTGCTCAACTGTTCTTTCGGGGGGTGGTTTGTTTACATGGAGTACCTCAGTCTATCACCTCTGACAGGGATTCAAAATTTCTTAGCCATTTTTAGGTTACATTGTGGTGGCGGATGGATACTACTCTAAAGTTTAGTAGCACTGCGTACCCACAAATTGATGGGCAGACTGAGAATCTGAATCGAACACTGGAAAATTTAATTCAGAGCATTTGTGGTGATAAGCCTAAACAGTGGGACGTGGCACTGGCACAAGCCGAGTTCACATATAATAATACAGTTCATACTGCTACGGGCACATCTCCTTTTGCTTTAGTGTATCGGCAGCCTCCTAAGCATGCGTTAGACCTGGCACGTCTTCCTAAGGTTGCAGGAGCAAGTGTTGCAGCCGAGAATTTGGCTGAGCAGGTCCGAGATGTTCAGGCTGAGGTGAGAGCTCAGTTGGAGGAGAAGAATGCGAAGTATAAAGCCACAACTGATGTCAAGAGGCGTGAGAAATTGTTTGTTGAGGGTGATCAGGTTATGGTATTTTTACGTAAGGAAAGGTTCCCAGTTGGTTCCTATAACAAGTTGAAACCAAGGAAGTATGGGCCGTACAAGGTGATCAAGAAGATCAATGATAATGCCTACGTGATCGACTTGTCTACTGATATGAATATCTCTCGAATTTTCAATGTAGCTGATCTATATGAGTTTCGTGACGATGTTCCGCTTTATCCAGAATATAACTCGAGGTTGAGTTTTTCACAGGTGGGAAGAACTGATGTAGGAGAACTAGCCTTGGAGTTTGAAGAAGAGTTGGATAGAAAATTGGCAAAAAAAGAAATAGGCACGACTAAAAGAGCTGGTTCGAAGAAACGGACATAACTTTTAACTCGGTTGTCTGATTGCCTATTATAATATGTTTTCGGAAAGGGATTTTGGCGATCTACGTTGTTGAATCTGGGGTTTTTCTGGTTGAGGTCATTTGCACCCTCAAAATAGCTGATTAATACAGGCTATCGGGTATTTGAAGTTTTATTTTAATTTTTTAGTTTTTTCGTTTTAGCTTTTATTTGTTTAGTGAATGTCCAATTTGGTATTTTTTGCTTTTAGTTAGGGTTTTTAGAGACTATTTAAACCTCTTGTTTTTTGTTTTGAGCAGCATAATAAAATTTTAGTCAGATTTCGATTTCTTTTTTCCTGGTGGATTTCAGTTTTACATTCTTTGGGCTTACGTTGGTAAACCTTTATACTTCCGTTCTGCGTCAGGTATGACCCTAGACTTTGATTTGAATGGGAATAAAAATGAGGTGCTTGGGATTATCAATAGTAGGAATAAGGAGAATGATACAAGGTTTCATGATTTGGTGAGAAAATTGGTGTAAAAATTCACGCCTTCTGTGTCTTAATTTTTTGTGGTTTTGTTCCACTGGTGGTGTGGTGGCCATCCTTGTTTGGATAAAGTTGGTAGTTTTATGATTTGATATCGTTGTAATTGTAGGGTTTTTTCATTGTTTTTGGCTTATATGGCTTCTTGTTGTTGGCTTGGGGCTTTGTTTGTTTTGTTGTTTTCTTTCTTTGTAGTCTTGGTGTGATGTTTTGTGGGTGGGTCGCTGTTTTGTTGGTTGTTGCAATCTTGTTTTGGCTCTTTGAATTTTGTGTTTGTACCTACTGTTGGCCTACTTGGCCTTTTGATGAATAAAATTTTGCCGTTAAAAGAAAAAAAAATCCAACAATGTTACTAAAACTGATATTTCCAACACCAATGTTTCAAAATCGAAAATTCATAAATAAAAAATCACACAAATCTAATGATTTTGAAACGAAATGAATTTCTATAGCAATATTAGGTAGCCTAGTTTAAAAGCTCAAAAGTTAAATCAACAAAATACCTGAAATAAATTAAATATAATTTCTGAAATATGCACTGGTTCAACCATAAATAGAAAAAAAAAATGGAACCAAATAATCATCATATTATGCTTCTAGGTTCCTAAACCCTGATTTCGATTTTACTAAACATTCAAGTACTAAAGAAAACATGAATAAAAGAAGAATAAAAAGATACATATATTGAAAACAAATTTTTTCCTTCTTGCTTAAAATCCAACCTCTTAGAAATATTGTTAACAAGATGTTTTTTTCTTTCTTTTTTCTCTCTCACTTGCCGTTCACTAAAGAATAAATTCTCGGGTTTTTGTATTATTTTATTTTGACCTAAAAAAATAAGAAATCAGAGTCTTAAATAAAAAAAAAGTTTTTTAAAATGATATGATTCCTTATCAAAGTCAGAATTCCTTTTATTATTTTTATTATTTTTATTATTATTTAAAAGAAAGAGTTATATTAAGAATAAAATACTTATTCAAATCTAATTTTATTTTAAAACTTTAACTTTTATAAAAATAAAATAAATTATAAAAACAAAAAAACAAAATTATAAAAACAAAAAATGTTTTTAAAACTTACACGATAGAGAAACTAAATAAGTAAAATTAATGTGTATTTATTAATAATGTCAGGGATTCCAACTTAAATATTTTATCTCAACTCATAATGTAACAGTTTCATTTAACTAACCACATCGCAAGTTGATATTAAATATGGAATCCTTAGTATTAATCAATTGAATGAATCTAACATAACACAAGTTGAGATCTCCATCTCCTACGTTGACTTTTTCCTTGTAAAAACAGTACAACTAATTGAATCATTACGTCAAATTGTCAATATAATCCATATCAAGGCTGTTCATAGATGATGATCAATGACTGGTGGAGCTCTCCTTTCCTGATCAAATACATGGAACTGAATATGAACTGTTGAATCAAAAGAAGTATTTAAGACATAATTAATTTGACATTTACACTCGAGTGAACCAAAGATAAGCTTTTGAGAAGCTCCTGTCTTGGCAGTTCATCAATGACAAATTAAAGAGAATTTTTTACTTAATTATACAATTTTTTATTCAAGTAAAGATAAAGTTTGTAGTTAGTATTTTTCTCAAAATGAATATAACAAATAAAACTAAAGATTTTTTTTACCGTACAATGTTATACATACTGATCACCCATCACAAAATTTCAGAATAATTATCCGATCATTATCCAAATTCACAAAGGGATGTTATATTATTTTTATGTTGTTCATTAAAAAATTGAAAGAATATCAAATGAAATGGTTAACGATATCCGAAAATGATTTTTGTATATATCTCAAACCTCAAAAGGTTACGTTGAAATTCTCATGGAAATTCGCTTGGAGAGGGAATTAGTCTATCCAAGAATATATATCACAACTCTTTATTTATCTGAAGCCAGGTGTTCATGATCAATGATGTGAGTTGCCTGCCTGTTGAAAACGGCAGTAGCTAAAGTTACTCGTTATTTTATAATGAATTTGTAAAATATAAAGCCGGTGTCAAAATAAATACTTAAATGACTGCTGCACGAGCCAGGATGGAAACATTTATTTCATTGTTAATTTATGTGGATGGAGATTCGATTGTTTGTGAGGAGAACAAAATATATAAGGGGTAATTATATCGTTAATTTATTTTAGCTATTTTTAAAAAATTATTATTTTTAAATAAATAATTATATTTAGTACAAGTAAATATATATACGTATAATATATATATCAAACATATATATAATTTTATTTTATTTTTTAGAAAATTAAGGTTACAAAAATAAGGGGATGACATTAATTTATTTTAGATATTTTTTGAAAATCATTTTTTCTTCTTATTTTTAAAATAAATAATTATATTTAATACATGTATAAAAGTATAACATATCCCATATATATATATATATATATATATATATATATATGTTATACGTATATACATATACTAAATATAATTATTTATTTTAAAAAAATTTGATTTCCAAAAAATATTTAAAATAAATTAATAATATCCCCTTATTTATCAAAATGCCACTTATTGGATGGAATTGGTTGGAAATGGATGGAATTGGATGGAATTGGATGGAATTGTCATTATTGTAACATTGTTTACCAAAAATGACCAATTTGAAACCAATTCTCCATTCGGTGACCATTTTGATAGTGGTAGCAAGAGTTGATGGCCAGTGTAAATGGCCACCAGGGTAACTATCCCAATATATAATTTGTCAGTACGGGATATATATATATATATATATATAAGGTATCTCGCATGAAAAAATCGTACGGATCACTGATTATTACATGTGATAATTAATGTAAATTTATTTATAGTAATGCTAAACATTCCATCGACAAATCACAATCCTACTTTTTCAATCTTAACCTATGTGGCAGTTGAGTTATCACTTGGTGAATGGATTACATATTAATAATAATTTATCATTGTATTCACTCACCGATTGATACATTAGTTGCCATATAGGTTGGGATTGTGGATTAGGATTCTCTTCTATCTATTTTTTCCCTGGCTTTTTATCGGATGATGGCATGTGGCAAAATTGAAATTGGATGTCCAATATTAGGGTCATTTGTTTTTGTCCGAAAACTGAACAATCATGAATTTTTCTAAGGACTGAATAAAAACTAAAATCTGAACTTGAATGACATGTTTTTTTTCTCACATTTGAATGTATTGTCAACACGTTTGTTTTTTAAAAGTAAAATTGTCTGGAAATAAGTAATTTTATATTTATACCCATATTAGACAACTATACATATAATATGGAATAAAAACAATCCAAAAATAATAATTATATATGATCATGATCTTCTTCTTCGATTACAAACAAACTTCATTTTTACTGAGAAAATAAAATGTTTTTTTTTTCAAAACATAAAAAGGGCAGCGAGAAAACTCATACAAAAAACTCTAAATATATATATATATATATATATATAAATACATCACCCTAATATCATAATAAAGTATTGATATTAAAAACCAATATGAGAAGTATTATGGTTCTTTTTTATTTTTAAAACTATTTAAAAAAAACAATATATTAAAATAAAGATTTTTATACTATATATAATTATGATGAAATTGGAAATATGTTATATATGGACGATAGTATCAGAAGAAAATATTTTGGATTGCATTAATGCAATATAGTGATTTGTAATTAGCTAAAGAGTCAGTATTTATTTTTAAAAAAAAGTTGTTTCTTGTTAATTTTAAATTGTTTGACCATTTAAAAAATAAATAAAACAAACATAATAATTATAATTCAATTCAATCCCATTAAGTTTTAAGTGGCATTTTGAATCATAAGTCATATATTTTTTTCTCTCTACTATCATCCTCCCACATTGACGCAGCGTGGAATAGATCTCACACGCGTCCAACACATAAGGGTTTCTAATTTTCTGTTATCTCACAGTATTTCAAAAAATAAGAGATAAATTGAGTTTAAATTACTCAAGAAGTTTTAATTTTATTCAACTCTACTCAACCCAAAACGATTGCAACCAAATAAATAGAGAAACTAAACCCTAAGACTCCTAAAACGTCTCCACTAAATTGGGAAACAATCTCGAATTAAAAGAAAAAATAAAAGCTACACAAAAAAGGAAAGAAAATCCCTAATTGCTGCGTCAAAAACTAAAAGTCTCCGGACAACAAACTAAACGACGTTTTTTGGGCCCTTTTTGGATCTGTTCACGAGAAACGAACTTTTAGAAATAAATCATAGAGCTTGTTTTAGGCTTTTTGAAAACATATTATAATAGCAATTTTGAACCCGTATGCAAAAGTTGTGACCCCATAAAGTTAGACCCGTTTTGGATGCTCCAAGCGACCCAAATACGAGTTTGCAACCCGATCCACATCACACAGTCCCACTTCATTAGTCTATTTGTTTTCATCACTCTACTTCTCTCTAAACAATTTTTGCACTCTCTTCAGAATGTTTTGATTCACATGTTATTGTTTGTTTTTTATTCACAAAGTTTAGGTTTTTCTTGCTCTAAACGTCAGGTTCGATTTCATCTCTCTATAATTTTTTATTCACTTTCTCTCTCTCTCTCTTCCTAAACTCACTTTTTTTTCACAAAGTTGTTTTCTTGACAATGTTGTCATAAGCATTATAGATTTAGGGAACAAACTTGTTATTGTAGATTATTTTGTGAAAAAAAATGTGCATCAATAGATGAAAACTAATAGAGAACAGAGAGAGAGGGAGAGAATCTCTGGCTTATGATCCAAAAACTAGTGAGTTTCACTAAAAGGATGGGGTCGGGAGAGAGATTAAAAAAATCTGATTTATGATCCGAAAACGGTTCACTAGGAGATCAGAAAATTAAAAAAAAAAACACTAATTTTAGCCATTAAATTTTAACTTTACTAAGGAAAAAAAAGGCCAGGAAAGAATCTTGATTCTGTGATTATGGGCGAAATGTTTAGTATTACTCAATGTTTTATACCGATTATCGCATGTGATAAATAATGATTCTAAACAAAAAATTCGTACGGGATTTCTGACTTGACCGTTATATATATATAGCAGACATATCAGCTCATAGCATTTATCCTTTTTTCCCCTGGGTTATTATATAGCCTATATAAATACCATCCAATGAAGGGTTGTGATGTAGAGAATTCAGAAAGTTGATGTTTCTTTCAATCTTTTACATTTTCGCAATTGTTCATGTTACCTAGATAGATTGAAATGAGCGTTTTCGATTTCCTTCAAAGGCTTCCAGTATTCAAGCTTGATGTTGTAGGAATGTTTGGAGTCTTTGTGGGGAACTGGATGCTTCCTCCTTCTGCATGCATGCCTCTCACTTATGGGCTTTCGATATCTTCCTCTCTTCATATATCGATCATGTCATAGTATTTCTAAAGAATTAATTATTAGAAATGTACGTTCATACTAGCTTTTCACAAGCAACAGGTAACTTGTTTTTGTTATTTTTTTTAATAGTAAATTCATTGAAAGGTAAAAAGCTAAGAAAAAACCAAATAGAGGCAAACCCAACAAAAACAGACCGTCAAGAGGTCTATCACCCTCCATAACAAAAGAAAAGCAAAAACTTAAAGGTACATGAAATAACACCAAAGAAGACCACACGCCTACCACTGCACCACATAACAAAAACAAAGGTCATCAACTCCATAAAACAAACACCAACCCCCTAAAGCCAAGGCTGGAACAAAAGCACAAAAACACCCCAACACCAAAATGACACAATAAACAAGAAAGCATATCACTCCAGGGCCTTATTTTTTAGCACCAACCTTCTCACCAAATCCCAGAACATATTATTGTTCACCCCGTCTCTCTTAACGATAATGTCTAACAATTCCTTATTTCTCCCATTGAAGTTGAGACAGAGAGCCAAACCTTTTTCCAGAACCTTTGCGACTTCATCCTCCAAGTTTCAAACCTCCTTGGAATTTAACTCGGAATTCTGATTCTTAGAATTAGAGCAAACACTGAAGCTCCTTAGAGTTATGTTATGATTTTTCGACAAAATCGTGCCACGCTTCCCTATTTTATTACTAGCAATACCATAAGAAACTAGACATAAACCACTGGCCTTGGACCCATATTTTTGAACCAGACACTTTCCGTCCATAGCCTCCTTGATCGGATCCTTAGAGCTTTTAATTACACCAGCTGAAGCATGATCTAAATTAGATAGCTCCATGCCTTGTCTATTACTTAAATGTCATGTTGATTTACATGATTCATCAACTGGAGAACCACATCCATGGCTCAAATGAGCCTTTAAATTCTCTTTCATCATATCACCAACAAACCTCTTAAGCGAACCGGATTTTAGGCCCTTTAAGAGTACTTGAATCTGAGAGTTAAAGTCACCTAAGATATCACCCTTAATCTGGTTTGGTGGGCTTGTCTCAAGGCCCAACAGTTCTTCCGAGTCCATTTTAGATATGTTAACCATTAACCCCTTTTGGATCCCACCCTAAGGACTTTCGATCACCTCTTCAATCTCACAGACTTTACCAACTTGTTCCACTACTCCCAAAGCACTAACAGATTTGGTGGACCACTCTCCCCTGAACCCTTTGAAATTTGAAAAACTTCCTTTTTGTTCTCTAGAATCAAAAGATAAATAGCAGACATCATTATCACTGATGAGATCATGCCTACAAGCTTTCTTTCCTACACTAGCTTCCTCTCTAATTGGCTGAAAATAGGTACCTATGACTGACAACCCTTTCCTAGCCTCTCTTCCTTTCCCATACCTTTTAGCCCATTTGTCAACACTCATCAGCTGTCTACTGTAAGAGATACCACTTAAGCCCCCTTTATCTTGATCCGTTACATCAACTGACTCTGGTCACCCTACCACCCTAGCAAGAGCGTTCAGCTGATGATTTTCAGATTCAATGAACTGACCTGACTGTTTATCTTCAACCTGTAAGCCTAGATACTCGGATATCCAAGAGAGATCCACTGGTTTCTGACCTTCCATTAGTTTCACTTCAAATAGCTTATTCTCCACAGACATCTTAACCTTACACTCACATGGTTTGGCATTCGAGATCAAAGCCAAAAATCTCCTTCTATTAAGACGAATCCTAAGAGTGGTTTCTTCCTCTATCAAAAGAGGTTCACCAATCAGCCATCCAAGCTTCTTGAAGAACGAGGAGTCCCAACAACTCAATGAAGTCCTATACACATTGATTCAAGCTATTCTATAATGGGGAGTAAAAGAATCCAACCGCCTTGACATTGAGGAAAAGATACCATCCCAAAAGAATCTATTCGAAATAAAACCTTCCTTCTCAACTATAGATTCAAAGCTCCACAAAATGATTATCTCACCTAAAAACGAAGAGGGATACGAAAAACCTCTGTTTCAGAGCTTTTTATAAACACTTGACACATTAGAGAACTCCTTCAATACCCCAACTGCATATTTCAATAGCTAATCTTCAACAGAATTCTGTTTCCACCATTCCATAGACAAGCAATCTTCTCCCCCAACATTCCTTTCCACAATAGTCTTCATATCCTCCCCTTTCAATACCTTTGCAAATGAACGAGATTTTTGATTGCCAAGCTTGTCCCTGCTAACATCCGACTTGCGATTGTTCCATCCATATGATACTATTTTTGCACTTATAGGCCAACCATAAATGTTCATACCATTCACCAAATTGGCCACCTTGTTAGCTTATTCCAACGAATCAAAACGAATAAGTGCAAACCAGCTCTTCCTTATGCCATTCTTAGGGGAAAGGAACACATCTCTAACCCTTCCAAACGTCTTGAACACTTCCCATAAACATACCAAATCCACCTTCACATTCAAATTGTCAACAAAAATAGAGAAAATATTTTCTCTAAAATCCTTCCTCCCATTCGAACTATCCAAACTAGAGTTTCTCTCACTTGTATTCTCTCTCATCTTTCACATATTTTTTAAAAGGATGTACGATAGATTATGTATTTCAGTGAAATATAATTAGAGATAAATAATTGATAGCTATGGTTTTGTTTGAGTTAGCAAACCCTAATAATATAACAATGACAACATATTGATTGGACGGCTCACCACACAAAACACAATATCCAAACATGGTCGGTGAAAAATTGGCTCTCAATCAAACACCAGAAGCTAGCCTCTTTGTTTAATTGGGTCCATATAAATTTACACTTGATTTTTTTTAATGATGATAATGAAAAGTGATATATTTATAATATATTTAAATTTTCAATTCAGGACGAACTGATATAACTTCATCGATACGTTTGATATAAACCATTAGATTTATATATTTTTACTCAAATTGTATATATTTATAATCAGTAGTCCATATATAACTCACTAAGTTATATCAGTAAGCACCGGGGAGAAAATAACTATATATATATATATATATATATATATATATATATATATAAAGAGAGAGAGAAGAGGTAACTTGGTTTTGATATATATAAATACATGTGTGTATTTGCAAAAATAATGATATAAAAATAATGATATACAGTAATTTTTCTCTAGGCGAACATATGCACATTTTTTTACTGTTCATGAACAAAGATTTTATAAAGGTTTGCTTGAAATGACATGGAAACATCCGCACCTAATAGTTATCAGCAGGTAACTTGGTTTTGATATATATAAATATATGTGTGTGTATTTGCAAAAATAATGATATACTGTAATCTTTCTCTAGAGCGAACGTATGCACATTTTTTACTGTTCATGAACAAAGATTTTATAAGGGTTTGCTTGAAATGACATGGGAACATATATATATATATATATTCTATTATCAGTTCGAACCGTTAAAAGATATATCAGTTCCTTGCATGTGGATTATTGAATTTAAATGTTTTGACTTGGTTGTATGCACTTGTCAAAGCATATTTTAAATCCAATAACTCACATGTAAGAAACTGATATATTTTATATTGAACTGACAATGGAAAGACTATATATATATATAATATTAATGATTGAAATATTTCATTCATTGAAATCTACCTATGAATAAAATTTTAAAAAAATTCAAGTACTTGAAATATTTTTCTTGAATTTTTCTACATTTCACTCATTTTTCCGATGCATTCATATTTTGAAAAACTGGGATAAATAGTTATAATACTTGAAATTTTTTGAAATTTTTTAAAATTTTATTCATAGGTAGATTTCAATGAACTTATCATTCACAAAAAATATCAAATCAAAATTCATTCAAATCAATGTGATTTCATAGTGGTCTTTCCCAAAATTAAAATAAAGAATTACTTATGAGAGACTCATTATATATATAGTGAGTCTCCCATCACGAGGGATCCCTTACTTTTAGGGGAAATATCATCTGGGTCGCTATGTTATTCTAAAAGATCAATTATTTAAATGTGTTTGCTATTTTAATAAAGTTTTCCCTGACTTTTAAAAAATATATCAAATAATTCCATTTGTTTGTCCAACGTTAATGACTATAGGGTTATTTTTATTATTTCATTTTTGACATGTTAAGTTGTACATGTCTCAACACTAAACAAAAAATATTTTTTTAAAAAAAATATTTGTATAATTTAAAAAATAAAGGAAAATTAATTAATCCTAACATAAAATAAAATAAATGAATATTACAAAATAAAATAAAAATATCTCCAATGCTCTCTCTCTTCTATATTCTCTCTCTCCAACACTCTCTCTCTTCTATCTTCTCTCTCTCGCCAACCTCTCTCTTTTCCACAGCTCGCCGTTTACGGAGATCGACGCGATTGATACCTTTTTGGGTTTGATTTTTCTGGATTTCATGGGGATTTCTGAGTTTGGTTTCACTTTTCTTGGATTTGGGTTCGATTTCAGTTAGGATTTTTAGGGGTTTTGATCGATGGTGATGATGTCTAGGTCTGATGAAGAAGATGAAGATTTCGGTGAGTTTGAGTATGGGTTTGGATTTTTAAGCTTTGAATCTAGTTTGTGTTTGATAGATTTTACAGTTTGAATTTCGAATCTGGATTTTGGTTTGGGGTGGTTGGATATAAAGCTAGGGTTTGGTGATTAAGATAGATGGTGGTGGGATTTGACTTTAAAGATGGATGGTGATGGGCTTGGGTATGGGTTTGATGTTGATGATTGTGTTATAGGTTTGGGTTTGATGTTGATGATATTGTATTCTGTGTTTGGGTTTGTGTTTGGTGTTGATGATGACTCTCTTAACATTTTTTAGTTTTGTTCAAATTTTTTTCCAGCTTTGCTATTTTTTTTTCTTTTCCAGATTTGTTCAATTTTTTTTTTAGTTTTCCAGATTTGTTCTCTTGTTCATCTTATCTCCAATTTTTGAAATCAAATGAAGGACATTGGTTTTTATTTATTTTTTACTTAGATTTTATTCAAAATTTGGATTTGTTTTTTAGTTGTTTGGTTTCTGGTTCTGAAGTTACCATTTACTGATGAATTTGAAGATTTAGGTTTAGAAGAAATTGATTTGGATGATGACTCTAGAATTTTGATGAAGTTGATTTGTAATTCTTGAATAATCTTGTAGTTCACTTGTTCAAGAACTCATACAAATCTAGTGATTGATGATGATGATGATGATGATGATGATGATGATGGATGGCGATGGCGGTGGTGGTAGTGGAGAGGAATGAGTTTTTTTTTTTTTTTAAATAATTAAAATATTAAAATACTAATTTTAAAGAATAAAAAAGAATTATACCTTGAAAAAAAAAAGAATTTGTAAAAAAAAAGAAATTTAAATTAGTGATGAATTTTTAAAGAAATAGTAAAAAAAAAAAAAAAAAAATTAAATATGGATGAATTTTTTTAAAAAAAGTTTTAATTTATGTTAATATTTATTAATTTTTAATTTTTTTAAATATATATATTGTTTATTGTTGACATGTGTGCAATTTAATATATTTCTTTTATTTTTTTTAAAGAAAATAAAAAACAGGGGGTCAAATAGTCATTTCAGCTATTAATATGGCATTCAAGGGTAAAAGAGACAATATACATTTTCAGTGACGTTTGACAGTTAAAAAAAGTCAGAAGGACATATTTGATATATTTCTCAAAAGTCAGGGAAAATTTTGCTAAAAAATCAAACATGTTTAAATAATTGATCTCTCAGAATAACATAAGGACCCATATGATATTTCCCTTTATTTTTATCTTAAAGTAAGGTCTGTTTTAAAAATCTATCAATTGTAATGAATTTTGATCTGCTTTTCTTTTTGTGAATAATAAATTCAATCATATCTAATTGTAAACAAAATTTGGTTTTTTTTTTAAGAACTACAACTATTTTTTTTTCCAATTTTTCGTCTCATTTTTTGATGCATAATTTTCAAAAAAAATCGGGAAAAAATAGTTGTTGTTCTTTTAAAAATTTCCAATTTGTTTACAAGTAGATTTTATTGAACTTATCATCCACAAAAATATTTAAGTAAAAATTCAGTAAATCGATAGATTTTTAGACGATCCATACATTAAGTTTAAATGAGAGATCTCTCGTAATAAACTCACTTTATAAATAAATAAATAAATATATATATATATATATATATATATATATATATATAATATCAAGTGCATCATCCTTACTACAAGAAAAATGATATATAGTGACAAAAAATGTCATCGTAAGTGGAAAATTTGTCAAAACATCAAAACTATGACAGAAAAAAAATGTCACTAACAATTCGTTATTTATATCTCCATTATTAAAAGTTTTTGTGACATTAAGAATGTCATTGTCACTATGGTTAGTGACAATTATTTACAGTTATCACTAACCATGACTTTAGATTTTTGTTGGATCTTAATGAATGATGAAATATAAATTTTGTCACTATAGATAAACTTAGTGACAATTAATTGTTTGAATATTTTTTTTTCACCATATGAAAACTTAATGACAATTAACCATTTGAATATTGTGTCGGTACAAGCAAATTTAGTGACAATTACCCGTTTCAAAATTTTGTCACTATAAGCAAATCTTGTGATAATTAACCATATGAAAATTGCCATTATTCTCAATCTAGTGACAATAGAGCTTTTAAAAAATATGATTTTATATGTCGATAAATAAAAAAATATATTAAATACAAATTTTTATATATTTATACACATACACGTGTGTATATATATATATATATATATATATATATATGTTGATAGCGATTTTTGAATTAGGTATTATTAACCACGCGTTAGACAGGTGAATGCAGAAAAAGATGAGCTGCAAATTACAAAAGAGAAAAAGTAAAGCAAGACACGATGTTTTACGTGGTAAAACCTCAAGGTGGGGAAACGCCCACGGTTGCCGGCAAAGGCGAGAAGGATTCACTATTATGAAAACAATTACACACTCAATCTCTCTTGCGCTCTTGTACACTAATTTGTGTTAACCTTTTCAAGGGTGCTATTAAGATCTATTTATATATGCATAGAATCCTAATTCTTAATGTACAAGTAAGAAAAATTCTTGTAATTAAATGAAACTCTAACTTATTGGAGTCGTACTATCCTTCTTCCTTGTTTTGTGGTGATTTTGTTTCGATTGTATTAGATCTCTTGTCTAATCTGAACTTTGTTATCTATAAGGAAATTTACTTCCTCATCAAAATATCCTTCTAGACGTCTTGTTTAAGTGGGATCCATTCTCTACGTAATTAAGTCATGATCGTATTAAATTTGTGATTGTCCAAGTGTCATTCAGCTGATCATTTGCCACTCTCGACCAAACTCCCTTTTCCCCCGACCGGTGGTTGTACCCAGAGCATAAGCTTTATCCCCACCATTTAGGTAATCCTGATCGTTTTATCGCTAGTGTGCCAACTCGATCATCTTAATGGGACCATCTCTACCTAATTGTTTAGGTAACCCCAATCTGGTGTCACGAAGCTATCTTTAGTCAACTTGGGTTGGTTTGGTTGACTTTTAGTGTTGTAGCATCCGGAATCTTGTTTATTGCTGACGTGCCATATTCTCCGAATTACACCAACAACAATACCCTCTTAAACATACAAAACTGAGTATCTCGTTCCTAAAAGGAACTCACACGGTGAAGTGTGTTTAATCTTGTCGTGTAGCTCATAAATGCACGTTTAATGCTTAACAACTAAGCATTAAACCCAACCACATCCGTTTCGTCTTCTCGAGGGACATAACATAACTGACGCAATCATTAACGATTTTTTTGAATTTCAAAAGGAATATGATCTTCGGGGTTCGTGCACCAAACCACACTCACACGTTGTACTTGGCAACATTTACATGTCTCGATGATGTCATTCACTTCTAAATATAGTTTCAAAATCTTCTCGTTTCCCTCTTACGACTTCATCAATTTCTACGAACCCTAATTTTCTCTTCTTCTTTCCTTTTAGTTTTACTTTCCAGTTTTTTTTAGTTCTTCATGTTACAAGCGTCAATAGTTCATGCTCCATCGCTCTCAACAACCTTTTTCTTCACCAATATTTTGAACATCTCATACGTGCCATTTTGGCAGGTGATAAAGAAAATATCGCTAGGCTTGAATCCATACTATGGGGTCACTTTCACACATACGCTACTTCATCTCAATCAATTGCCCTAAATATAGATTATTCAGTTGCTCTACCAGAGTACTTCACATGTTAATCCTCATGATTCCACCTATGTTTGTGCGTGTCCTGTTATGTCAAAGACAACGATTTCCAGACAAGAGGCCAGATCTTCGCCTAGAGAATCCACTCATCTTGCGAGTGACTTAAAGATCACTTCATAGAAATTGAAAATGGAGGAATTTCCAAAAATACGACGAACGAATATGTTGAAGGTTTATACCGATCATCCATGTGCCTTCGACTATGAGATAAACGTGGTGACCGATCAAGAGATTGGGAAGTTCAGGGATAGATTTGATATCCCCTATTCGGTGTAACTGATCTCTAGCGGCGAGCGCATCATATGGAACACTCTTTCTACTGATGTTGTCATCTATGAGGCCATGCTATCTTCTGGAGTTACTCTCCCTATTCAACCTTTCATCATCCGATTATTGGCTGACGCGAGCATTAATCCTACACAACTGACCCTAACTTCTACCGGGTGCTGATCATCTTATGACATTTGTAGAGGAAGATCGGGGCTAGACACCTCCCGACCCCCCGAGAGATTTGTAACCACTATACTCTTGGTCACTCGGATGCTGGAGGTACCTTCCACTTACAATTTACTTTATCAAATCACTGGATTCCTTACAATTTTAAGGAGATGCCCCCCGCTCCCACTAGCAAAGATCATAAGGGCTTTATATAAGGCTTTCCTTCCTTTAATGAGTATTGGAATAACAGCTGGTTCTTTGTAAAAGGTGATTGGGGCGAGACAATTGTGAGTGACCCCAACTAGAACCTGAATAGGAATAGTGTCCCAAGACACTTTTGTAGCCCCGAGCTATGGAACAAGAATCCACCTTTGATGAATCGAAGTCAGGCTATTTTGGTCGTTAAGGAGGCCCAGACTTCTTGGGAGGTCAGGGATAGTTATAATCTGTTTGTGGAAAAAACCTTATCAACTTGGAGCTTTTTCCAGCCATCTCCGCCAAACGCAAGTGTCGTAAGTCGTGACTCCTTTATTGTATGACTTTATATTGTTTGTATCTATCCTTATCATTCTTGCTAAATTTTCCTTTCAGTTTAAAAGATAGACATCGTTGATGGCGACCAAACTGAAAAGGCTAAGAATATTGATCGGGTTAGTAGGAGAGATGATACCGATCAAGTGGATCAGGGAATAGTATGGAGAGATCTAGTAAAGAAAGGTTTGGCAGAGAGAGATCTGATAGAAAGGCGACCAACGGAAAGGTAGCCAAAACTATAAAGGGATCATCTGCCCCCGAAACCATCTGTAGACAAATGAAAGCTCCGCTTGTTGTTGATCAGGTAGTTCTCTATGTAGAGGTTGATCCTATCGTCCTTGAGGAAGACAATGATGATTAATAGACCCTGAACTACCTGATTTTACAGGAGCAATAATCAAAGATAAGGGGTGATCGTAAATCTACAACACTGCCTCCCTTTCTTCTACCCCGACCAGGATAGTTGATCCGATCCCGGCTGAAATTAGTGGAGTGGTTGCACTTCAACAGAAAATACTTTCTTCATATTCTAAGCCGCCTCAGGCCCAAACCGACCGTTCTGTCGATCAGGCTTCTGTTAACCCGCCCGTTCAATGCCCTAGGAAGGCTCTAATGTAATTTTCTATCAAACGTCAGATAATTTTTTACAGACTCTAACTCTGATGACAATGAGTCCAATGTCGAGGAGCTTTCCATTAAAGACAACATGTTTGAGCTTACCGAAGAGCACGTTGATAAAGTGTCTTTGCGCCTGGATAGGCCATCTAGGGTTTTACCAAACATTGCGGTCACATGTTTAGTCGGTGATGCTGGTATGAGCATCTCTACTGATATGCCTTCTACACCTCTTCACCGTGATGAGGTCAGTATAGTTCAAGCCTTTGAAGGGCAAGAATCTGTGGCTTCTATGACTAGCCTTCAAGCCTGAGAGGGCAGTGGAATTTTAAGGGCACAAATTGTTGCAAACCCGACCCCTCCAGCAGTACTCTCCGACCACCTCTACACCTGATCATGATGGATCCACCTCATCGGCTCCAGCGACCGTTTCTACATTTAGGCCTTCTATATATATATATCCTATAAGTTACTCAGTGTTTGATTGACTTATTTCGTTGACAACCACATTTGGGGATCAATATGTAAGGGTAGTTTAGAGCTTCATTGTTCGTAACCAAGCTCAAGCATCAAAGGGTAAAATCACTTGCTTTACATTCATTAAAGAGGTATTAGTGCACACACACTCATGCATTTTCTTTTAATTATCTTGCATGCATGCTTGTCATCTTGTTTGCCTTGTCTATCTTAATTTTTGTTTGAGTGTTGAATGAATTTTTATGCCTTAAAAATGAATTTTTTCATCTGTTCTGCGGCTTAGACCACTCTCTGTGCAGTGCCTACACCGCGGTCTGCACAACGATGTTTATTAGAGGCTGCACACTGTGGCTACCGCGGCCTATGCTTGTTGCATGCACCGCGGTCTCTCAAGCGGATTTTCACAGGTGTTGCATGATGTCCAGACCGTGGTTTGTGCAATTGCATGCACAACGACCTACAGAGCGGTGTTATCCAGGCGATGCACCGCTCTCTATCTCGCGGTCTGGACACTTGCCTGTACCGCAGTACAACCAGCGGTCCTGACGGAATTTGGTTGCCCTTCTTCCAAAACGATGCCACTTTATGTAGGGCACCATATATATATGTTCTCTTCTCTTCTCTTTGGCTCTTAAAAGTCTAAGAAGCCATTTTTGTGTGTTCTAGCTTTTCTAGAGAGAGAGAGACTCTTAAACACTCATTTTTACTCAACCCAACTTCATCTCATGATCATCTAGCTTCATTCTAGGATCATTCAAGCATAGAGCATCATCTTTTTCTTGACTAGGTAACTTCTACATGCTCTAGACTTCATAGTTTCATCACAAATACATGTATACCCAAGTTTTCAGTCACTATTGCTTATTAAATGCTTGCTTGTATGGTTAATTACTTTTATGACATGCTTGTGTATTGATTGTTGGTTGAAATGCATTAATTTGTGATAACTAGATTTTATGACGGTTTTACCCTTCTAGCTAATTCTTCTTGCCTTTGCATTTAGAATATTGATATCTAGGATTTGCTTTAATTGTCATTATTAATCCTAGATTATTAATCCTAGATAAGCATGAATGTCTTGACCTAGCATTTTTAGCATATAGAATATTCTTGCATATTCACTTAGGTTGTCATTATCTCTTTATTGTTGGTTAAGCTTATGGCTATGTGATTAGTGCATAAGGTTGGTGATCCAAAATCACTATTAAGGCCCGTTGGGTAGACTGAAGGGGTTAGTAAGTGGAGGGTTAGACGAGAGGTCAACCTAGGTTGTAAACTTTCTCTCAATAGTGGATTTGAGGATCGAATGTTGCACACTGAACAACCCATGGTTTTTTCCATTTGGAGGGTTTCCACATATATATTGCGTGTTTTTATTGCTTTATGTTTGTTGTCTTTTGTTTGAACACTTAGTAGAATGGTATAGAATCGATAATATTGATTAATTGTCAAAAATTGTAATCTATCGTAGTAAAAACTATTCACCCCCCCCCCCCCCCCCCCCCCCCCCACCCCCCACCCCTCTAGGTTATAGACACACACTTTCTAGGGAATCTCAATTGGTATCAGAGCAGTGCCTAGATATACTTAGGTGATCCTTGCTATGTGTGTGTGTCTTGCTTGGTGCATTTTTTTTATTGTTTTCCTTTTGTGTGACATTGCATTTGCATTACATCCATTACCCTCAAACACTATGAGTGTAAACGGAAATAGTCATGAGAGAGCCTCAAGCACAAGACCTCATTTGCTCAATGAGGTGAATTATGCTTTTTGGAAGGCAAGATGGATGCCTATCTTTGCCAAATAGATGATCGTGCTTTGATGGCTATTGAAGATGGGTATATTCCTCCAACAATGACCAATGACGATGGTGTAGATGCTCTTAAGCCCGAGTCTAGTTAGAGTACTCAATAGTTTGAAACATCCAAGTGGAACAACAAGGTCATGCATGCCATCCTTTGTGCCAGGGACGATAATCAATACAAGTTGGTCCAAAACACTATGATTGCAAAGGAGGCCTGGGACATTCTTCAAATGGCACATGAAAGAACCGAGGTAGTCAAGGATTCAAAGCTCCAAGTTCTCCAAATTTAATTTGAGATGATTAGGATAGAGGAGCATGAATGCTTCAATGACTTTCAAGTGAAGTTGATGGATATCATCAACCAAAGCCATCAGCTTGGTGACCCCTATTCGGATAGAAGAGTCAAGCAAAAAATTATGAGGTCCCTTCCGTCAAGGTTCGAATCAAAGATGACGACACTTGAAGAGAATAGTGAGTACAAGAATATGAAGCCAGGTGAAGTCATTGGAAGACTTCTAGCTTATAAGTCAAGATGGAACACCACACCCACACCTCCGGAGAAGCAAAAGAGCATTGCCTTGAAGACCACCAAGGTTGAAGAAGAGAAGGAGGACTCGGATGAAGAAATGGCCCTCATGGTTAAAACATTCAAGAAATTCATGAAGTTTGAGAGGAAAGGATTTAGGTCCAAGGAAAAGGAAGTGAAAAAGAAAACGCCTTTCAAGAAGATGGATAAATCTCAAGAAAGTGACTTCAAGAAGGGCATTCAATGCTATGAATGCAGTGGCTTTGGTCACATTGCTCCAAAATGTGCAAATTTGAAGAAAAAAAAGGAAGGGGAAGGCCATGGTGGCCACTTGGAGTGACAGTAAAGACTTAGAAGAGGAAGAAAAATCTTCGGATGATGAAGATAGAGTTGAAAACTTCATTGCCTTCACGACATCTCATAATGGCAAGAAAGTTGTGAATGATAAGGAAGAAGTAGATGACTCTAGTGATGAGAGCACCATTTCTAACTCTAGGTTTGAGATTGATGAAGAAATGGACTATGTAGACTTCATGAAGGTTTTTGAAAAGTCTAGATTGAAAAAGAAGAAAGAGATTCAAGAGTTGAAAAAAAAGAATCTAGAGTTGACTTTGAAGATAACTCACTTAAGTGAGAAGGTAAATAGTGGAAAAGAGTTAGAAGATAACTTGAAATTAGAGCTTGTAATCACTAAGAAGAGTGAAGAGAACTTAAAGATTGAGCTTAGGGAAGCCAAAGAATTTGTTGCCAAGATGACATCCGGAACCGAGAAACTTGACAAGATGCTATCATGTGGGATAAGTCATAGTGATAAAACGGGCTTAGGATATATGGAAGACAAGGATGCTACTTCCTTGAAAAAGACCATCTTTGTCTAGAGTTAAAAGGATAAAGAGGTTCAAGGTTCACATCAACAAATGAGATCGAATGAAGTTGGAGAATCATCAAAGCAAACTCAAATGAAGGCTCAAACAAAGTCTCAAGCTAAAGCTCATCCACCAAAAGCTAGAGCTCAACATACAAGACCTCAACTTCCAAGGAGTTCTCAAAGTCAACAAAGGATTCTTCAACCACAAAGGATTCTTCAACCACAAAGGATGTTTCAAAGAAGGGATTCAGCTCAACACCAAAGGACAACTCAAAAGAAAGGGAAGTCTTCCATGCTTGCACAAGGATATGGTATGAATTCTTATTTTACTCCTATTTGTCATTATTGTGGTGTTGAAGGTCACATAAGACCAAATTGTTTTAAATTTATTAAGTTGTGTCGTTTTGAAAGCATGATTGAAAAGAATATGCTTAGAAGAGCCAAAATGCATGCACATAGGAACTTTAGAGAAAATGAACCCATGGCTCCTAGGAATAGTAATATTTCATCTAGGTGGACTAGAAGGGATGAACATTATTGTCATGTGGCTCAAGTAGCCTTGAAAGCCAAAGCCATCAATACTTGGTACCTTGATAATGGATGCTCTAGGCACATGACCGAAAACAAGAGTTTCTTTGAAACTCTTGTGATGGAGGATGGTGGATTTATCACCTTTGGTGATGGTTCTCGTAAGAAGGTTTTAGGAAAAGGAAACATATCCATCCCCGATTTGTCCTCCTTGCCTAATGCTCTTTATGTAGATGGTTTGCAAGCCAATCTTATTAGCATATCACATTTAAGTGATGAAGAGCTTTCGGTTATGTTTGGCAAAGTTGATTGCTCTATTCTAAGAGAAGATGGACAAGTTCTATTGAAAGGCAAGAGAGCAAATGACAATTGTTATTGTCTTAATTCCAATGACATTTCCTGCAATTTGTCTAGTTGTGATTAAGTTGAGTTATGGCATCAAAGGTTAGGTCATATGAATTTCAAAGACTTTAAAGTTCTTGAGAGTTTGAATGTTGTGAGAGGTCTTCCTAAGTTTGGAAATAGGATTGAGGAAGTATGTGGACCATGTCAACAAGGAAAGCAAACTAAGAGTGTGTATAAAAAGGGTAAACATTTTGCCACCAAGGAGCCACTAGAGCTTCTTCATATGGACCTTATGAGTCACATGCAAACCGAGAGTCTCGGTGGCAAGAGGTACATCTTTGTGTGTGTTGATGGTTTCTCTAGATTTACATGGACCTACATTCTTAGAGAAATATCTGAAACTTTTGAAATTTTTAAAAAGTTTTGCACTAAAATTCAAAATGAGAAGGATTCACACATAAAATGCATTAAGAGAATTATGAGTTACCATGGGAGAGAATTTGAAAATGTGTGCTTTGAAATTTTTTATGATAGTCATGGAATCTCCCGTGAGTTCTCGGCTCCTTGAACTCCTCAACAAAATGGAGTTGTAGAGAGGAAGAATAAGGTCCTCCAAGAGATGGCTCGTGTGATGTTGCTTAGAAACAATGTTCCTAGAAATCCTTGGGCCAAGGCAGTGAATACAGCTTGTTATATAGAAAATAGAGTGTTTTTAAGGCCCGATACTAGGCAAACCTCTTATGAATTGTGGAAGGGAAGGAAGCCAAATGTTAGTTACTTCCACTCATTTGGAAGCAAGTGTTACATTTTAAATGACCGTGATCAACTTGGCAAGTTTGATGCTGAAAGTGATGAGGGGATTTTCATTGGCTATGTTCTAAATAGTAAGGCCTATAGAGTTTTTAATTTGAAGACACGAAGTGTTATGGAATCATCCAATGTGATCATAGATGATTGTAGGCCTAAGGTTAGTAACCTTGATGAGGAGATTAGTATGGTTGATGATTCTCCTTTGGAGAAGATTTGTGAGACTTCAAGTGATGTAAAGTCAAATCTTGAGAAAGAGGTTTCTCAATTTCTTGATAAAGATTCTACCTTGAACTCTAAGGAACCTGCTCATTGGGTTCGACATCTTCACAACAAGAGTGACATCATTGGAGATGTGAATGAACGTGTTAGGACTAGGCATCAATTAGCAAATCAAATTATCTATACTTGTTACACCTCTAAAATTGAACCCCAAAAGGTTGATGAAGCTTTAAGTGATGAGTTTTGGGTACTTGCTATGCAAAAAGAGCTAAATCAATTTGAAAGAAATGAGGTTTGGACTCTAGTTCCTAGGCATAAGAACGCTAATGTGATAGGCACCAAGTGGGTCTATAGGAATAAATCCGATGAGGATAGCAATATTGTACGGAACAAGGCTAGATTTGTAGCACAAGAATACTCACAAATTGAGGGTATCGACTTTGAGGAGACTTTTGCTCCCATTGCTCGATTATAGTCCATTAGGCTTCTCTTATCCATCTCTTGTGTGCACAAGTTTAAATTGCATCAAATTGATGTTAAGAGTGCCTTCCTCAATGGCTTCTTGCAAGAGGAAGTGTTTGTTGAGCAACCCAATGGGTTTGTGGATCCATATCACCCCAATCATGTTTATCGTCTCAAAAAGGCTCTATATGGGTTGAAACAACCACCAAGGGCTTTGTATAAGCGTCTCACTCTTTATCTTGTTGACAATGGCTATTCTAGAGGAAGTGTTGACAAGACCCTATTCATCAAGTGTACTAAAGATGAGCTATTCATAGCTCAAATTTATATTGATGACATAGTTTTTGGGTCTACAAACAACTTGAAAGTTAAACAATTTGTTGATGTCATGAATCATGAGTTTGAAATGAGCATGGTTGGTGAATTACTTCATAGGATTGTAAATCAAGCAAATGCATGATGGGATCTTCATATCCCAAGCTAAATATGCCAAGAACCTAGTGAGGAAATTTGGTCTTGAGAATGTCAAGCATTGTGACACACCTATGAGTACCACATTGAAACTTAGCAAGGATGCTAGTGGAAAAAATGTGGATCAAAGTCTATATCGTGGCATGATAGGGAGCTTGCTATACTTGACTGCTAGTAGGCCCGATATAGATTTTAGTGTTGGTGTGTATGCTAGGTATCAAGCCAATCCCAAGGAATCTCATCTATCCTCTGTGAAGAGAATCATTCGATATGTGAATGGGACATCCAACTATGGGATATGGTACTCTTTTGACACTAATGCTAGTTTAGTTGGCTTTAGTGATACAAATTGGGCAGGTAATTGTGATGATAGAAAGAGTACATCGGGCAGTTGCTTCTTCTTAGGGAACAATCTTGTGTCATGATTTTGCAAGAAGCAAAATTCCATCTCATTATCCACAGCCGAGGTCGAGTATATAGCCGTTGGGAGTGCTTGCACACAACTCCTTTGGATGAAGCAAATGTTTGTGGATTATGGCTTTGAGCAAGGTAATCTAACCCTTTATTGTGATAACATGAGTGCCATTAATATTTCAAAAAAATCATGTCCAACATTCTAGAACTAAGCATATTGACATTAGACATCATTTCATTAGAGAGCTAGTTGAGAGCAAATGCATTGCACTTGAACATGTGGGCACAAATGATCAACTAGCGGACTTGTTTACAAAACCATTAGATTCAACTAAGTTTGAATCTCTTAGTAGGTCTATTGGGATTTGTCATATGCATTGATGAGTTTTGGTGTTTAACCCATATGGGGAGCTCAAGCAAAGAGAGCAAACTTGCATTCTAATAAGTAAATAATTGTTCAATTTTATGATCTTTAATTAATTGCTTGAGTATCTTTGAAGCATATATTATTATATGACTTTTTATTTAATAAGTGTGTTTTTGTCTTATTCGAAATGCATGTCTCATTTGTGTTCAAACATGTATTTTTGGACTAGGAAATTTGATTGGGAAGTACATTTGATTGACCCAAAGTTTATCTCCATGTTTATGAAAACTTGATCTTGGCATGCTTAAAGTGTTATGCATGATGAATTTATTGAATGCTTAAAAAATGATTGCAAATATATGTGCAAGTGACTTTTGAGACTTCATTCAATAAGGATATTGTATCCATTTCAAGGATTTCACAATCCAATAGTCTCTCTCTCTTTACTTGTTAAACAAGGCTATCATACGGGCATCTCGTCCGGAAAAATCTAAAAGGGCACTATATATATATATGTTCTCTTCTCTTCTCTTTGGCTCTTAAGAGTCCAAGAAGCCATTTTTATGTGTTCT
Organism: Dipteronia dyeriana; assembly: GCA_032871835.1. Taxonomy (NCBI): domain Eukaryota; kingdom Viridiplantae; phylum Streptophyta; class Magnoliopsida; order Sapindales; family Sapindaceae; genus Dipteronia; species Dipteronia dyeriana. The sequence continues at coordinate 35,292,920 of CM065298.1, forward strand.
AGCTTTTCTAGAGAGAGAGAAGGACTCCCAAACACTCATTTTTACTCAACCCAACTTCATCTCATGATCATCTAGCTTCATTCTAGGATCATTCAAGCATGGAGTATCATCTTCTTCTTGACTAGGTAACTTCTACATGCTCTAGACTTCATAGTTTCATCACAAAGACATGTATACCTAAGTTTTTAGTCTCTATTGCTTATTAAATGCTTGCTTGTATGGTTAATTGCTTTTACGACATTCTTGTGTATTGACTGCTGGTTGAAATGTATTAATTTGTAATAGCTAGATTTTAGGACGGTTTTACCCTTCTAGCTAATCCTTCTTGCCTTTGCATTTAGAACATTGATATCTAGGATTTGCTTTAATTGTCATTATTAATCCTATATAAGCATGAATGTCTAGACCTAGAATATTTTTTGCATATAGAATATTCTTGCATATAGAATATTCTTGCATATTCACTTAGGTTGACATTATCTCTTCATTGTTGGTTAAGCTTATGGCTATGTGATTAGTGCATAAGGTTGGTGATCCAAAATCACTATTGAGGCCCGTTGGGTAGAGTGAAAGGGTTAGTAACTTGAGGGTTAGACGGGAGGTCAACCTAGGTTGTAAACTTTCTCTCAACAATGGATTTTGAGGATCGATTGTGGTGCACTGAACAACCCGTGGTTTTTCCCATTTGAAGGGTTTCCACGTATATATTGCGTGTTGTTACTGTTTTATGTTTGTTGTCTTTTGTTTGAACACTTAGTGGAATGGGGTAAAATCGATAATATTGATTAATTCGCAAAATTGGTAATCTATCGTAGTAAAACCTATTCACCCCCCCCCCCCCTCTAGGTTATAGACACACACTTTCTAGGGAATTTCATATCCTTTACTTTAATTTCGGTCTATATCTTGATGAAATCACATCGATTAGTATGAATTTTGATATGAATTTTTGTATGGATGATAAGTTCATTGAAATATACATATAAGTAATTTTTGAGAATTTTTCAAACACTAGAACTATTTTTTTTTTTTGAATTTTCCTATATATCTCCCATTTTTCCGATGCTTTTATATTTAAAAAAATCATGATATATATATAAGAAAAAAAAATAAAACCCTAACCCCATTCTTACATAACCAGCCGCTCACACACTCACAACAAACTACACCCCTTACTTGAGGAAATAGAGGGTGTTATCACTTTCTTGAATTGGTATTGTAAGACTATCATCACTTTAAGTATATAATAACTTACGTTTTAAATGTACCAAAGTAAGTAACTTTTAATAATACCCTTACTATACACATTTTTTATTTTATCTCTGACTTTAACTTCTTCCTACTTTTAAGTTGTCTGAAACATACTTTTCTCACTCTAACTTTAAAACCTCTGTAAACTGAAATCAGATCTAACTACATCTTCTTCTCTAACTAGTGGTCACCGAGAACAAATTGTAGCCTCCTTCTTTTTCTCCTCTTCGATCCGGCTACAAATCAAACTAAGATAATCCCATTTCTGGTCTTTTTTTCGTTTTGAATCTTCCATTATTAAAGATGTTAAGGTAGCTAGGTTTAGTTGCATAGTCTGGAAAATTTAAAAGTCTCAGAAAATGTATCAAAAAGTCTTAGAAATATCTCTAAAAAGTCTCGGAGCATGTTAATAAAAGTTGCAGAAACTAATAACTTATTCAAAAGCCTCTGACGAAAGTCTCAGATACTTGTATAACATGTTCCGAGACTTTTGGAGACATTTCCAAGATTTTTGGAAATATTTTCTAGACTTTTGAAATACTCGTCGAGACTTTTATTTATATGTCCGACACTTTTCATTTATATGTTCTGAGACATTTCATTTATATGTCCGAGACTTTTGTTTAATATATCTGATACTTTTGTATAACGTTTACTAAAGTCTCGGATCGGTGACTTTTGAAATTGTTTGTATTTTTTTGGAAAATCTGTATTTTTTTACAGCTTTTTTTAAAAAAGTACAATCAATTTCTAAAGTTTCGAACAGTATTATAAAAGTCTCGGAGAGTATTATAAAAGTCTCAGAAATTCTCCAATTGGCTTTCTAAGACTTATTGAGACAATCCCAGATTCCATTAGAATTGAAAACAGAGAGACTGAGATTGTCCCAGTAAATCTCATAAACTAGTAAAAGCCTATCCAAAATAGTCTCGAAAATTCTCCCAATAGCAGATTCCACTGGATGGTCCCAGTAAGTCTCGAAAAGCCAACGGGTGGCTGTCTGAGACTTTAGTTTAATTCTCCGAGACTTATGGACTGTATGTCGAGACTTATTAACCGTTTTTTGAGACTTATTGCATGACCAACTTTAAGTTTATATTCATTTTTTATTCTATAATCCCCAATGTTATTATGTTTTTGTACACGAAAATAGATCGGGTTAAAATAGTTATATCCTATAACGATCGATGAGAGCAACTAGTAGACGGAAGTTAGAGGTTTGTTGGCTCTGATAATCAAGGATTATACGTTTCTAGGAATATGCATTACAAGAAAAATAGGCTTTAGGGACGAAATATTTTTGGTTTCTAGGAATATGCACTACAAGAAAAATAGGATTTAGGGAAAAAATATTTTTAGATAAAAAAAAAATTCGTCCCTAAAAATTTCAAACCTGAAGAAACCTATAAGGATAAAAAAAATCGTCCAAATAAACGTAATAGAACGTCTATTGGGAATAAATAAATTATCCATCCTTAAAAAAGGACAAACTCGACGAGACTTTTAGGGACGAAAATATTTATCCCAATAGAATGTTTGTTGGGACGGAAAAAACAATTTCCCTAAAAAAAGCAAAAATATCAAGACTTTTAGGGACGAAAATAATTTGTGTCAATAGAATGTGTATTGGGACAAAATAAATTATCCGTCCCAATAGGATGTCTATGGGGATGAAAATTATTCATCCCTAAAAGTTTGATATTGTTTTTGAAAAAAAAAATTGTTAGACTTCGAGAATTATTAAAACAAAAATAATATTTGTTGTTGATATTGATTTATCAAGATTGTATTTTTATTTTTTTATCTTTATTTTTTTTAAGTTTTTCCTAAGAGACATAATTAAATTTGTTTCACTTTTTATATTAATAACTATAGATTAATTCAAAATTTATTAAAAAATTATATATATATATATATATATATATATATTATAAATATTATAATAAGAATCTAAAATGCAAAACAACTTTCTAGAAAAGTTGTTGTATATTTATCATTTTCTTTTATGATAGAAATTCAAATATTACATTTGTCTATTAAATTGAAAAAAAATAAAGAAAGTCTCTATATTCCATGCAAACCACTTTCTAGAAAAATTGTTATATATTTATTTTTCCATTTTGTGATAGAAATTCAAATCTTACATTTGTTTATTAAATTAAAAAATATAAAGAAAGTTTCTGTATTCCATGTAAGATTAAGAATAGACCATTTGATATGACAATATATGTTTTTTAAAAATAGTTTAATTACACATTATCCCTTAATGGAAATGGTAGTGTACCTCATTTCCACATAAGTGGTGAGGGGTTCAAACCGGGAGTTTTCCTCTTAGGTTATGAGAAGTAGTTATGGGAAGTAGTTATCTTCCATTATGAGCCTAAATATCTAGAAGCACATGTATTGTTTGATTTCAGTAGGTCCCGACAGTCATATTGTAATAGTTCTTGTAATATTTTTTTTAAAAATAGTTTAATTAAATGTTACAATAAACATTTTTAATATCAATTTGTTTATAATATAAAAATAAAATTTAAATTTTGGAATTCATTTATAATAAAAATTTAATAACATATAGAGCTTACATATAAATAATATACATTAATTGACACATCATAAACACTAGCAAGTGTGGATAAGCTCTTCAAATGAAGGGTGGGGGTCGTTGGTTCGACTCAAGTGGAGCTGGGTGTAGGTATGGGTTGTGGGTTGTGGGTTGTGGGTTATGGTGGGCATTGGGTTGATATGATTTAGAAATTTTTTTTTAAATCAAATTTCATCCCTATCGATAGTTTGTAGGGACTAAATATTTCGTCTCTACAGGATATCAAATGGGACGAAATTATATTTTCGTCCCTATAGGTTATCAAAAGGGACGAATTATTTCGTCCCTACATATTATCAAAAGGGACGAAATAAAATCGTCCTATAGGTAGTTTTTAGGGAAGAATTTCAATTTCCGTCTCAAAGAAGCTATTACGACCCACCTAAGACGACGAATTTTGGGACGACTTTATTTCGTCCCAATAGGTCTATATGGACGATTATTTGGCTATTAAGACGAAAACAAATTGTCCCAATAGCCCTTTTTTTTGTAGTTATGACTTTTGAAGAGCTGTTAGCACGCGTGCAGTCCATTGTGAAATATGATCCAAACAAATACAATTCACCATCAACATGAGATATAACTTCACTACATCGAATCGCTCTTGCCATTAACCTTGCTGAATGCTTGTTTGAAGTTCGGCAAAAGTGACCGCATCTCGACCACCGAAGTACCTATGGTGTATGCCATTCGAGACATCCTTATATAGCGCCTGTCCGAGATGGCTTTGAACTTCAACCCAATAATCAAACAAAACTCGACCCTAAAAAATTGGAAGCTATGCGTACCCAACATAAACTTCATCTCATCACCGGGTCCATCATGGTGTAACTCACACAATAGCAACCGATGCACAACACCACCGGAAAATGTCATTCCTCACTGCATGCGTTGAAAATAGCCAAAACATGACTGATTATACATATCTCGCTCTTCAATCACATTTTCTATTCCATTAATTGTATCCTCGATTACTTGTAAGATTTCCATATGGTTGTGGTGAGTAATATTGGCACCATACCAGTCGGCCCTGAGGAGTTTTTAACCTTGCCCTCAAATCCCTCAAATTCGCCATCTGCAATTCACAACCAAAATGCATAATTTAGGTTAGGAAACTTTTCCTAGTAAGTCTCGCAACAAAATAAAAGTATCTTGGAAAACAATATAAAAGTCCCATAAAGCAATACAAAAGTCTAGGAATGCAATGCAAAAGTCTCGGAATGCATTACAAAAGTCTCGGATAAAAGTCTTGGAACATGTTTTAAAAGACTCGAACACTTTTTCTATTCGAAAGTCTCAGACAAAAGTCTTGGAAAGCTTATACAAAAGTCTCAGAAAGTATTTAGTATTTGAAAAGTCTCGAGTAAAAGTCACGGAACATGTAATAAAAGACTCGGAAACTAATAGCCTAATGAAAAGTCTCATAAAATATTCAAAAAGTCTTGGATAAAAGTCTCAGAGCATGTTATAAAATACTCAAAAACTTAGCTTATTCAAAAGTCTCGGAAAAAAGTATCGAAAAGTATTTCAAAAGTCTCCAAACATGTTATAAAAGACTTATAAACTATTGTCTATTCAAAAGTACGTTGACAAAAGTTTCGGAAAGCTTATATAAAAATCTCGGAAACTATCCTAAGTCTTGTAAACAGTTACTGTTCACTTCTTCCCCTATCGAAAATCCCAATTACAAACCCTAAAACTTATAAAATCAATCCCTAAAATATATATCAAACACTTAAACAATACAAATCGAATGATAAACCCAACACAACACAATCAAATCTAACTTCCAAATGGTTTGAAAATCGATACATACCTCGTCTTTTTATAGAGATCAAAACCGCTACAGTCGTCGTTAGTCGTGGGAAAGGTCGTCGTCAACTTCGCCGTAATCCTATTCGTGGTCCACCATCGTCGTCGCAGTTGCCTCTCGAGTGGTCGTATGGGTTTCAATAGGAATTTCTCTCTTTACTCGCACAACTCTCCATGTAGAGTGAAAAGTTAATTTTATTTTTTAACAAAACTAAATTACAGAAGCTGGCGTGGAGGTACAGTGGGGGTATTTTTGAAAGATACCTATTTTAGATGTCTTTTAAATATAAGTTTTTAAAATAAAGACAATCTTGAAAAGCCACCTCCAAATTGTGCCATTTGATTTTTGAACTCCCCTTTACTCTTATCGCCCTTTGTCGGTTGAATCATTGTCGTAAAATTTTGAAAAAAATTAAAATATTTAAATTGTTTGTTTAATAATAATTTAAATAATTAAAACCAATTTTAAACAAAATAATATTTGTTAATATTGAAAATTATTATTTTTAAATGTTTAAAATAAAAAATATTAATTATTAAAAGATATTTATATTTTAAACACATAAAAATAAAATAAAAATGAAAAGAGAAAAAAAAAGTCATTAATTTGAATAGGTCTGATATTTGTTGAAATACAATAGAACTAGGGGTGGGAATTTAGATCGCAACACAATAGGTAAACACAAGAACATGGTTAGGGATGGGCGTGGAGGCCCATTAGGGCGGGGGAGGGTCCCCCCACTCCTCACCCCCATTCCTAAAACCTCCCCCAACCCCCACCTTCAAACCATATTTGGGGGAAGTAAGGATGAGGGTGTTTGGGGGGAGGCTCTCCTACCCCCACCCTCGTCCCTCATTTCCTCCATTTTCAATCATAATATTACCCAATTTAAAATCTGAAATTTAAAATCTGAGATTCGAAATTCGATTATTCAAATCGTTCGATTCACCCTATTTCGATATTTAATCTAATAAATAATCTAAAATATATAATTGATTTAATTTAATTCAAGATTAATACACATAACTATAGTAATATAGTATTACATATATATATATATATATATGTGTGTGTGTGTGTGTGTGTATGGAAATAGAGGAAATTGGTAGAGAGTAAATGAGTAATAGAGTTAAAGTTATTATTTTTTTAAAAAATAAAAATAAAAATATATAAAAATATATGAAAAAATGCGGCTTCCACCCTCACCCCTATTAAAAGAAATGAAGAAATAAGAAAATGATCACACCCCCACCCTTAAACCCCATTTCAGAGTAAAATTTACCCCTAAATGGGGGTGGCTCGTAGGAATGAGGCACCATAGGGAAATATCCATCCCTAGACTCTAAACACGGTACAATTAACCCGTTTATTAATCGAGTCTTCTTAGTGTTAAACTAATAGTGTCATGGGTTAATAGGGGTAAATATGTAATTTCAATATTAAGGGTATTTGTGTTTTTTACACTTTTACCTATCGTATAAACTGAAAATCAAACCCTAACCCTATCTTTATACCACCAGCCACTCACACCCTTACAACAATCTACACCCCTTACTCTCACTGCTCTTTGTCGGTTGAATCATCGCCGTTCGTTGCTCCTCTCGCCGGCATCGTTGCTCTCCCTTACCTTTTGTTCGCTGCAGCATTTTAAGTATCTCGACTACTTATCAGCTGCTACAGAATCCCTAAATATGTTGAAATTGATTGAGATAGATTTTGGTTCTTATCGTTCTCAGAATGACCCACGAATTGCTCAAACACTAAATGGGTTTTGTAAATAGAATTATGTTCAAACACTGAATGGATTTTCATTCTATTATAAGACAAGTTGAGTATAAAACTTGTAAATGTCTTATCGTTTTACTGCCCCTTTTTGGACATAAATGGAGTGAAAAGTAAAGTATAAAACCCTAATATTTAACATTATCCACCATCTCTACGGAAATCTAGGTCGATGTTGCTGACTCTTTCTTTCATTTATTATTTATTTTCGTTAGATACATGCAAAGCCAATGTTTTTTGTTTTGTTGGTTCAATTATTATACATGTCTACTGTCTACAGTCTACATATTATTTGTTTCCACGTTTGGAGTTTGGTATCAACTTGTTTGTGTTTGTTTTTGTTGGGTCACTTTCGCTCTTTATTTATCAATTTTGTGCAACTCTGTTTTATTATGTGTCTGTCTTCAGTCTTCACTTCCTCTCTCGGACAGTTAAAGAATTTAGGCCCGTGTAGGGGGTGTCAAATGGGTTTCGGATCGATTTCATACAATTCAAATCCGATGCTATTCCACCCACTTGTTTTAGGATTCAGATTTGTCAGGACCTTTAGGATTTACTGTTCGGATAAGGGATACAATTAGTAATTTTTTTTATGAATAGTGCAAAGTATAAAGAAACTTTACATTCGATTTTATCCGGTTCAATCTTATTAAGATATTTTGACCGGACCTTTAAAAAATTTCAGAGGGGTCCAATCTGAGCTTGGACCAAACCAATCCAAAGTTTTAAAAAATCCTTACATTTTTTATTGGACTGGACCGGCCTGATCCAATAGACACCACTAGACCCATATAGGACGTGTACCTGTTTTCTCTTGTATATATAGGTTTCATGATCATGAGATCTTTTGTCAGAATTTACAATCGTTTGTGGTAATGGTTTATCTATGTAACATGTCTTTTATTTTGGTTTTCTTTGGGGTAGCATAAAGTTTTCATATTTTCCCAGATTTATGGCTTGTATTACATTATATTTCACTAGCAGAATATGCCTTTTTTGAAGAACACATATGTGATCATGTCTTGCTGACAATATTTTTCCAGTAACTCTGTAGTTATTTAGTTTCGTTATTGTTACCAACTTTTTAAACTCGGAATCTGGTCTAGTTAGTAGTTCCAAGGATGTGTTTGATGATAAATAAGGAGAATGCATATGATTCCTCTTGTCAACATGTTTATGAAATTACATCTGTTTTAGGAATCAAACAAATTGTGTGCTGGTTGGATGTTCTCTGAGGTGTTGCTTTCTTCATGTGTAATTGAAATTATAGGTTTCAATGTTCAATTGGTGTTTACTTTTTATTAGATGAAGATATCATCCAACTTTCAATTCCTTGATGCATGCAGTGGTGGCTCGTACTGAACCCTTCTATAGAAGGTTGCTTGATTCGGAAGGTAGCACGTACAAGAGAGTTGTTGGTAATGGGGCGTTGCTTGCTAGGCTTACACGTTGGTACGAAGAATGTGGTTGGAAGCCTGTATGATCCTACACACAGTGAAGTTGTCGTAGTTAGGTATGATTTCTTGGCAATGTGCATTTTGTGGTTGTATAGCTTAATATATGTCAATGTTCTTTTCTATTGTGCTAATGTGAATTTTGTTTAACATTCTAGGCCGGTTTTGAATAGGGAGGAGGGAGATATATCTTCGTTGGCTACACAACTCCAACATATCGTAAGAAGTTTAATTAATAATGTGGATTTATACAAGTTTGTATAGTTATTGACTTATTGTGTTGGTCTTAAATGTGTGAACTCTATATATATATATAAATATATATATTTGCAGATAGAACAACTTAATGTGTGTAAGGTTGTCGTGGGACCTTGGCCAAGGAGTATGAATGAAGAACAGGCTGAAAATGATCTCATTGAGGGGTTTGCCAAGATAGACTGTTTTATGGGCGACTTACACAAAACTGGAATACTGAAAGATGATGTGCAGCATCTTTATTATGGGGTAAGGGTTGTTCTCAATGAATCGGGAGTAAAACGAAGAGTTCGAGAATTGAAGCTTCAAGGGAGAGAGGAGTTCTCAGGTGATGAGATAACTTTGTTTGAAGCATTCAGTGACATATATGCCTCACAGTTCATGTTGATGCATTATCTGGAAATGGCTGGAGATGTGGCATTTCAAGCCTCAAATACAGAAGAAAGCAGTATTCCTGGTGCCATTACAGCTAAGCGAAATGAAGGTTTGTTAACGTATTACTTATCTGGTGTTGGCTGTTTAGGTAAAGCTTTTCCTAAAAAGCAACCACCGAATATGTAATGTGAACAAACCTTCATTTATGTTAAGGTTTTACCTCAACAACCACACAAAAAAAAAAAAAAAAAAAGTAAGGATTTGTGTTAAGGATTATTTATTTTTATGTAATGGATTTATGTAAACTTGTATTTTCACACTTTTGGTAGTGGTTTTCACAACTTATGGGGATTTGTATAATGATGTTTAGGATGATGATATTTGGAACTGCAGGTTCTTGAATTTTATTGAGTGAGCTTGTGTCTGTGAGCGCTCTATGCAGCTTTCAAGCTCTGTAGGAATTGCACCCACCAAACTGTTCTGCCACATGAGTAAATTTTTAAGCTCGGTGAGCTCCTCATTTTTTCTGATACAATTCTCAGTACTGCAGAATTCCAATTAATTGATGAAGGAACACTTCCAGAAATACTGGTCTTTGCAAGGCTTAGCTTGATCAAGTTAGTGTAGTTTCCAAGGCCCAACTAAAGATTCAAAATTGACGGGTTCATTTTGAAGGAATAATTTAGAGTTTACTGTAGTTGCAGAATTAAAAATTATTTGTATTGGAAACGCAAAAGGAAAAAGGAGAAATTACAATGGACCCTTGGAAATTTTTAAGCTCAGAAATTACAATGGCCTTGGGACACTTGGATTGAAAAGTATGAATATTCTACACAAGCACCCCTATATTTATCGGTGGTTAAATATTTTTGTTGAGTTGACTTACTTTGACTTCTGAAATGACTAAAACACCCTTAACTTGACATGAAAACTAAAACTTTTTTCTGAAATAAACAAAAACCAAAATTAATAAATTCTCAAAAATTGGATGTAAATGTTAATACTATAAAGCAAAATAAATAACGGGTGACTTCCACGGTCTAATATAGAGTATGAAAAGAGAGGTAATAGTTTAGGATAATGGTGGAGGCGTAATTACAGAAGATGACATGAGCCACCACTGTAACTCAGTTGAAGAAGCAGAGAATCTTTATTACAATAACCCAAATTGCACTCCCATCTCTAATCCAATTCACACCCATTAAAATTCAGGACTTTAATGACCCACCAAATCTCAAATAACTCAAATTTACCAGAACACATCTCAAAACTACTAAAGGTTTGGTCGATTAAAGATTTTGGAAGAGATGGGTTGAAGATGTTGATGGAATGAAAATAAGTCCAGAAACGCAACAATAAATCTCATAACTTAATTTTACGAGTGTATTTTAATGGTATTTTTATCAGATCTACACTTTAGATACTATTATGAATTAAATTAGTAATAACTATCAGGGCCGCCTGTTTGTTACATATGATTGGACTGGGATTGGAATAATCTTAGTCCAATCATATGTTTGGAAGCAACACCGGACTGGATAAAATAATCCAGTAAGACCCAATTTTAATGAAATAGTCCCATGTTTTGTGGTATAAATAAACCCACCAAATTGGTGGGTTTAGTTGTTCTGGGACTAATTTTTTTTTTATGATCTTTTTTTAAAAAGTTTTGTTTTTAGATTTTTTAATGCACTATCAAAAATAAAATGTAAATCAAAACCTAGAAAAAAAAAACAAAAAACAAACCCACCCAAAACTATAATATTCTGGAAACCAAAAATAAAATCGAACACACAAACTTAATATTTTGGAAATCTGAAAAAATAATAATCAAACCACATATTTCTCGAATTGAAAAAAAAAATTCAATAACTTCATATTCCAGATTCAACCTAGATCTGAAATCAAACCAAACCCATATGATGACGATGATATATAAATGGTGATGATGATAGCGAATTAGAAAAAGAGAAAGTTTTATAGTTTTTTAATTTAATTTTAATTAGTTTTTTTTATATGTTTATCTTAATTAGTTTATTTTATTGTTATTTCCGTTTTAAAAATAAATTATTATATTAAATTCAATCCCATGTTTCACCAAACAAAACATGGTATTAATTTAATACAGTCTCATATTTCTCTAAATATAGCATAGTATTAATTTTGTCCAATCAAATCCCATTTAATCTTAGTTCCATCTTAATCCAATCCAATCCCATAAAATAGTCAAATCCAATCCCGTGCACCAAACGGGGCCTCAAAGTTTTATGCCTATAAAAATTATAACATCTTTCGATTAAATTATTATTATACATCAATTAAAATTATATATATTAAGTAATTGTTCTTTTTTTTTTTATGTTATTAACTGTTCTTATTAAAAATACTGTTGTAAAAAAAATTAAGAAGAGAAAACCATTAAATTTAACTACAATACTATACTAATATGGAAAATTTAAGAGAAAAATACGAAAGCAAAACAAGTGAATGGTGCAAGAGGTTATGTTTTTTTTTTTTGTATTTATTTTCTCTATTTACATTTATTAAAAGAAAACTAAAACAACAAACTAGGCCATACAACTTCTTGAGATGCCAAATTACTCTACGGGTGCTCGCACTTATGAGATGGGGATCTTTATTCGATATTAGAGGGGATAGGGCAGGGATAAGGATATAACCTAAAACCCTTAATAGGTATCAGACGAAGATAGGTTTTATAATCCCCATCCTATACAAGCACGCTTAAAATACAATTTTTTTAATTATTCTTTAGTTTTTTTTTTTTGCTTTCTATGTTTATATTTTAAAATGTTTGAATTTATTTGTTTAGTTGTAAGATTTATATTTAATTTTAATATTTATGAGATGATTTTCAATAGTTTTATTTTTTCTTTACATCATATTAATTGAGTTATGTATTTAATATTTTAATATATAATTTTTATACATTCAAAAGAAATAAATAATTTTATTAAATGGGTTAAGTGAGGTAAATGAAGGGGAATGGGAAAGCATGCCCTACCCACCATGCTCTATCTATTGTATGGGGTTTTAGTGGTGTCAAAACAGGCTTACCCGACCTATTGGATTTGGGCCCGTTGGTCTAATGGTCCGTGTTAGGCATGGCCTGTAAAGGAGATACGCCGTGTCGGGCTAACCTTTTTTTTTTTTTTCTTTTTTTTTTGGGGGGGGGGGGGGGGGGGGGGGGGGGGGCATGTGGCCTGGGCATGTGGCCTATGCCCAGGCCGGGTCTGTAGGGGGCTAGCCCGTTAAGGCCTTAATGGGCTTTGAATATTTTTAAATATTTATATTTATACAATATTATTTTTTATACATTATAATAGTTTTATATAATTATTAATGTAATAATTTTAATATGAAATATAACATTTTTCATTTCATACAACACTTAATTAGTTTTCGACGAATAATATTTTTGTAATTTCGTATTAAATTTGTGGTGAAAAGTATAAATTACAAATTATGATTGCCTTGTCAAAAACCTTTCCAAGAAAAACCCAATAAGATAAAAACTTGCTAAGAGAAAAAGAGTACAATCGTAAAAGAAAATTAAGTATTTACAATTATATAAGTTCACGGGTTGGTTGTTACCGGAACTCTCATCGATGGTCATGTTGGAGAAGTCATCCATGAGTTCTTCGTTGTCCAGTTGATGTTGTTGTTTCAAACTCGTATTTTCCCAATCCATAAGGCATGTCAAAGCTTCCGCCGTATCATGGGCCAATGAACATCTTCTGTTTTCTAGTATTCGTTCGGCCGTGCTGAACACCTGCTCCAATGAAACTATTGAAATCAGGATAGCAAGGACGTCACATGCTAATCTCGATAGAATGAGGAAGTTGTTTCTCTTGTTCCGGCACCATTTCAGAAGATCGTTGCTTGTGAAATCATCGTTCTCCGTGATGGAATATTCCGTACTCAGATATTTGTTGAGCTCCACGTGTTATAGTTGACTTTGACTTTGACTTTGACTCGAACTCGAACTTCCTGAAGCACGGAAGTTATGGCCTTGGTCAAAAAAAATCCTCATGAGCTTCGATTGTTGTTGGGATTGTTGCTAAGGAGGTCTCAGTTCTGTTGTTCTATCACGGTACTTGCTCTCATAAAAAGAAAAAACCTCACAAATTTGGGATTTCAGTATACTAAGATGTTCAGCAACATCCGTTTCACTTAATCCCAGAGCCTCGCCCAAAGTAGTGGAAAAACTTCTAAAGCATTAAATTTGAACCTAGGATCTACAATAATACCAAAGGCATACAAAAGAGTAATTTTCCCCTAATATTTTACATATTTTTCTTACATAGCAACAACAAAGGGAGCTACAAGTACATTTTCCCTATTGTATCTAAGTAAATCAACCAAGTCATAAAGTTTATGAAGTGCAATAGGAGATATGGAGCTTTGGGTTGGATTATGGCATCTAACCAAATAACTGTTGAGTTTACTAGATTTTGTAGATCAAAGAACCTAAAACCCCGCAAGTTCTAAACAGATATATTGGTAAGGTGGAACTCAACATATTTAATGTTGAAATCTGTTTTACTATATGCTTTAGAAATTACTAGTCTTATGACCTGATCACCTCCAACGACACCCAATGTGAAAACCTCACGGAAGGTGATTGATATGTGGCCATTTTTTTTGTTGAATTTTTAATTGTTTTTTATAATGCTATTGTAGAACTTTCTAGGGTTTATTACCCCACATCACCTTTTGCACAACATAAATTTTATGACATGGCTGATTTACTTTGATAGTATATGGAAAAGGTATTGGTAGCTCCCACTGTTGTTGCTATGTAAGAAAAATATGTAAAATATTGGGGGGAAATTACTCTTTTGTATGCTTTTGATATTATTGTAGATCCTATGTTCAGATTTAATGCTTTAGAAGTTTTTTCCACTACTTTGAGCGAGACTCTGGGATTAAGTGAAACGGAAGCTACTAAACATCTTTGTACACTGAAATCCTAAATTTTTTAGGTTTTTCTATTTATGACAACAAGTATAACGATATAACAGCAGAACTGATGCCTCCTTAGCAACAATCCCAACAACAATCGAAGCTCATGATGATTTTGTTGAACAAGGCCACAACTTTCGCACTTTAGGAGGTTCGAGTTCGAGTCAAAGTCAAAGTCAACGACATCACGTGGAGCTCAACAGATATCTGAGTACAGAATATTCCATCACGGAGAACGATGATTTCACAAGCAACGATCTTCTGAAATGGTGCTGAAACAAGAGAAACAGCTTCCCCATTCTATCGAGATTAGCATGTGACGTCCTTGCTATCCCGATTTCAATAGTTTCATTGGAGCAGGTGTTCAGCACGGCCGAACGAATACTAGAAAACAGAAGATGTTCATTGGCCCATGATACGGCGGAAGCTTTGACATGCCTTATGGATTGGGAAAATACGAGTTTGAAACAACAACATCAACTGGACAACGAAGAACTCATGGATGACTTCTCCAACATGACCATCGATGAGAGTTCCGGTAACAACCAACCCGTGAACTTATATAATTGTAAATACTTAATTTTCTTTTACGATTGTACTCTTTTTCTCTTAGCAAGTTTTTATCTTATTGGGTTTTTCTTGGAAAGGTTTTTGACAAGGCAATCATAATTTGTAATTTATACTTTTCACCACAAATTTAATACGAAATTACAAAAATATTATTCATTGAAAAACTAATTAAGTGTTGTATGAAATGAAAAATGTTATATTTCACATTAAAATTCTTACATTAATAATTACACAAAATTATTACAATGTATAAAAAATAATATTGTATAAATATAAATATTAAAAAAATTCAAAGCCCGTTGGGCCAGGCCCGTTAAGGCCTTAACGGGCTAGCCCCCTACAGACCTGACATGGGCACGCCCTGGCACAGGCCACGTGACAAGGCCGGGGCCACCCCCTCCCCCTCCCCCTCCCCCAAACAGGCCGACCCGACACGGCGTATCTCCCTAACAGGTCGTGCCTGGCACGACCTATTAGGTTAACGGGCCCGAGCCTAATGGGTCGGGTCAACCTGTTTTGACACTACTAAAACCCCACACAATAGATAGAGCATGGCGGGTATGGTATGCTTTCCCATTCCAACTTCATTTACCCCACTTAACCCATTTAATAAAATTATTTATTTCTTTTGAATGTATAAAAATTATATATTGAAATATTAAATACATAACTCAATGAATATGATGTAAGTATTTCTAAATAAACTATTGAAAAGTATCTCATAAATATTAAAATTAAACATAAATCTCACAACTAAACAAATGAATTCAAACATTTTAAAACATAAATATAGAAAGCAAAAAAAAAAAAAAAACTAAAGAGTAAATAAAATTGTATTTTAAGCGTGCTGGGACATGACGGCGATTATAAAACTTATCTTCGTCTCATACCTGTTGAGGGTTTTATTATATATACTCATCCTCGCCCCATCCCCTCTAATATCAAATAAACATCCCCATCTCATAAGTGTAAGCCCCCGTAGGTTATTTTGTCATCTCAAGAAGTTGTATGGCCTAGTTTGTTGTTTTAGTTTTCTTTTAATAAATGTAAATAGAGAAAATAAATACAAATAAAAAAAAAACATAACCTCTTGCACCATTAACTTGTTTTGCTTTTGTATTTTTCTCTTAAATTTTCCATATTAGTATAGTATTTTACTTAAATTTAATGGTTTTCTCTTCTTAATTTGTTTTACAACAGTATTTTTAATATAAGAACATTTACTTAATAACATAAAAAAAAAGAACAAAATTACTTAATATATATAATTTTAATTGATGTATAATAATAATTTAATCAAAAGATGTTATAATTTTTTATGGGCTTAAAACTGTGATAGTACTCTTTAAAAATTGAGTTGTAAGACTATCACTAACTTAAAAACTTAAGTTATAATAGTATCTAAAGCGTAGATCTGATAAAAATACCATTAAAACACACTCATAAAAATAAGTTATGGGACTTATTGTTGCATTTCTGCGACTTATTTTAGTGTTTTCGAGACTTATTTTGTATTTCAAGACATATTTTCTAATTTTTGAGACTTTTCAGATAGTTTTCGAGACTTATCTATTAATTTTCGAGACTTTTCATATGGTTTCCGAGACTTTTCAGGTAGTTTCTTAAACTTTTCAGGTAGTTACTTAAACTTATCAGGTAGTTTCCGAGACTTATTAGATATATTTACAATTTTCGATATTTATTGGGTAAAAATGAATTTTTATTTTTTTATTCTTATCATCTTCTTAATTGAGGTCGTCATTTGAGGTCAATTTTGACCTCCTATTGGGTGTCGAACTGACCTCCAATGGTGGTCTTTCATATCCATTGATGGAGGACCTCCATTGGTCCTAAATCAATGGAGGTTTTTGAAAAAAAAACCCTAAAAATCGTACAAACGTAATAATTTTGCTATTTTTAGGTTCTTTTGTATTCAAAAACCTCCATTGATGTAGGTCTGATGGAGATTAATAGAGATCTCCATCAATGGAGATGGAATAGACCTCTAATGGAGGTTAAGGTCAAAAGACCTCGATTAAAGGTCAAATCGTTTGACCTCCTTTTTTATTTTATTTTATTTAGAATTTTAAAAAATAAATAAAAGAAAGGGTATATTTGGTAATGTTTGAGGTTTGCTTACAAAATATAATTTTTAAAACCGTAAAAAGGGTTGCACATATAAATTTTCATGGGTGCAAATAGAGCTACTCATTTACTGAACTGCTCATTTGCTTTTTAATAATTCTGATAAAAATATATACTGAGCCCGATCTTTATATAAGAAGTTGATTTTCACATCTTTTTTTCTTCTTTGGAACCCCAATTTCATATAAATATATGAAGTTTGAAAAATAACAATAAATTTAGACCCTTTTTAGCCATTTATTCATCAAAGTCCAAGCACTAAACATAAAAAATAAAAAATGGGCCCTGATGTAGGTCCAGGCGCCCCTAGTTGACTCGCCTCAGGACCAATACTACTTATAAGTAAGGGAATAAAGAGTGTTAGAAAATTTTGAACTCTTTATATTAATCATTTTAATATTTTTATGTATGAGTGATATTGAAATTTTAAAAATATACTAATTTGAGGTATATATAAATTTTAAGGGAGTGTAAATATCACCGCTCCTATATTAATTATTGATAAAGTTATGTATATAAGGTAAATGTTGGATTTGAAATATTTCTCAATAAACCTCACTGGCAAATATGTATATCAATCAGGTTGGTAAAGCTATTGATTACAATATTTCTCTTTAGAACTAGCTAGTAGGTTGACATCAGGCTAGACCGCTAGACCAGGATTGAAATATTTTCTTCTTGTTTAGTGTCTAGATCAGAGTGAGATCAGACTCTGCCAAACAGAGCAACAAACACACAAAATTCGATTACAGATTGGGTGGTAGATCTAGGAATTTTAACGGAATGGGGTATTTGAATAAAGTAAAATTAATAATTATATTATAAAAAATATTTAAAAATTAAGATCATAATAAAATGAATTTTTTTACATATTTATTTTTTGATGGTATATTGATATGTAGATAAAATAAAATAAATATAACATATATTTAAGATAAACAAAATAATCTTACGTAAAAAATATAAAAATAAAAATATTAAAAATTAAATAATAACAAGAAAAACAAAATAATCAATGAAAAATTACAATATTTATTCTTATATAATATAATAAATTACAATATAATTTTATAATAAGGAATTTTACTTTGTATTTATAATGAATTCACTTTAAATTTATATAAAAATAATTGATTAATAAATATTATTAAACACGTTTTTGAATTTTTTTTATTCTTCTAATGCTGGTTAAATTATTAATTTATTGGGTCTAAATAAATTAAAACTATAAAATAAAGAAAAATACTAAGGATAAAATAAAATGAATCATAATAACAGATGGACTATTTTTTAATACAATAAATTAAAATTTTGATATTTTAGCATCTATTGATTGGAAACTAAAATTATTAGAAATAATAAAAGTTTAACAATAATAGATAAAAAATAAATTGAAGGCTTAATTACATGAATCCCCTCGAATTCTCATGTTTTGGCAAACACTTGGGTTTATTGCCCATGTTGTCAATAAGTGATAGTTCTAGGGAGGTCACGAGGTATTTCGACCTCAGAAAGCCAAGGTCTTCTAGTATCGATCTTAGTTCGGGCTTTTATTTCGATGTAAAGAGTTCGATCTGTTCACGTCGGGCTTCACCTAAAGTGTATCTAGGGTACGGGTGACCTTGCCCTGCTTCTACAGGTTGTATGGGAGCTCGACTCCAGGATCCCCGGTACCCTGCTAAATTCAGACCCTTACTTGGAGAGTGGAAAATTTACATTTGGTCATTGCCAAATTTGGTTATTAACATTTATGTTTTACAATAAAATTACCAAATTAGTCTTGAATCGGATCAGAATCGAGATGAAATTCATTTTTTTCCTTGAAAATACCGATAACAATTTTGGCACAATTTAGATGGGATCAAAAGGGCATTTCGTTCATGTTGTTGTACACTAGTCCTATAGTAATAATGATAAGGGCTTGAAAAATTATTGGCACTATTTAGGGGGGGGTGTGTTGTGTAAATATCATCATTTTACTAATGTATGTTTAAAAGATATCATTTAACGTGATCAGACGAAAATACCCGAAATATTAAAATAGAGGGAAATTTGTCGTTTTCTAAGTCGGAGAAAAGCAAGAGTGAAACTGGCGGGAACCTAATCGACGACGAAGTTACCAGAACGAGAGTACACGAAAACAATTACGATTGACAAAGGTAATATCAGTTTGTTTTTTTCCTCGTTTTTGTTGTTGATAACTTGCATTGCATGTTAGACTTGAGTTTTGTTGATTGAAATTGTAGATTATAGTTCAAATAGATCTGGGAATGGTTGTGGTTTAGGTTAGGGTTTGAAATTTGGTTGAATATCTGTTGAGGAAGATGAAATTCTGGGTTGTCGAGACTTTTTACAGGAGAATCGAGCTTTTTTGTAGTTGAGTCAAGTTTTTTTTTCTTTCTTGAAAATTAGGTTTTGGTAAGTCGATCTTTTTTTATAAGGGTTCAAGCTTTTTTTGAATGGGATCGAGTTTTTTTTCAATAGAATCGAACTTTTTTTTACATTGGATCGAGCTTTTTTGTTATGAGATCGAGCTTTTTCATCATGGGATCGAGCTTTTTTTAAAATAAGATCGAGCTTGTTTTACATTTGATCGAGCTTTTTTGTTATGTGATCGAGCTTTTTTGTCATGGGATCGAGCTTTTTTTAAATTGGATCAAACTTTTTTTACATTGGATCGAGTTTTTTTTGTTATGGGATCGAACATTTTTGTTATAGGATCGAGTTTTTTTTAAATGGTCGAGCTTATCTGTCCTGGGATCGAGCTTATTTTTTATAGGACCGAGTTTTTTTATGCATTGGATTGAGCTTTTTTATTATGGGATCAAGTTTTTTTTATGGGATCGAGGTTTTTTGTCATGTGATCGACCTTTTTTTAATTGGACCCAGCTTTTTTTATATTGGATTGAGCTTTTTTGTGATGAGATCGAGCTTATTTTTAATAGGACCGAGATTTTTTTTATATTGGATCGAGCTTTTTTGTTATGCGATCGAGCTTTTTTGTCATGAGATCGAGCTGTTTTTAATATGATCCAGTTGTTTTTACATTGGATCAAGACTTATAATTTTGGTTCCGAGTTTTTTTCTATTTAATGATGTTGTATTTCTGTTACATTGCAGATGAGAAATAGATTGAGGGATTTGCTTAAAACTCCACAAAGAGACTGGTATGAGGGCAAATTGACTCGACAAGACCATTTTAACGACAAGCTGAACAGGATCCCTGCAGAATTTACAGATGAAGATCGGTGTCAGTTCATGGCATCATGTTTCGAGCATTTCCTGATGATCCATCGGGATATGAAGTTTTCGGGTGATGTTATCCATCGGTTGCTTTTGAGGGAGCTGCATCAAAACGGCCCAACAGATGAGATGCAGTTCATGTTAAGGAACCAGTCAGTGAGGTTTTCGAAGGTGGAATTTTACCTGATCACCGGATTACGGTTTGGAGTTGTACCGGACACGACCGTGTATACATAAGTGAAGAATGACATACATCAACGGTACTTTCCTAGAACCTATGAGGTCTCTTTGGAGGAGATAATGGGTGTTGTCACCGTCAGAGAGTTTGGAGAGGCGTACGATGTTGTGAAGCTCTGTCTCATATATATGCTGAACTGGATACTGATGGAGGTGGATGAGATATTCAAGATTCCAGTTTAGCAGTTTTTACTGGTTGAGGATCTCGATGCATTCGACGCGTTCCCGTGGGGTTTCCACGTGTATAGGCATTCTATTTACTCATTCAAGCATGCGTTTGAAGGGCGACGAGATGGGTTCGAGCGACGCCAACAGAAAAAAGACGCTCACGTACATACGGTGGAGACTTACAACGTATACGATCTATCTCACGCTCAATTGGTAAGAACTTCGAATTACAAGTTGTACTTTATTGTTATTGTCCTAAATGTTATGGATACTTATCGTACTTATCTTTGATGCAGATATTTGCTTTCGAGGTGATCCCTGATTTGGGCCAAGAGTTCGTCACTAGGAGGGTTACGGATCTGTCTCCCTGTATTTTGAAGTGGGAGTTGACTAAACAACCGAGAGGGAAGAAGCTGACTAAGATTTTCAAAGCCAGGGTATGTCTTTAATTTGTTAATGTTTATATTAGTTAGTAAGTGTACAACTATATTGTTCTAACCATTAGTTTAGATGTTTACGAGGAAGGAACTGGAGCCCATACTAGCTGAGAGAGGCACTGTACTATGAGGGGCTAAATAGGAGGGGGGGAGTCTATATGTAGAGGAGGACAAGCTTTAGATTCGGCCTCTAGTCCCTACAGTGGGACAGAGGGTGAGGGTTTTACAGACAGGACCGGTGACAGTGACGGATATCAGACAGACCCTTACCGAAAAAGGCATAGGCATAGGCATATGCGGGTTCGTTTACCACCTCAGGACATGCTACATGCTACATCTACAGGGGATTCCCGTGGGGGCGTTGGACGTGATGGAGAGGTAAGTTGAAAAGAAAGTTTTGTTTTTCATTAACACGACATCTTGATAGTTTAATACTAACAATGTAGACATGATTTCAGGCCCCATGGGAAGATCTGTTGAACGATATGTGTGAAGCCCTCCTTAAGAGTGAGAAGGATCGAGAGCATCAATACCGGGAGTTGGTGGATATGATCCGGAAGAGTGAGGAGGATCGACAGCATTAACACCGAGTGTTACTGGATATGATCCGAGGGCTTCAGGGGTCGACCATGCATACACACAGGGATGCCCCACCACCTCCTAATCTAAACATTAGTCCCGGAGGCTGGACAACTGGGTATGGGGGGGGACAGACAGAACAGGTGGATGAAGCGAGGACCAGCCTACCGAAGGGGCAGGTCCAGAGAGTCAAGCTCAGTCACGTACCGGTGATAGTAGGCCTGCTACACATACAACAGTCCGGTCAGACCACTCAGCTTTCATATATGGGTCGACCCAGCCCGTGCTCCACCTACCACTCTCCACAGTGACCCAGCAACAGAGCTCACCCCCACCCAGCACATCGATCCACGCACAACGGTCCCCTCACCCACCCAGCACATCGACCCAGGCTCAGCGTTCCCCTACCCCAGCCATCACATCGACCCAAGCTTAGAGGTTCCCTCCCTCACCCATCACATCGACCCAGGCTCAGCGGTCCTCTCCCCCACCCAGTACATCCATCAAGCTCCAGAGCTCTTCGGAGGCTGGAGTACCGCCCATGAAGCGTATACTGAAGCGCGGGTGGCAGTTGATGAGCCCTTACATAATCCATGTCGGCCGAAGAGGTTGAGGACACGACCCCAGTCCACGAAACACATATTTGACCCCCACGGACTTGTGGACTATAGGGAAAATCACACAACGGAAGCGTAAACAAAAAAATTAAGGTTTGGTATAAATAAAAATTTTCTCTTTTAATGACAAGAACCATAACCCTAGATTAATTGATGTATATAAAAAGTATCGTGCCTTTTTCTCATGACGATTGAACTAGGGTCGAATTGAATCCGTAAGATCTTCCAATCCAATCACGAACGTCAATCACCTAGGAGTGTGGACTCCCTTTCTTTAAATTGTATACCTAATGATGGAAACAAACAAAATCTTCTTCTTTGTTAGTCACAATAATTCTTCAAGAAAAAAATCAAGAACGTCCGGTCACTTGTGAATTATTAATCAATTTGATTGAAACTCGCGTGAACCTTGATTCGATGTTATACACAAAACCCTTTTGATACAAAGGATACTAGTGTACTATCGAAAACAAAAATGTTCTCTCTTTTCTCTATGCTTGGCCGAATTCTTCACACAATGAGTTGGACGAAGTTTTTTTTAATAACAATAAAAAAATAAATAAAAAACAACTTCTCACCCCAAAACTAAGGCTTGATCGAAATTTACAACCTATATTTATAGGTTCACAAATCCTCTCCTAAAGAGGATTTACTTGTTAGGCAAAAATCCTATTCTTAGGTGGATTTACTTAATGACTAAGAATCCATTTCCAAAAAGAATTCTTTCCTACGCCAAGACTCCTAATCCAACTTATTAGTGTAATTGTGACCATATTAAAGACTTCCTAATTTGACTAGATAAATAATTCCTTTTATTTATCTACTTATCAAATATAGTCTTTAATATTAATTATACTACCAACAATAGTATAATATTAGGAGACCTTCTCCTATTAGGAATTTTTTTTAACTTTTAATTAAATAATTAATTAATCAACAAATTAATTAATTTCTATTTAATTAAATAAAAAATAATATATTAGGTTTTTATATATTAGCCTTGCTGCCCATGACATTATATAGGCATATATATTATTTTTCTTATTTTATTAAATCCATTGGACCTTAATAAAAAGTCCACATGTGAAATAGACTCATTCTTACAAAAAGAAACAAGTCAACATGCCTTAATACAATTCTAAAAGGACCTCTAAATTGATCTGATAGAATATATCAAGTGATCCATGCAAGTTCGTTTGGATTGGGGATCTTGACGGGCTATCTAAATTTAAGCTTCAATATAGATAATCTAATCACAATCAACAAATGATTCACCTAGGTCTAATCTATTAATTTTAGTTCATTCCACTAAAGACCTAAAATTGAACTCTTAAATAAAGATAGAATAAGTTAATATTTCTCATTCATACCCTAGACAATCTTAATGGAGAAAGTGTATCCTCGTGAAGAATACCAATAATCGCCAAGACCTCATAGACCACATATAGCTCTCCAAGTTACCATATTTACTCATATGACCACATTTTGAACTTGGATATTTTGGCTTGTCCAGAAGTCATGTTTCAATAGACACTATTGAAAACTTAATGTTAAGATTTAATATCCAATACCTCAAAACATCCATATGATGATATTCTACCCTCATTTAATAAATGAAGCCACGATGTCCATATCTATAAATGAAGTCCTCTATCGATTAACAAATGAATACCACCAAACTATCGAGGATAGACTATGCTATATAATCGTACATATTGATAGCTCAAATGATAACACTTGCAACCATAAGTCCATCATTTATCTGAGGATTGAGATAGAATTGTCTTCAAATGAAAAACTTTTATCCATTGACGGTTTTAGATAAAGTATTTCACTGTGATACTATTCAATGCACCCAGTGCACTAGATTCTTTTATCCAAAGACACCACACTTTGATGATTTTAGACTCATCATAACACATTTGATCCCACTCAAATGCTAGCAAAAGAATCTACAACTTTAACAAGATAAATTTGTCCAACCTTTATCTTAAGTTGTGAATATTATTCAAGACTAACTAAAGAATTGTGTCCACCTCATACATATCTAGATGTATGAATAATTCTTCTTTTCTCATAGTCTTTTGACCTTATGATTATTTACTTTTGACAATTATAATAATTAAACTATAAATGCTATAAGATTTGTTAAACTAGAAATCACTTTATTAACATGAAAAGATTGTCAAATACATTATTATACTTTTGCTATCGAGCATAATCCCAACAATCTCCCACTTGCTCTATAGCTAACGTGTCATATCTTTCATCCACATGTTTTCTAGATGCCCATCAAAACTCTAAAACAAGAACCGAATACCAGATGCTTACAGTTATGTAATTAATTATTTCTCTTATATTCCTAGTCTCGGTTTCGGATCTGTTTTGGAGCATCTCTTTTTTAGATGGTTGTTGAAACTTGAAATTGATTCTAGGTGAGACTCAATTTTGTATTTCTAGTTGTTTGAGTTAATGAAATTTTCCTTCAACAAAATAAGTAAGAATAAAAATTATATTTAAAATAAAAACCAACGAGGCATGCTGGGAGCCTCCTCCCATGCTTTTTTATTTTTATTTTAATTATTTTGTAATTTATTATATTATATTACCATAGTTGATCATAAATTAAAAGAATTGTTTTTTAATAAAAAAACACAAAAAGAAAGGATATTTTTGGCAATATGTGGGGTGTACTTACAAAATATAACATTTTTACATACGGTTTTTCAGGGGTGCAAATATTGTAACTATTTTTTTTAATAACGCTCAATTATCCATATCCAGTTCAATTTTATAGAATTGAACATCAAAGCCCAATTGATTCTAACATATCAGACTTAGTTTTACATCATTCGAGATCTAATTGATTTTTTTTTTCGAAAGAGAATCCAATTAAATTGCTAACATTTCTTTGCTAACCTAGTCAAAATCGCCACCCACTTTTCCCGTAACTTCGACGGAGTCCACTTTATTTGCTAACATTTCTTTGCTAACATAATCCAATTGAATTGTTAACTTTTATTTGCTAACATTTCTTTAATGATAATAATTTTTAGAATAATAATCGTGTACTGACCGGCCAGCACCCAAAATAATGACCCTATTAATGAGAGTGTAGCTCGTAGCCCAATTTGTGATATAAATGTAAGAAGAAAAAGAAAAAAGGTCACGTGCTACACTCTCATTTGTGGAGTCAGTATTTTGAGCACTTACTGATCAGTACCTAAGCATTGTTCTAATTTTTATATGGGGCCCTAATTTTCGTTCATATCATTAAATGTAGAGGTGGGCGTTGATTGGATCGGTTCACTTTTAGAGTGAACCGATAAAAAACCGATACTATTCGGTTTTTAAAAAAGTGATCCGATCAGATCCAATATACAATTGTCAACCGATCAAAAACCGATTGAACCGAACCGGTTCGGTTCGGTTCGGTTTTTTCGGTTTTGGGCCGATTGGGCCCTAGTATTGGGCTTTAATTTATAAAATGTTCTATAGTCTCAAAAATTGAAAAACAAAACACAAGTTTTTCATATGTTGGGGTCTTTTTGACCGAATATAATTAAATTACTGCATAAGTGATAAGTCTATAATACAAATAAAAACATGTAAGCAACTACAAATTATTTAAACAATAAGTCCATAATACAAATAAAAACAACTACAAATTATACAAACATTAAGTCCATAACACAAACAAAAACAACTAAAAAATATTCAAACAATAAATCCATAACATATCAATTACTCTTGTATAGGGGGTTTTTCTATTGACTCACTGTTAAATGCTACAACATTATCAATATCATCATTCATTTTCTGTCAAAACATAAAAAATAACAAATAATTAGAGCATATTTTAACATAATTAAAATTCTACACTTTGTAACAATAAACACATAACAGTAGCAAATTAACAAGTAATTTCTAGAGAGTGAATTACCTCCTAGCAGTAGACAGTAGCTAGACAGCTACACAGTAGAATCTCACACACTTAATCCGTTGGCTGCAACAACTAGAAATAACCCATATACATATCAATTTAAGAAATACATACATCCTCAGAACCTAACTCTGACCCAAATATGTTGATATATAGATCACAAGATCCAACTAGCGAGTCAAAGATCAATCAAACAATGTTTAATCTAATATAATCTAGTAAAGGAAGACATAAAAGTAACAGCATTAATTATTTTCTTAGATAAACATAAAAACTACAATCAATTGAAATTCAGATTTGAACACAAACTTAAAAACATAATGGAAATAAACAATCAGTTAAAGTTCTCACCCAAACAATACAGTTTATCGAAAATGTCTAAGACTGCACTGTCACGATAACATTACCAAAAACTTTAAAAAATTACTAAAAATAGAATATAAACAACTTAGGTGAAACTAGTCATGAATGATAGCTTAGTGTCTTTAGATTAAAATGCAAAAAGATTCAACCCGAAATTCTCACCCAAACAATATAATTTCTTGAAAATGTCCAATACTGCATTATTGCGAAAATAATTCCAGCAATTTTTGTTCAAGTTCAAAAATTTACCAAAAATAGAATATATAACCAATTTAGGTGAAACTAGTCATGAATGAAAGCTTCATGTCTTTAGATTACAATAAAAAAAGAATCAACACGAAATTCTCACCCCAAACATTACAGTTTCTTTAAAATGTCCAAGACTGCACAATTTTCGAATCAAATTTTTAACAGGTTCACACAAATGACAGCAAAGTATCCATCCTATTCTCTCTGGATGGTATTATAGTTACAGCTTACAAGCGACAATAAAGAAGTAGTAATTTAATCAGCTTGTTTGTCAATTGTATCACAACCTTTAAAGATCTAAAGACAATTGTACAATATATTATGGGAATTGAAGTTCATAATACAAGAGAGGGTATACATATTTCTCAGCATAAATATATCTTGAATTTGCTAAGAAAAAAGGGGCAGGTACATAGAGCTAGTAGAACTCTGACCATATAAGGGTAATAATCCTATCGATAAGGTCTTAAAGAGTATATAAGTATTTTTAGAGCACTAAAATATGTCACAATCACAACACCTGATGTAACATATTCAATGAACAAGGTTTGCCAATACATGCAAACACCTCTTGAATGAGCATTGGAAGACAGTAAAAATGATCTATGATTGAGATATCTAAAAGGGACAACAACAATTGGTTTGCATCTTACAAGATCAAAAAGCTCAGCTAGCTGCCTAGACTTGACTAGTTTTTCTGATTCCTTTGACTGAATTTAATTTACTTAATTGGATTGCAAAGAAGAAAGATACAGTATCTATCTAGATCCTCTTTAATGTCCAAGATTTGACACACAATCAATCAACCAAATTCGACACAAACAAATGAGGAAATCACAAGTTCAACACAAACAAATGATGTAATCACAGATTCGAGTTGAAGAGCAATTACCTGAAGCCTGAAGAAGAGCAAATTAAACGAGTTGAAGAAACGCAAATCCAACGAGCTAAAACCAGCCGATGCAATTCTTGCAACCAGACCTGAATTGAAGCAGAACCTCAGTCAACACTCAACACACAACACTCACAAATAGGAAGTTTGTTTTCATATTTGAAAATTGTATACAAAACTGCTCAGTTTTATGTATTGTAATATGCAAAACTGATCGAAATGGAAAACCAAAAATAAAGAATGTTGATAAGAAAGACGGAGAAGAAAATCATACTCACCGCTCACAAGCTGAACGTCGTCATCGCTCGAACGTGGTCGAACGTGGTCTTCGCTCGAACGTGGTCGTTGCTCGAACGTAGTCGAATGTAGTTGTCGCTAGAACGTCGTCGTAACCAGAACGTCGGAAGAAAGAGACGGCGAACGGTGGACAAGCGAGACGGCCAACGTGAGAGAGTGAGAGAGTAAGAGACGAGGTTCAGAGGTTGAGAGATCAGAGACTTAGGGATTTAGGGTTGAGACTTGAGAGGCAGCGAGAGAGAGATCAGAGGAGGCGTGGGAAAAAAATTGATTTTTCTTTATATACCCCGGTTTTCGGTTCGGTTTTCGGTTTAAGACACCTAACCGGAAACCGAACCGGAAAATCCGGTTTTCTCCAATTAAAACCGAACTGAACCGGATTTTACATAAAAACTGGAAAAAAACCGATTGGATCGGTTCGGTTCACCGGTTCGGTCTGGTTTAATGGATTTTTGCCCACCCCTAATTAAATGGTTCGGGTCCTAAAATATCTGGAGACGGCCCTGTCTGAATGTATTCGAAATTCATGAAATCAATTTTTTATTCATTCATTCCTTGACTCTATATGAAATAATTATATTTGCTTATTAGTATTGGTTGTGATTAAGCTACATTATTAGGGTTTATAATATATTGGGTGTTCAACTTATGGATGAAGTAAATTTAAAATACCAATTTTAAGTCATGTACTCTTAAAAAATCAAATGCAAGAGTATTTTAAAAATAAAAAAAAATCATTAAAACATGGGTGTAGCAAAAACAATTTGGGGCTCAATAAGTAAAATTAATATTAATTCATCGATAATTTTAGAAACCCGTACTTAAATATTTTATCTCAACTCTTTTTTTTACAAGTATCTATCTATCCATCTATGTAGACCAATTATTTATTTGAATTTTTTTTTTTCGTTGGTAGTATTCGAACTACTGATTTAGGAGTCATTTGTCCAAACTCCAAACTCTTTCATCTACTAGCTAAGCTACGCCCCTATGCACTTGTCTAAACTTATTATAATAGGACGACTTCATTCAACTAATATGGGCAAGTGAAACTAATGTGTATCTAATAATAAAAAATAAAAATAAAAAAACCGCCGTAATAACTACCATGAAATCACATTGATTTCAATGAATTTTGATTTGATTTTTTTTTTACTGATGATAAGTTTATTAAAATTTACTTATGAATAAAATTTGAAAATTTTTTAAGCACTATAACTATATTTTTTTTTCAATTTTCCTTTATTTTACCCATTTTTCCAATGCATTCATATTTTTTAAAAAATTGGGATAAATAGTTCTAGTACTTGAAAAAAAAATTCAAATTTTATACATAGGTAAATTTCAATGAACTTATCATTCACAAAAAGTTCAAATCAAAATTCATTCAAATCAATATGATTTCATGATAGTTCTTACCGAAATTAAAATGAAGGATCCCTTATGAGAATATATATATAGTGAGTCTCTGATAAGGGATCAAGTCTCTGATAAGGGATCTCTTATTTTAATTTCGGTAAAGACCATCATAAAATCGTATCAATTTGAATGAATTTTGATCTGAATTTTTTTTATGGATGATAAGTTCATCAAAATCTACGAATGAATAAAATTAAATAATTTTTCAAACACTAAAACTATTTTTCTTGAATTTCCTATATTTCATCTATTTTTTTGATGTCTTCATATTTGAAATAATCGGGATAAATAGTTTTAGTACTTGAAAAAATTTCAAATTTTATTCGCAGGTAGATTTCAATGAACTTATCATCCACACAAAAATTCATATCAAAATTCATTCCAATCGATGTGATTTATAGCATTACTTCATTATTTTTTTCTTGTAAAAACATTACAACTAATTGAACTACGTCAATCCATATCAAGGCTATAGATAGATGATGATCAATGACAGGAGGAGCTCTCCTTTATTGATTAAATACCTGGAACTGAATATGAATTAATGTTGAATCCAAATAAATAGGGAGAAAATAAAAAATAAACACCTAAAATATTAGATTTTTGTTTTTGACAACATACGAATGTTTGACTATGTAAATTGTATAACCACATTTTTTGATAAATAACTCAAATGCCCTCGTATAAAAACTTTCCTCAAACCCTCACTCACATGTCCTCTCCTCTATCCTCACCCATCTCTCTCTCGGATCCCATCTCATCGGTATAGCACCATCGAGTCCCATCGACACTGGCAGCACACTATCTCAGTAGCGCATCGGTTGAGCAATGTAACCCCAGGCAAAGTCGCATGGGCATCGTGCGCCAACGCTTGCATCAGTGCTGCCGAGGATTTCCCTTCTCGACTGCATTGCTATTTGCAAAAGAAAGGAAAAATAAAACCTATGAGGATGAATGGAAAGTTACTGAAACATTAAGGGATGTTTCGATAATTGTTTTAGATAAAAAGTTAAGCACATAATTATATAAGGGTGTTTCTGTAATTATTATTTCCAACATTTCACATTTTTTTTTCATAAAAAAACAAAGAAGATTGTTATATAGGCATTTTAGTAATTTATGATTATTAACAGTAAGGAAATTTTACAATGATGTTATTATCACCGTACGTAGTTAAAAACTCAAGTGAACCCAGGATATAAGGTTTTGACAAATTCCTATCTCGGCAGTTGATTAGGGATGACAGCGGGTCGGGTTCGGATGGATTTTGTAAAAACCAAACCCTCACCCGTGAAAATTTTCTTTACCCACGCCCGTCCTTGAACCCGCGTAGGTAAGCGGATTCGCGGACGGGTTTGAACTCGCGGGTTATGGCTGAACCCATACCCTCACCCGCGAACCCACGAAACAATGCGGGTTCACGGGTGGATGTTTCACCCGCGGGATACCCACAAACCTGCAACCCACGAACCCGTAAACCCGCGATTTGTCATTTGTAAATTTACACATGTAATCACTTATTTGATATTTAATTGAATTAAATTTTCATTTCTAATTTCCTACTTGATACAATACAAAACAATTATAATCATAAAAATAAAACGACCAAAAATAATTCAAATGTCTATGTATGTTTATATATAAGTATTTTATTTATACGGGTTCGTGAGTCCAACCCGCGGGTTTGTTTTTTCAACCCGTATCCGCCCGTGAACCCACCGGGTTTTTCATTAAACGGGTTTGCGGGTCGTAAATTCAACATGCACATCTGACCCTACAGGGTCGGGTTAGAGCGGGTGCCCGCTGATGCGGGTCATATTGTCATCCCTACAGTTAATCAATGACAAATTCAAGTCTCTAATCTGTTACTAATTATACAAGTTTTTATTCAAGCAAAGATAAAATGAAATGGTTACAATTGAATGATGATCCAAATTCACAAAGGGATTATATATTCTGTTTAAGTGTTTAGAATATCAAATGAAATGGTTAACAATATTCGAAAATGATTTAATTAATTATAAATACCATATATACCATCAAATCAAGGTAAAGAATTCAATTCAGAAACTTGTGTGTTCTTAATTCTATGCTTTTTACATTTTTGCAATTGTTGTTATATTGAAAGGAGAGTTTCCAACTTCCCTCAAAGGCTTCCGGTATTCAATTAAGCTACTTCGAGCTGCATACTGAATACGAATGGTATTAACGGAGGAAGAGTTCGATAGTAAGACATAATTAGTGAGACATTTGAGAATCTCCTTCGTCATTCAAACAAAAACTGATGAGTTTTCTTACAAGCTTTTATTTAAGTAAAGATGATTTTGTTTGTGATTGGTAATCAATAAAAATCAATGTAACAAAAATTTTACGAACCAATTAACAAAGGAAAGAAGCATCTGAATTTAAACCAGGCAAATATCTAATTACAGCTGTGAGTATAATAAATCAATATCAATTTGTCTATACAAATACAATATATATGTAAACCCCAGGAGAACAGGGTTTAAAAGAATGAACCTACAAGGGCACTCCATGAATCTCAGGACAATCATGTTTTCAAGCTGTATACCAAGTACCACCCTACCAAAAGAAACAAATAAGACACAAAGAAAGCACTGCTGCTCTGCTCTATACGATATCGAGGAAGAGATGGTACCTCAAGCATTGAATCCTGAAAAGAGAAAACAGTGTGAATTTAGATGCAAATATAGAAACCATAAGCTAGTTCTAGAATCTAGGGAAGAATTAACACTTTTATTAAGCTACTGATATAGTTTTGATATGCATATTACTGATTTCTAGCTTTGTTGATCCTGCTTTATTTTTCATGATTCTACTTCTGTGGAACCTAAAACAAGAATGTCAACTTAAATAGGTTTTGAAACCAGAATGAATAGAACAACTGGGATTCAAACCAGTTAAGCAAACAACACTCATTTCTCATTAGAATAGAAGAAATTACATTGATGCAGGTATTCAAATTCAATTAACAAAGATGTTAAGGGAATCTCAAAATTCGCTATTCCATACTTTACCTACAAATTCTATTTTGGTTTAATAACAGGTCTCCAACCTTTACAATTGGAGATTTTGTTTAGATTTTGTATCGTCACATGATATAAAGAAATGTTCTTTGTCAGAACTCAGAAGCAAATGGTACCTTATGATAAGATGACAAGTCCAAGATACATGGATCCACAAAGAAATGTAAATGATATCATTCCCCTGCAAGAATAATCACAATAACAATTGATCAACAAAGAAATGTAAATGATATCATTCCCCTGCAAGAATAATCACAATAACAATTTATCAATAAAATTAAAATACACAAGGAAAATGTTTCAACATTAGCACATCATAAAGATAGTCTATGATGGGTTAACTATCATCTTATTGTGAAGTAAAAAAGCTCACCAAATGACTCCCCAACCAACACCATTACAAGGGCAAGGACAAAGTTCTGCAAACTTCTCAGCATCGCTAGAATTGACTCTTCGAGATATTAGATCATCATAAATATCTGTTTCATTCATATTCAGAATTCAGATCACATGTTAATATGTTATTACTATTTGCAGATTGTTAGACGCGCATCAGCCATATTGGATATAAAGGAGCAATGACTGAATACATACCATAAACTGAAAACAAACTGTTCATTACACCTGCAGTTTTCCAGAACCGAAATTAGCTACAACTCTTTTTCCACCAAAATGACAAAAACAAAGTGAATTTTTTATTTTAAGAAAAAAAAAAGTTTTCATGAGATAAGAATATACCAATAAAGAGAATGACGTAACGGAGGATACGAACTTGTGTCTTTTCTTGTAAAATCCAAATTACAGCAAGGAAAATAATGAAACCTGAGAAATTCAGTTTGTAAACTTCAATGACTTGAACAGGGCAGTTTAAACATCATAAGAATAAAAAGGCATACATCACGAAAAACTTACCAATACAAAGTCCTCGAAGTGTCCACTGTTTGAACAACAGTATAGCAAAATCATAGGAAAGTTCATTATACACTTTCAAACAATAATATACAGATAACAATTAACATCTAATTATAATTGTAAATATTATTCCATTCATAACTAACTTACATTTTTTGCAACAAAGAGCACAATAAACAGAGCAAGAGCAAGACAACCAGCAGCAATTCTTGCAGTGAGGAGATTTGTTGATGCAAGTACTAAAGCCATTCCCCAAAATGATGAACCAAGATCTGAAACGAAGAGCAATTGAAAAACCTGAGAGCAAATCCAACAAAGAATGACATGGTCCTAAATCCTAAAAGGAAATGACATACCTTTAAATAAAAATATAAAAACAAAAACAAAAACAAAAACAAAAAATAAAAAATTGTTGAGGCCATTGAGTTAATGGCATAAACAAAGTCTTGCCTCTGGTTCTTATATAAATATTATATAATACACGGAAACTGAAGAACATGGCATTACTAAAGTTTGACTTTTCCTGTGCTTGATACCTTCTTGAGTATGACACAGTTCAGATTACACTTGGATACAAATCAGACGAGCCCTGGAGATGTGCACATATTGTTTATAACGTGACAAAATGAGGGGAAGAAGAAAGAGGAGGGGGAGAAGAACTATGAGAGACGAATATATTACACTTAAATTGTTTGATATCAGTAATATAAAAGTCACACACACATATAAATGGATGTGAATATGTATATGTGTCTAACAATGTTCACATCCGTACATACCACAAAATATTTACATATTGCCAGTAAAGGTGCATGTGTGTATGCAATCTTTGTGTGTAAGAGTGTTTGTTACAAAAATTGCACAATGTTGGGTGCTTTTGATGATTTTAGTGCACAAAATCAGATTTGGGTAGGTTCCAGCAAGGTTTTAATAAAGGAAAGAGAGAGTTGGAGATAATATGTATATGTATCTAACAATGTTCACATCCGTACATACCACAAAATATTTACATATTGCCAGTAAAGGTGCATGTGTGTATGCAATCTTTGTGTGTAAGAGTGTTTGTTACAAAAATTGCAGAATGTTGGGTGCTTTTGATGATTTTAGTGCACAAAATCAGATTTGGGTAGGTTCCAGCAAGGTTTTAATAAAGGAAAGAGAGAGTTGGAGATAATATGTATATGTATCTAACAATGTTCACATCCCTACATACCACAAAATATTTACATATTGCAAGTAAAGGTGCATGTGTGCATGTCATCTTTGTGTGTAAGAGTGTGTTACAGAAATTGCAGAATGTTGGGAATGTTGGGTGCTTTTGATGATTTTTGTGCACAAAATCAGATTTTGGGAAGGTTCCAGCAAAGTTTTAATAAAGGAAAGATAGAGTTGGAGATAAAAATCAGGGGATGCTACTTATTCTCTATGTATACTCTGAAATTTCAACAAGTACAACTTAGTTATATATGTTTGTCTCATCCAATGAGCCTTACACATATACATCAAAAAGCCACATCATCAAAGCTTAAATAAAAGACAAAGGAACAAAGTCAAAATTGTCACATAGCATAAATAAATTAGGGACAGCAGCAATGACATTAATTCTTAACACGAAGTTTGTGATTAGTGGCCTCATAAATTGTCAAAAGAAAATGAAGTTTTTTGGGAGAGAAGTGTATTACATCCTGCAGGCAAGATTAACCAATATATACCACCGCGTGTTTGAGTTACGCCACCCTCATTTCCATGAACCTGCATTCCCACCACCTACATAATGGTTTAGAAAACATCTCTGGTTAAGCATATCCTATGTGAAAGACCAAGAAAATGGCACTGAACTATGAACAAATCTAAAGACATTTGGCCTTAAAAACAAATAACTGTGGTAAGATATTAAAAGTAAGAAAAGATCCATTCTCTAAGTTTGTATACAAAGAGAACCATTTAGAAAAACGCATTTGTTCATTTTAAATTCAGGAAATATGCTTTTGAAGGATGAACAATGTCACAAACCAAACTTTTCATTTTGCAACACACATGATTGGTGAACAACCTGTACTAACAAATCTATACGAAGTAAACAATGGAAATAATTATGAGAATAGTAATTTGAATTCGTAATTTCCCATAAAAGTAGGATCTCAAAGGTACGCTTGTTATCAATACTCATTTTCATTTTCTGATAAGTAATTTTCACAAGTATGACGTGCTAATGTTGAAATTAAAGGGGACAAAATCTGAATCACTGTCAAGAACCTTTTAAGTTGAGGAAGAACTGAATTAAGTTTGCCATTTCCACTATACTTAGACTACACTCAGGAGATACTCTATCAACTGTTTGGTAAACTAGAAGCTTTAAATTCTTCCATACCCAAATCTCAATTACCAATCTACAATAATATATGAAGAATATTTTATGCCATCACACTGACATTAGCACTCTTGATAAACATTACATAGGAAGAAAATAAAGAGATGGCCAAATCATATCATAAATTATACTTAAATTGTTTGTTGTCAATAATAAAGAGGGGGAGAAGAACTAGGAGAGAAGGATATTACACTTAAATTGTTTGCTGTCATTAATAAAAAGATCACAAACATGTATGAATGGATGCATATATATATATATATATGTATGTATGTATGTATGTATGTATTTATCAATGTTAACATGCCACAAAAATATGTACATATTGCAAGTACAGGTGCATGTGTGATGTGTGTATGCCATCTTTGTGTGTAAGCAGGTGTTACAAAATTGCAGAGTGTTGGTTTTGTATTTTTAATGCTTTCGGTGCACAAAAAAAAAATTCAGATTTTGGGTAGATTCCAACAACGGCAGCAAGGTTTTAACAAAAGAAAGAGAGAAAGCTAGATCGAGTTAGAGATAAGAGTAGGGGCTGCTACTGATTTTCTATGTATCAATCTGAAATTTCAACAAGTACAACTTGGTTATATTAATATATGTTTTTCTCATCTAATGAGAGCCTTACACAGAGACATCAAAAAGCAAGATCATCAACAATCAAAAAAGAAAACAAGATCATCAAAGATTAAATACAAGACAAAAGAACAAAGTAAAAATTGTCACGTAGCATAAATAAATTAGGGACAGCAGCAACGACACATTAATTTTTAACACAGAGTTTGCATCTTGTGCCCTCATAAATTGTCAAAAGAAAATAAAGTTTTTTGGTAGAGAAATGTATAACATCCTGTATACCACCACTCGGTTGAGTGTTACATAAACATATTCTGCTATTAAGGAAGAACTGAATTAAATCCACTATTTCCACTTTACTTAGACTACACTCGGGAGATACTTTGTCAACTGTTTAGTAAACTAGAAGCTTTAAATGCTTCCCAAACCAATTCTCGATTACCAATCTACAATAATATATGAAGAATATTTTATGTCATTCCACTGACATTAGCACTGAATTCTGATAAACATTACATAAGAAAAAAAAAAGATAAAGCTTAAAGAGACAGCCAAATCATATCTTTGAATTTTGAATCAAAAGATAAGTTGCTTGCAAGAAATACTATTTCCAATATGGTTTCACCCATAACCTATCATATTCTTAAGGTTAAGCAGAACTTCCTATCAATGAAAACAACGATAAAAATAACAATGAAGAAAAAAAAAAGAGGTCAAGCAAAAAACAGAATTGTTTTGTCAAGCAATCAAGAATAAAAACATTAAATGCATCTAACACAGTATATCACACTGAAGATAGAAAAGAAGAGTTTCTTACATCACCACATGTGAGTTTACATGCGATTGCATGACTTGCTTCGTGTAAGAATACTGTAATGAGTTTAAAAGGTGTCAGTAGAAACGTCCTCCAGAGCTACAACAATGAGAAACATAGATTTTACATCAAAAGACTGGTCAAGCAAACAAAAGCTAACATATTCAAACTCAAAAAGAGCATGATAAATATCTAAAACTTCCTTTATCAGAAAAATTTATTTAACTTGCCCAATTGAAATGTATATAATGAAATAGTATCCACTTAAAAATTAAATTCGAAACACCCCTTCAAAATCACTTATTGCAGTGACATTGCTTTTATAGAATTCTGAATTTATCTTCCCAAACTTATGATACTTCTAATGCATTTTCGGTTGAGCTCGAATTTCAGTTCTAAATATATAAAAACACTTTTGCTTCCATTCGGCTAAATAATCATTACCCCACAATATGCTGAGCTTACAGGTCATAAAAACAATGTTTACAAAAACATTTCACATGTGAGTGCAGGCATAGCCTCCTACTAACGCATGTAATGTTGAATAATTTTTGCAAAATCAAACCTAATTGTCTTAATTTACCATCAAAGAACTTAAAACCACCAAGCAAGGAAACACAATAAAAGCACCCAAAATGCTCTATTTGGTAACAGGAAAAAAAAAATCTTAAGGAAAAAAAAAACATACAAGATACAATACAAATATGGAGATTTTCCTTCATTACCCCCACAAAAAATAAACACAACCATCAAAGAAACAACATTTTGACCAAGTTGACTCTCAACTGTACACGTTTTGTTTTATTTTATCTTCAAATTTCTCAAGAACCAAACAGGTAACGAAAAATTTAGAACTTACAGCGAGAATTACAACAGTGAAGACACCGATAGTGACCAGATAGCTGACTTGGTCTCGGTTACAACAATTTCTCAGCTCCCAATTCGGCATTATCTCTGTTTCGTCTCTGCTTCTTCTCTAAAGCCAAAACACAAAGACACAACACAACTTCCGGGATCAATTTTCCTCTGGAAAAAAAAGAGAGAGAGAAGTCTTTTGTTGATGGGGTTGAGAAAAGAAAGAGAAACTGCAAAGGCAAAGGAAAAACAAAAAGAGATTTTTGTTTGAAATTTTAAAAGTTTGAACGCGTAATTACGAGAGAATATTCAGAGAGAGAGATATATTTTTTATGTCGTTGTTTGTTGCTGGGACGAGTATTGTTTGATTGGGTCATTTGGTTTGGCTTTGGAAGAGCTTTTGTCTTGTTTTGACGTTTCAAGTTTCCAACGAAGTTTCAACCACTTCTCTCTTATTTCTTATTTGTGTCTGGACTTCGGTTGACCATTTCTTAATGTTATAATATATTTGATTTCAGGTCCATCAAATTACCTTATGAAATTCCAAAAGTTTCCGATGTTTTTCCATAAC
The DNA here is from genome assembly GCA_032871835.1 of Dipteronia dyeriana. NCBI lineage: Eukaryota > Viridiplantae > Streptophyta > Magnoliopsida > Sapindales > Sapindaceae > Dipteronia > Dipteronia dyeriana. The sequence continues at coordinate 35,331,740 of CM065298.1, forward strand.
TTTTTTTTCTTACAAGTTACGGCCACCTAATAATGGAATGGAGTGACAACACCAAGTTGGATCCCAACTATACCTCTCAGTGTTGCATCACATAATCATGGGTTCAAGACCTCTTTTTTAAAAAAAAAATTCTAAATTTATGTAATATTTTTAAAAAAAATATGAAATGGATTACAATCAAAATAATGATAATAATGGAACCGAGTCATGTTTCATAACTCAAATCTCAAATTTTAACAGTAAAAAAATAAAAATAAAAATTGAAGTGTGCCCATATCCACATTTGTTGTAAATTTATAATAATTATTATAAATAAATAAAAACAAATATGCCTCCATCAATAGGAGAGGCTGCCACCAGGTAGGTGGAGATTGACGATATATATTTTAAAAAATTTATTTCATAAAACAATTTTAATTGATTGTAAAAAAATTTGTCAAGTTTACATAAACAGTTTTTATAAGAAAGAATTTCAATAAATTTTAAAACATTAAAAAACATTGTCAATACAAAATACAAATTTACGTTGATAATCACAGGAACTTTTCAATTCCCATACAAGAATGATAGAAGATTTATGCTTAATTTCTGACTTCATACAAATATCGTACACAAAATGGACTTGATTTCTTTATGTGAATTAATTCTCAATATTAATTGAAAAGATAAAGATCGCTAAAGTTGTAAAACTTCTCACACCTACATCACGAGATCGTGGGTTCAAAAAAATAAGGTATATAAATTATAGACATTGAACAAGTATTTAAGATCCGAATGAGCAAGAACTTCAACTGGGTTCGAATCCTACTGAGTGGTCCACTTGAGATCAGAAATTGTTAAAGAAAAAACAATATGTTTGTTTTGTCCCTTCTAGACGATCGGAAAATAAAAAAATAGTTAATATATTCAAGATAATTACGTATTTACAAAATACCGTCTCAATCCAGGATATGATAATGATACTGTTACGAAGGATGAACTGGATATGGAAAATTTCAATAAGATTTCATTCTTAAACAAAAATCATTTATTTTATATAACAAATAAATTCAGCATATAGTTCTTCTCATTTTTATTTTTATTTTGAAATCCAACACCTTTCATTTTTTATTTTTTTTTACTATAAATCCAACACCGGTAAAGTCCAAGGCCTAACAAGATTTATAAAAATCAACTGTTAAAAACACGATCCAAATAACAACCCCCTGTACAAGGTCGGAATCTCTACATACTTGGTGATTAGACAAAAGTGGGACTCAAAAATATTATAGACAAAGGAGATACTGAAACTCTTGTCACGGAGAATGCACGACTACTCAAGCGAGAGTTGATATGCTTCAGCCATATAATTAAGTGAGTTGTATCCTAATTTCAAGTATGAAGAGTGTATATTTCTTGAAGATTATAGTCTAAGCGAGTAATATTTTCAGTACAGAAACTTTGCTAAATAGAAAAACAGTATTAAACTGAAATGAAAAAATCAACATATTCCCCCCGCATGCCTCATAAAAGGCCATGTTCGGGCATATTATTTATATTAGCCAGAGCAAGATGCTCCATCACATCTATGAACATCGACACAAAATTCCGCTTTGTAGGACCGGGTTGAGGTCAGTGAAGAAAAAGGATGATATAATCACACCTTTAGGTGACACGAATAAGGAGCACAACCATGATGAAAACGCATGTCATTGCGAACATCAGAAGCCATGTGAAACATGTAGTCTTGGAACTCTCTGAGTATATCTTTGTGGCTCGTACATTAGCATGACCCGTGCTTGCCAGGCTTTGTTCAATCGCCTTCTCTGTTGAATCAAGAATCTGCATTCAAACAATGATCAATGTAACACTTGCAGATCCGTAGGGTATGCAATAACCACCAAATGTATAAATATGTATTAGTTTCTCAATACAACAAACCATTCTGCACAAGATATACAAATTAATGTGTATTGGTTATAGTCACAATTTGCTTATTCATTAATTATCTATATCAAGCTAGAAAATAAATAATGCATGACCAGCTAATGTATGCAGAAATCTTACCTTTTCAGTGTTCTGCAGGGACTGGCTCATCACAAGACTACTCTCTTTGAGTTGTCGTGCCAACCCAACCATTTCATCTGTCAAATTGTCTTGGAGCTTCCTGTTACAGGAAAAAAATTAGTGGATTTGCAACATAACTAGAAGAGGAAAAAAAAACGGATTATAAGGAGATTTAGATATAATTATCAAAAATACAAGCAATATGCTACATGAACAACGTGAAACCTGAAAACAGACCTAAGTTTGGTCAATTAGCTAGAGGGCCAACAGCAAATACAAATAGATTAAAATAATTGATGTGGTAATTTCCTTGTTTCCTTTAGGTCCATTTTTTATAAGTAAATCCTTCAGCAACCTCTGTAAATCAAATGACATTTACATCACAATTGAACATCAACTGACTCATCACTACCCCTGGTTCAGTTGAAATTCAACATAAAAATTTCAACATAATTGATTTTCTAGAACTAAAACTCATATGCAAGTGAAGGCATTAGATTGCCTACAACTACACCCCAACTACTGACTACATTATATGTTTTATAAAAGGAAATTGATACATTTTTAAATAAACAATAATCACTTATTTTGGCATAAGCACGGTTGAATTAACAAGTACGCCTAAGATAATTATTGTCATAATCTCATTTCATGCTTCAGTTGCTCAAAATAAAAACACTAGTAACTTATAGAACCTGTGCTTTTCAATGTGAGCTTGTGCTGCAGCATCCAGCTTGACTGGTTCTGATGCATCAGCTTCAATAGTGTCACGAGTTCTATCTTGAATATTCGAGAAATGCCTGTAAATCGGATTAATAAAGAGCAGAAATAAAGCAATGAAAAACATACTAATAATCAGGAGCTAACACACAAATCACAATGGTCCTAATAATAGATTTACTTACACATTTCTCCTCCTCAATCCTGGAGAAGAGGGGATAAGAGTGTCTTCATCGGATTTTGAAGGGCTTTCTTTAAATGAATTGCTCCTAGAAGAATCTTGAGATACTGGAATATCAGGCTGTTAAATAATGGTTAGCGTAACAATCCTTCATGGTTAACATGTTTGCTTCAATCAAGATGTTTAACTGAGGTAACATCATATGAGTGAAAAAGAGTAATAGATATTGAGCAACCTTCGAGCATAACCATATTACAAAGCCCAGAAATGAAAACTGAGGTACAAAGCAGAGTTATGAATCTACATTACTTAGAAATACATGAGGCAGCAACCACAAGAAAATTCTTAGATCAGCTCCAACTAAGGATTTGAAGACTTCAGCATAGTATTGGCATACATGAGGTTGACCTATGACTGTTGAAACAACCTATTCGTCTGCATTGAGATTCATGCATGATTTAAAAAAATAAATTGAAGATTCCACGTACGACAACATTGGTAATCAACGGTGTTCATTTACTTAACCTCTCTCTCACATATATTCGAGTGGCTTAGTAACCCATGAATAAAATATTAGACTAATAAATGCATGCAAGGACTTGAGTCCCTCATGAATTGCCAAAGCCAATAAAAGAGTCGGTAGATATTACTCCCTAAGTAATGAAAAGAATTTTTTATCAAATGTTATATGATGATATCAAAATGTGTTTTACCATCATCCTTATCTTTTGGTCTATTATTTATTTGTGGACTCCAACAAATTGCCTTATCACTTTCCCTGCAGAGACAAATACACCTATCTGTAGACTGTAAATGCATTCTGTACTAAAATTGTGAGTTATTCCAGCTAAAGTTGATCTTATTGCAATAAAAAGGAGGTACAAAGAATATGTTTCTTAGCTTTCATAGTAAAAATCCAAAATCTATAATTGAAATCTATTACTCATTTAAACATAAACTGTAATTTATAAATTAAAAAAAAAAACAAAAGATGGCACCACAATCTTCACTATTCAGCAGGCCCGACTTATAATGATTCTAGTTTGTTTACACGTACCAATGGAACAACTACTTTGGAAGCAAGGGCTTCAATCTTCTCTGAGTACTCATTCACCTTAGCCTTTGAAACTCTGGAACAAATCCAAAAGATAAGTTATATATTACCTCAAAATTGAGAAATTAAAGAATTTCAACAGGACAATTACTTTTCAATCAGCAACAACCAAAAAGGTAAAAGGAAGATAACTAATGATATTTCTTCTTAAAGTTCTTTGTCTTCTTCAGGTTATGTAAAAGCTAACCCAAAGTCCCAAAGTGTTTAAGGAACAAAAATAAAATTTCCTGGTAAGCACATTATCAAGGTTGTTTTAGTCGGTGATCTTTCATGTGCCATCTCATATTCCTCTCACAATGAGTAATTATGAAGATCACCAAATCATTTCCAAATCTAATTATCTTTAGTGAAACATTCTAATGACAAGATGGAAACTAGTTATAGATCTCTGATGAAACACAAGCTGCAGTCCAGCTTTAGATATATCTTGAGGCTTCAAAAGTAATAATAATGACTTAAGCAACCATTAGCTTTGAGAATGTTAGATACTATCTATGAGAAACTAGGGCAATACCAGTACAACACATCATTACTTTGTCTTAATCTAAACTGATGCACAAAAGAGTTGCAACAAATTAGCTTGAATTTTCTTCCCTTTGATATTATATAATCAATTAGAATAAGAGAAAAATAACATGGCGGGAAATAAGATATGAAGTTATACAAGTTAATTTCACTCCTATATCGTAGTAACCAATGAAGAAATAATTAAACTCAAAAGAGAAATAAAGAGAGTTGTCAAATGTGTCATGATTAGAAGATAAGAATAAGAAAGCATACCAACCTAGGTAAGCCTTCTGGAGTTCTCTCTTCTGCTAGCTGTTCTAACTGTTCTCGTAGAGTGGCAACATACTGCACTTTTTTTTGTTTAAGGAAGAAAATTGATACAAATTATAAAAAAACAAACTAATTGACTTGAATAATGTGAGGCATACATGTATAAGTTTAGCTTGATTTTGTTGTTTAGGCGCAGCCGCAAGCAACCTTCCCAAGTTTACTTCAGTTTTACTCATTCCCATTAACACTAATAAAATCCTATAGCCTGTTTAGCAAAAACAATAACACAAATCAAAAGGTCATGTCATATGATAATACGTTGACAATAAAATATAAAAAGAGTGTAAGCATATGATTGAAAAAGCAAATGAATAGAATGTTAATATGGTTACAATAAATTTGAAGAATTGCCCATGAATTCTCAACAACAAACCACCAACCAAAAAAATCAAACTAATCAAAAGTGAAGCTCATCACCCAAATATGTAATATTTTGCAAGATAGTAGTATGACACATCGATATTATAACCCAAAGCCTTTTATCAAACACATGGAGTGCAAATATCAAAACCCCAGAAGTTTCTCGTAGAAGTGTAAAAAATAAAATAAAAACCAACCAATTAAATTGATGAAAAGATCTTTAAAACAAACAATTTGAAAGATCTAAAATGTAAAATCAGAGTAAACGCTAATTACCTTGAAGAGAACCTACGGTGGCTAATTTTGATTCCTATGCATCTTTACATGGGATTAATTAAATTGTTCTAAAATACCAAATCAAAGCTATACTCGTCACATAAAAATAGTACAGATTTTTATCTAGACTTGGCAAAATTTGATTCGATTTTGGAAAAGAGAAACCAATTGAACCGAACCAATTTCACATTCAGCTGGAAAGAAGAAAAGGGTTGATCGAAACTTACACGAGATAGAAATGACTTCAGATGGGATCGGCCAGCGTCAATCTAGTGCCGGAAGTCGACGAAAAACGTCGAGTGTCAGAGGGCAAGGTGAAGGAGGCCGGTTTAGACTTGAGACGAGCTGTTACTGGATTTGAAAGAACTTTTAATTCAGTGTCAGCAGATCTATGTTATTACACTACAACAACTAATCAAACAATGCCACGTATAGAAACAATTGCAATCACTGACCCTGAGGTTTTACATAATTGCATCCCAATAAGCAAAGATACTTTTTGTACACGCCCAAGTCCCACACCCTCGACTTTTTTTGGAACGTTTTTCGAGAAATACTGTTAATAATCCATCAATTATTTGTTTATACTCCTTTTTTAGTTTTTTATTAATGATAATTTTAATTTGAATTAAAATTACTAAACAAATTTAAAAAGTTTTAAAGACACTTCAAACCATTTTAAAAAAAAAACAAGTTTTCTTCCATCTTTAGTTTTTTTTTTTTTCACTTTATGTTTTAATCAACTTAAAATCCAAAAGAGTGAAAAACAAATATATTTTCATATTTTCACATTTTCACACATTGATCTCCAAAACAGTTTTCTTATTGTTTTAATATCCTAACTTTTATTCAGTTTTATTCTCAGTTTTATTTTAATTTTATTACTTCACATCTTTTTTCCATTTTACATTTCAAGTTTTTCAATTGGAAATTGTGAGATATGTCACCTTTTTTATTGTCTTTTGTGATGATGTCACCAGTTTAATAACTTAAGTTTAAAATGCATATATTATAGTGAACTACCGAAGTTGCCCCTAAACTTTAATTTGTAAAAGACAAGTTTCTGAACTCCTCTGTATCTTCCCAAAAAAGTTGTCTGAAAACTCTTTCCAAAAAAGTTACCTCGTTCCAGAATCTGCACAAGAAGGTAACTTTTTTGATCTCGTGTATTCTCTTTTCTGCTTTCATGCATTTCCGATTTTTTGCATGCATTTATGTGTTGTAAGAACATGTATGAACATTTAATAGATTCGAGTAATTTTCATATGTAACCAAGAATATTTAAAGAAGAATATAGCATATTTGTTATTGGACCGAGGTTTTATATATTTTAAAAAAACTCGATTATTTGGAAAAAATGCTCAATAATTTGAAGAATATTCTCGATCCATTGAAAAAGTTCTCAATCCATTGAAAAAGTTCTCTATCAATTTGGAAAAAGCTCGATCCCTTACAATAAGTTCTCGATCCATTTGTTAAAATCTCGATCCCTTAGAAAATATTCTCGATCCGTTTTCAAAAAGCTCGATCCCTTTGATAATGTTCTCGATCCCTCACACTTAGTAAATATTTTTAATTCTTAATCATTGTAAACTTAATTTAATTTTTTAATTTGTTAATAATGGTTTGTGATGATGATTTTCACATGACAATGGATCGGGTGAGAATAGTCATATCTTACAACGGTCAATGAGAGAAATTACCTGATGAAAGTCAAGGGTTTTTTGGTTCTGATAACCAATGAATGTATGTGTCAAAGAATATAACTTACGAAGAGCCAGTGTCGATCGTGCAAATCGATGTGAAGTACGATGTGAATAAATACAATGTTGATCTACAATCTATATCAATCGTTCCCGGGACAACATATCTCACATATATAAGAAACGACGCTGATGTTTTGTTTATTCTAGGGGAAGATAGGGTGATCCTCAAGTATGTGTTAGTCTAATTGAGAGGGCAACAACAAATGTGATAGCTGAAGATACCCCTGCTCGTGAAAACACCCAACAATTTTGATCGTCAAGCGGAAGCAACCAATTGTTCACAGAAAGAAGTGAGAACGAAGAGTAGTAAAACATTTGTGGTGTCCCACCGGAAGTAGCCGACCATGGTTATATAGATGGACCTCAATTGGACGAGTTCTTTGGTTGTCAAATTAAAATGAATGCTGAGCAGTACAACCACCAATACAATGAGATGTACAATGACACGAATAATGAGCAGAACAATGAACCGAATTTTGGGTCAATTCATGAAGTGGCTAATGAGACAAATTTGCATCCGGTAAATAATATAGCGAACAATAAGGAAGATGAATAACCTGTCCAAATGGAAAGACGTGCAAGACGTGCAAGACGTGTACACAGATGTAGTTCTAGTGCAGTAGATAAAGCTGGGAACTCTGAGGTCCGGCCTAATGTAACTGAAGTTGATTCTGACAATGTCATAACGTGGGTAATTCCAGGAGCAGAATAGTACTCGTTTGGTATGGGTGGAAGCAGAAACTTGGTAGAAGATGAACCTACAAGCATGGTATATAAAGGGTAATTTTTTCCTAGTAAAAAGGATTTGAAGAGATTGGTTGGGCATTTTGCAATGCGGCACAACATCAAGTGGAAGGTGAAAAGGTCGAACAAGATAATGTTACATCTGGTTTGTTTGATGGACAACTGTACGTGGAAGTTAAGAGCGATGAGGAGAGATGAAGCGAAATACTTCCAAGTAAGAAGTTTTGTCAATGAACACACTTGTCCGTTAGAGGAGATTCACCACCGTCATCGATAAGCTAGTGCAGTAATAATTGGAGAAGTGGTTGCACCTAGATTGCACATAGATTGCACCTAGATTGCCACAACATGATGATCGACTAATGCGTCCGAAGGACATAATCACCGACATGAAAACAATATATGGCATTCAAATCATGTACAGTAAGGCATATCAAGCTCTTGATTATGCGTTGTCACTGACCTATGGAACGCATGAGGAAACCTTCTAACTACTGCCATCATTCGGTTACGTGTTGGAAGAAAAAAATCCCAGAACAATTACTGACTTACAGTGCGACGAAGATGGTAAAGTACATGTTGTAATTCTAAGTTCATACCAATAGAGCATGTGATAGACCGTAAATGTTGTACCCCTCAACGGTATGTACAACATCACCTTGTGACTGCTGGCCTCTTTCCTCACGTCACCGCGTTAACGCATGCTTGAATGACAAAATAGAATGCCTATATATGTGGGCACCCCATGGGAAAGCATCAAAGGCAGTGAGGTCCTCTACCAACCGAAACTATCAAACTAGAATCTTGAATCTCTCATTCACCCCCATCAATATCTAGTTCAGCATGTATATGAGGCACAACTTCACAGCATCGTACGCCTCCTGAAACTCTTTGAGGGTAAGAACAACCCTTAACTCCTCCAACGATACCTCATCGCCTCCAGGAAAGTACCGCTAATTTATGTCATTCTCCACTGCAACATATAGACTAGTGTCTGGTACAACTCCAAAACGTAATCCGGTGATAAGGCAAAATTCCACCTTCAAAAACCTTACCACATGGTTCATTAACAAGAACCGTATCTCATCTGTTGGCCCGGCATGGTCCAACTCCGGCAACAGCAGCCGATGGATAACACCACCAGAAATTTTCATCTCCCGGTGCATCGATATGAAATGTCCGAAACAGGACACCATGAACCGACGCCGATCCTCAACAGCAAAATCTTCTAGGACACGGTTCAATGCATCGTCTATACGGGCGAGGGCTTCAAAATGGTCGTGTCAAGTCAATTTTCCCTTGAACCAATCTCCCTCTGGAGTTTTAAGGGAATCCTTTAACCTGCTCATCATCTGCAATGTCACAGAACAATACATAAGTACACTGGAAAAAACTCGGTTCTATGAAATATATTCTCGATCCTTTATTAATATTCTCGATCGTTTGAAAATAATATCGATCTTTTGAAAATAATCTCGATCGTTTGAAAAATATTCTCAATCGTTTAAAAAATATTCTCGATCGTTTAAAAAATATTCTTGACCTTTTGAAAATAATCTCGATCGTTTGAAAAATAATCTCGATCTTTTGAAAATAATCTCGATCGTTTGAAAAATATTCTCGATCTTTTGAAAATAATCTCGATCTTTTGAAAATAGTCTCGATCGTTTGAAAATATTCTCGATCTTTTGAAAATAGTCTCGACTCGATCTTTTGAAAATATTCTCGATCTTTTGAAAATAGTCTCTATCGTTTGAAAAACCTTCTCGATCTTTTGAAAAATAATCTCGATCGTTTGAAAAATAATCTCGATCGTTTGAAAAATATTCTCGATCTTTTGAAAATAATCTCAATCGTTTGAAAAATATTATCGATCTTTTGAAAATAATCTTGATCGTTTTCAAAATATTCTCGATTTTTAAAAAAATATTCTCGATCTTTTTAAAATATTCTTGATCGTTTGAAAAATAATCTCGATCTTTTAAAAATAATCTCGATTATTTGAAAATATTCTCGATCTTTTAAAAATAATCTCGATCGTTTGAAAATATTCTCGATCTTTTGAAAATTGTCTCGATCGTTTGAAAAATATGCTCGATTCTTTAAAAAATCTTCTCGATTCTTACTTAAAAATCCTCGATTTTGCTCCTAAAAACCTCGATTTCGCTAAAATAATCTCGATTTCAAAAAAATTCAAAATTAAAATTCATCGGTACCCAGAATTTCATCTTCTCATCACATATTCAACCTAATTACAAACCCTAACACAAACCACAACCATTCTCAGATCTCGTTTTCAACCCTAATCTATGAATTCAATCAACAAAACACAAGTCTAACATGCAATGACAACTTATCAACTATAAAATTGAGGGAAAAAATGAATCGAAATTACCTCTGTCAATCGTTACAATTCTGGTGTATTCTCGTTCACATTCCAGTCACTTCGCCGTCGATTCTGTTGCCGTCGGTCTCTTTCTCACTCTAGCTTTTTTCCACACTAACAAAACGACAAATTTCTATATTTTTTAACAGTTCGGGGTATTTTTGTCCAATCACTCTAAATGGTGCATTTTAAACATACATTAGTAAAATTGTGATATTTGCACAACACATTCCCTAAATGGTGCTAATAATTTATTGACCCCATTTTCTAAAAAGAAGTATTCAAAACGGGTAATATAAAAATAAAATGGAATGTCTTTAGAACTTTAAATATGTTTTTTTAGTGGAATGCCTTTAGAATAGGAGCGTCCAAAGATAATACAAATAATTTTAGAAAAAAAAAATGCCTTTAGAATTTTTTTTTAAATTTAAATCTTTAGAATGGAATGACTTTATAAATGAAGTGTAAAAAGAAAAACATTGGATTGTGAGGAGAAACTTTCTAATTCTTTCGTTAAATTAATTTGCCCCGACAGTAAAATGTCCATAACACCCCTATTTAAAAATATAACATAATATTTTTTCAAAAAAATATATAACATTAAATTGAAAAAGAAAAACAAATAATAATAATTATTATTATTATTATTATGGGAGAGGTCACATGATGCCACATTTCCATTTGCCACTCGTGAAGCTGGCTTCCCTTACCTCCCCAAACAGTATACAACTCAGGAGTCAGGATTTTTATCGAATAGTATGTATTCATAAATTCACTCACATATTGGTGCGTACTGCGGTTTTTTTTATTCTTTTGCTTATTAGAACCTATTGTGGTGGAAAGAGGTTTTAAAGGAAAAATAAAGTTGATTGAGGAACCTAGAACCTTAGACTCCCAGAGTAAAACTCAGGTTTAGGTTAAATCTTCAATACTTTTAGGGTTTTATTGAAAACTAACCTAATTGGGAGGTTGAAGTTAATAACTAACTTCTTTTTGAAAAACTTACAAAACTAACTTTTTTTTATATAAATACTATTATACCCTTACTTACACTTTTTTTTTTTATTTCACTTATCCTACCCATTCTATACCTTATATCCCCTTCCTCTTATTTCCACCTCTCTCCACCACAACACCCCATCTTCATTTCTCTCACATTCTTCTCACCGAATTTTTCTTTTCTCTTCCTTAGTTTTGTATTTTAGTTATTATTTGCATTCTCCACCATTGAGGAACTCCAAAATATTCATCCACCACAAGGGTTCTTTATATTCAAGCTTTGAGGTGAGTTTTGTATTGAATTTTTTGACTTGAATCTCGGATTTGTGTATTTTTTTTTGTGTTTGTGTAAATTTTGTTGTGGAAATAGTTTATATTTACATAATAAAGCATGGGTCTTATGTGTATTTGATGTAGTTGTGATCAATTTATAGTTTGAACATAAATCTAAAGTATTTTTTTTTAAAAAAATCTCTTATTAACTTTCCTTTATGCATTAAGGTTGCTAATTTTTGTTAAAATATCTTTTATCAATATAATAGAGCATGAGTCTTGGTTTAATTTGATGTTGGTGTGATCAATTTTATTTTTATTCATAAATTTAAAGATTTTTTATTGTTTGAATAATTGTTTTAGTTTAATTTGTGCATTAGAGTTGCTTATTTTTGTTAAAATAGTTGATATTAATGTAATAGAGCATGGGTGTTGTGTGAATTTGATGTTGATGTGGATAATTTTCCATTATTTTGGTTCCTTATTTTGGTTGCATTTTTTGAAAAAAAATGTCCAGCCCAGTTTTCCCAACATAGTTAGAATTCCTAACTGCGTTAGGAATTCCCAACTGCGTTAGGTATTTCCGACTGCGTTTGGAATTCCCAACTCAGTTGGGAATTCCTAACTGTGTTGGGAATTCCCAACACAGTTAGGAATTCTAGTGGCATCAAGATTTTAACCTAGTTTGTATTTAGAATGTTTTATAAATTCACGATACCATGAGTATAGAATATTTATTTAGGAATTTAATCATGAACTTCTTAGTCATTTGAAAGGTTTCATGGATAAAGTTCGATTCGTTGTTTTATACGATGGGGAATGGAGTGAAAGTGGTGGGAAGTTCAAGTATCAATCTGGAAAGTCAAGACTAATTTCAGTTTTAAGGGAAACCTCGTATGAATCGTTAGAAGACATCATATCTGGTCTTGTTAATGTTAATCCTAGCGAGTTCTCCATCAAAATGAAGTATTTGTTTAACTCGCCGGAGGTTTTAGCACCGTTTGAAGTTGTGAATGATGATGATGTGCAAATGTTCTTGTGTGAAAATTTCGTTGTGAAAACGCGAACCTCATTATGTGTCACAATGGAACTGAAAACAGGAATAATGCCAAACACACAAGGTCATGACAATGAACGTGAGGACGAAGACATTGCCAATGTTTTAGAAGCAGATAATCCGAATGGAGTTGGTGTTGCTAATATACATGAAAGAGTATTCAGTCCAAATGAATTTGAGAATGCTGATGTATTTTCAATTGGGGCGGACAATGAAGATGAAATTGAAGGTAGTCAGCCATCAAAAATGAAGTCTGAGGGTGTTGGGACAAAATCATCAAAAATACATGGAAGTTACACATCGTTGGAGAGTGTAGTCAACAATGTTAAGGAAGTTAGAGTTGGTGATTTTTTTCCTAGTAAGGAAGAGTTGCATATGAAGATTAGTTTGTTGTCAATTGCTAATCATTTTAGTTCAAAGTGAACAAGTCCACCCAAGCTTTGTTGGTTTTGACATGCAGGGTCAAAGATTGCAAATGGCGTTTTCGTGCAACAAAGCTTAACGGTTGTGACTCATTTCGTGTTTAAAAATACCAACCCGAGCACACATGCTCTCTTGACGCCCTCCACTTTGATCATCGATAAGCAAGTAGCAAACTTATTGGACATTGTATAAAAGCAAAGTTTGAGGGACCTTCACAGTCGTACAGACCGAATGAAATAATTGAAGATCTAAAAAAGCAGTGTGGAATGACTTGTAGTTATAACAAAGCATGGAGGGCTAGAGAGGTTGCATTGGGTTTAGCTAGGGGTTCACCAGAGGACTCATTTAGCATTCTTCCTTTATATTGTCACATGCTTAAAAGGAAAAATCCAGGGACAGTCACATTCATTGAAACTGACTCAATCAATCGGTTCAAGTATTTTTTTCATGGTATTAGGACCTTCCATTGAAGGTTTTAAATCGTGTATTCGTCTGGTGGTAGCTGTTGATGGAACTTTCTTGAAATGCAAGCATCAGGGTACGCTGTTTATTGCAACCGGTTTGGATGGAAATAACCAAGTATACACATTGGCCTTTGGAATTGGTGATTCAGAAAATGACCAATCATGGCATTGGCTTTTGACAAAGTTACACGAGCTGGTTGGTGAAATGAATGATCTTGTATTTATCTCCGATCGCAACTCAAGCATTGCAAAGGCAATAGCACGTGTGTTCCCTAATTCATTGCATGGTATATGTATGTATCACCTTGGTCAAAACATGAAGGCAAAATTTAGAGGTGTTGAAGTCCATGATATATTTTACAAGTGTTCAAAAGCTTATCGGGTGGTTGAGTTTAATCAGATTATGGGTCAAATAAGGGGAATAGATGCAAGGGTTGTAGACTATTTGATTGAGGCCGATCCAAAGAAGTGGGCTAGAAGTCATTTTGACGGACGAAGATATTGCATAATGACAACAAACATTGCAGAGTGTTTAAATGGCATTTTAAAGGATGCACGGGAGTTGCCGGTTACAAAATTAGTTGAGCATATACGTGGTTTACTCAAAAGTGGTTTTGGGAAAGGGTGAAGCTACTGCTAAAATGAGTACTCCATTGACGAAGTGGGCAGAAAAAAGGCTACGTCGTAGGATAAATAAATCACGTTGTTATCATGTGCATCCTATCAATTTATACGAACACCATGTGGTTGACGGATACTTAAATGGGTTGGTTAACCTTAGTGATAAGACTTGTACTTGCCAGAAATTTCAGTTGGACCAACTTCCTTGTTGACATGCACTTGTTGCATGCAACCTTCGCTGTATCTCTTGTTATGACTATTGCTCCCCTTATTACTACAAGGAAACATTGGCTAGAGCGTATGCTGGTTCCATTTACCCAGTTGGCCCTATGCTAGAGTGGAATGTTCCCGATGATGTACAAAGTGTTATTGTTCTACCACAAAAAGGACGTAAACCTAGCGGACCTCCGCCGAAGAAACATAGACCATCTGAAGGTGAAGAAATTATCCACCGGAAGTGTGGTAGATGCGGAGGATTAGGACATCATAGGCAAAAATGTAAGGCACCAATTCCATTGACCGATTAAAGTGGTAACTCAAGAAATAAAAAAAATATGTTGTCTACATTTACATGTAGTTTATTGTGTAATGTTGTAATAAAGTTGTGTAATAAATATGTTGATGTTGTAATAAAGTTGTGTAATAAATATGTTGATTTAACAATTTTTTAAAATTTTGTAATGTTGACAGTATTGGTTGCTATAATTAGTGTTGTATAATGTTTAGATTTCTATTTTGCAATTTTCAATTACTTATAATGAGCAGGAAATGAAACTAATTCTGAACAAACTTTTAAATTGAATTCATAAATTCTGGACAATTGGACACAACAAAAATATCATGGTATTAATTGAATCCAAATAACTAAAAATATTGCAAAAGTGGAGAAATGGACACAGGAAAAGAAATAGGACATAATACTACACAAATCCTGGACATTTTCATTCATAACAATTAAAAATCTGGACAATTGGTTTCATAACAGTTTCCATCCTCACAAAACAACAAAATCACCATGTACCATTCATAATAGTTACAACCTGGACAATTTCATCTACACATATTCTGGTTCACAACATTCAAAATCTACACAATTCCATCATGAGCTCACCAAATCTGCACAATTCCAAAATCTGCACAATTCCATTCTAAGTCAACTAACAATTACAACATTCAAACACAAATATGTTAACTAACAATTCCATTCAAAATCTGCACAATTCCATTCTAAGTCAACTAACAATTACATTGAAATTATGAACTGACATTAAGAAGACAATATGTTAAAATCATCAAATTACACAGCTAAATCCTAATGGTAGGTCACACAGCTACTCGAGATCACCAAAGATTTAAACACATATATGTCCTGAAAAACTTGACTTTATCAGGTTGGACCAAATCGATAGATTCACCATGTACCAAATGCTCCAAAAACTTGATGACAAATAGTCCGTAATCACATGCTTTCTATTGTGGCACAAGCTGACAACGCTCCACACACCAATGTGTCATATCTCCACCGTGCTCAATGCCCGGTCTTCTATCGAAGTACTTAACCTTTTGAAGCAGTAGAGGGAGCATATTAGATAATGGTTTCATGAATTTGTTGAATTTCCTATTGCCAATGAGGTTTGTGTCATAGTCGTACACCATGATCTTCTGAGCAATCATGTTGATTTCAGCTAGGATCCAATGTCCGCTCTCATAATTTAGAGGGGTATACACCTGTAACATCAACACAATGCAGCAGTAGCATACTCAAATAATTTGTAAACACATGAAGGTATTTAATTAACACACTGAACTTAAGGTTTACTAAAAACATTCAACCAACAATAAACTTACTTTATCAACTCCTATCCAAGGATTAACTAACCGTGGTGCTGCACCAGTAGCATACTCAAATAATTTGTCATTTTCAAACCACAATCCTTCTTGCTTAGTAAACCGTTGAAATCTTGCATCCAAGTGTTGCTATTTTGGAAACAATGCAGAAAACATTGATAATAGTTAATTTTACAGCAAATTTAGTATTATGTACAACCATTATATCTGTTAATTCAGGGAAAGGTGAAAGTACACAACTATTTTTACCTGGAAAAGTATATCCATGGTAGTACACATCTCCATTTTAGCGGTGGGAGATTCAAATTTTACTTTACGAATCCAGTACAGAGCGAAATCTACATGCTAATACAAACAAAAAAAGGTTCTAACTTGGGCCACATGAAAAAATGTTAGTACATATGTAATGTAATGTAATGTAATGTAATGTAATACATACCTCGTCATTCAACCATTTGTCAGGCGTATATAGGGTCTTGAACCAATCCCGACTAGCCGTACACAATGGTAGGTGTACCTCGTTTTTGCTGAAATAGTTATTCAAACCATCACAAGCTGACAAACTATAGCTATGTATTTCGTAGTTATAATAATACTCAAACAATACATACTTCTGATCTTCAGAATCCTCTTCTTGTAGTCATGCCTAGAATTTTTTCAACTCGGTCTACAACAACTTTGGAAGTAGCTTGAACTTGGGTAATTTTTTGGGCTTGATTCCCTGTGTGTCTGTATAAGGAGACTTCAATGCAGCAGCCTTTTTCGAGTGTCTCTTCTGAACAATTGGTGGAGGTTTTTCATAAACAATGATACTCATCCCTGTGTTGCAATTGCCTTCTACCCGTCACAAATAAAATGTCACAATTATTCATACAAAATAAATTAGGAAAAATAGAGAAGAATAGAGTGTATTCACCTTCTCAACAGGTACACTAGCTTCATCATCAGTTCTATCATCGAGGTGCACTTGTGCTTCGAAGTCAACCTGGACACCTTTCTCTTCACCATTACTACCAACCAACTCCAACTCTTCTTTCTCATCCATTTGTTCATCTTTTTCATCCATTTGTGCACCATCCATTTCCATAGCATCATTTGATTTTCCATCTTTTACGGGTGTCTGTCATCTGACTCCTAATAAATTGATTATCAAATCCAGTTTCTTGTCCATACCGTCCATGCGCTTCACAAGATCATCTAATTTAAACTTGTTCTCATGTCTGGCTTCATAATCCTATCATTCATTTTATAATTACATTAAATATATATAATGCAACAACCTAATAACTTAATATATATAATGCAACAACCTAATAACTTAAATAACTTAATAATATAACTGTTAGCTCACCGGACAAACACGTTTTGCTTTATACTCAACATTTTCTTGACGGTCTTGTTCATCCCCAAAAAGTGCAACATTTTCAGCCACATAAACGCCTACAATGTCCTCTTCAGCTTCACCGTCAACATCTGGTGGTTCTAACTCGTATTCAGCAGTGAATAAAGATTTCACATACTCCTCTCCCCTCTCTCGAGGAGTGGGTTTCAGCTTCTTCGAAACTTGCGTCTACAAAACATGAAAACTAGTATAGGTTAGTATGATATCATAATTATTTTTCAAATTTAATACATTTTCTTACATTCTTACGATCCAACAACTTGATAACATGTGTTGCATCCGGCGTTCCAGGTGTAATCCAATTAACGATCCTGGGAAGCAAAGCACCAGACTTATTGGCAATCTGAGCTCCAATAGTGGGAATTGCCTCACACGCCCAAATATACTTATATGAAGAAAAAAAATGTGAATAATAGTATATAGCAATTACAAATTACATAATTGAAAAGTTAAAAGTTAGATGCAATAACCTGAAATGCATAAGGAAACCCATGCAACGCATATTGTCTGATACAATCATTTTCCTTCTTTACCTGATGCTTCCTTTTCTTGCCAGATACAGTCTTTTTCGATGTTATATGATAATCTTCAGCCATTTTTCTCAAATCCCTTTGAAGACTATTTAAAGTTGTTTCATAACACTTTCGACCCCACGGGTACTTGTTGAATGTATCTAAATATTCCAAAAGTTCAACATGATGGGCTCCGATAAAGACTTTCTGATCTTTCCCAAACAAAACAGTCTCCAAAAAGTAAAGTAATGCTAGCTTCACCATGTCTTCGTCACTATCTGAAGAAGTAGATTTGAAAATGGGTTCTAAAGTTTTGTTATTGAACCACACTTCACCATTCAACATGGACGACCGGAAACTTCCATAACCATCCCTTTTTTCCTTAACCTCCAACGGTGGGTCATGACCACACTCTAAACCCGTGATGAGACAAAATTCTTCTATGGAAAACCGAAATGTCTTCCCACCTACTGCAAACCACATTTCCGACTTATTATGCGACAGTATTTGTCTAAGGAGCAGATGATGAACTAGTTGGCCAGAAAATTTTAGCTCATGCATCTGTAAAAGTATCCCGAAGCATGTCGTGCGACATAGAGCCAACTGTGCCTCCGTTAACTTTTCCTTGATGCACTTTATAGCCACTGTTGACGAAGTGCTGTTAATCTTCATCGGAAAATGTTCTGGAACCTTGATTAACCAATCAACCTCTTCTCCCATTCTATTTTCCAAAAATGTAACAAAACAACATAAAAAAAATACAAATCATCTTACAAAGCATATTTCAGATCAAGAGGCACAACATTATTTCATATTCAATTCAATGATGATAGTTAAAAAATAAAATTCGCAACGGTGTTGGGAATTCTCAACAGGGTTAGGAATTCCCATCAACGTTAGGAATTCATAACACGGTTGGGAATTCAGAACTGCGTTAGGAAATCCTAACGTTGTTGGGAATTCCTAACCCTGTTGAGAATTCCCAACACCGTTGCGAATTCTCAACAGGGTTAGGAATTCACAACAGCGTTAGGAAATCCTAACACAGTTGGGAATTCCCAACGCTGTTAGGATTTCTCAACACATCCTTCACATCGTTGGCATGCCTGTTCAACATCTCACACAATCCATACTCAACAGAGACCTACAAATGTAAGAAACAATGTTTCTTCAAGAATGAAAAGCCAAAACTCAATTCTTCAAGCAATCAAAGCCAAAACTCAATTCTTCAACCAATGTACGTAACCAACTCATTAACAAACTTGGGGGTTTATCATCAGACAAGGAAGCATATTATCAAAATTAAATTAGAGAAAATGATAATGCAAAATATAGCTGGCAATTTTACACATTTTTTAGATACCAAAATCATACATTGATATACTTTATTTATCAATAACTGAATTAACACATAAGATTACAAGGGTTTAAGAAAATATAAAATTGCAATAACAAAATGTCAAAATCAACTAATCAAGTAACCAACAACAGCAACACAATCCATCAATCAACAAGTTTAAGGAGAAATATGAATATCTGATCTCTCTCTTTCAGTCCATTCTCAGTTTATTCAAATTTCCATATTTAACATTTTCTATATCAAAATAAATTAAATATTACCTAATTGATTTTTGAAAAAGAAAACTATGTGATTGAAAAAGAAAAGGAAAATAAAATCTAACATTTCAATTGTTTATTATGATTAGTCTGGGTTGACCCGATTGGAAATTGCCGTATGGTGAATTGGGAGACAGTCAGTGGGCAGCGATGGTGTGGTTTCACACTGTCACTGTGTCACACTTTCTAGGTTGTATACTCAATACAGATCTAAAAATAATGAAAAACAAAATCAAAACAAAGGTTCTATATTTTTCAAAATAAAATAAAAAATTAGGGTTCAACAACCACATTCACAAATAACAATTCAAAATTAAACAACCATTACCTTCAATCGTCGATTAAAACCTTCATCGTCGTCGTCGTCGTCTTCAAGCTTCCGGCGCCGTCGTAGTCGTAGTCTTCAACCTTCCACAACCGCCGTTGTTCCGGAGCAATCAACGTCGTCTTCAGCCTATCGGAGACATCGTCGTCGTCGTGAAGCTTGAGAAACAGTGTCGTCATCAAGCTTCCGAATTTTGAGGAAACAGAGTCATCGTCGTCGTCATCAAGCTTGAGGAAACAGTGTCGACGTTATCAAGCTCGATAATGTCGCCAGAAAACTAGAGAGGAGACGGATTTTGAGATAGGGACTTTGGTCGAGGTCGATTTCTAGGGATTCAAACAGGAGAGGGATTCAGAGAGAGGGACTTTGGTCGATTACAATATAAATGGGATTTTGGTGGATTGAAAAGGATTATAGGGATTTAGAGTGTTTAAATTGGAATGTAATTTGTAAATTAAAAAAGGGTAAAAAAGTCATAAAAGAGTTAGTTTTGCAAGTTTTTTAAAAAGAGGTTAGTTATTAACTTCATCCTCCCAAATAGGTTAGTTTTCAATAAAACCCATACTTTTATTCCAAATTGCACTTAACTTAATTAACCACGTTACAACATTCACAACACGAAAATCGGAAAAGAGTTGCAACTTCTCCCACACCTAAATAAAAGACGAATCCCGCAAGGCCAGGACTTACTGCTGCATAAACAAAACTAATTAAATACTGTATAAACAAATAACAGAGCAATTTTAATAAATATCAAAGGAAAACAAATAAATGCAATCACTTGCTCCCATGACCAGCCACATAGCAGTGACATAGCCAAGTGCCTATAACATCTCCTCTCCCCTAAAAGCTTCTCAAATCCATCATCAAACACCACACCAATCTCCAAAACCCACCATAAATCACCTCCAACCCGCGCCATTCTCTGCGCAAAACATCAGTTGGTGAACAGTGTCGCACAATAGATTGCGCGACATTGTTGTTTTGCGCAAAAACTATTCTAATTTTCTTTTTTTTTTACCCAAAACTTTTAAATAATCACATTTTAACCCCATTTAATAAAATGTATTTTGATTATATCCTTCATTTCAAGGTTTTATTTAATCACAATTTTACCCTAATCAATTTAATTTATTTCAATTTGGTCATTTTTAATATTTAATGATTTTTTTTGTGAATTAATTATTATTGTTATGTTTATTTATAATAAACTAAAATGTAGTGTATATTTACAAATTTAAAATACAATTTTTTTTAAATAAGTAACTTCATTCAATACAATAGAATTTAAAGCAAAATACATTAAGAACGAAATACAAACTTCATAATGATAAAATAAATTACCACAATTTGGAATACAATAAAATGAAGAAAAAATAAAATATAAATTACAAGAACCCATTAGTAGTCTGGAAGACCATTTTCGGGTCCTTGAAGATTTTCAAAAAAATCACCAAAAGACCCAGATGCATTTTGAGATCCCTTGTCTTGTTGTTGAGCTCTTTTTGCTGCAATTTTTAATTGTTGTTGAGCTCGTTTTGCTGCAAATTTTAATTGTTGTTGATTCATAAACTCCCGTTTATTTGGATCAGTTATGGTATTCAAATCTATCATCATAATTTTGGCTTCACGATACTCCATTTTTCTCTCCAAAATATCGTTAAGTCTTTCCCTCTGCATAGCGTTTCTATTAGAAAATTCTAAAAAATTCTCTTGTCTTTCTTTCAAAGTATTGAAGTCGGCTGAATTCTGTTCCTCAACCCTCCTTTTTGATTTTGCTTTCTTCACCCCAATGGGCCGTCGAGATGAACTACCCCCATCGTCATCACTACTTATATTTAAAGAAAATGGAGATAGTCCAGGATATACCGTGGTGGGAGACTCTGGAGTTGGAAAGTCTTCTTGTGATGAAACGAAATGACCAGTTTCCGGTTGAAAGGGTGATGTTTTTGTCTCGTTGTCTGCAAATTTTTCCATGTCTTTTAGGATGGGCCACACATGGTCAAATCTGAATCCATGTTGATATTTGTTATCCTAGGATAATAAAATTTTTGTCTGGTTCATCTGTAAAATGATGCAAAAATATTGTTAAAATCAAATATGAAATTTGTTTTTTCTACAAATTGAATTTTAACAAATACTCACAATATCAGCTTCTGAGGCACCACTAGGTTTCAGCCTTTCAATCTGTCGTATGCATCATTGCATTTTCCTCATGGAAGTAAGGATAGTCTGCATGCGACACTGTAAACTTCTTTTGTTTCGAAGTTCAGTGATAAAAGATGGTCTGCTATTGTTGTAATCATTCTCCACTCGGCTCCAGAATATATCCTTTGACCAGTAAATACCTATGATCGGGTTTTGCGAAACATCAAGATATATGTGACAAAGATATGTGTCTTCTGCATTTGTGTATGAAGAACTTCTTTTCGTAGATATTTTGTGGAAACAGGGATTTGAAGGGAAAAATGACTTGGATAGAAAAGTGCTTTGAAGGTATAAGAGATTTGAAGGGAAACGTGACTTGGAGAGAAAAGTAGTTTGAATGTATAAAAGATTTGGTGGGATATGTTTAATTTAGTGTGGGTTGATATTTATAGAAACTTGGAGGTACTCTTTTCAGATTTCATTCTACGGTTCAGATGGTGAGAAAATCCATCCAATGGCTGACATTTAACTACTCAGATATGTTATCTTCATATTTTGGAAAATTCTAAGATAAGATTCCTTGAATGAAATTATTGCCTGATATTTTTTTGTCCGTTTATACTTTTTCCATGTGGGCTTGCAATTATTGTCGGTCACATGGACAAAGAGAAGATATTTTTTTAGAGATTGAATCCTACGGTTCAGATGGTGATGCAATCCATCCAATGGTTAACATTTAACTATTCAGATATGTTATCTTCATATTTTGGAAAATGCGAAGATAAGATTCCTTGAATGAAATTATTGCTAGATATTTTTTTGTTCGTTTATACTTTTTCCATGTGGGCTTGCAATTATTGTCGGTCACATGGACAAAGAGAAGATATTTTTTTAGATAAGATATTTTTTTAGAGATTTAATCTTACGGTTCAGATGGTGATGCAATCCATCCAATGGTTAACATTTAACTACTCAGATATGTTATCTTCATATTTTAGGAAATGCAAAGATAAGATTCCTTGAATGAAATTATTGCTAGATATTTTTTTATCAGTTTATACTTTTTCCATGTGGTTTGCAATTAATGTCGGCCATATGGACAAAGATAAATAGCCTACACCAAAGTCTGCTAAAACTCATTCAATTAAACTCCAAGACAAACATGAATTTCAATATTGGAGGTCCATCTAATTTGTCATCTTCATTTTCATCTTCCGACGAAGAGGAAGAGGCAATTTTGGCAGCTCTTGGTGCGATGGATGCAGAAGAAGAAGAAATGATTGCCCAATATGGACAATTCAAACATGCCATAGCTCAGTATCTCAATCAACAAAATAATCCAGTGCCACGTGCAGGCTCAATTCCTGGTCATATATTCATCAATCGAGACCGACACAGTTCTGATCGTCGTTTGTTCAACGACTATTTTACCGAGAACCCTCGATACAATGATCAAATGTTCCGTCGACGCTTTCGAATGGGTAGGAGTTTATTCCTTCGTATTGTTGAAAAAGTAGAAGCTCGTGACAACTACTTTATGCAATGAAGAGACAGTGTGGGTTGATTGGGTTTATCTGAGCTTCAGAATATAACAGCAGTATTTCGAATGTTGGCATATGGTTGTCCAGCAGAAGCTACTGACGAGTATATTAAAATAGGAGAGTCCACAACAATTGAGAGTTTGAAGAGATTTTATGGTGCTGTTGTGAAGGAATTTACAGGTGAGTATCTTAGATCACCTAACGCTACAGACGTTGCAAGACTGCTTCGCATTGGTAAAGATCGTGGTTTTCCAGGAATGCTGAGTAGTCTAGATTGTATGCACTGGAAGTGGAAAAATTGTCCAACAGCTTGGGCAGGGCAATATGCAGGTCGTAGTGGATCCCCAACTATTATTTTAGAGGCTGTAGCTGATTATGATCTGTGGATATGGCATGCATATTTTGGTTTGCCTGGTACGAATAATGATATTAATGTGTTGGAGGCATCCCATCTTTTTTCCAACCTTACTCAAGGTATTGCTCCTCCAGCTCATTATGTCATTCAAGGAAAAGAATATAATATGGGCTATTATTTAGCTGATGGTATATACCCAAAATGGTCTACGCTTGTACAAACTATTCATGATCCACGTGGTAAAAAAAAATAAATTATTTGCAATGAAACAAGAAGCCTGTAGAAAAGACGTGGAACGTGTATTTGGAGTTCTCCAATCACGATTTGCAATTGTGGCAGGACCGGCACGTTTTTGGCATAAACATATTTTACATGATATAATGACTACGTGCATTATTATGCACAACATGATAATCGCGGATGAACGTGATATAACTGCATCAATTGAGGATCATATGGAAGCACCAACTCCAGAAGTTGAAATGGTGTTAGATGAAAATACCTAATTTCAACAATTCCTAGCTCGACATAGAGGAATCAGGGATAAAGATGCTCACATTGCACTCCGAAATGCTAATAGATTATTTGTGGGATGATTATACTAATTCAGATAATTAGATGATGATTAATATGTATTTTTATTTTTATGTTTTTTCTTTTATATTTCCTGAAATGTAATGTTCAAGTTTTTTTTTAATAATAAATGCAAAATTTAACGTAATGAATTTAATTTCTTTTGATGTATTAATTTCACATTTTCTTATTATATTGTAATATTATGTTAATTATGGGTTGAAATTTTAATTGTATAGAAATATTAAAAAAAAGGAAAGAAAGCAAATATTATGGGGAATATTCTTTTTAATGTTAAGTTTGATGCAGTGGGTTGGAGATGGAATAGTAAAATAGTGCAACAGTTGCACTATTTAGTGCAAAATTTGCACCAAAGACACTATTCGGGTTGGAGATGCACCAAAGACACTATTTTAGTGTAAAATTTGCACCAAAGACACCAAAGAAAGTAGCCTTGTCTTTAAGGAAATAATTGGGAGACTATTTCTTCATAGCTTCAAGAATCTCCCAAGTATCTCCCGATAATGACAATCCTTAGCAATAGATGAGAACTTCTTCTAATCCATTGCGAACATGACGATCTAGAACAACTTAAAGATTAGGAAATAGACTTTCATCATTGCTATGAACAAGTACGGAAACACTTTCACAATCTCTTTATTAATAAAGAAACATGGAATGCTGGGTGAATTTGTGAATCCTTTGGAAGCTCTAATCTGTAAGCAACTTATCCTATCTTCTAGAGAACCTTAAATGGACCGTAACACTTAGGAGATAGCTTCAAATTCTTCCTCAATGATATGGACGGTTGTCGATATGGTTGGAGCTTCAAATAAACCCAATCCCTATCTTCAAATTTTCGTTCTCTATGTTTTTATCATAGAACTACTTCATACGAGACTGAGCTTCCTTAATGTTGAAAGAATGGGTTAGCCCATCTCTTAAACAATCAAGGCCCAAACATGAAGCCCAAAACCGGTACCCAATTCAGGCTCAAATCAGAACCAAGGGATACTGGCTTTCTTTGGAAATCAAAAAACAGCGTTTCTTTATGGCTGAAACACTTATAAGATAAGTTGGCATGCTGGCGTTGGAATCCGATGTGGCAAGTTGATATTGGCTGAAGAAGATTTCAGCTGACTCAACTGATAAGGCTATAAAAGGATTCAAGAGAGAGAAAGTGTAATTCTGATTGTTTTTGGTTGAAAACCGATTAAGGTTCCTGTGTATTTTTCTCTCAAGTTCTTGAATGCTCTCTTCTGATTTCTTTGTGTTTCTTGGTGAATCCAAGTATTTTTTTGTGTAATCAGTTTCTCTAAGTGTTTCTAGAGAGGTTACATATGTTTGTATTCAAAGATTGAGATGTTTCAATCTCTTTAGAGTTGTTTTCTGTGAGGTTTGTGTTCGAGTGTTGTTGTAAGTGGTAGATCTAGAGTTCTTAAGGGTTTTCTGAGTTGATTCTTGTACCGATTTGGTGATTTCTGTTGTAAGAACACATATATAGTGGATTGAGCTTTTCTTGGATCTGCTCAACGTGGATGTAGACTTGATTTACAAGTCGAACCACGATAATTCGTTGTGTGTTGTTTTACAGTTTTATTGCATGCCTTAAACTGTTCTATCTTCATCTTTTATATGCTTTCAATTTCTCTGATAAAGTCTATATGTTTGTATGTGTATATAACTGATCAGGCTTTGTTATAATCTCAGATAAACAAGTGAATCTTGTTTTTGTTTTGATTGGTATAAAAGCAGTAGATCAATATTTAGGTTGTTGCAAGATTACTGATTGATTAGTTGATACAAGTTTAATCTAGTGATCAATATTGTGATCTGTTTTTATGTGTGATTCGAGTTGTCCTTTTATTTGTGAATTCTTTTTGTCATACTTGTAAGTGAATCTTACAATTGGAATTAAGCGTTGACAGAAGGTGTTAAAGGTTTTACAGGTATTGTATAACCATAACACTTAAGAGTTGCTTACAGATCCTTAATGACTTTGTCTCCGGTCATCAATTATTTTTCCACAACTTCAACTTGAGTCATTATAGAAACATAAGACGAGAGTTGGTGGTGACCTGCCAAAAACTACTTCAAAAGGGGTAGTTTTAATTGCTAAGTGCCAACTTGTATTGTAACAATACCACGCCCAAGCTAGCCACTTGATCCACTCATTAGGCTTTGAATTGGTGAAGAAACGGAAGTACATTTCAACAGTATGGTTAGCAGTGTTGTAGAAGTCAGCGACTAGGGCCGACTAGTCACTCGACGGTGAGCTACCGTCACGATTTAAGGGTAGTCAACATTATTAGGTGGCTTCAGTCAACGTCGGTCAAAATCGGTCCTAGTCGGACTTAATCGGACCTATAATCATTGAAATCGTTCACTGTCTTCTCTTGTCACCGATCATCACTTTAGTCCTTTACCGCTTGTCGCCGATCAGTGTCGCTTCCGTCTCCAAAATCATGCACTCTCTTCTCTCGTCACCGATCGTCGCTTCAATCCTTCACCGCTTGTCACCGATCATCGTCATCATATTAGCCTCTCACCATCGTCGCCGGTCACCGATCGTTGTTGTCCTTCACGTCTTCAATTCTTCGTCGACGAAACTGGGATTGTGTGGAGTACTGGTCAACGAAAGGTGTGTGGATGATGCAATTTGTGTGGTGTATGTGAATTGTGAGTCATGAAAGTTACGGAGTTAGTGAGACACACGTGTTATTACTTATTAGTGTTAGTCTGTAATACACTAATATATTAATATGTTACACCTTTTTTTTCTTTTTAATTATACTTGGTTTATACTTTATAATTTATATATAACTGTACAAGTGTTGGTGTATAATGTGTTACAACTTTTCAATAGATAAAAATATATGAAATAAAATGATATTTATTCAATTACAATTTTTTTTTTGTTTAAAGACAGATCCACCATACGGTGCAACCAATAATATAAAAACATATATTTTCGATAGGCCACCGGCTTTCCGTCGGTCGGCCGATTTCTGACCATATGTCTAGTCCCCGACTAGTCTCCGATTAATCCCCTTAGACGTTAGGCGATGGGTCATCACCCGACTGGCACCTAGCGACTTTTGTAACACTGATGGTTAACCATCCCAATTTGCCCATCAGTTTGAGGATGGCATGACAAACTATAGTTAAAACCGGTACCATTCATCTTGAACAATTGTGACCAAAATAAACCTGTAAAAGTTGAATTCTGATCACAAACGATAGATCTTGGCATTCCATGCAGCTTGAAAGTGCTATCAAAAAATATTCTTGCAACCCCAACGACAATATAAGGATGAGATAAAGCAATAAAATGTTCATGTTTAGAAAGTCTACCCACACGACCAAATAGTAGATTTTCCATTAGACAACGGCAAACCGTCAATAAAATCCATAGCAATATCTTCCCATACATGTTGTAGAATTGGTAACGGATGTAGTAAGCCTAAAGGTGCAAGTTATTTTGTTTTATATTTCCTGCATAAACTCCCGTACTCTTTTTCTCATTCCCTTTCAAAAGAAATTTTCTCGAATCCACTACAAGGTCTTGTGGTATCCCTCATGCATACTGTTTAGAAATTATGTCATAATATCTTTGATCAAGGAAGAATTTTCATCAAGATAAATTCGATCCATGAAGAAAATAATTTCATTTATGATTTGTCATGGCCCAATTGCTTCGTCTTCTTTAATACGTTGTAATAATGCTTGCAAAATGGTGTTGGAATTCACTTCTTCTTTAATTGCCTCTACCCAATTATAAATTGGTTGAGAAACTGCTGCTAGTTCACCATTTTTTCTGCTTTAGCTTCCCTTGCATTTTCTCTCTTGGAAAGGAAATTAGCTATAATATTTTCCATTCTTTTTTTGCATTCAATTACAAAACCCCATTAATTTTGATAGCTATATATGTCGTACCACAGTAGTGATCATTTACTCCAACAAATAGTTTAAACTCCGTTGATCTGTTCTAACTATGAACTGATTCCCTAGAAAATATATCGCCACTTCCATAGTACTAAAACCAAGGCAAGCATTTCCTTCTAGTATGTTGACAGCAACAAAATTTTTCCTTGTAATACATAACTGAAAAAAGCAATTGGTTGCTCTTGCATTAAGACAGCTCCTACTCCTGATCCACTTGCATCACATTCGACAATAAACCTTTTTGAGAAGTCAAGAAGAGCTAACACTAGAGCTTTTGTCTTGGCCTCTTTCAATTTCTTGAATGCAGTTTCAGCTACATGTGGCCAAACAAAAGAATCATTCTTCAACATTAGGTAAGCGGTTGAGCCATTTTGCCAAAATTTTGTATAAAGTTTCGTTAGTAGTTAGTTAGCCCAAGGCACACCCACAAGGTTTGTGGTGTAGTAGACTTGGGCAAAACAATTATCGTTGCAAATTTTTCAGGGTCCACCGTAACAACTGTATCTGAAATTACATGGCGAAAGCCGAAAGTATATATGTCACCTCTTTTTGACCAAGCTGACATTTTTTATTATTTACAAATAACTTGTGAACTCTCAAAACCTATTTCTATACATATTTTAGGTCTCCATTTTCTATTATATGTACTTTGTTCTCAGAAGAAATTATATATTTTATATGTTTATCGAGCATGTGTAGGTCACATTCTATAGAAGAAGTGTTAGACGTTATTTTGGATAAAAGAAGTCAAAAGATGGAGAAAATGAGCAAATTGGATGAAACAACGTCATAAACCGCACCTTAAGCATTAAAGCACAAACCGTGACTCCAACTGCGGTGAATTCTAGTGAGTTTCCATGGTGTAAACCGCATTCCAAGAAGAAAGATCCATACCGTGTCTCAATCCGCGGTCATTTTCAGAGGTCTATCACTGGATAGGACGCGTACCGCGATACAAACCGTGGAAAGATTGAAATTCGATTAGTGCAGAACAACCAGATTATGGGGACTTTATCTCTAAGCTCATGTTGAATTGGGTTACATGCCACCTATTTTTATAAAGCCCTAGAAGTATAGTTTTCGGCCCACTTTTTGGATTGCAATTATGATATTCCTAGAAGAAGTTATACCCATTTTAGTACCTGGTGGTCAGATCAGTTATAATTTAATGAATAGTGACGGGATATATTTTACAAATTGTCAAAATGAGAAATATTACCTTCTTGGACGTGTATGAGAGTCTTGGGAAGTAAATAGACACCTAATCCTTATATTCCTTTAATAAGTAATCAATTTTAATGGATTAGGAAAGAAATAGAATTCCAAAAAGGCAATTATTATCAAAAGAGTCAATTTCCTTATTGGTTGAAGACTTGGCCTAGCATCTAAAGCCTATTTAAACCACTTTAAACCCCTTTAAACCCTAATTTTGGTATAGAGAAGCTAAGGAAGGTCCTAAGCCACTAATGGGGCCGTCCCCCATCACACAACCATCATTGTTGCACTTGGAAGCTTGAAGAAAACAATCATGGGTTTTGTTAACTCTTTCTTGTCTTCTTTTAATCTTTTCATGTGTAATTAATTTCATACTAGGGAATCCGTGTGAACCTATGTGATGTTCTTGTTTTGATTTAATTCCATATTTATTCATCAATTCGAAAGTAGATTTTTTCAATTCATTATATGTCTTGATTCTTGACTTGTGCTAATCTATGAAAATTAATTGATACTTGTCTAGGGTTTTGATAATTTATTAATTGAGATTGTACTATAAGACTATAGATAGTCTTAATTACTTTTCAATTGAATGAGTATAATTGTTCTTGACATAGGAATATGTGAGACAATTTTGGTTTACAAATTCTTGCACGTAATGGGTTTTTCGTTAACGAGTGTAGGTAATAGTTGAGAACATGTGGTTAAACCCTGAGTATGAATAACCGTAATACCATAATTAAGAAGAGAACGAACCTTGAATTTGGATTGAATCTTGTTAATGGAATTAATTGATGAACTTTGAGTGTCACATATAGGGAGCATCGATTACCTGATCTTTCATCTCTTGATCACAAACCAACATTATTCGTTAATTGTTTTCGTAGTTTAATTTAATTTAGTTTTATTGAAATCAATCTTTAAACTCAATTTGGTCACTTTTAATTTAATTAGAATTAAAAGTCGATAAATCACTTTTCCTTATTGGAACGATCTCTACTTGCTGATTTACTTAACTGCACGGTTCGTGCGCTTACCGTTTTTTATTCTTTTGCTTGTTAGAACCTATTGAGGTGGAAAGAGGTTTTAAAGGTTAAATCAGGTTGATTGAGGAACCTAGGGCCTTAGACTCCAGAGTAAAACTCATTTTTGAGTTAAATCTTCAATACCTATATTCCAAACTTCAATTGGTTTAAACAATCAAGTTACAATGTTCACAACACGAAAATCGGAAAAGAGTTGCAGCTTTTCCCACTCCTAAATAAAAGGAGAATCCCACAAGACTAGGACTTACTGCTATATAAACAAAACTAATTAAATACTGCATAAACAACTAATAGAGCATTATTAATAAAATATGAAAGGAAAATAAATAAATGCAACCACTTCCCAAGACCAACTATATAGCAATGACATAGCCAAGTGTCTGTAACACATCAATCTACAACAACCAAAAAAATAAAATAAAAAATAAAACCAATAGATAATGGAAAAGGAGAGTGAGGGGAGAGAAACCGATGGAGTCTAGGAATCGATAATCAACAGCCTCAATAAATTGACACAAATTTCGCATATTAACACTAAAACACTCGGAACCTATCACATCCATGAAATAGCCACAACTCATTCATAACATCATAACCATGGAGGGAGATGATGATGAATGCTGATGAAGGAAACTGAATGAGTGATGAAGAGGCTGAAAATACAAACACGGTTAAATGTTCAAAGCTAACCTAGAGGAGGGTGAATAAGTTAGACACATTTTTCGACTCCCTTAGAAACAAACAAAAGTTTGTCCCTCTAGATTACTTGTATCACAATATATATTAATTAAAGATACTTAATCAATATATAAAGATAAGTAAAGTGTGATACAAACAAGTAATTGTAACACATACACAATTTATATTATAGAAATAAAGTCAACTTACATTAAGAGTTCTATCCATAGTATTCAAGTAACAAATACAAAATACTAGAGAGATAGGGATAGAGAAAAGTTGACACAAGATATAACGTGGTAAACCTTCGAAGAGGAAACATCCACGGGCTAGCAGCCACCGGCAAACAAAATCCACTAGTAGATAAGACAAGTACAATCTCTCAAGTGACCTCTTCACCTAGAAACTACCCTCCTATCCTACTCTTGAAATTGATGCCCTATGCTCAACAATCCGAGGCCTCACACCTCTTGTCAAGACTTCCTCGCTCACCTTATCCGGATCCTCACGACCCATGGCAAGACTTCTTGCTAAACTATCTGAGTCCCCCCCGACTCTAGTCAAGACTTCCTCGCTCACCTATCCGGATCCTCACGACCCTAGGCAAGACTTCTTGCTCGACTATCCGAGTCCTCCCGACTCTAGCCAAGACTTCCTTGCTTGACAATCCAATGTCTCACACCTCTTGCCAAGACTTCTTGCTCAACACCATAGGTCTCACACCTATTGTCAAGACTTCCTTCTCACAAGGCATCTAGGTGATCATGAATGCAAAACTCAAACAAGCACGTAACATAGAATGATATGATCAACACATCCTATGGAAAATACTAGGCATGAGCATGAATGCACAAATCACATATAGTCTAGTCAATCATGCATGTATAATCAATCTAGATCATGTAAGATATGTTCAGTATTAATCACAACCTAGATACATGCATAGATCTAAACTTGTATCACAAGATATGTTCAATAAATCACAAGATCAAGTTTAAATCACACAAAACAAAAACATGCTAAAATCATATGACACAGTCAATTAGATTTAAGCTAAAGTTCTAGAGCATATTCCTAATCATAGATTCAACAAAAACACATGGATAGCTCAAAAGAACATAAGCACATGTATTGATGTGAGAATTCGGCCAAGAGAGCCTAATACATGTGAGGAACTATTTTTCACAAAATCAATCAATCAATCAAAGATCATAAAATAGTCCTAGAATCAAAGCTAGCACAATACAATCCCAAACATGTGAAAACATAGGCAATATCAAAACCTAACTCAACATGAATGATTTCAATTGAAACTCAACCTAGCTTTGAAAGAGTTCAAAACTCAAATCAAAACACTCACAATATACAAATATATGTTGAAGAAGAAAACCCAAGGCAATTGACCAAGTTTTAAAAGAAAACTTTGAGAGAAAATCAATACCTTAGTTGATTTAGGTGCCGTCCCCTTTTTATGTGTTTAGACCTAAAAAACAGCAACAAAACTCACTCAAACCTTCAGAGAAAATATGGAGGATGAATAGAAAAACACTCTCAACTTAGAATCACTCAAATCGGAGTTCAAATGAAGAAATTATGGTGTTTGGAAGATGAGAAAATGTAGAGAGAAAATTTATGCACACTAGTTTGAATTTCTTCTTAGATTGAAATGTGAAAGGGAAGGAGAATATAAAGGAGAGGGAAAAGAATGAAGCAAGAAATGACCAAAATACCCTTAAGTGCCCAAGCATGCTTGCTGCCCGAGATGGTGCGTGGGCATCTCGGGGCAGCAAGCATTCTGTCCCGAGATGGCACGTGGCCATCTCGGGAGAGAGTGCTTGGTTGCACTACTTTTCCTCTAGCGCTCCCTTCGCGTTCTTCGACCGTTCTTCGGCCTCCAAACTCGGAATTCAAATCCATTTGAGGATTACGAACCGTAACTCTCACACGGACATGGAAATATAAGATACTCAACCCAGAAAATAATAATTCGACTCGATATACGAATACGAAGACAATATATGAAACATGAGTTCAAAGTGTAGTATCTTTTGATTTAGAACTTGAAATCAATAGTATGAGTAACCGAAATGACCAGAACTCAATCAAGAATGATTTAGGACTAAATTAAAGTTCAATATCCATGTTATACAAACCTATACACACACAAACATAATTCACACTAGAATGCAAACTACATAGAGATAGTTTCCAATCATGCATTTTTCAAAACATGTTATTTCCAAACCAATGCATGAGCATTCATCTTCAAGTGTATGAATGTGTTATACATGGTGCACAACGATGCAAGGACGCATATGAATGAATTATATGTGTGTGCCTATAATGGTGCACAACGATGTAGGGACACAAATGTATGAATTGTGTGTGTGTCTAAGCCTTGTAAGAGAAAGATAAAGTCTTAGTATACCTTTGTAGAACCATATTGCATCATTTCTCTTTGAAGACATAGAACTTGCTTTGAC
Organism: Dipteronia dyeriana; assembly: GCA_032871835.1. Lineage (NCBI taxonomy): Eukaryota > Viridiplantae > Streptophyta > Magnoliopsida > Sapindales > Sapindaceae > Dipteronia > Dipteronia dyeriana. Next base: position 35,365,695 of record CM065298.1, read on the forward strand.
TTGTTGTTCATCCTTCTTTGAAGCTTGAATCATCATGAATCTAAACAACTAAATCATTACAAGTAAACATCATTTTGATATGGAATTAATGACAACACAAACTAAAACCTAACAGAGGCCGACATTCTCCATGATTTTTACTTATCATAAATGCGACCATGAAGAAGACTTAAAGAGAAAAGTGGTTGCACCCTCCCAACCCTCTCTTAATTTATTTATTTTAATTTCTATTAATATAGAAATTGAAAAATACCATAACACTCACTCTGTTAGTTGGTACATATCTCAATTAAATCTAGGGGGTGTGAGTATGTAAAAAGCATCTTTACCCATCTAGGTGCAATTTAGTTAAATCTAGTGTGAAGTTAGTAAAATTCACACAACAAACATGAAGTTATAGCATATAGCCAAATATAGGGGAAAGATGAATGCCAATAGCCAAATATTTATAAATCCTATGGCCACAACAAGATTAGGGGTGGGTGCGGTTCGGTTCGGTTTTGACCAAAACCGTATTGAACCATTATATTTTCGGTTTTTAAAAACTTGAATCGGTTTGAACCGTATTGGACTATGAAACCGAATTGAACCAAACACCTTTATCTCGGTTCGGTTCGGTTCGGTTCGGTTCAATTCGGTTTTGGACCTATTAGGCTCATTGGGCTTTCAGATTTTGGACTGTTTTTTTTTTTTACAATCTATTACATTCAAAACACATCTAAATAGACTAAATATACCACATTATTGTTTATCTAATCAAATTTAATCCAAATCAAACACAAGTACCTGCTCAATAGCTATCATTCTACCAAATTCAGTCCATATAAGTATATAACTTCAATTACATAAAAATGATAGAATAATAGAAGTCCAAAATGCAATCCAAAATAAAATAAGATCACACATAAATAATTCAACATACAATCCATAATAAAATTAAACTTAAATTACAATCCATAATATAATAAAACATAACAAAATAATTAAAATGTCATCATGTCTTTCTTCCACTTTAAATCTTCACCTATAAGGCTGTAAAAAAGGAAAATAAATTACCTCAGAAACAAAACACATAATTATAAATAGAGGAAATGCAAAACTAAACAAGTAAATACCAAATTAAATTCATACCATCATTTCTTCTCAATCCTCATGGCTCATCCATTGTTATACTTGTCAATCCACTTTTATGCTCTAAATGAAGATAACAAAAATGTAATTAGCTAACTTAGTAAATACCAATACATATATATATATATATATATATGTATATATATATATATATATATATATATATATATATTATTAAAAAAAACAACAAACATGATAATTTATTATGATTACTTACCGGTTTCAACATTGGTATAATATTCTAACAACTGAATGGATGTATCATCATCTTTAGTATGCTCTTCTACAACACGTGATTCAGCAATAGGACAAGATGTCGACAACTAATTTCCAGTCAAAATTAAGCCCTCAACTATTTTAAGAGTCAATGAACTCCTAAATGGATCAAGTATACGCCCTCCTGTGCTAAATGCAGACTCAGAAGCCACAGTTGAAATCGGCATTGAGAAAATGTCTCTTGCAATCATTGACAAAATAGGAAATTTGACTGAACAATTCTTCCACCAAGTCAAAAGATCAAACTTATCATTTAGTTTCTCACAAGCCTCCAACAAATACAACTCCACCTCACTTTTCCCCATACTAACATCTTCTTCTTCTTGTTTTTGGCCCCATAAACTATCTTCTTTAAACTTCTCTTTTTCATAAAAAGTTTCAGGCACACCACTCCCAAAAGAGGACACATCATCATTTGACCTTACATTCACACTACCATATTGTGTAACATAATACTCATACAACTCCACCAACACTTCTTTCAAACTAGAAAGCATCAAATGAGATTGTGTTACACCATAAAATGCATCAAGACGCCACTTCACATAACCAAATTTGTACATTGGGTCAAGAACAACCGCAATGATCAATAAGTTGTTGGTTTTATCCAAACCCTTCCAATACCTGTCAAATTTTTGTTTCATACTCACTGTCATTCTACTCACAAGCGGATCCCTCTCAATGCTCAAAGATGTTAATTGATTAAAAATAGTGCACCAACTCTTAAAATAAATATTAGATGTCACATGCAATGAAGCACTAAAATCCAAGGTAATATCGTAAAAAGTGGATAAAAAACAAATAGATACCTTGGCATTCTCCCAATCATTTAAGGGAGGTGGATCGATCCGCTTCTTCTCATTATCACTCTCCTTGAAGTAGTTGACATAGTGACCATCTTCCTCTTCCATTCGCTCAAATGCTTTTCTAAGTTTTACCGCACTTTCCAACATCAAGTAAGTAGAATTTCACCGTGTTGGAACATCTAACACCACTAAACCATTATTCCCTAACTTCTCATGCTCAACAGATCTTTTAAATCTATCTAGCCTACTATGAGAAGATTTCATATATTTGACAGCACTGCGAATAGCTACAACAGATTCATGGAAATCCTTCAACCCATCACTAACTATTAAATTTAGGATGTGTGCACAACATCGTAAATGCATGTACTTACCCCCCAAAATTGTTCCATCCTCACGCCAACTATTCAATTTTCTATTCATATAACCAATGGCATTTGCATTTGTAGATGCATTATCCACGGTTATTGTGAATATTTTATCAATACCCCATTCCAGCAAAACTTTCTCAATACACCTTCCAGTTGAATCCCCGGTATGATCAGTTATTTGACTAAAACTCAAGATCCTCTTTTGCAAACGCCAATCATAGTCAATAAAATGAGCTGTCACAACCATATAGTTTATATTTTGGATCGATGTCCATGTGTCTGTGGTTAGACAAACCCTTACTTGACTAGATTTAAAGTACTTCTTCAACTTCATTCTCTCTTCAACATATAACTTATACAAATCTCTAACAATCGTTCTCCTAGATGGAACATCAAATCTTGGATTCATCGTAAAACAAAACTTACGGAATCCTCGATTCTCAACAAATCTAAAAGGCAATTCATCTAGAATTAACATCTCTGCCAATGCTCTTCTACATTCTTCGGCATTAAATCTAGAGGTACCTAAGGTACTACCGGCACCCTCCACATTTGGTTGTTTAACCAAAAATGTTTGTTTTGAATCAGTAACGGGTGGCCGATATTTTTTACACCTTTTACGAATATACGTATTCATGTTTGTCGTTCCATTGGAACCCGACCCACATGCATACGTATCACCACAATGTTTGCACCTAACTCTCTTATTTAAAGGTGTAGAGAACCATTACATGCAATGACTAATATGATGTAATTACCTTTTTTAAATGGTTAATAGTATTTATATTGATATATCCAACATTGTCCCCTGATCCCCTTTATTGTCACCCTAATGGTGACTAGTATCTATTTACATACTCTAAAAGCTGAGCCTCAAAAACTCCTTTAATCATCCGATTCTTCTAGATTGCTTTTACCTTCTTGGTTAATTGACATTTGACACAAACCTAAAACACACTCTTCTGTCCTTTTCCTATCTTTGATTTATCAGTAACAGCAAGACATTTGAGTGAAGTGAAAGATGAAAATCTCCAGAAACACGAAACCAGAAAGCAGTCAAGAAAAAGTAACATAAATCACAATATGTATGTATAAGTGTATAACCTCATCTCTGTTTCACAAATCACAATACTAAATCACAAGCTAGAACAAACATCAAACACCCATAAACTGATAAAAGTAAAAAAATAACGAAATCAAAACAAAATAACAGGAAGAAGAAGAAGAAAAAGAAAACCTTGACAATGGTGACTGACAAAGTGACACAGAGCAGCGGAAGCACAGAGTAGTGGAGGGCCGGAGGCACAGAGCAGCGGAAGGGAGACGTGTGCAGCGGAGCCAAGGAAAAGAGCCAGAGGTCGTGTGAGAGACAAATATAGGATCGTGTGAGGTTCAGAGGTTGTATGAGAGAATCAGAGAAAAAAAAAGTGAGGTCGTGTGCGGCTGTATGAGAGAAAACAAAGAATGAGCGATGAGAGAAGGGAAATTAGGTTTTTTTGGTATTTAAATGTCGGTTCGTCGGGTCGGTTCGGTTTTAGAAGGGGCAGAACCGAAACCGACCCATTTTCTATGCGGTTCATTCGGTTCGAACGGAATTGAACCGAATTAACCCATCGAACCGAACCAAACACCATATTTCGACTATATTTCGACTCGGTTCGGGTCGATTCGGTTCGGTTCGGTTCGATGAACCTTGCCCACCCCTAAACAAGATAAAAACAAATAAGATATATGTTGATAGTAACCAGCTCACATTTGTCAGTAATAACTAAGATGTATCTATTACGGGCATGTAATTGTCTATTGTGACAAAATTTTATGATAAATATAATTTTTTCTAACACAAGCTCTTAGTAAATGACCAGAATGGAAACTACATTTTTTAGGAGCAGTTATTATTACAATTTTATGTTGCTCTATATTCATAATAATCATTATTTTTTTTATGTTTTATTAAGATAAATTAGGTACTATAAATATTGCGAATTTTATGAGATCGTTAATGATGAGGAAAATTTGGAAGTTTTGGAGCAAGTTATAATATCAAAACTTGGGTTAAATTCTACAGAGTGGAGAATGGGGAGGATGAGTTTTATAGAGGATGCAACTCATGAGGCTGTTGAATTTTTGGAGTAGTGGTATTGGTAAGAGAATTTTCAAAAGATCTTTAAAAAAATATATCATATCTATATAATATAGTAAAATAGAGCCCCAAAGGCAATACATGTCGTCATGTGGAAGATTTAGAATTAAATTCTATATATTCATTTATATTTTTCCTAATCATTTTTTATAAAGTAATACATTTCATTTCTATTATATTATTAAATGGGTGTAATAATAATATAATGAATCTGAAGGTTTTACCTTTTTAATTACAATATTTGAAGTCTTGCATTTATTTTTCCAAGGGCAAGTTTAATTTATCTACCCAACGGGTGCAATGTATGGTCATTAAAGTAGTCAATCAATTTTATGACATTAAATTCTTATACATATTATAGATAGCAATATATCATATATATATATATTAACAATTTCCAATATATATATATATATATATATATATATATTGAAATGAAATCAACAGTAATAGCACAATAACACAAGAAGAAATCAATGAAAAGTTAACATATAAATATGATATTTTATTCACTTCTCAATGGTGTTTATAACTTGGCGAGTCCTCTCTTTTATAGGCTCACAATACAGTAGTTACAAATATGAAAAGATATTAGCAATAAACATGAGAATCAATGGTACCATAAACTTGAGAATAAATTGGGGAAGGTGAATGATCATAAGTTACATTGTAATATTGGATGGACATTTACTCATATTGTATTTTCATAACACTCCCCCTTAAATGTCCATTTTTCATAGAATATGCCTCATTAAAACCTTTACTAGTAAAAACCCCGTGGGAAAAAAAACTGGTGAAGGAAAAAGAGCACATTATTTATATGTATTTGAAAGATAATGTTAGAGGTGATAACAACTGCCTCAATAAAATCTTACTGAGAAAAACCCTGTGGGATAAAAACCCAGTGAAGGAAAAAGAGTACAGTATATAGTATATAGATTTTCCTCCATAACAATTACTCCCCCTCATTAATACGCTCATTTTGATGTTGTTGTCTTAATTGTTTGAGAAATACTTTTCAATTGTTGCATCCCAATATTATGCACTAACTTTGTGAATGTTGCAGTTGTCAATGCTTTTGTAAATAAATCTGCAAGATTTTCACTTGAGCGTATTTTTTGAATATCTATTTCACCATTCTTTTGGAGCTCATGTGTATAGAATTTTTTTGGTGAAATGTGCTTAGTTCGATCACCTTTAATATAGCATCCTTTAATCTGTGTAATGCAAGCAGCATTATCTTCATATAATATTGTGGGACTATTTTTTATTGAAGATAGTCCACATGTTTTCCGCATATGTTGTATCATGGATCTTAACCAAATAGACTCCCTGTTAGCTTCATGAATTGACAATATCTCCGAATGGTTTGAGGAAGTGGCAACCATTGTTTGTTTAATAGATCTCTATGAGATAGCAGGATTTCCACAGGTAAATAAATATCCTGTTTGTGATCGATCTTTATGTGGATCGGAAAGGTATCCAGCATCCGCATATCCGGATAATTGTGATTTTGATCCCTTTGAGTAAAATAACCCCATATCAATAGTTCACAAAGATAACACAATACATACTTAACACCATTCCAATGTCTTCTCGTTGGTGCAGAACTATACCTTGCTAGTAAATTGACTGCAAATGCAATGTCAGGCCTTGTACAATTTGCAAGGCACATAAGTGCTCCAATTGCATTTAAATATGGTACTTCAGGACCAAGAAGCTCTTCACCATCTTTTTTTGGACGAAATGGATCTTTGTCTGTATCAAGTGATCGAACAACCGTTGGAGTGCTTAATGGATAAGCTTTATCCATATAAAAATACTTTAAGACTTTTTCCGTATATGTCGATTGATGAATAAATATTCTGTTTGGTAAATGCTCGATCTGCAGGCTGAGACAAAATTTTATTTTACCAAGATCTTTCATTTCAAATTCATCTTTTAAATAAGATGCAGTTTTTGTGAGTTCTTCAAGATTGCCAATGAGATTTAAATCATCAACATATACTGCAATGATAACAAATCCAATTTCTGATTTTTTAATGAACACACACGGGCAAATTGGATTATTTGCATATCTCTCTTTCAATAAATACTCGCTTAAGCGGTTGTACCACATGCGTCCAGATTGTTTTAACCCGTATAAGGATCTTTGTAGCTTAACTAAATACAAGCTTCTATGTTTTAAATTTTCATTCATTTTTTATCCTTCAGGGATTTTCATATATATATATATCGGTATCAATAGATCCATACATGTATGATGTTACTACGTCCATAAGACGCATATCAAACCCTTCGGAGGCTGCCAAACTAATCAAAAATCGAAGTGTGATTGCATCCATTACTGGGGAATAAGTCTCCTCATAATCAATACCTGGTCTCTGTGAGAAACCTGGTGCTACGAGTCGTGCTTTATATCTTACAATCTCATTTTTCTCATTTCATTTTCTAATAAAAACCCATTTATACCTGACAGGTTTGACGCCTTCAGGCGTCAGAACAACCGGTCCAAAAACTTCACGTTTTTCAAGCGAATTTAGTTCAACTCGGATCGCTTCTTTCCATTTTGGCCAATCTTTTCTACGTCGGCATTTTTCCACTGTTGTTGGTTCAACATTTTCATCATTATTCATAATTTCAAGAGCGACAACGAATGCAAATTTATCATCAATGTTAAGATTTCTTCGATCCAAGAATTTCTTAGAACCAACATAATCTATTGAGATTCGTTCATGAGTTTTATCTGGGGAGATTAAAATTTCTTTACTTTGCAAATACTCATGATCATTTTGTTCCTCTTCATGGGAGTTTTGTATTTCCTTATTTGTTGGTTCATATACTTCTTCGGGAGTTATTTGATCAATTTCGGATCGATTAATTTTTGTTGTCTGGTTTTCGATGATAGCTTCTTCAAGAAAACCACTTTTATTTTGAAGCTTCATTTGTATTCTCCCTTTCCTTGGAGCTAAGTCTTTCGCACCAATTGGTCTACAACGCTTTAAGCGTGGCTTTATTTCATTTACCTTATCTAGTTGTTCTTCAGGGACATCAACCCTTGCTGGGACATTTTCAGCAGGTATATGTGATTTTACTATTTTTTTTAATCGGTAAATGCATCTGGAATTTGATTTGCAACATTTTGCAACTGAATAATCCTTTGAACTTCAAGTTCACATCGATTTGTTCGAGGATCAAAATGAGATAAGGATGATGCATTCCATATAAGTTCACGTTGTTTATCTGTCTTTTCTCCCCCTAATGACTGGAAAACTTGTTCATCAAATTGGCAATATACAAATCTTGCGACGAAAATATCTCCTATTAAAGGCTCAAGATATCTAATTATTGAAGGAAAATCATAGCCAACATAAATCCCACGTTTTCGTTGATGACCCATTTTTGTCCTCTGTGGGGGTGAAATTGGAACATAAACAGCACAACCAAAGATTCTTAAATGAGAAATATTTGGTTGTTGGCCAAGGACAAGTTGCGAAGGTAAAAAATTATGATAACTAGTTGGTCGAATACGAATTAACGATACAACATGTAATATTGCATGTCCCCGTAAAGAAACATGTAATTTTGACTTTAAAAGTAAAGGCCTAGCAATCAATTGAAGATGTTTTATCAAGGATTCTGCCAAACCATTTTGAGTATGGACATGTGCAACAGGATGCTCTATATCAATACCGATTGACATGCAATAATCATCAAAAGCCTTAGATGTAAATTCACCTGCATTATCTAGTCTAATTTTTTTGTTTGATAATCAGAAAATTGTGCTTGTAATTTAATAATTTGAGCAAGAAGTCTTGCAAATGCAACAGTATGAGTAGAGAGCAAACAAACATGTGACCACCTAGTTGACGCGTCTATTAAAACCATGAAATATCTAAAAGGTCCACAAGATGGATGAATATGTCCACAAATATCACCCTGAATTCTTTCCAAAAAGCTTGGAGATTCAAAATTGACCTTCGTTGTGGATGGTCTTGTAATTAATTTGCCTTGAGAACAAGCTGCATATGGGTTATCAAAAGGTAAAAGAATCTTCAGGTTCTTTAAGGAATGTGCATGTGAGTTTTCAACAATTCTCTACCTCATAATTGATCCTAGATGACCAAGTCTATCATGCCAAAGCATAAAAGTCTTTGGATCATTGAACTTCTGGCTCAATATAAGATTTGTTTCTATAGTTCGTATGGCAGTTTGATACAACCCAGAAGAAAGTCCAAAAAATCTTTTCAGTATCTGCTTCCGGCATGATACAATAGCAGTGATATAAAGATATTCTATATTACCTTCATTAGTAGTCTCAATGTGGTATTGATTAAGACGGATATCTTTAAAGCTTAGCAAATTTCTTCTGGAATTGCTAGAATATAAGACATCATTGATTTGTAATTTTGATCCATTTGGTAACAAAATATTTGCTCTTCCTGAACCGTCTATCAGGTTTGTAGTACCTGATATTGTGTTAACATTAGCTTTAGCTAATTTTAAGTGAGTGAAATATTTATTTTTCTAAGGATTGTATGTGTTGTGGCACTGTCTACAAGACATTCATCTCCATCATTCATCTTTTGATTGTTCAAATCATTAGTATGATCCGAAGCCATCTTCACATATATAAATTTAAGTTAACATAAATAAATTAAAATAAAATAAAATAAAATAAAATAAAATAAAAATTGAGGAGATTACAGGTTAATTAAGAAAAAAATGAAAATATAAAATTCAAACTTCATTAAAAGCAAACGAATTATAAGACAAATTTATTTCCTCAAAGCCCACACTATAGGGAATTTTATTAGAATCACATGCAAAATACTCTAGAGCACTAAAAAAAAACTTAAACATAATGACAGTGAAGGACTAGTAACACACCATAACATAATGAAAAACACATTGAAAATAATTCCATAAAAATGCTAATTCGTATTAACATTTCCATCTCCAATCAAGTGGTCAATGTTCCCATTTGGGTTCTCAAAGAAATCTGAAACGTCCAGGTGAGTTATGTCAACTGGCTCACCATGATCAATGAAATTTGTTTCCACCTCTTTTCCTTTTGCCTTCAATGATGCTTGATAAAGTTTCACAAGATGTTTAGGCGTACGACAGTTACGCGACCAATGCCCTTTTACTCCACATCGAAAATAAGCATTATCATGATTTTTAGAGGGTTTGTTTTGAAAATCTTTCCCCTTTTCTTGTTTTCCTTCATTGTTATTCCACTTGGTGGTTTGGTTTAGATTTCTTATTATGACCCTCTCAGCCTTGATAATGACCACGACCACGCCCACGGCTACGACCACACCCACGCCCACGATAACTGCCACGGTTATTTGATGAGTTAGCATTCGCTTCTGGGAATGCTATAGTTCCAATTGGGCGAGATTGGTGATTTTTCATCAAAATTTCATTATTTTGCTCAGCCACAAGAAGACATGAAATTAACTCAGAATATTTGGTAAATCTACACTCTCGATATTGCTGCTGCAGGAGCAAATTCACGGCATGAAAAGTAGAAAATGTTTTTTTCTAGCATATCTTGTTTAGTTATTGTCTCTCCACATAATTTTAATTGAGAAACAATCTTAAATAATGAAGAATTATACTCACGGACCGATTTGAAATCTTACAATCGTAAGTGCATCAAAACATAACGAGAATTTGGAAGTATCACCGTTTTTTGGTGATTAAATCTCTCTTCTAAATTTTTCCAAAGCTCAAATAGATCTTTAACAGTAAGATACTCAGATTTCAATCCTTCGTGGAGATGGTGCCGAAGGAAAATCATTGCTCTAGCATGGTCTTGTGAAGATGCTTAATTTTTTTCTTTAATTGTTTTTCCCAGATTTTTAGCATCAAGATGAATTTCAGCATCAAGAATCCATGACAAATAGTTGTCACCAGAAATGTCAAGAGCAGCAAATTCAAGTTTTGTGATGTTCGACATATTCTGCTAGCTAAATAACAAAAATGCTTATTAGAAATTCCTAAACACAAATATGTCAAATTTATAACAGAATATGTAAGGGTAGGAATATAATTGTTAATTCCATAATATTTTGTAATTGTAAAATTGATGAATATTGTTATTGTGAGTCAATAACAAATTACAACATATATACTTTTTCATACCTTGTGAAAAAAATAAATAAAGAAGAATATTTACCTGATCGGAGCTACTTCTTGCTGATAACGTAAAATGAAATCAATAGTAATAGCACAAGAACACAAGAAGAAATCAAGGAAAAGTTAACATATAAATATGATATTTTATTCACTTCTCAATGGTGTTTACAACTTGGTGAGTCCTCCCTTTTATAGGCTCACAATATAGTAGTTACAAATATGAAAAGACATTAGCAATAAACATGAGAATCAGTAGTGCCATAAACATGAGAATAAATGGTACAATAAACTTGAGAATAAATTGGGGAAGGTAAATGATCATAAGTTACATTGTAATATTGGATGGACATTCATTCATATTGTTTTTTCATAACATATAGTATAATATAATTCAGTTTGTTGTGTAATAATATTTATGAGAAAGAAAAAAATATTTATAATTGACAATAATTATTATAGAATGTCTAATCAATTGCTTCCTCTTTTTATATAAAATGATATAATAATTGCTAATTAAATATAATTAATTATGTTAATTTATTCTAGGCTCTTGGATCCCCACATATATCTTTCTCCCCACTGTATATATAATTTCATTTTCATCAGCAACTATGTATCGATTTGATTTAACCCTCGATTCCAAAGGTAGGTGATTCCCTTCATTCCTATGATTTGATTTTTTATATAAAATGGAATTGTTTAACAAAAAAATTGTCTTTCTCTGTTTGGTTTCTAGAAAATATAAGGAACATAAAGTGAAATTGTTTGTTTTAGTATCAAGAAATTACTATTTTTTTTTCGGGGACATTGCATAAATGGTCACTCTCATTTTACAAAATCCAAAAATAGCCACCGATTAAAAATTTATATTTTTGGTCTTATCATAAATGATTTTACCAAACGGCCCTTTAAAATTGTTTTCTATCATTTATCTCATTTGAATAATGCTATATTACCAAAATGAAAAGATAAAAATATTTCCCAAAAAAAAGAAAAAAGAAAAGAGAAAAAAAACTAAAAGAAATCGTTCTAGAACCACTCTAGATAAGTGGTCGACACCAACGCCGAATGAGAAGATGCCAATGCCGAATACAATTTTTCAAGTCCTCTTCGACCGCACCTTCTTCCACTACGAGACACTAGTCTTCCTCACCAAACAAAAACCCTAGCCACTAATTTTTCGAATTACGCTCGGGTAAGGGTGATTTTTAGAATGGGGATATTTGCTTTGAATCACTTATAATATTGATAGACTTGTGAACTTAGTTTGTAATGCATAATTTTTCTATGATTCACTATATTAATAAATGATAGACGAAACAAAGTGAATGCCAATGTTATTTTTTGGATTATGGTGGCCACTTGTTAGTTTTGAAATGATTTGTATGCAATTTATTATAGCTGATTTTGTTATGGATAAGAGAAGAACTTTTAAATATGTGATAACTTGTTTAGAGAGTTTGATTCTTTTTTCTATTATTTTTTTCATTTATTGGTGTTCAGTTTTGTGGGGGTCGCTCTATTTTTGCCATGTTTGTGCTCTGATTGTTATCGGGTGGTGTCTATTTCCCCAGGTGTGGTTGCATGGTTTGTTGTGTTTGACCCCATTTTCATCTTTTGGCTTGCTTTGTAAAGTTTTTGCCCTCTATTATCACTTTCAATAACAAGCTTTTATTCAAATAAAAAACTTTAAGTTTGTAATGACTTGCTTAGAGAGCTTGATACCTTGAGAAAAAATTTGTCATTTTGTTGTAATATAAGTTTTTAATGAGTGTCACTTATATTATAAACTCCCTCAAGTGGTTCATCTTTTAGTATATAAGCAAGGATTTAGCAAAATGCCTAAAAGCAAAACCCTAAAGATAATTTATGTCTTAGCTCTCATGTGGCTCGTGCCATACATGTTTAGGTTAGCCTCACATTTGAGCTAGGTATGTAATATACTCCTCTTTATGAACAACAAAACTTGAGTTTTTGACTTGTTATTAGATAATATAAAGCTCTAGTTTTTCCATTTTATCATCTTCTTTGTTTTGTTTGTAACCAGATGCATAAGGATCCTAACAATAAATATTGACGGTTCTCGGACCACAATAAGTGGCGCTCAAGAATAAATAATAATATTAAAAGTCAAATTATTCAGGTTGTAAGTGTTGAATGTTAGAAAGGTTTAGGAATGAACCTTTTGGGCATTATTTGGATTTTCCCCAACCCGATTTAGTTCACGGGATGCTTAATTAAAACCTCCATAAAAAGAAGATTATTCATCGAAGAGAAAAGAAGAAGAAATGTGGTTCGACTTATGACACAAGAAGGTTTATTTTGGCAAAGAACAGTTTTGTGTATGTAGTGAGCTGAAAATGGGCTTGATACCTGAAGAGTTTATGAACATGAAACTAGATGTAGAAGGTTGTTGGTATATAAGATATTTCAAACATTGGCCGACACCAGAAGTTTTGAAGGCATTTTTTCAAGAAGAACAAAAGCGAAGGGTGAAGACTTGTTAAAGATAGCATACAACTTTATGGTATGCCAATTTTTTAGCAATGATGACCAAAGGAGCGTCGTACAAGGTTGGTTGTTAACTTCAGATAAAAATGAACAAGCCTTTATAAATTTTTCGTGGGGAACATATATCTTTAGTATGATACTGTTTTTTGGCTTTATGGATCAACCAAGGAACATCTTAAAAGACTAAGAGGGGAAAAGAATAAGAAGAAGGCAAATGGAATGGGGAAAGGGAAACTCGGAGAAGAATATAAAGAAGAAATAAAAGAAGAATAAAAAGGATATTATGAAGATGAAGATGAAAAAGAATAAAATAAAGCAGAGGGAAAGAAATGCAAAAATAAAGGAAAGCGAAAGGCGGATGTAGTGTCATAGAAGAATAAGAATGAGAAGGAAAATACTACAAGGATTTGCTTTAGCATTTAAGGTATGAGTATCATATTTTATAGTCCTTTTAACAATACAAACAATATTTGTGTAAAAACAATAGCATTATTTGATTTTTGTTATTGTATAGGTATGGGCAATTGAGACTATACCTCGTTTGACAAATATTATTGGTACACAAATTGACTATGGGTTTCCAAGGATAAAGAATTGAAATTTCAAAAAAAAAAATAGTCATGCCATTTGAGTAATCCAGTTCCTCATTTTTACTGGTAGAAAGGCATTCCGTCTGATTTCGAATGGGACTCAATAGTTAGAGTATTGCTTTCATACGGTGGCGTTAGAGTTGTATCATTTAAGGTAATAATGCAAAGTCTGACTACTTAGTGAGGATTGTCATTGAGGTTAGAAGACTATGATATGAAACCACTTAGCGAGGTAGAATCTACAAACGGTTACATTGTTTATAATAAACCAAGTTACCATACATGACATTAAGGATAAAAAAAGTCATGGAACAATGCTTGAGGCTTACCCATATTTTATTCTTAACAACTTTAAAATCAAGGACGATAAACGTCCTAAAACATCTATTTCTGGTGCCAAAGCTAGATACTAAACAAATTAACACTTTTACAAATCAGTTTGACTACTTTTCATTCAAATAAAAACATGGTTGGGTTTGCTTCAACTACGATTGGGAGTGCATTGACTTTAGGTTTCTTTTCAGTATTGTTAGATAGACTAACTTCTCTACTGTTTATGGATTATTGTCATAAAGATGACGTATATGTTAATTTGTTACAGAGGTCAAGACACACGATGATGAAGGTTCATGTTATGCTTAATGATGTAAAGGAGGTGTAATTTGCACACCCAATTGTTAAGCAGAGGATTGATGAGCTCAAAGATGTCATTTATAATGCTGAGGATTTAGCTTATGAGATTGCTTATGTGGGTCTAGCATAAGGCCATATAATTAGGACACAAAATTCTTCAAAGAATTTTAATTGTAGATTTTCAAAAATGATTTTGAAGGTAGAAAATTTGCTGAAAGACAGATGTATTTCAAATGATGAAAAACAATATCGTTGAGAAAACATCTCCATTGTCAATGATGTTTTTGGTAAATGAATCTAAAAATTATAGATGGGAGAATGACAACATGAATGTTAAATAATTGTTGATGAATCATAACACAACAAATGAGATCATTATAATTGTCATATGTAGAATGAATGGAGTTGGAAAGACAGTCTTAGCTCAATTAATATACAATGACTCGGTTACTTTGTGAGATTGTTTCTAAAAACCTTGATGTAGAAGAGTGTGGGTGTATGCTTCAAAAATTATTGATGTGTTAAAGGTGTGTCAATCTATAATTGAGTCAATTACTTTTCGAGATTACAACACCACTAATCTTGAAGTAGTCTGGAAAAGGTTAAAAAAGGCATTGGAAAATCAAAGTCTTCTGCTTGTGTTGGATGATGTTTGGAATGAAGGTTTTGGTTATTGGGATACTCTATGGAATCTTTCAAAAGTTGGGATGGTAAAGGAAAGTTGAGTTATTGTTATAACAAGCAACTGAAGTGTTGCTTCAACCATCCATCCCATTAGTTGTTATCCACTCCATCTGGTGTCTAACGAAGATTGTTGGTTAATCTTTGCAACTCATGCATTTAAAGGTAGCAACTACACTGAACAATAAAACCTGGAGCACATTCGTGACAAAATAGCGAAAAAGTGTTTAGGCCTCCCTTTAGATGTAAAATTATTTGGGAGTTTGTGGTCCTCCAAGATGAACGCTTATGAATGGGAGACACTGTTAAATAGAAAATTATAGGATTTACCGGTATAGGAGAATGACTTACTTGCATTATTAGGCTTGAGCTACAATTCTCTTCCTCATCCGCTAAAATGATTTGTTTCATATTGTTCTATATTTCCCAAAGGTTAAATATTTGCAAATGAGGAACTGATTTTGCTATGAAAAGTGGAAGGATTATTTTTGTCAGGAAGTTACAAGACAACTGAGGAGGTTGGTAGTGAATATTTTGAAGAGTTGTTATCAAGTTCATTCTTTCAAAAAATATGTTGACAATAAATTTTGTTACGTTATGCATGACTTTCATAATGAGTTAGTTCAGTATACGCCCGATGAGTCTTGTTTCAAGTATGAAATTGACAATGTCATTTCTCAATGTGCTCGACATTGTTCTAACGTAAAGTACGACAACTTTGATTTTACAAAAAAAATTAACTCTTTGACTATGGTTAAGTGTTTGCGAACTTTCTTACCATCAAGTTTTTCAGCACCAACATTCAATTCATCCTATAACATCGATAGTTAGATTATTGAAAACTTTTTGGATGCACAAAAGCAGTTGTGTGTGTTGTCTTTATGTTGTTATAATATCAAACAGTTGTCTTGTGAATTTAGTAAATTGATACATTTATGGTCCTAGGATTTTTCATACAATCCAATCACAACATTGCCTGAATCAACATGAGTGTTGTACAACTTGGAGATACTGATGTTGTCACATTGTACACAACTCATTGAGTTGCCTACAAGCTTGAGGAAACTAATCAGTTTAGAATATCTTAATTTGATTAGAACCAAAACTTTAAAATCGATGCCAACAGAGTTCTGTAAGTTAGAAAAACTTGAAACACGTACAACATTTATTGTAAGTAACAATGGCAAAGGGTCAAAAATTAGTGAGTAATGTAAGCTTGGGCGTATTCGTGGCAGCCTTTCCATTTTTGAGCAGCAGAATGTAAGTGACAGTGAAGATGCTTAGAATGTCAGATTGAAGGATAAGAAAGATATAAAGGAGTTACTTTTCAGTTGGAAGGAAAATTTTATTCATGAACTGGATAAAGACAGTTGTTCTTGAAAAACCGTGTCCTCATGAAAATATTGAAAAGCAATCCATTAAGGGATATCATGGTACACAATTTCTAGATTGGTTAAGGGATTCATCATTTTTTAGCATGGTTTTTCTATTTGTGAGTGGTTGCACGAATTGCCCATCCTTGCTATTCATAGGGAAATTATAATCTCTGGAAGAACTACATGTGAAAGATATGAAAGGTTACGAAAAGTTGATTTTTGAATTCTATGGAAAATTTGTTGCTCCATTTGAATTCTTGTGCATTTTGAATTTTGTCAACATTCAAAATTGGAAGTTTTGGGAACCTTCAAAAGTTATTTGGGGGGGGGGGGGGGGGGGGGGGGGGGGGTGGAGGGGTTTAAAAAAAAAATTGTGAAACTGATTGGAAAGTTGCCAAGCAGTCTCCCTTTGTTGATAAAGCTACATATTGCAGTATGTAGTAAATTAGAATTTCTAGTAAATGAAACTGTGGAGTATCCAAATCTTGAGATGTTGGAAATAATCAGCAGTTGTGATTCTCTCACACATTTTAAATTGAAGTCCTTTAGCAAGCTTAAATATCTTTTGATCAAGGAATGTAAGAATCTTGAAAAAATGGAAGTTTAGGAGGATGTTAATTGGAACCTTTAATTTATTGAAGAATTGAGATTTTTTTATTATCTCAAATTTAATTTAATTTCTGAAGTAGTTTTGACCACTCCCAACATGAAAACTCTTTTGATCTCAAATTGCAACAATCTTGAGTTCATACCAAATTAAATGTACAAGCTTCTCACTTCTCTGGAAGAATTAAGTATATATTATTGTTCCAAGCTTCAGTCATTTTCAAATGGTGGCTTGCCCCCTAACTTACAATCACCGTTGATTGAGAAATGTGATTTATTCACCCTGTGCACACATGAGGTCTGAATAATATGGTGTCATTCATTAGTTTGAAGGTTATAAGGTTATAGATGGCTGTAAATTTCTAAAGTTGTTTCTAGATGAGGGGTTACTGTCAGCCTTTCTTACTTCACTTCTAATCAGTGAATTTTTGGAGCTTGAAACATTGAATCTCAATGGACTTCAGCTCAATAGGTCTTTTGAAAAGATAGAGATCAACACTTATGCTAACCTTGGTTCCATGTCATCAAGGAGTATAGTCGGCACTCTTTCTTCTTTAGAAATCAATGGTTGTTCTTTGCTAAATGAGTGGTGTTGAGTTAGAGAAGAAGATTTGTCCAAAATTCATCACACCCAAAACAAGGTTATCAATGGTGAAGTGGTGTAAGCATGCTGGTACAGATACTCAGCAGTTTGGCAACAGCTCATTGCCAGACTTTCCATTTCAACTAGTGGATTTGACTCAAATTTAGCAGCAGCCATAAATGGGATAAATTGAAGAGCTTGGTAGCAAATGGGATGTGATTTGTGAAAGGCATTTTGCTAGGGCAATTTTCCCATTTTTTGTATTTCGTTTTCTTTTCTTTTGGTTCATATTTTGTAAGTTTGAAAATTTGTTGGATACTTGATGGTGGATAGTTTGTTTATGCTTTCTCTTTACATGTCTTATACGATGGTAATAGAGGTAATTTGCCACCATCTATATGAACTATTTATGGACTTGCAGGTTGGCTTTTTTGCACTCATATCCTGAAACTTTGTAAACTTGCACAAGTTGTTATAATTCTCTTTGGTGCCACATATGACATATCTCTTTTTCGCACTCGCTTCTAGTCCCCTAAACTCATAGTCTACGCATGCATGTATTTCATGTCAATTTTTCTTTATTGGAATCAACGATCAATTTGAAGTGCAATGAAAATGCATTTTCTTATATATAAAAAACTCATGAATATCGAAACCAGTTTCACATCAAGGGGTTTGTATTTCATTGATTTTTCTCTTGTATATTATTTCTTGTCCCTTGCAATATTTTTTTTTTCTTGTATCGAAATATCATGGTTTGATATATGAAAAGACAATTATGATTTGTGGTTATGGGACCCTTTCCTTTGAATAATTTACAACAATTGTTAATTAGCACAATATTATATAAATGGTATTATTGAACATAAGTGTCAGGCAATAAAATTAGAAAATGTCATAATGATGGAAAAGCACCTGGACCAATATGATTGCATTGTATATTACATAATTGTTATAAGTAAACAGAAGTTTAGATATATAAAATTAGAGAAGGCAATGACAGTGACCAAATGTTAGCCACCCAATATGTACATGTGAAATTTTCTCTATCCCAATCTCTAAGAGATGATCAGAGCACTTACGATCAGTGTCTTTCAACTCATCCATTTTACATTTCAACTCCTCAATACATATAAGTAGCATGGTAGTAAAGCTTAATTACGTCATCTTGTTGCTTGTATATATTTCTAATTTTTTTTTGTGCCAAGTGGTATGCTCAAAACTCAAGTGCTGCATCAGGAAATATTTTTTTCATCCCTCCAATGTTACTTATGTGCCGATCCAAAACTATCATCACACATTTTGGATCTACTATAGCATTGTGTTGTTGACTAAAGGACCATGTCCTCGACTCGGTTCATTCATAATTTACAAACCCAAATGCCAAAAGGTATATCATCCAATTTCCATCATTGTACGCCACGACTAACAAAATACCTCTGGTATTGGCCTTCAAATGGGTAGCATTGATGGCGATAACCAGTCTAGTAACTTTATTAAAGTCGTTATAGAAGCCCCAAGTGACATGAATCCATATGCGAACTGGTTTTCTAAGCGGTCTCAATCTTAGTTACGGTCCTAAGGTTGTGTTACGTTTCAAATTTGTGTTGGCTTGATTCTATAACAAAACTCTCTTTATTTGTATTGACTAGTTACTTAGATGGTTCGTGTTTGATATGAGCTTCAACGAATGAAAGCAACTTCTTATACAAAGTTCATCTTTAAGAGAAAAGATGCTTGCTTGGATTCTAAGGTATCAAGATTTTTTCTCCTCTTGCAAGGTGTAAACGCGCACACACACACACACATTACATTCATTTGTGTCCCTGCATCATTGCATACACACACATATTCTTGTATGCTCATACATTAGACTTAAATTGTCAACTCTTATGAAAATGCATGTTCTAGGTTTAGTACTAGGAAATGACATGATTTCGTCTCTTTATATTTATTTGTTTGTCTTTGAGTGTTCTTGGAATCCAAACATATTTTCATAATATTCCTTGTTGAGTTCCAAATATTTTGGTTACTTACTCTAAGATTTGCATGTGTTTTAGAGCTATTTCGAGTTAATTCATGATTCGAGGGTATCTTTTTTCAATGCTCAAATATGTTTTAAAATGTTTCTCATTGATTTTTGAGTGTTTCGGTTACTCATTCGAGTATATTTGAGTTCCAATGCCGAAGAATGGTCGAAAAAAAAGAATGGAGTGCCATATGAAGAACATGGGAATGGGGGATGGCAAATTGATAAAACCCCTGTCTCGTGGAGGCAATTCCACACACCTCCACTGTAAAAGTACCTCTCGGCCTACGTGGAGGCCACGTGCCTCCGTAGGGAGCTGAGGTCTCACCTGCCCATTCGTTGCTTCTTCCTCCTTTGTTTTTCCCACCATTTATATTCAAATTTGTGCAGAATTTCGATACAACTTGTCATTTTTTTTTGTTTTTGTGATATCTCACTCATTTTAGATCCGAATTTGGTGATCGAAAAACCAAAAGTTTCATTTGTCAAAGTAAAACAAATCCCAAGGGTTTCTAGAGCTGATTGGAGTCCAGATTGTTTTATTTGCTTTGATCTTCATGAAGTGTTCATAATTTTGTAACTTGATTTGATTATGAAATGTGTTGAGGATGATTTGGATTCTATTTTTTTATTTATTCACTTAATTTTGAAACTAACCTTACTCTTTTAAATTGAAGATTTATAAGCTAGTTGTGATTATCATGAATTAGATCTAGAAAATATTATGACTTTGTTTTATTGTGAATTTCTATGTTTTAATCACATGTTAGAAAACTAGGATATTTTAATTATGATTTCAATTGTTTAAATCTAGTTCTTCATTGAGTGAGTATGTTGTGGATTTCAAGTGTTGAATGGTTCACTTGATTTCAAAGCTAGATTCGGGCCTTTTGTTATAAATTTATTATTCTAGCTTTGATTGACATGTTTAGGTTTCTAGATATATTTGTGTATGAATTAAATTGCATATTCTAGATTTCCTATTACATGTTCATAAGGATTAGTTTCATATGTTTGTGAGCTTGAATTATGTTAACTAATTCTTAATAGAGTGTATTTGATCTATACATTCTATTTTCTTGTGTTTTGCATCATTCATGCATGTGTGCATCTCACTTAAATCAAGCCTTGTGATAAGGAGAAAATCTCAAATAAGTTTTCAAACGGAAAACTAGATTAAGTACTTAAGACAATGAGCTTTTATTAGTAAAAGGACTGAGGATAAGAATTAGTGGGACATTCCTTGTGGAAGGATCATGTTTAATATTGGTCACCTTTGAAGGTGTATATTTTTCAAACTAATGAGAAGTGGTGTCGCTAATGGTTGTAGGGCAACCCGTAGATGTTTCCTCATGCATGAGGTTTTACCACGTTAAAAAAACCGTGTTGATTTTACTGTTTTAATTTCCACTTACTTTAAAGTGTATTGTTTTCAGACTCGCTTAATTGAATTCCAATTGACTTGTTAAAGTCTCTAAGTGTGCATAGTTTTACTAATTGAAA
This sequence comes from Dipteronia dyeriana, assembly GCA_032871835.1. Classification (NCBI taxonomy): domain Eukaryota; kingdom Viridiplantae; phylum Streptophyta; class Magnoliopsida; order Sapindales; family Sapindaceae; genus Dipteronia; species Dipteronia dyeriana. Next base: position 35,387,078 of record CM065298.1, read on the forward strand.
AAGATGTGCAAAATGTTTGAGTCTTAACCTATTTACACCCCCCCCCCTGCCCCGCCCTCTAGGTAGATTTTACACTATAAGTGATTAAGGAAAATTACAGGTTGAATTGTTCCAACATGTAAAAGAATGTCGGCAACCTTTTAAAGGACTCATACGGATCACCGAATGACATATTCAAAGCATGGTTCTTCGACATGTAGGTCCTGTGTACACGAGCATAATGTCGTAATGCTCTCTCATTCCAATAATAATATCTTTAGGATGAATGGTGCATCATGGGTTGGACAAGATTTTTACAAACAGTTCCTATTACAGAGGAATTTACCAGGCTGAACTGCTTGTTATAGTTGTCATCATTAATACATGTGATCTCTTTAATGAAGGACTTAACATACTAGTAAGTCCCGTTTTTCAACTTCTCTGCTCGAATAACCCATACGGTGAATCTTGTCTTCATCAATCGATTAACCTTCAATTTAAACCTCTATGTCAATGCATACATCCCTAAATCTCTCTTAAGTATTTTCTTGTCCTTTGAAATTCCTTAGAAAGTGTGTATGTCTATAAACCTAGAGGGGGGTGAATAGGTTTTAATCGAATCAATTACCAAATTTTTTGATTAATCAATACTAACACAAATTACCCAAAATAAACAAGTATTCAATAAAACTAATTATGCTTAAACAAATAACAACACACAATATTTACATGGAAACCCTCCAAATGGGAAAAACCACGGGTTGATATGTGTGTCACACTCGATCCTTAAATCCACTATTGAATGAAAGTTTACAACCTAGGTTGACCTCCCGTCACACCCTCTAGTTACTAACTCTTTCACTCTACCCAACGGGCCTTAATAGTGATTTTTGATCAACATGATTGTGCACTAACCACTTAGTCACAAGACTTAACCTCAATGGAGAGTCAAAACAACCTAAGTGAATATGATAAAATATTCAACCATGCAAGTAATGCTAGGCAACACTAAATGCTTATCTTGGAATTCAAGGATGTTAGTAAAAGCAAGTCCTAAATATTAATGTCTATATGAATGCTCATAAGACCTAACTAAATATAGATATGAAAGTCTAATATCTAGTTATCATAAAAAGCCAATCAACACAAGTTGTCATAAAACATGGCAAAGAACAATCAATGCAATCAATTAGACCTAAACAATATCTAAATGCAAAGCATACAGATTTGGCTAGAAGGGCAAAATGGTCACAAGTCCTAGCTATCACAAAACATAAATCTCAACAAACAATCAACAATCCAAGCATGTTATAAATGCAATTAAACTCAAAGACATGCATTTAATCAACAATAATTATTAAACCTAGAATACATATCATAAGAATGGAACAAGAGATTCTAGGGCACATAGAGATTACCTAGTCAAAGACAAACAAGAAAATCCATGCTTGGAAGATGCAAGAAGATGCTAGATGCTCATGGATTGGAGTTTGGTTGAGTCAAAATGGGTTCTTGGGAGCTCTCTCTCTATTAGAGTTAATTTCACTCTCAAAGAAAAACTTGGACAACAAAAATGGCTGCTTGGACTCCCCTCAAGGCCAAAGAGAAGAGAAGAGAACATATATATATGTACCCTACATGAAACTACATCGTTTTGGATGAAGGGCAACTAATTCCCATCATGACCGATGTACGTGCCGCAGCCTAAACAAGTGTCCAAACGGCGGTAGAGCTAGCGGTGCATCGCCTGGGAATCTTCGTTGTCTGGACCGCGGTACAGACAATGTCCAGACCTCGGTAGAACGAACGGTGCATCTCCTGGGAACCTCTGCTTGAGAGACCGATGTGCATGCAATAAGCACATGTCTCGGTAGAAGCAGTGTGCAATGCCTGAAGAACACCGCTGTGCATATCGCGGCAGAGGCAATGCACTGGGAGCGGTCCCAACCATGGTCAAGAGGAAAATCCTCTTCTAAGGGCAAACTAAATGCATCAAACACCTAAGCAAGAGTTATGGCAAAAGACACACAAATTGACATATAAGCAAGCATGCAAGATGATCAAAAACATGCATGAGAGTGTGTGTGTATGTGTGTGTGCACTAAAAACTCTTCAAACAAGGTTAAACAAGTGATTTACCTTTTGAAGCTTGAGCTAGGTCTTGAGCAATGATGACCTAAACTACCCTTACATATTTTTCCCAAATGTGGTTGTCAACGAAATGAGCCAATCAAAAACTGAGAAACTTACATCCTTGAAAATACGTCCTTTTGTATATTGGACCTTTGTTTCGGTCTTCAAAAGTCATTTGATCAAACAGGTTGAATTTAGTATGGTTCTGACTCTGTTGTTGTCCATAATTATGCCATAGAAGGTGCAAAACGATTGGCTGCTCTACTATCCCCTCGTTCTTCTCTAGCATATGGTACTGCTTATCTAGGACATATCGGTGATTGTCCATGACTTGTTGCAACTTCTCCATCACCTGTTGTTGCTTGCCCACTATATTGAGGAACTTTTGAAAAATCCTTAGGATCATCACCTGTATAACCATTAATATCATACTCATCCTTCCTATCGAAGGTTTCACAAACATCCATGCCATCCACCTTTGCATACTTGTTAGTTGATACTGGAATCCCATGATTATTCCCTCTTGATGTAAATTCAGGTGAAGACACAAATCCAAGTAGAAGATTGCTACCACTCAATAATTTGTAATGTGGAGTACCAGGTAGGGAGTGTTGATCACTAAGTATATAAGGAGACAGTGTACATGCTACATTGATTATTGTATGTGTTGCCTTTCTTAGAGTTTGAAATGCATTTTCTGTTGCTGTTACTTGTACATATTTAACGACCACTTCGACATGAACTTTGGGGCCAATCTGATTGCTTATGAGTAAGAACACAAGTTACCTCGTCGTCAGTCATAATGGATAATGTAAATCTCTCAGTCTTCGTTTTTAAACTGTGAACTTATCTTGAGGTCAAACTTTTCGCTATTGACCCCAATCCGGTGGTATATCCTTTCCGGCAATTCACTGTATATTTTTTTCATCTTATTGGTTAGACAACATGCAAAAGAAATCGGATCAATGAACCAGTTACCCTTCCAATTTCCACTGCATTACAATACCAAGCCAGCCACCCGTATCCATAGATCCAGAAAAATAATATTAATGCCATTCAAATAATGAAACACAAGCACATAATAAAGACATTTGGTGGCATAATTAGGGATATTCGGATCTAAAAGATCATAAGCTGAGGTCGTTGGCGCCATCAGTTTCATCAGATCCGCGACGTATGGTCATAAATTTGATGATGAAGGTTCGATGACAGTTTGGGTTTGGCTTCGTATATTAATTTTTAATTTTATATTTATAATTTATGCTTAGTATATTAATTTATGCTTAGCAGTTAGTAAATCTAATAATAATATTTATGCTTAGGTGTTATTTATTATATTTATGCTCAATATTTTTATTATTAGATTTTTATTTAATATTTATGATTTTGTGTTTACTGTATTTAATATTTATGGCTTGGTTTTTAATTTTAATATTTATTCTTGGTATTTTTAATCTTAGGTTTATATTTAATAATTACGATTTTATGTTTACTATATTTAATATTTATGTTTTAGTTTTTAATTTAATAATTTAATATTTATGCATTGTAAGAAATGGATCCTACTAGAATTCCTCTTTATTTTGATGACAGATTGAACTTGGACAATGATGACTATCAAATTTTGTCACCGCCACCGAAAGTCGAGGTCGAGAAAGATAGTCAAGACTATCTGGTCCTTTTGCCTCCACACTGAGTTTGACCACACCAAGACCCAAACCCAGAAAGATGACATCTCAGGTATGGGATTGTTTTGACCGGGAAGACGTACCCAGCTCGGACGGTCAGGTAATATCTATGACTCGTTGTAATTTTTTTTTAAGAATTTATTGAAAAGGCATGAGGATTTATGCATGCTTACACAAGGTGAGGTAGATACTACCAGACAGACACAACTACAACAGAAATCAGATGGGTTCGTTACGACGTGGAGATATGAAGATACCTATGTTAGGGAATACATGGCACATTATATTGCACAAACTTGTTAACCGATTAGTTTAAATGAAAGTCCTTTTTTTTTGAAAATTTTAGCAAAAACGCATACAACCCCCAATTTACAGTTGTGCCTAGAAACACCACTATAAGCGATTTACAAAAATATTTTTACTCCGACCGAGTCAAATTGATCGCAAAGCGTTTCAGTGTTTTTATTGCACTAACTCTTGATGTTTTGAACGCACATTACAAAACATAACTATTTATGTGTCACGAGACACTATTTAATTTCTGAATGGAAGATCCGAAAATGAATTCTTGGTTTTCGTCTCATGGATTTCCAACATACCGTTCAAAATATTATGACGTTATTTTTGAAGTTTTAAATGATTTAGACTAACTGGACGCATCTTTTCCTTCACATTAGATAATGAACCATCAAACACGACATCCATTAACTTTGTTTTAGCTAACAATGTCTCTCAAGCTGAGAGTTATATCTTCCACCAACGGCATGCTTGTCACATCATAAATTTAATTGTGAAATCATGTTTGAAGGTTGTAAGCGGTCATTTATATCGCATCAGATATGCCATTTATTATATCAGCAGCTCTAATCAAAGAGATAAAAAAATTCAAAATATTGTAGAACTAACAACAAATAGTCCAGAAGGTTTCAAATAGAAATATCGGTTAGGTGAAACTCCACTTGCTTAATGTTGTAAAGTGCTATTGATTATTTTATTGAAATTACGGGTTATTATAATATGGAAATGGCCCTAATGGGTGGTCTAACCCTAAGCGAGGACGATTGGTATGTGGCAGATGTTTTTATTAATTTTTTAAAGGTTTTTTACTATTCATTTATAATTCTTTTTGGGGTCTATTTCCTTACATCTCCTTTTGCGTTTAATTAAATTTTAGAAATGTCTAAAATTTTGCACTCTTATATAAGGATCCTATCTTAAGCACTACAATTGAGGCGATGGAGAGAAGTTAGAGAATCTACCTAACCAGCAACCAAGAGTCTTCATTTTCATCATCTCAAACTTTAAGACATGCTCAAAATCAACATGGCGAACAAAACATATTCTTTCAAACTCAGCTCGAAACAGCCCATAAAGAGGACTTCCAAGATTTTGATCTATTGTTATAGTATAAAAAACATAACAAGGTTTATCCAGTAATGTCCCAACTAGCACAGGAGGTACTCATCATCCATGTATCCACTGTTTGTTCAGAACAGGCATTTAACACCAGTGGATGTATATTTGAACCTAAAAGAGGTTGTTTGACCCATGAGATGGTGGAGGTATTAACATATCTTAATGATTGTGAGTATGCAGAGATGATGCAACATTAATGACAAACGTGTTTATGTATGTTAAAAGATTTAGATTTTTTTATACCTCGTAAATGCATGTGTTGTCCACAGAGAGGTGTCATCCGTCAATTTATCTCTAGTTTTAGAGTTTAGTGAAAGCATATAAATAAAACATGAAAGTGGTGAGAATAATGGAAATGGTGAGGAAGCCCGAAGAAGGAATCGAAGACACGCTTCCTGTGACGTCGAAGATGATAAAAAGTCAAAGACGATGTGGAAACAGTGAAGAAGCCTGAAGAAGGAAGTCAAAGACCCACTTCTTGTGACACCGTAGACGATGAACTAAAGTTATTAGGTTTTCTGGTGAGAAATCGAAGATGATGAACCCAACAAATAATCACGATTAGAGAAGAAATTGGTGAGAAGTAGAAGACGATAAACCCGATGATTAATCATGATTAGAGAAGAAATTGTTAGGTTTAGCAATTGAAGTTGTGAAGCCCATTTATTGAATTGGAAAAATGGTTGTTGTGTGGGTTGTGGAAGTTGAAGATGAAGATCAATAGGTTTGGTTTGAGAAAAAAAAAATCCATTTTTTGGAAACAAAGGAAGGAACATTGTAGTTAGAATTCTGAAAGGGTAGTTTGGTCCATTAGAACCCTTAATGGGCAATGTCATTTCACAAGATTTAAGTGGAAAGGAAAAACAATAATCTCCTAGGGGTATGTTCGTCTATAAGGGGCTATTTGAGAGAAAGTAAAATCGAAGAGCTATTAAGACACATATTTCCAATAGAGGCTATTTTTGGTTTCTAAAAATTGAGGATGACCAATTCCTTCTATTCCCAATATTTTATTTGAAGATCCAATATGATGAGAAGTTGCTTTGGTTTTATATTTATGAAAGTTTGGAGTAGTGTGCATATATTTGCTATTTGATAAGAGGTTTATGTAATTATATTGGATGTAGAATGAGTTGAACTATGCAGGGAATGAAATTAGATTTGTGGTGGAGGCTCGAGCCTTTATACTCAAGGTTGTCGAAGAGCTTGTTGATGCTGCAAGTCACCGTGGCGCCTCCGGTACTCTTCATAAGAACCACGAAATATTGGTATTTTAATATTTTATTTGTTTCAATTGTGCAAAACTGCAAATTATGCTCTTTTGAAGTACGCTTAATAATTAATAAGAATTTAAGCCAATTTACACTTATGATGTACAATTAATGGAAGGTTAAGACTCTCAATCTCTATAGAAAAAAAAAATATTATTATTTATTATTACAATTAATAAGATTTAAATATTTTTTTTTAATATTTAGTTTGATCAATTGAAATTATGGTATAAAGGAAAATGTAACATAAATAACTTAATTAGTAGGTTGTGTGTATGAGTGAATCAAATTTATTCATTAGAATTTATGTCAAGTTATGCCTATTTATAGATTAATGGAAGGTTGAGAGTGTTTACTCTTTATGATCATATTATTATATATTATTAGAATTAATAACCAATTATTCATACAAAAATAAAATAATAAGAATGTTACTTAGATTAATAAGAATTCATTTTCATTTTTCAACCCTTCATCTTCCAATCAATTTTCTATAAATTGACTTTTGTGTACCGGTCATTTTTCGGTAATACAAAATGATCTTATGAGTACCGTTGTTTACGCATATATTAGTAATATAAAACTTAAATAAAAATTAAGTGCACTGATATTTTTTAAAGTGGAAATATGGCTAAATGGGTGCTCTTTACCGATTATTTGGGTTTGTAAAGGCACCATTTTACCCTTGAACTTCGTAAGAATACACTTAATAAAGTATTACAAACCATTTACCTCACATGGTTTTGCATAGGCGACTGTCTTCATGGGCCAGGCTTTGGACTGTCCACGAGCTTTGGCTCTTTATATTTGCAAGATATTCGATCCATACTGTAAATTCTAAATGGGCTTTTAAGTTGGATTGGTTACAGGCTTTTCACTAAAAGAATTTGTGGCCCGTAATAAATAGTTTGGACAGCAACCCTTCGTGACCAAGTTGTCTAAATCTTATTGAATGTGACAATTTGTCAAACTATAAGGATTCCCTTGAAATTAACCCCATTAATATAACCACCCCAATATATATATATATATATATATACTTTATAGGATTTTCTAGATATGTTCTAGTATAGTAATTGTCAAAAAAAAAAAAAAAAAAACTTTTATATCGCATACCCTCACCCAACCACCCATGACATTTTTTTTCAGAAACATCATACAAGACGCAATTATGCAACGTAGAAAACATTTATGTGAATTGCACTATAAGATAGCTAGATGTGATGTCTTTAGTTCCTTCTTTTTAATGTTTTTCATCACGTGGCAAGTTGGCAAAAGCCATGAAAGAAATACAAATTAAAGCAAAATAAGATAAAATAATTAGAATTTATAAGACTTTGAAAGTGTTCTTGGGCCCATTAACTTAATAGGCCCTACTCTTTTGGACCACCAACAACCACCAAGAAAGAATACTTTTTATAAACTATAAATAAATAAAGGGGGAAAGTATCATTTTCCCCTATAGGTTTACCATATTATTAAGATGAGGACAAAATTTAGCCATATTAATCATTTTTTCTCATAAGATCAAAGAAAACGTTAAAAACGTCTCTTCTGTTATCTTTTCCATCCAAAATCACGTTGAGCGTTAAAATCAAAGGGGCAATATTGTAAAAGCAAACAATTAAATAAATAAAAGCAATTAAAAACAAAACAAATAATTAAACAAATAAAACTCAACCATCATCACACAAACTAAGCCCAGATCCATGCTTCGAGTTGAGGCAATCCAGAGACAAGAACGATTTAGTTCCAGAGGTCATGCTTTGTCTTTGCATCCAACCAGTAAAGACGGAATTGACTGCTTACCCGCCCGCCCTTGGGGAGGTGAGGGACCCGAACCTAGAAAACCCAAATTAAACCCAACATAGATCATCATCGGTCCATCTCATCATATCATCGTGATCATTATCTTCTCAAATCATCATCCCATATTCGAATCCAGATCTTCTTCTGTCTCCCCAAACTCTAAATCATTATCTCCTTGCAAACCCTAAATCATCATCCCACATAAAAATCTAGATCCAAATTTTGAATTGTATGTCCAATGCCTCTCTCTCTCTCGAGAGAGAGATTTCTCGAATCCGTCTCTATGTCTCTTTAATCTTTTTCTCCCTCATTTAACCCAGAAAACTCATTTTTTTAAAAATAAAAATAAAACACAAACCCAGAAGGCAAGAACAAAACAGAACACAATCAAAGGTGCCTCGTTTGAGATGGACTCTAGTGAACCCAACCTAGAAAATCCAACCCAAACTAGATTTGATTCGAAGAGAGAATAAAGAGTGAGAGAGAGGGAGAGATGGAGAGAGAGAGAGGGAGTGTTCGACGGCGACATTGGCGAGATTGAGCCTCGATCTCTTCTATTGAGAGCAAATCGACACTCATGGTGGTGGTTTATGGTGGAAGGTGGTGATTTGTGTTGGTTGTGTTTGGATTTAAGGAGTTTTGTTGTGATTTATGGGTTTTTCAATAATGGGTGGTGAAAGAGTGGTGTAAGTTCCTCCGTGATTGATTAACTTATTTCGTTGACAACCACATCTAGGGATCAATATGTAAGGGTAGTTTAGGGCATCATTGTTCGTAACCAAACTCAAGCATCAAAGGTAAAATCACTTGCTTAACTTTCATTGAAGAGGTATTAGCACATACACAAACTCATGCGTTTCCTTTTGATTATCTCGTATGCTCATTTGCCCTTTTTTGTGTCTTGTGTGTCCTAATTCATGCTTGGGTGTGGAATGCATCTTTTGTGCCTTAAAAAGAGGATTTTTTTTCTCTGGTCCGCTGTTCAGATCGCTCTATGTACAGTGCCTACGACGCGGTCTACACAAAGGTGTTTACCAGAGGCTGCACGTTGTGGCTACCGCAGTCTGTGCTTATTGCATGCACTGCGGTCTTCCAAGCATAGTTTCACAGGCATTGCATGATGTCCAGACCGCGGTCTGTGCACTTGCATGTACAGCGGCCTACAAAGCGGTGTTGTCCAGGTGATGCACTGCTCTATGTGCCGCGGTACAGGCCCGTAGTATGGACACTTACCTGTACCGTGGTACAGCCAGCGGTCCTGATGGGATTTGGTTGTCTTTTGTCCAAAACGACATCACTTTGTGTAGGGCACCATATATATATGTTCTCTTCTCTTCTCTTTGGTTTTTTAAGAGTCCAAGAAGCCATCTTTGTGTGAACTAGCTTTTCTAGAGAGAGAGAGACTCCCAAACACTTATTTTTACTCAACTCAACTTTATCTCATGATCATCTAGCTTCATTCTAGGATCATCTAAGCATGGAGCATCATCTTCTTCTTGACTAGATAACTTCTACATGCTCTAGACTTTATAGTTTCATTACTAAGACATGTATACCTAGGGTTTTAGTCCTTATTGCATATTAAATGTTTGCTTGTATGTTTAATTGTTTTTATGGCATGCTTATGTATTGATGGTTGGTTGAGAAGTATTGATTTATGATAGCTAGAATTTAGGACGGTTTTACCCTTCTAGCTATTTCTTCTTGCCTTTGCACTTAGAACATTGATATCTATGATTTGCTTTAATTGTCATTATTAATCCTAGATAAGCATGAATGTCTTGACCTAGCATTTTTGCATATTGAATATTCTTGCATATTCACTTAGGTTGCCATTATCTTTTCATTGTTGATTAAGCTTGTGGCTATGTGATTAGTGCACAAGGTTGGTGATCCAAAATCACTATTAAAGCCCGTTGGGTAGAGTTAAAGGGTTAGTAACTGGAGGGTTAGACGGGGAGGCCAACCTAGGTTGTAAACTTTCTCTCAATAGTGGATTTTGAGGATCGAGTGTGGTGCACTAAACAGCCCGTGGTTTTTCCCATTTGGAGGGTTTCCACGTATATATTGTGTGTTGTTATTGTTTTATGTTTGTTGTCTTTTATTTGAACACTTAGTAGAATGGGGTAGATTTGATAATATTGATTAATAAAGCAAAATTGGTAATCAATCGAACTAAAAACCTATTCACACCCCCCCTCCTCTCCCCTCGGTTATAGACACACACTTTCTAGGGAATTTCAAGTTGTATTTGGTGAATGGGTGGTTGTTTTGGGTTATGGATATGTGATGTGTTGTGTTCTGGATGTGTTTGGTGTTGGTGATGATGATGGGGGGTTTGGTTATAACCGATGATGTTAATGGTGGTGGACCTGGGATTAAAAAAAATTGATGTTGTTGATTTTGGTGGAGATCCAAGATCTACAATTATTTTTTTTATTTTTAATTTATGTTTTGTTTATGCTGAAAAAAATTATGTTTTTAAAATTAAATAATAAATAATAAAATATTTATCTACCATCCATTACATCTTTTTTAAACTGTTTTTAAATTTGTTTCTATTATTAATTTGTTTTTAAAATTAAATAAAAATAATAATAAGAGATCTCCACCATCCATCTTTGAGATGGATGGTGGAGATCATTTTTTTAATTATATCTTTTTAAAAAAAAAAATTGTTTTCTATTTTTTATTTTTTATTTTATTTTCCTTAATGTTTTTATTTACTGAATATTTTAAGGGTAAAATGGTAATTATATAGAGTAAAGATAACAGAAGGGGCATGTCATATGTGAATTTTATCGCACGTACACGTCATCAACAAAGAGGATAAATTGTCAGGTGGACATCCGAATAGGCATTCAGAAAATATCCTACAAGACATCACCGAAGAAGAGAAAACCCGGGTAAGCAGATGTTGAATAAAACCTACTCAAGGTCAATCGACGTCATATACTACTCGGGATCAGTTAACGATGCTCTGGACTAGATAAATAACATTTATACTCGGGGATCAAATGATGTTATTCAAGGCCAGCGAGGTATTATTTTTACTCGGGATCAAATTATGTTACTCGGGGACCAGCGGGTATTATCCTTACTCAGGACAAATATGAAGAAAACTGAATAAAAAGTCTAGCGCTTAGCTCACACGGATTAGGTCATTAAATACACGAAGATATCCGTATCAAGAAGGAACCCCAATGATAACAGAATACTGAGCTGGAAAGGTTCCCAATCAGGCAACAACTTTATTTCTTTAAAAAGACTACACTCTCACAAGGAAACAAGTCCAAATTGGACTACATTACTAGAATCTCATTCGATTTCAATACAAGACTCCGAAACAGGAAAGAAGACAATCCGCTTCAAGCAAGTAATCATAATCAAATACAAAGATCTATTACTTGTACAAAGCATATTATGGTTCTATGAACATATAAATAGACCCATAATCTTGCCAAAAAATATATAGACAACAATCATAAAAAAAAAAATACAGAGAGAAAAAAGAGAGATCGAGAGCTTGTAATATCATAATTTCATAGTGAATTTTGGCTTGGTTGAACGTTCAACCACTCGTGGACGTTTCTCCGGTCATCGGAGTTTTACCACATAAAAAACTCGCGTCCAATTAATTTCTCCTTCTCTTTCTCTTTAAAATCACAGCTAAAATCCAAACCTTATTGGCAATTTCTCATACACTCAGAAATCGACGTCAACAATTGGCGCTAGAAAGAAGGGGTCGAACCTTCGATTTGATTAAAAGCAATGGCAAGAAGCATAAGCAGAAGCAGTTCTAGGGATGTCCAAAAATCTTCGGATAACTTCCATGTTGGCAATACCTCGCGGGATCTCGCTGCAACAACAGAAAACGAACCTACATTTTTAAAAGGGATCCAGCAAGTTCCTCAAACCAGCGGAGACCTGACGCAATGCTTTCAAGAGGCGTTACAGTAATTTGTGGCAGATGCAGCAAAGGAAAGAGTTGATCTAATGGCTACAGAAGCACAAACTTCTAACCTCCCACCTGCGAGGCTTCGTTCGGTTGTAGTGCGGTAAGAAATAAATACACCAAAAGTCGGGAGAAACCTACTCCAATCAATCAGGCTGGACGTGAAACACCTGAAGAGGAACAACCACGCCAGAAGTAGAACCAGGATCAGACAGCCCGTGCTAGACACCGCAAACATGACTGGCATAGGGATCGATCGTCATCAGAAGATAGCGATCGGCATCATCGCAAGCGTCATCACGGAATCATAGGTGAAACCCGGCATCAAAGTGAGGAACCAGAAATAGGAATGACAATCACCCAGCGGTTCCATCGTCAGGAAAGTTCGGTGGGAGACAGAGACGTCATAATCCAGAGCCTAACTCGAAAAGTCGAGAATAATAGGCGTCAAATGAACGCGCTGGTTAGACGTTATGGGTATAACGATTTATCTGATGACGATTCTAACAGTCCATTCACTAGGGAAATCTTACGGACCCCATTCCCAGAAAGGTTCAGGATGTCGCACGTGGAGCAATTCAAGAAAGACACAGACCCTAAGAAGCACGTCAGACGCTATAAAAGTGCCATGGCTCAGTATGCCCACAGTGATCCTTTATTGTGTCTCAATTTTCCACAAACTCTAGGAGACACGGGTTCAAGATGGTTTGGAAGATTGCCCACAACAATCATCAGAAGTTTTAGTGAATTAAGCAGGAGCTTCTCAAGACAACTCCTGAGCAATGTTCACATGAAAAAGTCAGTGGCTTACCTTTCTCAAATAAAGCAAGGGAAAGATGAGTCGCTGAAGAAGTATCTAGGGAGATTTGGCCAAGCAGTATCAGAAATTGGCAGTGAAAATGATGAAGCAATAATTGCTGCATTCATCAACAACCTGCAGAATAGATGGTTATCCTTTAATTTAAGAAGAGCCTGTCTGACCAGGTATGCAGATATGATGGACATGGCAGGAGGATATGCATTAGCCGAAGAAGAGGAGTTAGCCACTGGAGGAAGCTATATGCATAGAGGAAAACCCGAGAAGGACGCTGAGTCCAAGGTGCAGAACCAAAAGAGAAAACCGAAAGGAAACAACAAAGAAAAGAGCAAGGACGAGGGAAACGGGCGTAATGCCGAACAGACCACAAAAAAATACCGAGGCTGATACACCAACTACACCCCTCTTTGAAAAAAGCAGGAGGAAATCCTGGCTATTCTGGAAACAAAGTATATGGTATAAGAGCCACACCGTTAATCTCAATTTGCTTGACGAGATACAACTAAATACTGCAGGTTCCATAAGGAAACCGGTCATTAAACTTTCAAGTGTTACCAGCTCAGAGATTACATAGAAACCCTCATTCAGGAAGAACATCTACAGGATGTAATCTTGAAAAGAGATGAGAAATTAGAAACAAAGACAGAGATCAGGGCCGATCAAAGCTCTGGCCGAAATCAAAGGGCCAGTCTAGAGGCCAATCAAATAATACATACGATCTTTGGAGGACCATCCACTGGGAGAAGTAACCGAGAGTGAACACAGGAAATTAGAGAAGCAGTAGAGGCAAGAAATAACTTTAACGTAAACTCGGTTGAGCCAGACCCAAAAAGGGTAAAGGAAGGATGGGACCCAATAACATTCATATAAGCAGATTCATATGGGGTCGATGTTTGACCAAATGACTTCTTGGTCATAAGTGCTTGGATTGGTCACCGAGAAGTCAGGAGAATCCTGATAGATAATGGAAGCTCAACAGAAATTTTTAATGTAGCCGTCTACGATCAACTCAGGTTAGACCGAAATGATCTACATCTCTTTTATACTCCACTTAGAGGATTTGGAGGAGTCGAGGTCAGGCCACTCAGGACCGTAAAGCTACCCGTTAAGATTGGAGTGGCACCTTGCCAAAGAACTGTATTGCTCGACTTCGTGGTGGTAGACTTGGACAATTGGCCATATAATACATTATTGGGACGGCCATTCCTAAATAAAACTAAGGCCGTAATAGCCAACTATGCCTTAATGATCAAGTTCACGACCGAACGGGGGGTCGGAGAAGTCAAGGGACCCCAAGAAATGGCCTCGAAGAGCTAACCTGTCAGTATACAAAGACAAAAATGATGAACAGATTTTCACTATAACACAACCAAATCAAAACAAAGAACCACTGTCCTTCGAATTCGATACAAGGGAAGAGTCGAATGAATTCAAAACTGAACCGGTTGAAGAAATCATCTTGAAAAAAGATGAACCAGACAAAAATATCAAGATCAGGGCCAACCTGGAAAGAAGAGTCTAACAAAGCCCCGTTGATCTACTCAAAGAATACAGGGATGTGTTCGCTTGGAGTCACGAAGACAAGGTCGGGATAGATGCTCGAATAATATCCCACTATCTCACAGTAAACCCGAATGTAAAACCGATGACACAAAAGAGAATATCATTCAATCTCGAGAGAAGTTAGGCAATCAAACAGGAAGTAGAGAAGCTACTTACTGTAGGATCGATTAGAGAGGTCAATTACCCGCAATGGGTAGCTAATGTAGTCCTCATCCAAAAGAAGAATGGACAATGGAGGATGTGCGTAGATTTTACAGATCTGAACAAGGCATGCCAGAAAGATAGTTTCCCACTTCCGAGGATAGATCAATTAGTGGACGCTACATCAGGCCATGAGTTGCTCAGTTTCATGGACGTCTACTCGGGATATACCCAAATCCGGATGAACAAGGCTGACGAAGAAAAAATAGCGTTCACAACTGATCAAGGTTTATACTGTTACACAGTAATGCCCTCCGGGCTAAAAAATGCAGGAGCAACATATCAAAGGCTGGTCAACAGAATCTTCGCACGACAAATTGAAAGGAACATGTAAGTATACATTGATGACATGCTGACCAAAAGCATCACGGCAGACAAGCACACTTCAGACTTGAGAGAAACATTTGATGTCTTGAGGAGATACCAAATGAAGCTAAATCCGAACAAGTGTTTATTCGGGGTTTCTTCAGAAAGATACTTGGGTTTTCAAGTTCACCAAAGAGGAATCGAAGTCAACCCCGAAAAGATCCAAGCCCTGCAGAAAATGACTTCACCGAGGACACTCAAAGAAGTGCAGCGCTTGACAGGATGCTTAGCTTCCTTGGGTAGATTTATCTCAAAGGCCACAGACAGATGCGCACCCTTTTTCAAAGTAATTAGAAAAAAGAAAGAACTCGAATGGAATGAAGAGTGCGAGCATGAAGTCTTAAAAATTAAAGAATATCTAGGGCAGGCTCCATCCTTTCAAAACCTCAGATGGGGGAGACACTCCAACTGTACTTATCAATTACAGAACTAGCAGCAGTCCTAGTTAGAACAGAAGATGGAATACAAAAGCCAGTATACTACACCAGTAAAACACTTCTACCAGCTGAGACCAGATATTCACAGGCAGAAAAAATGGCCATAGCACTGGTTTCGGCAGCAAGGAAGCTAAGGCCATACTTTCAGGCTCATACAATCCAAGTTCTCATCTACTGCCCATTGAAGCAGATTTTACAGAAATCAGAGATTTCTGGGAGATTAACCAAATGGTCAATCGAGCTAAGTGAATTCGATATCCACTACATCCCCAGGACATCTCTCAAAGAGCAAGCAGTGGCAGATTTTATAGTAGAGTTCACAGAACCAAATCTGGAAGCAAAAAAGATGTTGGGTAAAAATTTCACATGGAAACTGTATGTTGATGGCTCTTCAAACACTCATGGCAGCGGGGCAGGGATTGTAGTATGCACTCAAGAAGAAGATGATGTCGAATGTGCCATGAGGTTTGACTTTAAAGCAACCAACAATCAAGCTGAGTACGAGACGCTACTAGCTGGACTCAAAGTCTGCATAGCTCTCGGGGCAGATGAGGTCGAGATATTCAGCGATTCACAGGTAGTTGTCAACCAAGTCCTGGACGAGTAATAAGCCAAGGATGAAGGCATGATAGCCTACCGTGACATTGCAAAACAGCTCCTCCATAAATTTAAAGAATATAAGATTGCCCAGATCCCCCAGATCCCTAGAAAGGAGAATGAAAAGGCAGACGCGTTATCCAAGCTAGCGTCAGCAACAACCACAATCAGGCCAAAGACTATTCCAGTTGCACATCTCCTGAAACCAAGCACAGCTGAACTGAGAAACTTAAAAATTTTAGAAATCCGAACACCCCCAAACGGTTGGATGAATCAGCTAAAAAGGTTCCTGGAAGAAGGCGTGCTCCCGGAAGATCCCTTACAAGAAAAACATATCATGTATAGATCAGCAAGGTACACATTGGTTGGAGGAGAACTATACAGAAGGGGGTATTCCCAAACACTCCAAAGATGTGTGTCATAGGAGGATGCATATCGGATATTACAGGAAATCGATGGAGGAGTTTGCGGAAACCACACTAGGGGTAAAAGTTTGGCACACAAGGTACTCAAGTAAAGCTATTATTGGCCTACTCTGTTTTCAGATGCACAACAGTGTTCAGAAAGTTGCAATACTTGCCAAAGGATTGCTAATGACATCCGACAACCCATTGAGCAGCTCAGAAACCTCACGTTCCATGGCCATTTGCCATGTGGGGTTTGGATCTAATCGGCCCAATGCCAGCCGGGACAGGGGGTGTAGCGAAGCATGCCATAGTAGAGTTGACTATTTCACGAAATGGGTAGAAGCTGAAGCATTAGTGCATATCACATAAGCAAACACCACAAATTTATTAAAAAGAATATACTTTATAGGTTTGGAGTCCCAAACACTATAATCACTTACAATGACACCCAGTTTGATAACCTGAAATTCAGACAGCTGTGCAAAGAGTACCAGATTGCCAATTACTATGCCACACCTGCCCACCCTCAAACAAATGGACAGGTTGAAGCAGTGAACAAAATCATCAAGCACACAATCAAAGCAAAGCTAGATGCCAAGAAAGGAAGCTGGGTTGAAAAGCTTTCCGAAGTATTATGGGCATATCGGACAACAACAAGAACATCAACATGAGAGACTCCATTCACTTTAGCGTTTGGAACAGAAGTTATTATCTCTGTAGAAACATCGTATACGTCACCTCGGGTCAGACTATATGATGAAGATCAAAATGTTGATATGCTATTACAAAATCTAAATGAACTAGAAGAGAAAAGGGAGAAATCCCAAATACGAAATATGGCATATCAACAAAGAGTAGCTCGCCACTACAACTCTCATGTTCGAGTCAGGGAATTCCAGTTGGGAGACATGGTACTCAGGAAGGTGTCGTTGAACACAAAAAATAAAGTTACAGGTTTCTTGGCCGACAAGTGGGAAGGCCCATACAAAGTCGAAGGAATAGCTGGCCATGGAGCGTGTTGGATTGCACGATCCAATGAAGGGGTTCTACCCCGACCATGCAATGCCCAATACCTGAAGATTTTCTATCCTTAAATTATTTTTTGTTCTTTTTTCTAGTCAGAACAATTTTATTTATATCAAATAATAGCTGTGGAATTTAAAACTCTGTTGATTTTGCAGTTATGAATAAAAAATCAAAACTCGGGATTTTCGAAAGATAAAAGCATCACTTAGGATTTCTAAAAGAAAGCATATGATAATAAGAACATATGGAAGACAAGCATGATAATAAGAACATGCAAACAGAATTCTCGGGACCATTAATTCTATAATTGGCGGAGAAGCTCGAAGGAGCATGCCAGCCGAGCAAGGTCAATTGACTTTAGCAAAAAGGCAAACTTGATGCACCAGCTAGGGACGCTATCGGGAAAAAATCCGGTGAAATGCGTAGTTGTGTTAAGCGAATCAAAAAGCTTAACGATTCGGCAAATCCTTGCATATAAAAACTGGGGAGACGTCCTTAGTAATGTGTAAGGACTCGAACATATGATCATGGTGAGCCTTGATGTAATGTTCGGGTAGCAACCATGTATGAAACACAAGTATAAACCTACTTGTCTGTTTTAAGATGGCTCAGTTAATAATACTAGCTAGTTTAATAAGATACTTGGCATTAAAAAATTATTCAGGGAACGAAGCCGGTTTAATAAGATACTCGGTTAAGTTACCCGAACATCAGAAAGAGCTAGTTTAATAAGATACATGGCATGAAGATAACGGCCAGTTTAATAAGATACTTGGCGTTTAATGCTATTCGGGTAAACCAGTTTAATAAGATACTCGGTGAAGTTACCCAAACATTAAAGAGTTTAATAACATACTCGGCAGCAGATTCAAGATTAAAGAAATTTCTTTAGCAAAGAATCAAGATTAAGACCACTCAGGTTCAGAAACTACTCGGAATTTTATTAATCTATCAAAATGGTTACAAAATTCTTTTTACAAAAGAATTATTACAAAGTACTTTACAAAGAATTGTTAAGTCTATCCTATCTACAAAAATCAGGATTGTGAGGATCTGGAGCTCTTGCCAATACTCGGGTCGGGTACCATCTCGTATTCACGGACCAGGCTCTCATTAGAAGGCCAATCAATTGTGTCGGCCGAATCATCCATTCATTGGCTGTAATCCTCTCCTGTGATCGGCCCGATATCGGGCACCACACCCTTCACGACCGATTCCTCATTGGCATAAAAGGTACAGAGGGAATGCTCAGATGGAACCTCGAAATGCATGGGATGGGGCTCTTTGCCTCGGCTGCGGCAGTAAGCCCTCCACTCCTTTATCTGAGTCAGAAGAGATTCCAAGGGCCGATCCACATGATGTTTGATCGATAACTCCCAGTTGGTTCGGGCCTTCTCAGCCGCCTTATTGTTAACTTTGAAGAACTTGCCAACTGAAACTAGTCCCCGCTGAAACTTCTGAAGGAGAAGGGCGTCATAGGCAGAGGACCTTTTAAAACGATCCACCCATTAGACTTCAAGTTTCAGCCTGGCTTCTCGGGACAAGGATTCGACTGTCAGAGCCTGGCATTCTAAATCTTCGATTTTCTGCTTATACGTCGACTTGGACTGCTCTACTTCCTGCTCGGCCTTAAGCATGGATTCTTGGGCAGAAGACAACAAATTTTGAAGTGATGTTGCCTTCTCCTCTGGCAAAGAAGCTTTCTTCTTGGCTTCAACCTGCTTCGCCAAGTAGTGGTCGGTAAAAACTTAGACAGAACAAACCTCTTGTTGATAAGCAGTTTCGACCCGAGCATGTTGATCCTCTTTTTCCTTCATCTGAGCTTCGAGACGCCTTATTCTATCAGCTTGGTGTTGCTGTGTCTGAACCAGCTCAGCGAACTCGGCCACCATCTATAAAGAAGTTCGATAAAAAATTTGTCAAACAAAAAAAGCAACTGAAGGAAGTTAAGGATGACTTACATAAGATGCACCATTAAAAACGTTTTGAAGACATTCAGTGAGGGAGCCATCCTGAAAACAGCTCCAGCGGTCGTCCTTGATAAAAGCCCGACCATATGACATCTCCCATAGCATATCCTAGGAAAAAGGATGTGAAGGAACCCCCAAGGATTCAGTCCCTAGATCTTTAACCTCGGGGGGAGGGGAACCCCTGTTTGGCTTCGAAGCCTCCGCATCCTCCGATGCTCTAATATTAGCACTCGGGTGAGTCTCAGCCACAATATCTTCATCGCTGGAGTAGATGAAAGAGACCACTCGAGGGACCTTGAGAGGATGAGTTGGAGAGCTAATTAATTTCTGTTTCTCACCCCGAGAGCGGTGGAAACTGAGATAAGCTATGGGATCTTCCTGAGTATCATCCCGGAAGACTTTAAAAAATTCGGGACCTATAGGTACCTGTCCCACAGGGGTATTACCTACATCATTGGTGTCATACCGCTCAACAGGCTCCTCACCAAGACCTTCACTCTGCCCTTGCCCGTCTCCAGGCAGTTGAATATCGGTCGGACCACTAGTCTCCCTAGTGGTCGGTTGAACAACGTCCTCAGGGACATCTTTGGGAACTTGCTCTTCGACCGCATCAGTCTCCTCATCGGACTCAGGCGGGGCGATGCCTTCATTGCCTTAACGAGAAGCTTTTTTCTGACTCGCCCGAATAATAGACTTCACTTAGCGAGCCTGAAGATCGCAGACGATGTCCGTATCATACACTTAGAAGAAAAAAGGAACCGCGTCAGAATGCAAAACAGAAAAATATATAACAATGAAATGAAAGGTTGCAAAAATCACTTACAACGCTTGCGGTAGCCCGAAATTTGTTTGAAAAAACCAAACTCTATCATCTTCGTCTCAATGAAAAGATAAGTCTTGCTTCTCTTTTCCAAAGTACGAACATCTGCCCGAGTAAGTCTGGTCAGCTCAGTATAGCTGTAATCAATTTTCTTCTTGTTCCACATATCAAGGGGACAGAAGAAACGGGGGACTCTCAACACCGCCTGAGCATCCCCTGATCTGAGGGTGACTTCAAGACCGAGGCTCCTCTGGCGAAGAACCAACTGTTCTTCCAGAATTTGTTGGATGTAGGGAACCCCCATACAAAATCCCTATTTTTAGGGTCGTCAGAGATATTAGCTCCCCGATTCACCTTTGTCCCCTTGGGGACCCAACAGTTTGGTGAATTAAACATGAGGAAATAGATTCCTGTCTTGCTAGACTTCCTTAACCTAAAGAAATGCCTGATTTCATTCGGAGAAGGCTGCGACAGGTTCATCAGGGTGTACATGTTCCACATGCACATCAAGATCTTGTAACTGTTCGGGAACAGTTGGGCCGGAGCGATCCCTGCTTCAATATGAAACCAGGCAATAAATAGCTGAAAAGGGAGAGTGACGTAGCAGCAATGCATGGATCCATAGATCGCCACCATGTCCGGGGGCGGATTTCACGCAGCCCTATCACCCGTTGGAATCAGAGTGACCGAATTGGGCAGATCAAATCGGACACGATACTTCTCTATCTCATTTGGCTAGACCACATTCGGCTCGGTGTCGAACCCACTCGGGCGTAAGCACAATTCAACCACCCGTGGACGTTTCTCCAGTTAATCGGAGTTTTACAACGTAAAAAACTCGCATCTGATTACTTTCTCCTTCTCTTTCTTTTTAAAATCACAGCTAAAATCCAATCGTTGTTGGCAATTTCTCATACATCCAGAAATCGACGTCAACAGGACATATAATACATTTAATAGATGGAAAAAGTAACAGAAGAAGCATATAATACATTATTTCCATTTGAGGGTGGAGATCGGCCAATCTGATCAAATATTGTCCTCGTCATAACAATAAGGTAATGGTCAGGGGGAAATGATACTTTCCCTAAATAAAGGTCTAGGGGGATGAGTGGCAAAAGTACGTGCTCTTTGCACCTTTCTGAATTTTATCCCTATATACTATTCCCTTAATAAGAACCAAAGAATTTTTTTATATAAAAAAAATTAATAATAATAATAATCATAATAATAATAATAATAATAATAATAGCAAATTGCATACACTTACCCGAAGATTCAGGATAAAGTCTTAATACTCTACCTTTGCTGCTATTTGTTAATTACACCAACATACCTCGTCGGTAGTCAAATTGTTGAATTTAATTGTTGACCAAGTTCTTGGAGTGAAAAGTCACAATTCCCTTGCCGAAAGCTAAGAAGAGGGACACGAATGGTTCAATTTAAAATTGGAACATTAATGGTCCATATCAAAAATAAATAAATAACTAAATATTTTTTGATAATTTAGGGTTTTAATGGGGGAGGGAAAAAAACTAATTGATATATATATATATCAAATCAGTGCGCACTTATATAAATTTATCAGTGTGTTGGATGTGAACCATTAGATTTATATACTTTGACTCAAAGTGTATGCACTTGTCAAAGCTTCTCCATAATCAGCAGTCCACATGCAACGTACTTATGTAAGTAATATCAGTACGCAATAAAGAGAAAATGACTGATATATATATAATGTGAACCATTAGATTTATATACTTTGACTCAAAGTGTATGGACTTGTCAAAGCTTCTCCATAATCAGTAGTCCACATGCAACGTACTTATGTAAGTAATATCAGTACGCAATAAGGAGAAAATGATTGATATATATATATATATATATATATATATATATATATATATATGAATTAGCTAAACCTCATTGGATCATCACTAGTTGGTCTCCTCCTAATCGTGGATGAGATCAACAATTTCCTTCAGGAATAAGAGTAGATCAATCTCTTGTCAATCAAATGAAAGAGATTATTATCTCCTCCACATAATTCGGAGAGTCAAATATTCTCCCAACCAAGCAGATGTTGATCTTTTCCACGATTGGAATCTTAGGATAAGAAATACATTCTTTTCCCATGGCGAGGAGTAAATTCTTCCTCCACCATCGCATTTTTTCTTTAGTTTTCTTTTTAGTTATGTTCACAGTGATTTTTGGATTAGGTATGATTAATCACGCGTCACACAAATTAATGCAAATAAAGATGAGCTGTAAATTATAAGAGAAAAAAAGTAAAGTATGACACGGTGTTTTACGTGGTAAAACCTCAAGGTGGAGAAATGTCCACGGTTGCCGGTAATAGCAGGAAGGATTCACTATGATAAAAATGATTACACACTCAATCTCTCTTGTCCTCTCTTAAGCCTAATTTTCGTTAACCTTTTCAAGGGTGCTATTAGGGTCTATTTATACATGCATAAAACCTTAATTCTTGATGTACAAGTAAGGAAAGTTTTTGTAATTAAATAAGATTCTGACTTATTGGGGTCGTGTTACTCTTCT
The DNA here is from genome assembly GCA_032871835.1 of Dipteronia dyeriana. NCBI lineage: Eukaryota > Viridiplantae > Streptophyta > Magnoliopsida > Sapindales > Sapindaceae > Dipteronia > Dipteronia dyeriana. Next base: position 35,410,092 of record CM065298.1, read on the forward strand.
TCCATGTTTTATGTCGATTGTATTTTGGTTGTATTAGATCTCTTGCATAATCTGGACGTTGGTACCTATAAAGAAATTTACTTCATTATCAAAGTGTTCTTTCAGGCACCTTATTTGAGTAAGATTCATTCTCTGTGTGTTTGTGTCGTTACTGCATTAAATTTGTGGTTGTCCATGTGTTGTTCAACTAACCATCCGCTACCTCCGACCAGACTTCATTTACATCGACCGGTGGTTCTACCTCAAGCATAGTTTTTTCCTGACCATTTGAGCAATCCCGTTCGGTTTTTAACGTTATTTCACCACTCTGATCATCTTAATGGGACTATTTTTACCCGACCATTCAGGGAACCCCGATCAGGTGTTACAAATCTATCTTAGGTCAACTTAGGTAGGTTCAGTCTGGTTGACTTTCAGTGATGTGGCACCCCCGACTCTCATATATTTCTGACGTGTCATAGTATCTGAATTATTCTAACAACAATACCCCATTAAACATACAAGGCCAAGTATCTCGTTCCTTATAGGAACTCACTCGAAGAAGTGTGTTTAATTTTGTCTTGTACTTCATAAATGTGTGTTCAATGCTTAACAGTTAAGCATTAACCCCAACCACATCTGTTTCGTTTGATGCAATCATTAGCAACTTTTCAAATTTTGAATGACGTGTGATTTTCGGGGTTCATGCACCTACCCATACTCTCGTACGTTGTACTTAGTGATGTCTACGTGCTTCGATGACATCATCCACTTATATATTTGTTTTGAAAACTCCTCGTTTCCCTCTCACAACTTTACATATTCTTGTGAACCCTAATTTCTTTTTCTTGTCTTGAACACTTCTTTTAGCGTTACTCTCTAGTCATCTCTCGTTCCACATTTTACCAGCACCAACAATTCACACTTATTTCTCAATTTGAGCCACCCCATGCCGAAACCGACCGTCTCATTGATCAGGCTTCTGCTGACCCGACTGTTCAGTGCCCCGGCAAGGCTCTTATGTAATTTGCTGTCAAACGTTAGATAGTCTTCACTGATTCTGACTCTGATGATGGTGAACCCAACTCCGTGGATCTTTTCATTGATGAAGATGTGCTCGAGGTTACTAAAGGGCATGTTGATAAAGTATCTATACGGTTGAATAGATCATCCGGGGTTTTGCCAAACATTGCATTTGCCTATTTAGTTGGTGATGCTGGGACCATCCAGGCTGGGAGCACCCCCACTAATGTGCCTTCTACGCCTTCTCGTCATAATGGTGTCAGTGAAGGTCAAGCTTCTGAAGGGCAGGAATCCAGGGCCTTAACAACTACCCTTCAGACTAAAGAGGGCAGTGGAATTTCAAGAGCATCGGATATTGTAAATTTGATCCATCCATGAGCTTTTCCTGTCATCTCTACACCTGGTCGTGATAGGTCCACCCTCTCAGCTCCAACGACCGTTTTTGTATCCGGGCCTTCTCTGTCTTCTAGCTCGAGTAGTTCTCATGCCGATCGCTTTCTGTGATTCGCTCCATGTCAGCTGGTGAGGGGTATATTGGCGATGGAGTATTAGAGGCAGGCTAGAGCCGCCAACAGCTCAGAGAAAATCCATATAATCTTCAATAATGGAATTTTTATAAGTCTCCTCCCTTTTTGGTTTTAGCTTATGCCCGTTGTTGTTCTTACCATCCTTTCTATTTTTTGGTCAGGCGGTGAAAGAGTTGACTCGGGTCCTAACTGATTAGAAGAAACAAGCTGCAGAGATAACTTGAACTATGTGTGCTTATTTGCACCAAGTCGAACGACTTAACTATAACCAATTCTTTGCATACGGTCGGGGCCATTCAATGATTTAAATGGTTAATTACTACCATATTGAGTCGAATAACTTACCTTTGACTAATCAACCTATATTTGATCGGGGATATCCTATATGCGTTTTATTGCATTAAGCTAATCGCCCTAACTTTGACCAAGCATCTACATGTGGTCAGGATTATTCGGTGATATAGGTTATTTGTCTAACAGTACTGAATAGTGTAAGCTCTAGCTCGATGGGTTGCTGTGTTTCCCCCTACTTAGCTGTTTTTTTCGTCAAGCAGTGATTTTTTGGGACCATTTTCATGGTATTTAATTCATATACGCTTGTCTTTTATCTGTCAACTAAGTCACTATGATGTCTCCCAGTAGTATGTTGCTCAAGATTCATTGCAATGAGGTAGCTTATGTTGTACTAACTTTACAGGAGATGCTCAAATTTTTATTGGTAACTATTTCGAGTACAAATATTTTATTCCCCATTCAACTCTTGAGGCATCCTATCAGGCACATATGACCTAAAGTCACCCTAATAGTGTTTCAATACATCCAGTTAGTTTCGTTGAGTGTATATTGCCTCTGTAACATATGTTTTTCACCCTCTTACTGGGCCTTCCGGGCACCCTTATTGGCATCAAGCAATCTTTAGGTTCCCTGGGATTGCTTTTGTGAACAAAAGTAAAATTCAGAAAACTTTACTTGACTTCTTGAGAATGTTCCTTCGAAAGGGCTTTTATTGAATACTAGAAAAAGATAACAACGAATTAGCTATTATGAAAATAGAAAATAAATCATTTTCTACTCTAATTAAAGAAAAACATATAAATGTAGGAAATCTTCAAGGGTAGAAAATCTACAAGTATTGGACGTTGTATGACCTAGGCAGTTTACCCCTTTCTGGTCGGGTAAGGCGGTCTGCTCCACCACCAACTAACCTGACCACTTGTTATGGTCCTTCCCACTTGTCTGCTAGCGACCCAGCTAATTTGTCCTTTGTATTGGGTGACACCCTCCTGAGAACTAAGTCCTCGAGCTAGAATCTTCTTATCCGGACAAGTGAGTTGTAATATCTGGTTGCCCTTTATTGATAGACAGTATTTCTTATCATCGACAAGTCTCTTATTTCCTCTAACTTATCCAGATTTTGTTCTAGCATCTCTACATTTACGTCGGGGTGAAAAAGTTATACCATTGGTGAATTATGAATTACTTCGACCGGATTACCATTTCTGTCCTCGAACGCTAGTGAATAGAGAGTCTCTCATGTTGAAGTTCTTTCTGTGGTCCGGTAGGCCAACAATATTTCATGCAACTTATCTGCCTAATTTCCTTTCTTAGCATCAAGATTGGTCTTCAGGGTGTGTTTGATTATTTTGTTTATTGCCTCCATCCGACTGTTGGTCTAAGGGTGGTTTGGTGTGGCATAGTAATTCTTTATATGAAAATCTTGTTACATTTATCTGAACTTGTCGCTATCGAATTGGGTCCCGTTATCCATGACGATAGTGTTCAGGATACCAAATTGGTAGATGATATTCTCCTTCATAAAACTAGTTGTGTTTGCTTCAGTTATATGTACCAGTGTCTTCGCCTTCGCCCATTTAGTGAAGTAGTCTACAACCACAGTGGCGTACTTTGCACCTCCTTTCGTTACCATTGGCAATGGGTCGATCAGGTCTAACCTCTACATGGCGAATGACCAAGGCGACATCAAGTTCTTTAGCTGCTTAGGTGTCCTTTTAATGTCATTGGCTATTCTCTGGCAATTGCCACACTGTTCTGTTACTATTTGTGCATCCTGGAATATGGTTGGCGAAAAGAAACCTTGCCTAAGGGTCTTGTGTGCCAAACTTTTTGCCTTAGAGTGGTTCCCATACACCCCTCTATAAATGCTTTCTAAGATCTGTCCCCCTTATACTGGGCAGACACATCTCTACAAGTCCTTCGAGAATCCTCTCATATACAACTCACCCCCGACCACTGTATATTTGATGGCCCTATATCTAAGGCGCTTTGCTTCAGTCACGTCTATTGGAAGTATTCCATCTTGTAAGTACTTTTTGATCGGGGTCATCCAAGTGGTCTTTCCTTCTTTGATTACCCCCATTATGGGTACCTCCTTTTCTTCTTAAATACAAGGTCTCTTGAGGTGAGCCACTGGGATAATTTTTGACCATATGTTATTGGTTGTTGATGCCAATTTTGACAAAGCATCAGCCTTTTCATTCTTCTCCCTTGGGATTTGAGTATTCCTATATGCCTTAAATCTCCGAGGCAATATTTCGTCTATATCTAGATAGGCGACCATGTTGATGTCCTTGGTCTGGTACTCATCCAAGATTTGGTTTACCACCATTTATGAATCACTAAATATCTCCAGCTCATCCGCCCTTTATGTTGTACAACCCCTGAGACCTGCCAAAAGTGCCTCATACTCGGCCGTGTTGTTGATGGTTTTGAAGTCGAACCTTAGGGCACATTCTATCTGATCACATTCCAGGGTGGATATCAATATACATGCTCCGCTGCCATGCATGTTTGATGACCCATCCACATGCAACTTCCAGATAAACTTCTTATTTTCTTGTTTTTTGAGCATCTCGATTACCTCACTGTTTGGCTCAGTGAACTCGATGATCAGGTCAGTTACAATTTCACCTTTTATTGTGGCTCTTGGTAGGTATGTAATATTGAACTCACTCAACTCCACTGCCCACGTGGTTAATCTCTCAAACACTTTCGGTTTGGATAAAATCTACTTAAGTGAGCAATCCATGTAGACTTCAATTTATGAGCCTGGAAGTAAGGTCTCAATTTTCTTGCTACGGTTACTAGTGCCAATGCCATCTGCTCGGCGATTGAATGTCTAACTTCTACTGATAATAAAGCTTTACTGGTGTTATACATCAGTTTTTGTACTCCATCGTCCATAATGACCAGCACTAATCTCGTTGCCACAACCGTGACCGATAAGTACAAGTAGAGCATTTATCCGTCCAGAGATTTAGACAGGATCGACACTTTACCCAGGTATTTCTTAATCTTCTTAAAAGCCTACTCACATTCGTCGTTCCATTCTACTCCAGGATGCTAGGCAGCCTATTAGACTTTAGATTTCTTTCAGCGTACCTGGTGATCTCAACTTCTCCAATCCCTTTATTCTTTACGGGTTTACTTCGATTCCCTTTTGATGGACTTAAAAACTGAGGAATTAATGGCACCCTAAATACACACTTTTTTGGATTGAGCTTCATACCAAACTTCCTTAGTACCCCGAAATTTTCTCTAAGATCCGATGTGTGCTTCCAGTTGTTGTACTATTTGTTAGCATGTCGTCCACATACACTTCCATATTCTTGTCGATCTGTCAGGTAAACATCTTATTTACCATTCCCTGGCAAGTTGCCTAGGTATTTTTGAGACCAAAGGACATCACTTTATGGCAGTACAGCCTTTGGTCATTTGTGAAAGAGGTTTTACCTTCATATGGTTCAGACATCCAGATCTGGTTGTAACTTGAATAGGAATCCATGAAACTCAGTAGTTCGTGGCCCACCGTTGCATCTACCAGCTGGTCAATCCGGGGTAGAGAGAAGTTATCCCGTGTGCATGCTTTTTTTAGATCAGTGAAGTCTACACACATCCTCCATTGTTTGTTCTTCATTTTTACCAATAACATATTGGCGACCCATTCGGGATACCGTACCTCCCTTAAGACCCTGCTATCAACAGCTTCTTCACTTCTTCTTTAATTGTTTGGCTTCTTTAAGGATTAAATTGTCTTTTTTTCTAGATAACTAGTTTTTGATCAAGATTGAATGCTAGATAATGGGAAATTACTTTCCCGTCGATTCCTAGCATGTCTTCATGTTTCAATGTGAATACATCATTGTACTCCCTTAACAGGCAAACCATCTCATTCCGAACTTGCTCTGTCATCCGAGCCCCGAGCTTTATTGTTTGATCGGGGATATTGTCATCGACCATAACTTCCACGGTTGGTTCATCTCTCTGGATTTTCTTATCTTCTGGAGATGTCTCCCTTGGATCCAGGTAGAAACCGGATTGGCGTTTCTGCACCAGCTTCTCCTTTATCCATCATCGGGTCACTTTTTTTCTTCATGAAGGTCTATCTGCATCACTCATGGTTCAATCTTCTCCCAATATACGGCTATGTTCACCTTTCTCATCCATTCTTAAGAGCTTCTCATGACACCCACCCCAGTTTATGTTGGGAATTTCACAGTCAGCGCATAGGTTGCAGTCACAACTCTTGACTTGTTTAAGAACAGCCTCCTTAGTAGGGTGTTGTAAGGCCAATTTTCCACGTCTACGACCACAAAGTCCAAGAGTACTTACTTCATGCAAGGATAACTCTTGATCTCTACTAACAGTTTTACTGTTCCCAGCGACTTTACCTCCGCTCCTCCAAAGCCCCGAGCAGAACCATGAACGGCTGTAGGTTTCTTTGTAGCCCCAGTTGGTCAAACACCCCTACACTCAGGATATCTGTTGAGCTTCCATTATCGATCAACACTCTTTTTAATTCCATGTAGCCCATGTGAACTGATACAATAATCGCATCATTCGACCTTACTTCCGACCAATACGTGTCTAACTCAGAGAATACTATCGGGCCCCATCCTTGTTTGAGTTTTTTCTAGTCAGGACACAATGAGATTACTTCCAGATTTCTCTACCCATCTATAGCTTCTCTAACTTCGGCCATTCTTTCCCGACTACTGCTTCCCGTGTGTGGCCCACTAAAGTGTTAATCACTCCATCATTTGAACTTCTTATAGGGCTGACTCTTCTATCATGCTCTCCATTTGGGGGGGCTTGTTATGGTCACCCCATTTTTTAGGATCATATCATTGAGGTGCTCTTCTCTGATAAGCTTTTCTATATAGTCCCTTAACTGATAACATTTGGAAGTTTCATGGTTGTTTTCTTAGTGAAACCGACAGTATTTAGTTGTGTCTCTTCTCGCGAAGCTGGATTGTCTTAAGGGGTTTTTATACAGGTTCTTATCTTCTATTACGTTCAAGATCTCCTCTTATCTCCCGGTCAACGGGGTGTAATTGGTGTACTGCCTTTTGAAATGTTTGCCACCCTTCCGATCGTCATCTTTGCGTCCATCTTTACTCTTTCCTCAATTGTCTTTCTGGTCCCCCCTGCCGCTATTCTTTGAGTTTCCATCTTTGGGTTTTTGATTGCTATAGGGTCGACCTCCGTGTATAAGCTCCCCTATATGGGCTATTTGCTCTTCCTCTACCATGGCATATCCTCCAACATCATCTATCATGCTTCCATACAAGGTCGGCTTCTTTTGCCTTAGGCTTAGGGCCAAGTGGTTGTACTGCAAACTGTTAATGAGTGCATATACTACCGCATCATCATTGGGGTCTTGTACTTCTGAAACCTCCTATGAGAACCTGGTAAGGTAATCTTTCAACTTATCGCCATTTCTTTGCTTTAAAGTTGACAAGACTGATATAGATTTCCTTAGCTGGATATTCCCCATGAACTGCCTGGTAAGAGCTTGTATGAGTTCCTCAAAGTTCCTGATTGACCCTACTATAAGTCTTCCAAACCACCTGAACCCCTGGTCCCCTAAAATTTGGGGGAACATCCAGCACATGAGAGTATCGTCATAATCATATTGCACCACTGTGCTTTGGTATCTCCAGACATGTTCATGCGGGTCAGTGTTGGCCTTGGATTGCTCCACATGTGGCATCCTGAATTTGTCTGAAAAGTGGGCATGTCTTATTGATTCAATGAACGGGCTACTAGAATTACCGATTAACAGGTTTCCTCAGCTCTGCCTTAGTTCTAAGACCTCTATTCTTCTAATAATGACCTCCCACTCCCCTTTTGGTTCTCCATGCTCATCAAACCTTTGTCAGATAGTGAGCTTGTATGGGTCTCTAGGGATCCGTTTCGTGATCTGAGTCTCATGTAGGTTATACCTGACCATAGGAGTTGGCTTCTTGCACCTTTTTGACGGAGCCTCATCGTCGATCGAAACTGATCGAGATCTCCTTCTCCGGTTGTCATGCCTATCTTTCTGCATAGGTTAGGTCTCTCTCCCACCATACCTTACTGCATCTTTCCACAAATTGGACCTCATATGCTTCATTATTCCCCGACCTTCTTGACGGTTGTCCCTTCTTCGTGAATGTTCTATTCTTTCACGATGCCCTGTCTTATCTCTTCTAGATTTTTAGGGTATTACAGGACTTGTTACTATTATCTCAGAACGTATCCTGGGATCTTGGGCTACCACCAGCGTGTAGAGCTGATATGGTGAACTCAAATTGACAGTAGCCGTTATATTGATTCCCTGTCTTACGGTGCCGTCAATGACTCTCCGTAAGGATTCCAGGATCTATCAGAATAAGCCTGAGGAGATTCCAGTGATTACATATGTGGATGTTATTATGTCAGGTCTTATAGATGGTGGAGTCCTTGACGGTGGATCTTCTCCTGCAACATTAGTGTATGTTGCATTAAGGACATTCGCATCATGCGAAGTATCGGCGTTGCATGGAGACTGGCTTTTATCCCACTTGGTAGACATGATACTACATTTCATAAGTTTTTTCCTAGAATTAAGTGTTCACGTCTAAAATTAACGGAGGTTTACCCCCTCCTTCTAACGCCAGTTATTGACGGTGATTTTTGGATTATGTATGATTAACCACGTGTCACAGAAATGAATGCAAATAAAGATGAGCTGCAAATTATAAGAGAAAAAGTAAAGCAAGACACGGTGTTTTACGTGGTAAAACCTCAAGGCGTGGAAACGTTCTCGGTTACCGGCGACGACTAGAAGGATTCACTATGATAAATATGATTACACACTAAATCTCTCTTGTGCTCTCGTAAGCCTAATTTTCATTAACCTTTTCAAGGGTTAGGGTATATTTATACATGCATATAACCCTAATTCTTGATGTACAAGTAAGGAAGGTTTTTGTAATTAAATAAGATTCTGACTTATTGGAGTCGTGTTACCCTTCTTCCTTGTTTTACGCCGATTGTATTTTGGTTATATTAGATCTCTTGCCTAATCTGGACTTTGATATCTCTAAGGAAATTTACTTCCTTGTCAAAGTGTGTTTCTATGCACCTTATTTGAGTAAGATTCATTCTCTGCGTGTTTGAGTCGTTACTGTATTAAATTTGTGGTTGTCCACAAGTCGTTCAGCTGACCATCCGCTACCCCCGACCAGACATTCTTTACACCGACCGGTGGTTCTACCCTGAGCGTAGGTTTTTCTCGACCATCTGAGCAATCCCGGTCGATTTTTACCGTTATTTTACCACTCTGATAATCTTAATGGGACTATCTCTACCCGACCGTTTAGGTAACCTCGATCAGGTGTTACGAAGCTATCATAGGTCAACTTGGGTTGGTTCGGTCCGGTTGACTTTCGGTGACGTGGCACCTCTGACTTTCACCTATTGCTGACGTGTCATATTATTCAAATTATACCACGAACAAGTTATTTTTCAAATAAATTAAAATTTGGTTTTAGGATTTTGAATTGTTTTATTTTCTTTCAGATCAAAAAGACCAATTTATCCCTACACCGTTAAAATACTAACGGACTTCCCTTAACTACATGGTAGTTTGTGTTATTAACAATAGAGCTTGAATATTAAACCTTTATGTCATACCTTAGGGTATGCTTGGTAGGGAGAAAAGAAAATAGGAATGATAGAAAGATTTGGAGGGATAGAAAAGATGAGTGAAAGAAAAGAAAAGAAAATAATTTTTCATTGAACTGTTTGGTAAACAGGAAGAAAATAAGATTGGATGGAAATTTTTCTTTATCAATTTTACTATTTTACCCTTACATTATAGTTTATATATTATATATTTTTATATTTAATAAATAAATATAATTTAAATAATATTGAATCCAACTTTTTTTTTTTACAAAATGACTTCAAACGTCGTAACTTATAATATATATATATATATTAATACATTGTGTTTTACAAAGATAATTTTAAAAATAAGTTTTAAGTAAATTAAAAAAAGGGGCACATTTGTAGTTTTAGTTAACCCCAAAAACCAAACAACTTTTCCTCTCCCTTTTCCTCTCATTTTTCCTTTCCTTCTATTTTTCTCTCCATACCAAACACATACTTTTCTATTTTCTTCTCACTTTTCCCTCCATCATTTTCTTTCCTCTCCCCTTTCCTTCCTACCAAACATACCCTTAGTGTAAGTTTGGACAATTTACCATAATAATAATAAATGAGGAGATAATGATGGCGTAGGCGTAGGTCTACACCTCTGATTGATTTTACTAAAGATGTCACCATTAGGGCGGGCGACCAAGAAGGTTTTGACGTCAGTCACATCATTCTTTGTCACAGTTCCATACTTATTGTTGAGAGTAAAATAGTAAATTCCTTATTGGATTTTCATGGTGCATATTAATATATTGTCAATTTTATTATTTATTATTACTATATTGCAGCCTGCATGTTTAAAATATCAAATGAAAATATAGAGTTTTTCTTTTTAAAGAAGAAAAATATTATAATTAAAATAATATAGAAATACTTCTAAATCAAAAGTAATATAGTTTGTAACTTTTTATTATTGCCACCGTGATCGTAGGCAAATATCATGTTGTCTCATAATCGATAATTCTAAAATAGTGGAAATTGTGAGATATGTCACTTTTTTTGTTGTCTTTTGTGATGATGTCATCGGTTAAATAACTTAAGTTTAAAAGGTACCATAGGTGAACTGCCGAAGTTGCCCCTAAACTTTTATTTGGAAAAGGAAAGTTTATGAACTCTTCTGTATCATCCCAAAAAAGTTGTCTGAAAACTTGTATCTCTCTCCAAAAAAGTTTCTCGATCTAGAATCTGCACAAGATGGTAACTAATATTTATGATCTCGTGTATTATCTTTTCTATTTTCATGCATTTCCGATTTTTTGCATGCATTTCTGTGTTGTAAGAACATGTATGAACATTTAATAGATCCGAGTATTTTTCATGTGTGACCGAGAATATTTAAAGAAGAATCGAGCATATTTGTTAATGGACCGAGGTTTGAATAAATTTTGAAAAAAGCTCGATTATGTAGAAAAAATGCTCGATTATTTTGAAAAAGTGCTTGATAATTTGAAGAATATTCTCGATCCATTGAAAAAGTTCTCGATCCATTGAAAAAGTTCTCGATCCATTGAAAAAGTTCTCGATCCCTTGAAAAATGTCTCGATCCCTTGAAAAATTTCTCGATCCCTTGAAAAAGTTATCGATCCCTTGAAAATGTTCTCGATCCCTTGAAAAAAGGTCTCGATCATTTGAAAAAGTTATCGATCTCTTAAAAATGTTCTCGATCCCTTGAAAAAGACTCGATCCATTTGGAAAAAGCTCGATCCCATACAACAAGTTCTCGATCCGTTTCCAAAAAGTTCGATCCATTTAATAATGTTCTCGATCCCTTAAATTTAATAAATATTTTTAATTCTTAATAATTGTAAACTTAATTTAATTTTTTAATTTGTTAATAATGGTTTGTAATGATGATTTTCACAGGACAATGGATAGGGTGAGAATAGTCATATCTTACAACGGTCGATGGGAACAATTACCTGATGAAAATCAGAGGTTTTTCGGTTCCAATAACCAAGGAATGTATGTGTCAAAGAATATGACTTACGAAGAGCTGGTGTCGATCTTGCAAACCGTTGTGAAGTACGATGTGAACAAATACATTGTTGATCTACAACTATATCAATCGTTCTCGGGACAACATGTCGCACATTTATAAAAAACGACGATGATGTTTTGTTTATGCTAGGGAAAGATAGGGTGATCCCTCAATGATGCGTTAGTCTAATTGAGAGGTTCAATAACAAATGTGATAGCTGAAGATATCCCTAGTCATGGAAACACCCAACAATTTCGATCGTCAGGCAGAAGCAACCAATTGTTCACAGAAATAAGTGGGAACGAAGAGCAGCAAAACATGTGTGGTGTCCCACCGGAAGTAGCCGACCATGGTTATATAGTTGGACCTCAATTGGATGAGTTCTTTGGTTGTCAACTTGAAAGAATGATGGGCAGTACAACCACCAATACAATGAGATGTACAATGAACCGAATTTTGGGCCAATTCATGAAATGGCTAATGAGACAAATTTGCATCTGGTAAATAATGTAGTGAACAATGAGGAAGATAAAGAACCTGTCTAAACAAAAAGATGTGCAAGACGTGTACACAGATGTAGTTCTAGTGCAGTAGATATAGCCAGGACTTCTGAGATCCGACCTAATGTAACTAAAGTTGATTCTTACAATGTCATAACGTGGGTAATTTCAGGAGTAGAATCGTACTCTTTTGGTATGGGTGGAAGCAGGAACTTGGTAGAAGATAAACCTACAAGCATGATATATAAAGGGTAATTTTTTCCTAGTAAAAAGGATTTAAAGAGACTGGTTGGGCATTTTGCAATGCGGCTCAACTTCGAGTGGAAGGTGAAAAGGTCGAACAATACAACATTACATCTAGTTTGTTTGATAGACAACTGTACGTGGAAGTTAAGAGCGGTGAGGAGATATGAAGCAACATACTTCCAAGTAAGAAGTATTGTCAATGAACACACTTGTCCGTTAGAGGAGATTCACCGCCGCTATCGACAAGCTAGTCATTCATAATTGGAGAAGTGGTTGCACCTAGATTACAACAATAGGATGGTCGACTAATGCGTCCGAAGGACATAATTGCCGACATGAAAACAATGTATAGCATTCAAATCATGTACAGTAAGGCATATCAAGCTCTCGATTATGTGTTGTCACTGACCTTTGAAACGCATGAGGAAACTTTTCAACTACTACCATCATTCGGTTACGTGTTAGAAGAAAAAAAATCCCGGAACAATCAATGACTTACAATGCGACGAAGATGGTAAATTCCTCTACTTTTTCATGTCGTTGAGTGACTCACTTAGAGGATTCCGGAGGTGTCTGCTTCCAGTTATTGTCGTTGATGGTACCCATTTAAAGGGAAGATTCGGGGGTACAATGTTTGTTGCAACTGCACAAGATGGGAATGAACAGGTTTATCCCATTGCTTTTGGGTACGGTGACTCAAAGAACAACCTATCATGGGAGTGGTTTTTGGATTGCTTGAAGGTACCCTTGGTCATATAGATGATTTGGTATTCATTTCTGATCGTCATGCAAATATTGAAGCAGGGATTTCTAAAGTGTTTCCTTATGCCACCCATACCATATGTTGCTGGCACTTTTCTAAAAATATTAAAAAGCGATATCACATAAAGGATGTTGCCACAACAATGGACAACGCAGCCCGAGCGTACACTGAGTTGGAATATAACTGGCATATGGAAGAGTTACGAAACTTGCACCCGAATGCATATGATTATGTAATTGATGTTGGTCCATACAAGTAGCCTCGTGTACACTGCCCCAACAGAAGGTACAGGGTGATGACAACAAATGTTGCAGAATGCATAAACTCATGCCTAAAATTTGCACGACAACTGCCTATGTTGACTCTGGCAGATTTCATTAGAAACATGCTACAACGTTGGTTCCACGATTGTCTTAGCGCTGCACAGTCCATGTGTTATCAGTTTACCGACGCAACACATCTTGTGATCCTAAAACGCATGGAGAAGTGTAATTTTATGACCATAAATCCAGTTAACTGGAACATATTCTCTGCGGAACGGTCTAGAAAATAGTGGACCGTTGACTTAGCCCGAAAGACCTGCACATGTAACAAATTCCTAATGAACCAACTTCCATGTTCTCACACGCTTGCCGCCGCAAGGTACATCATAACTTTTAGTATACGGTTAATATTACTGCAACGTGAATCTCATTGTTTTCATTGTTTTTACAAAGACCGAAACATGGATTTCAAATCCCTGTGTGTGAACTTCTACAAGAGACAGACACTTATTGACTCATACTCGGTTCCTATTATACCGGTTGGACATCCTTCCACTTAGCTTGTGCCATCTGACATCGCTGAGAGGGTGGTTTTGAATCCAATCTCCAAGAGACAAGCAGGCCGCCCGAGGGCAGGTCGACGTTTATCATCTTCGGAGAGAACAACTACATAAAACTGTAAAAGATGTGGACAACCAGGGTATAATTCTAGGAGATGTTCTAACCCAAATTTGATTAATAAAGGTTCGAGCAGAGTTGTTACTGAGGAATACATACGCAAGTGTAGCATCTATCAAACAGTTGGCCATAACAGACAGGCGTGCTCTACCAGAGACTCCACAGTGGAATGATTTTAGGCGTTATGATGATAACATTGTGAAATTTTGTACTCGTACGACTTGTTCAATAACATAATTTCAATTTTAATTAAATAGGATTTCTAATTAGTGTTACACTTGTGATTTATGATAGTTGAAAAGGAAACAAAAATTAAAATAAAATTTTATTTCAATGTAAACATTTTTATACAAAAAAATGGTACATATACAGAAGAATTACTACATAAAACTAAATGGGCCGGGAGTTTGGAAAAATCTCAACTGCCATATTCTCCTGAATGATCTCAATATCATCTTCTAACCAATCGAAATCCTTCATGTCCGTCAGAATGTACTCGATCAATCTCAACATGGGGGGACCAAAGTTACCCCTACAATTGGACACATTAACATGCGTTAATAAAACAATAATCTTTTAATAACTCAATCTCAAAGTAAATGAAAACAAAATGTCTTACGATTTCTTCTGCTGTGGGACACTGGTTGCGGACACCACGCTGACTAAGAAGGGCTTATTCTTTTTAGGAAACGTCTCACGGTTAGGCGATTGTGCAGTATGAAAACCGGCCTAATGCAACATCGAGGGCAAAAACCAACGCATGGGGGCTACCTGCTGCTTCTGGATATCACTGCGACATCCTGTCTCCAGGGGTCAACAATGAACATCGTCCCCAAGTGAGGTCGACAGTAACCAATAGCCAATGTTGTCACTCAATGTTACACGGTATCAGGACCTGTAATCGTAAAAAGAAGGTGTTAGGATGTACAAATCTATTTATAACAAAAAATTACAAAACAAGTAACACTTACAGTGTCAACCTCGTGCCACGGACGGCTTCCAATCGGGGCACCACCACGCACCGTCGTAAGGTCCTCATTGGTCCACCAAGACCTCAGCACATTCCACCGTGCCGTTGTGATCTCCTCGCGAGCATCACTAGGTATCATTCTTCAGTATTGGACCTCCATATATGACTGTACAAACATTTCATAGATAAAAAATTAGTATTGTTTTACAAACTAATTTAAAAGCATACGTAATCATGACTTTTATAGAATACTCATAAAAAATTGTGTATCCAATATATTGATCATCTGGTTGTACGCTGTCAGGAATGCTCGCTGACGTTTCCGAAGAATATGGAGGTACGCTTCCATATGCTGAAAGTATATACATATAATAAAGTGTTAGGGGTGTAACATATCTAAAACAAACATTATATAGAAAATGTTCGGTTCGTCGTACCTTGTCCTCCAATTCCATGAAGTTGGTTTGCATCCGATGGAACCATGCAGTATCAACTGGCTTCAGCACGTCCACATCACGTTTGCATTAATTTCCCATTAGCAACACAGATATTTAATTGAACAGAAGAAAAACTGCCACCTTAATAGAAAAAAATTACTTACCTTTCCCCGTTTATATTCTTCTTAAAGGCTCGGTAAGCCTTCAACTTGTCACCGTTCACCAATCCGTAGGGATCAAAAATGTGGTCTGAAGGATGAAGTATTACCCTCGCCCTCTTCGGTCGGTAGGGATCTATATAGGGGCTGAGCAACTCCCAACCACTCTTCAGTAACTGCCTCTCCAGTCAAACTCCCCCCGTGGGGTGTGGTGCAATGAGGAGGTCTATCCCCATGAAACTGGATGGATGTAGGGGGTGGAGGGGGTGGAGGGGGCGGAGGGGGCGGAGGGGGCGGAGGGGGCGGTTGTCTATCGATCAATCTATGGGGGAGGTGGAGGGGGAGGCTGTTGCTCGACCGATGGTGGCGGTGGAGGGGGAGTCTATTGCTTGATCGGAGGGGCCGGTTGTCGCTCGACCAATGATCCTGTTGTTGTACGTGTAGCATGCCTTGTATCTACGGTACGCTGGTGAGCCTCATTCTCAGGAACTGCCCCTCCGGTATATGGATTCTCTCGATGACGACCAGTGATGTCTGTCCATTCGGTAAATCCATTTGTCTTGTCTCCGGGAGTAAAGTCGGGATCAAGACCAAGTGGACCATCCTGGTGCCTATGTGTGTTGATGCCCTAAAGCCTCCCGACCAATGCGAGCAACTCTCGATATTTCTCCTGTCGATCCTCCTCGCTCTTCCGGATCATATCTAGTAACTCCCGGTGATGCAGCTGTCGATCATCCTCACTCTTTCGGAGGGCTTCACGTAACTCGTTTAAATGATGTTCCCATGGGGCCTGAATTCATGTCAACATTGTTAGTACTAAAACACTCTACAGGTCGAGCTAATAAAAATGGAACTATCATCTCAACTTACCTCCACATCACGTCTAACGCCTGCACGGGAATCCCCTCTAGATGCACCAGGTCCGGGTAGGTAAACCGAACCCTTCTATGCCTCACTCGTCGAGGAGACGGCTCAGATCCGTCAGTGTCCATGGCACTGAAACTCGATCCCGGTGGGTCAGAAGCCTCCGTATCACTTCGCCTCCCTCCCCCACCCTCCTCCTCTGAACCATCTTCATGGCTCCCACCAGCAGTAGTCTGATCAGGGACAGACTGTAGGTGAGCTTATCCTCCTTTACATACATGCTCCCCCCATTCCCCTCGCTTAGGCCTACGAAGTACGGTGCTTCCTCCTCAGCTGTTGTGGGAACGATTTCCTCCCTCACAAACATCTGAAAACTTAGTTAGATAATGATTAACAAATTAAATACATACTCTAACACTGAAAATCTTGGCCAATTTCTTCCCTCTATGTTGTTTTGTCAACTCTCACTTAAATATACGAGGAGAAAACTCTGTAGGCACCAAAATCGACGCACAGCTGGGGGATCACCTCGAAAGCAAATATCTGCATCAAAGATAAGTACAGTTAGAATCCAAAAAATATAGGCAACGAAATATAAAGTCCATTTTGTAATTTAAAGTTATTACCAAGAGGGCATGCGACAGGCCGTAAATGTTGTACCCCAACCGAAACTACCAAACTGGAATCTTGAATCTCTCTTCCACCCCCATCAATATCCAGTTCAGCATGTATATGGGGCACAACTTCACAGCATCGTACGCCTCCTGAAACTCTCCAAGGGTAAGAACAACCCTCAACTCCTCCAACGATACCTCATCGGCCCTAGGAAAGTACCGCTGATGTATGTCATTCTCCACTGCAGCATACAAACCAGTGTCCAGTACAACTCCAAAACGTAATCCAATGAAGAGGTAATATCCCAACTTCGAAAACCTCAACACATGGTTCCCTGACAGGAACCGCATCTCATCTGTTGGCCCATCATGGTCCAACTCCCGCAAACTTCATCTCACGGTGCATCGATATGAAATGCCCGAAACAGGACGCTATGAACCGATGTCGATCCTCAACAGCAAAATCTTCTGGGATCTGGTTCAATGCATCGTCTATACGGGTGAGGGCTTCAAAATGATCGTGTCGAGTCAATTTTCCCTTAAACCAATCTCCCTCAAGAGTTTTAAGGAAATCCTTCAAACTGCTTCTCATCTGCAATGTCACAGAAATAATACATAAGTAAACTGGAAAAAACTCGTTTCTATGAAATATATTCTCGATTGTTTGATAATATTCTCGATCGTTTGAAAATATTCTCGATAGTTTCCAAATGATCTCGATCTTTTGAAAATATTCTCGATCATTTAAAAAATAATGTCGATTGTTTGAAAATATTCTCGATCTTTTGAAAATAATCTCGATTGTTTAAAAATATTCTCGATCGTTTAAAAATATTCTCGATCTTTTGACAATAATATCGACATGAAATGCCTGAAACAGGACGTCATGAACCGACGCCGATCCTCAACAACAAAATCTTCTGGGACCAGGTTCAATGCATCGTCTATACGGGCGAGGGCTTCAAAATGGTCGTGTCGAGTCAATTTTCCCTTGAACCAATCTCCCTCTGGAGTTTTAAGGAAATTCTTTAATCTGCTTCTCATCTGCAATGTCACAGAAACAATACATAAGTAAACTGGAAAAAACTTTGTTCTATGAAATATATTCTCGATCCTTTGATAATATTCTCAATCGTTTGAAAATAATCTCGATCGTTTGAAAAATATTCTCGATCTTTTAAAAAATAATCTCGATCGTTTGAAAATATTCTCTATCTTTTGAAAATAATCTCGATCATTTGAAAAATAATCTCGATCTTTTAAAAATAATCTCGATCGTTTGAAAAATATGCTCGATTCTTTAAAAAATCTTCTCGATTCTTTAAAAAATCTTCTCGATTCTTACTTTAAAATCCTCGATCTAGTTCCAAAAAATCTCGATTTCGCTAAAAAAAATCTCGATTTCAAAATTTCTCAAAATTACAATTCACCGATACCCAGAATTTCATCTTCCTCATCACACATTCAACCTAATTTCAAACCCTAACCTAAACCATAATCATTCTCAGATCCCGTTTTCAACCCTAATCTATGAATTCAATCAACAAAACACAAGTCTAACATGCAATGGCCAGTTATCAACTACAAAATCCAGAAGAAAAAAAACGAACAGAAATTACATCTGTCAATCGCAACAAATCTGGTGTATTCTTGTTCACGTTCCAATCACTTCGGCGTCGATTCTGTTGTTGTTAGTCTCTTTCTCACTCTAGCTTTTTTCACACTAACAAAACGACAACTTTCTATCTTTTTCAACAGTTCGGGGTATTTTTATCCGATCGAATTAAATTGTGCTTTTTAAACATACATTAGTAAAATGGTGATATTTACACAACACACCCCCCAAATGGTACCAATAATTTATCGACCCCAATTCTAATGTATACCACTTCACCATTTTTCAGAAGCTCAAATGCAATTGTAAATATATACTATGATCTTTTTAAATAAATAGTTCTAATTAGTTTCATATCAAATACCCTATTAAATTACGGTTTGTAGAGATAATACAGTTAATTTTTTGTTTTGTTTTTTTTTTGGGAAAACAAAATTGATTTAATGTTCAGATGTAATTTTATTGACTCAATGACTTTTAAATTTAGTTTAGGGATCAAATTTAGGTTAAACATTTGAATTTCATTCGATATGATTGGATTAACAACGATTCAGTGTAAGGTTATAAAATTAAGGGTATACATTAACCTATCCATCCAAATTAAAGAAAAGGAATTAAGTTATGAATCATCTTAATATTTATAAATTTTCGTGTCCAACACTCATTTGAATCAGGAAAGAGTCTTTAATTGGTAAATCGAATGTAGATTCATCGATAGAGAATTATGGTAATTATGTATGGGTCTGCATGTTTAAATTATGGATGTTTATCATTTGTTTTTAGGGCCAATATATTATATGAGATCCTTATTACAATGAACTTGCCAATATTTGTTGAATTTGTAATAAATTATGGGGATATTATCACTAAAGTCCTTACTTTTTAAGGAATTGTCACATTTTTAAACGTCTTTGTTATATTAGTCACTTTAATCCCTTGTTTTTTTAAAATATATCACTTTAATCCATTTGATCAAAAACTAACAGTCAACTATAATAAAATGAGTAAAAATACTATTTTACCCTTATTGTTATTTTTAAAATTTTATCTTTTAGTCCCTCTAGTTTTAATAATAGCTGGTGAATCTTTAAAAAAAAATGTCTCTATTAGGATTTAAACCATGGTCAAAGGTCAATCAAACACAAGTTTTTGCAAGATGAGCTATATTAGATTATTGTCAAACATTTGTTGATTTAATTGTATATATATAGTTATATAATTTGTTTAAACTAATTTAAATCTATTTAAATAATTTAAAATAAACTCATATATATAATTGAAAATAAACTCATATTTAATAATAATATATAAAAACATATTTATGAAAATAAAAAGGAAAATAAGAAAACGAAAGGAAACTCAAAAAATCCAAAAAATCCAAGCCCGTAATTATGTTTCCATTAATAAGAACTATATTAACAACTTTTTTTTGCTCTTCACATTAAAAGAATCCAAATTGTTCAATCTCATATTTCACATCATAGCACTGGCGAATTTAATTTCTACTTTTAATTACACTCGTCAAGAATGATATATATATATATATATATATATATATATATAATGGAAATGGTGAGGAATGTCACCTTCTTGTTGGTCAATTGCAGTGATGTCACCTTTATAAAAAGTTAAGTTTAAAAGGCACCTATTATGGTGATGTACCGAAATTGCCCTTAAATAATCGATATTTTATTCTTTAAAGGTTGTCGTCTAATAAAGTTGTCTGAAAATCAATCACCTACTCCATTTTTTCTTCACAAAACGAGCTCCATTCCAGATTTATTGTATTCCAGATATTGCACATATTCCATATTTTGCACAAGAAGGTAAAATAATATTTCTGATCTTCATTTCCATTTTTTATTGTATTTCTGTGTGGTATAACACTGTATGAACATTTATGAACATGTTGTCTGAATTTTTTTATGTTGATGTCCTGGAGTTGTAAACTTTTTACAAAGAATGAATGAACATGTATGCATATTTTTTTGTATATATTTGGACGAGTTTAGTTGTAGTGGTACAAACAAGTTTATAATCGTGGGCATACAAGGTGAAAATATTTTAAAAATAGGTCGAAACATTTGTAAAAAATCTCAGAAATGTGAAACTAAGTCTCGAACAAATTCTAAAAAAGCTCGATTCCAAAAATAGATGCTGGATACGCAAAAAGAAAAGGCTCGATCCTTGGCCAAAAAGGCTCGATCCTTGGCAAAAAAGGCTCGAACCTTCTGAAAAAAAGCTCGATCCCTCACACAAATAGCTCGATACCGCACAAAAAAAACACGATCCCTTACAAAAAAGCTCGATTCCTCAAAAAAGAGCTCGATCCCTTTCAAATAGGCTCGAGGCATATGAAAAAATGCTCGAGCCATATATTAAAAAGCTCGATTATGTAGAAAAAGAGCTAGGTCTTGAACAAAAAAAGCTCAATCCCGTTAGAAATAGCTCGGTCATATACAAAAACGGCTCGATCATGTACAAAAAAATCTCGATCCTTTTTTTAAAAAAGCTTCATATCTTACACTTTAGATTTTTGTTTAATCCTTTATAATTGTAAATTTAATATGAAATATTTTTTTCCTTATTAATGTTTTTTGATGTTGGTTTTGACAGGACAATGGATAGGGTGAGAATAGTCATATCCTACAACGGTCGATGGGAGCAATTACCAGACGGAAATAAGAGGTATTTAGGTTCCGATAACCAAGGTTTGTATGTGTCAAAGAATTTGAGTTACGACGAACTGGTGTCGATCGTGAAACCATTGTAAAGTTTGATGAGAACAAATACAGTGTTGAGCTACAGTCTCTATCGATTGTTCCTGGGACTACATGTCGTACATTTATAAGAAACAATGACGATGTTCAGTTTATGCTAGGGGAAGATAGGGTGATCCCTCAAGTATGTGTTAGTCTAATCGAGAGGCCAGTGGGAGGTGTCATTGGTAAAGATATCCCTCATCCTGATAACACCCAACAATTTCGATCGTCAGGCGGAAGCAACCAGTTGTTCACAGAAAGAATTGGGATTAATGGTCGAGAAAATATATGTGTTGTCCCACCGAAAGTAGTCGCCCATGATAATAGACCGGAACCTCAATTCGACGATGTATTTGGTTGTCATTTTGAGATGAATGGTAGAGAGTACAACCACCAATACAATGAGATCTACAATGACATCAACAATGAGGAGAATACAACACTGAATGTTAGGGTGAATCATGAGGTGGATAATGAGGGCAATTTCAATTCTGTAGAAAACGTAGAGGACAATCAGGAAGATGCAGAACCTGTCGAAACGGAAAGACGTGTAAGACATGTACACATATTTAGTTCCAGTGCACTAAATATAATTGGGACCTCCGAGGGGAAGGCTAATGGAACTGCAGATGATTCAAATAATGCAAGAACATGGGTTATTCCACGAGCAGAATCATACTCGTTTGGTATTGGTGGAAGCAGGAACTTGTTTGAAGATTAACCTACAAGCTTGATATATAGAGGCCAGTTTTTTGCAACGAAAAAGGATTT
The DNA here is from genome assembly GCA_032871835.1 of Dipteronia dyeriana. Taxonomy (NCBI): domain Eukaryota; kingdom Viridiplantae; phylum Streptophyta; class Magnoliopsida; order Sapindales; family Sapindaceae; genus Dipteronia; species Dipteronia dyeriana. The sequence continues at coordinate 35,432,220 of CM065298.1, forward strand.
GAAGAGACTAGTAGGCCATTTTGCAATGCGGCAGAACTTCGAGTAGAAGGTAAAAAGGTCCAATAAGACAACATTACATCTAGTTTGTTTGATGGGAAATTGTACGTGGAAGTTAAGAGCAATGAGGAGAGATGAAGGCACATACTTTCAAGTAAGAAGTTTTGTCAACGAACACACTTGTCCATTAGAGGAAATTCATCGCCGGTACCGACAAGCTAGTGCAGTCACAATTGAAGAAGTTATTGCACCTAGACTTCAACAACAAGATGGTCGACTAATGCGTTCGAAAGACATAATCGCCGACATGAAATCAATGTATGGAATCCAAATCATGTACAGCAAGGCACACGCCGCCCTCGATTATGTGTTGTCACTGACATATGGAACACATGAGGAAACCTTCAAACTGTTTTCATCATTTGGTTACGTTTTGGAACAACAAAAACCTGGCACAATCACTTACTTACAGTGCAATGAAGATGATACATTTCTATACTTCTTCATATCGATTGGTGCCTCACTTAGAGGATTCCGAACGTGTATGCGTCCAGTCATTGCCGTTGATGGTACCCATTTAAAGGGACGATTCTGGGGTACAATGTTTGTTGCAACAGCACAAGATAGGAACAAACAGGTGTATCCAATTGCTTTTGGGTACGGCAACTCAGAAAACAAACTTTCATGGGAATGGTTTTTGGATTGCTTGAAGGGTGCCCTAGGTCATATTGATGAGCTAGTTTTCATTTTCGATAGGCATGCAAGCATTGAAGCAGGGATTTCTAAAGTGTTCCCTTATGCCACACATACCATATGTTGTTGGCACTTTGCTGAAAATGTCAAAAAGCGATTTCATAGGAAGGATGTTGCCATAATAATGGACAAAGCAGCACGCGCATACACCAAGTTTGAATATAACTAGCATATGGAAGAGTTAAGAAACTTGCACCAGAATGCATATGATTATGTCATTGATGCCGGTCCACACAAGTGGTCCCGTGTACACTGCTCGGAAAGAAGGTATAGGGTGATGACGACTAATGCTGCAGAATGCATAAACTCATGCCTCAAATTTGCACGCCAACTGCCTATGTTGACTCTGGCTGAGTTCATTAGGAATATGTTGCAACGGTGGCTTCATGATCGCTATAAAGCTGCACAAACCATGCGTCATCAGTTGACCGACGCAACACATCTTGTGCTCTTAAAACGTGTGGAGAAGTGTGGTTATTTGACCGTTAATCCAGTCCACTGAAACATTTTTTGGTCAGACGGTCTGGAAAACAGTGGACTGTAGACTTAGCTCGGAAGACTTGTACTTGTAACAAATTTCAAATGGATCATTTTCCATGTTCTCATGCCCTTGTGGCGGCACGGTAGATTACTGTAACTTGGAGTTCACAACTTTGAAAACCTACTGATCATTTTCTTGGTGAAGCTGATCGTTTTCAATTTTTTTTACAGGGAGCGAAACTTGGACTTCACAACTTTGTGTGTGGACTACTACAAGACACAGACACTTATTTACGCGTACTCGATTCCCATTATACCGGTGGGCCATCCTTCCACTTGGGTTGTGCCATCTGACATTGCTCAGAGGGTGATTTTGAATCCAAACTCCAGGAGACAAGCAAGACGCCCAAGGGCGGGTCGCCATGTCTCGTCTTCGGAGAGGACAACTACACAATCCTGTAGGAGATATGGACAACCAGGGCATAATTCCAGGAGATGTTCTAATCCACCGATGATTAATGAAGGTACAAGAAGAGCTGTTCCCGATGAATACCGCCGCAAGTGTAGCATCTGCCATTCAATTGGACACAACAAACAAACGTGCCCTAAAATTGACTCTAATAGGGAATGAATGACAATTTTTTGATCACATTGAAAACTTTTGGAAGTGTATCATATTGTAATAATTTTGAATTGCAATAATTACTTATTATTGAATGAATGAATAAATATTAATAAATGAAATAATATTAATGAATGAATAATGAACGAATTAATGTTCATGAAATAACGACATGTCTGTGTACAACTACAATGGTAATATACAAAAAATCATTTGGCGGGCTTGGAGTTAGCAAAAATCTCCACAGCCATTTTTTCTCGAATCATCCCCATGTCGTCCTCCGATCAATCAAAAGGCCTTCGGTTCGCCACTATGTACTCGATAATTCTCAAAGTATGGGGACCACAGTTACCTCTACAATTCGGGACATAAAACAACATTAGAAATCGTTCATAAAGAATATGTAAACACGTGAATGAAATAGAATGTCTTACGATTTCTTTTGTTGGGGGACTGTAGAAGGATGCACTTGACTGACCGAGAATGGCTTATTTTCCCGAGTGAACGCCCGACGCCCAGGACGCCATTCTGTGTGGAACCTTGTGTCACTCAACATGGAGGGTAAAAACCACCGTAATGGCCGGACCTGCTGGTGCCTGATCTGATACAGGACTTCCTGTCTCCAGGAGTCATAAATATCAATCTTCTCGCGACTAAGGTCGACGCTCACCACCAGCCAATGTTGGGCCCCAACGTTGCCCGAAATCAGCACCTGTAATTGTTTGCATGCCGTGTTAGCTGAGGATATACTTACAATTTTTTTTTAAATCATCTCAATCATGTAACACTTACCTGGTCAACCTCATGCCATGGGCGGTTTCCACTCGTGGTTGCTCCACGAACCGTGAGAAGGTCCTCTTCCAACCATCGGGACTGTAACACATTCCACCTTGCCGTGCTCACAGCACCGTGGGAATCACGAGGCATCATCCACTCCCACATGTACAACATAAGTGGCTGTACAAGCATTGACAAGATCGTATTATTAATACAGAAGCATAAAATCCGATGTGATTCCCAAATGTTATAACTACTTACATAAAATTGTGTATCCAACACGTTGATCCTCTGGTTGTACACATTGTGGAATCCTTGTTGACGCTTGCGTAGAATATTTATGTATGCATCCATATGCTGACAAACAATAAAACCACCTTACTTGTTAACAATTCAACAATACTTACACAAAAGTTAATATGAAATATAATAAGTACGTACCGTGTCTTCCAAGTCCATGAAGTTGGACTGCATATGCATGAACCATCCCGCGGTAACTGGTAACAACACGTCCACATCACGTCTATATAATGATTGAATTACCTTAGCTATACATAAATTAGAATAAACAAGAAATGTACATCCATTTGTATTATAAAAAGTTATACTCACGGTTCCCCGTTGATGTTCCTCTTGAAGGCCTTGTATGATGCTAGGTGGTCACCGTCCACTAGTCCGTGGGGGTCAAAAATGTGTTCCACAGACTCGGGCCGTGTCTTTAACCTCTTTGGACTGCATGGATCTATGTAAGGGCTCACCAACTGCCATCTGCGCTTACCTAAACGCTTCACCAGGGGAGGGGACCGCTCCGACGTCACGGATGTGCTGGGTGGGGGAGGGGACCGTTCCGACGCCACAGACGTACTGGGTGGGGGAGGGGACCTCTCCGAAGGCACAGTCGTGCTAGGTGGGGGAGGGGACCGTTCCGACTGGACGGACTTGCTGGGTGGGGGGGAACCTCTCCGACGCCACGGACGTGCTAGGTTGGGGAGGGGACCGCTCAGACGGGACTGAGGTGCTGGGTGGGGGGAGGGGACCTCTCTGATTCCACAGACTTGTTGGGTGGGGGAGGGGACCGCGGTGGTTGAATCGATATGCTAGGAGGTGGGGGGAATGATGTGCTGCGAGGTGGGGGGATCGATGTGATGGGAGGTGGGGGGGCCCCTGAGCCTAGGTGTCTGTCCCCCTGTAAACCTATCAGTCGACCCTCCGGGACTAAATAATTGATCAGGAGGTGGGGGGCCATCATGGTGTGTACTTAAGGTAGAACCTTGAAGCCCCCGGATTATATCAAGTAACAATCGGTGTTGCTGCTGACGATCCTCATCACTCTTTCGGATCATATCCAACAACTCCAAGTGTTGATGTTGTCGATCCTTGTCACTCTTTCGGAGGGCTTCACTCACATCGTTCAACATTTTAGTCCACGGAGCCTGAAATCATGTCTACAATGTTAGTACAAAACTATGAACACGTGTTACTAAAAAACACTTAACTTTGTTTTCAGCTTACCTTTCCATCACGTCCGACTCCCCCACGGGAATCCCCTGCAGATGTACCATGTCCGGGGGTGGAAAACCGAACCCACCTATGCCTATGCCTATGTCTTTCTCGTTGAGGGTTTGTCTGATATCCCTCACTGTCACTGGGCCTCAAACCCCCAGCAGCGGGCTCAGATCCCTCACTGTCAATGGTCCTGTCTGTACCACTGATCCCGCCTAAGGTGGTCTGATCAGGGACCTCAGACAGCATATCATCCATGTCATCTTCTACATACATAGTCCCCCCTCGTCTAGGCAGGTATAGTACGGTGCTTGTCTCTCAGCTGGTGTCGGCACCAGTTCCTTGAGCGCAAACATCTGAAATATTAGTTAGAACAATGTCATTGTACAATTACTAACTAATAAAAACATTAATAAAATAAATACATACCCTGGCTTTGAAAATCTTTGCTAGCTTCTTCCCTTTCGGTTGTTTAATCAACTCCCACTTCAAAATACGGGGAGTCAGATCAGTAACCCTCCGGACACCGACCTCTTTGGCCAATTCATGGATCACCTCCTAAGCAAATATCTGCATCATGGATAAGTATGATAAGTATCCATACAATTTTGGGCACCAACAATAAAGTAAAATTTGTCACCGCAGTAGAGTTTAACCACCAAGTTCGGGATGGATTGGTGTGGTTCCTCTACGCCTAGGACACCAGAATATCGAACCATGAACGAAGAAAGGCATGTGAGAAAAGCATATTGGCTAGTGATTAGTTCGAACTTCTTACCAACAGGGCATGAGAAAGACCGTATATGTTGTAGGTCTCCACCCTGTGTACATCAGCGCCTTTTTCCTGCCGACGTCGCTCTAACCCGTCTCTTCGCTCGTTAAGCGCATGCTTGAATGAGTGAATAGAATGCATGTACACATAGGCACCCCACGGGAACGTATCGAACGCATCTAGGTCCTCAACCACCCGAAACTGCCAAAATGGAATCTTGAATCTCTCATCCACCCCTATCAGTATCCAGTTCAGCATATATAAGAGGCATAACTTGACAGCATCGTACGTCTGTCCAAAATCTGTGCCGGTGACAACACCCCTAATCTGCTCCAGCGACACCTCCTCAGCTCCAGGAAAGTACCGCTCATGTATGCCATTCTTCAATGCTGCATACATTGTGGTCTCTGGTACAAATCCAAACCGCAGTCCGGTGATCAGGCAAAATTCCACCTTCGAAAACCTCACCGACTGGGTTCCTAACATGAAGTGCATCTCATCTGTAGGGGCCGTTATGATGAAGCTCCCTCAAAAGCAACCGATGGATAATACCACCGAAAAACTTCATCTCCCTATGCATCGTCAGGAAATGCCCAAAACAAGACGCCATGAACCGCCGACGGTCTTCATCTACAAAATCTATAGGGACACGGTTCAGCGCGTCGTTTATATGGGCGAGGGCATCAAAATGGTTATGTCGTGTCAGTTTACCCTCGTACCAGTATTCTTCTGGAGTTTTAAGTGAATCCCTCAACTTAATTCTCATCTGCAATGTAACAGAAATACAACATCATTAGACAGAATTTTATTAAAAAGCTTGATCCCTTTCAAAACAGCTCGATTGCTTTACAAAAAGTCTCGATTCTTTTTCAAAAAGGCTCGATCCCTTTCAAAAGAGCTCGATTGCTTTATAAAAACCTCGATTCCTTTTCAAAAAGGCTCGATCCCTTTCAAAAAGTCTCGATCCCTTTCAAATAGGCTCGATCCAATTCAAAAACAGCTCGAAACATATTCAAAAAAGCTCGATTCCTTTTTAAAAAGGCTCGATCCCTTTCAAAAAGGCTCGATCTCTTTTCAAAAAAGCTCGATTCCTTATCAAAAAGGCTCGATCCCTTTCAAAAATGCTCGATCCCTTTCAAAAATGCTCGATCCCTTTAAAAAAGGCTCGATCCCTTTCAAAATAACCTCCACCCCTTTTTAAAAAAACTCGATCCCTCTTAAAAAGGTCTCGATCCCTTTTCAAAAAAGCTCGATACCTTATCAAAAAGGCTCGATCCCTTTCAAAAAGGCTCGATCCCTTTCAAAATAACCTCCACCCCTTTTTAAAAAAGTTCGATCCCTCTTAAAAAAGTCTCGATCCCTTTTCAAAAAAGCTCGATCCCTTTTCAAAAAAGCTCGATCTCTTTCAAATAGGCTCGATCCAATTCAAAAACAGCTCGAACCTATTCAAAAAAGCTCGAAACATATTCAAAAAAGCTCGATTCCTTTTCAAAAAGGCTTGATCCCTTTCAAAAAGGCTCGATCCCTTTTCAAAAAAGCTCGATTCCTTATCAAAAAGGCTCGATCCCTTTCACAATAACCTCTACCCCTTTTTAAAAAGGCTCGATCCCTTTTAAAAAAGTCTCGATCCCTTTTCAAAAAAGCTCGATCCTTTTCAAAATGGCTCGATTCTTTTTTTAAAAAGCTCGATTCCTTTTTCAAAAACCTAGATCTACCAAAACCTGTTTTTCACGACAAAAATAGCTCGACTAATCAAATAAGCTCGATTTTCTTGAAAAAGGTCTCAAAAACCCAGATTTCATCTTCCTCAATTGATATTCAACCAAATTACAAACCCTAACCTAAACCACAACCATTCACAATTCTCTATTTTAACCGGTTTCTACAATTCCTATCAACAAAACTCAATTCTAACATGTAAGACAAGTTAAGAACAATAAAAACGAGGAAAAATAACCAATCTTACATTTGTCAATCGCAGCTCTTCCGGTCACTTCACCGTCGATTAGTTTCCCGTCGATTTGACTGTTGCTTCTCTCTGACTTTGAAAACGACAACTTCGTCACTGTTAAAATATTTCGAGGTATTTTTGTCTCAAACGCTCTTTTGGTGCCTTTTAAACATACATTAATAAAGTTGTGATATTTGCACAACACACCCCTCAAATAGTGCTATTAATTTTTTGACCCCTATATATATATATGGAAACCATCAATATTTTTTATATTTCAATAATATAAGACAATGGGATACATGGAGGATTTCATGCCCTTCAAGTGAGACATCAGATTACGATATTATAAACTGCAAAACTGTAACAAATAAAATACATACCATGATCGATATAATTTGTAGCGACTTGGAGGCTTTTATTGGAATTTAGTAAACTCAGACATTAAATCTGCATTGCTCTACCTTTTATTGGAATTTAGGATTTTACATTCTGTAAGTTGATGTCATAACAGATTCTGGACATACAACCATGAATGATATCAATATTTGTTAATCGAAAGAGAAACATATCAACAAATATTAATTAAATAAACATATAAATCAAAACTTTAAAATGAAAATGAAAAAAAGATCGACACACATTACTCATATCAACATTTCTAACCATATATAATCAACTTTAAAAGAAAAAATCCAACTTTTGAGATCTAATCTAAATCACTTGACAAACCCCGTAGAAAACAAAAAAAACACGACAAATTATAACAAAAGTACCTAGGTGTGCTTGAAAGAGTAGGAAATAATAGTCGATCCATAGAAAAACTGATCCGAAAACGAAGAGTTGGAAAATAAATTCATATTGATCTATATAATATTCTTATTAATTAGTTATTAATTTTTTTAAAAAGTATTAATTAGTTATTAATTTTTTTTTTCTACAGGGATGGAGAGCCTCAACCTTCCATTAACTTATATCATATATATATATATTGGTTTAAATTCTTATTAATTAGTTATTAGTTGCAATTCTAATGAACGAATGAGATCACTCGTATAGGACTCACCCCAACCAACTAATTATTTCCGTTACTCTCTAATTTATATCATAATTATTACTCGAAAAAATATACTATTATATAGATTGCAATCAAAGTGTCTATTGATATTTCTTTGTTAATATAGATAGTAATTAATGTATTTAAATTCAAAGCAGCGCTTCGTGGAGTTGTGAGGCTAAGCTTTTATATATTACTATTATGCAGCCCACACGATGTGAGGGTATGGTAAAATCTAACGTAATTATTATCGAATTTATATATTAATTTTTTTGGGTAATCTTATGGGTCATTTGTTTTTTTATCTGAAAACTGAACAATCTTGAATTTTTCTGAAAACTGAATAGGGACAGAAATCTGAATCTGAATGACATGTTTATTTTTTTTTGTCATATCTGAATGTACTGTTTTAAACATAAAATTGACTAAAAATAATTAATTTTACATTTATACTCATGCTACTTAAAAAATGTAATTTAACATGCATGTTCATATGCAAACAAAGTTAAATTTAACAAAACACAAAATTCATCAAAAAATATAAGGCCCCGTCCAACAGCTGTTTTTCAGTCCGTTTTCGTTTTTATTTTTCAAAAACGGTTTCGAAAATGCGTTCGTTAACCGTTTTTCATTTAATTTTCAAAAAACGAAAAAAAAATGAAAAACAAAACCAGTGTGATTTGAAAAACACAAAATACTTATTTTTCGTTTTTCATTTTTGTTTTTCATTTTTTTATATATAAAAAAAATCATTTTGTTTTTCATTTAGTTTCATTTAGTTCTATTATGCGTTTCATATGGCTAGGATAAGACGGGACAAGATTTTTAAATGACCAAAGTGCCCATATATATATATATATATATATATATATATATATATATATATAAATTCCAAAATAATTTATTTCCAACTAGAACTAAAAGAATTCATACAATAATATATATATATATATACATTATAATTATTATATATATATATTATAAGATTATATATTATAAAATAATATAATTTATCTATATCATAATATATTAATATATTATATAAAATAATATTTATATAAATAGTATATTAATATTCTATAATATATATCATAATTATATAATATATATTTATATAATATATATATATATTAATACTATATATATTATGATATATATATTTATAATGTTTTATATATATATATATATATATATATATATATGTAATATCAAATATCATATATTTATAAAAATATAATATAATATAATATAAAAAATATAATAATATTTAATATATAATATAAATTATAATATATGTAATAATATTTAATATATTTTTTATATATTATTATAATATTTATATATAATTTAAGAGTTTAGTTTTGATTAATTCATTTTTTGATATGTTTTTTTGAATTAATTTTTGATGTGTTACTTTTGTTTAATTTAAAAATTATATTGGTTAATTATGTAATCAATTTTTGATAGTTTTCAGTTAACCTACCAGACGCGTTTTTTCTGTTTTCATTTTCAAAGTACAGCTTTCAGTATATGCTACCAAATGCGTTTTTGGAATTCGAAACTGATACAAAAAACACTGTTTTCATTTTTATTTTTATTTTCGAAAAACATCAACCGAAAAACTCTTACAAGACGGGCCCTTAATTTTGCATATTATATAAAAAAAGTTAAAGTTATTTTGCATATCATCCATGTTTCCGGTGTATATAATTGAGGAAACCATTTTTATTTTTTTGATTTCCTGAATCATATGTATCGGAAACCAAATAAAAAAATAACGATTTTTTTTAAATAGGTTCTGGTCTCCATTAGAAGTGAATATGTATTTTTTTTTCTTTATAAAAGCAGTTTTAAAAAAAGAAATATGTTAAAAGAAAGATCTCAACACTATATCAAATAAGGATAAATTTGGAAATATATCTTATTTGGCATGATATACTTGGAAGAGAAAATTTTATTTGTAATCTAATTATTTGAATTAAGTTAAAAGTCAGGATTTCTTACTTTATTTTTTAAGTTGTTTTTTTATATTTTTAAGTTATTTGACCACTTAAAAAAACAAACAAAACAACTTAATGAGTTCAATTCAGACCCATTAAGTTTTAAGTGGAAAAAATAAACGACCCCTTACAGTTGGAATTAACAAATTTTAGAAAGAAAAAAGACACTAAAAAATCAATCGATTACAAATTTCTGTAATTACATTTGAAATATACAAAATAAAACTTTCAACTACAAATTTAACAATTTTTTGAAATTTCTAATTCAAATAATTCCAAACATTTTCTTTATACTCTCTAAGTTTATGTTATAATTGAATCACTGGTCTCTGACGAAATAAGACTACAAAGAAAAAATCAAGTAAAACAAATCTATAACAACTTAATAATAATAATAATAATAATAATAATAATAATAATAATAATAATAATAACAATAATAATAATCATAGTAAATAAATAAATAAATAAGAGTTGTATATATCAAATCATGTCTTATTTGTATAAATATATAAAAATTAAAAATAGTGGTAGATAAAGCTCTGGACATGATCAAATCCTTGACAAGTGTGTAGCATGTACAGATTTAGATAGAGAAAAAAATACAAATCTTGATTTAATTGTAAAATAATGTTATAAAAAACAATTCATTATTAATACATCTTTTTGCGTGATCACTTAAAATCACAACTTCACCTTAGGGGCTAACCGACCAATCACCTGGGCATGTTGAATATATACATCAACACTATAGTTTTAACTAAAACTGATAAAAAAATATTCATATATAAATATTTTAAAAAAAGTACCAAAGTGATTTTACGATGAACAATACCCGAAATAATTCTTTGATTCCTCTATAAGACCTAAATATGAAACTTCAAATATAAAGTCATAAGAATATGATTCAATACAAAACAAATATAAGATAGCACACAGAGTGATGAGTGACAATGTCTTGTAATTTGTATTACATGAACTATACACATATATAAAATAAAATAAAATAAAAAAACTCGAATACTTAAATCAAATCACATATTTGCTTACACGTAAAACCTACAATGGAGATCCATTAATCCTAAATTGCACTAAAAGGGATGCAATGAAATATAAAATATCAAACTATAACACTATGTTTTGATTTATGGAATATGAGAGAAAGGAAAAGAAAGATAAATGAGAAAAAGAAAGGAGACACATTTCTTTTTATTTTTGTTTAGATCTAAGAGTGGATTTGTGTTGTGTTTAGATCTTAGGGTGTTTGTTTTAGACAATTTTCAATTCTCTGCACAAATTGGTCAATTTTTTATTTTTTTGGAATCTGTGTCCATTTTTGTTGAGTTGTTTTCTTTATGTACAGGTAGAGACATGCATTGTATGCTTTTAGCTCCGTACATCACTTAAATTTACTTGTACAGTGTCAACCTTTTGATGTTGAGGTGGATGAGACCTCTATGTTTGTTTAACTTAGGAAAATAGTGGAGACTACCCATGAGTGACACTTAAGCCTAAAAAGCAATATTTATGGGTTTTGTTTCTACTATTTATACAATTTCCGATTTTGTTCTTCATTGTGATCCCATTGTACATCAACTTTGCATTGATTGTCGTAGAACTTCATCATGTGGACTGCTTGTTGAGATTTGTATTCTCTTGTTATATGGAACTTTAGAAATGATTTTGGATGTGAGTGTGTTCTTAACTCCATATATAGCCCAAACACTCTCATGTCCTTATGTGTGCTTCCATTGTGAAAATTGAGACCAAATACTAAACCTCCATACACCTTCTAACCTAAACACAAGTCATTCCCTAGTTATTGATCATGTTAAGTTGTATAGCTTTAGAAAAGTTATATTTTGCTCTAACTTTTGTAAGTGTGTACTTAGGCAAATGTATGTAAATATGCAAAGCCAAAGGCTAAAAAAGAAAAAGAAAAAGAAAAAAATATACAATAAATGTGAATTATAAACACTTAAGCCTTCAATTCTTCAAATGTAAAGTTACTCACCATTGAGTACAATTGTAGCACATATATGCAATGTAAAGTTTATAACCTAGTCACTTGTTTTGTAATATGTTTTAGAGCAAACCAATGTATTGTAATGTGTAAACACCTTGGAATGGTTAGTAATTCCATCTTTCCCACTTCTACTATATCTTTCATCTCATATACCACCAAATGTCACCCTTGGCCCAAAATACAGTGAGGGAAAGTCCATTTGATCTCTCAAAAGTCTATATTGGGGATATGAATTGATGCATGCTCTTTCCACGTTCATGGTATTTCAATTCCTTTCAGGAGATCGATTTTTAGAGATGTGCTTTTACTAATAATATTCATATGTGATACATTTAGGGATCGCCTAGTGGTTTAAAGGCTTGTGACACGTGCTAAGTGTCTCCATATTTCCTACGAAAGTGGACTAGCCTAGTTTATTTTTTAATCGCTTTTGTGTGTTTGTTGTTTTTTGCTTTTGTTTTGCTCGAGAATGAGCAAAATATAGGTTTAGGGGTGTTATCATACCAATTTATGTACCTATTTAAAGTCTTCATTACCTACCTTTTGTTCTTTTTTTGTGTTTTTGTGTATTTAATGTGTTCTCTATGGAAGGTATTTTAGATTAATTGAAGAGTTTGGAGGTTATTTGGACTGAAATGGTAATGGCGGTGCAATACACTCACCTTGCAGGGGCCATATCTCCTCTTCAGATGGAACTATATTGCCTATTACCACTTTTCAAAAAGCCCCGGGTGTCTACTTTCTAACAAAATTTGAAGATTACAACTCTCGATTTTCTAGAGGAATTATGGCCGTTTCCGTAATGGTGTGCGATGATGGAAATTTTTCTCCAGAGAGTTAGGCGACTTCACCCAAGTAGCCTCCCACGTCGCCATTACACTGTCAAACTCATTTTCCAGCCTAAATTGTTAAGCGAATTGGTAGGTTGCTTCCCCAAGTCATCTGTCATGTCGCTTTTTTGCTTAGAACTGTCATTTTTAGCCCCATTTTTAAGGTCAATCTTGTATTTTCTCACCCAATTCTTGCCCTAACCTCTCACACTATATAAAACTCATATTCCCCTTATTCTCAACATCCTCCATTTTCTCTTCTTCTCTTCTTCTCTTCTTCTCTTCTTTGCCTCTTTCTTCCATTTTCTCTTCTTCTTCATCTCCTTCACAAAATAAGGAGAGGAAATACCTCTCTTATTTTGTGAATGAGATGAAGAATAAGAGAAAATGGAAGAAGGAGGTAGATAAGAGAAAAAGAGGTATGTGGAGGATGTTGAGAATAAGGGGGAAATGAGTTTTATATAGTGTGGGAGGTTAGGGTAAGAAATGGGTGAGAAAATACAAGATTACCCTTCTAAAGAGGGTGAAAATGGCAATTTTAGGCAAAAAAACAACATGAGAAGCGACTTGGGAAAGTAGCCTACCAAGCCGGCTAACAATCTAGGCTGGAAAATGAGTTTGACAGTGTAAAAGGAGACGTGGGAGGCTACTTGGGTGAAGTCGAATGACCAAGTTGCCTAACCCTCTGTAGAAAAATTTCTAGCATCCCGCCATTACAGAAACGACCATAACTTCCTCTAGAAAAATTGGAATTGGAATTGCAATCTTTAAATTGTGTTGGAAAGTAGACATCCGGGGATTTCTGAAAATTGGTAACAAGAAATATAGTTTCATCTGAGGAGGGTGATATGGCCCCCGAAAGGTGAGTGTATTGCACCGCCATTACCATTTCAGTCCAAATAACCTCTAAACTCTTCAATTAAGCTCAAATACCTTCCATAGGGAACCTGTACCTACAGAAGGCTCACAAACACATTAAATACATAAAAACACTAAAAAACAAGAACAAAGGCTAGGTAATGGGGACCTCATATAGGTACATAAATCGGTATGATCACACTCTCAAACCTATTTTTTACTCATCCTCGAGCAAAACAAAACAAAAAAAAAACAAACACACAAAAGAGATTAAAAACTAAACTAGGCTAGTCCACTTTCATAAGAAACACAGAGACATTTAGCACGTGCCACAAGCCTTTCAACCACTAGACGATTCCTAGACATATAAGTTTTATCTTCTCAGGGCTTACAGTTACGAATACCCACAAACATATTACTCTGCAAATAAGTTGAGATGCAATCCAAACTTACCAAGTAAAGAATACATTCATGTTAGAATCTCAAATATAACAATCAATAACAATGCTTCACACAATGTAAGTATGCTAATACTTAGGATGTTTTTGGTTTACAAAACAACTACGCTCAAGTGCCTAAGATAAATTCTCCTCGACTTTAATCCTTCCTAGATTTCAGTCAGATTTTTCCACTCAGAACCTAGGTGATCACCCTCTAGCAAGCATATGTGAATGAGTTTATGTACATGGAACCAAATTTATCGCATATAAATATTATCAATAAAAGCACATTTCTGAAAATCGATCTCATGAAAGGAATCGGAATACCATGAATGTGGAAAGAGCATGCATAACTTCATATTCCAAATATAGACTTCCTAAGAGATCAAATGGACTTTCCCTCACTGTATTTTGGGCCAAGGGTGATTTTTAGTGGTGTATAAGATGGAAGATATGGTCAAAGTGGGAATGATGAAATTACTAATCATGTCAAGGTGTTTACACATTACAATACATTGGTTTGCTCTAAAACATATTACAAAACAAGTGACTAGGCTATAAACTTTACATTGCACATATGTGCTACAATTGTACTCAATGGTGAGTAACTTTACATTTGAAGAATTGAAGGCTTAAGTGTTTATAATTCACACTTATTGTATATTTTTCCCCTTTTTCTTTTTCTTTTTCTTTTTTATAAGTATTTGCCTTTATACATTTACGTATATTTGCCTAAGTACACACTTACAAAACTTAGAGCAAAATATAACTTTTCTAAAGCTATACACCTTAACATAATCAATAACTAGGGAATGACTTGTGTTTAGGTTAGAATGTGTATGGAGGTTTAGTGTTTGATCTCAATTTTCACAATGTAAGCACACATAAGGACATGGGAGTGTTTGGGTTATATATGGAGTTAAAGAACACAATCACGTCCAAAATCATTTCTAAAATTCCATATAACAAGAGAATACAAATCTCAACAAGTAGTCCACATGATGAAGTTCTATGGAAATCAATGCAAAGTTGATGTACAATGAGATCACAATGAAGAACAAAAGCAGAAAGTGTATAAAGACTAAAAACAAAACCCACAAATATTGCTTTTTAGGCTTAAGTGTCTCTCACGGGTAGTCTTCACTATTTTCCTAAGCTAAACGAACATAGAGGTCTCATCTAGACATGACGGTGGTTCGGTTCGAACCTGTGAACCGAATCGAAACCGGCAAGGAAAAAATCGTAATCGAATCGGAATTGCTACAGTGTACGGTTCCAGTTCCACCAAAACAGGTTTTTTTTTTAAATCAGATCAGTTAAGATCTGATGACTGATATCTATGATCTCTCTCTCACAGTACACTCTTTGTCTCTTTCACATTCTCATTTCTCACCATCTCTGATCTCACGTCTCTCTCTCTCTCTCTCTCACACACACACACACTCACAGACCCACCGGCCACTGACCACCACCGATCCACCACTCAACCATCATCACTGAACCAGCACTTCACCATCGTCTCGGCAGATCGATCATCATCTTCTTCTTCTTCTTCTTTTTCTTCTTACTTCTTCTTCTTTCTTTTTCTTCTTTCTTATTCATCTTCCTCGATTTCTTCTTCTTTCATCTTTCTTTTTCTTCTTACTTGGTACGAACAATAGAGAGATGAGATGGTGGTCGTTGGTCGGTGGATGTGTGGGATTGAGTGGTGATGTGTTTTGAGTTTGTGGTGGTGTGTGTGTTTGAGTTTCGACAGGTAACTGGGTGTACTGATGTGTGTGTGTGTGTGTGATTTTGGGTTTGTATTGGAGTTGTGTATGTCTTTGAAATGATGAAGGTGATTAGGGAATTTGGGATTTTGGGTATTTCAGGTGTATGGTTTGATTGGGTATTTGGGATTTTGTTTTTTTTTATTAAAAAAAAGTTCCAAATCGGAAGAACCGGACCGAAACCAGGGAACCGGAACTAGCGTTATGTCTAGTCTTATCCACCTCAACATCAAAAGATTGGCATTGTACAAATAAATTTAAGTGATACATGGAGCTAAAAGCATACAATGCATGTCTCTACCGGCACATAAAGAAAACAACTCAACAAAAATGGACTAAGATTCTAAAAAATTTCAAAAATTGACCAATTTGTACAGAGATTTGAAAATTGTCTAAAACAAATACCCTAAGATCTAAGCATAACACAAATCCACTCTTAAATCTAAACAAAAATAAAAAGAAATGTGTTTACACCCCCAAACCTAAACTCAACATTGTTCTCAATGTTACTCCACTCATAAAATATGGACAACGCTTAGCAAGATTCGGGAGATAAGACAAAAAAAAACAAAACATAGCATTCCTACCATTAAAGCGCATAGGCTGTTCCCACCCAAGTCGATAACTACTCCACAAGCAAGCACTCAAATTTAAGTTCAAAATTTAAAGGATACCTCTTGTGGCTGCAGCAACGTGGCCTTTGTGGCGTTGCCATTTCATTTGGAGAGTTTTTGCAGTGCGATAGGCGCACACCTAGTTCTCATGAGTCGTGTGATCCATAAAACCTGAAAATATATGTTCCTTACACAAGCAACTCAAAAACATCAAATGCTTGCATATGCTTTAAACAAAAAGAAGAAAATATATATATAAAAAAAAACACAACCAACACCTCCCAAACCTAACCCAAACATTATCGATCACACAATGAAAAGTATGAGTAAGAGAAGTGTTTATTTTCAACATAAATATCTACTCCGCAAAATAATAAAAAGCAGTAAAATTGAAGCTAAAACTATTAATAATCAATGAATGAATTGCCTCCCCGGCAGCGGTGCCAATTTGACGGCTACAAAATGTGCTCTTGCAATAGGACGAGGTTGTGGTGTAGTACAATAGTAAATAAGATTCGTTCCCACTAGGAGTTAGGGTTTTGAATACAGAAATGGTCGATGAGATTATTAATCCAACGAACAAAGGTTTCAGTGATTTGATCATGCAAGTTCAAATAAACTAAATTAAACTAAATTAAACTACAATTACAAGCAATTGATGAAATTAAACAAGCACTTTGTCAAACTCAAACACTTGGGTATAAATATGGATCTGAATAAGGCTAGAGCTTTGAATCCACCTTTCCAATTCTCAACAATCAAAGACACATCATTTGGATAAAGTATGCATGTGAGTTTGTAGATTCGTATGCCTAGAAATTACCTCTAACCTCTCTCGAGCGAATAAAGAAAACATTATATGCACCAACAACCTATTTCTCAATGGTTATCCGAACTACATACAAATTCATTAAGGTCTGTGGCATACAAAAGAATCCTACAAGCTAGCATCGCATATTTCTATCTTACTAGACTTGTATGGGGCATTTCATCAAGCACATTGTGTGCTTCACCTTTCGGTCATTCACACAACAATCAAAAGTCATCTAAGTGGTAGCTAAGCACCTAGAAGCATTAAGCATTTGAAATACACACATACATACAAGCAATGAGAATTAAGTAATGGTCTTCATTGAAAATCATGGAAAAGGCTTCATCTTGGCTTTAGCCAAAATGAAGTTAGTTCATATTACACATTCTGGCTACCAAAGATATGCATGACAAGCAAACCATAAAAATAATGATACAAGAGATGTGGAGGGAAATTTTTAGAGAAAACTCTAGTGAAGAACTCCTCCTTAGGTGACTTGAAGTGCTTGGCTCATTTTCCTCCCTTGATGCTCCCTTTTATGCTCCAAGAATGGCTTTTGATGGTGGGAAATTGAAGGGAAGTTGGGTATTTAGTGTTTGGTAAAGTGAATTTGAGGTTTAGATGCTAGATCTAAGATTGGATGTGGTGATTTTATGGTTATGGAAAGGGAGAATGTGTTCTTGGAGTATTTTGGGGAGATAATTTTATGCTGGGAGGAACATGCAAAAGAAGAGAGAGAATGGGGGGTATAGGGAGCCAAAGAAAGAAAGAAGTAAAAAGGTCCAAACAACTTACACTGACAAAAAGGCCACTACACAAGCGACTTGGGCAATTAACTTCCCAAGTCGCTTAAGCTACTGGAAAATTGGGCAGGCAGCGAGGCGACTTCATAGGCGACATGGGCAAGTCCCATCTCATGTCGCCTCATCCATATGAATTCTTCAACAGGAGATTAATCGAATTCATAGGCGCATGGGAAAGTCGCCTCTCATGTCACCTATTCAGCTGGAGCAGAATCTTTCTCTTCAGGCGACTTCATAGGTGACATGAGCAAGTCACCTTTCATGTCGCCTATTCAGCTGGAGCAGAATCCTTCAGCTTTCACAAACATCTTCATATTCGCTCCTTTTTGCTCCAACTTTGACCAAAAAAGCTCTAAGCACAAAACCAAAGACAAAAACTGCAAAACTAGATAAACACATTAAAAAAAAGCATATTTACCGCAATATAAGCTTATTATATACAAAAATGAAGGGTTATGTCAAGCGTAAATATAAACATATCAAAAGGAAAAGAAAGGAAACATAAAGTGTTTTAAATGATTGTTGTTTGGATGATTATAAATATAAAAGAAAGGAAATGAAATCAATCTCATTTTGTGGAAAGAAATAAAAGAATTTATTTTATTCTATTTACGAAAATATCATTCTTTTAACAATATGAATACCTAATATTAACAAGGTTAGTTTTGGGATATTGAAAAAATCATTAATTTTGGATTCTTTTCCCTTCTTTTCCTCCCAAATTTGGGTGGAAACCTAATTGGATGAAACAAGAAGAAATTATTCCCCCATTTTCCTTCCATTTTCTTTCATTTCTCTCTCATTTAACAATCCAAACAAGATATTAGAAATTCATCCAAATCCTTTCATTCCTCCTATTCCATCAAACCAAACATAGTGTAAGTGTTTAAAAATGAATAGAAAAACATGAAGCTCAGTGGATTTGGTGGGTTGTACGAATTTGGACAGGTGGTGACCGTAAGAGGAGGAACCTTGAGATGACAGATAAACATTAAGTGTCTAGATTGATTGATACACAAACAAAGAAATAAACATAAAATTATAAAAAGAGAGTTTTTGACCTTTTATTTTGGGTAGAAATTAGCATGCTTTTCAAACCTAACAAAAATTATATAGAAGGTAATAAAAATAAGATAATTGAAAAGGAAATGTTTTATTTTTTTTACTAAATTGAATATGAAAGGTGAGCTTATGATATTTTATTTTTAATTAATTAATGGGATAAAGAATAAAAGTGAAGAGTTAATTCCATGACAAATGAGATCATAAATAAGAGCATCTCTAATGCTATTATGTTTTTAAAGAAAATAGAGTGCCACATAGGATAGATACTAAAGAAGTTAGAAAAAATCTCTCAAGTGCAATTATCTAAGTTGAATAAGTAGGTGATATGGCAAAAAAAGTTAGAGAATAGAGAGTTCCTCTCCTAGAAATACTGACTAGGATTTCTAACTCTTTTCACCAATAATATTAAAGCTCATTTAATTGTAAAACAAAATATGAGAGAGAATGTAATAATCGTTTTATCATGATTGGTCATAAAATAGATACATATTTGACTTTAGATAATTGCATTGGAGATGTGAATATGTATTTCTCTAAAAAAAAATTCAAAAGTGGATCCACAATTATTAGAAATACCGATGTAACACTATTTAGAAACTCAAAAATGCATATCTGAATTGAAGATACTTTAAATTCCATTGGGAAAATATAATGTAAATTACATAGATAATAATTAACAATATTTAAAAAAAATTACAATCAATTAACACTACATAAAAAAAACTAATTAATATGAATTTATGGCTTGTTGGAAAAAAAATAGAGTAATGTTAGGCTTCTCAAATGATGTTGGCACGTGAGGTGTCAACTTCACATCACTCACCACATAATATCATGATTTAAAAGATGTTGATAACTCACATCCCAACACTATTTGAGAAGAAATTTGAAAAAATATTTGAGAAATCAAGCATTACTAACAAAATTATGGCTTGTCTATTAAACATCAAAATAATGTAATAATCCAAAAAAAAATTACTTAATAGTTAAAAATTAATTATGAGATTGGTCCAAATAATTTATTCCATTGATTATGTGAGTGCCTCTTGATTACCCATAGATTTTTTATATAGAAAAAAATTACTACACTTAATAACTTACCAAATATTATAATATATATTATGTGTATGACTAATTAACGATATTTTAAGCTCCCTTTGATTCCAATTCAATGCATACATTTTGAACTTCTCAAGTTTCTTGAAGGATAATTATAAGAGTTGAATGTATATACAGAATAACCTTTCACTTTACTTCAATTAAATACGTGGATGTAAATAAGAATGTAAAACGTTAAGATTCATTGTATTATTATTGCACCCACTTAATAATAATAATAATAATAATAATAATAATAATAATAATAATAATAATAATAGAAAAAAATATATAGAAATCTGATTAGATAATAAAAATAATAAAAATAATAATAATAGTTAATGAAGGATACATATCGCAACCACATCAAAAGTCGAAAAAAAAAACTATTGTCATTATATATATAATGACAATAGTTTAATTACATAAAATAATTTCAAGTCAACGCGCACTGAGATAAATTCATCAGTGCGTTGGATGTGGACCATTAGATTTAATTACACTGACTCAAAGTGTATGCACTTGTCAAAACTTCTCCATAATCAATGATCAACATACAACACACTGATATATATATATATATATATATATATATATATATATATATATATATATATATAATTTCTAGTCAGTACGCACTTATATAAATTCGTCAGTGTGTTGGATGTAAACTATTAAATATACATAATTTGACTCAAAGTGTACTCACTTGTCAAAACTTCTCCATAATCAGTGGTCCACGTGCAACAAACTGGTATAACTTATATCAGTACGCACTGACTGGAAAACCACTATATATATATATATATATATATATATATATATATATATATATATATGATATATTAAAAATATATATATATTAATTAATAAAATTTAGGATTGCCACATGTCATAACCACATCAAAAGTAAAAAAAATCTATTATATATATTTTAAATAAAAAAATTAATAGAAAATGAATAACATTTATAATTGTCACATGTCGCAATTAGGGATGGCAATTTGACCCGCACCCGCCCGAACCTGACCCTGTAGGGTAGGGTGTGGATGGTGAATTTATAACCCGTGGACCAGCGAACCCTTTTAATGAAAAATCCGATGGGTTCGTGGGCGAGTGCGGGTTGGAAAAACAAACCCACGAGTTGGACCCGCGAACCCGTATAAATAAAATACTTGTATATAAACATACATAGACATTTGAATTATTTTTTATCGTTTTATTTTTATGTTATTATTGTTTTGTAATGTATCAAGTAAGGAATTAGAAATGGAAATTTAATTCAATTAAGTATTAAATATTTGATTACATATGAGAATTTACAAATGACAAATCGTGTATTCGCGGGTTCGTGGGTTGCGGATTTGTGGGTATCCCGCGGGTGAATCATCCACCCGTGAACCCACATTGTTTCACGGGTTCGCGGGTGAGAGTATGGGTGCAGTCATAACCCACGGGTTCAAACCCGTCCGCGAACCCGCTTACCTACGCGGGTTCGAGGGCGGGCGTGGGTGAGGAAAATTTTCACTTGTGAGGGTTTGGATTGTACAAAACACACCCGAACCCGACCCCGACCCGCTGCCATCCCTAGTCGCGATCACATCAAAAGTAGAAAATATATATATATTAATATTATATTCTACTATAATGTATCCCACACAATGTGTGAGAATTATAAAATGTAAAGCAACTATAATTTAATGATTTAATTTATTAATCTAAGATATTTGATGCGTTGGTGATGAAAAACAATCATGAGGCATTTCTCTAGATTTATTTTATTTGACATCTCCAACATAAAATTATCAATGGTCAAGTCAAACCTCCATATGTCGTGGTATGTTGAAATGCTATGATAATATATTATTTCATCAAGCATTAAAGGAAAAATATATGATCTAATAATAGTAATAATTCTCATTAGATCTAGAAAGTCAACTGTTAATCGAAAAAAAATAAAAAGTTGAAGAATATAAAATTGAAGAGAGAAGTATAATTTTTTAAAAAAAAAACTTATTAATAGTCAAACCTTCTCATACCGAAACGTGACATGTTAATGCTCCGAAATTGTATAAAATAATTAATAGTATAGAAAAATCATGAGTCAATCCCATAGTTAGTGGGATAATGAATAGAATAAATAGTCAATTTAATAGCTAATGAGATAATTAATAAATTTTCTTAATGAACCAAAAATAAATATTATATATATTAAATTATATTATATTATATAGTTTATAATTAACAATATTTTAACAAAATTAATTAATGTGAATTTATGGCTTGTTGGTAAAAAAACAATTATGACTTGTCTTTTAATCTTACCAAATAATGAAATACCTAAAAAAATAAAAGTACTTAATATTTAAAAATCAATTTATTCATATCATATTAATTAATTAATACGAATTTATGGCTTGTTGGTAAAAAAAACAATTATAGCTTGTCTTTTAATCTTACCAAATAATGAAATACTTTAAAAAATTCTTAATATTTAGAAAGCAATTTATTCATTATCCTATTAATTAATTAATACAAATTTTTGGTTTGTTGGTAAAAAAAAATTTATGGTTTGTCTTTTAATGTTACCAAATAATGAAATAATTAAACCATAATAATACTTAATATTTAAAAATCAATTTAATCACCATCCTATTAATTATGAGATTGCCTTTTGATTACCTATGAATTTATAAAAAAAAATTATATTATTAAAAGTTATGGCACTTAATAACTACTTAATAGCTTTGGAAAAAAAAAAGAATTTATGGTTTGTTATTAAACTTACCAAATAATATAATACTTCAAAAAATGATAATAATACTTAATGATTAAAAATCAATTATGATATTGATTTAGAGAATTTATTCACTATTCCATTAATTATGGGATTGCCTCTTGATTATCTATTGACATGTGATTTATGAAGAAAAAAAATTATTAAAAGTTATTACAATTATTAATAACTACTTAATAGCATAAACTGTATTGTTCTTTGAGACTCCATTATACTTTATTTTATAAACACATATATGATAATATATTATTCATCAAGCATTAAAGGAAAAATATATGATTTAATAATAGTAACAATTCTTATTAAATTTAGAAAATCAACAATGAATTGAAAAATTTAAGGGCTGAATATATATAATTTTAAAAATATTAATTAATGGTCAAATCTTCTCATGTTGAGGCTTTATGAGAATATATTATTCATCAAACATTAAAGGAAAAATATAAGATTTAATGATAGCAAAAAAATTTATTAAATTTAGAAAATCATCTGTCAATCGAAAAGAATGAAGAGTTGAATATAAAACTAAAGGGTTGAATATAATTTTAAAAAAACTCATTAATGGTTAAGCCTTCTCATACCGACACGTGGCATATACCAACATGCGGCATGTTGAAGTTCTTTTATAAGATATTATATAGATATTTTAATTTGTTTTGTAAAATATTTATTTACTACCATTTATAAGAATAATTAAAATTCAAAAACATTTATTTTTAGAAATAATCATAGTGCATTTAATGTATATTTAATACATTCTAAACAATATTAAGAAAACTAAACTAAAAAGGTATATATATATATAAAAAAAAATCAATAAATTTTTTAACTAATATATAGCTTATATTCTATAGTTTGATGAATATAATAATAAAATAAATATACCAAATATTTGATAAATTTAATGGTTTTGACTTTTGACATTACTGCATCAAATATAAGCTAAAATGGTTTGTTACGATGACAATCCTGAGAAATTAACAGTCATTATGAAAGAATCCGTAAAATTACCAAGTATGAATTATAAGAATTCAAAACACCCTTGCATTATATTGAATAAAAACACAAAAAATAAATAAAAAGATGAAGGATGCATAAAAATGCAGAAAAAGAAACATGGTAAAATTGAACAATTATATATATATATATATATATATATATATATATATATATATATATTGGTCTCTTTATCCTCTCACATTCACCGAAAACTTTAATAAACAAACCACTCTTAACTAAGCCTTTATTTACAATAAGTTCGACGCTAGAATTGACCAATGTTTTAATATGACAATATGTACGTATTCGTATCATAAATCCTTGCTTTTTGAATTTATTGACACTCAAGAGATCGAGGATATTTTCTAATGGTGGCAATTTTACCATAGTTGGTCCCAAAAAGCCAACTCCTCGTCGGAAACCATAATCCGTAAATCAACACACAAAGACATAATATAATATAGCAATATTAGAATTCAAACCTTGGGGAGAAAATGGTACCCGATAAAGAAATAGAAAACATGGAGAAAAACATGGATTATAGTGTTTTTCCTTTAAAATATTGTAATGAATAGCTACAGTGAGAAAGAGAAATAAAGACCTTAAGAATGTTGACATGAATCAAATAATTGGGGGTAATGGGCTATATATAGAAAAATAGAGAGTAGAAGTTTGTAATGAATTCGTTTTGAGACTCTTCATATTACCATATATAAGTATATAACTAATTAACAACATATATTATTTGTCAAAAAAATAATAATAATATATATTAAATATGGCAGTTTATATTATGAAGGAGATGAACCAATAAGAGAGAACTTAATGTTAAAATTCCATTAATTCCTTTAATTATTAGATAGATGTTATGAGTTTATGATGAGAAATGCAAAGCTCATTTAAATCTAAAGCTCTCTCACGGCGATATGTGGTACTGTGAGGGTCAACTTTTTTATACGATATGATATGATATGATATATGATATATGATATATTATAATATATTTTAAATAAATTAAAAAATTAATAATATTTATGATTATCACGTGTCGCAACCACGTTAAAAGTAGAAAAAATATATATTATTAGATATATGATATATGATTAATATTATATTATATTTAATAAATAAATAAAAAGTATAATAACATTTATCATTACCACGTATCGCAACTACAATAAAAGTATTGTCACATATTGTAACCACAACAAAAGTAGAAAAAATGATATGAACATTAATTAAAGGACACATGGCATCTCCTGGTTAAATAAATGCCATTATTATATTATTATAGAAGATAAGATAAGATATAGATGACACATGACACATGGGCGTAACTCAGTTTTAGATGGATGATTTTAAGGCTTGGACAAATAACTTCCAAATTAACGGTTCGAATCCTATCCATGACGATAGCATTTAAAAAAAAAATACTTTTTCTCGATTATTAGATTATAGATATTGTTAAAAAAAAGATATAGATAAGATAAGGGGGCTTTTCTTAAATAGCCATAAAATTAAGTATTTATTCAATAATATCTCTATTCAATAAGTTGATTGTTTTTATCCAAGAGAAAACTTTTTTAGACATTAATGCCCTCAGTGGAAAATGATGTGTCATATATTTTTATTTGATTTATAAAATTTAAAAGAAAAAGATTAAATTAATAAATTATTAAATTAAAAGTGCACAACCGTAAAAAAACAGAGGGTGTTGTTTACATAGAGATAGAAAGGGGGTTTTACAGAGAGAGAAAGTGGTTTGGAGAGTTTGAAGACGACGATGAATCTTGACGAAGTCGAAGAACCTATCGTATACGAAGACGAAGCTTTCATAAAAAATCGATGAAGGTATGTTCTTGGATCCAAAATAAGATTTAAATCTGTTAATAGAAAAATTTGGCTAGAGACCAAAGAAGAATTTTCCACTTCCTAGCCTTCCCGTAAGGGTCCAAATTCGGGCTTATATGACGGGGTATCAAGGTCCCCGAGGTTGAGCTACCGCGCGATCCTACAGGAGCAAGGCGAGGTCGCCTATACCATCTGAGCATCTCGCATGTGTCCAGGCTTTCCAAATAAAACCCGACGAGACCGTATCAAGCTCCTTATACCAAGATAAAGCCCGAAGCTAGGTTGACGTGAAAGGACCTGGGTCCCCCGACATCAAGGTATCTCGTGACACTCTCCTAGAGCTTGCTACTATCCCTACTTTCACTAGGAGACCTTCAAGGTGCCAAACTTGTCTTGCAAAGGCCCTCCTACCTCGTCGAGGTATAATCTCAACCTATTCGAGCGTTAAAGGAATGAGCCCGTGAAGCCCCGTCGTCACCAAAAGCACCAAGATCCATTGTAGATCCGGGTATGATTTAGCAAGAGCAGTACTCGAGCGTACCTCTCCACCCTTCCAGAAGCGAGCCAAAGGTCGCCTGTTTATGGAAAACACCTTACCAGGGCCTGTTAGCCAAGCCCGCTACCCCGCTAGGAAGCCTGCATAATTAGGTCAAGCCCCATGATAAAGCTCGGCGTAGCTAAACCAAGCTCCCCACTACAATGTTGGAACCCAATGGGATATTTCGCCTCTAAAATGGTTAGCACAAGCTCTATGGGAAGACCAGCGTCTAGCACCGAGACAATCGAGAGGTCCCCGGGGGACCCCACCAGTATGCTGGATCCTAGGGTACCCCGCCCTCAAGGAATATCAAATGTCACCACAGGTAACCTCCATGAAGTACCTCTCCAAAGTAACATGCAGAACTAGAGCTCTCCTCTCGGCAACGTAGGATGAGAGGATTGACTTCCATGACATTTAAAGTACCATTAATAAGGTCAACCACATTAATGGAGGCAGTCAACCCAGTTAATGACATGATCAACACCATTAATAAGAGAATATTTAACTCTATAATGGCCACCATTAGTGAAAGAATCCTAAAAGGAAACAAATGCCTTTACCTCCAAGATATCCTCCATATATGATTCTTTGGGGTCAACTATAACAGAAAATCCCGCATATCAAGGAAGGAAGAGTCCGAAGAGGAAACAATCACATCCCTTCCGAGATATTAGCCACGATCCGATCAACTACATTAAAGGAAGTATCGTACTCAATAAGGAGAGGGAGATTGAAGAATCCTGAACTTGCACGCCAAGGTAGTCACCATTTATAAATATGCCTGTAAAAGGCATAGGAAGATAGATCGGATAAATGACAGAAGACAAATATGCTTCGTTTAAAGATCTCTCGACATCATCAATGTAATGTATTACCTTTACCTATAATATACCGGTATCGGTCTATATTCGACAACCATTGTAAGCTCTCTGAAGCAACTACGTTGTATTACTTCACCATTCTTGTAAGCTTCCCAAAGCATTCTCTGATATATATACATGAGGAAGGGTATTCCACCTTCCTCCGGATACTGCCTTGGGGTTTTTCAGCATGTGATCATTCGTGATGCTTTTTCCCCCTTGGTCAGTCCATCTCCCTCTACAAAAGACTTGTGTATTTCCTATTATCTACTGTGTTACGCATGTGTGTATGCGGACTAGGAACCGACCTCATTGATCCTAGCTCTCTAATCTTTCTTACATGAGATTGAGAAATCGAGCTCTCCGACACTGGAGCTAGATAAGCCCACATTCTTACTTGTTATCTAGATTGGAGAATTACGGGAAGGAATTGGGCTCCAGAACCGGCTCCGGGTACCATGAGGGGCTCCGACCCCGGCCAAGGACCAGGACCATGACCAAGATCAACCCTTTCATACCAGTAAAGAAACCTCGAGCTCCCTCGTTTCCTACCTACCACAAAGCTCGACGGAAAGGATAACTCATCTCCTACCTACTACGAAGCCGACATGTGGGATGACTCCTCTCCTACCTACCACGAAGCCCGACGGGCGGGATGTTTTGTCTCCTACCTATGATTTCATCCTCCATCATATTCATACAAGATCAGGTCAGGTATCAATGGTACCGACCCCGACCACCACTTTCGCGGTAGTGGTCTCGAGGGCGTTAATGAGAATTTCTCATCCTAAACAAATTTCCCGTTAACAAAATCTATTTGGGTTTTATGGATTGATTTGTGAAATTAGGTTTTCCAAAGATGATTTTTATTTTTTGATTTGAAATAGGTTTGTATGTATTCCAATGGGTGTTAATTTGATTTGTCTTGAATTGTTAATTTCTTCTAGTGATAAGCTTTGACATGAATATGATGAGATTTTAGTTAGGTTTAGATGAGTTTAAACAAATAATTTAAGAAAATAATAATAATTAGAAAAACTTGGGTCACATTGTTTGCTTCGAAAATATGTGTTTGGGGTATTTATAAGATTTTCTGATGTACAAATCTGTCTTTGTCACACTGTTTGCTTCGAAAATATGTGTTTTAAGATTTAAGATTGAAGGAATGCTTGTTGTATAGGGTCAACATTAGTTTTTGTTAACCCACAATTTTCTTGAATTGAAAAATTATGTTATTTGTTAGAAAAAAAGAAGAAGACAGACATTATCAAAATCGTTCTTTTGATTCTAGACCTACATCAACTACAACAGAGCATCACACACACTCACAGCTGCATTCATATACTCACACAATACAACTGCTCTTTGGTCTATGCTAGCTTCAACTAGATTCTTACATATTTAATTAGGTGATTATATTAGTTACTGTTTCTTCAATTATTATGACAACCCAAATTTGTTTGGAGATTCTATGAAATTTTTATATGCCCATGTGTGTCTATTGTTAGTATGTAAGACCTGAGATTTAGGGTAATACGCTAACATGTGTCTCACGTGTAATACGAAGATAGATATATTAATGTAAATGTACGTGTCTAAAAGGGATTACGCATATATTTTAATTGAGTTTTTCTATGAAACAGTTGCTTGAATTTAGAGTAGGAACAATTCATTCAGTCTTGAATTTCTACAATCTTTGTTCATTTAGCCAAGGGACAAATAACAATATACTCAAATTGGCTAGTGGATATGTGTAGTTTGAATGTAACACAAAGGCTAAGAAACATACTAATTTGTAGATTTGACCTTAGCATTGAGTGTGGGACAATCCTATTAGGATCATTGTTGTTTTATAGGTTATGACTTGTAAATGAGGCTAAGATTTTTTGTTGTTCTGCGCGTGCTCATTTACCATGGGAGTTGTAGCTTACGGTTGTGCTAAAAAATTAACCAGGGGATATTTACATATATGCATATAATTATTGATTGATTTTCTAGGTTGAGAAATGATTTGTTGTGATGATCGAAGATGTGTTAAAATTGCAAAATTACATCTGGTATTGACTTGTGTATATTGTTTATAATTTTATCGTGTAATGTATTTTATATTACATCTTGTAATCATTCTGGAAATAGTTTTTAACAGTGTATTGCAAACTGTTTGAATGCAGCTGATTATTAATGAAGATGAAGACATGAATCAGTATTTGGTATAGCCAAGGGATACATGGTCATATAACAAAATGATAAACCCAACATAAGTTCATACGTCAGAATGAAAGTGTGTTGCATGATCGCGACAATTCAATGGACGAAGATTATGTTAATTGTAGTGTGGTTAACCGTAGAATATTTTGTTTAGAGATTGATTTGAAATATTTAGCAATTCAATGGACAAAGATTAGGTTAACTGTAATGTGGTCAACTTTGAAATATTTTGTTTAGAGATTGCTTTTGAAATATTTAGCAATTCAATAAACTATATAAGACTAACTGTAGTGTATTTTAATTATTTTATAAATTTGTATAACATGTTCAGATTACATGAATGATGTGAATGTTTACAATGTCATTCTGATTACATACTTGTTGGTAGCATGTTCATGATATTACAGGTTAACAGAATTATTATACTTGTGAAGTTAATTTTGGTCTTTATCGTGTAATGTTTTCTAAAATTCATCGTGTAATGTTTTCTAAATTTCACATCGTGTAATGTTTTCTGTACGTGGTACCTGTTATCAAAATATATTTTTTTGGACATCTGTAACAATGTATTTGATACCAGGTACATTAATTCATAGTCATAAATAAATTAACATAATTTAACATAATAAAATAATAATAAAACAAGTTTAACTTTCACAGTAATTAAACATTAATTTAATTTTAAAAGCATGATCTGAAATCTAAAATATTTAAGTTCAGCTAAAAGTTCTTAAATCAACAAATAGAAAAGGTTCAAACACCAGTAACATCTTCATTATGCCCCCGAATCTCTTGTGCTAGTCTGTCTGTAGGGGCATGTTCGTTTGTTATGGCATTGACCGCCACAACCACCACATTTGCGTTGTTTACGTGTTTTAGTAGGTTATGTTTCGGTTGTATTGATGATGTGAATCCGATGGGTGTTGGAGTGTTGGGCAATTTTGTCGATTATGGTTAGCCTGTTTGCACCATGAACATGTTCTAGATTTCTTTCCACGATACTCTCTGGTTGATGGAATCCTAATCTTCTAGATTAACCCTCTCTTCAGACATCAAAAATGTCACATCTCTATCATTTTTAATTCTTGGTATGTCACACCTCCCACTAGTAGTCATAACAGCCATTAATTCAATGTTGCAACTAGATGAATCAATCCTCACAATATCTTCAATTGTATTCATTAAGTCATTGTATGTTAAATCACGAGGTATAAATACCATTTCTGAATCATCACCCTCATATTTCTAACCAAACCACTGGCCATTGTATGAAATAAGCAATTGCAACTCTCCCATTACTCTGCAAAAACAGCATGCCAAAATTAATATATTATTACACGATTTAATATATAATTCATTACACAGAGACATGTTAATATGATTACACAATTAAATATACACATCTTTACACGATAAAATTTTCCATCGTTCAATGATTCTGGGTTAACAAAAATACAGTTTGCAAAACATTCAAAATCTTTTTCATATTCTTCCTAATTATAAGAAAACAGCAACATAGGTTTATATAAGAGTTTCAAAACGAAAACGAAAACAAAAACAATATATATTCGATTACAAAACAGTTACGGTAAAGATGTGAGACGATTGATTTGTAGACAATATAGATATGTAGTACAAGTAGATCTAAAGAACAAAAGAGTCATGTGTGTAGTAGTTTTCTGTATTATAGAGAGAGAAAGTTGATGAGAGAGAATGTTGGATAGAGAGATAGAGAACGGTTTAGGGCAGAGATAGAATGTTAATAGAGAGTCAGATATTGATGAAAGAGAAGCATATTATTAATGTGCGTATAAGAGATCATTTGAAAATGTATTTTCATTAAATTGAAAAATATTTTATATTAAATTTAAAAAGGGTATTTTCATAAAATCACCTGTAATAATAGATAAAAACAATCAATTTATTGAAAGTGTATATTATTGAATTTAGACTTAATTTAAAAGCTATTTAATGGAATTCCGTGGTAAGGATAATTAGAATAGATAAATTGAAATTACCAAGTGGGCCTGGGGCCCATACATGTGTATTGTCATAAGTTGGTTGATTACAAATTGACAATTTAGTTCCAACGCGATATTGCATGTGATATGCTCTTGCATGATCCAATTTGGGGAGACTGATCTGAGTCATCTGACAGTCAAAAGTAATCCGTCAAATCGGCAAGATAGGTTAAAAGGTAATTTATGTTGGGAGGGGAAAAAAAATCTAACATTGGTGTTTCATTTTCGTGATGTAAAGATTTATGAAAACAACAATTATTTGAATGCATAATTAGCAGGGCTGTTCATTAATTTCAAATTAATGGAATTTATTTGATTAAACTCAATCCAATATTCCAATTCAATATTTTTTTTTATTTGACGAATGTTCATATCAAGGATAATCAAATCCAATTTCAAGAAGATGAAATTCAATCCAATATGATTTCAATTAATTGATTCGGTGTTCATTTTAATTGAAGAAATTAAAGTCTATGATATATGAATTAGAGAATATTAATTGATTTTTTTTTTCATTTAATACAACCCAAAATTAAATCATTCAAATAACTGCAGCAAGTGAAATAAGATCAAATGATCTCTTACCATATTAACCTATAAATTATGGGAAAATACATGATTTGTGTCGGATATATACATTAATTCTAATCATGTCATATAATATGAATAATCAATTAGAATAAAGATTTATGTCACGAGAGATTTATGTTACTTATCAGAATTTGAATATATTGAGCATGTACATCCATACATATTGAAGCTTTTCTCCTAATTTACTTAGTATTCACTAATTAAACACTTCTTATTGATTTGATTTTGTGTGGACGAATTTGATCGTAAAAATCCATTGATTATTGTTCTTTTAAAAAATAAAACTAAAATTCATCCGAACACATCATCATAAGTAATAGCAGCGATTTGAATCTAAAACATTATCAAAAGTCACATTGAACTCGATTTATATTTCTTTGAACAATCCTCTAAAATTGATACATATTTATTGTCTTTAAAGAGAAGAAGGCAAGAAGCATAGACCTTATAGCAGATAAATTGACTGCACCCATTACAACAATTAATATCTAATCTAATCTCGATAACTTTAATTCCATATGTGCACAGCGACTTAATTTAAGAAATTGGGTAGACTGAATGAGAACAATATTTATCACCAAATCATAATGTGTATTACCAATATTGTTTTATGAAGTATTAGGTGAAAAATATAATAGACTGTATAAATAGCAGCACATTATTCTCACTTATTATATTTGTAACTAACTGTTGCACAAAGTCAATGCTGGGTACAAGACATATTATTCGTCATAAAATCTAGGTGGGTAAGTTGAATTTAAGTGGAATACCAAAATTAGAGAACAAATTTCTTATTGATTACATGAAAAAAAATGTAGAAAGCTCTCTGGATATATCTTCCAAAACCGGACTTTCAAAATAGTTTGAAGAACTTCCTCCAACCATACAAACAAATCCTGTACGAAAACCAAATCTATCAAAAGATGCTCTAACTAAAGCTTTTATGACAATTAATGAATGCACATCTTTAATTATTAATTCTTTATAAAACATTAAAAAGTATGTTTAAAGTAATAATATAATATGGAGTTTTAAGTTTAGCTATTCTATTGTTTCCATAATATTTGTGTAATGCACGTTTCTTTTTCTGGCTATAGAGGTTTGAGTCTGATATACTCGATAGATCCTGACTTGTTTGATATTAGTCTATTAGATTATTATTACTAGTTTACAAGTGATCTTATGAATTTAATTTAATTTGCATTCTTTTTTCTTTCGAAATAAAATCATCCATTGGATTTTCATATAATTTAACAATTGCTATCTAGTTTCAATTGAGGGGGTCATTAAGTACACATAATTTAGGAAACAAAAAATTGCTGGTAAGGTGGGCCTTGCACCCTATGCCTACTTCTTGTTCTACAATTGGAATTTATTTAAATAAATTAGGTGTACTCTATTGTATATGGGATGATTCATCTAAAAAATTCATGTCAAAATAAATTATTAATCAATCCATATATTTACTAAACTTGATTTTATATATAGAGGGAGAGAAAGAGAGAGGAGTATGTCAAATCATATTGGACTTTTGTATATTCACTTTATTTGTAAGAAGTTATATATATATATATATATAAAGAGTATGCCAAATCGTATTGCAGGTTTGTATATTCACTCTATTTATATTTAAACATCAATCACAATGTCTTGTCCAAAAAAAAAGCACATTTTGCATGATTTTTGGTACATCCTGCATAGACTTGATCTAAGCTAAGGAGAATACTTTCATTATTGTAAGTTTGTAACTTGATTAAAAGTGGGGTCGATTATTAACACTCAGGTTGTGATTTGTGAATTAGGTAAGAAAACATTTTAAAGTCTTCTTTCAATAAATAATTCTTTGCTTTTTGAAGTTTTGACTTGTGAAGTGGCATTGGGACCCAACAAAAAAATAGAAAGCAATTCGGTGGAAAATATTGGCCTCAAATTCTGCAAACTTTATTGGATAAAAGATCCATGAAGATTTCAACAGTAGACCAAAACATTTTTTGATTAGAAATGTAATGTTTCAAGCCAGGTTTTATAAAGAGTGTGCTTGCATGTTGTTTTGTCAGACTCATCACTCATCAAGTATCAAACAGTATTTTTTATAAGCATATCGCATTTGGAATTTAGCAAGTACAAACTTTTGTTTTCTCATTCTATCTTCTATGGTGTGAAACTGTGAACATCTATTTATTTATTTTTTAACAATTTAATCAACTTAAATAAGTACAAATTTTAATAAATTAGTCATTTATAAAACAATATTTTACCGCCCAGAAAACAATATTTTATAAATTAAGGGTTTTACTAATTAATGATTGGCCGATTGCAATTATATTTTAACTCAAATAAAATGTATATTATCTTCATATTTTAACTTGTAACTCATTGTTATAGGTGTACGGAGCTTTAGGTGAATCAATCTCATCTTATAAACTTTATTAACAATTTAAAATATAGAAAACTCACAATATATATTGTCTTACTGTCCAAACATCCATCTACATTAGACGGTGATGACTTTACAAATTTAAGATAGCATTTTGAAGGAGTTGTATATATCATCTGTAGTGTGACCATTCAAAGTGTCTTTTACGGTCCGGCTAGTGACTTTGCAATTAAGATTGCATATTGGGGGAGATAATATGATCCATTAATTATATGCTAATAATCTGTCTAGCTGTTAGCCGGTTGCACTATATTTTTAACGAACTCCAAGTCTCCAACGAATGAAGGCGGCTTTTTTAATTTGGTGCTTAAAAATCTCTTCCACGTCTAGCTGCTGCTTCATCTAATTCACTGATATTAGAGTATCGGTCTCTTCATCTATCTTCCCATTAATATCACTTATTGCATTTTCTTAGTCAGTTCGTGAGTCCTCATCTTCTTCTCCTTAACTCTCCTTTAATGCCTTGTTGAAAACTTTTGAAATCTTCCTTATATTTTCCAAGATTTCAAAGCCATTATTAATTGACTCTATACCTTCTCTTTAAAGACTCAGTTTAATTTTCTCCTTTTTAGGTTCCAAATCTTTTAACTAGGCTTGTTGGTTGGTTGGTTGGTTGGTTGGTTTGATAATTATAAAACAATCAAACACGTTCCAAGTATTTTTTTTTCTTTGGGAGACTTTTGCATGATTTGGAAGAAATACAATGGCAATAGAATTGGAAAGTTCTGGTATGAGTCCAAGAATTTCATTTTCTCATGATTTTTGTCTATCTGATCAGATATTACCGGTGGAGCAACATCAACCTCTTAGTTCAAACTCATCATCAGGGATTGATTTCGACTTCTGTGTCCGTAAAAGTTTCGGTCAAGACTCTTCATCGGCTGATGAGCTTTTCTTTGATGGGAAGATTCTTCCTACACAAGTCAAGAAAAAGAAGATCAATAATAATACACCACAAGCATTGCCATTGCCACCAGCTGGATATAACAAAAATGATCAAGATCATGAGAGCTTGAAAGGAATAAGCAATAAGTCGACAGCTGTCATGAGAGATGAGTCAGGTGATGTTTTAGAAGAGAAGCAGCAGAGTTCATCTAATAAGTCTTTTTGGAAGTTCAAAAGAAGCAGCAGTTTGAATTGTGGAAGTGGGTACGGAAGGAGCTTGTGTCCTTTGCCACTTTTGTCTAGAAGCAACTCTACTGGTTCTGCTCATAAGGACAATAATATTTCACAAACCAGAAGTGCTTCTTCGATAAGATCATCATCACATTCTTCTTCATCAAATTATCTCAAGCCTCCATTGAAGAAGAGTACTCCTTATGGAGCATATGGGAATGGTATTCCAGTCAATCCAGTTTTGAATGTTCCATCTGGGAACCTATTTGGTCTAGGTTCTATCTTCTTCAATGCCAAAGATAAGAACAAGAAGAAATAATGAGCATGCATCATCATTGAAGATTAATAAATTCAATCTAATGTTCTACATATATATTATTGATCATGAGATAATTATTAGAAGAGATTTTTAGTTGGTTTGTGTTATTACTTTGAAAATATTTTTGGTTGTTGATGTGCCATGGAAAAGGGATAAGAAAGAGAGATGATTGCATGAAGAAGATGAAAAGGGTAGATGGAAATGGAGGGCCAAATTATCAAAACATATAATTCAAGAGCACATGGTTTGGGAACACAAAATGACAGGTGACCTTTGCTTTCTTGCTTGTCTTTATTTGGTTTTTCTTTTTTCTTTTTTTCTTTTGATATTTGCAGCTCTCACATGGTTTTTAATTACTTTGATAATAAGTTTGTTGTTGTAATGTGACAAGTGCCTAGAATGTTCACTGATTTTAGTTTGCCAACTTAAGACAAACTATTTGTATTATTAATTGATGAGTTTGTTGATCAATATTGAATTTCAATCAATTGCCTAACCATCTATACTAGCTTTCCAATCCATCTTCATCAATAATTCTTGCTAACTCAAAAACATAAAAATGCAATCTGATTCAATAACAAGTAGTAATCTGACAAAAATTTTAACAATTATAACATTTTGGGTAATTATATTGAACAACAATGGTTATGGATATGAATTGAATGGAAGGATTTTGTTTCTTTTTAGTCTTTTCTTGGTCTCTCACTCACTCTCTGTGTTTCCTGTCTGAATTCTGATGGTCTTCATTGACAATTAATTTTATGCCTACCTGTAGATTACGTGAATCTGGTCTGTTTTCCCAATTCCATGATTGACCATGTGACAAGCAAAAACATGATATAAAAGTCAAGGAAGGACCCTATTGTTCTCATTTCAAGGTTGTCCTATTTTGTATTTTAATTTACTTGTGCTACACAAGTCATATATATGAATTATATATATATATATATATATACTACTTTTTCTATGACTGGTTTTTCTGCCTCTGTGTTCTTGGTTTCTAGATATTGGCAGGGATATTTTTTTGAGATTTACCACTTGTTTATACAAAAAGTGGGAACAAAATGTGTTTAATGAGTTTCAATTTCTTTTTCTAACTTTTGGAAAACCACAAAACACTACACATGCAGTAAAAGATGCTCCCAACATGTCCCTACTCAACTGGGTTTGCTTTTTTAGTAGGCCATAAGACTCTTGTGATATATATATATATATATATATATAAGCTTTTTCTAGAATTCGCTTTCCATGTCATAAGGTACATGTTAAAAAAAAAAAAATTGGTTCACAAAATAATTCAATCAGTGAAAATTATGCATGGATATATATTAACTTGAATATGCTAACATAATCAATTGGTCATCTAATTTATGAAATTAGGGTTGAACATAAATATGTGATTGTTGTGAGAAAAAATGGTCTAATTATTTAGAAATGAAGGTATCTTGAAGGGGGTTACATTTGGGAAGAGAGATAAGGTGCCGTGTCATTTGACTCATTTTTAGAATAGACGAATTTATATCATTACGCAATGACTATATATATATATATATATATATATATATATATATATTAAAAAAGGGTCGATAAAAATACTATATAAATGACGAAAGCAATCTTAAGATGGGATGAGTCCTTTTTTAAAAAAAGAAAAGAAAATATATATTAAAACATAACCAAACAAACTACACAAGATTATTGTCCTAGACAAACTGCTATATAGATGAAGGGTAAGTTTCCATCCAAAAACAGTCATCGATAACAGACATACCTATTTTTGCGATTACGAGCGCTAACATTCGCCTTTCTTGAAATAAAAACAACAACAACCCACAAGCCTAGGTAAAAGATCTCTAATCTCCGACACATACAAACCAACATCAAAGTAAATGGCCTTGTCTAAGTTAATAACATTAACCACTTCAAGCACCTCTGGCTTGATAACAACTGTAAGCAAACCTGTTTCTATAGCAAATGTAAAGCCACCGAAGGATCACCATAGCTTCCACAACTTTTGGTGAAAAATTCACCTCGACCCTCTATGCATTAGCAGCCATCATTGCTCCCAATCACCATCCCTAAACCAACCCAGTGAGAACAAGCGTCAAGACTGGCATCAGCATTCAACTTGTTTATGCCATCCAAAAGGAGGCCGCCATCAAATTGAGTTAGTTGCTACACGTACTTGCTACCTTTTGTCATCTAAGTTAGCTACCTAGAACTCCTCAAGATACTCCGACATAGTCTCAAGATTTTTCAGCTCCCCACCATGAATCCACTGATTCCTAAAATACCAGATTCGCCACAAGGCCACACACAATAACTCTAACTCATTAGACACCAACAGGTGCAAACAAGAAGAGAAGAAATCAATAAAAGAAACATTGTCTATGCACCTCAAGCCACTAAGGGAATAAATCGAGGTTCGAACCACCTTCAAACCTGAGCACTCCCACAAAGCATGTGTTTTTGTTTCAAAGGACTTGGACACACGGGGCACATGTCATTAACATGGACTTTACGTCTCAAGAGACTAACCATAGTAGGTAACCAGTCTTGGTAAGCTCTCCACAAGAATACTTTTATTTTCGTAGGTAGTTTCATACCCCAAATTTTTTCCACAGGAAATCGATCCCTTTCGTTCCAAAGCCAGAGGTCGTGACCTCCAAGGAAATTCCCAACTTGTACCCACTCTTGATTGTATACTCTCTATCACTAGTAAAATGCCAACAATACGAGTCATATCTCATGATATAGCTAAGAGGAATTGATAAAATCATATAACGTACTCTTTCACGAACATATCCCGTAACAGAGGCCCATTCCAAGCACCCGTAAGAGTCTTTAATTGCCAAACCTTTTTTCCATCTTCCTTAATTTTTAGTGAGACAACTTTGAAGGATATCGATCGTGGAATCCATCTATCCTCAAAGATTGACACTGATGCGCATGTCCCAACTCTCCACCTCAATCCTTTCTTCAGAGTTTCAGCAAAGACTCTTCCATAGCATAGACCCTAAGTCTTATTTTTTTGCTCTTATGAAGGTACTCGAAAGGAAATAACAGCGCTTGAGAACTCTTGCAACCGAAGCGTTTGGATTCTTCTCCATCTTCCACCCTTGCTTAGCTAGCAGGACCTGATTAAACATGAATAAGTTACGGAAACCCAGTGCTTCAACCTCCTTCTCACTACACATTTTTGGCCAAACAGCCCAATGAATACAACGATTCGTCTTCATGCTCCCTCACCTGAACCTATTGAACATCCCATTAATATTTATAATTAACATTTTCGACAGTTGAAAAAGACTCATCGATTAGACCGGGATGGATTGGAGGACCGCCTTGATCAACACCTCATTACCTCTCGTTGATAGCAGCTTACTCCTCCACCCTTTCAACTTCTTCCAGATACAATCCTTGATATGATCAAAAAAATTCTGTTTATTACGACCTACAAAGCTTGAAAAACCAAGATAACACTCGTGACAACGCACCCAACGTACCCCAATCTCTGTTGCTAAACGATCACCCTCAGAGCTAGGAATTGGATGAGTAACACACAATGCAGACTTATCATAGTTAACCACCTGACCTGAAGCTCTCGAGTAGACATCCAAGATCCTTCAAATAACCTAACAATCCTTAATAGTTTCCCCAGATAATAAAACACTCTTGTCCGTAAAGAATAAACGTGAGATAACATGACCCTGACTATTACACAAAAACCTCTTAGCTCTCGTCTTCGAATCGCAACACCAATCAACCCAAATAAACCCTCAGAAACCAGCAAATAAAGACACGGGGAACAGGGGATCCCTTTACCTAAGACCCCGTAAAAGAATCAAAGAACAACAAACACAACCATCAATCAAAAAGGAGAAATTCATTTACCTAACACAGCCCATAATTTGAAGAACCCCGCTCCCCGAGAACCCCAACCGTAACATAATTTTTGCCAAGAACTCTCATTCCACCCAGTCATAAGCCTTTGGCATATCAAGTTTTAGAGCTAATGACCTCTTCTTTCGCTTCCTAGTCTGAATCGAGTGCAAACACTCAATTCTAATGATGACATTATCTGAGATTAGCCTTCCAAAAACAAAGGCACTCAAAGACTTTGAAATTACTTCACCAAGCACCGTACGCAGCCTATTTGCCATCGTTTTGGCAACGATTTTGTATATCACATTGCATTAGCTGATTGGCCTATAATATGAGATTTTCTCTGCTGCCTGAACGTTAGGAATCAAATAGATAAGAGTTTTGTTAATCCTTCCCAAATCCTCCCCATCGTTCAAACATTTCAAATTGGCTTCGACAACACTAGCCCCCACTAAATCCCAATATTTCTAGTAGAACAATGCGGGAAACACATCCGGGGGAGCCATATCAAAGACAGCATGCTGAATCTCAACTTTTTTGAATTCTCTGCCCAACACACCAAACACCCATGTCATCAAACAACCCACTAATCTCATTCCTCGCTCTCCTAGCTGAAGCTTGTAAATGGAAAAAAATTATATTTCGGTCTCCCCCTCTAAACCACTAAACCCTTGACCTTTACTTCTAATACTCTTCATCTTCTGCCATGAATTTATCCAGACTATGTTCTAACTGTCGAATAATACCCCAAGAGCCGTGAGAAATAGATGCAGGCGCAACACGTAGCTCCTTCTAAAGTTTCTCAATCTCTGATCTCATCCCCCTCTGATTCATAATATTCCATCTTGCAAGATGATGAGTGCACCTAGAGATGGTATGTACCACACGACCCATAGCTCCAAGTCCGCTCGGATGTAACCAGTATCAGCTTACCGGTAACTTGCCATCATGACGTTTAGCCCAACACAATTCAAAATGGAATCGTCTCCTTAGACTTCCACCCATTCCAGACCGAACATCCGCACCTAAGATTTTCAACACAGCGGTCGGTGATCGAAAAACCAAAAATCCAGATGCCGAACGACCGAATTCGAAAAAAGTTGGTGCCATTCATAGCTCCTTACCCCCCGATCCAGCCTTTCCAATACCAAATCACCCACATCCCGTCTGTTTCTCCAAGTAAACATCGGTCCCTGAAAACCCATATCCTCTAGTTTGCACCAATCCAATACCCGTCTGAAATCCTCCATCTACTGTTGATTCCTAGCAACACCCCATGCTTTTTCTCATCAATTAATATCTCGTTAAAATCACTGCTGAAAAGCCACGATAAATTTGACATCCCTCGAAGCCTTCTCATCATAGGATGAGTCTTAACATGCAAAATTATAAGCACTTTATTTTTTGTATGAATTTAGTCTGTATAACCTATTATCCATCCAAGTCGACAAAAATTGTACCATTCGAACACCCAGAAAATGGTTATTTATTTATTTATTTATTATTTAGTTACATGTTGTGTCTTTTATTGAGAAGATAGACTTATTTTTAGTCCATGTCACTGTGTTTTTTTCTTTTAGTATCAAGGATATCGGAGTTCGTTCGGGCACCTATCCGACTGTTATCCTCCAACTGTGTGACTCATCGTGGCCTGTATGTTGGAGGCAGGCCCCCAACTGCATGACCCGTTGTGACATGTTTGCTGGATTCATGGAGTATGACAGATAATAAACCTCGGCCTACACCCCTGGCCCCACAAGGATGTAAGTGATTAAATCAAAACTCGTCCCAACATTGATAAGATTCGAACCGTTTATGTTAATCTCATGTCTGTCCTTCTACCAGCTAGATATGTCAGCGGTTCGGTTTCAACCGATGAACCAAACCGTCGAAAACCGAAACTGAACCAGATCAGAACCGTGCACTGTAGCTGTTCCGGTTCCAGTTCCGGTTCCTGATTTATTGGAACCATCCGGTTCGAATTGGACGGTTCCAACAAATCAATTTTTTTTTAATTTTTTTTTACTGAACCGAGCCCAACGGTCTGCTGACGTCAGCAGACCGTTGGGTTGCAATCCAACGTTCAATTTTTTTTTCTATAAATACCTCTCCTACCTTCATTTCTCCCCACTCTAATTTCCTCCCAATTCTCTCTAATTCACATTCTCTCTCTCAATTCTCAATTCTCCAACTTTCTAAGTTTTCAATTCTCTCTCAATTACTAAGTTAGTAAGTCCCCAATTTATTTAATTTGCAATTACTAAGTTTCCGATTTCATTTATTTACAATTTATTTTATTTGCTTAATAACAAATAATTTGTTTTATTTACAATTAAGTTTTCAATTTATTTGATTTACATTATTTACAACTTAATTTGAAATTACTATTTACTAACTTTCCAATTTCATTTATTTGTAATTTATTTTATTTTGAATTTATTTTATTTGCAATAACTAAACTAACTACTAAGTTTCCAAATTACAATTATCTACCAAATTTATTTCCAACCATTTATTTTTCTCAATTTTTTAATATTTTTTGTTTAAGGAATTTTACAATTCAATTTTAAAAATGGCAAGTGGAAGTGGAAGTGGAAGTCGTGATGGCCCTAGACGTTCAATTTCGATGAAAGGTAAGGGTCGTATGACCGATAATCTTAGTTCCGATGACAGGGCCTATCATGAGTATCTGTAATGCCAAGTCTATGCTGGAGACTTAGGCCTAAACTCCCATCAATCTCAATCCCCTTTAATAATTTTAGAACCCGATCCCGATCGACCCAATTCTATCCCCAATTTCACAAGCCAATCAGAAAATATGCTTGAAGAACAACCTGCAGATTTTGAATTTCACCCAGCTTCGCAAGAGAATGTATCCAAGAATGTCAAATCTGATCTCTTCGTACACCATATGAAGAAAGTTACGCAAGACGATAGAACCATTAAAGTGGTTTGCAATTACTGCAAAATAAAATAAAATTAAGTGGAACAAATCTGAAGGATATGGCACATATCGGAAGCATATAACGAACAATCATCCAGAAGCAAAGGCCTTATCGAGTTTATAATCCCAAATTCCTAGGTACATTACCCCTTAACCACCAATTATTTAAATATAGTGATGAAAACAATAGAGAAGAATTAGCTATAATGGTTGCAACAGAACACTTGCCATTTAGTTTTAGTGTAAAATGTTGATTTTATTAATTATTGTAGACGAGCATTAAATCCCGCTGCATGTCGTGTTCCAAGAGTCACACTCACAGAAACACTTGAAACAATTTATGATAGAGAAAAAAGAAAGTTGGAAAAATATTTTGAAAAATATAATGGTCGTGCTTCCGTATGTGCCGACATATGGAGTGACCATTGGAGAATGCATTCATATTTGGGTGTCACTTGTCATTATATGGATAATGCATGGACTCTCCAAAAAAGAATTCTTGCATTTATAGTTTTTAATAAGAAACACACTGCTGCTAATACTTTTAGACATCTTAGAATTATTTTTACAGAGTATAATATTGAAAACAAAATTTTCACAATTGGTTTTGATAATGCTTCTAACAATACTGTTGTTGTTCCTATTTTAATTGAGTTATGCAAACCTTATCTTGGTGGTAAATTTTTTCATCAACGATGTGCATGCCATGTGTTAAATATATGTGTTCAAAAAGGATTAGAAACTCTTCAACAGTTTCTTCAACAGTTTCTTCAACCTATTAAAGATGCCCTTTATTATTTATATAGAAATCCTTCTGCAATGAAAGCATGAGCAACATATTGTAAATAAAATAGTAGGCGTATAGTTAGATTTACCCATGATGTTCCAAGACGTTGGAATTCTACATATAAATTGCTTGATAAAAGTTATGATTATAGAGATTTATTAGTTACTTTTATTCAAGATAATGTTAGTCACATTAATCTTTATCAAAGTCATTGGGATGTTTGTAACAATGTTTGTTGTTTGTTGTTTGTTGTTTGTTAAAAGTCTGTAATACTGTTACTAACAATTTATCTGGTGTTTATTATCCTACAACTAATTTATTTATTATTGAAAGTCTTAATATTGTCGATGTCTTAGCTCATTGTGAAACCGACCCACAATTGCTGGAGTCCGTTACTGCTATGAAGGCTAAATGGTTATAATATTATAAGGAGTTTCCAAATATTTATTTGATTGCCATGTGTTTTGATCCACGTTGTAGATTGGAAAGTTTGTCTGATTATCTATCTGCTTATTATGAACAAAGTTTAAAAATAGAGTATGATGTTGATAAATGTTGTGATAGAGTTAAGGCATTATTGTATGAGTTGTTTGATGAATACCTTAGAGTTTATGGTCTCTCATTGAACATAGATGTTCCACAAACTCAAAGTGTATCTCAGTCTTCATCATCCTCTGGATTTATGAATTTAAGATATAATTTGTTATAAAAACAAAACAAAAGGTTACGAGGTTTTTCTTCATCAAGCTCCAACATGTATTTCGAGCTTGAATCTTACCTATGTATCTCTTTTGAGTTTATAGAAGACGCTCAAGATAAAAAATTTGATATCCTACACGGATGGAATGAGCATCAAAAATACTTTCCAATCTTGGCTATGATAACCAAACAAATCTTTTCAACCCCAGTTTCTACAGTAGCGGTTGAACAACAATTCAGCGCCAGTGGAAATATTTT
The DNA here is from genome assembly GCA_032871835.1 of Dipteronia dyeriana. Taxonomy (NCBI): domain Eukaryota; kingdom Viridiplantae; phylum Streptophyta; class Magnoliopsida; order Sapindales; family Sapindaceae; genus Dipteronia; species Dipteronia dyeriana. The sequence goes on from CM065298.1 coordinate 35,476,759, forward strand.
GGACTATAGGCGTTCGCTTTTAAGTTCAAAATCAATTTAGATACAAGTTTATGTAGATGATTGGACGAAAGCATAATATAGACAACAAGAAATCGATTAGGAGAAACTCTACGATTTCTTCAAAAATGACCAACCTAACGTCGGAAGTGGAACGGATGATCAGAACAACGTTTAGTTCTTATCTCCACGTCATCACCCAACTGGCCAACTTGCAATAAAAGGTAAAAGAACTACATGGCATTTGATTCCTCTAAAGTCCTCTAAGAGGATACGTAAACAACTTAATCGTGGTAAAAATTAAATGCAATGCCAAATTTTCATTTATTTAGTTTTATTTTAATTTTTTAATTTGTAATTTTACCTTTACATACATGTAATATTTTATAGTCGAAAAAAAAAATCGAATCATCGGTTGGTTCCGATTCAGGTTCCTTCAAAATCGGAACCATCAATTTCGAACCGGAATCAGAACCGACGACAAATCTACTATCAATAGAACTAAACACCCCGATTGCTAACCATAAAAGAATTGTTAAGAGTATAACCAAGTACTTGGGTCTTACCCCAAGCCTTGGACCAAGAGGCAACCCTCACATGGCTCATGTCAATGTGTTTTACCAAATAAGAAATAACTTCTTCTTCTTTTTTCTTTTTCTTTTTCTTTTTTGCAACTACCACCCAAAAAAGTCGTCTCCACATCCATTTACTTTTTTTCACACCTATTTAATTATTTAAATATTAATATTTTTATTTCTACACCCTCTAAAATGTCAAAACTAACTTAAAATATTAAATAACAACTTTAAATAAATTGTTTTTTTTTCTAAGGCTATTTTATTAATTTTTGACCCTCAATTAAATTCTAAAAAACATCAAATCAAAAAAAAAAAATCATAACTCATATAATTAAAGGTTTACAGCAGCTTTACTACCCCCACTGATTTTATCAACAAACTCTATTTCCCAAATATGTTTATACGTATACTTTTCTGGAAATAAAAATAAAAACGTTTCAGTCCAATTAAATATTATTAAAGGCCTAAATATAGTTTTACATTCGTTTCAGCTAAAGCCCAAATAAGTAAACGAACAAACCCATCTCTTGTGACTTCCTTTTTGGGTTTGTAAAAATGTATATCAAGATTATATATATGTATGATTTAGTGCTCATGTAATCTACAAAATTATTGACTGGTTTTCATAAAATTAAGTGGATTTGATCCTATTGGATTTCAATATTATTAATCAATATTACTTTATGGTAATTGAATCGGATAGAATTTACTCTTTAGATTTGAATTCGAATGAAAATTCTTTGATTGCAATTATTGAATTGGATTTAGGGTGCCGTCATTTACACCCATTTAAAATCGTACGTACATCGCACATCACCTCTTAGTAGAAATGGTTGTGCACCTCCCCACCACGTGCTTTTAAATAAATAAAAAATCATATGTACATCTTAAATAAGTTTTTTTTTTTCAAATTCCAACATTATCCTCAAGTAAATTTTTAAAATAATTATAAATACACTATATATAGATCTTATTATTACAAGATTTAATATTTGGAATATATTGCAAATATGTCGATCAAGATTAAAAAAAAATAGAATTTAAATATTGATTATTTAAAATTACAAATATTATATAAATTACTATAAATAAAAAATCGAAAACAATCAAATTTAATTAATTAAAAATAATAATAAGCTAAAAAAAAAAACAAAAGTAAGGAGCCACCCTTCCACCCATACCTTTTTTGTAAGATCTAACGTATTTAACCTTAATAGGCCAGATGCTGTTGCTAGGAGCCCAAAGGATTTGGACTCTTTTTGACTTCATATCAATTTCCACTTTCGTTTGGATCGGCCCAAATTGAAATGTGTTTGCTTCTAAAAATAATAAAAAATTATTCATGCCAGGAAATATGTAACTTATATTTATATGACGGATGATATCTTTTCAGGAGTATTTTTAATTCCTCAAAAAAGATTTTGTCAGACTCCTATGTTTTTGGAACTCTCAAAATAAATTTCCTTTCATTCACAAAACTTATTAACTCGCACAATAATTAGACTCAAATACGTCTCCATCACTTTTTTTTATATATATTTTTTAATATATATATGTTTTTTTTCTATTTACCTTTTATCATCGGTATAGGATTAATTAGACTTAAATACGTCTTTATCACTTCTTCTTTTTTTCAATATTTATCTATCTGTGATTAGATATTTTTTCTATATTTTTTTCATTAATAGGATTTAAATTGTTGATTTAAAAGTCATTTACTAAATTTTAACTCATCAATCTATTAGTAGAGTTACATCCATAAATGCCATCTCCATCACTTCTACAATACTAACATATGTCCAAATATTGAAATATATGTGACAAGTGACATCCAATTATCCAAATCCTTATAATGACTCGTATCATATCATTTAAAGAAATTAAATCCAACAACCATTAAATCTCCATATCCGAAGAAAAACTCAAGTAGATTCATTGGATCGGCATCTTCTGTATCAATCATATAGTATAGTAATAAAATACATATAAAAATTCATATCATATGATATAATTTGAATGTAAAACAAGTTTAATACGATCATGATCTCTTTCTCTTAATTTTTTTTTTTAATATTTTATGTATTGACTCTTTCTAATTTTTTTTTTAATTTATTTATTTTACGAATTTCAGACTCTATCTCTGCATGCGATTCACTGATTGCAACTTATCGCACCTAAAACATTTAAGAACTAAGGTGTCGATTGGTTACCGTGGTGAAATGAGAATTGGAATGGTAATGAGAATGAGAATTGGAATGAAAATGAATGGAAAACTAATTTCTTTGTTTGGTTGGAACTTTAGAATCAATATCTGAATCAGTAATATTTTGTTTGGTTAACAACTGAATGGAATGGAATCAACTGTATTTTGACCAAAATACCCCTAATTACAAAACATTTATAATAACATTATATATTATGGATAAAAAAAATTATGAAAGTATATTATTATATTATATTTATATATAAATAATATATATAAAATATATAAAATATATATTATTACAATATATGTTATATATTTCTATATTATATATTATATATATAATGTATTATATATTAGATATTAGATATTATTAATATTAATATTATATATTATATATTAGATATTATTAATATTATTATTATTATATATATAAATATTATATATTATTAATGTATATATATATATACATACATTATGTATATAATAATATAAATAATTAGAAAATATTATATATTTATATATATATATATTATAATATATGAATATATATATTATATGTAATAATAATAATAATATATATATAATATTTAAAATATATATATATATATTATTTTTAGAAATGAGGGTATTTTTGGAATTGAGCTGTAGGATAGAGGGTTATTTTTAGAAAGAAAATGTGTTAATGGAATGGAATGGGCATTCCACCAAAATGGTGGAAACCCCATTTTAATAGAATGGACATTCCATTGAAATTTAACAAACCAAATAAATGGAATGAATTTCATTCCATTCCATCCAACCAAAAAACACGTAAGAAGGTAATCAAATTGAAAGACACACTAACTCATGATAATTCTTTTGGTAAGTTGTACTCCTCATAGTCATAGTTCTATCAATCAGATTAAGCTAAAGTCCATGAAAAATCATATTTGTCATTCCGTGTTTTTGTTAATGGTTTCAATTGCATTAAAATCATTATTAGCTAGCGTCAATCACGATTAAGTATATAATATTTTATTAGAGTTTTTGCATTGTTTCTAAAATTACAATCTAAAATAAGATCAGAAAAGTCGCTTGTTACTTTGTTTTTTTACTTCAAATTTGAAAAAAAAAAAAAAAAAAAACTTTCTAAGTATCATAAATTTGGACTCTATCCCTCTACTTTTTTTTTCTTCTTTTTTTTTTAAGAAATTGGTTTTATATCTCAGATCCAATACCGCTTTGATAGTTACTCTTCAAACAAATAAAGTTTTGTGTGCATTGACAATTTGACATGTAAAACATATATGATGCAGATGATATATTGATGTAGGACAACTAGCCTTGGAGTTTGAAGTAGAGTTGGATAGAAAACCGGTAAAAAAAGAAATAGGCACGGCTAAAAATGAAATAGACACGGCTAAAAGAGCTGATTCGAAGAAACTGGCATAGCTCGGTTGTCCGATTGTCTATTATAATATGTTTTCGGAAAGGAATTTTGACGATCTACATCGTGGTAACTGGGTTCCCCGGTTGAGGTCGTTTGCCCTCTCAAAATAGCTGATTAAAGCAGGCTGTCAGGCATTTGAAGTTTTATTTTAATTTTTTATTTTTTTCGTTTTAGCGTTTATTTGTTTAGTGAATGTCCAATTTGGTCTTTTTGTTTTTAGTTAGGGTTTTCAGAGACTATTTAAACCTCCTGTTCTTTGTTTTGAGGAATAAAATAAAAATTGTAGTCGAATTTGGAATTCTTTTTCTGGTGGATTACAATTCTACGTTCTTAGGGCTTACGTTGGTAATCCATTTTATTTCCGTTCTGCATCATATATGATGAAAGAACCCAGTAAATTTGTTTCTAAAATAACTTTAGATTCTCTTTCATGAAAATGTACTCAATTTAACTCAAATGGAAGAATAATAAAAGATATTTTGATATGAGTGAAATTTATTATGATCATCAAGAGAGAAAGAACACAACTTTTATTTGAGTTGGTTATATATATATATAGGTGAGTACGGATATAGTAAGATGTGTTAACTATAATCATAAACTATACAAACTAAATTTGAAGATAATTTAAATTTTTTAGTTAAAGTATAAGAGGGCATAACCGCTTAAGGGTACATTAAACCAATTGTAAATCCTAAATAGACAAAAAGAATTTATGGGTCGTTTATTTTTTTATCTAAATACTGAATGATCCTGAATTTTTCTTAAGTTTGAATAGTTACTGAAATTTGAATATGAATGATATGTTTTTTTTTCTCACATCTGAATGTGCCGTAAACATGTTTGTTTTTTTAAAATAAAATTGTTTGAAAATAAGTAATTTTACATTTATACCCATATTAATTAATAGAACTAATTTAACATGCACCATTATTTATAAGATTTTGTATCTTCTTCTGTAAATAAGTTCAATTTAACAAGATAAAAAAATTATCAAAAAATATAATTTTACATGTTCTGCGAACAAAGTTCAAGTTCAATATGCACCGAAAGCCAAATAAAAAAAAGTTCTTGATTTTTTTTTTAAAATAAGTTCTTGATTTTTTTTTTTAAAATAAGTTCTTGAATTTTATACATATACATACATACATACATATATATATATATATATATAATAATAATAATTATTCTGTAACATTTTCAAGCTACGGAATCTACTCAATATGATATACAATTTATTAAACACTACATGAATAGTTAGATAAAAAAAATTAAAGAATTCTTACCAGAATTTGATAGGAACTAGAGAAATTCAATTATTCAACACAATGAAATTTAGTATGAGAAGTAGTTAGAGTTTTTTTTTTTTCTAAAACCCGTTTAAAATAAGAAATATGTTAAAAGATTTTTTTTTACACAATATCAAATTAGAATAAATTTGAAAATATATCTTCTTTGGAAGGATAGACATAGAAGTGAATATTTTAATTGTAATCCGGTGGTTTTGAATTAAGTTAAAAATCATGATTTCTTACCTTTTTATTTTAAGTTGTTTTATTTTATTTTATTTTATTTTTGATATTTTTAAGTTGTGTGACCATTTAAAAAAACAAACAAAACAACCTAATGAATTTAATTCAGACCCATTAACTTTCAAATGGAAAAAACAAATGACCCCTTAATGTTTGATGTGTGATTACATTATTTATTAAAAATAGTATAGAAATTAAACTACATATACCCCATACACAAATTACACAAATTACACAAATTATTGTTGTAACCGCCTCCTATGTCAAGAATTACAAAAAAAAAAAAAATCATGATACCCTTTCCAGTGATACTTATTCCATTTTATTTTTATTTTATTTTTGTTTTCGATCAATAAATACATCCTTGATGATTTTAAAATTCATTAAAATTTTCACTCTATGAACGATCATTGTTGAAGGGAATGATTTTCCCAAAAATACTAATGAACCTATTTGTCGGGACCATGATTTAAAGTCATCACAACACCTGAAAGAAAGGTTTTTTTTTTCTAAGACGTTTTGGGCGCCGTTGTGTGATTTCGAGTCTCCTCCGATCAGATTCTGATCTTATGTTTTTCATCAAAGTTGTAGATCGTAAAAGTTTATGCAACTTGGAATCAAGAATCGAGTGATTTGGAGTTGTCTTTATAGAGTTATGTCCATTTTAAATTTTTACACTGGTTTGTCTTTTATTTTAGTGTTACACCGCCGTTTTTATTTTTTGGCCCTCTTCCGGTAAGATTCTGTTCATTTACCCTTCTTCAAGATTGTAGATCATGATTTTTTATTCAACTTAGAATCAAAAAACTTGTGATTTGGGGTTTACGGCATTGAGTTACATCCGTTTCAAGATTTCTATTTTGGTTTGTTTTTTGGATAGATGAGGGATCCCTAAATATAGTGAATAGTGGTCACTGCTACAGTGTTCCGTCAATGCTACAATGTTTCCATTACATGCTACTGTGATTCGCTACAGTGTTCCATCTGCTACAGTGTTTCCGTTAGATGCTACAGTGATTCGCTACAGTACTTTTACTACAATATTATGCTACAGTGATTTCGCTACAGTATATCAAACTCTATGGATCTTATGTGCATGGAGGCCGCTTTGTGTTCTCTGATAGCAGTGGCTTCCATCTCGACTAGTCAGGTTGGTTTGAGTATGGTGAGTGGAGTGAATTCCTCTTCCCAGGTTGTTCCTCTCACATCTGGTGAGGTGTGTGCTAGAGATAAAGTTGTTGTTGGCAAGGGTGGATCCACCTGTGGGTAGCTCCTTGCCTACGTCATCTATTAGGGGTTCTTCTTTTACGGATCTTTTTAAGGATGCCCCTATTCCAGGGGATTATGTTTCTGGTCCTTCGATTCTTTCAAAAAAGGGTGGTTATGTGGCTGTTCGGGTGGATCCCTCTGCTTATAAATCTAGATTGGAAGCTTGTAAGTATTCTTTCATTGGTCAGATTGTCCTTTCTAGTGGTGAGAAGCCTTGGAAGTTGGTTGATCTTAAAGCCAAGTTGCAGTCTGTTTGGAAGCTTAACTCTGCTTGGAGGCTGATTTCTTTAGGTAAGGGGTACTTTCAAATTATGTTGAATTCAGATGTTGACGAGAATATGGCTTGGAGTTTGGGGTCTCTTAGTCTTAAACCAGGTGTTTTACGGCTTCAGCCTTGGATTCCAGATTTTAATCCGGCATTACAAAAGTCTTCAAATGCTCAGGTTTGGGTCCATTTTTATGATCTTTCATGGGAATACTGGCATCCGAAGATTGTCTCTGATTTAGCTAGAGGGATCGGAGTGCCTTTACGACTGGATAGGGCTACTGTGGAAGGTGATTTTGGACATTTTGCACGTGTTCTGGTGGATATTTGTGTGTCTAATGTGCCTCCATCTTCTTTGCTTCTTAAGAGAGATGATTCTCATAGTTCTTCTATTTCAGTGGAATACGAAAATCTTCCAGCTTTCTGTTCTACTTGTTCCCGTTGGAACAAATCCGGCAAAGTGATTCCTGTTAACTCTAGTAAGCCTGATTCAGCTAGAGATGGTCCAGCCACGATTGTTGTTGATAAGGGGTTTCAGATTCCCCAAAATCAAGCTTCTAAACTAGTTTATCATCCTATTTCTGGTACTCGGACGAAAGTTTCGGTTTCTAATGTCTTTACCGCCATTCAACAGGATTTAGGGTCTCTGGATTCTATAGTGGTTCATTCTTCGACAGGTTCAGATCCGGTTTTGAGTATGGGTTCTTCTACTAGTGTAGTTGCTTCACCAAGTTTAACTTCTTCGGTGGGTCCTACTATTTCATTGGTGGCTGCACAGGTTGGTCAGCCCCAAGAAGGGGGGCGAAACGATGATTCTCTTAATGATGTTTTGTTAGCTTCTTCAGATCCGGTTGTTTCAGCTATTTTATATGATTCTACATCTTTAACGGTTTCATATGATCAGCAATCTTTGAGTGTTAATGTAATCCCGATAGTTCCTAGGTCCTTAGCAGTAGTCTCGGTTTCTAATGTCTTGGTGGTTCATGACTCTCCTGTGGATATTAGGTCTGATTTGAGTTTGGATTTGTCAGTGGGCCAGACTTCTTCCTTTTCAGGATCTGAGATGATATTGAAGTCCTCTTCTACTTTGGGTATGGTTTTTTATGGTCATTCCACTGCTCCGAACCAGGCTCTTCCGGTCATAGATTCATTAGTTCAGACTGTTCCTACTATTATGGGACCTTTCTCACTTCAGGGTTTGTCGATTCTGCATGCTGCTCATGGGGTTAGGAATGAATGTTCAGGATCTTCTCAGATTTACTCTTCCGTTACTGCTTCTACCCAAAGTTCTAGACTTTCGACCTCTGACTCCCAGACTGAGCTCCGTCTCATTGCTGGTTCTTCATGGGCTTCTCAAACTGAGGCGGAAGAATTAGATGATAACAATGTTTCTTAGAGGATGACGATGATTACACGTAGTCTGACGAAGCTAAAGTCCAAGATGCGGACTTCTTCTGACATTTCCAATGATTATGGTCCTTTACTGGAATTATCATGGTATTGGGAATGGGTCTACGAGGCGTGTTCTTAGAGATTTGTGTCTTTTACACCGACTTTCTTTGGTTTGTATTGCTGAGCCTATGATAGCTTTTACTTCTATCTCTTCTTGTTTCTGGTATTCTCTTGGTCTTCATTTAGTGGGCTTGAATGATAGGGGTGGTCTTTTACTGACGATTTGGGTATTTTCTTGTGATTCTTTTTCTGATGCTTAGATTGCCCTGTTTCATGAGCAGCAGCTTACTGTTTCGATCACGGTTAACTCTCGGTTGTATTATTTCACTTTTGTTTATGCGAGTACATCGACGGTTGCCCGAAGATCACTTTGGCAGTCTCTTCGGGACATGGTCAGCTTGGTTTCTTCCTCTTGGTTGGTTGTGGGTGATTTTGATGCCGTTTTGGGAGCTCGTGAGTCTTTAGGCCTTCATTCTCCAGCTCGTAGCTCCTATGAGGATTTCAAGTCTGTTTTTGAGGATTGTGATTTGGTTGGTGTTCGATCCCAGGGTGCCGTTTTACTTGGGCTAGGGGTGGTTATCCCCGTACTAGAGTTGAGAGGAGGTTAGATAGAGCTTTAGTTTCTGAGGGTTGTATTTCCTGTTAGATGGACATTTCTTGTGTGGCTCTCCCTCGTAGATTTTCGGATCATTGTCCGTTGGTGTTTCGGTTGTTGGATATTGTGAACTTTAGTCCTAGGCGTTTTCGGTTCCAAAGCATGTGGTTTTATCACCAAGATTTTATGGCTTTAGTTCATCGTATTTGGAGTTCCTCTTATGTGGGTAATCCTCCTCAGGTGGTTATCAACAAGTTGAAGAGGTTAAATAATGCACTAAAGACTTGGAATTGGGAGGTTTTCGGGGATCTAAATTCTAAGATTTCTGGGAAATCAGAAGAGCTTCAGTCTATTCAGCTTTAGATGTCTAATATGGGTTTTTCAGAGAAGCTTTTCTTGGCCGAGTCTCGAGTTCATCATGAGCTTGATATGTTGTTACGCAGACAATAGTGCTTTTATCGCGATCGGTCAAGAGTGAAGTGGCTACAAGATGGTGACCGTAATTCATCATTCTTTCATACCTCTGTCAGACGTAGACAGTACCAGAACGCTTTGTATTCTCTTTCGATTAATGGGGTGTTTAGTGATGACTGTTTGATTATCAGGGATCATATCATCGAGTTTTATTCTAATCTATTTTCTTCGGATTCTTCTCGGGTTGAGACAGATTTCTCGGTGGTGGAGGATGTGATTCCTTCTTTGGTGACTGATGTGGAAAATGCTTTTCTGATTAGCATTCCTTCGATGAACGATATCCATGATGCAGTTTTTGCTATGGATGCAGCCTCTGCTCCTAGTCTAGACTGTTTCTCTTAAAGGTTATATCAGCATTGCTGAGAGGTAGTGGGTAGTGACGTGGTTCTTGCGGTTCAGGACTTTTTCTGTACAGTGGTTATTTTTCCAGGATTGAACTCCAAGTTCATTGTTCTTCTTCTGAAGCAGAAGGATTCGATTTTGATAGACCAGTTTTGTCCGATTGTGCTTAGTAACTTCTTGTTCAAAATCTCTTCCAAAATTTTGGCAGATCGGTTAGCTCAGATTGCAGCTAGGATAGTCTCTCCTCATCAGTTTGGGTTTATTCGGGAACGTCACATTGATGACTGTATCGCTTTTAGCTTCTAATTGTGTGAATGTGTTGCATAAGAAGTGTTATGGAGGTAATTTGGCCATGAAGATAGATATTCGCAAAGCTTTCGATACTTTGGATTGGTCTTTTCTTCGTAGAATGCTTCAAGCTTTTAGGTTTTCTCCAATTTTTATGGATTGGATTGACTGCATCCTAAGATCTTTGAGGCTTTCGGTGTTGATTAATAGGTCCCTAGAGGGTTATTTTCATTGTTCTAGAGGGGTTCATCAGGGTGACCCTCTATCCCCTCTCTTGTTTGGTATTGAGGAGGATTTCCTTAGTAGACTGTTGTCTAGGATGGTGGATTTTTCTCAGTTATTGCCTATTTCTTTTCCAAGGGGATTTTATGCTCCTACTTATTTGTTTTATGCAGATAATGTTCTGATTTTTTGCAGAGGCACGGTTCAGAATCTGAAGAATATCATGAGTGCTTTTGAGGTTTATGGTGGCATTTCAAGTCAGTTGGTTAATTGGGGTAAGTCATCTATCTATTTTGGATCTTCTGTTTCCCCTTCCCGGATTGGTAGATTGCAGTCCTTGGTTGGTATATAGATTGGTCGGTTGCCTTTCTCATACTTGGGGGTACCGTTATTTCTAGGAAAGCCCAAGAAGTCCGTGTTATAGCCTATAGCGGATAAAATCCTGTCTAAGTTTGCTAATTGGAAGGGGAAAGCCCTTTCTTTGATCGGTCGCGCTACTCTGATCAAGTCGGTCATTACGAGATCCTTTATGCATTCATTCATGATCTACAAATGGCCTTCTTCTTTGCTACGGTTTGTTAATCGTAAGTTGAGAATTTTTTTGTGGACAGGTTCTTGTGAAGAGACTAAACTGATTCGAGTTGCTTGGGGTCGTTGTTGTAAGCCTTACTCTCAAGGTGGTATTGGTTTGAAGGATCTGGGGTTACTGAATGATTCTCTTTTAAAGAAGTTCACCTGGAAGTTTATGACCTCTGGGAGTTTTGCTTTTTCGTTTCTGAGGGAGTGGTATCTCACGCAGCTTCGTAAATCTCATATGGGGTATGTCACTTCATCTATTTGGCATTCTTTCCACTCTCACTATTCAGATCTTCTCATAGAGGGCATTTGGCTCATTGGAGAGAATTCTCAGCAAGATTTTTGGAGCGATAATTGGTTGGGGGTTCCCATTCTTGAGCTTCTGGGAATTCCTGATTACTTGGCTACCCTTCTCAAGGCTTGTTCCGTCTTTTATCATAGCCATATGAAACGTATAATAGAACTAAATGAAAAAAAATGAAAAACAAAATCTTTTTTTTATATATAAAAAAGTGAAAAACAAAAATGAAAAACAAAAAACAAGTATTTTGTGTTTTTCAAATCTTTCACTTTTAACATTGATTTTGTTTTTCATTTTTTTTTTCGTTTTTTGAAAATAAAATAAAAAACGGTTAACGAACGTATTTTCAAAATCATTTTTAAAAAATAAAAACGAAAACGGACTCAAAAACAGGTGCATGACGGGGCCTAAGCCTTTAAACTCTCAAAACCGTTTTCAGATATTCTACTAAGATTATTAAAAATGTAATTCGGGAATTGTGTCCTCGTTTTTAAAATTGTTTTTATCATGAATGAAAGGTAACTATAATATGTCCCGTAAGCGTTTTTTTTAAATGAAAATAAAAACAGTGTTTTTGGTTTCAATTTCAAAATCCGAAAATAAGTTTGACAGCATATATTGAAAGCTGAATTTTGGAAATAAAAACGGAAAAAACACATCTGCTAGGTTATCCGAAAACTATCAAAAATTGAGATATCAATTTTTACATTTTGTTTAATATTATAACAATTATAAATTGATTGATTTAATAATTACCCAATATGATTTTTGTATTGTAGTTTATAAATTAAACAAAAGAAACACTTCACAAATTACTCCAAAGAAAACATATCAAAAAATCAATTGATCAAAACTAAACTCTTAAATTATAAATAAATAAACATTTTAATAAATATAAATAACTGTAAAAAATCAGAACGAAAAAAAAGGAAGAGACAACCAGATCAGATCAATGGTAAAGAAGAGCAGATCTGCGATGAAGAGCATATCGGTGGTCATCTGGCGTCGGGTGATTTAAGAAGAAGAAGAAGTAGAAGAAGAACAGTGACGAGGACATCGTCAAAGAAGAAGAAGAAAAGTAAAAAAAAAAGGGTTTTTTTTTTATAAAATAAGTGAAAAACAAAAATAAAAAAGCAAGTATTTTGTGTTTTTCAAACATTTCACTGTTAGCATTGATTTTGGTTTTCATTTTGCTTATTTTTTTTTTTTAAAAAATAAAATAAAATGAAAAACGGTTAACGAACGTGAATTCGAAATTATTTTTGAAAAATAAAAATAAAAATAGGTTAAAAAACAACGGTAGGGCGGGACCTAATTAACTTTTTGAATATAGCTTTTTAGCTAGTAAATGGAAATGTTGTATTTAATTTTTGATCTTGTTTGGGTTGAGGAAAGAGTTAAGACTAATGATTTAATTAGTCTAATCGCTCACATAATTAAAGTAAGTTTTTTTTTTCTTTGACCTTTTTCTTTTTATGGTCGCTTTATGTAACGATCATTTCAACACCTTTTCATTATATTAAAAGTGCCTTTATTTTTTATTTTTTTATTTTGTAGTGTTTAAGTAAGAATATGCTACCTTATAAGTTCAAATATTCAATAATGTTACTAAAATTACTAATCTCCATTAAATTGAGATCCGATGATATAGATAACATATTGTAATAAAAAAAGAGTAAGAAATTAATATAAATTTTGTGGTGTAGTAAGTAGTAACAAATCTTTTTAAATTAGAAAGGATATAAAATGATCTAAAATGCACGTTAAATGTAATAATATTTGGTCTTTCTTGTTCAAAAGAGTTAAAGGATTTGATGGGTAATAAAGGGAAATAAATGAAAGAAAAAACTATAAGCATGGGTTGATTGAGTTGCAGTATGGATTAGATGATAATTAGACAAATAATATGGTATTACCAAATCAATTATCACATTATGTCATACAAATTATAGTATAACATGCAAAGAGCGAAAGAGATATACAACTACGTAATTTTTAAAGTAATCTACTGACCGATAGTTTTATAAATAATTAGATATATGTCAAATTAGAAGAATGTATTTAATTTTTCTCCAAATAGACTACCCATTTACTCAATTCATAAACCATAAAATAAGAACTAAAGAGTACCGTTCTTGTTGACATGCATTTTTACACTTCCCTTTATACGTTTGTGGTGGGGTCTAAGTTTCACAATGTGTCGAGAATTTTTTTCAATAATGTTGAATATGTATGCATTCCATGCAGGGCGGGCATGACCTAAGTGCATATGGATGTATAATGAAAGTTAAAATGTAGCAATTTAAAACTTGATAAGAAGACAAATTAATGGTCATGGTCAACAGATGATTTACAAATACTGTATGTGAGAATTGAAATCCAAAGGAAATGGGGAATTAACAATTATCAATAATTTAACGTCAAAAATATTAAAGTTTTTATTTCTTGTCTTGTTAGATTCTAAATTAGTGTAAGCAAGACTCACTTATCTTTGTATTTTAGGTTGGAAACTCACGTGCCTACTATATAATAATATATCATCTCTAAAGACCAGAAATTGATCTAGCTATAGTATCCGTTATTGATCGGTACCGTTAAATTTTAAACCGGAATTTAAATAGTACCGGATTCACAGTTGACAAACGGAAAGCGACGTGTGACGTGGCAGCATAAATAGGCCAGTAGTGTAAACGTGGTAAAGTGGCGCGAGTGGTTGTAGAGATTCAAAAAATGAAAAAAAGAAGAAGAAAAAACTAAGCTACTAGCTGTATGTATGTGATGTGAGTACGTGAGTATGCGGTGGCAGGAGACAGACGTAGACTCCACTGTGGCACTGTTTTTTCACTCTTGTCTCAACCCATTCTTTCTTTTATTTTGTATATATATTTTATTTTCAAATTAAAAAACTACTACTAAACTAAATCATCTTCATGTTTGATTCTTTTCAATTTCTTTTTAATTTAATCATTTTTTTAAATCTAAGAGCATTATTTTAAATCAAGTATCAATTCATTTTAATACTTCAAATAATATAAAATTATTTTTTAAAAAAATATCATGATTTATCATAATTGTATAATTTATATTTTTAATTATGCATTTATAATTATGAACGGTTTTGTTAAAATGTGTACAAAGACATATTATAAGGAATAAAAAATATATTCACTCTTTCAATATACTTAATACTAACATATAATTTCATGTGTCCTAAGAAAATATAAATAATTTTCATTTATTAAAAATGTTTGTATTAACATTTTACAATTGTGAATATATAATGTATTATTATTAATAATAGGTGTCCTATATTTTTATCCCATTAATATCACAATTGATAATATAATAATTGGTAAAGGAATATACATGTTAATAACCACATATTTCCACTTAACAATTGTCACATTATTGATTATGATACAAACATGATACGAAGAAAAGATGTCTAGTACTACATAATAGTTAATATATAATGGAAGAAAAAAAAATATCCCCTAGAAATATTAGGGACTATTTTTTGAATACGCATAAAAATTTACCTGTTTGTATCCACTTTTTTACAATTACTAAAATACCCTATATAATTTAATTTTATATTTAACGAATTTTGTTGTTGTTTGAATTATCTATACAAAAATCATTGAAATAATAATATGAAAAATAATGATCCCGTCCATCTAAAAAAGTTATACGAATGCAATATGTAATATAATCAAGCTAAAAAATCTATCAGTACATCACCTCTTAGTACAGATGGTTGTGCATTTCTCTTCCACATTTAATGATCAGAATTCGAGTCCACCATACGCATTTTACAAGCATGTGTGAAGATTTTTTTTCCAATTTATGGGAACAACCCTCTTGCTGATTGTGGGAGTCGTAGTCCATATGTAATCTCTCTCCGATAATTGTCTTTAAAAAAATAACAAAGTAAAAAAACCCACCATGGTTATAACAAGACAAACATATATAGAGTAATATGAGTTCAAAGATTTACCTTCCATAGTTTCATAATTTTCTAAATTCCAATAAATAGGAGACTGTTAACAATACAAAGATCAGTTAACAAAGAATTATATCCAGTCATACTCATAAAGCAACAATTTTGAATTATCATAATTATTATTATCAAATAGGATTATTTTATGTTTTAGAATTGTAATATACTTGAATTCTAATTTTGTAGGGATATTAAGATTTTAGTCCCTAAAGTTTATATTTATCTGAGTTTGATCCACTAGTGTTTGGAATTACTAATTTTAGTCATTCCGTTAGAAATTCAGTTAAAATAATCAGAATGACATTGTCAGATGTTTTAATGACTGAAATACCCTTCATAGGTATTTGATGAAGGGCAGTTTGGTAATTTGAATTTATTTAAATAAAAAATAATAATTAAAAAACAATATAAATAATAATTATTATCAAAATAATTAAATTTAAAAATGAGATTTGGTGGAGATCCAGACTGTCCACCTCATGAGATGGACAGTGGAGATCCACCAAATCCATTTTTTTTAAATTAATTATTTTGGTGAAATTTAAAAAAAAAAATTGGTTACAGGTTTCTTAACACTTTCCAGACTCAACACTCAACACCAAACTTTATCATCAACAACCTTCAACCTAGAAAAAGAAAAAGGAAAAAAAAAACAGAAAGATCTGGGTTCATCATCGATCATCACCATCATGATCGATCGTCATCACCAGAACTTCCATTCATCATTAACCTTCCATCATCATCATCATCATCATCATCATCATCATCATCAACAACCTTCAATCCATAAAAAAAATTAAAGTTGAACCCAAAACCCACCGAATTATCATCCTTAACAAAAATTCAACCATTCATCATCATCAACACCACTTAACCAATGCCGATCACTCCATATATAACTCAGAACATTCAATTTTGTTCATCATCATCAACAAAATTTGAAAAAAATAATAATAATTGGATCCATCAATTTTGAATCCAAACCGCATCACACCGCCACTACACCACCAATTCACCAGCAACACACCATGTTCCATCCCCCCCTAATGCAAATCTGGGTTCACCAAGGCCACCACCACATTGCCAAACCACCCACCACGCTGCACCACACCTCCCCCTCCCCCCATCCCCCAATGCAGAGCTGGGTTCACGATGCCGCGCACCACACCGCCAAATCCAATCCCAGCCGATGGTCAAACAAATTCAAACCCAAACACTGTCGTCGACCTCTCCCTTCTCTACCTCTATTAACCACCACCCAAATCATCTCATCCAAATAACCACAAGCTTAAATTAAGTTGAAGCATTAACCTAAAAAAGATAAGAGAGCGAGAGAGAGCGAAGAGAGACAGAGAGAAACTAAGAATCATGGTCGGGAAGAAAGAGAGACGAGGAAAGAGAGGCGGTGATACAGAGTGAAGGAGAGAGAAAGAATTAAGTTGTTTTTATTTAATTAATTTAATTAATTTAATTTATTTAATTTATTAATATAAATAATTTAATATATGTATATTATTTTAATTTAAATTTTATTTTTTTAATTTAATTAAATTTATTAATTTAAATTCATTTAATATATATATTATTTTTTAAATTTTTTTAATTACTAATATCAATTATTTTTATATTTTATTTTAATTATTTGTAATATTTTTTTTTTAATTTTTTTAATTTTTTATATTATTAAATACCATTTTTACCCTTGTTCCAGACAAGCTTCTAGAAGCATTCATCGAATTTTCCAAAATACCCCTTTGATCAAACGGAAGTCAACAAAAAATAAACGGAATTGGACGGAAATGACTTGATTATGTATTCAGAGAACTAGTGAACTGAATTAAGTAATTCTAAAAGGTAGTGGACTAAATCCGGATAAACGTAAACTAGAGGTACTAAAATCTTAATAACCTATTTTTTTAATTATTAAATTAAAACTTAAATTGAAATTTAAAATTAATTAAAAATCTATTTTTTGTCTCTTATGCTGACAAGTTGAGTAGGTTCCCTTGTGAGTAGTGAGCGTGGGGTTCTCACTTTGTCCCCTACCCTTATCCTACGCACCCCAAAACGCACACACTCTCTCTGTCACGCAGTCCAGAGTCTCACACAAATCTCTCGAAACAAGGCCAAGTGTAGTGTGTAGACTGTGCAGAAGAGAAAACCCAATTATGGCCTCATTCCATTGCTTGTTCTCTGCCCAACACAATCACCACCATTGCCTTCCTTGTCCAATCACCAAATCCTCTCTCTCTTCATCTTGATTTGATATTTGATAATTGATCATCCACCCAACACAGTGAAATCCAAGAGAATCACTTTGCTCTTTGCGTCAAGACATGTAGATATATACCAATTTTATATTACACTGCTTTTCTCTGCTGTTTCTCTTGCTCTCTATTGTCGTTTTGCTCTTCTGTGCTGTCGTTTTCTCTGCACACATACACATACATAGAGGCATAGAGCAAGCGCGAGGGAGATAGAGATCGAGAGAGGAGAGAAGAGGAGAGTCATTTGTTAACTGTGTTCTTTTTAGAATATCTGTTCTTTTCACTTGTTACATTATTGTACTGTACGACATTTTCGTTCTGGGATTTTCATGTTTTTGGGTGCTGTTTACTGCATTGTGCCTATTAACTATTAACAAGGCACAGAGCTTGTTTATGTCCAACAGATACCATTTTTTTGCTTTCAAAATGTTAAGAGGGGTTTATGAGGTTCTTCATTCAGTTGGGTTTGGTTTCTGAGCACAGCTTTGTGAGGAATAGGGTTTTCTGGTTCCGGATTTTTCAGAGATGAATGAAACGGCGTCGTTGTCGATAACAGAGAAGCGGACTGCGCACAGACCTGGTGGCTGTGTTGGCATTTTCTTTCAGCTGTTTGATTGGAACCGTAGATTAGCTAAGAAGAAGTTCTTCTCTAGGAAATTGCTTCCTCCAGGTGGGTGTCAATGTGACAATGAGTTATGGGTCTATAATGTTTGACATTTATTTTTTGATGAAAAATTTGATTTATTGTACCTGCATTGTGTTGTCAGCTCGAGCAAAACAGGTTTCAAACAAGTTTGGAGGAGATGAGAAGATGCCCAAAACCAAGCTTCACTTGGTATGCTCTTGTTTTAATGAATTCAAGCTCTTGTCTTTCATGTACTTGTCTCGTTTTTTTAATTGCTTTGCTTGTGGGTGTTTTTGTGGTATAGATTTCTGATGAGAATAGTGGGAGTTTCCCTAATGTGAAGAGAAACGGTAAAGGTAGTAGTAACAGTAATCTTGATTTAGAGCCCAAGCATGAGATGCGTGCGCCGAGTTTGGTTGCTAGGCTGATGGGTCTTGAATCCATGCCCACTGTGCAAAAAGATAAGCCGAAAAAGGCTTCTGGTTCTTGTGATGTTAGAGAAGAGGCTTATGTGAATGAGCATGATGGGTCCAACAGGGAAGATCTGAGTTCGGAGAATGGTAATGGGAAGATTGAATCCAGGCTTCAAAAGTTACAGAAAACGGGGCAGTTTGAAAGGCAGGCATTGACTCGATTTGGAGCTGAGGCATTGCAGATTAAGGGTGTTTTGTCCCGGTCACGAAAGCATCAACACCCGAGGCTTGCTTCTCCTTTAAAGAGTCCTAGGGTTTCCTCCGGGAGGAATATGTCTAGAACATCAAGATTGATAGATGCTGCAACTAAAATTCTGGAGCCTGGGCTGCAAGCAACAAATAGAGCAAAATCTGCTCTTACTTATTCGAGTTCTCCGCGATTTATTTCCAAGGATGAGGTTTTGACAGAGGAAAGGATGGGGGTTATGTCTCCTGATTTGACGAAGCAATCTGGTTATAACGCGAGTGTGGGCAAGTCATTACTGGGGCATACTTCTTGTAGAAATTGTGGTAATTTGCTTGATGTTGTGAACTCCAGAACAAATACGGAAGAACAGCCTTTCTGTTATTCATCTTCTGCTTCAAATTTAGTCAGTGTCTCTTCTCCTGGACTGGGGAAGAGTAAGCCAAGGTCACCCATATCGTCAGTGGACAAGGAAAGAGATGAAATTTTTAAGCAACGGGAGCAACCTACATCTCTTGTTACTCTAGAAAAAGATGATAATGGTATACGATCAGTTAGTAATACACTGAGTCCAGTTAGGAAGATTCCTTCTCAAGAAGGTCAAGATCAGTGGCATTCCACAAGCAAACAGTGTAAGCCTCAAAAGGAGGAACCATCTTTCACTTTCAATCAAAGGAATCAAACTCTAAATCGGATGTCCTTGGGTAGGGATAGGATCCCATCGAGGGCCAAATTGACTAATCTGCCAAGCAGTCGAGTTTCAGCGACTGCAAATACCGTTAGTGGTGCCAAAGATTTTGTTGCTTTAAACCGAAATTTAACTGGTCGCACCCGTCCTAGGGTTCCTTCCAAACTGGATAATTCTTTTGAAGCGGAGAGAAATTCTAGTAACCAGCGAGATGAATCTTTAGCACAGTTAAGGACCCCTGTACGGAAGAGGAGGACCGTTAGTGTCAATGGACAAACTGAAAGCACAGTCTGTGTCCATACAACACGAGGAAGACAGAGAAATGTTACCACTGGAAAACAGGTAGGTCTTAATGCTCATTCAATGAATCAGTCTCCTATCAAAAGCAGAGCTTCCAGTCATGGGGATGGTACTAGAGCCAATGGTATTAAGGACAGTGATGTTATTTCGTTTACATTTAGTTCTCCAGTGAGACACAACAGTGAAATTCCCACCGAAATAAAGGAGAAAATTGAGGTTCAAAATAACTTTATTAGTAAAAGTACTCCTTACCGAAGAAAGTCTATGGATGAGAGTGATGGAGCCTCATCACTGCGAGAACAATTGCCATTGACCGGTGATGCTTTAGGGGCCTTGCTTGAAGAAAAATTGAAGGAATTGACTTCACAAGAAGATGATGAATTGACAACAGCAGGTACCCCGCCGAAGAGATCCACTGCTACGATTCTACAGGAGCTAATATTTGCTTTGACTACGGAGCAGCCTATCTCTTTTGATGCTGATGTCTTCGGTGCAGATATACCTTTCCAGGTTGGGTTTCTCTTTTTATTGGCACATTGCTACTTTAATACTTGGACTTGACACGGTTTAATTTATATTATGCATTGTTTGTCTGTGCAGTTTATTGTTCGTTTCCTAACTTGTGTTATACATAGCATTTCTAGTTATTCTGCTAAATGACTTACTTGAAAGCCAATGCACGAAGAAAAATTATGAGAACTCTTCTGCTTATTGACTTCTGTGTTCTATTATAAGTAATTAGATAATGGAATTTGGTTCCAGTGATTATTTATGTGAATGTGGTAATGTATACTTAGAAAAGGTTGAATTTTCTATGGAACTTTGCACATAATCAACATTTCCTCATTTGATATGGTTTCTTATTTATCAACACCTTTTTTTTACTTGGTCAAGACATACCTGTCCAACGAGAAAATGGTTAAAGATATGTCAGATCTATTTGTGGTTGTTAAAAAGTTGAATGTAGCACCGGTTGATTCCAATAGGAAGGAACATAAATGCTATGGTTGTGTTATACACAATGAGGTGACAGAATCACTGATTGCTATGGGAGCTGGGTTGATATTATTTAAGTGCTCGAGGAAAGTAAGAAGGCTCTAGTTTGTGTTGCGAGAATTGACATGAGTTAGCATGAAATATATGATACAGATTCAACTGGGTGGCAACAGTGACTTCATTTAACATTATATAAGTTGTTTAGATTCAAAATTGTATTCGACTCCCTTCCTGTAAGCCATGATCATAAAGTTTTGTCTCTGGTATATGTAATTGCTTAGACTAATATAAGTTTACCTCATGGGATTGTTGTGATTTGTGACTATCAAAATTAGTTCTTTCTTGTCTTTTTTTTTTAAACTTTTCTTTGGTGTAGGTTCAATATCAGATTATATGCTTTGTATACATGTTCTATCCCAAAAAGCATTTATTCCTGACAATTAGGGTTTCTGATGTTCTTCTTCTCAGACCAAAGCAAATGCAAAAGGAACTTCAGTTGGTGGATTTTTGTGTGATGGTAAACATCTTAGTCCTGGTTCCGTTCTTGAAGCTTCATTCTCGAATGACAGCTGCTTATCCAGTAGCCTGGATGATAATTCAGGTATGAAAGATTAATACTAATACTTGTTTTCTCTTGTATAATTCCTTTGCCCACTTCTTAATGCAGTAAATCTTATTTATTAGTTAGGAAGAAAAAAAAGGAATTTTCAATTAGCTGCATTGAAGAAGTATGTCCTTTTTTTCTTTACTTTTACTTTACTAGTAATATTCGAAAATACATTTTGTGTCTTTACAGTTTTTGTTTGTAATTGCAGGACATAGGCTGCATCTTGACTCCATTGATGACTCCCAAGGCCAGTCACAACCAACAGAACCTGATGCAGACTTACTGGATTCTGCAACCTCGATAAGCAAAGGAAGTACTGATAATCAGATGGTGAATGATCTTGTCAACCAAATTTCTAGATTGTTGCATGGCATCAATCATGTTGGTCTTGGATTAACGGGAAGCAAGCCAACACATGTGAAGGATGTTATCTTAAATGCTGAATTGTTGTTCGGAAATATGAGTCTACGTAATTCCGATGGAGAGAGAGATTTTCTTGTGGCTCCCTTTCTACTTGATGAACTCGAAGTTCTTGCAAGTGCTATGTGGCCAAAATTTAATTGCCTTCTTGGGTTTGAAGAAGCAGAAGGTAGCAATCAACTTAGGGGATTTCTTTTCGATTGTCTGATAGAATTTTTCAATACAAAGTATGGTCCATATTGTAACTCTGGATTCAGGGCGTGGACAAGACTGCCATTACGTACGAAGGCAGAGATGCTGATTCAAGAAGTCGGGGAGGAAGTCATAAGGTGGACACATTTAGCTGGGATGACTCCTGATGAGATCATAGAATGCGAAATGAGTCATTCCTTAGGGAAATGGACAGATTTTGATATGGAAGGATTTGAAACTGGTGCTGATATCGGCTGGGACATACTTGAGATTTTGGTCGAGGAGATTGTGACAGACATTTATGAGTGCAGAATGGTTTGCAATTTGTGAGTTTCTGTTGTTAGTCAGTCATGTTGTATGTGGAAGCCACTACCCACAACACTCTCTCTTGTCATTATCCAAGAAAGATGGTATTTTTTTTGTACAAATTTAATGGCATTTTGGGTGGCATTTGTTATTAACAAGGGGTTCTGGATTTTGTAGATTGAGCATTGTATTGGATCTGATAACTCAAATAGTCAGACTTTTCATTAGAAGTGGTGGTGATCAAATTTGGAAGAAGTAAAAAATCCTTGCGATTTCATTAACATGTATGGAATATCAGATTGTGATCCAAACAGCATTTGACATTCTCTTATTAACTTTTAAAACAGAAAAAACATGTGAAATTAAGAATCATAAGAATTTCTCCAGTATTATAATCACATTCTAAACATGATTACATCCAGAGCTTTACAATCTCTA
Source organism: Dipteronia dyeriana (assembly GCA_032871835.1). Lineage (NCBI taxonomy): Eukaryota > Viridiplantae > Streptophyta > Magnoliopsida > Sapindales > Sapindaceae > Dipteronia > Dipteronia dyeriana. Next base: position 35,499,781 of record CM065298.1, read on the forward strand.
TAAGCAACAAATCCAAAACAATTGAAAGAAAAGAAGAAAAAGAAGAAAACAAACGTGATCAATCCAATCAAAAACCCAGAAAAAACAAATTCAAGAAAGAAAAAACTCAACCAATCTGCCTATAGCCCAAGACAGTCCTAGCAACACCAGCTCTAGTTCTTGCTCTGTTTTCACCACAAATATCCTTGGCAACACCCATTGACATACCCTTCAATTCTTCAATACTCGCATAACTCTTCCTCGCCATCATCACACCTCTCTTGTCCCCTGCATTCGCTGATTTGCTCCCTCGCGAATTCGAAAAATTCCCATTTGTTTTCGACCAATTCTTGGACGAAGGAGGTGTCAGTTCAAACGTTCCAGCAACCGGCTTCCGGTTCTCTTTCCTTAAAGTTGCGGAGAAATCAGGCACTGACTGTGCCAAAACAGAGGAAACAGAGGACCCTTTTCTTGACTTATTCAAATTCTCTTGAAACTTGACTTGTTTCTTCAATGGAGATCGTTTAGGTTCAGATTCTTCATCTTCCTCTTGTCTCCTCCTCCTCAGCTTGGCTTCTCTGAGTTGCGCGTACTCTCTGTATCTGGGTCCTCTCTCCATGAAATAAGTGTCGGTGGTGAGTTTGAATGGGAGCGGTGGTTTGAGAGGATCAGAATTCTGTGAGAGAAGAAGAGAGATGGGGTCAAGTGAGTGAAACGAAAAGTGATGAGTAGGGTTTTGTTGCAGAGAGCCGTTAGTAGAAATAGTAGTGGTGGTCTCTGCTGCTGCCATTGTTGATTAAAAATTAATGGAAGAGTAATTGGTTTTTGTAGTTTCTTGTGTTCTGGGTTTTGTGTGCTTTTTTGTATTATTAAAAAAATAAAGATTTTCGCTTTGCAACGGTCTAATAAAAAGAACAGAGAGACAGAGTCAAATTAAAAAGATATATTTTTTAATTTTTTTATATGTATATTTTTTACTTCCAACGTTCTTATTTGAGGGTGGGTCCCTTTTGAAAAATAAAAAGTGGTTTTGAATCACATAGGATTCTATATCCACCATCCACCGTTGATCTGATCAGACGAAGGTTCAAGGAGGTTTCCTATGCTGCGCGTGGTTTTGGTTTAATAGAAAGGCGGTCCAGTTGAAGTAAGGGTTCTCCAATTGGCTTCATGTAGGATGGCAAAGACAACCCGACTGGATGGGGCCCACGAGTACCCCCTCCGCTTGGGGCGGGTTTGAGACATCTTCAAACGGGTCACATTCGGGTAAATTGTTTTGCAAAGTGGCCGGGATCTGTCTCTCATGTTGATATGGTCTCTTTTATTACTTGATAAATTAATTTATTACTAGATAAATTATGGTCTCTTTTATTAATAAATTTTGTTAATATGATTTGCATTGATGAAATATATTAATAGTTTTGATTAAATTATACAATAATACATTTTTTGATAATACATTTTTTAAAATTCGATGACAGAATTTATGAACCGATTTATTTCATAAATTAATAATTTACTAAAAATAATACATGTATGGTATGATATGATTGATTAAGATGTTTTCTTGAAATAAATAAATAAATATATTATTATTATTATTATTTTCTTGAAATCAAAGTCTAGTTGGATTTCATCTATGATTTTTTGTAATGCATATAAAAATTTTAGGATTGAATTCTCATATTGTAACAAAAATATATTTATCGTTATTGTTGATTTGAGTGTTTTACTGTATGTCGGACTCAAACATTAATATGAATATTTGAATTTCAATTGATTAAAGGAGTAAAATGTATATTTGCAATTAAATAAAGCGATATACATTCAATATTTCTATAAATTAATCTCCATAAATTAATAACTTAATTATTAGATATTGTATGTGACAGTGTGACACCACACTAACATCATTAATGGATTGAGATTAGAATGTAATATATAAATCTCCATTTGTGTGCATATTAAGTACGTATGTTTAAGTGTTCCTAAATGTGTAGTTCAGATGTTAGATGGATGAGTTTAAGATTTAAGTAAATGATTTCTAAATCTGCGGTTCGAATCTTACAAAAAGCAAAAACTAAAAAAAAAAATAAATTTGATTTATATAGATTGATAGATAAATACCGTGAAAAAAACCGTATGTTTAAGCTTTGTTGTTGTTTTTCAAATTTCGTTTAGAGTTTTGTAATTTTTATATTAAATTCAATATTTAGCAGAGTTTTCAATATTAAAGTGCTTATTCATCATTAATTTTGCTCCAACCCATGTTAGTTAAATGAGTAAATGCTCCGACCCATGTTAGGTAGATACCCTATAATTTCTTAGGTTTATCTAAATGCAATTGTAAACTCATCCATCCGCAACAAAATTTTTGTTTTTTTGTTTTTTATATAAAAAAGAAACCAACAATATTTTCTGTGAGATGCATATATCATATTATTATATTTAGGTGATATGTTACATGTTATATGTATGTTTTATTGAATATACACGTTACTGACAAATACGACAGTCCCTAAAAAAGATTACCAAACGGGCATCTGAGCTGATAACTAGAAGATACCATCCAAGACATCGCTAAGGAATAAGAACCAGAGTAAGACTGAACACGGGTACTTGACACATTATGTTATACTCGGGACAATACAAAAAACCCGAGTAAAGCAGTTTAGCATACGATTCATATACGTGAGTAAGCCCGGAAATCATACTCCAATACGCAAAACGTCCGTATCAAAGAGTTTATGGAAGGATAAAACACTAAACAGGAAACGAGTCCAAATTAGGCAACAACTACTATTCTAGAAGACTACACGCCGATAAGGAAATAAATCCTAAATGGACTATGCCACCAGAATCCCATTACGATTCAAACTCGATCTTCATAAGGCCTCCGAAATAGGAAAAGAGATAAATACGACTTCAACAAGCAACCAGTCTTAATTAAAATACAATTCCTTTTTCTTACTTGTACAACAAAGATTAGGGTTCTATGCACATATAAATAGGTCCATAATAGGTCCATAATCTCATTGTAAAATGGATATAACAATATAGAGAGAGACAAACTCAAAAAAGTAATCACTGCAAGAGAGAGGCAAGAGAGAGGCAAGAGAGATCGAGTGGTGTAATTCTTTGTTTAAATAGTGGATTTGGCTTGGTTGTGCATTCAACCACTCGTGGATGTTTCTCCGATCACCGGAGTTTTACCACATAAACTCGTAATTGTTGCTTCAATTACATTTTCTTTCTCTTTCTCTTTGTCTTTCTCTTTTGACAGATCATAACCAAATCCAACGTTGTTGACTTTCTCATATATCGAGAAATCGACGTCAACAATTGAGGCTAAAAAGAAGGGCGCTGAACCTCTGATCTGTTTAAACAATGGCTGATAGTGGAAGCAAAGACAGTTCCAGGGATATCCGAAAATCTTCAGATAATGCTTATATAGGCAGGGACCACTCAGGATCCCACCACAACCACTGGAAACCACCTGATATCCCTAGTTCGCAATTAGCAAGTCCCTCCCACCAGTCAGGATATAGTGCGTCATTTCCGTGATGCATTACAACAGTTGTTAACGGATGCGGCGCAAGAATGAATAGACCTATTAGCCTCAGGAGAGGCGCCACCAAATCCTCCATCATCTCATAAGCTTCGATCGGTTGTAGTCGGGCCAGAACCAGTTGCACCAGTAGCTGTTAGGAACTCAGATCCAATCAACTAGACTTGGGGTACACACACAACCAAGACAAGGGTGGTCGTGAAATGCCTGTGGAACAAAGGCCACGCCAAAGGCGGAGCCACGGTCAGAGGGGCCATGATAGGCACCGTAAATATGGTCGGCGTAGAGATCGGTCATCGTCATCAGAGGATAATGATCGACACCATCGCAAACGTCGTCATGGAACCATACGCCTGCAAGGGTTAACCCATGAGACTCGGAGGCAAGATGAAGAGGAGATGACTGCTATGACAGTCACATGACGGGGGTCGATCATCGAAGAGAACCGGTGGGTGATAGAGATGTCATGATTTAGAGCCTGACCTGAGAAGTCGAGAACAACATGCGTCAAATGGACACGTTGATTAGGCGATATGGATATAATGAGTTTTCTGACGATGATTCTGATAGCTCTTTTACTAAAAACATTCTATGGACGCCATTCCCGGAGAGATTCAGGATGCCACACGTGGAACAGTTTAAAAAGGATACAGATCCTAAAGAGCATGTCAGACGACATAAAAGCGCCATGGCTCAGTATGCCCACAACGATCCGTTGTTGTGCTTTAACTTCCTACAAACCCTCTGGGATACTGGTTCAAGATGGTTTGAGAGATTGCCTGCGGTAAGTATTGGGAGTTTTAGCGAGTTGAGCATAAGCTTCTCAAGACAATTTCTAAAGAATTTGCACAGAAAAAAATCGGTGGCTTACCTTTCTCAGCTGAAGCAAGGGAAAGACGAGTCGTTAAAGAAGTATATAGGAAGATTTGGTCAGGCGGTCTCAGAAATTGGCAGTGTAAATGACGAAACAATAATCGCTGCATTCATAAATAACTTGCAAAATGGGCTGCTGTCTTTTGACCTAAGAAGGGCACGTCTAATTAGATACGTAAATATGATGGATATGGCAGGTGGATACGCTCTGACGGAAGAAGAAGAGTTGGCAACATGAGGCAGTTACATGCATGGTGGGGAGACCCGAACAAAAGGATGCCGAGTCAAAGTCATAAAACCATAAAGGGAAACAACAAGGAAATAGCAAAGAAATGAGCAAAGACGGGGGAAATGGGTGTAATACTGACCAAACCAGGGAAAAATTTCAAGGAAAATATATGAACTACACCCCGCTTCGGAAAAGGCAGGAAGAGATCTTGACAATACTAGAAGAGAAGAATCTGGTGAAGGAGCCACGCCGACAGTTGCAATTTGCTTGGCGAGACACAACGAAATACTGCAGGTTCCATAAGGAAATCGGTCACGAGTCCTCCAAATGTTACCAACCCAGAGACTATATAGAGACCCTCATTCAAGAAGGACATCTTTAAGATATAATTATGAAAAAAGATGAGAAGTCAGAAATTCAGAAAGAGACCAAGACAGGAGATCATAATTCTGGTCGGAACAAAAGGGTCAGTCCCGAGACGAATGAAATGATACAGACTATCTTCTGAGGACCATGAACTGGGAGAAGTAACCGAGAGCGGACTCAGGAAATCTGGGAAGCGGTGTAGGCAAGACAGAATTTTGACATTAACTTTATTGAGCCCGATCTGAAGAGAATAAAGGAATGATGAGACCCGATAATATTCATTGAAGCTGACTCACATGGGGTCGACGTTCTACCGAAAGACGCTCTCGTTATCAAAGCCCGAATTGGTTATAGAAAAGTCAGGAGAATTTTTATAGACAATGGTAGCTCGACATACATCCTCAATGTGGCCGTTTATGATCAACTCAGATTGGATCGAAAGGACTTGCAACCTTTCCATACCCCACTCAGAGGATTCAGGGTAGTCAAGGTTAGGTCTTTCTGAATAGTAAAGCTGTCCGTGAAGATTGGAATAACTCCGTACCAGAAAACAACGTTACTTGACTTTGTGGTGGTAGATCTAGGCAACAAGCCTTACAATGTGCTACTAGGTTGACCTTTCCTGAACAAAACAAAGGCGGTAACAAATACCTACACTTTGATGATCAAGTTCCCAACTAAATGGGGGGTAGGAATAATCAAATGGTCGGAGGAGATGGCCAGAAGAGTTAATCTCTCAGTTTACAAAGACAGAGATAATAGTGAACACCAAGTATGCACTTTAACACAACCGGTTTAGATCAAACAAGAATAATCACTATTGTTCGAGTTCGATCCAAGGGAAGAGCCGGAGACATCAAAGAGTGAACCAATAGAGGAGGTGGTCTTAAAAGAAGATGAACCGGATACGAAAGTCAAAATTGGGGCCAACTTAGAAGAAAGAGTCAAGCTAGATCTTATTGATTTGCTTAGAGAATACAAAGATGTGTTCGCATGGAGTCATGAAGACACGGTGGGGATATATTCCCGAGTAATATCATATCATTTGGCGGTAGATCCAAATGCCAAACCTATAATACAAAAGATAAGATCTTTTAACCTTGAGAGAAGTCGGTCAATCAAGAAGAAGGTGGAGAAGTTATTCGTTGTGGGGTCGATCAGAGAAATCAACTACCCTCAGTGGGTAGCAAATGTGGTTTTGGTCCAAAAGAAGAATGGCCAGTGGAGAATGTGCTTGGATTTCACGGATCTGAACAATGTCTGCCCAAAGGATAGTTTTTCACTTCCGAGAATAGACCAACTGGTCAATGCTACATCAGGCCATGAGTTACTCAGTTTTATGGATGCTTATTTGGGATACAATCAGATCCGGATGAATAAAACCGATGAAGAAAAAATAGCATTCATGACCGATCAGGACTTGTACTGTTATACAGTAATGCCCTTTGGGTTAAAAAATACTAGGGCAATATATCAAAGATTGGTCAATAGGATATTTGCTCGTCAAATAGGAAGAAACATGGAAGTTTACATAGACGACATTTAACCAAAAGAGTCTCACCAGACAAGCATGCTTTGGACCTGCACGAAACATTCGATTTCCTGAGAAGGTATCAGATGAATTTAAATCCAAACAAATTCCTATTTGGGGTTCCTTCAAGAAGGTTCCTCGGATTCCAAGTTCACCAGAGGGGGATCAAAGTGAATCCCGAGAAGATCCAAGCCCTTTAAAAATGACTTCACCAAAGACATTAAAAGAGGTACAACGCTTGACATGATGCTTAACTTCCCTAGGAAGATTCATTTCGAAGGCCACAGATAGATATGCTCCCTTTTTCAAAGTGACCAAGAAGGGGAACATACTCGAATGGAATGAAGAGTGCGAGCAGGCATTCCTGAAAATCAAAGAATACCTAGGGCAAGCTCTCATCCTTTCAAAACCTAAAGTGGGAGAAACACTCCACCTGTACTTGTCCCTTACAAAGTTAGCAGTAAGCTCGGTTCTAGTCAGGACAAAGGACAAGATACAGAGACCAGTATACTATACCAACAAGGCTCTTTTTCCAGTTGAAACCAGGTTTTCACAAGTAGAAAAAATGGCTATAGCATTGGTTTCGGCAGTAAGGAAGCTGATGCCGTACTTTCAGGTACATACGATCCAGGTTTTCACCGACTGCTCGTTTAAGCAAATTCTATAGAAGCCAGAAATTTCGGGGAGATTAACTAAATAGGCAATCGAGCTGAGTGAATTTGATATTCAATACATGCCCATGACATCACTCAAAGGCCAAACAGTGACAGATTTTGTAGCAGAATTCACAGAATCAAATCTGTAAGCAAAAAGAATGTTGAGCAAGAGTTTCTCATAGAGATTATATGTCGATGGTTCCTCGAACACTCATGGCAGTGGGGTAGGGATCGTAGTATGTACCCCAGAAGGAGATAATGTTGAATGTGACATGAGATTCGATTTCAAAGCAACAAATAACCAGACCGAATATGAGGCGTTGCTAGCAGAGCTAAGGGTTTGCATAGCTCTCAGAGCAGATGAGGTTGAGATATTCAGTGACTCACAGGTAGTCGTCAACTAAGTATTGGACGAATATCAGGCAAGAGGTGAAGGTATGATGGCTTATTTCGGCATAACAAAACAACTCCTCCAAAAATTCAAGGAATACGGGATTGCCCAGATCCCTAGAGAAGAGAATAAAAGGGCAAACGCTTTGTCCAAACTAGCATCAGCAACAACCATAATCATGCCAAAAAATATTCCGATTGTATATCTTCTTAGACCTAGTATAGTTGAGCAGAAAAACTTTGAAGTCTCAGAAATCAGAACACCGTTAGATGGTTGGATGACTCAACTAAAAATATATTTGGAAGAAGATATACTCCCGGAAGATCCCTTAGAAGCAAAACGCATTAGGTACCGGTCAACAACATACAAACCGATTGAAGGAGAACTGTACAGAAGAGGGTTTTCCCAAACACTCTAAAGATGTGTATAAGAGGAAGATACATACCGGATACTACAAGAGGTCCACAGCGGAGTATGCGGAAACCATACTGGGGGTAAAATTTTGGCACACAAGGTACTCATGCAAGATTTTTATTGACCATTTTTGTTCTCGGATGCACAACGATGTTCAGAAAGTTACAATGCTTGCCATAGGATCGCCAATGATATTCGGCAACCCCCTGAACAACTTAGAAACATTACATCCCCATGGTCATTCGTCATGTGGGGACTAGACTTAATTGATCCAATACCAGCAGGAACAAGGTGGAGCTAAGCACGCAATTGTAACTGTTGATTATTTCACAAAGTTGGTAGAAGTTGAAGCGTTAGTACATATCACGGAAGCCAATACCACAAACTTTGTGAAGAAAAATATACTCTACAGATTTGGAGTCCAAAATACTATTATCACCGATAACGGCACCCAGTTCGACAATAAAAAATTCAGACAACTGTGTAACGAGTACCAAATTGCAAATTACTATGCCACACCTGCCCACCTTCAAACAAATAGATAAGCTGAGGTGGTAAACAAAATCATCAAGCACACACTCAAAGCAAAGTTAGATGCCAAGAAGAGCAGTTGGGTTGAAAAACTTCCTGAAGTATTATGGGCATATCGGACGACAACAAGAACTCCTGCAGGAGAAACTCCGTTTTCTTTGACATTCGGAACAGAGGATGTCATCCCGGTAGAAACATCGTATATGTAGCCTAGAATCAGGCTATATGATGAAGATCAAAATGTCGATATACTGTTACAGAACTTAGATGAGTTGGAGGAGAAAATGGAGAAATCCCGAGTATGAAATGCGACATATCAACAAAGAGTGGTCCGACACTATAACTCTCATGTTCGGATTAGAAAATTCCAGTTGGGAGACCTGGTGCTCAGAAAGGTATCGCTGGACACGAAGAACAAAGTTGTGGGCTCATTGGCTGATAAATGGGAAGAACCATACAAAATTGAAGGAATAATTGGTCACAGAGCATATTGGATTGCCAGACCAGATGGAAGGGTTTTACCCCGACCATGCAATGCCCAATATTTAAAGATCTTCTACCCTTGAGACATTCCATTTGCTTTGACTTTTTATTTTTCTAGTCAGGATATTTTTAGAAATTTGAGATTTTCATTTTGTTAGTTTTTGCAGTGATGAATAAAAGATCGACATGGGATTCTAGAAATCTAAGCATGATAATAAGAACATATGAAAGATGAGCATATGATAATAAGAAAATATGAAAAAATTAATCGTATAAAATGCTCGGGGACATAATTTTGGCAAAAATCCCGAATGAGCGGAGAAGCTTAGAGAAGCATGCCAGCCTAGCAAGGTCGGCCACGACCTTAGCCAAAAGGCAAACCCGATGCAACAGACTCTGGAAAACTGCTCGGGGCGCCATCAGAAAAATCTCGGTTAGTTATGCAGCTGTGTTAAGCAATTTAAAGCTTAACGATTCGGCAAACCATTACGGAGACAAAACTAGGAGACTTCCTCAGTGACTTGCATAAGGACTCGAACGTATGATCGTGGTGAGCCTCGATGTAATGTTCGGGTAGCAACCGGGTATGAGACACAAATATAAACCTACTTGCCTTTGTTTCGAGATGACTCGGTTAATATTAGCCGATTTAATAAGATACTTGACACATGAAATCATGTTAGCCAGTTTAATAAGATACTTGACATATGAGATCACGTTAGTCAGTTTAATAAGATATTTGGCACATGAAATCGCGTTAGCCGGTTTAATAAGATATTTGACACTTGAAATTGCGTTAGCCAGTTTAATAAGATACTCGGTGTTTTAAGGGACGCTTAGACAACGATATTAGCCAGTTTAATAAGATACTTGACATATGAAATCGCGTTAGCCAGTTTAATAAGATACTTGACACTTGAAATTGCGTTATCCAGTTTAATAAGATACTTGACGTTTTAAGGGTCGTTTAGAAAATAATATTAGTCAGTTTAAGATGGAATATTAAAAACATTCGCGACAAGCAACTACGTAAAAAATGAAATTTAATTAATCATGGAAATTTTTACAAGTACGCCTAAGGTTGGGCTGAGGATTTGGAGCTCTTGCCAATGCTCAGATAGGGTACCATCTCATATTCATGGAGAAGACTTTCATTAGAAGGCCAGGCAACTGAGTCAATCGAGTTATCCATCCATTCACTGTAATCCATTCGTGGGACAAGTCCAACGTCAGGCTTCAACCCATCCACACTAGCCTCCTGACTAGCATAAAAGGTCGATAGAGAATGCTCCGATAAGACCTCCAGGTGAGTAAGATGAGGCACTTTACCTTGGCTGCGACAGTAAGCTCTCCATTCCTTTATCTGAGTCTGAAGAGACTCTAAGGACCGGTCCACATGATTTTTTATTGATAACTCCTAGTTGGCTCGAGCCTTGTCAGTCGCCTGATTCTTGACCTTAAAGAATTCACCAGCCTAGACCATCCCCGTTGGAACTCCCTAAGGAGAAGGGCATCATAGGCTGGGGACTGCTTGAAACGATAAACTCCTTGAACTTTAAGTTCCAGCCAGGTTTCCTTCGAAAGAGATTCGACAGTCAGGTCTGGCTCTTAAGGTCTTCAGTTTTTGCTCGCAAGACGATTTTGCTTGCTCAGCCTATTGTTCAGTTTTGAGCATCGACTCCTGGGTAGCAGAAAGTAAATTTTGAAACAATACAGCCTTCTCTTCTGTAGCGGAAGATTTCTCCTCGACCTCCATCTGGTTAGCAAAACAACGATCGGTAAACTCTTGGGCAGAGTTCGCCTCTTTTTGATAAGCCACCTCAATCCGAGCACGACTATCCTCACTCTCTTTCAACTGAGCTTCAAGATGCCTAATCCAATCAACTTGATGTTGTTGTATCTGAATGAACTCAGCAAACTCATCAACCATCTGTAGGGAAGAGTAAGTTAAAAACCTAAGTCAAGGAACATTAAGGCAAGGGTCGGGATAGAAAACTTACGTAGAACGCACTATTGAAAATGTTATGAGCTTGACCCGACGATATAGTCCTCAGCATATTCTGGGGGTGGGGTAGGAAATGTTTCCCGAGAACCCTACCCCTGTATCCTCAACCTCGGGGGGGGGGGGGGGGGGGGGGGGTAGAGAATCTCTGTTCAATCTTCCTGAGGGTCCCTTTCTCCCCAAAGGTGTCTCTGCCGGAGCATTCAAGGAACAATCTTCCTGAGGGTCCCTTTCTCCCCAAAGGTGTCTCTGCCGGAGCATTCAAGGAACCTTTAGTATCAACTATCAACATCAGCATCGCTCTATTCAACGAACGATACCACCCGAGGAATTTTTGGAGGAGATCGAGCAAGAGAATCAATTACCTTTCTTTTCTCAGGTCGAGTACGGTGGAAGCTGAGGTCAGCTGTAGGATCTTCTTGATCATCTGCAATATCTCGAAAGGTCTCAAAAAGATCAGGATGAAGATTAACCTGCTCATCAGTGGGTACTCTAACCCCTTCCTCGTTCCCAACAACAAACTTCTCGGCATGCACTTCGTTGACCAGGGAACTAGGTTCACCAGACACTGCAACACTAGGATGCCCTCCCTGCCTACGTTCATCCTCAGACACTTTCGGGGCACTATTAGTTTGAAAAGGGCCACTCGGACAGCTTGATTCCCCTACGATCGGTTGAATAACTTCTTCAGGAATATGCTCAGGAATAGGGATGGCAGCGGGTCGGGGTCGGGGTCGGGGTCGGGGTCGGGGTCGGGTTTGGGTGGGTTTTGTAAAATCCAAACTCTCACCCGTGAAAATTTTCCTCACCCACTCCCGCCCGCCCTCGAACCCGCATAGGTAATCGGGTGGGTTATGTTGCACCCATACCCTCACCCGCGAACCCGTAAAACAATGTGGGTTCACGAGTGGATGTTTCACCCATGGGATACCCACGAACCTGCAACCCATGAACCCGTGAACCGGTGAACCGGTGAACCTGTGAACCGGCGAACCCGTGAACCGGCAAACCCTGTGAACCGGCAAACCCGTGAACCGGTTCAGATTTGTCATTTGTAAATTTCCACATGTAATCACCTGTTGGATACTTAATTGAATTAAATTAAATTTTCATTTCTAATTCCCTACTTGATACATTATAAAACAATAATAACCATAAAAATAAAACGACAAAAAATAATAATTTAAATATCTATGTATATTTATATACAAGTATTTTATTTATGAAGGTTCACAGGTTCAACCCGCAGATTCATTTTTTCAACCTGCACCCACCCATAAACCCCCGGGTTTTTCATTAAACGGGCTCACGGGTCCACGGGTCGTAAATTCACCATCCACACCCGACCCTATAGGGTTGGGTTTGGAAGGGTGCCCACGGGTGCGGGTCAAATTGCCATCCCTAATTAGGAACTTGCTTGCTCGCCTCATCGGAATCTTTATCCGACTCATCATCAGGCGAAGCAACCCCTTCCTTATTTTGGCGAGAAGCTTCCATACGGCTCGCCTGAGTAATCGATTTCACCTGGCGTGCCTGATAGTCGCAGACGATGTCCGAGTCATACACTGAATACAAACGAGTTAGAAAGAAAACAGAACAAAATGAGTAAAGTAAAAACGAGAAGAGATTATACTTATGACGTCTGTGATAATCTGAAATTTAAGTAAAGAAGCCGAGAGCTATCATTTTCTTCTCATCAAAAAGATAAGACTTGCTTTATACTTATGACGTCTGTCATGGAAAGAACTGACCAAGCCGTCAGGATTTCAAAACGTCACAATCGTTGGGATTTCCCGTGAAGGGACAAAACTGCACATGCATGGTAGCCATTGAGACACGTCATTAATGCAAAGCATTGTTTAAGGATTGTTATTCCTGTATTAATGGGGCATTAAGAAAGGAAAGATAAAAAGCCTAGTCGAAAATACTTTCGCCGAAACAAGATTCTACTCGGCAAAAGTATTTTAAGGGGGTATTGTTATATGTATGTTTTATTGAATATACACGTCACTGACAAACAAGATAGTCCCTAAAAAAGATTACCATATGGGCATTTGAGCTGGCAACTAAAAGACACCATTCAAGACATCGCTAAGGAATAAGAACCCGAGTGAGACTGAACACGGGTACTCGGCACATTATGTTCTACTCGGGACAACACAAAAAACCCAAGTAGAGTAGTTCAGCATACGATTCGTATACGTGAGTAAGCCCGAGAATCATACTCCAATGTGCAAAACGCGTGTATCAAAGAGTTTATTGAAGGATAAAACACTAAACAAGAAGCGAGTCCAAATCAGACAACAACTACTATTCTAGAGGACTACACACCGATAAGGAAATAAATCCTAAACGGACTATGCCACAAGAATCCCAGTACGATTCAAATTCGATCTTCACAAGGCCACCGAAATAGGAAAAGAGATAAAGACGACTTCAACAAGCAACCAGTCTTAATTAAAATACAATTCCTTTTCTTACTTGTACAACAAAGATTAGGGTTCTATACACATATAAATAGGCCCATAATCTCATTGTAAAAGGGATATAACAACATAGAGAGAGACATGCTCAAAAAAGTAATCATTGCAAGAGAGAGGCAAGAGAGATCGAGTGATATAATTCTTCATTTAAATAGTGGATTTGGCTTGGTTGTGCATTCAACCATCCGTTGATGTTTCTCCGATCACCGGAGTTTTACCACATAAACATTTCATTGTTGCTTCAATTACATTCTCTTTCTCTTTCTCTTTTGACATGTCATAACCAAATCCAACATTGTTGACTTTCTCATCCATCGAGAAATCGATATCAACATTACATAATATAACATCGTCATGTATAAACTTTATTATATGTCTAGTTACACTAATCGGATAACTTATTAAACAATTTGGGCAAGTTTTGAAATATTGGCAGGGCCGACCCTGAGATTTTTGAGGCCCGAGGCGAAGTACAAAAAATGAGGCTCTCGATACTTTATATATGTTTACTATATTTGTTTTCTCTAACAAATACTTGTAAATATCAATATAATAAGAGTGTTATACCGTTTTTTTAATATATAAAAGATAATTATTATTGGAATTAGGATTCAAGTATTCAACACACTCTAATAATTGAGTTTTATAATTTATTGGTCTCTTAAAAAGAAATATGTTTAGTGTGCCTATTTTGAACTCATTTTACAGGTTTATTAGTTTGAAAAAATTAGATGTTCAGTGATTTTTTTTAAACTCATTTTTATGGGCATATTAGTTATTGTAATAGTTAAATGTAAAATCAATTTATTTTTTAAATTTTAGAGGCCCTTACAGATCGGGAGCCCTGCGGTCGCCTCACTAGGCTCCCCCCATGGTCGGGCCTGAATATTGGCAATTGGTTATGCGATTGAGATAATTTTTAAGACACAAAATATTGTTCTTGTGACTTAAACAACTGAGTACATGATTTGAAACAATAATTAGGCAATCTTCTTTCGTAGAGAAATAAAGAGGGAATGTCACCATGGGTGAAGAGGGGCTGAGAGGACCATGGCTATAGACCCTCAACTTTTTTTAAATCAATTTAAAAAATTATAAAATTGTTACTAAATTTTAAATCCTTTTCACATTAGACCCCTTAATTTTTGTTTTGTTTTGTATAATCACCCTCAAACTTGAATTTTTAGCTCTACCCCTAATATGTTACATTGGAAAAGTACTATAGCATATTCAAATATATATATATATATATATATGAGTATATTATTTTATTTTCTAAAATATTTAACGAGTGATATAAAGACTTATATAGTTGTAAGACTCCTTTTAGAAAATCCATCAGTCTTTTTCAAAGCCAATTTGCCATCTCATTAATATATATATATATACGAAAATTTTCAAGTAAGTGTGCACTGATGTAATTATATATTGAATGTGAACCATTCATTTTACATACTTTGTTTTGGCATGTATGTACTTGTCAAAACTCTTTTATAAATGAGTGACTCACATTCAATGTCCTTACATAATGCTATCAGTACGCACTGACATGATAACAACTATATATATATCAAATAAATCAGGTTTTTCAAATGTCGGTTGGATTGAAATATTTAAGAAAATTTGAGAATAAATTTTCTGTATATAATTTTTTTTTTTTTGAAAAACTTATATAGAGACGTGATTGTATTTGTATTAGTGGTGCATGTCTATGTATTTAACTATTTATGATTACCATCTGTATTTGATCATACTGAAACAGTGATAAAGTTTTCATATTTGTGAGTGGGATTAGAGAATCTATTTTTACACATAAATCAATACAGTATTAAACTTTTCTTATAAAAAGGTAAAATTTGAAGTCGTGGAGCCATTATTCGTAGTAAGATTTGAAGACAATTTGATCCACAAATTCGGACATTTCTGTTCTCCAAACACTAGAAAGTTGTGCTTCTTTTAGGTGCTTTTTATTTGCCAACTGTCCTTCAATGTTGAGCTTGATGGACAAGTTTTACATGGCTTCCACATCTAATTGTATTAATGCACATGATGATCGTGTGAGTAAGAGGCCACAAGTTTTTTTTTTTGCCTATGAACTATTATAATTTGGAGTCTCTGGAGACTCGAACTTACAATTTTATTAACTTGTATCATTGGATCAATCTAATCTCATAAATGGTGAGAAAACTTAGATCCATCTTTTTGTGGGCTTTTACTGTTGAATGAGAGGATAGTTCTTGGTCGCATGTGGGTTTCTTTGGGTTGCTTGCTGAGTTGTTTCAAGGGATGACATCCATCGATTGTTTTTGGAAGAAGCATGAAAGTGCATTTTGATTCACCATTTTATCTGAAGCAAAAGGAAGAAGAACAAGGTTACTAGCTACGTTCTATAGGTCTCATTTTTCTCTATTCCCTTCTGGTCTCCTCAACTTACAATATTATGAGAATTGATGTAAAAATAGGCAAATAAATAAATAAATAAATAACTAGGCCTTACAAATTTATAAACATATAACTTTTTATTGATGGGCCATTAGTTAAATTGTTACGCATCAACTCTAAGCATTTAGTGTAAAGGAAATTTCACCTCGTGTCGATGGAAGTTTCCAACATAACATGTAATGATATGATGAAAAGACTCGCATCTCTAATTTGTATTCTTGGTCATTGATGGTTAAACCTTGTGATACTTGTATTTCTGCCCCATGTTAAATCTAGTGATACTGCTACTGAATCCATTCAGCATCAAGGTCCTCACGGCCTCGACTCCTTGTTCCAAAGCCGCATCAATCTGTCCAAAATATATACAGTCAAATACCAATTGAAGTTACAGCAACAGTCATCAGATTTTACAAAATCCCAGGCAAGCAAAGAAACGTCTAAATCTGGAGAACTGTGTTCTTGGGTGATAAATGCTTTTGGCAAACAATGCACTGACGAATACCACAGTTGTATCGGACTATAGGTTTAGGATTTATGTCAATCGGGTCACCTTTATAGACAGAGAGACCGCATTTATCTAAGTAGCTTGATTGAATTCAGATATCATTCTCGTCTAACTCAAAACAAAAACAATGGGAAAGTCAGCACAACTTTAATTATCTAACTGTCATATAACTTAAAGGCTCATTAGACTGACCACCGAAGATGCATCAAAATGCAACTGGATCTCATCATTTACCTAGCCTTGGAATAAACGGTTCAAGGGGAATTGTTGATCAACAAGTAGGCACTAGATGACATTATATGAATCATTAAGAGATCAGCAACTAAACACTGCAGTATGGTTTAAGCAAATGTGTACCTGTTTCCGCTCCACTGAGCTGAATTTTTGTAGAAGAAAAGCTTTCATGTCCATGGTGCCTGGCGGATTTCCAATTCCTGCAACATGAGAAGTTATTGAAGCTTAACATTAAAGTCCAGAGTCATCAATCTCAAAAAATAAAAAATGATTCAAGACGAGCAATATATAGTCTTTTACACGTAATGGAACTCAAAGAACTAACCAATGCATAACCGAGGAAAATCACGGCAACCATCCAAATGCCCCATTACACTTTTCACTCTGTAAAACAAGAGATTGGTCAGAAATATTTCCCCGCTCCTTAATTATTTTTGTATTCTAGACAAAAAGTCCCAAATGTACTTTATGAGACGAGATGATTGAAAAATGCCACACTTTTTCAATCATTTGCAGTAAAGATATTATTGATGCGAATTAATATTTTTCAAATTTTAACATTGAAGTTTGATAACAGGAAGGAAAAATGGGATTGATTTGGCTGAAATACAACAGTTCTTAACCTGAAAAGGGAAAAAAAGAAAAAAAGAATAAAAAGGTATTGACACCAATCACACCATTGTGTTTTCCGAACAGATCTAAATAATCATAAATGCAATTCAACTAAATTAAATGGTATGCCAAAAAAAAAACACCTAAACTAAATGGAAAACTTAAATGGCGATGATCTAGCAGAGAAGTATTTTATCATTTTAGTTTAATTCTCAGAGTTAAGCAGATTTTAAGGCAGCTGAGTACTGAGCATTTGTGCAAACTATGTGAAACTGAAGTGCAAATAACATACCCATTGTGATGGCCGTGTCCTCCCTTTGGCTGAAGTCTCAAAACACCATTCATCAAACTCATCTCATCATGGATCTACAACGAAATGTCAAAACACTAGTTACCATAGAAAGCCACTTAATTTCTTTTGCATAACTTGAAGGACGAGAAGGCATACCACTAAAATGTGACGTAAAGGTACTTGATAATGTGCAGCAAGAGGCCCAACCTTAGCAATAGATAAGGGCACAAAAAGTGTTACAGATAGAAATGGCTATCATAAGGATGCTAAAACTAGATCATAAAATTCACTTATTGAGCCCAACAAAAGGGAAAGAAGAAAATACAAAACAAATAAATTAGAGATATAAATATAAATCACTTTAATATCCACAACGAACAGTTAATTGATCACTAGTTGATAAACATCACGAGGAATAAACATCAAGTTATGTTTCCTGAGTGGCAACCTACCACTACAAAGTTGTAAATTCTAAAAAATGTATAATGTTGCATAGATTTCCATGAAGTAGTGCTTGATATACAGACAGAGAAAATCTCAACATAGATGGAGTCCACCAAAAGAATGAAGCCTTGTACCAAATACAAACGGAATGTGGATGCTTCTAAATAATATTTATACATTAACCTAGTGTGTGGAAACAGATTAGAATTACAAAAATGAAAAAGAGGAGGAGACACAAGGACAACTAACAAATCAGGCTCAATCTTTTTTTCCCCTTTGTTTTGCTTATGTGAATCAGCAAATTCTTTATATCATAGTCAAGGGCCCAATACTACAGCCATTTGCAAATTATCATTTCTACAACCAGTATGAAACAAGAAACTAACAAAGCAATTTGAGTGCTTAAACAAAGGATGAGAACTTACCGATTCCCCACTGAAATTCATATAGGCCTGAGGTTTTGCCAACAGAATTGGTACCTCTCCAATACTACCTGTACTGATCATACAAAGAATCTGAATAAACCCCTGAACAGAAATTGAACCACAATAATATGAAGAAGCATAGTAAAATAAAGATGGAAGGGAAACCATGGAAAAAAAGGTATAAGAGAATGAGAACCTATTCCAACTAAAGCTTTTGATTGTATTGTATTCATCAAGATGCCTTGGGCTTGACAAATTTGATCAATCATTTCAAAACCAACCTGATAAAGAACACCTCTCATAATCACCAACATAGATGAGAAAACATAAACAAAAAACAAGCGCTAATTGCTACTAACACTAAAATGTAATGCATTTTGGTTAATTACATTGTGCCTAGTGCCATGGTACTTATTCCCGGGGTTACCCAATCCAACAATCAGCCAAGGTGTATACTCCACTTTAAATCCATTGGTTTCATCCGGAGATGATGCACAAACACGGAGCCTTTTCGAAAGAGGCTTTCGAGGAAATTGGGGACTTCTTGGATAAGTAATGCAACTGATAGTGGCAGAAATTGCATACAACATTGACCTGTATACATAAACAGAAACATTACTTAATAGCGAATGTACTTAGCAACACATTAACATAAATGGGTTTGTGAAAATAACATAGATTTGACAAAAAATTCTAAGTTCTAATGTAATGAGTTTTAGAAAATATAGCCACAACGGTGAAAAATTCATCATTTTGATGGAAACCCAATAAAGGTAACAAATAGCTCAAATTACTTTTAGCAGAATCAACTAACTGTAAGAGAACCAAAGAACTTGAACATAAACTTATATTAGAGTAAACCCAGTAATAGTAAGACAGAGAATTGAAGTTAATGAGAATAAACATGAAGCCGAGACCATGAACTCCAAAAGCAAAGAAATTACAACAAAAGCTGACCTTCTCTTGGTTGTGTTTTTTTGAAGCAATTGGAATTCGAAGATTGAAAAGAGTTGCAGAGGGTTGCTGCACCGAGTTGCTTGTCTTCAAAAACGTCCAAGGCAGATATACTTGGTTCCTCGCTTCAGGATTATCTAATCATGAGCGGTGCCAATTCCGATAACACCCCTATATATATATATAAATTTTCCGATAGGATTTTTCACGATACACTTTAAACACCTTCGATGAAATTTAATAATTTAATAGGATATATTGAAACTTGATTTGAATTTTTGTATAGATGATAAAAATATTGAAATATATTTATAGAAAAAATTATAAAAATTTCGGATTCAAAAACTATTTTTTTTTTCCGATTTTTTTGAAATAAAACATTTAAAAATAGAGAAATATAAGAAAAAATAGTTCTCAACTCCAAAAGAGTTCCATTTTATATTTTAATTTGTTTAGGATGCATACATAAAATCTTATCGAAAAACATTCGATTACGTACAATTCCAACAAAGGTGATTTAAGTGTACATTTTAAAGCGTTCATTGAATTTTTTTCTTATATATATATATATATATATATATATATATATATATTACACCCGCCCCCTGAGAGGGGTCAATAAATTATTAGCACAATTTGGGGGGTGTGTTGTGTAAATATCACAATTTTACTAATGTATGTTTAAAAGACACCATTTAGTGTGATCGGACAAAAATACCCCAAAGTTGTGAAAAAGCTAGAGTGAGAAGGCAACTGATGGCAACAAAATCGACGGCGAAGTGACTGGAATGTGAACGAAAATACACCAGATTTGTTACGATTGACAAAGGTAATTTATGGTTTTTTTTTCTGGATTTTGTAGTTGATAACTTGCCATTGCATGTTAGACTTGTGTTTTGTTGATTGAATTCATAGATTAGGGTTCAAAATGAGATCTAAGAATGGTTGTGGTTGAAATTATGTTGAATATGTGATGAGGAAGATGAAATTCTGGGTATCGATGAATTGTAATTTTGAAATTTTTTGAAATCGAGAATTTTTTGAGCGAAATCGAGGTTTTTTGGAACTAGATCGAGAATTTTTAAGTAAGAATCAAGAAGATTTTTTAAAGAATCAATGATATTTTTCAAACGATCGAGATTATTTTCAAAAGATCGAGAATATTTTTCAAACGATCGAGAATATATTCAAACGATCGAGAATATTTTTCAAACGATCGAGAATATTTTTCAAACGATCGAGAATATTTTCAAACGATCGAGAATATTTTTCAAACGATCGAGAATATTTTTCAAACGATCGAAAATATTTTCAAACGATCGATAATATTTTTCAAATGATCGAGAATTTTTTCAAACGATCGAGAATATTTTTCATACGATCGAGAATTTTTTCAAACGATCGAGAATATTTTCAAACGATCGAGAATATTTTCAAACGATCTAGAATATTTTTATAAAGATCGAGAATATTTTCCAAACGATCGAGATTATTTTCAAACGATCGAGAATATTATGAAAGGATCGAGAATATATTTCATAGAACTGAGTTTTTTCCGGTTTACTTATGTATTGTTTCTGTGACATTGTAGATGAGGAACATGTTGAAGGATTTACTTAAAACTCCAGAGGGAGATTGGTTCAAGGGAAAATTGACTCGACACGACCATTTTGAAGCCCTCGCCCGTATAGACGATGCATTGAACCGGGTCCCAGAATATTTTGCTGTTGAGGATCGGCTTCGGTTCATGATGTCCTATTTCGGGCATTTCATGTCGATGCACCGGGAGATGAAATTTTCTGGTGGTGTTATCCATCAGCTGTTGTTGCGGGAGTTAGACCATGACGGGCCAACAGATGAGATGCGGTTCATATTAGAGAACCAAGTGGTGAGGTTTTCGAAGGTGGAATTTTGCCTCATCACCGGATTACGTTTTGGACTTGTACCGAACATTGGTCTGTTTGCTACAGTGGAGAATGACATACATCAGCGGTACTTTCGTACAACCGATGAGGTATCGTTGAAGGAGTTGAAGGTTGTTCTTACCCTGGGATAGTTTCAGGAGGCGTACGATGCTGTGAAGTAATGCCTTATATACATGCTGAACTGGATATTGATGAGGGTGGACGAGAGATTCAAGATTCCAGTTTGGCAGTTTCGGTTTGTGGAGGACCTTACTGCCTTCGATGCTTTCCCATGGGATGCCCATGTATATAGGCATTCTATTTTGTCGTTCAAGCATGCGTTACCACGGCAACGTGAGGAGAGAGGTCGACAGTTACAGGGCGATGTTGTACTTACCGTTAAGGGGTACAACATTTACGGTTTGTCGCATGCCCTCTTGGTAAGAACTATGAATTACAAAATGGACTTTATAGTTCGTTGCCTAAATTTTTGGATTATAAATGTACTTATCTTTGATGCAGATATTTACTTTCGAGGTGATCCCCTAGCTGGGCATCGATTTTGGTGCCCGAAGGGCTACAGAGCTTTCTCCTCGTATGTTGAAGTGGGAGTTGACAAAACAACCTAGATGGAAGAAGCTGGCTAAGATTTTTAGTGCTAGGGTATGTATTTAATTTGTTAATCGTTATATTAGTTACTATGTTTACAATAACATTCCTCTAACTAAGTTTTCAGATGTTTGTGAGGAAGGAAATCGTGACCACAGCAGCTGAGGAGGTAGCACCGTAGTTCGCAGGCCTAAGCGAGGAGGGGAACCTGTATGTAGAGGAAGATAGGGTTCACCTTCCGTCTGTCTCTGATCAGACTAAAGACGACTGGAGACATGAAGATGGTTCGGAGAAGGAGGGTGGATGAAGGAGGCGCAGTGATACGGAGGCTTCTGACCCATCGGGCTTGAGTTTCAGTGCCATGGACATTGATGGATCTGAGTCGTCTCATCGGCGAGTGATGCATAGAAGGGTTAGGTTTTCCACCACCGGACCTGGTGCATCTAGAGGGGATTCTCGTGCAGCTGTTGGACATGATGTGGAGGTAAGTTGAGATGATAGTTTCGTTTTTATTAACGTGACTTGTTGAGTTTTTTAGTACTAATAATGTTGACATGAATTCAGACCCCATGGGAACATCATTTCAACGAGTTACGTGAAACCCTCCGGAAGAGTGGGGATGATCGACAACGATAGCACAAGGAGTTGCTAGATATGATCCAAAGGAGTGAGGAGGATCGATAAGAGCAACACCGGGAGTTGTTCGCATTGATCGGGAGGCTTTCCGGTATCAGGATGCATACGTACCAAGATGGTCCATCTGGTCCTGATCCTGACTTTACTCCCGGAGACAGAACATGTGGATATTCCGGGGGGACAGACAACACCGGTGCTCGTCGAGAGGATCCACATACTGGAGGGGCAGTTCCAGAGAGTGAGCCTGACCAGCGTACCGGAGATACAGGGTCTGTTACACATACATCAGTAGGCTCATTGGTCGAGCGACATCCGGCCCCTCCGATGGAGCAGCAGACTCCCCCCCTTCACCTTCCCCTACCCCTCCCTCTACCTCTCCCCCATCGGTCGTGCAACAGGCTCCCTCTCTACCTCCCTCTCAATAGCCCACATCGATCGATCGCCAGCAGCCCCCTCCACCCCCGACATCCATCCAGCCTCAGGGGGGACATACCTCCTCATCGTACCACACCCCAACAGGTGGAGTTCGACTGAAGAGGCGCGTACTGAAGCGTGGTTGGCAGTTGCTTAGCCCGTACATAGATCCTTATCGACCGAAGAGGCTGAGGATAATACTTTAGGTTTCTGACCACATTTTTGATTCCCATAGACTGGTGGATGGTGACCAGTTGAAGGTTTACCGAGCCTTCAAGAAGAACATAAACGGGGAAACGTAAGTAATTCTGTTTTCTAATAAGCTGGCAGGTTTTCTTCTGTTCAATTAAATATTTGTGTTGCTAATGGGAAATTAATATATACGTGATGTGGACGTGCTAATGCCAGTTGATGCTGTATGGTTTCATCGGATGCATACCAGCTTCATGAACTTGGAGGACGAGGTATCATGAACCCGACATTTTCTATATAATGTTTGTTTTAGATTTGATACACTCCTAACACTTTATTACATGTATATACTCCCAGTATATGGACGCGTACCTCCATATTCTTCGGAAGTGTCAGCGAGCATTCCCGACTGCGTACAACCAGATGATCAACATCTTGGATACACAATTTTTTATACGTATTCCATAGAAATCATGATTACATATGCTTTTACATTCGTTTGTAAAACAATACTAATTTTTTGTCGATGAAATGTTTGTACAGTCTTATCTGGAGGTCCAGTACATGAGAATGATGCCTCGTGATGCTCGCGGGGACATCACCACGATGCGGTGGAATGTGCTGGGGTCTTGGTGGACCAATGAGGACCTTACAATGGTGCATGGTGGTGCCCATATTGGATGCCGTCCGTGGCACGAGGTTGACATGGTAAGTGGTACTTGGTTTGCAATTACAAATATAAATGTCTTTATACATTATAACACCTTATTTTTACGTTTATAGGTCCTGATATCGTGCAACATTGGCTATTGGTGACCGACGACCTCACATCCGGGAAGATGTTCATAGTCAACCCCTAGAGACAAGAGGTCTCAGTGAATATCCGGAAGCAGCAGGTAGCCCCCTTGCACTGGTTTTTGCCCTTGATGTTGCATCAGGCAGATTTTCATACTGCACAATTGCCTGACCGTGAGACGTTCCCCAAGAAGAATAAGCATTTCTCAGTCAGAGTGGTGTCCGCAACCTATGTCCCCCAGCAGAAAAAATCGTAAGACATATTGTTTTCATTTACTTTGAGATTGAGTTATTAAATTATTATTGTTTTGTTAACGCATGTTAATGTGTCCAACTGTAGGGGTAATGGTCCCCACACATTGAGATTGATCGAGTACATTCTGGAGGACATGAAGGATTTCGATTGGTCAGAATACGATATGGAGATCATTCGGTAGAAGATGGCAGTTGAGATATTTTCAAACTCCCGACCCATTTAGTTTTATATAGTAATTCTTTTGTACATGTGCCATTTTTTTGTAATTTTTTTTTACATTGAAATAAAATTTTACTTTAATTTTTATTTCCTTTTCAACTATCATAAATCACAAGTTTAACAGTAATTGGAAATCCTATTTAATTATAATTGAAATTAAGTTATTGAACAAGTCATACGAGTACTAGATTTCACAATGTTATCATCATAATGCCTAAAATCAAAACACGGTGGAGTCTCTGGTCGGACACGTCTGTCTGTTGTGGCCAACTGTATGACAGATGCTACACTTGCATTGGTATTCCTCAGGAACAAATCTACTCGGACCTTCATTAATCAAAGTTGGGTTAAAACATCTCCTGGAATTATGCCCTGGTTGTCCACATCTTCTATAGTTTTGTGTAGTTATCCTCTCCGAAGACGATATATGTCGACCCGCCCTTAGGCGTCCTGCTTGTCTCCTAGAGATTGGATTCAAAACCACCCTCTCAGCGATGTCAGATGGCACAACCTAAGTGGAAGGATATCCAACCGGCATAATAATGACCGAGTACGAGTCAATAAGTGTCTGTCTCTTGTAGAAGTCCACACACAGGGAGGTGAAATCCATGTTTCGGTCTATGTAAAAACAATGAAAACAATGTGATTCGCGTTGTAGTAATTTTAACCGTATACTAAAATGTATGATGTACCTTGCGACAGTGAGCGCGTGAGAACATGGAAGCTGGTCCATTTGGAATTTGTTACATGTGCAGGTCTTTCGGGCTAGATCAACGGTTCACTGTTTTCCATACCGCTTCACAGAGAATATATTCCAGTCAACTGGATTTACGATCATTAAATTACACTTCTCCATGTGTTTTAGGATCACAAGATGTGCTGTGTCGGTCAACTGATGACACATGGACTGTGCAGCGATATGACGATCATGAAACCAACGTTGTAGCATATTCCCAATGAACTCTGCCAGAGTCAACATAGGCAGTTGCCGTGCAAATTTCAGGCATGAGTTTATGCATTCTGCAGCATTTGTTGTCATTACCTTGTACCTTCTGTTAGGACAGTGTACACGGGACCACTTGTGTGGACCGATATCAATTACATAATCATATGCATTTAGATGCATGTTTCGTAACTCTTCCATGTGCATGTTATATTCCAACTCGGTGTACGCTTAGGCTGCTTTGTCCATTATTGAGGTAACATCCTTTCTGTGATATCTCTTTTTAATATTTTCAGAAAAGTGCCAGTAACATATGGTATGAGTGGCATAAGGAAACACTTTAGAAATCCCTGCTTCAATGCTTGCATGACGATCAGAAATGAAAACCAAATCATCTATAATGGCCTAGGGTACCTTTCAAGCAATCCAAAAACCACTCCCATGATAGGTTGTTCTCTAAGTCATCGTAGCCAAAAGCAATGAGATAAACCTGTTCATTCTCATCTTGTGCAGTTGCAACAAACATTGTACCCCCGAATCTTCCCTTTAAATGGGTACCATCAATGGCAATAATTGGACACAGAAACCTCCGGAATCCTCTAAGTGAGGCACCCAATGATATGAAAAAGTAGAGGAATTTACCATCTTTATCGCACTGTAAGTCAGTGATTGTTTCAGGATTTTTTTTCTTCCAACACGTAACCGAATGATGTCAGTAGTTGGAAGGTTTCCTCATACGTTCCATAGGTGAGTGACAACGCATAATCGAGAGCTTGATATGCCTTACTGTACATGATTTGAATGCCATACATTATTTTTATGTCGGCTATTATGTCCTTAGGACGCATTAGTCGACCATCTTGTTGTTACAATCTTGGTGCAACCACTTCTCCAATTATGACTGCACTAGCTTGTCGATGGCGGTGGTGAATCTCCTTTAACGGACAAGTGTGTTCGTTGATAAAACTTCTTACTTGGGAGTATGTCGCTTTATCTCTCCTCACCGCTCTTAACTTCCACGTACAGTTGTCTATCAAACAAGCCAGATATAACGTTGTCTTGTTTGACCTTTT
Organism: Dipteronia dyeriana; assembly: GCA_032871835.1. Lineage (NCBI taxonomy): Eukaryota > Viridiplantae > Streptophyta > Magnoliopsida > Sapindales > Sapindaceae > Dipteronia > Dipteronia dyeriana. Next base: position 35,526,236 of record CM065298.1, read on the forward strand.
CACCTTCCACTCGAAGTTGTGCCGCAATGCAAAATGCCTAACCAATCTCTTCAAATCCTTTTTACTAGGAAAAAAATGCCCTTTATATATCATGCTTGTTGGTTCGTCTTCTACCAAGTTCCTGCTTCCACCCATACCAAAAGAGTACGATTATGCTCCTGGAATTACCCACATTATGGCATTGTCAGAATCAACTTCAGTTACATTGGGCCGGACCTCAGAGGTCCCATCTATTTCTACTGCACTAGAACTACATCTGTGTACACGTCTAGCACGTCTTTCTGTTTGGACAGGTTCTTCATCTTCCTCATTGTTCACTACATTATTTACCTGATGTAAATTTTCTTCATTATCCACTTCATGAATTGGTCCAAAATTCGGTTCATTGTTCTGCTCATTATTCATGTCATTGTACATCTCATTGTATTGGTGGTTGTACTGCCTAACATTCATTTCATTTAACAACCAAAGAACTCATCCAATTGAGGTCCAGGTATATAACCATGGTCGGCTACTTCCGGTGGGACACCACACATGTTTTGTTGTTCTACGTTTGCACTTCTTTCTGTGAACAATTGATTGCTTCCGCCTGACGATCAAAATTGTTGGGTGTTTCCACGACCAGAGGTATCTTCAGCTATCACATTTGTTGTTGCTCTCTCAATTAGACTAACACATACTTGAGGGATCACCCTATCTTCCCCCAACATAAACAAAACATCATCGTCATTTCTTATAAATGTGCGACATGTTGTCCCGGGAACGATTGATATAGATTGTAGATCATCAATGTATTTGTTGACATCGTACTTCACAATGGTTTGCACGATCGACACCAGCTCTTCGTAAGTCATATTCTTTGACACATACATTCCTTGGTTATCGGAACCAAAAAACCTCTGACTTCCATCAGGTAATTGCTCCTATCGACCGTTGTAAGATATGACTATTTTCACCCGATCCATTGTCCTGTGAAAATCATCATCACAAACCATTTTTAACAAATTAAAAAATTAAATTAAGTTTACAATTATTAAGAATTTTAAAAAATTATTAAGTGTAAGGGATCAACAACATTATCAAAGAGATCGAGCTTTTTGGAAACGGATCGAGAACTTATTGTAAGTGATTGAGCTTTTTCCAAATGGATCGAGAACTTTTTCAATGGATCGAGAATGTTTTCAATGGATCGAGAACTTTTCAACGGATCGAGAACTTTTTCAAGGGATCGAGAACATTTTCCAAATGGATCCAGAACATTTTCAAGGGATCGAGAACTTTTTCAAGGGATCGAGAACTTTTTCAAGGGATCGAGAATATTCTTCAATTATCGAGCATTTTTTTATAACTAATCGAGCATTTTTTTCCATATAATCGAGCTTTTTTCAAATTATCTAAAACCTCGGTCCAATATAAAATATGCTCGATTCTTCTTTACATATTCTCGGTCACATATGAAAAATACTCGGATCTATTAAATGTTCATACATGTTCTTATATTACAGAAATGAATGCAAAATATCGGAAATGCATGAAAACAGAAAAGATAATACACGAGATCATAAATATTAGTTATCTTCTAGTGCAGATTCTGGAACGAGACAACATTCTTTTTTAGAGAGAGATAGATACAAGTTTTCAGATAACTTTTTTGGGGAGATGTAGAGGATTTCAGAAAGTTGTCTTTTACAAATAAAAGTTTAAGGGCAACTTCGTTAGTTCACCATAATATGTGTCTTTTAAACTTAAGTTATTAAACCGGTGACATCATCACAAAGGACAATAAAAAAGGTGACATAACTCATAATTTCTACCCCTGAGAGCAGGGGCAGATGTGGTAAAAACACTTACCCCTTTTATCGGCTGTCAGTGTTTTTATCAATGCTGTGAATCTTTGAAAGACGTGAATCTTGTTTGTTAATTGTTATGTATATAATATAAGTGTAATGTGTACGTAAGTAGGTTATTTACAATTATAAATATTGTTATTATAATAAATAAAGTCCAATTTGATGTATTCCTTTTTAACTTTGAAGAGAAAATATATTCATTTTAGGATTTGGATTATTTAGATATCATCGACTAGTCTAATATATATATATATATATATATATATATATATATATATATATATATATATATATGTATAGTGGTGTTCACATGATTTGAGTGTGTATTCATAGATTTTATATGAGTACATTAAGGCCCTGTTTGTTGTCTGGGTTTGGACTAGTATTGGATTAATTTAGTCTTAATCCTGCGTTTGACAACCACATGGGACAGAGATTTTATCTCCCAACAGTACCCAATAGTCCCATCAACATGAGACTCTGAGACTAAAACTCTCTCTTTTATTTTTTTTTCTATCTTTTCTTTTCATTATCTTTTTTTTTCATGCGTTTGACAACCACATGGGACAGAGATTTTATCTCCCAACAGTACCCAATAGTCCCATCAACATGAGACTCTGAGACTAAAACTCTCTCTTTTATTTTTTTTTCTATCTTTTCTTTTCATTATTTTTTTTTTAATTTATAATAATTTCATACATAAGTTGTAATTTAATTTATTCTTAGATTCATTTATGTTTGTTCATTTTTTAAAAAATATTTTTAATAAATTATATACTATAACTTTACTTTTAATAAAAAAGTAATAATATGACACACACACACACACACACACACACATATATATATATATATATATATATATATATATATATACATACACACACACACACACACACACACATATATATATATATATATATATATACATATATATTAATCCAATAAAAAATTGTACCAAATATATGACATATACTAATTTGTTATTCAATTTCCATTCGATTATTAAGGACCGAAATTATATCAATCTTAATTTATCTTATTAGTCCCACATGTGTGTGTATATATATTACTTTAATAATATATAAATTAAAACATTTATTTTCTTTAAATACATATTTCAATAATTTATTATTCAATTTCAAAATATTATCAAATTTAGTCCAATCCCATGTTTTACAAAATAAAACATGATCTCAATTCAGTCCAGTCTCACGTTTCTCCAAACACAGCATAATATTAATTTAGTTCAGTCCAATCCAATCCAATCTTATCTAACCCAGTCCCATCTCAATCCAATCCAATCCAATCCAATCCCATGAAATAGTCCAATTCAATCTTGCGCACAAAACATGGCCTAAAAGTTAAAGTAGATGAATCCAACGATTCATATTTATTACACTCATATATTTACATAAGTGCGCGCTCATCACCACTAATATATTTACATTTTATTATAGTTTTTAATGTAAGCAATTTCATTCCTGCTGTTGCAATTAGATTCACGAACACATACATCAATTAATCAAGGGTACAACCAAGCACTGATACCAATTGTAGGGAAAAAACACATACAACGGAAGCGTGAGAAAATTAGAAAAAAATTAGGATTTGAGTATAAATAAAAATTTTCCCTATTAATAACAAGAACCTTAACCCTAGATTAATTGATGTATATAAAAAGTTTCGTACCTTTTTTTTCGTGATGATTGAACTAGCGTCGAATTGAATCTACAAGATCTTCCAATCCAATCATGAACGTGAATCACCTATGAGTGTGAGCTCCCTTTCTTTAAATTGTATACCTGAGGATAGAAACAAACAAAATCTTCTTCTTTGTTAGTCACAATAATCCTCCAAGAGAAAAACCAAGAACGTCGAGTCACTTTTGAATTATCAATCAATTTGATTGAAACTCGCGTGAACCTTGATTCGATGTTGTACACAAAACTCTTTTGATGCAAATGATACTAGTGTACTATCGAAAATAAAAACGTTCCCTTCTTTCTCTACGCTAGACTGAATTCTTCACACAATGAGTTGGACGAAGTTTTTTTTTATAACAATAAAATAACCAAATAAAAAACAACTTCTCACACCAAAATATAATGCTTGGTCAAAATTTATAGGTAGTATATATAGGAGGCCAAATCCTCTCTTAAGAAGGATTTACTTGGTGGGCAAGAATCCTTTCCTTATGTGGATTTACTTAGTGACCAAGAATCTTTTTTCCAAAAAGAATTCTTTCCTACACCAAGACTCCTAATCCAACTCATTAGTGTATTTGTGACCATATTAAAGACTTCCTAATTTGACTAGATAAATAATTCCTTTTATTTATCTACTTATCAAATATAGTCTTTAATATTAATTATACTACCAACAAAAGTATAATATTAGGAGACCTTCTCCTAATAGAAAAAAGATTTTGAATTTTAATTAAATAATTAATTAATTACCAATTTAATTAAATAATAAAATAAAAAATAATATATTTAGGCTTTTATATATTAGCCTTGCCGCCCATGACAATATATATGCATATATATTATTTTTCTTATTTTATTAAATTCATTGGACTTTTATTAAAAGTCCACATGTGAACTAGACCCATTCATACAAAAAGAAACAAGTCCACATGCCTTAATACAATTCTAGATGCACCCCTAAATTGGTCCGGTAAAATATATCAAGTAATCCATGCAAGTTCGTGTGGATTGAGAATCTTAGCGGGCTATCTAAATTTAAGCTTATGATCAATTACTTTTGACAATTCTAATAATTAAACTATAAATGCTATAAGATTTGTTAAACTAGAAATCACTTTATTAATATGAAAAGATTGTCAAATACATTATTATACTCTTGCTATCGAGCATAATCCTAACAATATCCACCTACCATGTTTATCATGTCCGTATATCTAGTTTGACGAGCTCTTCTTAAGTCAAAAGACAACCACCCATTTTGTAGGTTATTTATGAATGTAGCGATTATTGCTTCATTGTTTGCATTCCTGATTTCTGAGACCGTCTGACTGAACCTTCCTAGATACTTTTTTCACGGCTCATCTTTTCCTTGTTTTAGTTGGGAGAGATATGCCACCGATTTTTTCCTGTGTACATTCCCAAGAAATTATCTTGAAAAGCTTCTGCTTAATTCCTTGAAACTCCCAATACTTGCCGGGGGTAATCTCCCAAACCACCTTGACCCTAAATCCCCTAGATACTGTGGAAAGTTAAGGCATAACAAAGGGTGAGCGCTCTTGTACCGTCTGACATGCTCCTTTGGATTTGTATCCTTTTTGAACTGTTCAGCGTGCAACATTCTGAATCTCTCTGGGAATGGTGTTCATAGAATATCTCTGGTGAAAGGGCTATCAGAGTCATCTTCAGACAGTTCATTGTATCCATAACGCCTGACCAGCACATTCATTTGATGTTTATTATTCTCTACTTCTCGGGGTCATGCTCTGAATTAAGATATCTCTATCGCCCAATGACTCTCCCTAACGGTTGAACTCTCGAGTGACCGTCAAACCGGTATCCGGTTCCTCTTCATCCTGCCTCCGAGTTTCACGGGCTAATCCTTGTAAATGTATGGTTTCACGGTGGCGTTTACGATGATAACGGTCATTATCTTCTGATGAAGATGACCGATCACTCCGCCGGTCATATTTACGGTGTCTGTCATGCCCCGTTTGACAGTGGCTTCATTTTTAACAAGGTCGTTCATATGTTGGGATCTCAAAATCCTTGTCTTGATTGTGCGATGTACCCCCAGTCTGATTGATAGGATCTGAGCTTCTGACGGGTGCTAATGCATCTGGTTCTGGCCCAACTATAACCTATCAGAGCCTAGAGGGTGATGGTGGGTTTGGCGGATTCGTCTCTCCCATGACCAATAGATCTATTCCTTTATTTGCCGCATCTTCCAATAGCTGCTATAACGTTTCCCTGAAACGACGGGCTACGTCCTTGCTGGTCAGAGGGATTCACTGGATACCAACCAGAGATGCTGGCTGGTTCCCGGTGGTAGTTGTGGGATCCTGATTGATCCCCCCTTTGTGAATATTATCTGGGGACTTTTGAACGTCCCTGGAACCATCTTTATTTTCGTCACTAGACATCATTTAAAATAGGTCGGATTTGTAATGTCCACGATCGTGTGCCCCTCATTCTAGCGCCAATTGTTGATGTCTATTTCTTAATGGTCAAGAAAGTCAACAACGTTTGGTTCGATTATGACCTGTCAAAAGAGAAAAAGAAAGAGATTGTAAATGATATGTTTGTGACATGAGTATACGTGGTAAAACTCCGATGACCGAAGAAACATCCATGGGTGGTTGTATACACAACCAAGTTAAATCCACTATTGAATATCAAATTACACCTCTCGATCTCTCTTGCCTTTCTATTACAGTAATTTCTTTCTCTATTCTTGTATATTTTCTATGTGTTATTGTATATCTCTAACAATGATATTATGGGTCTATTTATTTGTGCATAGAACCCTAATCCTTGTTACACATAAGGAGATTTAATAGTGTTTAATTAGAACTGGTTACTTGTTGAAGTCGTCTTTATCTTCTTTCCTGTTTCTGAAATCTTGTGCATTAAATCAGAATCTTTGTAGGATTCTAGTTGCATAGTCCTTTTAGGACTTATTTTCTGATCGGTGTGCAATCTACTAGAGGAGCAGAGTTATTACTTGATTTGGACTCGTTTCCTGTTTGATGTTTATCATTCTGGAAACTTTAAGATCTTTCCTTCTCTGATACTGGAGAGGAAGTAAGGGTATTTCATATTGGAGTGTGATTCTAGATTCCTTCTTGGGCTTATTTACTTATGTGGATCACGTATTTTTCGAGGGGAATATATTTGTTTCCTTCCGAAACTCTTTATTCTTGGTTGCATGTCCAAGACGATTGTCGACAACTTATTTACTCGGGCTTCACATGTTGTCCCGAGTAAAGCTGAATGTGCCGAATATTAATATTCGGCCATACTCGGATTCTCGTGACTGAGCGATGCCACCGATGGTGTTTATTCAGATGCTAGCCTGGATGCTTATCTGACAACCTTCCTGAGAGGTTGTCTTATCTGTCAGTGACGTGTACATTTAATAAAGTATACATATAACAACAATCAAATTTCATCTTTTCACATTTTTTTAAAAAATATGTTTCATTCTAAAAACTTATATTTAAAAATTCTAAAGACAATCCTTTCTGTTTCAAAATTAGTCTTTTTATTTTTTAACACTTTTATTTTCAAAAAACAATTCATCCTAAATTTTATACAAAGTTCTAGAAGTAAAAAACAATCTGCACAAAGATTTTTCTTATGGATGCAATTGATTTAGAACGAAAAAAACAAAATGCATAGAAAAAGACAAATGAAAGAAAAAATCAGGTTTTATGCTTCAAAGGTATGAGAATTTCTTGAATGAATTTCTTGAAGTTTTTGAAAGAATTTCTTGAAGTTTTATGCTTCAAGGGTACGAGAAACTCTTGAATGAATTTCTTTCAAGAAACTCTTATGTGGGGCAATCTATGTGTATTTCTTCCAATGGATTCATGGCGTGTTTGGAAATTTAGAGTTTTCAAACTCGGATGCCAATTTTAGGGCGTCGGTTAGTGATTATCAGGCTCAACAACATCATCAGTGCTGTCCTCGTTGCATTCCTCTCATGGGAATGTGCAATCTTCAATCTTTAAAGGCTTTGCAAGGAGATTTATATCGTTTTACTGCTAAATCATTGTTATGATACATTGCAACCTTTTAGATTACGTGCATGTTGATATTATATTATATTTATTACAATTTCGAGTTTATGATAAAAGAGTATTATAATATGTGAAAATGAACACGTTTAAAAACTTGTTTACTTCTTATTGTAAATCTTTCTCATCATTTTGCAATCAAATAAAACTTTAATGATATTTTCTTTTTTTTTTAGAGATTGTGTTTGAGTCTAGCAAAATTAGTGTAGTACATCAGTGTGTTAAGAATCTTTTGCCATCTTTAGTAATTTTAATTATGATAAATTGTTATATATATATATATTTTAAATGGAGTACAGAAAAATATTTAGTACAGTGTCAATAATATCACTCTAAATTATTATTATTTTTTACCAAAGAGAAATATTTTTAGATAAAACTACCCTTAGTGCTTATAAATTTATAATGTATTCAATTTTTTAAAATTAAAAAATCCGTAAAAGAAAATGATAGAAAAGAGAAATTATATCGTGAGATAAAAAGAGAAAGGTAGAGAAAGACAAAGGAAGTTGGAAGTTGGAAGTTAGAGAGATTAATTATATTCGTAGACTACACGGAAAATCCTGAAACTTTACACGAAAATATAACGGGGTTGGAGGGGGGAGTGGGGGGAGTGAACCCCATTGGTTCAGAGGAAAAAAATTAATAGTTAGAAAAGTTTAAACTTTTTTTAAAAAGATATATTTTACAATTTAACCCTTTCAATTTCAAGTTTTTGTAATCCCCTAACTTCATACTCCAAGGTCCGCCTCTGCTTACACGATAATATAACACAACAACTTTAAACGATGGATCCTCAATCTTAAACAAGGAGATACTATTGTTATCTTATTCCATTTTTAATATATATGTCAATATCAATGTTAAATTTGATATAAAAAATAATAAAGCACTAGATTTGATATATCATTTTAGTATTATACTCTAATACATAATTCTATTTAAAATATTATTTTTAATTTTTTATTATTTAAAATTATAGAAATAAACAATATAATTAATACATTTAATTTATATAATTTTTTTTGTTATTTAAAATTATAAAAGTCAACAATTAATATATTTAATATAGTTATACAATGACATTTTTATAATTAAAAAAACAACATTTATTGTTGTACCAAATTTAGTATACGCTATTCTTTGTGTCATATTATATACCAAATTTAACACAACTTTTAACATTGCATTGGAACATATTTTTTTCACTTTATACTAAATTATAGTATTAACATACTCAAATAACAATGTATTGGAGATGCTCTTATATGATGGAACTTCAATCTTATGAGAATAAATAACACAACAACCTTATATAATGGAAACCTTAAAAGTTATATAGGGATAACATAATCTTACAAGATGGAACTTCAACCTTACATGAAGAGATAACACAACAACCTTCATTAGATGAATCATGCAGGTAACTTTACTATTAAAGGTCATTGTTCTCATGTCATCAATAGCTATATAATATATAACGTATATATATATATATATATATATATTTGAAATTTAATACCAATCAAGTATGGCGAGAGCGAGATAAATTTAGCATTATATCTCGAAATGTGCAACGACTAATTTCAGGAGATTGATTAGTCTTTGTAATGCGTTGTTATAAACGATCGTAGCAAAAGTGATGGAGAATAGGCTTCGATTAGTTCTTGGTGATATCATTTCTGTATCTCAAAATGCATTTATCCCGGGAAGATTAATTTCAGATAATCCAATGATTGGTTTTGAGTGTATCCATACACCGTGAATGGGTTGGCGTAATAATGGGTTCATGGCGGTGAAGTTGAATATGTCAAAGGCCTACAGTAAAGTAGAGCGGGTTTCCTTGCTGAAGTTATGGTGAAGCTAGGTTTTCCGAGTAGGTGGGTGGAGACGGTTTTGGCTTGTATTTCAACCGTGAAATTCTCCTTTTTAGTGAATAGAAGGGTGTGTGGGAATGTGATCCCTAACGAGGCTTACGATGAGGGGACCCTTTATCCTCGTATTTGTATCTTCTTGTTTCACAGGGTTTGTCGAATTTGATAAACAAAGCGGTGCATCAGAGATACTATTCTAGATTTAGATGTGGTAAATCGGGACTAATTATTTCACATATGTTATTCGCAGATGATAGCCTGTCATTTGCAAGTGCACCATTAAGAACTGTGCATCTATTCGATGTTGGAGATTTTGGATCGAAGATCGCGGAATCGTCATACCTAATATATGTCCGTAACTCATAGCAATTAATAACGTTAATAGCAGAAAAAATAGATGAGAGAAAATAAACCAATCACAACACAAGATATACGTGGAAAACCCAAATCGGGTAAAAAACCACGGATTGTCGGGACGACAGAGATTATTCCACTATATGATAAATTGTTACAACCATATATTCCAGGATTCTCTCTCACACCCAAACCCTAAACCATGCTCATAAGATCCTCACCAAGAACCCCACAATATCCCTTAGGTCTCCCCTGAATATCACCCACGGATCTCTAACTTGATCCACTGATATTTCCTTTGATCCTTCCCTAGATATTCCCACGGGTCTCTCACCCGGATCTCTCCACTACTCTCTGATGTTACATGGTGTTTCTTTTTGCTCTACACACAATAACCTAGATACAAGACCTATTTATACTGGTTACATGGAGTTTAATATAAGAGGGAATCCTACTCCTAAACGTACAAGAATTACTTGTTCCACGTAAATACTGTTTCCTATTTATGACAAGTCTTATTATTTAAAAGAAATCATTTTCTTTTAAGTATAGGACTTTCCTAATCTGATTAGCACAAGAACTTCCAAAATAAAACACCTTTCCTATTTTCATCTGTTCTTTCAGTCTTCAAGCCTCCCTCAAACTCCATCTTCAACTTCCAAACGTTATCCCACGTCTCCAGGAAGCTCCACATCAGGTGAGCCTTATTTGGTTAACATCGAGTTCACTTGATAATACGAGCCAAAACCTAACAATTCTCTCTTTTGGTTTGAATTCTCAAGACCTTTGTCCATAGTCACGATTCTAATCTCCAAGAATCAATATACCCGACCACAAGGTATAACCACTTAGGAACAAACCATCCTAAGTTTTTTTTTTCTTCATTTTGCCTTGTGTTCATTGTTCCAGCACCATGTCGAAAAATAACCTGCTGAAATTGTAATGCAACTCCTCATATCAGATTACCAGGGAGTTCGTCAACCATCGACATCCTTGCATCACTTTCTGACCAATGCATTGTGCACAATTAGGGTGCGTTTGGTACGGAGATGGGGAAGGACAAGGTGGGACTGGACTGTACAGGACAGGACTGAACATGACATGTTGTTCTATTTTGTGTTTGGAAGGCCTGGACAGAACTATAAACTGTAATGTTATACATTTGGTATGGTTGGGACATGACGGAACAAGAGATTCAAATGACCAAAGTACCCTTTTTATATATAACAACATAGACTATAATATCTATAACATATTATTACATTATATATATATATATATTATTTTATATTATTAAATATTAAAATAGAATATTAAATTTATTATATATAATAATATGATATATAATATTAAATATTAGTATATATAGAAAACATAATATTTATATATATTATATAATGTATAATATATATATATATATATTAATTATTGTATAGGTAGTAATATATATAATAATAATAATATATATATAATATATTATATATAATATATAGATATATATATATATATTTATTTAATATATTTTTATTACATATAAATTTTACATAATATATATATATATATATATATATATATAAATTAATATGTATTATTAATATATATATATTTATTATATATATATAATTTAATATATAATAATATATATTTATATTACATATATTATATATATATATCATATATCTTAAATATATTATATTATATATATATTAATATATAATATCCTCTTCCGTGGCCAATTGGGAAAACTGCTAAAAGAATAAACATGTTCTTACATCACCCAATTCTGTGAAAGACCTTCCGTCCTTGCATCACATACATGGTGAAAAACTTGCTACTAGAACGAGGAGTGCTTTACCGGATAAGCCCCACACCACCACCAGAGACTTTGAGCGTTCAATTTTTTTTAATATTCAATTAGCGCCATGACTTGTACATGCCACCACAAGCAAAAAAAAAATGTTCTCCTCCATCTCTAATTTCTTTTCATCAAACCCACAGAGTTCGAAACCGCTTTCAAGACGTATCTCCTTTGCTAAACCATACTAGGAAACCATCATCATCATCCCAATACCACCAAGTCCTCCATACAATCTCCTGTAAAGACTTGTAAAAAAAAAACACTATCGCCAAACCATAGGCTTTGATACCAATTGTTGGACATTTTGGATCGATGATCTCAGAATCGTCGTGCCCAATATATGCCCATAACTCATAGCAATTAATAACGTCAATAACAGAAAAAATAGATGAGAGAATAAATCAATCACAACATAAGATATACGTGGAAAACCCAAATCGGGTAAAAAACCATGGGCTATCAGTACGACAGAGAAAATCCCATTATATGATAAATTGTTACAACCTTATATTCCAGGATTCTCTCTCACACCCAAGCCCTAAACCACACTCACAAGATCCTCACCAAGAACCCTACAATATCCCTTAGGTCTCCCCTAAATATCTCACGGATCTCTAACTTGATCCACTGATATTCCCTTTGATCCCTTCCCGGATATTCCCACGGGGCTCTCACCCGGATCTCTCCACTACTCTCTAATGTTACGTGGTGTTTCTTTTTGCTCCACACACAATAACGTAGATACAAGGTCTATTTATACTGGTTACAGGGAGTTTAATATAAGAGGAAATCCTACTCCTAAACGTACAAGAATTACTTGTTCCATAAAAATACTATTTCCTATTTATGACAAGTCTACTTATTTAAAAGAAATCATTTTCTTTTAAGTATAAGACTTTCCTAATCTGATTAGCACAAGAACTTCCAAAAGAAAACACCTTTCCTATTTTCATCTGTTCTTTCAGTCTTCAAGCCTCCCTCAAACTCCATCTTCAACTTCCAAACGTTATCCCACGTCTCCAGGAAGCTCCACATCAGGTGAGCCTTATTTGGTTAACATCGAGTTCACTTGATAATACGAGCCAAAACCTAACAATTCTCTCTTTTGGTTTGAATTCTCAAGACCTTTGTCCATAGTCACGATTCTAATCTCCAAGAATCAATATACCCGACCACAAGGTATAACCACTTAGGAACAAACCATCCTAAGTTTTTTTTTCTTCATTTTGCCTTGTGTTCATTGTTCCTGCACCATGTCAAAAAATAACCTACTGAAATTTAATGCAACTCCTCATATCAGATTACCAGGGAGTTCGTCAACCATCGACATCCTTGTCCACCATACACCTTGCATCACTTTCTGACCAATGCATTGTGCACAATTAGGGTGCGTTTGGTACAGAGATGGGGAAGGACAAGGTGGGACTGGACTGTACAGGACATGACTGAACATGACATGTTGTTCTATTTTGTGTATGGAAGGCCTGGACAGAACTATAAACTGTAATGTTATACATTTGGTATGGTTGGGACAAGACGGAACAAGAGATTCAAATGACCAAAGTACCCTTTTTATATATAACAACATAGACTATAATATCTATAACATATTATTACATTATATATATATATATATATATATATATATATTATTTTATATTATTATATATTAATATAGAATATTACATTTATTATATATAATAATATGATATATAATATAAAATATTAGTATATATAGAAAACATAATATTTATATATATTATATAATGTATAATATATATATATATATTAATTATTGTATAGGTAGTAATATATATAATAATAATAATATATATATATATATATATTATTATATATTATATAATATATTATATAATATATATATATATATTTATTTATTTAATATATTTTTATTACATATATATTTTACATAATATATATATATATATATAAATTAATATGTATTATTAATATATATATATATATATTTATTTATTATATATATATAATTTAATATATAATAATATATATTTATATTACATATATTATATATATATATATATATATATATATCATTTATCTTAAATATATTATATTATATATATATTAATATATAATATATCCTCTTCCGTGGCCAATTGGGAAAACTGCTAAAAGAATAAACATGTCCTTACATCACCCAATTCTGTGAAAGACCTTCCGTCCTTGCATCACATACATTGTGAAAAACTTGCTACTAGAACGGGGAGTGCTTTAACGGATAAGCCCCACACCACCACCAGAGACTTTGAGCGTTCAATTTTTTTTAATATTCAATTAGCGCCATGACTTGTACATGCCACCACAAGCAAAAAAAAAATGTTCTCCTCCATCTCTAATTTCTTTTCATCAAACCTACAGAGTTCGAAACCGCTTTCAAGACGTATCTCCTTTGCTAAACCATACTAGGAAACCATCATCATCATCCCAATACCACCAAGTCCTCCATACAATCTCCTGTAAAGACTTGTAAAAAAAAAACACTATCGCCAAACCATAGGCTTTGATACCAATTGTTGGACATTTTGGATCGATGATCTCAGAATCGTCGTGCCCAATATATGCCCATAACTCATAGCAATTAATAACGTCAATAGCAGAAAAAATAGATGAGAGAATAAATCAATCACAACATAAGATATACGTGGAAAACCCAAATCGGGTAAAAAACCATGGGCTATCAGTACGACAGAGAAAATCCCATTATATGATAAATTGTTACAACCTTATATTCCAGGATTCTCTCTCACACCCAAGCCCTAAACCACACTCACAAGATCCTCACCAAGAACCCTACAATATCCCTTAGGTCTCCCCTAAATATCTCACGGATCTCTAACTTGATCCACTGATATTCCATTTGATCCCTTCCCGGATATTCCCACGGGGCTCTCACCCGGATCTCTCCACTACTCTCTAATGTTACGTGGTGTTTCTTTTTGCTCCACACACAATAACGTAGATACAAGGTCTATTTATACTGGTTACAGGGAGTTTAATATAAGAGGAAATCCTACTCCTAAACGTACAAGAATTACTTGTTCCATAAAAATACTATTTCCTATTTATGACAAGTCTACTTATTTAAAAGAAATCCTTTTCTTTTAAGTATAGGACTTTCCTAATCTGATTAGCACAAGAACTTCCAAAAGAAAACACCTTTCCTATTTTCATCTGTTCTTTCAGTCTTCAAGCCTCCCTCAAACTCCATCTTCAACTTCCAAACGTTATCCCACGTCTCCAGGAAGCTCCACATCAGGTGAGCCTTATTTGGTTAACATCGAGTTCACTTGATAATACGAGCCAAAACCTAACAATTCTCTCTTTTGGTTTGAGTTCTCAAGACCTTTGTCCATATTCACGATTCTAATCTCCAAGAATCAATATACCCGACCACAAGGTATAACCACTTAGGAACAAACCATCCTAAGTTTTTTTTTCTTCATTTTGCCTTGTGTTCATTGTTCCTGCATCATGTCAAAAAATAACCTACTGAAATTTAATGCAACTCCTCATATCAGATTATCAGGGAGTTCGTCAACCATCGACATCCTTGCATCACTTTCTGACTAATGCATTGTGCACAATTAGGGTGCGTTTGGTACGGAGATGGGGAAGGAAAAGGTGGGACTTGACTGTAAAGGACAGAACTGAACATGACATGTTGTTCTATTTTGTGTTTGGAAGGCCTGGACAGAACTATAAACTGTAATGTTATACGTTTGGTATGGTTGTGACAGGACGGAACAAGAGATTCAAATGACCAAAGTACCCTTTTTATATATAACAATATAGACTATAATATCTATAACATATTATTACATTATATATATATATATATATATATATATTATTTTATATTATTATATATTAATATAGAATATTACATTTATTATATATAATAATATGATATATAATATTAAATATTAGTATATATAGAAAACATAATATTTATATATATTATATAATGTATAATATATATATATATTAATTATTGTATAGGTAGTAATATATATATAATAATAATAATATATATATAATATTATTATATATTATATAATATATTTTATATATATATATATATTTATTTAATATATTTTTATTACATATATATTTTACATAATATATATATATATATATATATATATATATATATATAAACTAATATGTATTATTAATATATATATATTTATTTATTATATGTATATATAATTTAATATATAATAATATATATTTATATTACATATATTATATATATATATATCATTTATCTTAAATATATTATATTATATATATATTAATATATAATATATCCTCTTCCGTGGCCAATTGGGAAAACTGCTAAAAGAATAAACATGTCCTTACATCACCCAATTCTGTGAAAGACCTTCCGTCCTTGCATCACATACATGGTGAAAAACTTGCTACTAGAAAGAGGAGTGCTTTACCGGATAAGCCCCACACCACCGCCAGAGACTTTGAGCGTTCAATTTTTTTTAATATTCAATTAGCGCCATGACTTGTACATACCACCACAAGCAAAAAAAAAATGTTCTCCTCCATCTCTAATTTCTTTTCATCAAACCCACAGAGTTTTAAACCGCTTTCAAGACGTATCTCCTTTGCTAAACCATACTAGGCAACCATCATCATCATCCCAATACCACCAAGTCCTCCATACAATCTCCTGTAAAGACTTGTAAAAAAAAAACACCATCGCCAAACCATAGGCTTTGATACCAATTGTTGGACATTTTGGATCGATGATCTCAGAATCGTCGTGCCCAATATATGCCCATAACTCATAGCAATTATTAACGTCAATAACAGAAAAAATAGATGAGAGAATAAATCAATCACAACATAAGATATATGTGGAAAACCCAAATCGGGTAAAAAACCATGGGCTATCAGTACGACAGAGAAAATCCCATTATATGATAAATTGTTACAACCATATATTCCAGGATTCTCTCTCACACCCAAGCCCTAAACTACACTCACAAGATCCTCACCAAGAACCCTACAATATCCCTTAGGTCTCCCCTAAATATCTCACGGATCTCTAACTTGATCCACTGATATTCCCTTTGATCCCTTCCCGGATATTCCCACGGGGCTCTCACCCGGATCTCTCCACTACTCTCTAATGTTACATGGTGTTTCTTTTTGCTCCACACACAATAACTTAGATACAAGGTCTATTTATACTGGTTACAGGGAGTTTAATATAAGAGGAAATCCTACTCCTAAATGTACACGAATTACTTGTTCCATAAAAATACTATTTCCTATTTATGACAAGTCTACTTATTTAAAAGAAATTCTTTTCTTTTAAGTATAGGACTTTCCTAATCTGATTAGCACAAGAACTTCTAGAGGAAAACACCTTTCCTATTTTCATACGTTCTTTCAGTCTTCAAGCCTCCCTCAAACTCCATCTTCAACTTCCAAATGTTATCCCACGTCTCCAGGAAGCTCCACATCTATTCAGTCTTGTTTGGTTAACATTGGGTTCACTTGAGAATACGAGCCAAAACCTAACATTCGAAGGATGTTATATTTGTGCTCACAGGCTTGGGGTCAGCATGTGAATTTTGTGAAGTCTGGTATGTGTGTTAGCAGGTCAATTCGAAGAAGGAAGAGTACCGGTTGGCAGCTATCCTTGGTGTTCGACGAGTCAATTGTTATGAGTGATATCTTCGTCTACCAAGTTTCGCATGGAAAAAAATAAACGTAGCCTTTTTAATGGCATTAAGGACCGAGTCTGGAGTAAAATTAAGGGTTAGAGAGGTAAGCTGATTTCGGTGGGTGAAAAAGAAGTCCTTATAATGACGGTTTTATAGTCTATCCCAACCTATTTTATGAGTCTTTTCAAGTTATTGATGAGGCTGCTTAATGATATTGAAAGGTTGTAAAGCAGATTTTAGAGGGGTAATACAAAGATTAAATGGAAATTGCATTAGGCAACTTGGTCAAAGATGTGTAGAGGTAAGACAGTGGGGCTTAGGATTTCAGGGTTTGTCAATTTTTAATCTGGCAATGTTAGCAAAAATAGTGTTGGAGATTAGTTAAAAATCTAGATAGTTTGGCGTCAAGGGTGTTGTGGTTCCTATCTCACCCTTATCAAGATCTTTTCTCCAAAAACTCATGCAGATATCTCTCGGGGTTTTTCAACTCAAAACTCCATCTAGGAGTTGGAATGGTCAGCTGGTTCTTGAATTCTTCCTTGATAGCAATGCCACATATATTCTCTCCAATCCGGTTAGTAATGCGTATCGAGACGACTATCTCTGTTGGAACTTCACGGATAATGAAGAATACTCTGTTAGAAATGGGTATAAGTTGGGGATTGATTTGATGCACCACTACAAACCGAGTTCTTCAGGTAATATTGGTTCAGGTTTCTGCGGGAGAAAGGTGTGGAGTATTGACTTACTTTCCAAGATCAATATCTTTATTTGGTTGATACTCCTTCTTATGACTGCCCCTCTTCCAAGTGTAAACACAAATCCTGATGTTGATCTTCTGGAGTCAGAATCTGATTTGAAACAAATATTATGGTGTGCTTAATATTAATCTAGAGAGGGTGAATAGATTTTAAATAAATTTACCCAATTTTCGTTAAAGGTCAAGATTACAAAAATACCCCTAGCTAGTTACAAAAAAATCACAAGTGTAAAAATGCGGAAATATAAACGACACTTGAGATATACGTGGAAACCCTCCAAATGGAAAAAACCATGGGCTGATTAGTGCGCCACACTAGAACCTCGAATCCATTAATGGCAAAGGAATTACAACATAATCCTGGTTTAATCCACCAACACTACCTAATCCCGGTATAAGTGAAACTAGTTCATCTTGCTTGCGATTTAAGCTACGTACTCCCGGAAGCAACACAAGTCTTACTTCTCAATGAAGATATAAAATGTCCTAAGTGAATATATGATGATATTCAATGAACAAACAAGGCTAGGAAACCCTATATGATTATATAGGATAATGAGATGACAATTAATGCAATCCTAGATATCAAAAGCTAAATGACATGTTCAAGAAGCTTAGCTAAGCATAGATCAAACAATCCTATGAAGCTATCATAATACAACACACAATCATGACATCACAACAATCTCTAGTTTGTATCTAGAAAATCTTCGGCATACAAATAATTAAAGAGAAGGTCTAGCAAGTAAAACACTTAACTTGTAAGAAGATAGTGAAGAACTTACCAAGCAAGATGTGATGAAGCAACCCTATCCATTGATGCACTCTAAATGAACTTAGATGATGCAAGATGAAGTTTTGATGCACATGGAAATGCTTTGACTGATTAAAAATGAGTTCTTGAAAGTGTTTTTCCTTTGAAATGTGTTCTAAGGAAAATATATGATGTTTTGAACTCTTGCACGACCTTAAGGCAATGAGTTATATATATATGAGATCCAAACAAAGTGAGGTCGTTTTGGAAAAAACGTTCCAGCTTCCTCTGTGTGCGTTGGTCGAGTAGCGCACCACCAGCGCACAACCTAATTTTAAAATAGGCGCTAGACGAGTGGTGCATCCCAGTGGTGCAACACATGTACAAATTCTCTGGAATGTTTGCGCTGGTGAGGCTGCACTAGACGAGTGGCGCACCACCAGCGCAAGCCCAATTTTTTCAACTGTGCGCGGGTGCAACAACGCAGCTCAGTGGCGTAATACATCCGACGATCCACTGGAATGTTGCGCTGGTGAGGTGCGTTGGTCGAGTAGCGCACCACCATTGCAAAACCTACTTTTCAATCACTCAAACACACAAAATCAACAAGTTCAAGAGTGATGAAAGTGCATCCTATTCTAATGCCTAGCATGACATAAAATTTTAATTACAAGATGCAAATATATCAAACAAGGGTCGTTTAAATCAAAATTCACACAAGAATAATCACACAACATATATGAATAAGAGTTATGCATGAATATGTGAGTGTGTGCAACTATCTCTTCAAAGCAAGTAAGCACAAGAATTTTACCTTCGGTGCTTCTCCTCTTGAGGTCTTGAGAGCCTAAGCTACTCTTACATAATACCCCAAAAATGTGATTTGTTCACAAAATAAGCCAATCAACAATTGAGGACTTTACAATCTCCCCATTTGGCTATTTCGTGATAAAACCACCATTCACATTGATCCTCATAAAACAAATTAAAACACCGGGAATATATTCTACATTACAAAGAGATAAACATAAAAAAAACTTCAAATCTTCAATCTCTTGTAGAACTATCAACCATACACACAAAGTAAGCACAAATACACTTTCCAACCAAGTGCATGTGAGATGATCAAGTGAATATTAAACAAAAGAATTTGCATATAAGATTTAGAGTAATGCACCATGCAATGCTCCTCCTCAAAGGGTTACTCCCCTTAAAAAAAGTACTACTCATGCAATGCTCCCCATCAAGGTCAACACATGCTACTCCCCTACACACATGCTACTCCCCTACACACAATGCTAGGTCAATGCTACTCCCTTTTTTTTTATCATGATATAGGCAAATGAGGAGTCCCCAACCGGGTCACTCAAGGCAAAGAAAGCAAGGAGCATACAAGATTGTTGCATAATTATATAAGCCGTATTTATGCAACTCTATCAATAGGAGATAAACAAGGAGATTTATTTGAAGAAAATGTGTGAATCAAAAATGCTTTGCATACAAGACATTTTGCATTCAAGTCCAAAAACAATTGTATTTGGCAAAGCAAATGATAAAGGTTTCCAATATAATTCAAATCAATTACACCATTTGTCATGAGAGAAGCAAGGATATAGAGGTTTTATAGGTATCAAGTTTTAATGCACTATATCCAACTTTATAAGCTAAACATGGCATAAGCAACTTTGCACCCTATTTGATATTTCCGAGAGGATACCCGTATGATAGTAGCCATGTTCAACTAAAAAAGAAAGAGAGACATTGATTCAACATATTAGTCTCACTAGCTTCTTTTCACACAATATTTTGCATTTAACAATTGCAATAAACAATTCATGCTTTATCATTTTTCATTAGCATGTCATTTAAGAATCATGTCATGGAGATAATTATAGGTCATTCAACATGTACTTCCTATGTAAATCTCCTAGTCCAAAAATGCATATTTGAACATAAATATGACATGGATTGTAATCAAAGCAAAGTTCACACTTATTGAAGAAAATACAATATAATATATAAGTGCAACCAAGCTACTCAAGTAATCAATAAAGGAGCATAAACATTTAAAGAAAAATGGATGCAACAAGTATACAAAAGCTCTCTTTGCTTGAATTCCCCTTATGGGATCAAAGACCACAACACATCACTCCATTAAACAAATCCCAATAGATCTACTAAGAGTCTTGAATCGAGTAGCATCTAAGGGTTTAGTAAATAGATCCGCTAGTTGATCATTAGTACCTACATGCTCAAGTACTATGCATTTGCTCTCAACTAGTTCTATAATGAAATGATGACGGATGTCAATATGCTTAGTCCTAGAATGCTGAACCGGATTCTTTAAAATATTAATTGCACTCATGTTGTCACAAAAGAGAGTAAGAGTACCTTGATTGAATCCGTAGTCGACTAGCATTTGCTTCATCCAAAGAAGTTGTGTGCATCCACTCCCAGCAGCTATGTATTCGGTCTCAGCCGTGGATAAGGAAATCGAATTTTGCTTTTTGAAAAACCAAGAGACAAGGTTGTTCCTAAGGAAAAAGCAACCACCCGATGTACTTTTCCTATCATCATAATTTTCTGTCCAATCTGCATCACTAAAGCATACAAGACTAGCATTAGTGTCAAAAGAGTACCAAATTCCATAATTAGATGTCCCATTCACATATCGAATGATTCTCTTAACGGAAGAGAGATGAGACTCCTTAGGATCCGATTGGTACCTAGCACACACACCCACACCCACACTAAAAGAGATATCGGGCCTACTTGCGGTCAAATAGAGCAAGCTACCAATCATGCCACGATATAAAGTTTGGTCCACACTTTTACCACTAGCATCCTTGTTTAGCTTCAATGTGGTACTCATGGGTGTATCACAATGTTTGGCACTTTCAAGGCCAAATATCTTCACTAAGTTTTTGGCATACTTAGCTTGAGATATGAAAATCCCATCATCCATTTGCTTAATTTGTAAACCTAGAAAGTAACTTAACTCACCAACAAGGTTCATCTCAAACTCATGAGACTTGACATCAACAAATTGTTGGACTTTGATGTCATTTGTAGAGCCAAAGACTATATCATCAACATAGATTTAAGTTATAAAGAGCTCACCTTTGTCTTTCTTGATGAATAGAGTCTTGTCAACACTACCCCTAGTGTAACCATTATCTATGAGATATTGGGTGAGACGCTCATACCAAGCCCTTGGTGCTTGTTTCAACCCATATAAAGCTTACTTGAGATGATAGACATGATTAGGGTGGTGAGGATCTACAAACCCTTTGGGTTGCTCAACAAATACTTCCTCTTGATATAATTTGATATAATTTGAACTTGTGCAAACAAGAAATGGATAAAAGAAGCCTAATGGACTCAATCCTAGCAACGGGAGCAAATGTCTCCTCAAAGTCAATACCCTCAATTTGAGAGTACTCTTGTGCTACAAGCCTAGCCTTGTTTCGCACAATGTTGCCATCCTCATCGGATTTGTTCCTATATACCCACTTGGTATCTATCACATTGGTGTTTTTGGGCCTAGGAACTAGAGTCCAAACCTCATTCTTTTCAAATTGGTTAGGCTCTTCTTGCATGGCAAGAACCTAAAATTCATCTTTTAAAGCTTCATCAATTTTCTTGGGTTCTATTTGAGAGGTGTAACAAGTGTAGCTAATTAGATTAGCCATTTGGTGCCTAGTCCTAACACCCTCACTAACCTCACCAATGATGTCATCTTTGTCATGGAGTTTCCTAACCCATGGAGCAGGTTCTTTTGAGTCTAAGTGAGGAATCCTATCACTAGGTTGTGTTATGTCATTATCAAAATTAGTCTTTTCAACACTAGAGATATCAACTACCTTCTCCAAATGGGAGTCATCAACTAGATCTACCTCCTCCTCATGGTCATTAGATTTGAGCCTAGTATCATCAATGACAACATTAGATGATTCTATAATGGTCATAGTCCTTAGATTGAAAACTCTATAGGCTCTACTATTCAAGGCATAGCCAATGAAGATACCCTCATCACTCTTAGCATCAAATTTGCCAAGTTGATCACGGTAATTCAAACTGTAGCATTTACTTCCAAATGTGTGGAAGTAGCTAACATTTGGCTTTCTACCTTTCCATAACTCATAGGAGGTTTGCTTAATGTGAGGCCTTAGAAAGACTCTATTTCCTATGTAGCATGCCGTATTGACGGCTTTGGCCCAAAGATTCCTAGTGACATTGTTGCTAAGCAACATCATACGGGTCATTTCTTGAAGAACCCTATTTTTCCTCTCAACAACTCTATTTTATTGAGGTGTCATAGGAGCCGAAAACTCATGAGAATGCCTAAACTATTGCAATAGTTTTCAAAATAGGCATTCTCAAATTCCTTCCTATGGTCACTCCTAATTCTCTTAATGCTTTTAATCTTGGAGTTCATTTCATTTTGAATTTTAGAACAAAGCATTTTAAACTTATCAAAAGTTTCAGATTTTTCTCTAAGGAAATAAGTCCATGTATACCTAGAGAAATCATCTACACCCACAAAAATGTATCTCTTTCCACCTAAACTCTCGGTTTACATAGGACCCATAAAATCAATGTGGAGAAGCTCTAGAGGTTCCTTGGTGGTTAAATACGTGCCCTTTTTGTGCATACTTTTGGTTTGCTTCCCTTGTTGACAAGGTCCGCAAACACCATTCACCTTTTTCCCAAGCTTGTGAATACCTTGCACAACATTGAACTTATCTAAGATTCTTAAATTCCTAAAGTTCATATGACCGAGTCTTTCGTGCCACAACTCAATTTGTTCATCCTTGGACACATTGCAAGAGATACCTCTAGCCTCAAGACAATAGCAATTGTCACTAGATCTCATACATTTTAACAAGGTTTGTCTATTTAGCAATAGGATAGAACAATCATTTTTCCTAAACAAGACGGAAAGTCCTTCATCCCTAAGATGTGAAATGCTTATCAAATTGGCTTTTAAACCATCCACATACAAATCATTGGACAATGAGGGTAATCCGGGAATGGAAATGGTTCTCTTTCCTTTTACCTTCTTTTTGGATCCATCACCAAAGGTGACATTTCCTCCCTCCTCCATCACAAGAGTCTCAAAGAAACTCTTGTTTCCAGTCATGTGCCTAGAGCACCCACTATCCAAATACCAAAAATCATAAGAATGAGCATTCAAGGCAATTTGTGCTACATGGCAAAAGTGTTCATCCTTTCTACTCCACCTAGATGCAATATTTTTCTTCCTAGTGGTCAATGGCACATGGGCTCTAAATGTCATAGGATCATGTAAAGTTGTTCCATTTTTCCTAGTGACATGCATCATGGCTTTAGTCTTTTTCTTCTCTATCATGCTTTCAATCCTACACAATATAATATATCTAAAGCAATTTGGTCTAATGTGACCATCAATACCACAAAAATGACATGTAGGAATGAAGTTTGGGATCATACTATAACCTTGAGGATGCATTGGAGTCTTTCCATGTCTATGTGGTTATATTGATTGTTCTTGAGGAGCTTTCCTTCTTTGTTGTTGAGCAAGACTTGATTGCTTCCTTGGTTGAGCTTGCATGATAGGAATATTCACTTGATGAGCATTCAGTTGAGGGAAGTTAACTTGAGATAGTTTTCTTGGTGCCATATTCACTTGAGCACTACTTGAACACTCTCCTATGTCAAGTTTCTTCTTAGGTGATTGATGAGAAGATGACCTATTGAAGTTCATGCTTCTTACAAAGATGGTCTTGCTTGGAGTGGAGGACACCTTGTCATCTTCAAACCTAAGCCCCTTCTTGTCACTCGGTCTCTTTCCAACATCTAGCATATGGTTAAGTTTTTTGGTGCTAGAGTTCATCTTGGCCAACAACTCTCTAGCATTTTCAAGCTTCTTCTTCAACCCTTCTTCACTCCTCTTAGATCTCACCAACTCTTCATTTAGTTGGTCAACTTAAGTTGAGAGGTCTAGGTTTTCTTCTTTTAATCTTTTGATCTCATTCTTGTTCTTTAACCTTGAGCTCTCAAACTTAGCCATGTAGTCCTTGAGATCTATCCTATCCACATTTCTATTTGTGGATTGTGATGAAGATCCATAATCACTTGAGTAGTCTTCCTTTTGACTTTAATTCTCTTCTTCACTAGCATCTTTGCTCATAAGAGATGATGTAAATGCTATGAAGTTAGCCATGAGTTCTTCATCATCCGAAGACTCATCTCATTCATTAGAGTTATCACTTTCACTCCATGTGGTAGCCATCACTTTTCCCTTCTTCTTCACCTTCCGATTTGCACATTCCGGGGCAAAGTTTCCTATCCCACCACATTCATAACATTGGACTCCTTTCTTCTCGGTCTTTTCTTGCCTAGGCTCTAACTTCTTGAAGGGAGCCTTTTTCTTCAAGTCTTGACCCTTGGATCCAAAGCTTTTCTTCTCAGACTTGTAGAATTTCTTGAATTTCCTCATTAGCAAGGCTATTTCTTCATCCGAGTCATCACTTTCCTGCTTCTCAACTTTGGAGGCTTTCAAAGCAATATCTTTTTTCTTTTTCGATGGTGTGGGATTAGGACATTTCCTAGATTCATAAGCTAGAATTCTCCCAATCGTTTCACTTGGCTTCATATCCTTATAACCACTATTCTCTTCTAAGGCCGTCACCTTAGACTCAAATCTATCGGGTAGAGATCTCATAATCTTCTGCTTGATCTTCCTATCCGAATAAGGAACATCAAGTTGATGACTTTGGTTCACAATGTCCATCAACCTCATTTCAAAGTCATTGAAGCACTCGTTCTCATCCATCTTGAGCAACTCAAATTGTGTTTGGAGAACTTGAAGCTTCGACTCCTTAACCACATCGGTTCCCTCATGTGCAACTTCTAGAATATCCCATGCCTCCTTAGCTAACCTAGTATTTAGACCAACTTGTATTGGTTATCATCCATTGCACATAGGATGTCATGCATTGCCTTCCTATTCCACTTTGAAGCCTCAAACTCTTGTGCATTCCACTGTGCCTTTGGTTTGAGTACATCATCTCCTTCATCTGCAGGAGTCATCATGGGTGGAGTATAGCCATCTTCAATTGCCATCCATGCCCTGTCATGAATTTGGCAAATGTACGACTCCATCTTGCATTTCCAAAAGGCATAATTCAACCCAGTGAGAAGTGAAGGTCTAGTGCTAAAAGCTCCCTCATTGCCACCGTTTCCACTCATTGTGTTTAATGAATGAATGCTATGAATGCAAATTTATGAATGATCAATACAAACACAAAATGAAACACACACTAAAATGAGCTATGATCATCTATGTATGTCTAGGAACCTGCTCTGATACCAATTGAAACAAATATTATGCTGTGCTTAATATTAATCTAGAGGGGGTGAATAGATTTTAAACAAATTTACCCAATTTTTGTTAAAGGTCAAGATTATGAAAATGCCCTTAGCTAGTTACAATAAAATCACAAGTGTAAAAATACGGAAATATAAATGACACATGAGATATACGTGGAAACCTTCCAAATGTGAAAAACCACGGGTTGATGAGTGTTCCACACTAGAACCTCGAATCCACGAATGGTAAAGGAATTATAACTTAATCCTGGTTTAATCCACCACCACTAGCTAATCCCGGTATAAGTGAACCTAGTTCATCTTGCTTGCGATGTAAGCTACCTACTCCCAGAAGCAACACAAGTCTTACTTCTCAATGAAGAGATAAAATGTCCTAAATGAATATATGATGATATTCAATGAACAAACAAGGCTAGGAAACTCTATATGCTTATCTAGGATAATGAGATGACAATTAATGCAATCCTAGATATCAAAAGCTAAATGACATGTTCAAGAAGCTTAGCTAAGCATAGATCAAACAATAATATGAAGCTATCACAATACAACACTCAATCATGACATCACAACAATCTCTAATTTGTATCTAAAAAATCTTCTAAGAGCATACAAATAATTAAAGAGAAGGTTTAGCAAGTAAAACACTTAACTTATAAGAAGATAATGAAGAACTTACCAAACAAGATGTGATGAAGCAACCCTATCCATTGATGCACTCTAAATGAACTTAGATGATGCAAGATGAAGTTTTGATGCACATGGAAATGCTTTGACTGATTAAAAATGAGTTCTTGAAAGTGTTTTTCCTTTGAAATGTGTTCTAAGGAAAATATATGATGTTCTAAACTCTTGCACGACCTTAAGGCAATGAGTTATATATATATGAGATCCAAACAAAGTGAGGTCATTTTGGAAAAAACGTTCCAGCTTTCTCTGTGTGCGCTGGTGACGTGCGCTGGTCGAGTAGCGCACAACCTAATTTTACAATGGCGCTGGACGAGTGGTGCATCCCGGTGGCGCAACACATACGCAAATTCTCTGGAATGTTTACGCCGGTGAGGCTGCGCTAGGCGAGTGGCGCACCACCAGCGCACGACCACTTTTTTAAACTGTGTGCGGGTGTAACAACGCAGCTCAGTGGTACAACACATGCGACGATCCATTGGAATGTTACTTTGGTGATGTACGCTAGTCGAGTAGCGCACCACCAGCGTAAAGCCTACTTTTCAATCACTCAAACACACAAAATCAACAAGTTCAAGAGTGATGAAAGTGCATCCATATTCTAATGCCTAGCATGACATAAAACTTTAATTACAAGATGCAAATATATCAAACAAGAGTCATTTAAATCAAAATGCACACAAGAATAATCACACAACATATATGAATAAGAGTTATGCATGAATATATGAGTGTGTGCAACTATCTCTTCAAAGCAAGTAAGCACAAGAATTTTACCTTCGGTGCTTCTCATTTTGAGGTCTTGAGAGCCTAAGTTACCTTCACATAATACCCCAAAAATGTGATTTGTTCACTAATTAAGCCAATCAACAATTAAGGACTTTACATGATTGAAAATTGAAATCTGTATACCCAACAGGAATTAAAACCACTCCAGAGTATACAAGCATATAATCTCTTGTTCTCTTGAGATACTTGAAAAAATTGCTTGACTATCGTCCAGTGATCAGGACCAGGTTTCGATTGAAACATGCTAACTATGCTAACAACAATACAAATATCTGGTCTAGTACAGAACATTGCATACATGAAACTCACAACTGCTGAGGTATATGAAACCCTACTCATGAATTGCTCTTCATGCTCATTCTTAGGAATCTATTCTTTAGAAAGTTTATTTACATATCTGAAAGGTAACATACCTTTTTTTGGAATCTTGCATGGAAAATCTTGACAATATTTTTTCTATGTATGAAGCTTGAGATAATGCAATTGTTCTATTCTTTTTATCCCTTATGACTTGGATACCAAAAATATAACTTGCCTTTTCTAAGTCCTTCATATCAAATTGTTTTGCCAACCATTCTTTTACTGATATCGATACACCTACATCGTTTCTGATGAGTAGTATATCATCAACGTAAAAAATTAGGAAAACCAACTTGTCGCCTTTAATCATTTTGTATACACAGGGTTCGTCAAGGTTTTGAATAAATCCAAAACTTTTCACAGCTTGATCGAACCTTATGTTCCATGATCTGGATGCTTGCTTCAATCCATATATGGATCTTTGCAACTTGCATACCTTTCACTTTTGGCCTTTTTCAGTGAATCCTTATGGTTGTATTATATAGATGCTTTCGTCAAGACTTCCATTAAGGAAAGCTGTCTTGATATCCATTTGCCAAATCTCTAGGTCTAGAGATGCCACAATTGATAAGAGTATCCTAATGGATTTAAGCATGGCCACATGAGAGAAGGTTTCCTCATAATTGATACCTTCCTTCTGTGTGTTACCTTTAGCTACCAATATAGCTTTAAAAGTTTCCACCTTTCCATCCATTCCTCATTTCCTTTTGTATACCCACTGGCACCCAATGGGTTTTATCCCTTTAGGCAAGTCCACAAGAGACCAGGCTTTGTTTTTGAACTTAGATTCAATTTCGGATTGCATTGCCTTTTGCCAATGGCAACAATCAAGATTTTCCATGGCTTCCTTATACGTGTAGGGATCATCGTCATCCAGGAGATTCTCTACTGATTCTCTTAGACCGATGTATCTCTCTGGTTGTCTACTAACCCTCCCATTACGATGAGGAATAATAGATTGTTGATCTTGTGTTGGTACGGAACTTGCAATTGGGCTAGGTTGTGAAAACTCTTATGGAATTGTATCTTCTGAAAGCCCATTCAGGACAATTCTACTTTTAGGCATAAAATTATTCATATAGTTTTCTTCTAGAAATTTAGCATTTGTCGAAACAAATACTTTAAGATCTGAATAACTATAGAAATAATATCCTTTAGTTCCTTCATGATACCCTACAAATATGCATGTTTTTAAATGAGACTCCATCTTTTTTGTCTTTCCTTTTAACACGTGCGCATAGCATCCAAATATCCGTAAGTGTTGTAAACTAGACTTTCGCCCAGTCCACAACTCATGCTATGTTTTAGGAACCGACTTAGATGGTACATTGTTTAGAATGCACATAGTGGTTTGTAAAGCATATCCCCAAAATGAATTAGGAAGTGTTGAATAACTCAACATAAACCTAACCATGTCCAAAAGAGTTATATTTCTCCTTTCTGCCACCCCATTTTGTTGAAATGTACCTGGTGCAAAAAACTGAGAAATTATCCCATTATCAATAAGATCTTGTTGAAACTCATCAGATAGATATTCTCCACCATGATCAGACCTCAAGATTTTTATGTGTTTCTCAAGCTGATCATCTGTGACAATGATGAAGTACTTCTATCCACCTTTAGGTTGAATGCTCATAAAACCACACACATCAGTGTGTATCAATTCTAAACATTCAGTGGCTCTTGTGCCTTTGGTCTTGAATGACCTTTTGGTCATTTTACCTTCAAAACAAGATTCATGAGTTGGTAGATCATCAATCTTTAAGTCACTTAAAGGTCCATCACTAACCAATCTTTTGATTCGATCAAGGTTACTATGACCTAGGCATAAATGCTATAGGTAGGTTTCATATTTTTATAATTGTACTCTTTTATGATTAGGTTGAATTGATTCTGTGTCTATCAAGTGAGAGATATTGCTACGCAAATAGAATAAACCGTTTTCCAATATACCTTTGCAATTTTTTTTTGTTATTCCTACTGATAATAAAAGCTTTATTAAAAGTAACAAAATATCCAAATTTATTTAAACAAGAAACTGAAATTAAATTCCTCTTGAATTGAGGTATATAATAAACGTCTATTAAATCTAAATACCTATAAGAATCTAAATTAATTCTAATATCTCCCACTGAACTAGTAGACACCAATGCTCTATTGCCTGACCGCAAGTTGAATTCATTCTCATTCAGTATTTTCCTTTCCCGGAACCCCTCTAGTTAGGCGCAAGTTGTTTTTTCTTCTGTTGTTTATTGACCTTCTTATAACAGTAGCAACTTTACTAACCGTATGAATCTCTTAACCCTTTCCTTTCATAAGGATTTTCTCAGTGCTTTGATCATCTTGCATCAGGCCCTGCAATGTGCATTCCTTATTGTTTAAGGTGTAGTACAACTTGAACTGATCGAAGCATTCATTTCATCTCATCATTTATCTTAGCACCATTGAATTCAGCAATGTTGAGATGAGCTATGACTTTCATCATGTGATCTTTCACATCCAGTCCAGGTTTCATCCTAAGATTTATGAAAGAAGTCATTGTCTCTCTCTTAGTCGTCCTGGACTTCATAGCCAATATCTCTTCTAAAGACATCATTGTATCGGCAACAACCTCTTTTCCTTCATGTTGCTGTTGCAACACATCGGAGATGGTGGCCATAATGTAACATTTAGCCATCTCATCTGAAGACTTCCACTGCTGATACTCATCCCTTTGCTCCTCAATAGATTCATTAGTATGAGTAGGTGGTTTAGGAATACACAGAATGAACTTACGCTTTTCAGCTTGCAACATAATGTAGAACGGTTGGCAACCTCATATTTGGGTCGCTTAGACCACCCAAAACGGGCTTGACTTTGTCGGGTCATAACTTTCACATAAGGGATGTCCCCTGGGCCTTATCATGTTTGATGTGGTAAGTGTATTGAATGCTCATCAACGAGCAGTGCAACTGGAGAAACAATTGGTGCACAGAAGTACGGGGGGTGTGAATTTTAGAGGTTCTGGTGCAGGTACAAGCAACAACAATGGACATACAGGGGATATGAATTTCAGTGGTTCTGGTATAATTGGTGCAAGTGGCAGCAGCAAATGAGTAACCATTCCACCATCTACAATCACAAAGATTATTGTGCTTCCAAACACAGCAACACCAACAGTAGGTTTTCGTTGTTTTAATTACGAAGAACTAGAGCATAGGTTTGCAAAATGTAAGAAAGGGCCGCGGAGGAGATTGTTTACCAATTTTTAGGGAACAAGAAATCAATGTCGAGACAATACTAGTTTATGATGAGGAGCGTCTGGAGGGAGAAAATGGTCCACTGATGATGATTTATAAGAGGTGTTTGAGATATTACCCAGGTGAAGATGTTGATATCGAATCTGAGATAGTTTATGGCAATACAGAGGTAATCGAAGAGCGTTTAGAGGGGGATAATGGGCCAATGTTAATGATCCAACGTAGCTGTTTAGCACCACGCAGTGCAGAGGATGACTGATTGTTCACTAATGTATTCCAGTCCATGTGTACAATTAGCGGAAAAATCTACCGATTCATTGTTGACTCAGGTAGCTGTAAGAATGTGGTGTCAGATGAGGTGGCTCGTAAACTACAACTGACAATAGAGTCACATCTTCGACCATATAAACTGATATGGCTGGATAAGAAAAATGATGAGACAGTATCTAAACGTAGTTTGGTGTCTTTTTCAATTGGCGCAACATATAGAGATCATATTTGGTGTGACGTGGTTTCCATGGATTTCTGTCAACTGCTATTAGAAAGGCCGTGGTTATACGACCGACATGTGATTTATGATGGGTTCTTAAATATGTGCATTTTCATGTTCAATTCAATCAGGGTTGTGTTGTTACCGAAGAAGGAAATTACAGGCGGCATTTCAACAGAAAAGAAAAGTAATTTGTTGACAATGGCTAAATTCGAGATAGAAATTAGGGAATCTAAAGTTGTTTATGTGCTAATCAAAAGAATGGAGGCTGAGGCTAGTACTATTCCGAGCAGTGTGGAGCCATTACTGTAGGACTTTGGAGATGTATTTCCGGTTGAGCTCCTTCAGAACCTACCTCCGTTAAGGGACATTTAACATCAAATAGATCTGGTTCCAGATGCCAACTTACCTAATAGGCAGTATTATCGGATGAGTCCGAAGGAGCATGAGGAGTTACGGCTCCAAGTGGAAGAATATCTATTAAAAGGGCACATTCGAGAGAGTCTCAGCCCATGTTCTGTGCTGTGCTTGCCCTCCTGACCCTAAAAAAAGATAGGATGTGGAGGATGTGTGTTGACAGCAGAGCCATCAATAAGATTACGGTTTGTTACAAGTTTCCAATCCCACGGCTAGATGACTTATTGGATCAGTTGAGTGGAGCCACAATATTCAAGAAGCTGGACTTGAAAAGTGGGTATCACCAGATCCGTATCCGATGGGGAGATGAGTGGAAAACAACATTCAATACTCGGGAAGGACTTTACGAGTGGTTGGTCATGCTATTCGGCTTGTCTAATGCCTCAAGCACATTCATATGGGTGATGAATCAAGCCCTACGACCCTATATTGGTAAGTTTGTGGTGGTATACTTTAATGATATCTTAATTTACAGTGATGATCCTGGAATGCATCTACAACATCTTCGGGAAGTTTTGACTATGTTAAGCAGGGAAAAGTTCTTTGCAGCAACCCAAAAATGTAGGTTCTTAACTGATCGGGTCTTGTTCTTGAAGCAATCACGCAGTGGCCACAACCGCAGACCATGACTGATGTTTGAAGTTTCACAGTTTATCATCATTTTATCGCCGTTTCATTCCCCACTACAGTGGTATAATGGCCCCAGTGACTGATTGTATGAGAGGTGACAAGAAGTTTGCATTAACATCTGAGGCCGAAATGGCCTTTCAAGAAATCAAGAAGCGATTGACCACCGGCCCAGTACTTGTTCTACTAGATTTTTTAAATCCATTTGAACTACACTGTGACGCCACGAAGTTAGGAATCAGAGTGGTTCTGAGTCAAACGGCAAGCCTGTAGCCTTTTTCAGTGAAAAACTTTTAGGGGTAAAATTTTTATACAACACCTATGATGTTGAATTTTATGCAGTGGTTCAAGCGGTAAGACATTGGTGACATTATCTTTTCCTTCAGGAATTCGTCATGTACATTGATCATGATGCCCTCAAACATATGGGAAATCAAGATAAAATTTCATCTCGACATGCATCTTGGGCTGCATACCCATAACAATTCACTTTTGTCATCAATCATAGGGTGGGAACATTGAACTGAGTGGGCGACGACCTCAGCTGTCAAAAAAATTTACTAGTTGACATGCGTATCAAGGTGTTGGGTTTCTATTCCTTTTAGAATTTATATTCATCTGACCCTTTTTTTGCTGTTGTGATAGGGGACATTCAGGACAATAAACAAATAGACTTTGTCCTTCAAGATGAGTTTATTTTTAAAGGTACCCAGTTGTGCATACCCGAGTTTAGCCTTCGAGCCAAGATTATACAGGAACTGCACAGAGAGGGACACGTGGGAAGAGATCGGACCTACTTGTTGGTAGCTCTATCGTATTTCTGGACGTCCATGCGAAGAGAAGTTAGTCGGTTCGTTGAGCGATATTAGGTCTATCAAGTTTACAAGGGAAAGGCCACAAACGTTGGCTTCTACATGCCACTTTCTGTCCCAACATGGTCGTGGTGTGACATCAGCACGAATTTTGTTCTGGGCCTCTCGCGGACACAACGGGGGTTCGATTCCATTTTCATGGTGGTGGATAGAATTTTCAAAATGGTCCATTTCATCATGTGTAAGAAAACAACAGATGCTATGAATGTGGCCGAATTGTTCTTTCAGGAGGTTTACCGGCTTCATGGGTTACCAGAGTCAATTGTGACAGATAGAGATACTCGTTTCCTGAGCCATTTCTGGCGTACTCACTAGAACTTCAGCAGTGCTTACCACCCTCAGTCAGATGGGAAAACTGAGGTGGTGAACAGGTCGTTGGGTAACCTCTTTCGTAGGTTGGTTGGTGATCAGTTGAAATCTTGGGACAAGAAACTTGTTCAGGTAGAGTTTGCTCATAACCATGCGGTTAACCGTAGCACCAAGTTTAGCCTATTTGAAATCGTGTATGGGTTTCTTCCATGGTATCCACTTGACCTAGCTACTCTCCCGAACAACGGCAAGGTTCATCACAAGGCAGAGGATTTTGTCACCCCACAATAGGACATTCACAACCTTACTCGACAAAACTTGTTGGAATCTACTGCCAAATTCAAGCAAGATGCAGATCGGAAGTGGCATCTTGTCGATTTTGGGGTGGGTGATTTTGTTTGGGCTGTGCTTACAAAGGATCGTTTGCCTATAGGTGAGTATAATAAATTGTCTGCACGGAAGATTGTTCCAGTGGAGTTTATTGAGAAGATTAATTCAAACGCTTACTGCCTCAAGCTACCTAGTCATATTCGCACAGCGGATGTATTTAATGTGAAGCACTTGGTTCCTTTCCCTGGGGATTCATCGTCAGAGGATGAAGACATGCTGAATTCGTGGTTGAATTATTCTCATCCTAGAGAGGATAATGTTAAATGGTTGGCAAGCTCATATCTGGGTCGCTTAGAGTACCCAAAATGGGCTTGACTTTATCGGGTCACAACTTTCAAATACGGGCTCCAAATGACTATTATAATATGTTTTAGGAAAGCCCAGGATGTGCTCTACAATATAATACTTTGTTTCTTATGATTAGGCCCATGGAGGCCTAGAAAAGGTTGTTTAGTTTGTCTTGCGGGCACTTTAAGTTTCTTGCGTGAAAATTAGGGTTTTTCTTTCCTTTTTCATTTAGCTTTTATTTTTACAAATAATCCAAGATTGTTTCCCGATTTAGTAGAGTTGTTTTAGAAGTCAAATCTCTATTTATTTGGTTGTAATCACTTTACGATATTCAGATTTGAATAATTAAAAAAACCTTCTTGAGTAGTTAACTCAAATACCTTTTTTTTTTCCTTCTGTTTTTCTACGGAATTATAGATCAAAGAAACCCTTGTTTGTTCGAACGCGTGTGATTTCCATTTTGGGTTGCATCAAACAACAACCCAGTATTCCTTTTCAATGCAACATAATTATCACCAGTTAAAGATAATACTTTTAAGATGTTGATTAGTGTTGGGGTCTTGATTTCTTTATAATAACAAAAATTATATAAGTAAACAATTACGATATAGCACTTTCGAATATTTATCTTGAATTAAATAAAATAATTTAATCGTAAAATTCAACGGTGATCCAACACCATAAATGTCACGCCTCCTTTGGGAGTTCGCACCATTTACTAGTTGGACTAGGTCCCACCTACTTGTTAACATAACAACCAACGTTTTCAATTTTAACCTTGCAATTTTATTAACAAGAATTCTTGAGAGGATATTAATAAAATCACATTGAGTGTATTACCAAGTTATTGACCTTCAATATATTTCCTCACGAATATCCCGCATTTGGGAGTAGATATTGTTTAAGTTAATTGTCTAGTCCATCATTGTAAGGAAGTATCTTGCTAAATTTCATTCATGAATACCCCTTGGGGTGTTATTACACGAAACATAAATCTCAACTAAACTTGAAGGTCGTAGGTGTTCCAAAACACCTTCTCCAACTCAATTGTTTAATGCATGTGATCAAATTCCATAGAATGATTTATCAAGTTATTTAGATGCCAATTTAGATACCTAAACCATTCAATGCATGTTCATACCAAAAGAGATATATGAGTTGCACTCCTATTCTATATGACTTGTTATCAAACAATGACAAACATTGCAATATTTACGAAAATATAAATAGCTACAATTTTGGTCCATCCTAGAAAAGCAAGAAAATTACATATGTCTTGGAATACAAAAACTCCTTTCTTGGCGAACAAGTCTTAACGCGACCATCGTCCATTTGCACCCCTTGGCTGTTTCCCATGTGCTTGTGTACCTATTGGTTCCATAAAAGGCTATCGTGCACAACCCATGGGATCCAGAGGACTACCGTGCACAATCCATAACATCCATGGGGATGTCGTGCCCAGCCCATGCCACAACAATCATGGCTGCGTGCTCATTCACACGCATGATTGTTGCCATGGCGTGCACGGTACCAAACTTGTTCCGGTTGTTTCCAATTCTTCAAATTTTTGAATCTTCGATACTTAAATGTGTTACAACAATAATTTAAACAATAAATTACTGTATTTTTTTATTATTATTACAATTATTGACGCTGATTTTTGGGTAGATCACACGTCGAACATAATGTACATGAGACCACACAATTGTAAATTATGAACGACTAAGAAATTAAAGAGAACACAAAGAGTTTACTTGATAAAACCCTAAGAACGAGGAGACATCCATGGTTGTCAGAAATCGGTGAGGAAAGAACTTTACTATGAATAATCGATTACACACTCAATCTCCCGTCCTCTCTATCTTTTTTATTTCTTTCTTTTCAAACCTTTTATGGTCATTATTAAGGTCTATTTATACATGCATAGAACCCTAATTCGTGCTATACAAGTAAATATAATCGAAGTGTTTGAGTCGTTTTATTCTTCTTTCCTGTTTTATGTTCTTCACGTATTGAACCACTTGCCTAATTTGAACTCTAGCATCAATAAGGAAATTCGCTTCCTTGTCAAATTGTGCTTCGAGACACCTTATTGAAGTAAGACTCATTCTGTATGTATTTGATAATACCTATGTGTCGATCTACTGATCATCTACCAATACCTGACTAAGCCTTATTTTCCCAACCAGTGACCCAATCCCGACTTGAGGTTTTGACCCGACAATCCTGACAATCCCGATCGGGTATTATGAAACCATCTTTTGTCAATGTAGATGGGTTCGGGCTTAGATAGGTTCAGGAATGTTGACTCTTGGTGACACAGTATCTTCAACTCACTTGTTTTTTTTGGTTAGTTATGCTAACTCACGATTCTTCAGATTTTACCAATAACAATACCCCCTTAAATACACGAGGTCAGATAAATGATTGTCACAAGTAGGACGCGTTCGGCTACGTGTGTTTAATTTACTCTAATATTTTTTGTCTTGTAGTCCATAAATGCTCTTTTAATGTGCTACAGTTACCAACCACGCAAATTTTGGCTGATGGAATCATTGCGTATCGTTTTCGAAATTCAAACGGTGCATGATTTTTGGTTCTGACGCATCTACCCCCACTTTCAGCTGATGACACATGTTTTACCTGGTGACGTCACTTGCTTGTATATATATCCTTGAGGTATTTTACATCTCTTCTTGCGACTCGATTTTTCTCCTTTATTATAAAACAATCTGTAGCTCTATTTTTCTTCGAACCTCTACTCTTCTCAGATTTTTTTTATCCTTTCAGATGTTTTTTCAAGGTATGGATCATGTTCTTCATCATCAATATTTTGAGCTCTTTCTTCGTGCCATCGAGGCTGACGATAATGAGAATATCGCTAGGCTTGAATCCATTCTTTGGGGTCATCTTCCTTTTTCTTATCAACCCACCACATTAAATGTGGATTACTCTATGGCTTGCCCAGAATTTGTCCCCTACTCTTATGATCTCTCTAACTCCGATTGGATTGATGTTTATGTAGATATGTCGAAAGAAGGCAGCTCCAGGTAGACCTCCAGAGCCTCTCCTAAAAATTCTACACTTGCAATGATTGACTTGAAGATACCCTCACAAGTTCTTAAAATGAGGGACGTACAGCGGGAGCGACAAACTTCGATGTTGAAGTTCAGCATCGAACATCCTTGTTCACTTGACTCGGAGATAAATGTTGTGACTGTGATCAAGCTAGCAAAGTTCAAGGGCTGATTTGATTTGACCAGCGTGTAAAAATTATACTGTAGCGGTGATCGGGCCGTGTGAACCCTTCCCCCGGTACAATTGCTATATACGAGGCCATGTTCTCTTTAAGGGTCACTCTTCCCCTTCAACCTTTTATCGCTCGATTCCTAGCGGATGCTGGTGTTGCTCCCTCCCAACTGACTCCCAATTCTTACCGAGTGTTGATCGGTTTATGGCATCTGTGGAAAAAGCTTAAGGCAAAACAGCCTTCCCACAATAGATCCGCTTCTTTTATAAACTGAACCGATCTGATAGAGGAGGAACTTTCTACCTTCAATCCACATCTCAAAGCTTGTGGATTCCTTATGGATATAAGGGGAAACCTGGACCTGCTTAGAATAAAGATTACAAGGGATTTATCTGGGGATTCCCTTCCTCAAAAAAGTATTAGAAGAACAGTTGGTTCTTCGTTGAAGGTGATTGGGGTGAAGTAGTGGTCGCTGACCCCTTACATGGGTTGATACGAAACAGGGTTCCAAGGCACTTCTGCAATCCTGAGCATTGGAACCAAACTTCCCCCTCTCTGACTAAGAGCCGGGCTGATACGGATGTTAAAACGGCTGAGACTACTTGAGAAAAGAGGGATCACTGTTTTCTTTATATTGAAGCAGAATTGATCAAGGCAGGGCTTTATCCTGCGATTTCTGCCCATCGTAGACGATGTAAGTCATCATTGCTTTACTTATAGTGTAAGCCGTCTTATATACTTTCCCCATACGCTGATTGTTGATAATCGTGCAACATTTTTTCCTTTCTGTGTATGACGTGGACATCGTCACAGGTGATCAAGCTGAGAAGGCCAAGCATATTGATCGGGTCAGTAGGAAGGCTGTTGCTGATCAAGTTGCTTAGGGAATTGCCCCACCTGAACATGATCTGGTGGAACACACGTATGAATCCAACCGCCATTCATCCGATGTACCCGCTGAACAAGTAAGGATTAATGATCGACATTCTCCCTGAGCTTGAATGGATCGTTAGGGCCACTCCAAGAAAAGAACCGGTCGGGTTCGGTCTAGTTCTGAAGCACCTGATCAAGGAAGGTGCAATCGAGATAGGTCTAAAAGGGAGCATCGAAGAAGGGATGATTTACGAGGGAAGAAATCACATGAAGTGGATGCGACATACAAGGTTTCAAGCCATAAGGTTGCTAGGACTACGGAGGGATCATCTGCTCCCGATGCCCTTCGTATAAGAGCGGGTCCTGTATCCGGGGTTGATCCAGCGTTGCCTACCCCATTGGTTGATCCAATCATTTTGGAAGAGGATGAGGATGACTAGGAGATAGTTTCTATCCTTATTTCATGAGAACTGCGATCCAAGAGACGGAGTGATCAGGGTACATCAATTTTGTCTTCCGTTCCACCCTAACCAATCAAGATTACGGACCAGACGCTCCCCTTGAATGAGTCTCCCAAGGTTCTGGTTGTGCCACCTTCTAGCTGCCCTTAGAGGCTCTTATGCAGTTTATTGTCAGGGGCCAGATCATTTTCTCTGATTCTAAAGATGATGATGGTGGTCCCAACGAGGAAGAGAAGATATCTGATCAAAGCTTCCTTAATCTGTCTGAGGAACAAGCTCTCCATTCTATTTTGGAACCAAGGGAGGAAGCAACTATGCAGTTTGAGGGGGATATCAGGATGAGTGAGGCTATTGGTGCCCCTTCCATCATGCCTGTTAAGTCTCTTCATCCCGTGGGTGTTATCGAAGGTCAAATTTCTAAGGGTGAAGGCCCCCGGATTGCTACATCTGATAATCTTCCTAGGGAAGACGTTGGGATCTTGAAGACTCCAACCCTTGCTGATCTTACTATTCCCTCATCTTTTCGGGATCAATTTGCTCAAGCTGTTTCTACTGCTGAGCTTTCTCACTTCCCGTCATCCAGTAGTTCTCAGACCGACACCCTTTCCATGTTTCGCTCAATGTCATCAGGTGTTAGATATATTGGTGAAGGGTACTGGAAGGACGCTAAAGACGCTGTAGATTTTGAGTGGGTCCGTATGATATTCAATAATGACATTTTTGTAAGTCTTTCCACCATCTTGATTGCTTTTCTCCTGATCTTTCTATCTGTCCAATTTATCTTTTACTGATCCTTCACATGCAGTAGAGGCGTTGACTCGAGCTTTTTCTGAGAAGAATAAATATGCCGCTGAGATTTCTCAATTGAGGCTTGCTCTTGCCAAGAAGGATGCCGCTTTTAAATCTTCTGCTGCTAGTACCTTCAAGGCTAGTCAGTATGCGGAAAAGCTGAATGCGCATACAACAATTGAGATGGCTCTGAGGAAA
Organism: Dipteronia dyeriana; assembly: GCA_032871835.1. NCBI lineage: Eukaryota > Viridiplantae > Streptophyta > Magnoliopsida > Sapindales > Sapindaceae > Dipteronia > Dipteronia dyeriana. The sequence goes on from CM065298.1 coordinate 35,566,610, forward strand.
ACGCTTGTGAATGTTCAGAATAGAGCCATTGCATCTGATGAAGCCCTTAGGGAGCTCACTACAAGGAACGTTGGGCTAGAGAAGAGAGTTGCTAAGGCTGAACTGCAGAGTTCTAAACTTGAATGGAGGGCCAACTTGGCTGAGACAGCAGTGAAAAAGGCTCGGGAAGAAGCTCAGGTTCCCCGGGATTCTCTTACCATAGCTCAACAAAAGATGTTGGAGGTACATCAGGCGTCTGAGAAGGCTAGGCTTCACTATGAGCATCTCGCTAAAGACTTGGAGTAGCAATAAGTCAGTATGGAAGTTCTTTCGCACGAAGCCAGGTTAGACCTCGAAGTTCAAAATGTTGACATGTACAAGAGGTCCCCTGCTTTTGATGCTACGCTGCTGAAGGAGTTTGAGAAAGGTCTAACAACTGCCAGAATGTTCTTTAGTGCAAAGGAGAGGTCTTCAAAATAGACCCGCTTGAAATGAGACTGGATAATATCTAAGCATTAGAGAGATTCCTTAGAAGCGATCAAGAACCAATGGATTAGGTGGAAGGCCTATTGCAGATCTATTGGAAATGATCCCCTCCCCATGCATCTCGAGCTCCCTTCGAAGGTATCCCTTGTGGCTTTTCATACTGGTTAGGATAGTGGAGCTCTGACCAAAGGGGTTGACGTCGGTCCTTCACCCGATGTAGATTACTCTCCCTTTGTATCTGCTGATCCTGATGACAACATATCCTGGCCAGATTTTGGAGAGTTCAATGAAGATGATGATGTCCCTCATTCAGGTCCAGGGGGCTCCTCCGTTACTGGGAACATCTGAAGCATCTCTGCTGTAGCTTTTTTATATGTATTTAAATTTGTAACACTTGACAGGCTATGACAATTAATTTATATTTTTCCTTATTTGCACGTCTTCAAGATGTTTACCATTTTTGGTGTGTGGTTCCTTATGCTTGCATTCTTTCATATTTTATCTCAACTCGAACTATGCATGCTGACCCATGGCAGATTGATAATCGCGAGTTTGGCTAAGCGTAACCACTTGTATACCGATCATTTGGGATTGATAACCTACTCTTCTGTGCCTACGTCATCATGTAATGATCGACTTATTTGCCTCATTTTCAGTGGTCTACCACCCTTGAAGAACTAAACCGTGCTCTGTGACGATTTCAGGTTTTCCTTGGGTAGATCTATTGCATTTTGCCGCTCGAGTTTTGGCTGCTCTTGATCATTTGCTGTATATCTTTTCGTTGAGTAGTGTTTGTTTGTAAACCAATTCTGCAGTTTATATTTATAGACTTTCATCTTTTATTTGTCAACTAGGTCGTCGAGATGTCTCCTTGATAGTCTGTTGATCAAGATTCGTTGCAATAAGGCGTAACTTATCTGACCAACTTTATAAGTAACTATGGATGTGTCCTGCCTTATCTTATAAGTAGGATTCGCGCCTTATCCAACTCTTGGCGCATCCCATCGGGTTCATATACCTAAAGGCACACTATCAGTGTTTCATGTACACCCAGTTAGTTTCGGTGAGTGTGCACTGTCTTGACGACTTATGCTTTCGGCCCCCTTATCGGACCTCTCGGGATCCCTATCGATCTCAATCGACATTTTGAGGTATCCTGTAAATGTTCTTAAGAGCGAATATTTGGTTTTGAACATTGTGCTTGATATTTATAACTGCTCCCTCTAGGGATTTTGTTGATTTCTCAAAAGATAAAAGACAATTAGCTAATAATAATTTAAAGTTTAAACTATCTAAGCAAATTATAAAAATAAATGCATGAATCTTCTTCATAGATAGAAGATCTTTAAATATTGTGCATTGTACGGCCTGGGCAGCTAGGTTCCCTCAGGTCGGGAAAGTCGATATGCTCCATGTCCTGCTATCCCGACCACTTGGTATGGTCTTTCCCATTTGTCAGCTAACGAACCTATGGACTTGTCCTTTGTATTAAGTGTTACTCTTCTCAAAACTAGGTCTCCGAGCTGGAATCTTCTAATCTTAGCATGCGAATTGTAATACCTTGCTACCCTCTATTGGTAGGCAACATTTTATACCCTGGACATGTCTCTTCTCTCTTCCAATTCATCCAAGTCTTGTTTTATCATCTCCACATTTCCTTCGGGGTCAAAGGGCTATACCTTAGGGGACTTGTGGATTATTTCAACTGGAATTACCGCTTCCATCCCAAACACCAACGAGTAAGATGTTTCCCCTTTTGAAGTCCTTTATGTAGTCCGATAAGCCCATAAGACTTCGTGTAATTTGTCTGCCCAGTTTCCTTTCCTTTCTTTCCATCCAACTTCGCCTTCAGAGTATGCTTGATTATTTTGTTCACCACCTCCGTTTGGCCATTAGTCTGTGGGTGGGCTGGTGTGGTGTAATAGTTCTTTATCATTAAGTCTTGACATATATTTCTGACGTTGTCACTATCGAATTGAGTCTCGTTGTCTGTGATTATAGTTTTCAGGATTCCAAACCAATAGATGATATTTTTCTTCACAAATCTGGTCGTGTTAGCCTCGGTGATATGTATTAGTGCTTCCGCTTCAACCCACTTTGTGAAGTAGTCGACGATCACTATGACATGCTTTGTCCCTCCTTTAGTTGCAGTTGGCATCGGACCAATCTGATATATTTTCCACGTGGCAAACGACCGTGGTGATGTCAAAATTTTCAACTGTTCGGGTAATCTCCGGATGTCATTAGCTACTTTTTGATAGCCACCGCACTGATTTGCAACACCTTGTGCATCCCTAAACAGAGTCAGCCAATAAAAGTCTTGCCTGAGCGGTTATGTGCCAGGCTTTTACAAATCGAGTGAATCTCACAAACTCCCATTTGTATACTTTCTAATATTTGCTTACCTCTGATCGGGTCCACTCATTTCTAAAGGGCTTTGGAGAACCCTTTTCTGTATAGCTCTCCTTCTACTATCGGATATCTTGTGGCTCTATATCTAAGACTCTTTGCCTCAGCTGTCTCTGTCGGGAGCATCCCCTTCTTTAAATATTCTCTGATCGGGGTCATCCGGGTAGTTTGTTCCTCTTCGATTACTTCTAGCCCCAACGTTTCGGCTTGATTTTCGTTCTCGATACTCGGCTTTCGCAGGTGGACTATCGGGATCCTTTTTGACCATACACTTGGCTGATGCCAATTTTGACAGCGCTTCTGCTTTCTCATTTTTCTCCCTCAGGATCTGGGTGATTCTGTGTGCTATAAACCTTTTGAGAAGTGTCTTGGTTATGGTTAAATACAAGGCCATGTTGTTGTCATTGGCTTGGTATTCATTCAGAACTTGATTGACTATCACCTGTGAGTCACTGAATATTTCTAGCTCATCTGCTCCCAATGCCGTGCACACCCTAAGGCCTGCCAGAAGCGCCTCATACTCTGCCATATTGTTAGTGGCCTTGAAGTCAAATCGCAAGGCATATTCCACCTGGTCACCTTCTGGTGTGGATATAACTATACCTGCCCCAATGCTATGCGTGTTTGACCATCCATCCATATGTAGTTTCCAAGCAAATGGGTCATCTTCTCTTAACATTCTGATCACCTCGCTGTTCGACTCTATGAACTCCGCGACCAGATCCGCTACAACTTGTCCCTTGATCGCCACTCTTGGCGAGTAGACTATGTCAAACTCACTTAGATCCACTGTCCACTTAGTCAGCCTTTCTGACATCTTGAGTTTTGATAAAAGTTGTTTCAATGGACAGTTAGTGTATACTTCAATTTTGTGAGCTTGAAAGTACGGTCTTAATTTTCTCACTGCTGTTACTAAGGCTAAATCCATTTGCTCAGCTGAAGACTATCTTGTTTCCACCAGTAACAGAGCTTTGCTGGTGTAGTATACAGGTTTATGCGTTCCTTTTTCCAATCTGAGCAGTACAGACCTTGTTGCTACGTTTGTAACGGATAGGTAAGGATAAAGTGCTTCCCCTTCAAGTGGTTTAGATAATATCAGAGTTTTTTCTAAATATTATTTGATTTTTATGATTGCTTGTTCGCACTCATCGTTCCACTCTACCCCTTTGCCTCACTTAATTGCATTAAAGAAGGGTAGGCATTTGTCCAAGGATTTACATATGAATCGGCTCAGGGATGTTAGGCAAACCGTCAACCTTTGGATTTCCTTCAATGTCTAAGGAGTTCTCATTTCTTCCAGAGCTCTTAGTTTCTCCAGGTTTATTTTGATCCCTCTTTGGTGAACTTGAAATCCTAGGAACCTGCCTGATGGTACTTTGAATACACATTTCTTTGGATTTAGCTTCATCCTATACTTTCGCAGTACCTCAAACGTTTCCTTTAGGTCGGTTGGATGGTCTCCGGACGTTGCACTTTTGGTTAGCATATCGTCCATGTATATCTCCATATTCCTTCAAATCTGTCGAGCGAACATTTTATTTACTAGCCTTTGGTAAGTTGCCCCAACATTCTTTAATCTAAACGGTATGACCTTACAGCAATACAATCCCTAGTCAGTTGTAAATGAAGTTTTGTCCTCATCTGGTTCGAACATTATGATATGGTTGTAACCTGAATAGGCGTCCATGAAACTTAACAGTTCATGTCCAGTCGTTGCATCTACCAACTGGTCGATCCGAGGTAAAGGGAAGCTATCTTTCGGACATGTTTTGTTCAGGTCGGTGAAATCCAGACACATCCTCCACTGGTCGTTTTCTTTTTCACCAAGACTACGTCGGCCACCCAGTCGAGATATCTCACTTCCCGAATAGATCCTGCGGCTAATAGCTTGTCCACATCTTCCTTGATCGCCTTGCTTCTTTCCGGGTTGAAGCGTCTCTTCTTCTAGATAACTGGTTTTTGATCAGGATTTACTGCTAAGTAATGTCAAATCGTCCTTGGATTGATCCCTGGCATGTCCGTGTGCTCCCAAGACGTAATTGTATTCTTTTAGTAGTTCGACCATCTTGCCTTCATCGAGCTTCGTCAGTTGGGAACCCAGCCGAACAATCTTCTTCGGATCATTGATGCTAATAGCAACTTCCATGGTTGGTTCCTCTAGGCTTTTGTCACTCTCTGGCACCGCCTCTCTCGGGTCTAGGTCGAACCCCGTCGGGGTTTCGGCCTTCGCCTCTATTGGGTCTACTTTTAAGTCTTCACATTTTTCAACAGCCTCCACCTGCATTACCCTCGACTCCGCCTTCTCCCTGTATACGGCGAGATTTGCTTTTCTAGTCCATTCCTATGAACTTTTTCATGATCCCTATCTCAGCTTTAGTAAAAAAATTTACCATGAGCGCTTAGGTTACGGTTACTGCTTTTGCTTTGTTCAGGAAGGGTCGGCCTAGCAGAGCATTATATGGCCAATTCTCAACATTTACAATCACGAAGTCCACCAATACTGTCTTCTTACAAGGGAAACTTATAGCTTCTACTGGTAGTTTAACAGTTCCCAATGCCCACACTTCGGTTCCTAATGCCCCTCAATGAGACCTTCAATGGTTGAAGATCATTCCTTTGTAGCCCGAGTTGGTCAAACGCCTCTTTGCTCAAAATGTCTGTCGAGCTACCATTGTTAATCAGTATTCGTCTCACTTGCCTGTGCCCAATGCGAGCTGACACAACAATCACGTCGTTTGGTCTGACCTCCGACTCGTGTGCGTCTGCTTCAATGAAAGTTATTGGCCCCCATCCTTGCTTTACTTTCATCTGATCGGGACTTAGATTATTTACCTCCATACTTCTTTGGTTGTTCATGGCTTCCCTATCTTCAGACATCCTTTCTCGGCTACTGCTTCTGGTATTGGGGCCACCAAAAATGGTGTTAATTGCCCGCTATCCGAGTCTTTCTTCTGGCTCCTATAACTCCTATCCTGATCCCCTGCGTGGGTATCCTTTTATCGATCCTCCTCTCATCTGAGGATAACGTTAGTGAGATGACCTTCCCAGATTAGCTTCTCAATGTAATCCCTGAGTTGGTAACATTTGGAGGTTTCGTGACCATTTTCTTGGTGGAATCGGTAGTACTTTGTTGTATCTCTTCTAGCAAAATTTGACTGCCTCGGGGGTTTTCTGTATAAGTTTTTATCTTCTATTATATTTAGGATTTCCTCTTGCTTTTCGACTAACGGGGTGTAGTTGGTATACGGGCGCCTTGGATTTCTCCATATTCTATCATCATATTTTCCCCCGTTTTTCCCTTTTTCTTCGTTGCCCTTCGGATCACTTTTACCATTGTTTTTTGAACCACTTTCTTGGCTCTTTTGACTTCTGGCAGGACGACCACTACGTATAAATTCTCCCTCGTGGGCAATTTGTTCTTCTTCCGCCATGACGTATCCCCTAACATAATCTATCATGCTTGCATATGTGGTCGGTCCCCACTGCCTCAGATTCAAGGTGAGGTGACTGTGTTGCAAGCTGTTTATGAATGCGGATACCACCGCGTCATCGTTTGAGTCCTGAACTTCCGATACCTCATGCAAAAACGTGGTTAAATAGTCTTTTAATTTCTCATCTTTTCTTTGCCTCAAGGTAAAAAGAGTCGACACCGATTTCTTCCGCTGGATATTTCCTATAAATTGTCTGGTGAATGCTCGTGTCAATCCTTTGAAACTCCTGATGGATCCCGATGGTAATCCTTCTAACCACCTGGACCCTTGATCTCCTAATGTCTGAGGGAACATACGACAAATGAGGGCGTCATCATAGTCATACTAAGCCACGACTCTCTAGTATCTCATAAAATGTTCCCGCGGATCGGTATTGGCTTTGAATTGCTCCAAATACGGCATCTTGAATTCCTATGAAAAATGAGCCTGCCTTATGGTGATATCGAACGGACTCCCATAATCCCTAACCAAGGTTGCTTTTTCTCCAAAGCTTCTATCCTCCTAAGAAGTACTTCACGTTCTCCTTCAGGTTCGCCATGCCTATCAAACCTTTGGTAGATTGTTAACCCGTACGGGTTCCTTCGCCTTTTGGGAGCACGCTCGTCATCACTTAAATTTAATCGGGGCTTCCTACTCCGTCCATCATACCTATTTTCTTGCTCATAATCTTGTCTTGCATCGTCGTACCTTGTGGTACCCTCGTGTGAGCTTGACTCCTCACGTTCCTCCGCTCTTCTATCTTGGTGCAGGTTGTTTCTTTTACGTGAACCTTCTCTTTTGTCCCGTTTCTCTGCCTTATCTCTTCCAGATTTTTGGGGTGCACCTAGAGCAGTTGCCACGATCTCAGAGCGTACCTCAAGTCATTGAGCTACCACAGGTGTAGAGAGCTAGTATGGTGAACTTAGATTTGCAGTTGCAGTTATGCCAATTCCCTGTCTAACGGCATCATCAATGACTTTCCGTAGGGATTCTTGAACTTGCCCAAATGCATCTGGAGATATTTATGTAGTCAAGTCTGTGGTTGTAACGACATCCTGTCTGCTTGGCGGTGGAGTTCTTGAGGGTGAATCTGTTCCCTGTGTATTGGCGTTCAAGACATTCACCTCCTGTGAAATGTCAACGTTGTACGGGGATGAATATCTATCAGTACTGGAGACCATAATTTCACATTGTATGATTAAACCTCTGGTTGATTATAAAGTCGAAGGTTCACCCCCTCTTTCTAGCGCCAGTTGTTGACAGTGATATTTAGATAGATCACATGTCGAACAGAATGTATATGAGACCACACAATTGCAAATTATGAATGAATAAGGAATTAAAGAGAACACAAAGAGTTTACATGGTAAAACCCCAAGAACGGGGAAACCGCCACGGTTGCCGGAAACCAGCGAGGAAAGAACTTTACTACGAATAATCGATTACACACTCAATCTCCCGTGCTCTCTATCTTTTTTATTTCTTTCTTTTCATGAGCATTATTATGGTATATTTATACATGCATAGAACCCTAATTCGTGCTGTACAAGTAATTGGAATCGACGTGTTTGAATCGTTTTATTCTTCTTTCCTGTTTTACATTCTTCACGTATTGAACCTCTTGCCTAATTTGAACTCTTGCATCAATAAGGAAATTTGCTTCCTTGTCAAAGTGTGCTTTGAGACACCTTATTGGAGTAAAACTCATTCTGTATGTATTTGATAATACCTACGTGTCGATTTGCTGATCATCTACCAAGACCCGACCAAACCTTATTTTCCCCGACCAGTGACCCAATCCCCGACCTCAGGTTTTGACCCGACCATCCTGATAATCCTGATCGGGTATTATCAAACCATCTTTTGTCAGTGTAGGTGGGTTCGGGCTTAGATAGGTTCAGGAAGGTTGACTCTTGGTAACACGGTATCTTTAACTCCCTTGTTTTTGTTTTTTTGATAGTTACGCTGACTCACAATTCTTCAGATTTTAACAATAACAACAATACTAATAATAAAAAAAAACTTGGCAATTATCAAAAAGGAAATTATGACGATGATAGGCCACCCTTCTTGTTACAATCCCAAAACAAAAATACATTGAAATTCTAGGACTAAAATTAAATAACAAATCACATTTTAAAACATATATATATATATATATATATATATATATATATATATATATATATATATATATCCATACATTCCAAAGTAAATATATATGTGAATACCTAGAGTGTCATCTATTTCTAAAACATACATATTTACTTTAAAAAGAAATAGATTCACATATATATACATCAATTAATCAAGGGTACAACCAGGCTCGGATATAATTGTAGGGAAAAATCAATTCAAAATGCGGCGAAAGCGTAAAATTAGGATTTGGTATATTTTTAAAATTTTCCTTTAAAAAAAACCCTTAACAATGATTAATCAAAGTATAATAAATTTATCGTACATTTTTCTCGTGACGATTGAACTAGCGTTGAATTGAATTCGCAACATCTTCCAATCCAATAACGAACGTGAATTACCTAAGAGTGTGGGCTCTCTTTCTTTAAATTGTATACCTGAGGATGGAAACAAACAAAATCTCTTTCTTTTGTTAGTTACAATAATTCTCCAAGAAGAAAAACAAAGAACGTTAGGTCAATCGTGAATTATCAATCAATATGATTGAAACTCGCAAGAACCTTGATTCGATGTTGTACACAAAATCTTTTGATGTATATGCTACTAGTGCACCATCAAAAACAAAATGTTATTTCTTCATTTTCCTCTTTGTCGAATTTTCACACACCAAATCTAGTGGAAATGGTGAGATATGTCACCTTTTTTTATGTGTGTTGCAGTGATGTCACCGCTTTAATAACTTAAGTTTAAAAGGCACCTATTATGGTTAACTACCCAAATTGTCCTTAATAATCTATTTTTTAATCTCGTTGTGTTTCCATCTACACTTTGAAAACAATAACTCCTCTCTCACACCAAAAAACTTGTCTCTCTCCAGATTCTGCACAAGAAAGATAACCTATATTTGTGATCTTCGTTTATATATTTTTATATATTTATGAGTGGTTTAACAAGGTATCCATTCGTTATGATTTGTTTTCCAATCTTTGTATGAACATGTATGAACATTTATGAACATTTTATTTTTCAAAGGATCGAGCATTTTATTTTTGAAAATAAGGTTTAGTTAAATCGAGTATATTTGTAGCCAAATCGAGCCTTTTTTTAATATGATCGAGCTTATTTTTGAAAGAATCGAACATATTTTTGAAAGAATTGAAAGAATCGAGCATTTGTCAAAGGATCAAGAAATTTTCAAAGGATCGAGATTTTTTTTCAAATAATCGATAATTTTTTTTCAAAGGATCCAGAATTTTTTTCAAAGGATTGTGAATATATTTTAAAGGATCGTGAATATTTTTTAAAGGATCGTGAATATTTGTCAAATGATCGAGAAGATTTTTCAAAGGATCGAGATATTTTTCAAAGGATCGAGATATTTTTCAAAGGATCGAGAATATTTTTCAAAGGATCGAATTTTTTTTTAAAGGATCGAGAATTTTTTTCAAAGGATCGAGAATTTTTGTCAAATGATAGAGAAGATTTTTCAAAGGATCGAGAATATTTTTCAAAGGATCGAGAATATTTTTCAAAGGATCGATAATTTTTTTCAAATGATCGAGAATATTTTTTAAAAGATCGAGAATTTTTGTCAAATGATCGAGAAGATTTTTCAAAGGATCGAGATATTTTTCAAAGGATCGAGAATATTTTTCAAGGATCAAGAATATTTTTTAAAGGATTGAAACTTTTTTCAAAGGATCGAGAATATTTTTCAAAGGATCAAGAATTTTTTTCAAAGGATCAAGAATTTTTTTCAAAGGATCAAGAATTTTTTTCAAAAGATCGAGATGTTTTTTTAGAAAATTAGGTTTAGTTAAATCGAGTATATTTGTAGCGAATTCGAGCATATGTTAGAAAGAATCGAGGATTTGTTTTTGAAAGAATCGAGTATATTTTTCAAAGGAACTTTTTCTCTCTTTTTCATAACTCTCACCGTAAAAAAATAAATGAAAGATTCTGATGGAACAACTATTGGGGACATTTTTGTCCATTCACTATAATATGTGCCTTTTAACCATAAGTTATTAAAAGAGTGACAATGTTGAAATTCCACCTCCAAAAAGTGCTATTTATTTTTTGAACCCCCAAATCTATGAGTTTGCCGAATTTTGTCAAGAGCAAAAACTAAATTTTTCTCTCTCAAATTATCTCTCTAGGCCGAAATCTTTCTCAAAGAAAAAACTAGGCTTGGCCGAAATCTCACTTATAGAAAACATCAAGCTTGGCCAAAATCTTTAGGTTATATATATATATGAGGGCAAATTGTCTTCTAAGAAAGATTTACTTGGTGGGTAAGAATCCTTTCCTTAGGAGGATTTACTTGGTGACCAAGAATCATTTTCATCGAAGAATTCTTTTCTATACCAAGACTTCTTATCAAACTCAATAGTGTATTTATTCAATAACCAATTATAGAATATAAATTAAATTGTGACTATATTAAAACTTCCTAATTTGAACAATTGTCAATTAGAGTTTTAATGAAAATCAAATACTTCCTAATTTGACTAGATAAATAAATTTCTTTTATTTATCTACTTATCAAATATAATATTTGATACTTATCATATTACCAAAAATAATATGACTCTAGGAGACATTCTCCAACTAGGAAAAAGATTTTGACTTTTAATTTAACAATCAATTAATAAATAAGTTAATTAATTTCCATTTAATTAAATAATAAAATAAAAAACAATATATTAAGCTATTTTACAAGCCCTAGCCGCCCAAGCATATACATGGGGCCAATATATTGTTTTTTCTATTTTATTAAATGCATTGGACTTTAATAAAGTAAAAAATCCACATATGAACTAGACCCATTCTTAGTAAAAAAGAAATAAGTCCACATGTCTTAATACAATTTTAGATGGACCGATAAATTGGTCCGGTAGAATATATCAAGTGATCCTTGCAAGTTCGTGTGGATTGAGGATCTTGGCGGACTATCTAAATTTAAGCTCCAATAGACATAACATAATCACAATCAACAAATGATTCACATATATCCGATCTTTTAATTTTAGTTCATTCCATTAAAGAACTAAAATTGAACTCTTAAATAAAGATAGAATAAGTTAATATTGCTCTTTCATACTATAGACAATCTTAATGGAGATAGTGTATACTCGTGAAGAATATCAGTGATCGCCAAGGGCTCATAGACTGCCTATAGCTCTCCAAGTTACCATATTTACTCATATAACCACATTTTGAACTTTGATATTTTGACTTGTCCAGAAGCCATATTTCAACACTTAACGTTAAGATTTAATATCCAATACCTCAAAACATCCATATGATGATATTCTACTCTCATTTAATAAATGAAGTCACGATGTCCATATCTATAAATGAAGTCTTCTATCAATTAACAAATGAATACCACTAAACTATCGAGGATAGACTATGCTATATAATCGTACTCATTGATATCTCAAATGATAACATTTACAACCATAAGTTCATCATTTATCTCAAGATTGAGATAGACTCTCCGATTGTCTTTAAGTGTAAAATTTTATCCATTAACGGTTATGGATAAAGTATTCCACTGTGATCTTATTCAATGCATGCAGTGAACTAGATTCTTTTATCCAAAGACACCACATTTTGATGATTTTAGACTCATTATAACATATTTGATCCCACTCAAATGCTAGTAAGAGAATATACAATTTTGACAAGATAAATGCGCCTAACCGTTATCTTAAGTTGTGAATATTTTAAGACTAACTAAAGAATTGTGTCTACCTCATACATATCAGATCTACGAACAATTCTTTTTTTTTCATAGTCTTTTGACCTTATGATTATTTATCTTTTATAATTATAATGATTAAACTGTAAATGCTATAAGATTTGTTAAACTAAAAATCACTTTATTAATATTAAAAAATTGTCAAATAAGTTATTACTCTTGCAATTGGACATAATCTCAAGTACAACAATGCACACTTTATGGAGTTGTAAGGGATTGAAGTTTGCGCGGAAAGGTTTTGGTAAGCTAATGGGTCTGAGATATGACGATGGTGTGGACTTCACAAATTTCTTCTTTTCTTGCCTAAGTAGGCTGAATACCAATGAAAGTGCTCTTCTTAGTGTTGTTTTGTGGCGTAATTGATTCACTCGAAATCAAAAAGTTCATAGTATGAAGGATTCTAGTCGGAATGATGTTGTAACTTGGTGTAATGGTTTCTTGACAGATTACTTGGCAGCAAATTCAATGGTTTGTGTGACTAAGAGCCCTTTAACTAAGACTGATATGATTTGCTGCCAACATCCATCTGCAAGTGTTTATAAAATAAATACAGACGCTGCTATGGATGTGGATAGGCAGGGTATTAGTGTAGGTGTTGTTATTAGGGACCACCAGGGATTCGTGATGGATTCTAGCTCTCAGTGGATTGAGGCATGTTATTCCCCGCAAGTAGCTGAGGCCGTGGCTATTCTAAGAGGAATTGATTTTGCTATCGACACAAATTTGGTCCCTACTGTGGTGGAGTCGAACGTGCTTGGTGTTGTGAATTTGGTGAACTCAGGGACCTCAACCTCTACTGATGTTGGGTTAGTGGTTGATGATAGTTTTACCCGCATTCATTGTAGAACGATTGGCTGAGTAGGCTTTGTTTCTAGAAAGGCAAATTATTTTGCCCATGCCCTTTCTAAGTTGGCTTTGGATTTAACAGAGGACCAGTTTTGGATGGAGACGTATCCTTCGTGTGCGGAGTGCTATGTCATGGGTGATTTCTCTGTTGAGTAATGTTAAACGTCTTAGATTTTTTCCTAAATGATGTAACATATGAGATGTCAACATCTTATAAATTATGAAATTATATAATGACTGATGTAATGTTAAAATCTCATGTGTCATATCAATTGAGACAAAATTTTTTTAAAAAAAATATGACGTACTGGTTCCCTATTTAGTGTATTAGGTGTTGTTTGTTTCTTTTTTTTTTTTTCAAAAATAATAATAATAATATAGCTCGGAATGTGCAATGACTCCTACTACCGTATATCCCTAACTTTTTCAATTTAATGGGCACAAGATTAGGGAGGGCATTTAGGGGGAGGTCCCCTCACCCCCACCTCCAAATCCCATTTTCCATTTCCCCTTTCTCCCATTTAGGCTCAGTTTGGCATTGCTTCCCCAGCTGCTTTTGGGGCTAAACGTGATTTTGGACTTAAGACAGAGTATTTGGTAAAATTGTTGGTAAGTGCTTTTGGTCACTTTTAGCTTCTCCCAACTGAGTTTTTGAGAAGCTACAAATACATGCTTTTGAATTTTGGCTTCTGCTTTTAGAAAACGCGATACAGTGATATTAAATGAAATTTTATTAACTTTCCAACTTTGTCCTTACCTTTAATGAAATTTAACAAAAAAAATTGGACGTACATTTTTTTACAAAAAAAAAATGTTGCCATAACTGTATAAAAAAATTAGGATAATTAATTCAATAAAGTAGAATAAAATGAAATTAAAAAATAAAGTAGAATAAAATAAAGAAATAAAGAAATAAAGAAATTTGACTATTTAATTAAATTAAGTAGAATAAAAAATGAGGCTAATTAATTCAGTAAAGTATCATAATTATATAACACTTAACACTAAACACAAATAAATAAGAAAAATGTAAAGTATAACAAATTAGTACCATTTAGATGTCTATGTTCTTTTAGTAATTTTACACACTCACAACACTTTTTATTTCAGTTTACTAAACACGTTGAAATTACTTTTAGTTCTCACAGCACTTTTGAAAATCAGTTTACCAAACACTCAGCTGATTCTTCCCACAACAATTCCAAAAGCAATTCCCCCCACAGCAATTTCAAAAACACTTCTCCCCACAGTACAGTAATGCCAAACTGGACCTTAATTTCATTTTCAATCACAAATTTCCAATTCTCAATTTGAAAATGAAATTCTAAATCCCCCATTAACTAAGGTGAATTGTTAATGGAACGGGTACTAATTACCGAGTACTAAGGTTAATATATTAGTTTTTGTATTAAAATTGTTTAAATTTATATATATGGGAAAAATAGGGGAATGCACCCCCCTAAAATTATAAAATGTGGGCTAAGTTTGCCCCTACGGCCCTACCCCTACCCCTACCCCTACCCCTACCCCAAAACCCATTTGGCGGCAATTACCTCTAAAACCTCAAAGGGGCTCGTAGGAGGTGGGACTCTATGGGAAACGCCAATCCCTACATAAGATTGAAGAGAGGGTAGAGAGAGCGATATTAATTTGTTGTCATACTAACATTTCTTATGTCCTTCAGAGATTATTCATAATATTCAAAATTAAAAAAAAAACTAAATAAATTCCTAATGTCAAGTTTTGTATAAATTTTATAAAAGTCGTAACTTAATGAAATTAGTGATTTAGCAGAAAAATTAATTATTTGTTTTACGTCATTAGAATTGTATATTGCACCAAATTATATCGACTGGAGATATAAAAATTGATTTACTGATAAAAAAGTCTGAAGAAAAATTTACATGAAAGAATCAAAACTTGGCATAATTTTCATGAGATGTAAATTATGGCACAGCCGGTCCAAGACTTAGATGCAAATCCAAAGCTAAGCTCTTATCCATCCGAGAAGGACCGTCCACAGCGGTGAAACCATTAGTCACTTGTAATGGCTGCACAGCAGCAGCGCTTCCATGCAACACATAAAAAGAAGAGGAATTATAGTGGGTGGGTGGAGCTACCATGGAAGCAACCCTCGGGGCAAGGAGCCGCGGAGGAGGCGTAGAGGTGGGTATCATGGGGTATCGGAAGTATGATGACGAGGCTGCTAGAATGTTGCGAGTGGCTTGGAGTTGTGCACGCTTCAAGAGCTGTCTTTCTTTCTTGTGAGCGTTTTGGTGGCCTCCAAGAGCTTGTGAGTTGGCGAATTCACGGCAGCAGTATTGACACTCGTACTTACGACTTAAAATATCGTTGGATTGGTGAAAAGAACCAGATTGATCAAGAGATTCGGATGGCGTTTCGCTTGAATTCTTCTTGTAATTTTCTGAGAGGTTGAAGCCAAAAAGCTTTAAACTTGTAGTTTTATTATTTGGTGATTTTTTTTGGCAATCTAGATCAGCCATGTTAGATCAAAGAGGGAATTAGAAAGGTTTAGAGAAATTTGATGGACATATTTTTGTTGCAAATGAGTGAGCAGTATTGTTAACATGTTTGAGCCATCTATTTATATAGAGAGAGTGTAAGAAGTGAGCTAGTATATAAATTTATATGTATAAATAATAAAAAATTGTTGATTCTACTAAAAGATCAGTGAAATGGGTTGGGTGAGAAAGAAGGAGAACACAAGAATTGTCGTGAATTATCCTGACCATTGACCAAGAAAACTAAACAAGCTTTTTGCATAGTTTTAATAGTAGAGAGAGAGAATACCCACAAACAAACAAAAGAAGATCAAGAGCAGAGCCTGTATAAGTGGAGAATAGGTATATGGTTTTTAGATAAATTATGGAGTTGGTAGGGAATCATTTGGCTACACATGCATGATGCTACCTTCTTACGTACCTAACCAGTACGAGACTACAATAAGTAGTACATTTACAAATATTGTTAGGAAAGCCACTCTCACTGTGAGAGGTTCTACCACACAACCACTATCACAAATATTTAGGGGAAATACACAGCCATTGATTTGGATGTTCTATAAGGGTTTTTTACGATCTCAAATTTAAATTATTAAAGATGGCTGGTTATCATGATTAATTTTCTTTTTATTCTCAATTTTGTTAACGTGACTAATTATAATATTACATATATGTTCATTAAAAAAAGTCTAAATCGATATGGGAATTTAAATTTGACTAGTAAGTAGGTGATAAATCCAATATAAAATTGTAGACTTAAGTTCAAAAGCATATGCTAGTTGTATTTATGAGAATGGATCGTATGAGACCCGGACCTACCTTGTAATTAGTAATATTAGATAAGTATGTGTGGACAACCTCCAGAACATGCTCCCATCAGATTAGCATATATAACCTTGTTAGTTGAGAATAAAAAAAAATAATCAACAAATAATAAATATAGAGCCCAAGTACATTAGATTCTAAAACTGCAATATCTTATAATGTAGGTATAATAGATTATCTTTCATTAAGGAAGATCATTACATTACAAATATAAATCAATATTATATGACAAATAGAGTGCTCGTGTCAAAACCATATTGTATTCTTATTTATATATGATTAAGTAATGTATCCAAGTATGCAACAGTATATTGATATTATATACACTTTAAATTTCCTCACAGACGACAACAGTTAGTTCAGAAAAAAATAATTTTTTTTTTTTGAAACCTAACATGAAGAAGAAGTTGTTTGATGTGTCGTTTAATGCTAGCTAAGATGTTTGCGTGATTGACGTTGAGATTTGAGGTTTGTTTATTAAAAGGTAAATCTTCACGAATCTTACTAACTACAATTAATTCAATTATTTAAATGAGTGATTAAAGTTTCTTTAGAGTCATCACCATATTACATAGCTAATTAATTACTAGAGATTTGTTTCAAATTTAATAACTTGTCGTTTAAATAAGATGAGGTTAGTACAATGATTTGTCTCTCTCACAACCTCAAATTCTAAATTATTGTAATATATATATATATAAGAGGTTTTGCAATAATGTCATGAGTTCCTTCTAAACAAAAATAAATTCACCTTCCGAAAAAGAGAGCTCTTTTAAGGGTTTATATCATTTGTAAATAGATTATAATTAATCTTTGTATTTTTTAAAGAGTACATAAAATCTTATAAAAAGTGTATCATTGCTATTGATTTGTATATTAAAACTTAAAAATTAATTTAAATATTGAAATAATATTACATTGTATGAAATTCAATTAAAACTGTATCGTTTAAACATCACAATATCATAATTTGTGAAAATTATTGCTAAACAGTGAACCAAATATTCCTATACACGCACATCAACTTATGATCGGTGATTGTGTATTTCTTCATGTGTATTAGTTATAAGAGAATTATATTTACTGATAAAATTACGAGGGTGATGAGGATATCTCTCTTTTGTATTGTGAAAATAGCTATGTATCTGTATAAGTGTACTAGTAAGGTTGATTCTGGACTTTTTTTTTTTTTAAAAAGAAAAAATTGTCCAATTTGAGTTTTAATATTATTATTATTCGGGTCATATGAACTTAAAATGTTTAGACTTAGGTTGTGTTTGTGTTTTTTCGTTTAATTTTAGACTGAATAGTAATTGATAATTGAATGATGTGATTTTTTTTATACTAAAAACTGAATATACGTATGAAGTTATTTATTTATTTTGAGTCATAAATAATTAAAAAGAAATATTTTTACATTTATAACATTTTAAGTACTTATTGTTATATATTATATTGATTTCAATGTATCAAAGGAAACTAAAAACAAATAATTTAATAAATTTCAAAAACAAGTTATTGTATGATTATAAATAATAATTCAAATATTTATAATTTTTTTTTAAATTCATATACTTTAATTTTAAAAGTTTTCTTCTTTGTTTTAATTTCGTAAAAATACAAATCAGCATATATAAAAAGATTTACCTGGAAACATGTTAAATACTTCAATTTTAGCATAATTACAAAACGTATGATATATTATCTAGTTTGTTAGGTATTGAATATGAGAAGCAAATTAAAAATACTAATATGACTAAGGGTTGGGAGAGAAAATAATATTTGCATTAGATTAAATTCACAATAATAGTTTAGGAAGTAAAAGGCTGATATATAATTAAAGTATTTTTTTATTCAGTTATTTAAAGAGTAAATAATAATAACATAAAACAACTTAATAAGATACATTAAACATTAAAGTAGAAAAATCAAACAAGCCATTAATAACTGAACCACCTTGTATTTTATGATATATACCACAATCTTTGTACCAAAAAAAATAAAAAATGATACCACAATCAATTGACCACCTTGTATTTTATACCTCCATGTAGCCCCTTCCTGTGAGCTTAGCATTGAAGCTCATAATTGGTTGTTAACTTTCTAGTATAAAAGGTCTTTAACTACACTAATAGTTTTTTTTATACTAATTAATTTTTATACATATAAAAAATCAATAATCAAGTGTAACAGATTTTGATTCTTGCTATGTCCCAATCCAAATAAGGTTTTTGGACATAAATGAACAAGATTTAGTACAATTAAAAGATAAATATAATTAGGTGCAGATTGTCACGGGCTTAGAGTTTGCGCAGCACACCCGTGCGACACTTAGGTAAATTCTATGAGAATGTTGCTAAGTAAGCCTTACAAGAGAGATTTGAGAGAAAAGAGTAGAAGAGCTTGAATGGAAAGAAAGATTGTATTTCTATGAAGGAAGCTTTACAATGCTTTGGATACTAGAATGCTTGAGTTTCTAGGATGATTTACAAATGAAGGGGGGTTGGCTATTTATAGGTGAGCCACCTCCTTAAGGAATGTTCTAGATTAATCTAGTATAATAGAGGAGATTAAGTCTCCAGAATATTCTACACCTAGCTAGAATACTCTACATGTATTTACGTGCCTTTACAAGGTTCTAGATTATTCTACAACTATCTAGCTAAATAAAAGAATGGTGTAGAGAGGGTTGGGTTGCTAGAGACTTCCAGAAGCTTGACCAATGCTGGAATTGTGGAGAAGTCTCTAGAATCTTCCAAGAGCTTGGCATAGTTGTGGCCTTTGTTGGGCTCCTGGGCTTGACAGCTTGCGGCCCGTGACATCCTCACCCACTTTAGTTCGTAACGTCCTCATTGCGTGGGCGCTGAGTATGTTGGAGTTGGCCACAAATTGGTTCATTCATACGGAAGGTCTTCGGCTTGGGAAGCCTCACTTGAGAGACCGAATTCGAGTCTCGCATCCTTAGCTCGACACAAGTGGGCTGGCTAGGTTTCGAAGGTGATCCAGCATCTTGGGTGCCTTCTCTCGGTGCCTTCGATCGCTTCCCATGGCTTGTGCGCTTCTTACTCCTTCGAATGCCTACAAACGGCTGGTTCTGTGGAGAAGTGGGAGAAATTGGTGTCTCCTCGAGCCGTACGGTGGATAGCATCCTACATGGCTGGGGTATGCGTCCCACCGGGATGGTGAGTGCCTTGCCCCCGTTAAGAATGCTAAGTGAGTTCACAGCAGGTAGGGGGAAAGCGTTGGCTTGCTCAAAGAACGCCATGCCTAGCACCACTTGGTAGTCATCTAAGGGAACCACCGAGAAGTCGAGCTTTCCACTCCATGGGCCTAGGTGGACAATGACGTCTTTTGCTGTGCCATCAATTTGCTTGGCCGGAGAGTTGGCAGCTTTAATGACGGCGTATTCACCATTGGTGATACGAAGACCAAGTCGTTTGGCTTCGTCTGTTGAGATAAAGTTGTGCATTGCCCCGGTGTCTAGCATTGCACGAACTGGTTTGCCTTTGATGGTGGCGTTCACGAACATGAGGCCTTTGGTAAGTGTAGGAGGCATGAGTTGCTCTTTGAGTGCATAAAGCTGTTGGAGAGAACTCATGCTTGATTGGGGCTCAACTGCCTTAGTTTCTTCTAGTTGGGTAACCATGGCATTGAGCATCTTTCGTTTTGGGCAGTCACGTACCCAATGTGGCCCATCACAAATGAAGCATGGATTCTTCGTCTTGATCAAAACGGGTTTGCCTCCATTGGCGTTGTCACGCCGGTTGTCGCCATTGGGAGTTCTGTTTGGTCCTTGGCTCATGCGATTGTGGTCTATAGACTCGTCTCCCCCATATTTCTCATGGTTATCGGTCATTTCCTTTGTCTTGGTGAGGTCGGCAAGGGATTCTGCGGCGGCGATGGCTGCATCAATGTCTGGCACGTTCCGCCTTTCTAGCTCCAGTCTCGCCCATTCCTTGAGACCGTCCATGAAGAGGAATAGTTTGTCTTTATTGGACATATCTTCGATCTCGAGGATTAAGGTAGAGAACTCCTTGATGTAGTCATGGATGGATCCAGACTGCTTGAGGCGACGAAGGCGGCTACGGGCCTCCTTATCGGCGTTGGTTGGTGAGAACTGCCTCTTGAGTTCTCGTTTGAAGCCTTCCCATGTGCGGATGGGGTGGATAGTATCACCATGCTTGCGTCGCCACCATAGTTGAGCAGAATCCCGAAGGAAGGTGGGAGCATTGGTGATCCGTGTAGCATCATCCCTACCTCCTTTGGCCTCAAAGTACTGTTCTAGGCCGAAGAGGAAGTTTTCCACTTCCATGGCGTTACAATTGCCGTTGAATGTGGATGGCTTAGGGATTTGGATGGCGCCCCATGTGCTCGTACTAGCGAAGGCACCATTGCCAAAAGTTGGGTTGTTTTTGAACGAAGTCCATTCGGTGCGAACTTCATCCATCTCGACTCGAATGGCCCGCAACTCTTGCTCGACGAAGGTGCGAGTGTTGCGGATTTCTTCAGTAAATTGGCAGATTTCCTCCCGAATGCCCTTCCGGAACTCTTGTAGCATTGCCATGGTCGCCTGAGCTATTATGGCATAATTGGTTTCTAGGCCATCGAGACGGTCGACCACGGTGTTCAAGGTGGTTTGCATTTCGGAGAGGACTTCATCGTGGACATCCACGCGAGATTCCAAAGCGTCCATGGATGGACCCTTGGACTTGCTACGCTTGGTGTGGGTGCGTTGCTCGCCACGACCATGCACTTGCTCTTCCACTATAGCAGCAACTTCGCTATCGGAGGCCATGACTCGTGCTAGCTGTGGTTGCTTAACCAGCTCTGATACCAACTGTCACGGGGTTAAAGTTTGCGCAGCACACCCGTGTGGCACTTAGGCAAATTCTATGAGAATGTTGCTAAGTAAGCCTTACAAGAGAGATTTGAGAGAAAAGAGTAGAAGAGCTTGAATGGAAACAAAGATTGTATTTCTATGAAGGAAGCTTTACAATGCTTTGGATACTAGAATACTTGAGTTTCTAGGATGATTTACAAATGAAGGGGGGTTGGCTATTTATAGGTGAGCCACCTCCTTAAGGAATGTTCTAGATTAATCCAGTCTAATAGAGGAGATTAAATCTCTAGAATATTCTACACCTAGCTAGAATACTCTACATGTATTTACGTGCCTTTACAAGGTTCTAGATTATTCTACAACTATCTAGCTAAATACAAGAATGGTGTAAAGAGGGTTGGGTTGCTAGAGACTTCCAGAAACTTGACCAATGCTGGAATTGTGGAGAAGTCTCTAGAATCTTCCAACAGCTTGGCATAGTTGTAGCCTTTGTTGGACTCCTGGACTTGACAGCTTGCGATCTGTGACAAGATGTATACAATTATATATCCTTCCTCCCATAAATAGTTCTCTAGTTAGTATTCCACTTATAGTTAATTCATCTACGAAAACATTTTCTCGACAAAGTCATTTTCTTGAAAAGATTTGTCCAACCTAATTATTGAAAAAAAAAACTCTAGTTCCCTGACGACACTCACTCCTCATGCTTTAATTATAACTTCTTGTGATTGATTCAAGTAATGCAGGTGTGTTAACATTGATAAATCACCCAACATGGCCCACCAACTTTTTGTTTCTCAATTATGATCAAACATTTGGAAAAGGTCTGAAATTCTACGAATTAAAAATCTTTAAATGTCATATATATTTCATCTGTACACAACTATAGGGTCATAAATTGTGTAAAAAAATTGGAAGTTTTGATTTAGTCATTAAGAAATTTTGTTAGTGATTTCTTTAAAAAGATAAGAGAAAAGGACAAGTGTGTCTCTCTTACACACTTTATAGATCTAGGCCAAAATAAAGTCAATATCAAGATTAAGAACAAGCTAAAGATTAACTAAACAAAGAATACAATGCCATAGTTAATTAACATGAATAATAAATTACAAGTGGATCGATTTCAAATCTAAACCTATAAATAGCAATATAATTAATTAACATTTGATTGTGGCAATATTATTTAGGTTTCAGTCTAGAGTGTCAAAGATCTAGAAGAAACATAACGATGTACATTAAGTAGGTATGGAAAGATATATATGAGTGGACTTAGTCTGTCCAAATAATTTTCTAATATTGATGGAAAAGGCGAGTTTAACTATCAACAATAATTGCCAACAAGATGAAAACACTTGGACGGCTAAAAGAAAAAAAACAGAAGAAGCAAGAAGACAAATAGCAAGAAGACATACATGCAATAATTGAGGTGCAACAACATGACTTGTCTTAATAAGCTTAGATGATAAACTATGTTTGAAACTTGAGGGGTCCTTGTCTTCTTCAAGAATTAAGTAGATGAAAGTTGTCTTGTCAAAGTTAAGCACAAACAAGACTGTTTAGACAAAACAATTTTATTTTTTTACTACAAATCCAAAACCTATTATTAATTAAAAAAAGGGCAAAATAAGAAATAGAAAAAAAAAAAGCAAAGCAAGGAAGTGTTGGTCCTAAAACATAAATCTTAAAAAGCACATAGGTCTCAATAGAAAGCAAAGAAACATGAACCTCGTTAACCAGATCCGGAATCATTCCCTTATGCCATAGCCTGTGTGGTCCAATTAGCGACAATGCGTAATTCTACTTAGGCCGCTGAAGTAGCAGAATCATGGCAAATCTTGGTCTCAGCAACATGGAGATGCTTAGAACTTTCTTTACTCATTTAAGACTTGGAATAAGATAAAATCTTAAAAGTTGACTTCATTTTTCTTTTTTATTTGGTCACCATGGGAACCCAATTATTATCAAACATGGAATCTATTAGACCATGATTAAAATTTGAAGCATGAATATCTTGATCTTTTGATATCTTTTCAAAATTAATAGTTCCTTTTTATCTCTTGAAATCCCATCCAAATCTTGCTGTTGATTGTCAAGAATCACCCTGTTATTAATGCAAATATTCTCTAGAGAATATTGAGGATTCTCATTATTATATATCTTCCAAATTTAAATACTTGGTATTCAAATCATTGATGTTATTAATTCATCATGATTAGGGAATTGTTTAGCCGTTTGAATTTGAATTGGAGAAAAATTCTTTATTATATCCTGATCTTCCAAAAATGCATTAAATGTGTTAGGGGTGTGCAAATTCGATTTCGTTTGGGTTGAAACTCAATATAAAACCAAACCGATATGTATCGGTTTGACTTTATTTCAACCCAAACCAAACCAATGTGATTTGCCAAACCAATTCAAATCAAACAAAAAAAAAACGGGTTGATTTGACGGTTTAGGTTTGAACCTAGAAATCATTTTTTGTATTATTATAAAAAATTTATTTAAATATAAAAACATTAAGTAGGTGTTATTTAATTATTTTAAAAATTAAAAATATTATATAATTGACAAATTAACAATAAAAGGTACCATAACAGAAAAATAAAAAATAAAACATAATAAAACTCATATTCTAAAATGTAATGGAAGGGATGAGTAACTGTATTTTATTTATTAAACAAATATAATATGTTAAACAAAGAGAAATAGTACAATAACAAATGGTTGATGATAATGAATGATAAGAAAAAAAAACTTATTTATATGAGAAGCAAATAAGTATAAACAAAAGTTACAAAACCCCAGAAAATATGGATTGGATTTTATTAAATATATGGGTTGGTTTGGGTTGTATGAATTTTATTTTTAGCAACCCAAACCAAACCAATCTTTAATCGGTTTGGTAAATGACGGACCAATTAATAAACTTTTTATATGTGAAACCGAACCAACCCATAAACTTTGGGTTGGGTTAGACGGGTTGGTTCAGTTTGACAGTTTTTTGCACACCTCTAAAATGTGCCCGGTCGTTACTAGAAACTGCCTTTCCCGAATTGGAGTGTTCCCATTAACATCACTAGCTCCATCATGCTGCTTTGAATCATTAGTAGTACCATTAAAAATTTCCTTAGATGAACTTCCAATCTCTTTTATCTCTCTAGAATTGTGATTTGAATTCAGGCTTTCACAATTTATAGCTGCTCTAATTTCTTCTAAAACATTTTTTGAATTCTCTAAGTCCTTAATTTTATCTTCCATATGCAGATTAACTAGCTTATAAACTTTCAGAACTTTTGATCTCTTTCTACCCCAATGGAATTATTAGATTTAATCTTCCTACATGCAACGACTTGGTGTCCAATGATACCACAGTTACTACGAATGTGGGGAAGATTTTCGTAGTGTATGTTCACAGGAAATTTGCATTTTTCTCGCTCGACCATGATCGATTTTGGTAGATCAATGGATAGATCTAAATCAGTAAGAATTTTAGCATAATATCCATAAGTGTGATCTCTTGTGGCCTTGTCCAAATGAAGAGGAGTTTCAACACCTTTGGCAATTTCAAATAAAAGATGTGGATGCAAGTATTCCCAACATAGACCATAGATACGAATCTATATTTGAGCATGAGTTTGAATCTCCGGCTTATATGGATAAAAATCTGGTTTCCATTGAAACAATAAAAAAGACACCAAATGTGAGAGTGCAAGTAACGATAGCCCGTATTTTTCTCATGTCTTCTTCCAAAGGAAAGTGAATAATATAATATCCTCTAGCCATGAGATTTATTTATCAATGTCCAATAGGATTCAAGCGGGAATGGAGATGTGATTAAAGTTGTTCCTTCTTCAAAGGTTGTTAACCCTTTCTTGGCGTAAGTCAACCAATCATATTTGAACGACCTAATTGAACCTGCTGCTAATATATAGTATCATTTAGTTTAATGAAAATCATGTCTCCTTGCCTGATGGGTTGAGAGAGTTTCTTAAAATCAACCGTGGTATATAGTACACAAGGAATCTTCTAATAATGGAGAGTCAATTATTAACTTTGCTGTTTTTGGCATGAAAACTCTATAATAATATAAGGGTTTGAAATAGAATTTGATGAATTTGGGTAAAGACCCAAATCGGTGAAACTTTAGATGTACCTGACCTATTTGTAATGATTTATTCGGACTTAAGAGTATCCAAAATTTTTAATTTTAAATAATTAACTTTTAATATTTTTTAGCTTATATATATTTTTAATTAATTAATTAATTATAGTATATATTTTTAAATTTTAATTGACTTTCCCAACGAATTTTGAGTTTTGTGGGGAAAGGTTACCTGCGTCGACGAAACTCGTTTTGTGGGGAAAAGTTTTTTACCCTTAGCCTATGAATTTTGAGTTTTGTGGGGAAAGGTTACCTGCACCGACGAAACTCGTTTTGTGGGGAAAAGTTTTGTACCTTTAGCCTACGATTTTTGAGTTTTGTGGAGAAATATTATCTGTGCCGACGAAACTCATTTTGTGGGGAAATGTTTTGTACCCTTAGCCTATGAATTTTGAGGTTTGTAGGGAAATGTTACATGCGACGACGAAACTTGTTTTGTGGGGAAAAGTTACTTGTGCCTACAAATCTTGCATTGTCTCCTAAATTTTTATGGGGTGTTTTAGGTATAATTTATATGGTATGACACGTTAGCAATAGACCAGAGTCGGGGGTGCCACGTGAGCCCAAGTTGACCAAAGAAAACTTGTCAAAACCCCCGACCAAAATAACACAAACGATCAGATAAGAAGTCCCGATCGGGATTGTTAAGATGGTCGGGGAAAAGGTTGTGATTGGGTAAAACTGTTGATCGGGGAAAGTAAATTTGGTCGGGTTTGACAGGTGGTCGGTTGCATGACACGTGGACATCACTTAGATTTAATGAAGTTATGACTCTAATACGCAGATAAAGAATCCGACTTGAACAAGACATCTCGAAGTAAATCCTGTTAAGAAAACAAGCATCCTAATAGATATCAAGGTGCAACTTGGGCAAGAGATCTAACACAATTAAGATATAAGCAGCGCAAAATAAGAAAAAGAATAATACGATTCCAACAAAAAATAACTTGGTTCCATTACATGGAACTTAGTTTACATGTACACCAAGATTTATGGTTCTATGCATGTATAAATAGGTCATAATAACACCCATAGAGGGGTGAATGCCAATTAAGCTTACAAGAGTGCAAGAGAGATTTTATGTGTAATTATTCTCATTATAGTGAATTCTTCTCGCCGTTGCTGCCAACAGTGGATGTTTCCTCATCTTGCGGTTTTACCACGTAAAATCTTATGTCTTTTTCACTTTTTATTACTTTGATTCATAGCTTGATTGTTTATTCACATTCACTTGTTCGATGAGTGATCAATTAAACCTAATCCAAAAATCACCGTAAACAACTGACGCTAGAAAGAGGGTGCGAACCTTCGTTAGCATTGGGTTTGAATAATTAATTCCAAGAAAAAGCTTATGAGAAACGATATCATGGCCTCCAACAGAGACAAAAGTCTATCTTTGCGTAACATTGATGCCTCAATTGGTGCCAACATCCCCTATCCTGCTGATGTTAATGCCGTTGAAGAAGATCCACCTTTAATAACTTAACCGTCTACCAGACCTAACATTATTACATCAACAGATGTAACCACTGGTATTTCCTCAGATGCGTTCTGGCATATCCAGAAATCCCTGTGGAAAGTCATTGATGATGTTGCTGGACAGGGAATTAACATAATGGCCACTGCCAACCTTAGTTCGATGTACCAGCTTTCTATGCCGGTGGTGGCCCAAGATTCGAGGATACGTTCTAAAATAATGGCAACTACCCCATGAGCACCTTTGAAATCCGGAAGAGATAAGGTTGAGCGTGATGAAAGAAAGGAACGATCACGTAGAAAGGACGAATGCCAAGAAGACCGGAGGACTAGGGAGCACATAGAGTCCGGTTCATGGGAAAATGTGGGGAGATATGATGGAGGAGGAACCCGCCCCAATCAGGTAGATAGACATGACAACCAATGGAAAAGATCTTGCTCTGATTTGAGTGGTTACAAAACTGCCCTCAGAACAAGTAGGGAACCAACCCCTGTGGTCTGACGTGACCCTTACGGTGCTCATATCAATGGGTAATTCCCCTAGGGACCCATACGGGCTCACCATCAGCCATAAATTTGACTAGCATGGAGAGCCGGAAGAGGAGTGAGAGGTCATTCTCAAAAGAATAGAGGCCTTGGAGCGAAGACAAAGCCATGGTAACTCGTTGATCGATAACTCGGGGAGTCTATTCACCGACTCTATTAGGGAGACAAGATTTTTGAACAAATTTAGGATGCCACATGTGGAACAATTCAAGGCTAATACTGCCCCGTATGAGCATGTCAGGAGATATTAGAGCGCAATGGCACAATGTGCTTATGATGATGCTCTCATGAGTCGGATGTTCCAACAGACCTTGGGGGATCAGGGATCCATGTGGTTTTGAGGACTTTCGATAGGATCCTTTAGGAACTTTGATGAGTTGATACAAGCATTCACTTGGCATTTCATGGGAAATATCCAGCGAAGAAAATCCTTATCAACCTTGTCAACCTTAAAACAAAGGAAGAACGAGAAATTGAAGGATTACCTAACCAGGTTCTCACAGGAAGTGTCAAATGTACATGATCCCAATGATGATGCAGTAGTATTTGCATTTATTAATAGTTTACAGCATAGCCACTTGACGCTAAGCCTGAGATAGAAGGAGTTGACCATGTATGCAAGCATGGTAGATTATGGAGGATACGCCATGGTAAAAGAGGAAAAGATAGCCCATAGTGGAGAGCTTATACATGAGGGTCGACCCGAGAGCAGTAAAAAACCCAAAGATGGAAAATTAAAGAATAGTGGCAAAGAGGACCAGAAAGGCAATGGGCAAAAGGGTAAGGATGACGATAAATGTGGCAAGCACTTTAAAAGTTAATACACCAATTACACCCCGTTAGCCAGGAGACAATAGGAAATCTTGATTGTGTTAAAAGACAAGAATCTCCCCGAGACAGTCGAGCTTTGTGAGGAGAGACACCACCAAATGCTGTAGATTTCACTAGGAGAATGACCATGAAACCTCTAAGTGTTATCAGTTGAGGGATTATATCAAAAAGCTGATCAGAGAGGGGCATATCATGGATATGGTCCTAAGAAGTGGGGATGACCAATATAAGTACACCCCGAAGGAAGAACACTGTAAGGACCTCGATTTTATGATTGACTTATTTCATGACAAACCACACCACATTAGGGATGGTTATGTAATGGGTAGCTTAGATCCTCATTGGCAAGGTTCTAAGCATCTCTATGACTTTAAGAGCAAAATGTATATTCACTTGACTTTGTCTCTTGAAGAGTTTAGGTGCACAAACACACCTCATGCATGTTTTGTTGATCTTGCATTTGTATTGATATTATTTATATATGTGCATATCTTCACACTTGCACTTCATTCTTAGTCTTAAGTGTGGTTATTGTGTGTTTTATTCATTTTCTATTGTTCAATTAGAAACATCTATGCTTGCATGATGGCGTGCTTGTCCTAGCGTGTTGAGTAACCATTTGAGAAGGTCTTATTCTTCTCTTGGTTTGGTTTTATGGAGTAAGGTGTATAGTTTCAAAGAGTAGATTTCAATGATTTAAATGTTTTTCAAAACTGACCTTTGTATGGTCTTATGACCATATCATTTTATTCAATGCTTAAAAATGAGTTTTAAAATTTTTGTAAAAACTAGACACCAATAAATTTCCAACGGTATATTATTCGTAATATTTCATGACCGTTTGGATTGGTTTTGAAATCTCCAAAATGACCTCAAAAATAGGGCAATTCTGTTGTTGTCCTTTTCTGACCTTTGGTCACTCAAATGACCATAACTCTTTTTACAAAAATCCAAATCATGTTTTGTAAATTGGAGTAGAAATTAGACTTCCATACCTTTCTAACAGTATATTATATGAAAGGTTTCAATGTCGTTTGGTGTTTTGGGTCGCTTGAATCTCGAGCTATTGTTCTGTTGTGTGCTTCATCGCTGTTTTCCGAGCGAAACTTAATAGGTGAAAATTGCTGTCGCGTATTGACATGCGACATTCAATGAGGTGACAGTCCACCCTGTTTTCTGCACACTATTTTGTTTGGCCATATATATATGTTCTCTTCTTCCCCATCTCGGTTTAAGAGCAAAAAGAACACATTTTAAGAGTGAGAGAACCTCCATTAGAGAGAAAAGCTTCAAGCTTTGTGTTTGACTCTCCAAACCCTGACCCATCTTCATCTTGGATCTTTAGCATCATTCAAAGCATGGGTTTTCTATGATTGGTAAGTAGAACCTCCATTAAAGTTCATTTATTGTTCTACCATACCAAGACGTGTTATTTATTGCTCAGATTAGCATTTCTTCATATTAATTGCATATTCATTGAAGTTATGGCATGTTTGGGGTTTTGTATTGTGATAACTAGCATTTATGTCATATTGATTGCATTTAATGATTGCATTTATTGACCTTGCATATTTATTGACAACTTGTGTTGAAGTGGCTTTGTTTGATAACTAGATTGTAATATTGCATATCCATATCTAGTTAAGTCTTTATGCATTGCATTTAGACATCATTATTTATGCCTCATTGATTGCATTTATTGATTACAAAATTGCCCTTGATTATTTGTTGCGACAACTTGTGTTGGTTGGACCTTTATTGATAATTATGTTGTTAGATTTTATCTACATCTTATTGAGTCCTTATTTGTGGGCATATATGAATTGTTGATAACTAGGATGTTATACTTCATTATCTACATCTATTTGAGCATTTTGTGTTTTGTCTTACACATTATTGCATTTGAACAGAGTGTCATATATACATTTAGACCATATACTCTTCATTGAGTCAAAGTCTCGTGGCTTCGATATGAAGTTGCACAAGCAAGAGAAGCCTTACAACCAAGGTTGGGTTGGCAAGTAATTGGTCGGGTATCCAATGTAAAAGGCCAGAGGGGTAGAGTAGGAGGTGCTCACACCAAGAGTAGTGGATCAAGGGATATAAGTTCCTTAGTTTTTGATTGGCTCATTTCGTTGACAACCACAATTGAGGATTAATGTGTAAGGGTAGTTTAGGCCATCATTGCTCAAGACCCAACTCAAGCTTCAGAAGGTAAATCACTTGCTTAACCTTTTCTAAAGAGTTTTTAGTGCACACACACACTCTCATGCATGTATTTGATCATCTTGCATGAATGTTTAATTGCCTTAATTGTGTGCCTCTTCGCCATAAATCTTGCTTGGGAGTTTGTTGCATTTAAATTTGCCTTAGAATAGTTTTTGTTCTCTTTGACCACGTCCGGGACCACTCCCTGTGCATTGCCTCCGCCGCGGTAAGCACAATGGTGTTCTCCAGACATTGCGTGCTGCTGCTACCGTGGCCTGTGCACGTTGCATGCACAACGGTCTCCCAAGAGGAGTTTCCCAATAATGCACAGCTGGCTCTACCGCGGTCTGGACATTACCTTTACCGCGGTCCAAACAGCGGAGATTCCCAGGCGATGCACCGCTCGCACTACAGTGGTCTGGACACTTACCTAGGCCGCGACATGCACAACGGTCATGACATGAATCAGTTGCCATTTGTCCAAAACGATACCGTCTCGTGTAGGGCTTCTTTATATATGTTCTCTTCTTCTTCCTTGCCTTCCATGAGCTCAAAGAACATATTTGTTAGAGAGAGAGAACCTTCCCTAGTTAGAGGAAGCATTAAGCTTATTTCTTTGACTCTCCAAACCCAAAACCCATCTCCATCTTGCATCATTCTTCATCATATGAGCATGGGTGTTATTGGTTTCATGACTACGTAAGTAAGAACTTCATTGAATATCTTTTATTGTTCTTCTTACTCTAGATTAGGTGTTTATTGCATGATTAAATACCTAGACTCTAGTTATTGCATATATTTAAGAGTTTTGATAACATGATTGGGTTTGTTTGTGATAGCTAGGGTTTGTGACCATTTTGCTCTTATAGCTAAATCTTTATACTTTGCATTTAGATATTGTTTAGAACTCATTGATTATATTTTGTGATTGTATTATAGTCCATGCCATGCTTAATGACAACTTGTGTTGATAGCTAGCATTTAGGACATATTTGCCCTCTAGCTAATTAGGTCATATTATTTACATTTTGATGATTGCATTAATGATCATGCCATGCTTAATGGCAACATATGTTGAAATGGCTTTGGTTGATAACTAGGATATATTGTTGCATAACTATATCTAGTTAAGTCTTTATGAACATTCATTTAGACATTGATATCTAGGAATTGCACTTAGTGACATTCTTTAATTTCTAGATAAGCATTTAGTGTTTCCTAGCATTATTTGCATTTAGAATATTTTTACATACTCACATAGGTTGTTGACTATTCACTGAGGTAAAGTCTTGTGGATTCGGTATGAAGTTGCACAAGCAAGGGAAGTCTTACAACCAAGAGTGGGTT
The DNA here is from genome assembly GCA_032871835.1 of Dipteronia dyeriana. Classification (NCBI taxonomy): domain Eukaryota; kingdom Viridiplantae; phylum Streptophyta; class Magnoliopsida; order Sapindales; family Sapindaceae; genus Dipteronia; species Dipteronia dyeriana. Next base: position 35,598,459 of record CM065298.1, read on the forward strand.
GACAAGCAATTAGTAGGGTGCCACTGTAAAAGGCCTAAGGGGGTAGAGTAGGAGGCGTTCACGCCAAGAGTAGTGTATCAGAGGATATCACTAGGGACTGAACCAAGAGTGGTGAGTGGCGGTGTCCAAAGCCTGAGGTTGTCGAAAAAGTGAGAGTCCGAGAATCACTTAAGGGTGTAACCTTTTATTCATATAGTGGATTTCTGTGACCGAGTGTGGCGCACTTAACAGCCCGTGGTTTTTCCCATTTGGAGGGTTTCCATGTATACATCTTGTGTTATTTATATTTTTGCACCTTACACTTGATGTTGTATGTTTATTTTATTGGGTGAATTTTGAATATTGACTAATCAAGAAAAATTGGTAATTGACTTGATTAAAACCTATTCACCCCCTTCTACGTTATAGACACACACGTTTTTAGGGTATTTTTAATTGGTATCAGAGCAGGTGCCTAAATATACTTAGGTGATCCGTGCTCTGTGTGTGTCTTGCTTGTGCATTTGTGTTGTTGCATTGCATGTGCATTCATATAACCCTAAACACCATGAGTGATTTTGAGAGACTAGAGGGTGCTTTGATCTCTGAACCACTAATGCTCACTAAGGATAACTACTCCTCTTAGAAAGTGAGGATAAACGTTTTTTTGTGTGACCTTGATGAGCATGTGTGGATGTGTGTGGAAGAAGAGTATTCACCTCCCACGGAGACACAAGAGAATGAGGCTTCTATGCCTATGCCCAAGTCCAAGTGGACAGTTGACGAACTCGAGGCTGCCGAATGGAACTCAAAAGGCCTCTGTGCCTTATATTGTGCAGTGGGTGAGAGTCATGCAAAACTCATCCAAACAACTCAAGATGTTCGAGAAGCTTGGGAGATTCTAAGAGTCATCCATGAAGGTACCGTGAAAGAAGAACACAAAAAACTAGGTACCTGAAAGATCAAGCTTAAATGTTTTGATTGTGGTGGCTATGGGCACATCTCCACGGATTGTGGAAACTCAAAAAGCAAGAGTTGAAGAGGCAAACCAAAGGCCTACTTTTGTAGTGAAAGTGAAGAATGCTCTTCGGGTTCGGAGGGATGTGAAAGAAATCACATAGTCTTTCATGCTTTACATAATGACAACTTTAAAGCGGCCACAAGACACCTATCACTCAAGTTCGACATTGAAGAAGCTAGCTTAGATGATGATTACCATGAGAGCACAAGTGGTAGAAGCTTCGATGAAGAAAGTTCAAGCTCCAAGAACTTGAGTTGTAAAGGGTTTGATTATAAAGACTTCCGATGAAGTCTTTAAAGGTCCTTGAAAAAGAAAAAAATGAAGAAATCAAGAAGTTGAAGGAAGAAAATCTTTAACTAAGGACCAAATTAGATGACTCCTTGAAGATGGACAGAGTTGATGTTTCCAAGTATGAGAAGAAGATTGATGATTGCCATCAAAGGATGAAGGCAATGAATGATGAATTTGCCAACAAAGACAATTCCTTGAAGATCATCAAGGAGAATGAGATGAGGTACCTTGGAGAATTGAAGAAAGCCAAGGTCATGCAACCTCAAGCTCAAGGCAAGAAAAGAGCTTTACCTCCACAACATCCTAGGAGGAAGATTGATCTTGGAGAGACATCCAAGAATGGCCAAGTGAAGAGGCCAATAAAGAATGGAGCTAAACCTCAACAATCAAGAGCTCCACCTCCACGCTTTCCTCAACCAAGGAGGCAAGTCAAGCAAGCTTAACAAAGGAAGCAATCTTCTCCAACTCAACAACAAGGGAGAAGAGAATCAATACCACACCAAAGGAAAGCTCAAAGAGATGGGAAAACACCTTTGTCCTCACAAAGGAATGGTATGACCCCTCATTTTATTCCTTCATGTCACTTTTGTGGTGTTGATGGTCATATTAGACCAAATTGCTTCAAGTACATTAACATATGTAGAACTAGGAGCATGATTGAAAGAAAAAAGGGTAGAGCCAATATGCATGTGCCTAGGAAAGCTAGTGTTAATGATCATAGGAGTAATATGATGATCTTGACCGCTAAGAATGACAAGGTGTCACCTAAGTGGATTAGAAAAGATGAACCCACATGCCATTGTGCTAAGGTTTCACCCGTAGGCTCAACTAGGTCAAATGGACTTGGTAAGTCTATAGGGACTCATATCCCCTCTTGACTTATTTTGATTGACCCCATATGGGGAGCACAAGCAAAGAGAGCAAATTGGCAATGCATTGTGCTCATTGATAATATTTATGCTTCTTTATTAATTGCTTGAGATGGTTGGTTTTACATATTTTTTTTAATAAGTGTGCAACTTTGCTTTACATGCTATCCATGTCTTATTTATGACCAAAAATGCATTTTTGGAATAGAAGAATTGATTGGGAAGTACATTTTGAATGACCTAGAATTGATCTCCATGACATGTTGATTCTTTATATGACATGCTTTAAAATAATATGCATGATGAAATTGTTGAATGCTCTAAAATGAATGCAAAAATGTGTGTGAAAGCAATTATGAGACTTCAATCAATAAGGATCTTGTATCCAATTCAACGATTTTACAATCCAAAAGTCTCTCTCTTTACTAGTCGAACAAGGCTACTATCATACGGGCATTCCTCCCGGAAAAATCGAAAAGGGCAGTCGCCGCTCATGTCTTGTTTTGCTCGTAAAGTTTGATATAGTTGTTCTTAAAATGAATTTATTTTAAAATCTATATCTTGCTTATCCCATGACAAAGGGTGAAATTGGTTTGAATTCGCTTGTAAACCTTTGTTATTTTGCTTTGCCAAATACCATGTTTTGATCTTGAATACAACTTGTCTTGTATGCAAAGCATTAGTTCACACATTTTTTTTGTAATAAAACTCCTTATTCTCTCTTCTTAATTGAGTTGCATAAATTTGGTTATATGATTATGCATATGTCTTGTGCCATAAGCTCTCCTTGCTAATGCCTTTTTAATGGGATACTCCTTTGTCTATCTCATGACAAAAAGAGGGAGTAGTGTGGATTTAGGGGGAGTTGAGAGTTGCATATGAGGGGAGTTTGATTGAGGGGGAGTTAACCTATTTAGGGGGAGAATTTGCATTTGCATTGTTGATGCATGTTGCTTGTTTCTATTGTATGCAAATTGCTCTTGTTTTTATGTCTTTGATCACCTCACATACACTTGTCTTGGAAAGTGTAGTTATTTTTTTTTGTAGGGATGTTGATTCTACAAGAGATGGATAACTTGAAGATCTAGTTTACTAGGCATCTCTTTGTAATGTAGAAAACTTTGTTGACCCTTGTTTTTATGTTTTGGTTATTAGTGAGGATGAATTGTGAGTGGTGGTTTTGTCACAAAATAGCCAAATGGGGAGATTGTAAGTTCCTTAATTTTTGATTGGCTCATTTCGTTGACAACCACATTTGGGGATTAATGTATAAGGGTAGTTTAGGCCATCATTGCTCAAGACCCAACTCAAGCTTCAGAAGGTAAATCACTTGCTTAACCTTTTCTGAAGAGTTTTTAGTGCACACACACACACTCTCATGCATGTCTTTGATCATCTTGCATGAATGCTTAATTGCCGTAATTGTGTGCCTCTTTGCCATAAATCTTGCTTGGGATTTTGTTGTATTTAGTTTGGCATTAGAAGAGTTTTTTTCCCCCTTGACCGCTCCCTGTGCATTGTCTCCGCCGCGGTATGCACAACGGTGTTCTCCAAGCGTTGCACGCTGCTGCTACCGCGGCCTGTGCACGTTGCATGCACATCAGTCTCCCATGCGGAGTTTCCCAGTGATGCACCGCTGGCTCTACCGAGATCTAGACATTGCCTCTACCGCGGTCCAGACAGCGGAGATTCCCAGGCGATGCACCGCTCGCGCTACCGTGGTCTGGACACTTGCCTAGGCCGTGGCATGTACAACGGTCACGACATGAATCAGTTGCCCTTTGTCCAAAACGATACAGTTTCGTGTAGGGCTTCTTTATATATGTTCTCTTCTTCTTCCTTGCCTTCTATGAGCTCAAAGAACATATTTGTTAGAGAGAGAGAACCTTCCCTAGTGAGAGTAAGCATCAAGCTTATTTCTTTGACTCTCCAAACCCAAAACCCATCTCCATCTTGCATCATTCTTCATCATATGAGCATGGGTGTTCTTGGTTTCATGACTACCTATGTAAGAACTTCATTGAATATCTTTTATTGTTCTTCTTACTCTAGATTAGGTGTTTATTGCATGATTAAATACCTAGACTCTAGTTATTGTATATATTTAAGAGTCTTGATAACATGATTGGGTTTGTTTGTGATAGCTAGGGTTTGTGACCATTTTGCCCTTATAGCTAAATCTCTATGCTTTGCATTTAGATATTGTTTAGGACTCATTGATTGCATTTTGTGATTGTATTATAGTCCATGCCATGCTTAATGACAACTTGTGTTGATAGCTAGCATTTAGGACATATTTGCCCTCTAGCTAATTAGGTCATATTATTTGCATTTTGATGATTGCATTAATGATCATGCCATGCTTAATGACAACATATGTTGAAATGGCTTTGGTTGATAACAAGGATATATTGTTGCATAACTATATCTAGTTAAGTCTTTATGAACATTCATTTAGACATTGATATCTAGGAATTGCACTTAGTGACATTCTTTAATTTCTAGATAAGCATTTAGTGTTGCCTGACATTATTTGCATTAAGAATATTTTTACGTATTCACATAGGTTGCTGACTATTCATTGGGGTTAAGTCTTGTGGCTTCAGTATGAAGTTGTACAAGCAAGGGAAGTCTTGCAACCAAGGGTGGGTTGACAAGCAATTGGTCGGGTGCCACTGTAAAAGGCCCAATGGGGTAGAGTAGGAGGCATTCACTCCAAGAGTAGTGTATCAGGGGATATCACTAGGGACTGAACCAAGAGTGATGAGTGACAGTGTCCATAGCCTGAGGTTGTCGAGAGTGAGAGTCTGAGAATCACTTGAGGGTGTAACCTTTTGCTCATATAGTGGATTTTTGTGACCGAGTATGGCGCACTTAACAGCCTGTGGTTTTTCCCATTTGGAAGGTTTCCACGTATACATCTTGTGTTATTTATATTTCCGCACCTTACACTTGATGTTGTATGTTTATTTTATTGGGTGAATTTTGAATATTGACTAATCAAGAAATATTGGTAATTGACTTTATTAAAACCTATTCACCCCCCCTCTAGGTTATAGACACACACGTTTTTAGGGCATTTTAAGGGATATCACTAGGGACTTAACCAAGAGTTGTGAGTGGTAGTGGCTATAGCCTGAGGTTGTCGAGAGTGAGAGACTGAGTATCACTTTAGGGTGTAACATTTTACTCATATAGTGGATTTCTATGATCGAGTGTGACTCACTTAACAGCCCGTGGTTATTTGTAATTGACTTGATTAAAACCTATTCACCCTCATCTAGGTTATTAGACACACACGCTTTAAAGGATATTTTCAGACACGATAAAAGCCAAAGGAGCCCAAGAAGAAATTTTGAGAGTGGGGCATTCAACACCATCTTTGGTGGGCCACACACTAGGGGTAGCAATTGGGAGAGAATGACCGAAGTTAGAGTAGCCATAGACGGCCAAAGGAATCTGGAAGTAAATTTGCTGAGCCCTGATTAGAAAAAGTTCAAGCAAGGATAGGACTTGATAGTCTTCACCGAGGTAGACACACATGGGTTGGAGGTAAGGCCGAACGATGTAACTGTTGTGTTGGTTCGCATGAGTCACAGGTAAGTGAGAAGTGTGCTGATCGACAATGGGAGCTCAACATATATCTTGAGTGTGGTAGTATTCGACTAGATCGGATTGCAAAGAAAAGATCTCCAACCTCTTAAAGTTTGATTGAGATGCTTTGGAGGAGCATAAGTAAGATCATTGGGAATAATGAAGCTACTTGTAGAGATTGAGAGCTTTCCCTACACCAAGACAGCATTGCTAGATTTTATAGTCATAAATGTAGAAAATTGGCCGTATAACGCATTACTGAACCGACCTTTCCTTAACAAGTTGAAAGCTGTGACTGTTACCTATGTCCTGACAGTGAAGTTCCCAACAGAAGCTGGGGTATGTGTCATGAAAAGTTCTCAGAAATGGCGAGAAAGGCAAATCTAGTTGTATACAAGGAAAAAGTAGAACCAGACGTAATGTGGGTAGATATCCAGAAAGATGAGGGAGACCTGAAGGTGGATAAAAGAGAGACTGCATCAGAAATGCTTATCCAATTTGAATTGGTCCAAAGGGAGGTATCTCCAAAAGATAGGAATGGCCAAAAAGATGAGCCAACTAAGAAAGTCGTAATTGACAAGGGAAATCCCGATCAAACCATAAAACTTAGGGCCTGATTTAAGGGGGGAAATTCAGTATGGAATGGTTAGACTGTTGAAGGAGTACAAGGACGTGTTCGTATGGAAACACGAAGAGATGCCCTGAATTGATGTGAATATAATTTCCCACTACCTAATGGTCGATCTCAATCAAAAACCAGTCATCTAGAAGAGAAGGCAGTTTAACCTAGAGAAAAGCAAGGCAATTAAGGAACAAGTAGTGAAACTGTTGGTGGCAGGGTCCATAAGGGAGTTGTAGTATCCCAAATGGGTTGCCAACGTGGTACTAGTGAAAAAGAAGAATGGTCAGTGGAGGATGTGTGTAGATTTCACTGGCCTCAACAAAGCATATCCAAAAGATAGCTTTCTGTTGCCCTAGATCGACCAGCTGGTAGATGCAATAGCTGGCCATGAATTATTGAGATTCATGGATGCTTATTCGGGTTACAACCAGATCCGAATGTTTGAGCCAGATGAAGACAAAACCTCCATCACAACCGATCAAGGGTTATACTGTTATAAAGTTATGCCTTTTGGTCTCAAGAATACCGATGCGACCTACCAAAGACAGCTAGGTGTACATAGACAGCATGCTGACAACGAGCATAACATACTAAAAACATGTGGAAGATCTCAGGGAGACGTTTAGGCTGCTAAGAAAGTTTGGTATGAAGCTTAATTCAAAAAAAATTGTTTTTGACGTGCTCTCGAGAAGATTTCTTGGATTTTAAGTTCATTAGAGGGGAATCAAAGTAAATATAGAGAAAATAAAAGCATTGGAGGGAATGAGGTCCCCAAAGACCCTGGAGAAAATCCAAAGGCTAACAGGCTGTTTAGCATCCCTGAATCGATTCATTCGCCCGTCGACAGACAAATGCTTGCCTTTTTATAGAGCAATCAAGAAGGGCAAAGAGGTAGAATGAAACGATGAATGTGAGCAGGCTTTTCGAAAGATCAAATTGTACCAAGAAAAATCACCAATCTTATCTAAACCCCTGGAAGGAGTATTGCTCTACCTGTACTTGTCAGTTATAGCAGTGGCAATGGGGTCAGTGCTGGTTAGCTTGGATGATAGAGTACAAAAGCCAGTGTATTATACAACAAGGCTTTAATACCAGCTAAAATGAGATACCTGCTAGCTGAACGGATGGCATTAGCACTAGTAACAACAATGAGAAAGATGAGTCCCTATTTTTAAGCTCACAAGATCGAGGATTACATGGGACTGCCCACTGAAGCAAATTCTATCCAAACTTGAAGTGTCTGGGAGGCTAACCAAATGGGTAGTGGAGTTTAGTGAATTTAACATATCATACCTTCCAAGAGCCATAATAAAAGGGCAAGCTGTAGTCGACCTTATCACCGAGTTCGCTTAACCAAACAGCGAGGTGATCAAGATGCTGAAGGAGAAGGAAGAATTATTCTAGAAACTGTATGTAAATGGATCATCAAACACATACAGCAGCGGGGCAGGCAGAATGATATCCACTCCCAAAGATGATCAGGTAGAGTGTGCCCAACATTTTGACTTCAAAGCCACTAACAACATGGCTAAACATGAGGCACGTTTGACAGGACTTAGGGTTTGCACGACATTAGGGGCAAATGAGTTGGAGATATTCAGTGACTCGCAAGTGGTGGTGAACAAATTCTTGGATGAATATCAGACCAAAGATAGCAATATGACCGCTTATATAGGGATAACCAGGATACTACTTGAGAGATTTAAGGCCTATAGAATTACTCAGATCCTGAGAGAAAATAATGAGAAGGCAGATGCTTTGTCAAAATTAGTGTCAACAACTATCAACATATGGTCGAAGACTATCATAGTTCCTCACTTTAAAAGACCGAGTATATAAGATGAAGAGGAAGCATCAGAAGTAGGAGTGATTGAAGAAAGGCAGGCAACCTTGATGACCTCAATCGGGGAATATCTAGAGGATGGAACAGTCTCAGTAGAGGTGGCTGAAGCAAAATGCCTCAGATACAGAGCCACCGGATACTCGATAGTTGGAGGAGAGTTATACATAAGAGGATTTTCAAAAGCTTTATAGAAATGAGTCTACCCAACAGAAGGTAGGAAAATATTATAAAATATCCATGGAGGCATATGTGGGAATCACTCTGAGGGTAAAAGTCTGGAGCACAAGACTCTCAGATAGGGCTTCTTTTGGCCGACCCTATTTCAAGACTCTCAAGCAGTCACAGAACAGTGTGGTAGCTGTCAGAGGATAGCCAATGACATCAAGAGGTACCCCATATATTTGAAGAACTTAACATCGCCATAATCATTTTCCATATGGGGGCTAGACCTGATTGGTCCAATACCGATAACAAGCAAAAGAGAAGCAAATCACGTAATTGTAGTTGTAGACTACTTCACAAAATGGGCAGAGACAGAAGCACTGGCACATATAACTAAGGCTAACATGACTAGTTTCATAAAGAAGAATATCATTTATCGATTTGGAATCTTGGACACAATAATCACAAACAACAAGACCCAGTTTGATAGTGACAACTTCAGGGACATATGTCAGAACTTCTACATAAAGAATTATTATGCCACACCAGCCCATCCTTAGACCAAGATAATTAAGCATACCCTGAAGGCAAAGCTGGATGCTAAGAAAAGGAATTGGGCAGACAAGTTACACTAAGTCTTGTGGGCATACCGAACCACGAAGGGGACTTGGACATGAGAGACTCCCTATTCACTAGCATTTGAGACAGATGCAGTAATCCCAGTTGAAGTAATTCATAATTCACCAAGGGTACAACTTTATCATCCCTAGGCAAATGTGGAAATGTTAAAACAGAATTTAAACTAGTTGGAGGAAAAAAAAGGGACCTGTCAAGGATAAGGAATGCAGCATATCAGGAAAGGGTAGCCAAACACTATAACTCACATGTTTGAGTCAAGAGATTCTAGCTCGGAGATCTAGTTTTTAAGAGGGTGTTGCCCAATACAAGGGAGAAATCGGCTGGATCACTGGCAAATAAATGGGAAGGACCATACCAAGTGGTCGGATTGGGTGATTATGGAGCGTACCGCCTTGCCCGACCAGAAGAGGACGAGCTGCCCATGCCATGTAGTGTTTATTACCTGAAAATGTTCTACCGTAGGGATTTCTCATTTTTCAGTATTTCTTTATAGTTTAGAAATAAGTTCACTTTTTTTAGCTTAGAAATGAGTTTCCCTTGTTAGCTAATCCGTTGATGTTTCTTTTTAGCATTCAATGAAAGTCCCCTTGAGGGAACAATTTCAAGAAGTCATGAAAAGTTTGTTCTAAATTTGCATTCGTTTACAAAATCAATCTCGGGGCACCTAGAAATTGCTTAGTGTCGATAGGAGTGCCCAGGAGGCCTAGTGAGGGGGCCAAAAACACATGCCACAAAGGCAATGTACACTCACCAAAACTAACTGGGTATAATGAAACACTGTTAGGGCGTCTTCAGGTTAAAAGCACCTGATGGGATGCGCCAAGAGTTGAATAAGGGATAAAGTATTGTTACTAAAAAATAGTTTCAAATAAAATCTAAGCACTTGTGAGGTTAGTACATTATAAGATACCCCACTGTAACAAATCTTGATTAACAGACTATCAGAAGACATCGCAATGACTTAGTTGATAGGTAAAATACAATCTTCTGTAAACTAGATACCATGTAAATGGTCTGTAAAAAGAACATTGCTTTGTAAAAAACCAGAAAAGCAATAGAGATGCAAGACAATCAGCCGGGCTAAAACCATACTGCCTAGCGCAGTTAGAGAAGTAACTAATGATGCTGAACAAGCCCTACCAAATGAAAATACTTGGTTGAAGTCAGGGCGGTCAGCATAATGCCAAAAGGCGCGTATAGATAAATTTAATAGATAACCATAACCAAACATAAATTGTTCATTCAAAGATAGGTCAATCAATTCGGTATGACGGAAAGAGGGCGATTAAGTTATGAAATGATCCTTGCCATATACAAGGATCTGGCTATAACCGAGATAGTTAGCTTGGTACAGTATAATGTATGTTGTTCAAGTTAGCGAATGGCTATAACCATTCGTAGATTGCTCAGTTTTTAGTTAGTTACTCAATTTGGCTCAAGCCCTCGAGTAATCCTGATCATACATCAAAACATTCAATTCATACTAAATTACTCGTCTAGGTACAAACAACAAAAAGGAAAGATTGGTATTATTAATATCAACTCAAGAGATTACAAAATTATGGTTACATGAACAACATAGGCAGAGATCAGGGTTGAAGAATCAAGTATCTAAAGTGCTTGAGGGACCTCCTGGTCCGAATCCGCTAGGAGGAGGGTCATCACAACCTTAATCCTTGGTCAGATCTCCAAAGTCTGGCTAGCTGATGTCATCTTTCGGGTCATCGGCCATAAATGGGGAGTAATCTATGTTTGGTAAGGGGCAAACTTTTATTCCATTTGATAGAGCGCCATTCTCTTTCTAAACGTGGAAGGCCACCAGAAAGAACTTAGAGGGAAACTCGAGGTGCATAGGATAAGGGATTTTCCCGATTAATCTGTAATAAGCCCTCTATCTCACCCTTTGGTTCCTTATGGCTTTTAGGGATTCGAATTTATGCTTGTTGATGGTCTTGTCCCATTTTCGGCGAGCCTCACCCGTTGACTGCTTATACCACTAAAGAACATCCGAGCAGTGGCCAACCCCCTCTCAAACTCTCTCAACATGATAGCCTCAAAAGTTGGAGACCTCTTGTAACGATCTACATTCTGAACTTCCTAGGCTCATCTGGCCTCCTAGGAGAGCACATATATGTTGACCTGTTGCTATTCCAAATCCTTTACCAAATACTCATAATGGATCGAAGCCTCTTTAAATGCTTATTATGTCTCAAACATGAATTGTTGAGAAGAGGTATGGGTGTCTTGGGCAATCCGAATGTCCTATTTGAGTTTATCCACTTTTGTTTCAGCTAGGATGACCTTACACTCTAGCTTGGCTTCGTAACTCTGCCCTTGCGACCCTCTTCCCCTGTTCAGCATTCCTTATGGTGAGCTTTTTGAGAGTCGTCTTAGTTGCGAAGGCTCTACCTTGAATGTTGGCAATAGTCTTCCTCAGAGCAACCTCAGTTGCAGCATGAGTCTTCAGCTTCTCATCGTATTTCCTGACTTTGGATGTAGGCAGATGAGGACTTAAGAGCATAATCCTTTTCAGCAAGGACCCTGTTCAACTGGGATATCTCTATAACCTACTTTTTCCAGTCAGTAAAGACCCGAGTTAGCTTCTCCACCATCAGAAAGAAGAAGTGAAAACCAATAACAGTGGTACACACATAGACGAAAGGTAACACAGAAAGCACTTATAAAAACTCCATGATTGAAGATCATGCAAATTCACTCGGAGGTACTAGCAGCTCTAGCTTCCGTCAAATATCTGTCACAAATATATACATCGCCATCTGACATGTATCAAAGCATGGAAAGGATGTCGATGCGAGAGCTACTCAAATTGGGGTGCTGGGAAGACCTTGAAACAGGAGCTGGTGCGGAAGCTGAGGGAGTTGACCAATCATGACCAGAAGCAGAGGTGGTTAGGGGTACTGCTGGTAGGGTCGGGTCCATAACACTTTGTACTTTTGAAATTCCAATGTCGTCTCCATCCTGAAGGATAGTTGTAGGTGCCTCGAACCCCTGCCCTTTAGAGACTTGATCTTCACTAACACCATCCTGAGGAAGGGATGCAAGAGATGTGCTAGTAGGAACATCCCTAGCATGTCTCTTCCTAGCATCCCCAGCCAACTTGACCGCTGTGACATCTAGAGAAAGCCTTGACTTAAACACTAGAAGAAGTGCATGTTCCTCAGTGACCTTCCACATCCCTCCATTAATGAGCTGCTCCATCGAATTGGGCCCACCAATATTAAAGTGAGAGTCGATAAATACTATCTGACTTTTAACGAAGAACTGCACAAGGGCCTTGTTAGGGTGCTGTGTAGGCAGATCAGAAGTAGCCTAGTCCAAAAGACAGTCCACTTGAACCTAAGAAGGCTCAAGATGAAAGGAAGATGCTACCGGTTGTGATCCAGTTACATCACCAACTTTTGCCAGGACCGATTCAACTGTCTTGACCGGAACAGGTGGAAGCGAAGCAGATAACGTAGACACTCGATCTCACCTTTTTTTCAACCGTTGCTCCTATAAAATTAAGTCAGTTAAGGCCTTCTGATCATCTTCATCTTCCTCATCCAGAATGATAAGGTCGACCCTCGACTGGGAGGTCACCAGATCAGCAACGAGTGTAGCCTTTATTCATTTACGAATGGCCTCAAGAGCGGAGGATCCCTCTACAGTCTTGGCCACTTTACCACCTGGAATCTTTCCACCTGATTCCTTTCTAATGGACCTCCACTTACTGGGCCTATCTCTGCTAGACCTCTCCTTACTGGACCTATCTCGGTCAAATCCCTCTTAGGTTAATGGCACCCGGGCAGACATATCTCTAAGCGAACCTCTTCCACTATTTCTGGGAGGAGGAACATTAGGACTATTCCCTTCAACTTGTCCAACAGGAGTCGCCAAAGTGTTGTGATCAAACTCATATCTATGATCCACCAAGTCATGCTCGTGGGAATCAATTCCCTGAGCCACTTGATCACCGATCACCTTCCTGCTAACCCGATCAAGGTTCTTAGCCTTCTCGGCTTTCTCACCATCAACAATGCCCATATCATACACTAAAAAGAAAACCTAATAAAAAATAATAAGAATAAATACATACAACAAAAGCTAAGTGATGTCGGGATCAGGACTTACAGCGTTTGTGCCAAGCAAAGATAACTGGGAAAAGCCCCAACTCGATCAGTTCTTTCTCTGGGTACAGATTACGACAACATTGACCTCTTTGGAAGTCTGGGCTGCCTTAACAACCGTGTTAGCCTGGTTTTGATTCAACACAGGTGAAATCTTACTCCATAGTTTGAGGATACAAATGTGTCTTGGGACACTGCTCCTGGTTAGTCATTGGTTAGGATCAACCATCTCGATCTCTCCATAGTCACCACTGATGAATACCTAGTTGTTCTTCCAGTACATGTTTGAGGAAGGGAAACCCCAAGCAATGCCCTTATGGTTCTTATAAGTGGAAGAGGAAGGTATATCGTCGAAACCATATGAAATCTAGCTGCTCGAGGAGGTCAAATGCAGATAAAAGGTGCATCAAGCATTTGATCACCCAAGGGTATAAAAGATGCATATATCCTGAGGGGTATAGGGGTACTTGACCCTGATCTTCTTCCACAAGTGCCATAAGTTGATTAGCACCTGATATGAGTTGAGGGTTAGTTGAGCTGGAGCGATGCCACGTCTGTATGGAATCGAGCATTGAAAGGTCGAATGAGGATGGTGACCCCAGAGGACAACTTGGCCCCGTAAATAGCAACCGTATCAGGAGATGGGTTCCATACAGCGCACTCGCCGTTGGCGTTTAGTTGTACCGAACGTGAAAGGTCAAACTGATTTCTGAATTTTTCGAGTTTGTCATTAGTCACCATATTGATTTAATAGTCGAAAGCACATGGGTGATCCACAGTGAACTTTTGCATGTGTGCCCATCGTTCTCTCGGGAATTCCTTCATTTTCAGTTTTTAATAGATAATCTTTAGATCACTAGCAAGACAGACATTTTTCCTAGGCAAAACTCTGGTGGCTTGCCTCGAGCTGGTTGTCCTCGACATATTTGGACAAGTACTAATAGAAGTATAAGCTTGAGGGTTAGCGGAAGCAGGAACAAATTCTGGATGAGCAACAGAGTAATCTACATTTAAAGCAACATGTTGAAACGAAGGAGTACTTACGTGAAAGTGACCCCAAAGTATAGACTCAAGCCTAGCAATATTCTCTTTATTGCCAGCCTCGATAGCACACATAAGAAATTCAAAATATCGATAACGGAGAGTGGGATCCATACCTGAAATATCGATGAGAGCAGTGAAACGTGTACTGTTGGTAAAGAAAAACAAAAGAAATGAAGAAAAGCTTGAGAATTGGAGAAGAAACAAATATTAGGATTTTTACGAAACAAGCTATGAAGTCGTGAGAGGGAAATGAAAAGTTTCGAAATATATAGGATTAGATGACATCATCAGAATGCACAAACGTCATTAGACTTAACGTACGAGAGTGGAAGTAAGTGTATAAACCCTAAAAATCATGCACCGTTCAAATTCGAAATGCTATCAATGATTGCATCAGCGAAAACAGATGTGGTTAGGGTTAACGCTTAGTTGTTAAGCTTCTAATGCGCATTGATGTATTACGAGACAAAAATAAAACAATTAAACACTGTTCGCCGTGCAGTTCCATTTCGAAATGAGATACTTGGCCTTGTGTGTTTAAGAGGTATTATTATAGGTGCAATTTTAATTGTATGACACGTCAGCAATAGACCAGAGTCAGGGGTGCCACGTGAGCCCAAGTTTACCAAAGAAAATTCATCAAAACCCCCGACTAAAATAACAAAAATGATCGAATAAGAAGACCCGATCGGGATTGTCAAGATGGTCGGGGGAAAGGTTGTGATCGGGTAAAATCACTGATCGGGGAAAGTAATTTTTGTCAGGTTTGACAGGTGGTCGGTTGCATGACAGATGGACAACACTCAGATTTAACGAAGTTACGACTCTAATACATAGAGAAAGAATCCGACTTGAACAAGACATCTCGAAGTACATCCTGCTAAGGAAACAAGCTTCTCAATATATATCGAAGTGTAAATTGGCAAGAGATCCCATGCAATTAAGATACAAGCAGTGCAAAGCAAGAAAGAGAATAATGCGATTCCAATAAAATAAAATTTGGTTCCATTACGGAAACTTATTTTACTATTTCACCAAGATTTAGGGTTTTATACATGTATAAATAGACCCTATTAACACCTATAGATGGGTGAACACCAATTAAACTTACAGGAGTGTAAGAGATATTGTGTGTGTAATTATTCCCATTATAGTGAATTCTTCTCGCCGTTGCTAGCAGCCATGGATATTTCCCCACCTTGGGGTTTTACCATGTAAAGTATTGTGCCTTGTTCGCTTTGTATTTATTTTGATTCGTAGCTTGATTGTTTATTCACATTAACTTGTTCGACGAGTGATCAATTAAACCTGATCCAAAAATCACTTTCAACATGGGGAAGGACTAAAATTCTTGTAGTGCATTCAGAAAATATGCTCATCCCCCTCCAGCTTTTATACCACCTACTGAAGGGAACTTAGGGAAGCAGCCTAAATATGATCTCTTCGAACTCCTTATGAAGAAAGTTATGAAAGACGATGGAAGGGTGGTAGTGGTTTGCAATTACTGCCACAATAAATTTAAGTGGAGTAAATCTAGAGGATATGACACATATCAAAAGCATTTAACGTTTCAGCATCCAGCTAAACATTGCAGATCGAGTTCACCAACCCAAATTTCCAAGTTCACTACCCTTAAAACTCAATTATTTAAATATAGTGATTCAAAAATAGAGAAGAAATAACTAAAATGGTTGTTGTAGAACATTTACCTTTAAGTTTTGGTGAAAATGTTGGTTTTATTAATTATTGTCGAAAAGCATTAAATCTGTTGCATGTCGTGTTCCTAGAATATTTTTCATACGTACACTTTATGATATTTATAAAAGAAAAAAAAAAGATTTTGCAATTTTTTTTTATAATTGTGAAAGTCGTGTTACCGTATGTGCCGACATATGGAGTGACCATTGGAAAATACATTCATACTTGGACGTCACTTGTCATTATATGGATAATGCAAAAAAGAATTCTTGTATTTAGAGTTTTTGATGAGACACATATTGCTGATAATATTTATAAATGGATGAAAATTATTTTTAAAAAGTATAAAATTGAAAACAATTTTTTTGCAATTGGTTTTGATAATTCTTCCAACAATACCGCATCTATTCATTTTTTATTTGAATTATGCAAACCTTATTTTGGTGGTAATTGTTTTCATTATATGCCTTGAGCATGTGCTTTTGGCGAGTGTATAAATGCATTTTTGAGCTTGTGTAGCAAATCTTTGTCACTTTTGGGTTTTACTTGCATGTCTTGGGATAGTCCCATCCTTTGTGTCTTCAACTTGAGTGGACTCGGTGCTCTTGTGCCTTGTTCTAATAGTGAAGACTATTCTAGAGTTCACATACACAAGCCTATTAAAAAGTGCATTTGAGTGTATAATTGTTCTATTCTTTAAACATTTTTCTCGTCATATGTGTCACATGCCATATGACTTACATTTCATACATATAATGGATTGCTTAATGGATTTATTCATTCCCTTGGTAGACTAATTATGGAAGTGATCTTAGGCAATGTGTGTTTAATTAACCACTTAAAAAGCTTAAACACATTCCTTTATCCCTTATGTGTGCTTCTAAACCAATTTTGAAGCCAAGCACGTACCTTTCTTTTGGAACCAATAAGAACCATATAGCCATAGCTAAACACAAGCATACCTTTTATTGCCAATCATGTGGGGAGTGTGTGTTGTGCTATGTAGTTGGAAGGCATAAGTTCAAATGTTGAAATAGCATGCACTTAGGCATCCATGTAAAGTGTGAAAGAAATGGCTCAGCATGAAGAAGTGCCAAGAATTTTCACTAAAGAGCCAAATTGTCAAAATGGTAAATGAAGTTATGCAAAAGAAAAGCAAAGAAAGAAAATTAATGCAAAAAGAAAAGGCAAATTAAAAAAGAAAAAGAAAGAGCCTTGTGAAATAATTGTAAAGTACTCACAATGTAGAGTACAATTGTGTAGAACAAATGCGTATGTAAGTAAATGCCTAGTCGCTAGAGTGTAATTGATGTTTAATAGAGCATTATATGGGGTGTGTGAGTATGATTGAGCATGATTGGTGATCTTTGAACTTATAATTCCCTATTTATTTGTTCACCACATCTAACCCCATGGCCCTGTTACAACCTAAGGGAAAAGTCCTATTTGATCTATGATATGTTTTGAAAATGTTTTTTGATGCTTGATCTTCCTTGTTTATAGCATAGTGAATCATTCTTTGGCTAGTTCACATATATTACTGGTCTTTTAAATATACATCGTATACAATGCGTTAGAATTCTATGCTTAAGTTACATCTATACATACCTTGCATGAATGTGAACTTAGACACTGAAAGGAAGAAAGAGAGTGAAGCCGGGTGAGGATTAGAGTTGAAACAAATTATGCTCAAAGTGTGGGAGTTAGTAGTTCCCGATATGAGAGCACTCTTAGGTGTGGGATTCGTGATAGCTCAAGTTTCCCTCTTGCGTCTTCAAGCTGTTTTAGATCATTTTACATATGTCTACTTCTTTCTATCACGCATCCTTGCCTCTCATCACTGATTGGACATACGGCTTGTTGAATTATTTGCTTTGAGTCAAGGAAAATTTTAGATCGACTCAATTTTATTTGTTTTAAGGTTTGCTCGAAGAGGAGCAAAGGTTTGGTTTGGGGGTATTTGATCGAGCCAAAATTGTAATATATTTTGGCCCTCATATCCTTATCCTTTGTCTCATTTTTGGGTGTTTTTGTGTGTATCATATGACTCATTCGTTACAATTGCAGGCCTTAGGTGAAAATCAGGGAATGGAATCGAAAAGGACAAATTGGTGTAGAAAAGGGAAGAATTGAAAGTCCTAATGCACGGGTACCTTACCCGTGCATTAACCACGCATAAACCCTATACCGAAGGATATAATTTTAAGAAGACCTCAGTGCACGGGTACTAACCCGTGCACGACCTGTGAATTTGTCCAAACCAAGGAGCAGACCAGACAGAAGTCTTTAGTGCATGGGTACCAACCAGTGCATATTGCCCATACTAGAAATCAAGATGAAGATAGCAAAGATATAGCATGGGTCATTTACCTTTACCCAACCCGTGCACTACGTGCATCAGGTGCTGCCATGTCAACAAATTCAGACCTACTTCGGGAAACCTATATCTAGATTTGATTCTAATTATACCCACACGCCCACATTTCATTTTACATCATACTTTTCTCTCTCTTGATTTGGAAATCATTCTCTCCCAAAATCATCCAAAACCCATACATCATCTTTATCGTTTGTCTACTCACAAGTGCTTACAAGATTGAAATTCAAGCTTCAAGGAAGTAGAACCTCTCTATGGATCTACTCTCACTCTCTTCACCTAATTATTTGTGTGTATTTAGTATGAGTAGCTAATCACCTACTGAGGGGTTGATGTGATTCATTTGTGAACTTTGGGTATTGTAATGAATTCTGTCTTTTCTATGTATCTATCAAATATGTTTCATTCATTGTTTTAATTGATTTCAAGTATAATTTGTCTTAGATTGTACCTTCCTCTCTTTGCTAATTGTTTGAGAAATTACTTTAGTAGAGAATTAGGTATACACTCTACTTGATTCTCTTGAGCTCATTTGAATGTAAGATAGAACAAGAGTACCCTCCTTAAGTGAAATCCGGACATATTAATCTCAATATCTATCTAATCTGAAATGGGTAATCAATTCTATACACTCTAGGTTGGCTGATTGTGAGAGATTAAGCATAAATACTATACCTTCTAGGTTGGTGATTTTACAAAGTGATTAGTCCCTTATTTTGATAGATGAACATTCATGAACAATCACTTGTGGGTGACCAATACTATACATTCTAGATTGGAAACTCATAAGGGATATACAACCAATTCTATACCCTCTAGATTGGTTACAAAAGATTAATATACATTCATGAGAATTCTCAATTTACCCATTGTTTGCATTTTGGATCCATCAATCTCTTAGTCAATGATCCATCAATCTCTTAGTCAATTTATCATCCATTATCATCTTTAATCTTAGTGCATTTTAATTAGTTTAAATTTAGTTTTCATATTAGTTAATTTCCAACCAACAACCACTTATATTTACTTTTTTTTTTTGTATTTATTACTAGAGTAAATATTTGATCATAGCTATATCTCGATCTTTGTGGACGATACCTTACCTTGCCAAGATACTTGTTTAATACATTTGAGTGCATAGTTTCTATTTTGTAAAATTTGTTTTGATATTGCATATACAACAAATGCGTATCAAACACCACAACAGAATTGTGTTGCGGAGAGGAGAAATAGAACCCTGATGGAAATGGTGAAATCTGATTAGTTTCTCATCATTACCAAACTCCTTTTAGGGATATGCACAACAAATTACGGCTTACATTTTGAATGTAGTCCATCCAGATCGGTTTAGATTTATGGAATGATCGTAAAGCTAATTTGCGACATTTCCGCATATGTGGGTGTCCATTACATGTACTAAAGAATATAACTGGAAAGCTGGACCCTAAGTCTATTGTCTGCTTGTTTTTTTGTTATTCCAATGAGACTAGAGATGGATACTTCCATAGTCTTAAGGAGAACAAAGTACTTGTATCGACAAATGCAACATTTCTTAAGGATAACCATATGAGTAATCATGAACCTCGAAGCAAAATTGTGTTAAATAAGATGGATCTTGGTACGACCAGTCCTCAGTCAACAAGAGTTACTACTCCATTAACATCTGGTAGTCAGTTGATTCCTAGTCAGGATTAGACACGACCACGGTTTTGGTTCCAAACCGTCGATTCCGGTTCCAGAAGTATCCTGAACCGAAACAGGAATCAGAATAGAAACCGCCTGGAAAGGGTTTAGATTTCGATTTCGATTCAACTGGCTTCGGTCCAGTTCCAACGGTTTGAACGGTTAGGTTCTTTAAAAAAAATATATCAGTGATTCACTCTCAAATCTCACAAATCCAGTTACCCAAATCAGTAATCTTCTGAACCAAACTCTCACTGTCACATCCAATTATCCAGATGACATCAATCATCATTATCCCATTCACGAATTCATCACAAAAGACATCACATAAAATCACAAACCGTAACTGTCGAAGAGAAGAAGAAAAATACAAATCACAAATCATCACACAAGCCTTCACCAGCCATTACACAAATCATAAAATACAAATCGAAAAAGAAGAGATCGAAGAGAACAATAAGAGATCAAAGAAAAGATCATTGGCGATCGATGGTGATGGAATGAAAAAGAGATCGCCAGTGGTCGTTTGGAGTGAAGGAAAGAAATAGAGAGAGGGAGAGAGAACAGAGAAATCTGAAAGATGAGAGGGTGAGAAGATAATATATATATATATATATATATATATATATATATATACATGTGAGTCATGAGTGGCGGCCAAACCTAAAAAAAATATAAAAAATTGTTATGGAACCGGCGGATCTAGAACTGGAACCGAACTGCCAGTTCCAGACCGATTTTTGAAATTAAAGAACCAAAATTTAACCTTAAGCCCCAAGGTTCCGATTACAGTTCTTGAATTGATTCTATGATTTTGGTTTCGGTTACGGGTACAGTTACGGTTACGGTTACGGTTCATTTCTCACGATTTAGGTTCGGTTTCACGGTTTGAACCAAACTGTGGTCATGTCGAGTTAAGATACACTACCGTCTAGACGCAGTGAGAAGGTTGTACGATAACCTGAATGCTATTTCGGTATTGTAGAGGGATGAGATATCGTCTATAATGATAGTGTGGATGATCCACTAACATTTAAGAATGCAATGGAAGATTCTACAAAGAGGAATGGCTTAAAGCCATGAATCTCGAGATGGAGTCCATATGCTCCAACTCAGTCTTAGAACTTATAGACTTATCAGATGGGATAAAACTCGTAAGGTGTAAGTGGATCTACAAAAGAAAGAGATGAGTAGATGTGAAGGTAGAGAACTTTAAGGTAATGCTAGTGGCAAAGGGGTATACCCAAAAGGAGGGGGCTGATTATGAAAAGATCTTCTCATCAGTAGCCAGGTTTACGTCTATTAGGATTCTCTTATCCATTGTTACCTATTACAATTACAAAATTTGGTAAATGGATATCAAAACTACTTTATTCAATGACACTCATGATGAAAGTATCTACATGATGTAACCAGAGGGATTAGTGTCTCCAGATCAAGAGCAAAATGTTTGCAAGTTACAAAGGTCCAATTACGGAGTAAAGCAAGTATCAAGATTTTGGAACATTAGGTTTGATAATGCTATCAAAACCTACGGCTTCGAGCAAAGCATTGATGAGTCTTATGTCTACAAGCGCATCATTGACATGAATGTAGTATTCTTGGTCCTATACGTAGATGTTATCCTACTCAATAGAAATGACCTAGGGGTATTGTCGAAAGTAAAAAGCTGGCTGGCTAACCATTCCAAATGAAAGATTTGGGAGAGGCGAGTTATGTTCTAGGGATCCAATTAATTAAGGATCATAAAAATAAACTCTTAGCATTGTCTCAGGCATCGTATTGACAAGATGCTTGTACGATTTTTGAAACAGAACTCCTAGATAGGTAATTTACCTTCTAGTCATGGAGTTCACTTGTCCAAGGAACAATGTTCCTTAGACACCTCAAGAAGTTGAGGATATGAGACAGGTTCCCTATGTGTCTACAGAAAGCAGTCTTATATATGTTATGTTATGCATGAGACTTGACATATGCTTCATGGTAGGAGCAGCCAGTAGATTTTTTTCCAACCTGGGATTGGATTATAGAGTTGCTATAAAGGCTCTTCTCATGTATCTTCGAAAACGAGAGACTATATGCTAGTATATTCCAGGTAGGATTTGATCACGTTAGGATATACAGATTCTAATTTTCAGTTAGACAGGGATTCTAGGAAATCCATGCCTCGATCAGTTTTCACCCTTGGTGGTGGAGCCATAGTATGGAGGAGTGTTAAACAATCATGTATTGCTGACTTAACCATGGAAGCCGAAATGTAGCAGCTTGTGAAACAACTAAAGAGGTTGTCTAGCTCTGTAAGTTCTCAACTGATCTGGAAGTTGTTCCAGTTCTGCATAAGCCCATCACACTTTTTTGTGATAGTAGTTGTGCTGTTGCTAAATCGAAAAAACCAAGAAGCCACAGGAGATGGAAGCATATAGAGAGGAAATATCAT
This sequence comes from Dipteronia dyeriana, assembly GCA_032871835.1. NCBI lineage: Eukaryota > Viridiplantae > Streptophyta > Magnoliopsida > Sapindales > Sapindaceae > Dipteronia > Dipteronia dyeriana. Next base: position 35,620,845 of record CM065298.1, read on the forward strand.
CTCATTAGAGAGATAGTGCAGAGAGAGGATGTGATCGTGACCAAGATAGTGTAGTTGGATAATCATGCTGATCCATTTACGAAGACCTTGATGGCTAAAGTATTTGAATGTCACCTAGAGGATATAGGGTTATGAGATATGTCTCCCCTGTTTTAGTTCAAGTGGGAGATTGTTGGTATTTATGCCCTAAAGCTTGAAATTTGTAAATATGATTGAACATTAATAAAAGAAGTAGTTTAATCATTCTATAAATCTGTCTCATACATTTATATCATGTGTATTTAATATCCAAGATTATCGGATGTAATCTCTAACCGAGTATATGAGTGTCATATAAAGTGAAATTCAGTTTGAGATGAGCAATTCAAAGAGTCCGTAGATAGCAAAATAGAGCTGGGTACTTTATTTGTGTTTAATCTACAACTACAGTCCTTTTCGTAATGTATAGTGGTCTTAACCTAGACTATTCATATAATGATTGAGAATGGAGGCACCTTATATGATGTGATCATATAGGATTACGCCATGATCTATATGAATCTCTCACCAAGATCCGTTACATGATGAGATTCATATATATCAACAAATGATGGCTTTATATGGTGATCTTAATCTTGAGTGTCATATCAACTCCTTTAGGCTAGCTCGTCGTTTTTGATATACCATTGATGAGATCAGAGTTGCATTTCCAATCAATAACTTCGCATATTGGAATCACAGTTCGGCTTGTGGCTGGGAAGGTCTGTACACAATAGTGGAATCCACTCATTCTTGCGAGAAGTAGATAGAAGTTCCCTTAAGGGTTGATTCAGGGCTTGAACAGTATGAGCACTCTCTTTCTTCTGTAAAGGAAGTTAGGATTTACTGTTCGTTAGAGAATCAATGGTACATAATGGAAAAGATATAATTAGAAGGGTATAACGAACTTTTTGACCTAGCTCTAATTATGAACTACTTATGGAGGATCATACCATATGAAATAGTCATATCAATGGACAACTGTAATTTTGGTTTGTTTAATGCATCTATAGTTGCGAGAGTACAGCCTCAGGTTTTTAATAGAATAACTCTGTGGTTAATAATCATGAAATATTAAGTAAAGAGTTTAATTCAGTATTTCTAAGTATTATTGTAGCTCAAAATTGTAGGTCCATTTGGTCCTCGTGCTAGCCTGATTGATAAAAGGTAACAAAGGGTCACGGTTAATTAATTGGATTGTTCAATTAATTGTGTTATGAAAGTGACACGTATATATTCAGAGATTAATTGAATAATGAGATTAGTTAATTTAAATATTAATATTTATTTAAATGAATTAATAATTATGAATTATTAATTGATTATTAAATGGAGGTTGCAGGTTCAAATCATGACCGAGACAAAGATTAAAAAAATTTGATTATTTTATTTTATACTTAGTCTAGTATTTAAGTTTAAGTCAATTAGGGTTAAGTGGGATTTTTATTTTACCTAGGATACTTAAATACTAATATCTTTTTAATATATGGAAATATATTTGAAAAAGATATGTATCTTGTTATTTTATATATATATATATATATATATAAGCACATAAACAACAAAAAAAGAAAAACCTAGAAGGTCTAGGTTAATTTTCGATCAAAGAAAAAAAATATTTTTCCATGTGGTGGCCGAACATAGCAAGAAGAAAAGGAGTTTTCTTCAAACCTCTGCATCCTCCTTAGTTCCTTGAAGATCATTACATTTCCAAACACAGTTACTGGATCGTGAGACATAGCGAGGAAGACTTGGTGGTTCATAATCAAATTAAAGCTTAAAGAAACGAAAGAGTAGATCTTCAAGGGTATGATCTAACAATCATTCTATATTTTTGTATATTGTATATGGTTTATATTTACATAAAAAAAATATTTTAAACCCGATTTCCACTTGACAACGTAAATCCAGGTTCCTACAGTCTACATCCCTAAACCAAAACCCAACATTGTCCTTAATGTTGAAGACATGTGAGCCCAGTTTAGCGGTGCACACCTAACACGACACAAACAAACACATAGGCACTAATCACACATAATCAATTCCCAACAAAATAAAAATGATTAAAAACTAGGCTCAACATATAAAGGCGGTACAATGAAATATGGAAATTTAAGCACAAAAACACAGATTCTTGCTCAAAACCAATCATCAAGTATTCATTCAAAATTGACGGAATGGGGGCCCGATGACCCCTATTTTAGGTTTTTGAGTTTAGTGTTGAAATAATTCTATCCATCAAAACGATATTTCCTTTGTATTGATTAGTTGTTTAGGATTTATTGTTTATCAAGCTTCATGGAAGTTGGACAACATTTCAAGCAAAATGGTGGCTACATGATGAACAAGCTTAATTGCATAGTAAAAGGTACACCTAGACCTCTTTCCTCTTGCAAGGCCTTAGGCACACACATACATTGCATCCATATATGTCCCAGCATCATTGTGCACATTTGGTATAACACATACATACACATGTTATAGTATGCACATGTATTAGACTTGAATTGACAACTTGTGTAAATTGCATGTTCTAGGACTATCTCCAGGAAATGACATACATGTGTGTTCTTGTGTTTATATGTTTGTGTTTTCTTTATATTGGACTTGAATTTGGCTTATATTATTCCTCATTGAGTTCCAGTCGTTTCGGTTACTCATTCATTAAGTTTCAAGTTCCAAGTAAAAAGTTACGAAACTTTTAGTGTCTTTAACGTACATTGATCGGTCTATTTCTCTACATATTTTAGGTCCCCATTTTCTATTATTAATGCTTTTTTCTTGGGTAAAATTAGGTATTTTATGTGTTTTTTGAGCATGTGTAGGTCACATTCCATTCAAGAGGTGTTAGATGTTATTTTGGAGAAATGGAGCAAAAAGATGAATTTCGGACCAGTGCAGAACATCCATATTACGGGGCCCATATATCTCAGATCTGATAGAATTATATGTCCTACCACATATGGATTAAAATTCCCATAAGTCTAGTTTCAAACACACTTTTCGGATCGCAATCCTGATATTCTTGAAAGAAGTTATTCACAATTTAGTAACCAAAGGTTAGTGCAGGAAAGTCAACCGCGGGCTAGACTATGGTTCAAGCAGAAGACCTATCCAACGGTCTGAGGAGTGGTACATGATTGAAGAATTCTATGGTTTGGACTATGGTGACCTATGGAGCGACTGCGACTATGGTTTGACAGATTATTAGCAAAAAACTACTCCGAATTGGTCCAGAATTTTTCAAAAACTTCCCAAATCAGTTTCTAATGACTTTAGAAGACCATGACATGTTTGGGAAACTTCCTAAACTCAAAATATGAGTCAAACATCAAAAGAGAAAATCCAATTTAGGAAAGGATTCTCATTCCTTGTTTCATTCTACTTTCCCACTTGATGGATTTCTAAACCTAATAAGAATTGGGGGCTCATAAGAAAAATCACCTGTAAATACTTCCTATTCTTTACAATCTAGACACAAGTCAAGAAAGGTCCCAAGCCACCAAGGGGGTCATCTCAACCACTTCATCACCATACAACTTTCATTTATCTTTACACATCGAAGATTCGAAGATGAAGAAAAATTCATCATTGAAGACTGATCACGCCAAAATATTCATATATTTTGGCCCTCATTTCCATTCATTTTGTCTCGTTCTCGGTTGTTTTAACATATCTTATGGCTCATTTGTTATGATTGTAGGAATTTAGGTTCAATGCGGATGATCGGATGGAAGAAGCAGATTTGTGTGAGAAAAGGGCAAGAATTTGATCAAGTGTAGAGGCCATGTGCTCTGGTCGTGCATGGGTTCTTACATGCACACAACCTATGCCCTGTGAAGGGAAGGAAGAACTAGGGCAATGTATATGTCATGAACCACGTATAACCTACACATTAACTGCACACCAGCTGTGCACCAGTCGTGTACTTAAAGAAACCCTAGAACTTAGCAGGGAGCAGAGAGGTGTATCAGCTCACTACGTGGTTAATAGTTCTGGTCACAAACCATGCAATAACCCATAAAATTCACTAAACCTGAGAGATAAAATCAGAGCATCAGGTCACTGCACGGGTTCCTACCCACGCATAACCCGTGCATTTAGCACATCAGGAAGCCACATCTGCAATTTCAAGCCATTTTGAAGACACCTATATATAAAATCATTTCTGTTATGACTTCTACGCACACATGCCCATTCATAACCACTTTCAGTCTCTAGATCTAGGAATTCCTTTCTCTACCCTTTTATCCATAAACCCATTCATTTCTCTTTGATTTCTTCTCGATCACTGTTGTAGGAGATTGGATATCAAGCTCCCAAAGAAGGGGAATCATCAATTGGTTTACTCTCATTCTCTTCTCGTTTGTATTTTCTTTTATTGAGCATGAGTAGATAATCATCCCACTAGGGGATTGATGTGATTCCATTGTGATTATGGGTTTGCATATGAATTCTAGCCTATTTTATTAATATATCACAAAGATTTCATTCATTGGTTTTATTGATTTCAAAAGATGATTTGTATTATATTGTACCCTCATTTCTTTGCAAGTTATTTGAGAAATTATTAGAGTGGAGAATTGGGTATACTCTCTATTCAATTCTCTTATGCTCTCTTGAATGGAAGGATTGAATTAGAGTACCCTCTTTTAGTGAAATCCGGACATCTTAATCTCATTCCTTATCTAATCTCAAATGAGTGACCAATTCTATACCCTCTAGGTTGGTGAATTTATCAATAGATTAAGTCATTATAGTGGTAGATTCATTTTAATAAACAATCACTTGTGGGTAGCCAATATTATACCCACTAGATTGGAGACCCATTAGGGATATACAATCAAGCTATACCCTCTAGATTGGTTACCTTAGCTTGAAGAACATTAATGAGAATTTATACATACCCAGTGTTACATATTGAATCAATCATTCCCTTAGTCCATTTATCATACATATTCATTATTAACTTGTTTCATTTTAAGTAGTTAGTCTTAGTTGCATTTTAATTAAATTCCATACAACATTCATTTGCAATATATTTTTATTGCATTAGTTTAGAGCAAAAATTTGGTCACATAGGTATAACACGATCTCTGTGGACGATACCCATACTTGCTACTATGTTGGTTAATTGTTCTTGCACTTAATGGGTTCTAGGTTGTAGTTTGCACCTTTGATCTATGGGTAAACTGTAATTAAGAACACTAGATTCATCCCAGGATCATACGGTAACAATCATACTAAAGATAAGAGTGAACCCTTAACTTGATTAATATCTTTTTCAAAGTCAATTTGAAACATTGAGTAGACATAGTTGGAGAGCATCGATGACCTAGTTCTTTAATCTCTTGATCACTACTTTTGTTCTTTATAATTGCTTTGATTAATTTAGTTGCTTAGTTTAATCTAGTTTTAATTCACTCTCAACAATCTTTGGTTACTTTTAGTTTATCTTAAATTAGAATTAGTTTTAATTAGTAAATCACTTTTCCTTGTGGGAACGATCCTTACTTACTGCTATACTTATCTTCACGATTCGTGCATTTGCGAGTATTATTTTTATAACTACGGTTTTACACCAATCAAGTTTTTGGTGCCGGGGATTAGTTAAATTTATTAGTTTTTTATAGTTTTAGTTTTAGTTATTAGCTTTAGTTTATTTATTCATTTATTTATTTTAGTAGTTGAGTCATTAGTTAATAGTTTTTATTTTTATTTTTATTTTTTGGATTTTGTTTTCTTTTTATTTCCTTTTCCTTGTTTCTTTCAGGTAAAGTGGACTTCTACGGCTACGGGCAACTCGCTTATGATGAGGAAAGAGAAACAATTCATGGATTTACTATACAACAAGCTTATTTAAATCGACAAATGGAGAGATTGATTTCGATGACTCCGGGGAGAGAACAAGCAAGAGCAGTGGTTTGCATGTTCTGTGGAGTGGTTGGTCATGAGATAGAGAATTGCACTTCTGTAGCAAATTTTGTAGAATATGTACAATATGAATCCTTTAAGATGAATTCCTACAACCCGCGGCCTATGCATGAACCGTTTGAAAATTTCTTCAGTGTTTGGCCTATCAATGAACCATATGGAAATTCCCACAGTCAGTGGTTCAGTTATGAACCATATGACAATACTTAAAACTAAGATTGGAGGAATCATCAAGTCTTCTCATAGAGCTACAATAAAGTCAACACCTATGAGCAGCCAGCCTCACCATCATTGGAGGATAAAATGAAAGAATTCATACAAAATATGGATCAAAGAATGAATCAGCAAGACAAAAGGTTGCATAGAAGCTTCAATAAGGATGATGGTGTTAGAACCCTATTCACTGGTAACACAGTGGAAATAGGTTTTTAATTTTTTTTATACTTATCTTAACGATCTGGAACTAGTGAACTTAGAATTGTAATTTTTTGTTTAGAATTTATACATATAAAATTATTACAATAATAAAATATACGTATATTGAGGAAATTGAAATCAATATAATAAGAAGAAGATGTTAGAACCTTACCAACGTTTGAAGGCTCCTTCACTTCTTGCAATGCTCCTGGTCTGTACCACTCGATCTTCCTCACTATACACTGGGACTGGTAACTGCGTGTGAGCGCGTCACGGTCTTAAAAAATGAAAGGACTATGCCCGATTAATGCAGCCTCAGATGCTTCAATTGTCAATTATGGAGAAAAAACCGAATAAACTATTTCTTCTTAGAGAAAACAACTTAGAACCATTCTAGTTGTTAAAACAATATCTTATATTTTCTTTTTCTCTTTAGTTTCAAAGTGCACGAACACCAAAATTTGCTGTGCAATTCTAATCTTTTGTTTTTCATCACTCATATTGTTAGGATTATGCTCGATAGCAAGAGTATAATAATGTATTTGAAAATCTTTTCATATTAATAAAGTGATTTCTAGTTTAACAATTCTGATAGTATTTATAGTTTTATTATTGTAATTGTCAAAAGTAAATAATCATAAGGTCAAAAGATATGAGAAAAGAAGAATTGTTCATACATCTAGATATGTATGAGGTAGACACAATTCTTTAGTTAGTCTTGAATAATATTCACAACTTAAGATAAAGGTTTGGCGCATTTATCTTGTCAAAGTTGTAGACTTTTTTGCTAGCATTTGAGTGGAATCAAATGTGTTATGATGAGTCTAAAATCATCAAAGTGTGGTGTCTTTGGACAAAAGAATCTAGTGCACTAGGTGCATTGAATAGGATCACAGTGAATTACTTTATCTAAAACCGTCAATGGACAAAAGTTTTAACTAGAAGACAATCGGAGAGTCTATCTCAACATTGATATAAATGATGGACTTATGGTTGCAAGTGTTATCATTTGAGCTATCAATGAGTACGATTATATAGCATAGTCTATCCTCGATAGTTTAGTGGTATTAATTTATTAATCGATAGAGGACTTCTTTTATAGATATGGACATCGTGGCTCCATTTGTTAAATGGGAGTAGAATATCATCATATGGATGTTTTGAGGTATTGGATATTAAATCTTAACGTTAAGTTTTCAATAGTGTTTATTGAAACATGGCTTCTAGACAAGTCAAAATATCCAAGTTCAAAATGTGGTCATATGAGTAAATATGGTAACTTGGAGAGCTAAAGGTAGTCTATGAGCTCCTAACGATTACTGGTATTCTTCACGAGAATACACTTTCTTCATTAAGATTGTCTAGGGTATGAATGAGCAATATTAACTTATTCTATCTTTATTTAAGAGTTCAATTTTAGGTCTTTAGTGGAATGAACTAAAGTTAAAAGATCGGACCTAAGTGAATCATTTGTTAATTGTGATTAGATTATGTTTATTGGAGCTTAAATTTAGATAGCTTGCCAAGATCCCCAATCCACACGAATTTGTATGGATCACTTGATATATTCTACCAGACCAATATATGGGTTCATATAGAATTGTATTAAAGGCATGTGGACTTGTTTATTTTAGTAAGAATGAGTTTAGTTGACATATGGACTTTTTATTTAGGTCCAATGGATTTAATAAGATAAGACAAATAATATATATGCCCATGTGTGGTCTTGGGTGGCAAAGCTAAATATATTTGCTTAATATATTGTTTTTTATGTTATTATTTAATTAAATGGAAATTAATTAATTAATTAATTGTTTAATTTAAAGTCAAAATCTTTTTCCTAGTAGGAATAGGTCTCCTATTGTCATATTATTGTTGGTAATATGATAAGTATCAAATACTATATTTGATAATTAGATAAATAATATAAATTTGTTTATCTAGTCAAATTAGGAAGTATTTAATTGCTATTAAAACTCTAATTGACAATTGGTCAAATTAGGAAATTTTAATTTAGTCATAATTTAATTATATTCAATAATTGGTTTTTTAATAAATACACTATTTGAGTTGGACTAGGAGTCTTGTTGTAAAAAAGAATTCTTTTTGGAAAAGGATTCTTTTTGGAAAAGGATTCTTTTTGGAAAAGGATTCTTGGTCACCAAATAAATCCACCTAATGATGGGATTCTTGCCCACCAAATAAATCCTTCTTAGGAGAGGATTAGGTCTCCTAAACTAAATACATTAGGAGTCTTGGTGTGTAAAAGAAATCCTATTTTTGAGAGGATTGAATCCAAATTTTGATAGGAGTCTTGGTGAAGTAGAAATCCTCTTTCTAGGAGGATTTTCGGCCACCTATATATACTCCTATATATAATTTCGACCAAGCCCTAATTTTTGGTGTGATAAGTTTTTTTATTTATTTTTTAATGTTAAAAAAAAAATATTTGTCCAACTCATTGTGTGAAGAATTCAACCAAGCATAGAAAAAAATGGAAAGTTTTTGTTTTCGATAGTACACTAGTATCCTTTGCATCAAAAGGGTTTTGTGTACAACATCGAATTAAGGTTCACGCGAATTTCAATCAAATTGATTGATAATTCACAAGTGACCGAACTTTCTTGGTTTTTCTCTTAGAGGATTATTGTGACTAACAAAGAAGAAGATTTTTTTTGTTTCCATCCTCAGGTATACAATTTAAAGAAAGAGGGCCCCACACTCCTAGGTGATTCACGTTTGGATTGGAAGATCTTACGGATTCAATTCGACGTTAGTTCAATTGTCACGAAAAATAATCTTCTTCTTTGTTAGTCACAATAATCTTCCAAGAGAAAAACCAAGAACGTTCAGTCACTTGTGAATTATCAATCAATTTGATTGAAACTCGCGTGAACCTTGATTCGATGTTGTACACAAAACCCTTTTGATGCAAAGGATACTAGTGTACTATCGAAAACAAAAATGTTCCCTATTTTCTCTATGCTTGGCCGAATTCTTCACACAATGAGTTGGACGAAGTTTTTTTTAAACATTAAAACATAAATAAAAAACAACTTCTCACACCAAAAATTAGGGCTTGGTCGAAATTATATATAGGAGTATATATAGGTAGCCGAAAATCCTCCTAGAAAAAGGATTTCTACTTCACCAAGACTCCTATCAAAATTTGGATTCAATCCTCTTAAAAAGAGGATTTGTTTTACACACGAAGACTCATAATGTATTTAGTTTAGGATACATAATCCTCTCCTAAGAAGAATTTACTTGGTTGGCAAGAATCATTTCCTTAGGTGGATTTATTTGGTGACCAAGAATCCTTTTCCAAAAAGAATTCTTTTCTACACCAAGACTCATAATCCAACTTAAATAGTGTATTTATTCAATAACCAATTATTGAATATAATTAAATTGTGACTAAATTAAAACTTTCTAAATTGACCAATTGTCAATCAGAGTTTTAATAGCAATCAAATACTTCCTAATTTGACTAGATAAACAAATTCATATTATTTATCTACTTATCAAATATGGTATTTGATACTTATTATATTACCAACAATAATATGACAATAGGAGACCTACTCCTACTAGGAATTTTTTTTTTACTTTTAATTAAACAATAAAAAAAACAATATATTAAGCTAATATATTTAGCCTTGCCGCCCAAGACCACACATAGGCATATATATTATTTTTCTTATTTTATAAAATCCATTGGACCTAAATAAAAAATCCATATGTGAACTAGACATATTCTTACTAAAAGAAACAAGTCCACATGCCTTTAATACAATTCTATATGGACCCATATATTGGTCCGGTAGAATATATCAAGTGATCCATACAAGTTCGTGTGGATTGGGGATCTTGGCGGACTATCTAAATTTATGCTCAAATAGACATAACCTAATCACAATTAACAAATGATTTACTTAGGTCCAATATATTAACTTTAGTTTATTCCACTAAAGAACTAAAATTGAACTCTTAAATAAAGATAGAATAAGTTAATATTGCTCATTCATACCCTAGACAATCTTAATGGAGAAAGTGTATCCTCGTGAAGAATACTAGTAATCGCCAAGAGCTCAAAGACCGCGTATAGCTCTCCAAGTTACCATATTTACTCATTTGACCACATTTTGAACTTGGATATTTTGATTTGTCCAGAAGCCATGTTTCAATAGACACTATTAAAAACTTAACGTTAAGATTTAATATCCAGTACCTCAAAACATCCATATGATGATATTCTATCTCATGTAATAAATGAAGCCACGATGTCCATCTATAAATGAAGTCCTCTATCGATTAAATTCATTGATAGCTCAAATGATAACACTTGCAACCATTAATCCACCATTTATCTCAGGGTCGAGTTGGACTCTCCGATTGTGTTCTAATGAAAACTTTTATCCATTGACGGTTTTGGATAAAGTAATTCACTGTGATCCTATTCAATGCACCTAGTGCACTAGATTCTTTTGCCCAAAGACACCAAATTTTGATGATTTTAGACTCATCATAACACATTTGATCCCACTTAAATGCTAGCAAAAGAATCTACAACTTTTACAGGATAAAGACGCCCAACCTTTATCTTAAGTTGTGAATATTATTCAAGACTAGCTAAAGAATTGTGTCTACCTCATACATATCTAGATGTATGAACAATTCTTCTTTTCTTATAATCTTTTGACCTTATGATTGTTTATTTTTGACAATTAAAATAATTAAACTATAAATGCTATAAGATTTGTTAAACAAAAAATCACTTTATTAATATGAAAAGATTGTCAAATACATTATTATACTCTTGCTATCGAGCATAATCCCAACAATCTCCCACATGATCTATAGCAAATATGTCATATCTCTCATCTCCATGTTCTCTAGATGCCCATCAAAACTCTTTTGTGGAAAAGCCTTTGTAATGAGATCCGCTAAATTATCTGCTGACTCGATCTTGGTAATCGTCACGTCACCCTTATGCACAATTTCCCTCAGAAGGTGATACTTTCTTTCCATGTGTTTATCTTTTTTATGACTTCTTGGTTCTCTCGAATTAGCCATTGCTCCACTATTACCACAATAGATAGTAATCTGCTTATTCGCATCAGGAACCACTTCCAAGTCAATCAAGAATTGTCAGAGCCAGATAGTCTTTTTAGCAGCTTCGCAAGCGGCAACATACTCGAATTTCATGGTAGAATCAACAATACATGATTGCTTGATACTCCTCCCTATGACTGCCCCTCATTCAATAGTAAACAGAGATCCTGATGTTGGTCTTCTAGAGTCAGAATCTGACTGAAAATCAGAATCTGTATACCCAACGGGAATTAAATCCCCTTCAGAGTATACAAGCATATAATATCTCGTTCTCTTGAGATTCTTAAAAATATGCTTGACTGTTGTCCAGTGATTAGGACCTGGTTTCGACTGAAACTTGCTAATTATGCCAACAACAAAATAAATATTTGATCTAGTGCAAAGCATTGCATACATGAGACTCCCAACTACTGAGGCTTATGGAACTCTACTCATGAATTGCTCTTCATGCTCATTCTTAGAAACTTGTACCTTAGAAAGTTTGATTCCATGTCTGAAAGGTAACATACCTTTCTTGGAATCTTGCATGGAAAACCTAGACAAAATTTTATCTATGTATGAAGCTTGGGATAATGCAACCATTATATTATTTCTATCCCTTATGACTTGGATACAAAGAATATAACTTGCTTCTCCTAAGTTCTTGATATCAAATTGTTTTGCTAACCATTCTTTTATTGATGTCAATACACCTACATCGTTTTTGATGAGTAGTATATCATCAACGTAAAGAACTAGGAAAACCAACTTGTCACCTTTCATCCTTTTGTATACACATGGTTCATCAAGGTTTTGAATAAATCCAAAACTTTTTATGGCTTGATCGAACCTTATGTTCCAGGATCTGAATGCTTGCTTCAATCCATATATGGATCTTTGTAACTTGCATACCCTTTCCTCTTGGCCTTTTTCAATGAATTCTTCTTGTACTACAAAGGAAACACTTTCATTTGACCTTGGTCTCCTTCTTGGCAGGTCTTAGTTGTTTTTTCTTCTATTGTTTCTTGACCTTTTTAAGGGTCTTAACAGTAGCAACTTTACCTACGGTATGAATCTCTTGACCCTTGCCTATCAAAAGAGTCTTTTCAACGTTTTGAACATCTTGCATCAGGCCTTGCAAGATGTATTCCTTATTGTTCAAGGTGTAGTCCAACTTGAACTAATCAAAGGAATCCGATAGTGAATTGACAATCATTTCAATTTTCGTTTCACCATCTATCTCAGCACTATTGAGTTCATCAATGTTGAGATGTGCTATGAATTTCATCATGTGATTTTTCACAGCCTGTCCAAGTTTCATTATAAGATTCATGAAAGCAGTCACTGCCTCTCTCTTAGTCATCCTAGGCTTCATAGCAAACATCTCTTCCAGAGACATCATTATGTCGGCAACATACTTCATTCCTTCATGTTACTGTTGCAACACGTCATATATGGTGGCCATAATGTAACATTTAGCCATCTCATGTGAAGTTACCCATTGGTGATACTTGTCTCTTTGCATCTCATTAGATTAATTAGTAAGAGTTGGTGGTTTTAGGAATAGACAGAATGAACTTGTGTTTTTCAGCTTGTAATAACAACCTAATTTTCCTTTTCCAAGTGACATAATTATCATCAGTTTAAGTATTATCTTTTAGGATGTTTGATTAGGGATGAGGTCATGATGTATTTTTAATGACAAAAATTATATAAGTAAACAATCTTTATAAAGCACTTTCAAATATTTATCTAGAATTAATTAAAATAATTCAATTGTAAAAATTCAACAGTGATCATACACCTATAAATGTCACGCCTCCTTTAGGAGTTCTCACCACTTACTAGTTGGACTAGGTCCCACCTAATTGTCAACATAACAACCAGTGTTTTCAATTTTAGCCTTGCGATTTTATTAACAAGAACTATTTGGAGGATATTAATAAAATCACATTGAGTGTGTTACCAAGTTATCGACCTTCAATATATCCCCTCATGAATATCCCTCATTTGGGAGTAGATATCGTTTGGGTTAATTGACTAGTCTATCATTGTAAAGAAGTATCTTGCTAAATTCCATTCATGAATACCTCTTGGGTGGTTATTACATGAAACATAAAGCTCAACTAAACTTGGAGGCTGTAGGCGTTCCAAAACACCTTCTCCTATTCAATTCTTTAAGGTGTGTGATTGACTTCCAAAGAATGATTTACCAAGTTATCTATATGCCAATTAGATACCTAAACCATTCAATGCATGTTCATACCAAACGAGATATATGAGTGGCACTCCTATTCTATATGACATGTTATCAAACAATGACAAACATTGCAATATTTACAAAAATATAAATAGCTACAATTTTGGTCCATCCTAGAAAAGCAAGTAAATTACACATGTCTTGGAATACAATAAACTCTTTTCTTGGCGAACAAGTCTTCACGCGACCTTCGTCGTTTGGACTCCTTCGGCTGCCTCTCATGGGTGTGCGTACCCTTGGCTCCCTCCCAAGGGCATGCGCAGCCTACAATCCTATAAAGGGTTGCCATGCGCAACCCGTTGTGTCCATAGGGCTACCATGCGCAGCCCATGCCACAACAATCGTGGCCGCGTGCTCTTCATAAGAACGTTTGTTGATATGGCTCATACGGTTCCAAATTTGTTCCGGTTGCTTCCAATTTTTCAAAACTTCAAGTCTTCGATACTTGAATGTATTACAGAAGAATTTTAAATAAAAAAATACAGTAGTTTTTTTTTTTACAATATAGTTCGTTTTTTTTATTACAACAACAAAATTTAAAATAAAAACTTAGCAACTACAAAGAAGGAAATTATGGCGATGATAGGCCACCCTTTTTGTTACAATCCTAAAACAAAAATACTCTGAAATTCTATGACCAAAATTGAGAAATAACAAACCATATATAAAACACACACACACACACACACACACACACACACACACACACACACACACACACACATATATATATATATCCATACATTCCAATGTAAATATATATGTGAATACCTAGAGTGTCATCTCTTTCTAAAACATGCATATATACAATAAAAATAAAAAGATTCACGTACACATACATCAATTAATCAAGTGTATAACCAGGCTCTGATACCAAATGTAGGGAAAATCGCACAACAGAAGCGTAAAATTAGGGTTTTGATATATTTAAAAAAAATCCTTTTAAAGAAAGAACCTTAACCTTAGATTAATTGATGTATATTAAAAGTGTCATACCTTTTAATATACATCAATTAATCTAGGGTTAATGTTCTTCTTTTTTTAAAGGGATTTGTTTTTAAATATATCAAAACCCTAATTTTAAGCTTTCGTTGTGTTATTTTCCCTACACATATCACTCACGCATATTTGCACTTAAAATGCATGTAATCTCATTACTATATGCATTGTATATCATTAATGTGTGTTAATGAAATTTTAAGTTTTTAACACACACACTAATTGCTTTTAATGTGTATTCATGTGTTTTCAGTTTTGATATATATATTATTCAGTTTTTCAAATAAAAATATATCTAATATATATATATTTTAAAAAATTGATAATATATCTTTTGAGGACAATGTTTAGATTAGGTTTGGGGATGTGAATTCATGTTTATTTTATTTTATTCGAGCCATTTGTTGAAATCTGTGAAAAAGTGCCCTGTTTTGAATTTTTTTGAGACAAACGTTTTGTCAAAATTGTATTCATTGGTGAAGAAATAATTTTTTTAATCCATGTTGGGTTCCTTTTTTTTTCTGATACAAATCTAATGGTAGAAAAAACGTAAAATTCTGGGTGGCGGTTTAAAAGTTATGAATGTTTCTTCGACCAAAGGTCATGGGAGATGCCCTGTTTTTGAAAAGTTGCACTTGAACTATTTTCGGCGTCTGTTTACTCACTTTTTTGATTCGAATTTTGAAATTGTTTCTAAATAAAAAGTTTTAATTTGAATGTCTATGTTCTTGTGTTAAATTTTGGTTAACTTTCATCTAGTAATTTGAGAGATATGCATTAAGGAACGAACATAGGCCGATTTTAAAAGTCATCAGTTTTTGAATTTTTATCCTCCATTTTGAGATGCTTCTTTTGTGTGCTTTTAGAGCCATAATATATGCTTTATTCACTAAGTTTAGACTAATGTCTTGCCACTTAGAGTCATGTATTGTATTTTTCAAAATTTATGACATGCTTTTGATATGATAGTGGATAGGATGCTTAGTTTGATTGCCATGATTAATAGTGGAGACTACCCTTGTGAGTTCACTAAGCCAAAGAGCGTACATAAATTTCATCATAGACGACTTTTTTTTGCTTCTACTCTTAAACACTCATTAGGTTCTTAGCATTAGAAATTGATCTTAATAGGTTATGCGTCGGATATTAAAGAACATTCATCATAAAAGATATCACATGTGGACTTTTCTTTTGTTTTGGTTGAACCATTAGAAGTGATATAGGCAATGTCTGTTTTAACTCACTTAAAAGGCCTTAAATATTTCTTACCTTTATGTTTGTGCTCCATAGCTAATTTTGAAGCCAAACACTATAAGCTTTTTTCTTTCATTACCCATATTAACTTAACCCCAATAAGCCGGAATATTAGCCATACCTTATAGCTTGGTATCATATTGAGGTGATGAAGATAATTGAAGAGTTCGAAATGGATGACTCGATATGTGCATGAATGAAGGCAAAGCAAGAAGAACAAATGCAAATAAGGTGTTGGAAGAATTATATAATTGATGTACAAATTCTCATCTCACAAAAAAAAAGTTGAAAAAATGAAAAAAAAAATTTGGTTACAAAAAAAAAAAGATAAATGAATGAGATGATGAATCAAATGGAAGTTAGTGAAAAGAAAAAGAGCTTTATTATTAAAGTGATGATAAATCAAAGTCAACTTAAGATGGAGAATGAGTGAAAATAGTTCAAGAAGAAGCCTAGATGCAAGTGGAATGAAGAATTAAAAGAAATTCGGCCGAGTATGAAAATTGCAGAAAAATTTCTCAATATGATCCTAGGTTTGTTTGCTATCATTTTCCTATTCTTTCTTAACCTTCACCCAATGGCCCTGTTACATCCAAAGAAAAGACCTAATAGATCTTTTGGGAATGCTAGCTCGAGAGTAAAGGTAAACATGTGTTATATCTTGTTCTTAATGTCTGATTCCGTTCATGAGGTCATTTGCATAAAATCAAGCGTTCTTTCTATTACATATTTATATGCGATTATATCTTGAAATTTCTTATACATAACTCCATTCGCATATGCTTGAAGAGTGTATTTGCCTAGGTTCTGTGTGAATTAATGAGCGATATCTTGTGTGAATTAGAGTTGAGGTGAATTATATCTATGGTGTTTGATGATGTGTTTTTGAAGTTAGAGTGTCTTGAGTATGGGCTTTTCATTTAAAAATAAGCAATGCAATCAAATTTGTGGTATAATTTTAGTCTTTATTCAGTAGCTCTAGCATGGTTTGGCTTTGAATGACACTTCGATTGCATATTGATTATTTGGTTTTTTGTAGAAATATGTTTGTGGGTAGCATAGCTGTAAACTCTCAGGAGACAAAACTCCTCCTACTATGGACACCTAGAGGTTTAAAGACTTGTAGAATATGCTCAATGCTATCTTGTTCCCTACGAAAGTGGCTTAGTTTTTTTTTTACTTTTTTTTTGTTTTTTGTTTTTGTTTTTGTTTTTATTCTAGTTTTGCTCGAGGACTAACAAAAGATAGGTTTGGGGGTATTTGATCGGTCTATTTCTCTACATGTTTTAGGTCCCCATTTCCTATTAGTTGTGCTTTGTTCTTGGGTAAAATTTGGTATTTTATGTGTTTGTTGAGTATGTGTATGTCACATTTCATTCAAGAGGTGTTGGATGTTATTTTGGGGAAAATGAGTAAAAAGATGAATTTCGGACTAGTGCAGAACATCCAGTTGCGGGGTTCATATCACTTAGCTCCGATCAAATTGTGTCTTGCCACCCATGGATTGAAAGCCCTATAAGTATAGTTTTCGATGCATATTTCAGATCGTAATTCCAATATTCCTAGAAGAAGTTATGCACAATTTAGTAACCAAAGGTTAGTGCTGGAAAGTCAACCACAGACTAGACCGCAATTCAGGCATAAGACCTATCCAGCGGTTTGGGAAGCAGGACATGGCAGAAGAATTCCGCAGTTTGGACCGTGGTGACCTATAGAGCTACCCATGCCACGGTTTGACAAACCTTTTGCAGAAAACAACTCCAAATTGGTCTAGAATTGTTCCATAACTTCCTAAATCAAATTCTAATGGTTATAGAAGACCAACACATGTTTGGGAAACTTCTTAGACTCAAATTATGAGTTAGACATCAAAAGAGGAAATCCAATTTAGGAAAGGATTCTCATTCCTTGTTTCATCTACTTTCCCACTTGATGGATTTCCTAAACCTAAGAAGAGTTGGGGGTTCACAAGGAAAAATCACCTATAAATACTTCCTATTCTTTACAATTAAGATACAAGCCAAGAGAGGTCCCAAGCCACCAAGGGGGATGTCCCCCACCATTCCATGACCATACAACTTTCAATCATCTTTACACATTGAAGATTTGAAGACGAAGAAGAATTCATCATTGAAGACTTGAAGAACTCATTGATTGTCAAGATGGGTTTTATCTTTTCTTTCTCTTCTCTTATTTTCATCATGTATAACTAATTAATATTAGGGAATTAATGTGAACCTCTATGAATGCTCATTGTTAGAATTGACAACATTTTCGTTAATTCAAGGTTTGATTTATTCAATTCATCATATGTCTTAATTCTTTATTCTTGTTAATGCACGATCATACGTTGGCATGAATTTAGGGTTTTGATAGTTTAATGATTGAAGTTGGAGTTTTGATCTATACGTAATCTTAATTAATATTCAATTGAATGGATAAAATTGATCTTAGCATTGATATATGCAAGTAGGTTTTGGTTCATTGTTCTTGCACTTAATAGTTCTCGTTTGTAGTTTGCGCCATTGATCTATGGGTAAATTGTAATTGAGGACACTTGATTCATCTCAGGATTATACGGTAACAATCATACTAAAGATAAGAGCGAATCCTTAACTTGATTAATATCTTTTTCAAAGTCAATTTGAAACATTGAGTAGACATAGTTGGAGAGCATTGATGACCTAGTTCTTTAATCTCTTGATCACAACTTTTGTTCTTTATAATTGCTTTGATTAATTTAGTTGCTTAGTTTAATCTAGTTTTAATTCACTCTCAACAATCTTTGGTTAATTTTGACTAGGATTGGGGTGATCCAGATAGTCAAACAAGGAGGAAACTCTTTCATTTGATATGTTAGAAGGGTGGCTATATAAGTGAATTGGTCACTTGAGAGATTGTACTTTTATATTTTTAGTGGAAGTTGTTTACCGGTGGTTGTGGTATCAACCCATGGATGTTTCCACTTAGGAGGTTTTACCACATAAAAATCCTGTGTTAATTTTTTTATCTTTATCTCTTTGATATTTGTATATGTGTTGATAAATATCTTGTTTGGTATCTTTGCAATTGATATTCATATTCTATCAAGTTTTGTATATGCAAAAGGCTTGTGCTTAATAAGCCTATATACAAAGTGAAATTGTATCACATGTAAATTGTTGTCTACATTTATTTTGCTTGATTAGGCATATCCTTTATTGAACTATATATGCTTGTCTTTACTTAATAAATTTTGATAAAAGCTATCTAGAGAGACAAACTTGTGTTTGTTTCAAGGGATTGAAAAGAGGTGTAAAACCCTATTCACTCCCCCTATAGGTTAGATTAAGGCAAATTAACCTAGTTTTTATTTTCATTTGGTATCATAGCAGGTCACTAGACTGTACTTAGATCCTGGGATACACTTACAGTGATTTACTTGATATGGATAACAATCTTGAGTCTTATATTGTTTGTGTTAATTGTCCATTTCTTGTTGATGAAACAAAAAAGACATGGGATATTCTTCAAGCTATTCGTGAATGTGGTTCTTTATTTTCTACTTGTTGTTTGTTTACAAACAATTTTGTTGATAAGCTTAAAGAGAATATTAGTGACAGAAGCGAAGATAAAGAGGAACTAGATTCCTTAGAAGATAATGTTTATGTAGGTAACTAACTACCTATGTGTGACAGACTTCACATTAAGAAGAAATTAATAAAGAGGATGAGAATTTCCCCATGGACAATCAAGCTAGATATGATCACTTGTCTTTACAACTCAATGAAGAGAATTGCAAGTCAAAGGCCACCAAATTCAACTTGACAGAAATAGATGAAGCTTTGAAGAAAGTTGAAGTGAAGAGTGAAGTTATCGAATGTCTTGAAAAGAAGATGGTTGAAGATGCTCTTGTGTTAGAAAATTTAATGAATGATTTTGCTAATGATTTTTTTTTCTTGAAGGAAACAATCAAAGGCAATGAAGATGTATTAGCAATCATAAAGGTTAAAGAGCTTGGTAAACTTTATGGAGTTTCAAGTGACTTACACTTTGTGGATGAGCGAGTGGAGTCTCCTACAACTAAAGGCAAGTCACTAAGGAAAAAAAGGATTTCAAAGGCTAAGCCTTCCAAGGTCAAAAGCAAAAACAAGAAGAGTAAATAGTCTTCACCATTGGTACACTCTCGCCTAAATGGTAACTCTTACAAATTTATTGTGGTTTGTGATAATTGTAATGTGGTTGGTCACATATGGTCTAAGTGTTATGGATACAGTAGGCAATGCAAACTTGGAATTGTGCATTATGAAAATGTTGATAAAAAATTGTCTAATCATCCTCCTAAGCATGTGGTTAAATCTAGAGTCATAAATAACTTCTCTAAGTTTATCCCTGTTTGTCATTTTTGTAATGTTGTAAGGCATATTAAAACTAAATGCCATGAGTATATTAGACAATGGAAACTAGGGAATGAGATGCATGCTAGTGAGATGAGAAAATCTTCTATGAATGTTTCTAAGCATGATAACACTTTGAATGTTGTACATGATAGTGATAATCATGCAAAGAAGAACGTCAAGAAGATTTGGGTGAAAAAAAGTGTTTCACATGATCATATCCATATTCTTGATGATATCTTTGTTGATGGCAATAATGATATGTTTAACATGAGTAATATATTTATAGAGAAGATTGTTGATGATTTATCTTCTAGATATAATATTACCATGAGAAATAATCATGATGGTTTTTGAGTTTGTGCACCCAATACCAAATGGGTCAAGGGTGAGTGCTCTTACCATTAGTGTAAGGTGCACATGTGAGTTAGCTTTAAGATTAGTGTCAAGTTGTTAAGAAATTGGGATAACAAGCTTTGTTTCTCTATAAATTAACATGAACTTAGCTATCACACATATTTGCTATGATAGTCGAAATCTATCGATTGACTTTATGAGAAGTCTGTTTTGGAATCTATATGGTGTTGATTAGTGTAAGACTCTTAAAGAAAGTTATTCTTATATGTGTTTGAGTTGAAATGCTTAGTTTCTATTCTCTTAGGATGTCACACTAAACACACTTTTTCTGTCGTAAAGAAATTGTGAATTCAAAAGATATTTAAAAATTTGTTCCCATGCAATGTGCTCTAAAGTTTTGAAAACTTAGTAAGGCGGTAAGCGACGATATCGTCTACAAAAAGGTGTCATCGATCGATCGTCTCTCGTTTAGTGATTATTGAAAGCAATGAAAATAAGAATATTGCAAGGGTGAGAATGGTGTGTGTGTGTAATGTAACATGTGAATGTTGTGTGTGTGTGTGAGAGAGAACAAAAGCAATTAAAATAAACAAATAAAGAAAACAAAAGAGAACAAGGATGGGTGAGAATGATGATTAAATTGATAAATATAAAATATATGGATAGGAAAGATGCAAAAATATGGATACATAAGGTACTCATGATCGACACAACATTCGTGCCACTCATAATAACTAACCGGGTAACTTTTTAAGAACCAATAGGGATAATATACCTATAAAGGTGACTTAGAATCAATAGCACTCACTCGCGACTACTTGGCCAGATTTGGAGAGATAAAGACGCTTATCAATCAACTCTCTACTACTCAACTACTTGGTTGGCTTATGAGATAGTCACTCTTGAACCCTAGATAGATTTTAATGGTTAGGGATAGCTTGGATTGGCATGTTCACAAATCACTCATTTCCCTTAAAGCCTAAATGCTTAGGAATGGCATGTTCACTACACAACTATTCCATTCAATTTAGCTAGTTTTAATCACCTTAAAAATGGGTATCTATCTTGGCTTGAGAGATGGCATTTCGACCTAATCCTAGAAGATATATATTCCATTTAAAATTTCAAAATAAATTGATACTCATCAAGAACTAGGAGATGGCAGATCTACCTAATCTAAGAGGTAATCAATTGCATTAAAAACATTAAATGAAACTATATTGAAGAAACTAAACTCAAGTCAATCAAATGAATGGCACTAGTGTTAAGTTTACATATTTCCCTAATAAAGATACACATCAAATAAAGAAAATAACATGAAAGAGTAAATAGAAGAAACCCAAGGGTGTCACTCTCAGATCTCTAAGCTCCGAGAGGGGCCCAATTGTCATCTTGGATATCCAAGATCCATTGAAGCTCCTCATCCTTATAGACAAGGTGGGGTACTCTTTCCTCTTTAATCTCCTCCAAAGATGGTTGGGCGAAGGTAGAAGGTGATGGGGAGGAGGCATCCATGGAGGAAAACCTTCTTGGATGCCTTTTGAAGCTCATCTCTCTCTTAATTTTGTGAAGAAAACTTTAGGGTTTGGTGGATGGAAAGGATGAAGTTCAATTAATGGTTAGGTATTGTGGCAAAGTGATGTATTTATAGGTTTGAGAAGCTAAGGCACGAAATAGACATGAAAGGTCGAATTTGCTCTTCTGAAAATGTGACTTTTGCCTAGCAGGAATGCGTAGTTCGCGGGTAAGGACTTGCATAGTGACCAATGCATGTTCCTGATCTTTCCTAATTTGCTTCCCAGGTTTACTCATATGCGAGGATGATGGGTAGGTTGTTCGCGGGTAAAGACCTGCGCATTGACCCGCACATTACGCCCACTTCCTTAACAAATTATGCTCCTTTACGCTTGAAAATCCCGGTACTGAAATCTATTGAATGCCTATAATCACTGTAAAACGAGTCATTAGACACCAAAATATGCTCAAGAACAAGCTAAATGATATGGAATTGAGGGCCAAAATGTATGATAATTTTGGCACGATCAAACATCCCCAAACCAAACCTTTGCTCATCCTCAAGCAAACAAAAAGACACAAGACACAACAAACATGACTCTCTCTAGACATTTCCTAATAGAAAGAAATAATTCAAATGTTGCATTTCCAACTAGTAGTGGGATCCAAGGATGTGTGATAGAGAAGAGTAGACACATTCAAAATGTTTTATGGAGGCTCGAAGGCACTAACAGAAAACTCCAACAATTACGAATCTCACACCTAAAAGTGCTCTCATATTAGGAACTACTCACTCTCACACCTCGAGCGTTATTTACTTTGACTCTAAGCCTCACGTGGAGTCTCTCTTTTCTTTCCATTCAGAGTTCTAAGTTCACACTCAAACAAGGTATGCAAGATAGAATGTATGCATAAGAATCTAATGCATTGCATACATTTATCATTGAAAGAACGCTAATGTCTAGGTGAACTAGCCTAGGGAAACAATCAAATGCCATGGCCATGGAAGATCATGCTTCAACAAACATTCCCAATTTAGATTTCTTTATAGATCAATTAGGACATCCCTTTTGGTAGTAATAAAGCCATAGGGTGACATGAGGTGATAGAAAGAAATGGGAAAAATTGAGTTCAGAAATCACCAATCATGCTAAGACACTTACATTACACACCCATAAATTTAGCTCTACTTAACAACTTGAAGCACTAGCATCTAGGCTTAACTTTCTCATAAACTCGTGCTTCACATTGTACTCAACTTTTGTGAGTACATTACATTTAACATTCACGGTTTTTTTGTGTCTTTCTTTACTTTTCTATTCTTTCCTTCTTATTATTTTTTTCTTTGCAGTTTTGACACTTTTCACATTTGACTATTTAGGCTCTAAGTGAACATTTTTTTGCACTTTTACATTTGTGAGCCATTTGCTTTGCACAATTACAAATATTACCTAAGTACACACTATTTTTACATTTTAGAGCTTTTCACCTTTCAACCACCGCACCTACACATCCTCACATGACTGGCAACAAGGGTAGACATGTGTTTGGCTATGGGCTATATGGTTATATTATGGTACCCAAATGAAAGGGATATGTGTTGGCCTCAAGTTTGGCTTTGGAGCACACATAAGGGACTTGGAGATGTGTTTAGGTTATATATGTAGTTAATGCACACACATTGCCTAAGATCAATTCCACAATTCCATCAAGAGAATGTAAGCATCCATCATGCAGTCCACACAAATATAATACAATGTAATGTCTTATGGAAAATGATGCGTGTGATGAGAAAAGTGTTTAAGATATAAAAATGATAACACTCAAAATGCGCTTTTTGAGGCTTGTGTTTGCAAACTCATAAGGTAATCTCCATTATTAGAACAAGGTGCTTGAGCACCGAGTCCCCTCTACTTGAACACAAAATGGATGGGACTAGCCCATAAAGTGCAAGTGAGACCCTAGAGTAACTAAGAGCTATAACATTAAGTACACCAAGCATAAATAGACTCGCGACAAGCACACACTCAAGGCATTACATCCAAGCTAATTAAAGCTCAAACAATTTGTCCATGCGACAATTTGAAAAGAATTGTCACCAAATATACTCAGGACTTAAAAAGATGACTCATCAAGGCGTCTACACACCCAAACCAAAACCCAACATCGTCCTCGATGTTGAAGACAAGAGAGTCTAGCCTAATGGTGTGCACCTAACATGACTCAAATATGGCTAAACATATAAAGCAAGGCAATTAGGGCAATAAGCAATTAAGCATAAAGACACATTAATCATGCTCGAAACCTACATCACATATTTACCAAAAATGACAAAATGAAGGCACAACAACCCCCAAAGCGAATCTAACTATATGCATCAAGACCTTTTTAAAAATAATGCTTGAAGACCTCTATTAAAAATAATGCATGCAATCAAAACCCCTAAACTGAATTGGGCTATATATGGCAGTTAAATATGTACACTCGCATGCAGTTATCCTTAAAAGCCTTCAGCTCTTTAATCATTAAAAGAATAAATCAATAATATCAAAAAAAATCAAATATCATCATTTACAAGTGATCTATCAAAATTGTCATTCCACATAATATCCACCAAAAATTCACCAATTACTCAATAAAGCAAATAAAACTAAAAAGAGAAAAAGAAAGTTTAGAAATGAAAAATTAGGTGGGTTACCTCTCACAAGCGCTCTATTTATCGTTTGGGCAAGACGTTGTTATGTCACATTGACTCTTAAACTCTAAATTGTAGCTTTTCTTCATGAGATGAGTTTCTTGCTCTTTTTATGAGAACTCTTGCCTTTCTTGTCCCTCCACGACTCGCAAGATGTTGGTGTTTCTTGGCAAGAGATAGAGAAACCTCGCTTTAAGCATATGCTGTAAAAATCTCTTCCTCAAGAAGCTATAGATAATATGCACACACATAAAACCTATTAGAAAGTTTAGGCAACTAAGAATCAATCAATACATGCAATTTTCCAAACCAAAGTTCGTACACCACTTGTTAAAGAAAAACAAAGTCAAACAAACTAAGCAATTCCATAATATATCCTCCCCCCCTCCCAAACTTAGCTCATCTCATACATTCATACTCATAATAACAAATTGAGGGATAAAAACTTAGCCTACAAGAGAAAAATAAATTGTGCAGTCATAAAACACTCAAAAGTAAATAAAATGAAAACAAGAATAGCATTTAAATAAATAAGCATAATCAATAACCATTCCACAAGCACAATTTATAACATCAAACCCTTCCCAAATCATTTAAGCACATACATCGGTGTACCCTCATCAACTAATGCACACATGCTTCGACAACATGCACATTACCCATAAATGTTCAAGCTATACCCTCATAAGTAGGGTAATATAATAAGATAGAAACAATGAGTGGAATCGATATCAAAAATCCCTTTTTTAGGAAGAATCTTAAAGAGCTACCACCTCTAGTTGTGCTATGACCTCTTTTCACTTGATGCTCTTCGCTGCCCTACTCGTGTCCTTGGTTGTATGAACCACTTAGGACTTCATTGCACTATTGCGTCACTTGTTGAAGTTGTTGTGGTGCAATAAGTGCACTCATTGTTCCCTTTAATTTTGTGGTCTTGGCATCCTTGATTGTTAGTCTCAATTCCAACTTTGATTTGATAGCTCGCCAACTTGAAAATTTATCTTTCCTTGCACAAACACAAATCAAACAACATTACATGCATATGTTTTAAACAAAAATAGAAATAATAAACAAACACAAGACTCGCACCCCAAAGCAAGCCTAAACATTGTATGCCCAACAATGAAAATCATGAGTTCGAGACGGTTATTTTCTCAACACAAAAAAAATGCGAACAAATAGAAAAAAAATGGAATATTTACATTACTACATTATTTGCTAATACTTGAACAATTACGAATAGGCCACCTCCCCGGCAGGAGTGCCATTTTGAACACGTTTTTTCCTTCTTTCAGAAATTACGAATTCAAAGATATTTATAAATTTGTTCCGACGCAATGTGTTCTAAAATTTTGAAAACTTAATAAAGCGGTAAGCGAGGGTATCGTCCATAGGGAGGTGTCATCTGTCGATCGACTCTCGTTTTAGTGATTATTGAAAGTAATGAAAATAAGAACATAGCAAGGGTGAGAGTGGTGTGTGTGTGTAATGTAACATGTGAATGTTGTCTGTGTGAGAGAGATAACAAAAGCAATGAAAAGAAACAAATAAAGAAAACATAAGAGAACATGAAAGGTGAGAATGGTGATTAAATTGATAAAAATAAAATATACGGATAGGAGAGATGCAAGAATATGGATACATAAGGTACTCATGACCACAAAAACATTCGTGCAACTCATAATAACTAACCGGGTAATCTTTTAAGAACCAATAGGGCTAAAATACCTTTAAAGGTGACTTAGAATCAATAGCCCTCACTCATGACTACTTAGCCGGATTTGGAGAGATAAAGACTTTTATCAATCAACTCTCTACTACTTAACTACTTGGTTGGCTTATAAGAGAGTCACTCTCCTAGATAGATTCTAATGGTTAGAGATAGCTTGGATTGGCATGTTCATAAATCATCCCTTTCTATTGAAGCCTAAAGGCATAGGAATGGCAAGTTCACTAAACATCTATTCTATTCAATTTAGCTAGTTTTAATCACCTTAAAAGTGGGTATCAAACTTGGCATGAGAGATGGCATTTCTATCCAATCCAAGAAGATATATATTCCATTTTAAAACTCAAAATAAATTGATACTCATCATGAACTAAGAGATAGCATATCGACCTAATCCAAGAGGCAATCAATTGCTTTAAAAACACAGAATGAAACTAAATTGAATAAATAAAATGCAAGTCAATCAAATGAATGGCACTAGTGTTAGGTTTACATATTTCCCTAATGGGGATACATATCAAATAAAGAAAATGACAAAAGGAGAGTAAATAGAAGAAACTCAAGGGTGTCACTCTCGGATCTCTAAGCTCAGAGAGGGACCCAATTGTTATCTTAGATCTCCAAGCTATATTGTAGCTCCTCCTCCTCATAGACAAGGTAGGGTGCTCTTGCCTCTTGAATCTCCTCCAAAGATGGCTGGGTGAAGGTAGAAGATGATAGTGAGGAGGCATCCATAGAAGAAAACCTCAATGGATGCCTTCAGAAGCTCCTTTATCTCTTAATTTGGTGAAGAAAACTCTAGGGTTTGGTGGATAGAAAGTATGAAGTTCAATGAATAGTTAGGTATTGTGACAAAGTGATGTATTTATAGGTGTGAGAGGCTAGGGCATGAAATAGGCAAGAAAGGTCAACTTTACTCTTCTGAAAATGCAATTTTTGCCCAGCTGGAACGAGTAGTACACGAGTAAGAACCCCGTGCATTGATCCGCATATGTACTTGATTCTTTTAGATCTGCTTCCTGAGTTTGCTCATATGCGCGGTTGGTGCACTGGTGGTGCATGGGTAAGGACCCACGTAGTGACCCACTCACTATGCCTATTTCCTTAACAAATTATGCTCTTTTATGCCTAAAATTCCCGATTTTACCTCCAACACCTGAAATCCATTGAATGCCTGCAATCACTATAAAACAAGCCATTAGACACCAAAATATGCTTAAAAACAAGCTAAAGGATATGGAATTAAGGTCCAAAGTGTATGATAATTTTGGCACAATCACACACCAATAACTTGTTGTCATGATGACAAACAAGCTAAGAGAGCTCATAAAGAGGGTGAAGACTTTGCATTTGATGAAAAATGTTTGCTAAGGTATCTCTATACCCTAATGCTTGCATTCTAGAATTTTCATCTCTTAACTCATTATTTGCACTACATCATGTAGCATGTCATATTAGAGAACTAGGTATAATGTTCAGATGGTTCTCATTGACATTTGCATTCTAAAGATCTCCTTGTGATATTATTCACAAAGGTCTTGAACATGATGTGTGAATTGGTTGTTTGAATATTTAGTGGCATATTTTGAAAAATACGAGCTTCATATTATTTGAAGGCTACGCTTTTGAGAAGTAATGATTTTAAGTAAATCTCTTTGTATTACTTTTAGATCATGTGCTTGTAAGCCTTAAAAACTTGGTTTTTAAAAATGTTATTTGCTTCTCTTGAATGTGTTGTTGAGTAAGTTAAGTTTGCTAATATGTAAGCTATGGATACATCTTTAAGTCTTATGACTAGTACATTTAAGATGACCTATGGTTAGTATCCATTATGCTTCAGCAACTATATAAAATTCAACAAGCACCTTCATGAAAAGGGCTACACATATTGGTTGTGAAGCCTTTCAATGTAGGAAAGGGCTACACCTTTATGATGAATGAAAGCCGTCATGAAGCATATATGTTTATGTTAGAAAAATAAAAGAAGTGCTGAAAAATAAAGAATCAACAAAAAAAATTATTTTATTCAAGTCTATAAAAAAGGCTTAAAAGGAGTATAGTTGAAAATCATGTATGCTCAGGAAATGAGATGACTAGCCATATGCACACACCTGCTAATATGTTGAATTCTATTCTCTTAAAAGCAAAAATTCCAGATGATAATCGATTCCTTTTATGGAAAAGCTTAAGATGAATGGATGTGGATGTGATTTGTATGCTGATTATGAAATTACTACTTTACATATGTTTGAAGCAAAAATTCACACAAACACACTTTTGTTTATAAGTATTTTGATATTCTAGCAATTAAAGAAGAATTATGAGAGTGATTGAAAATCTTGGTGTATCTCTTATAGTTTGTGAAGCTTATCTTGTTGGATTTCTTTTAAAATTGCTTGAACGCATGATTGTGTAAATATTATTGTGAACAATATCCTATCTTGATCCTAGATAGAGCATTTATCAAGGGGGAGCATAGTATACTAAACTTTATTCTCTTTTATGATATGTTCACATGATTTGCTTTGTTATTTGTTGACATATTGATTAATAAGAATAATTGAATTATGAGACACATAATATCTATCTCGAAACAATTGCATGAATGTGTTGGCAATGAATATATTCTAGTTTGAGGTTGATAGTAGTTGATATTGTAATGAATTTCTTCATTAATGAGGTTGATAGTAATTATGATTACGATCAATTCCTTCTAGCTTGAGGTTGATTAATTTCTTTCTTGCTTGGGGTTTATAGTAGTTGTGGTTACAACAAATTCCTTCATGTTTTGAGGTTGATAGTAATTGTGATTGACACCAATTCCTTCTAAATGCATTTGTTGACTTTGGTGAAATTTACTAATATGCTTGAAAGAAGCATTTTTGCATTTATGATTCATTATTTTATCATATGCCTTTTTATGTTTATCCTGTTGACTGACACTCACTTGGATCTCTTTTACACTCATGTGTTTTTGTGCTTTAGTGTTGACAACAAAGCCATGAGAAGAAACAAGGTTTCAAATCTTATCCATTCACCAAAACCCATAGCTAAACACAAATCAACTCCAACAACCTCTAAAAAAACCCAAACCCATCAAGCTGAAAGCCTTGGGTGTCATGGGAACAAAAACTTATCCAGGATAGGGGTGTTGATTTGGTTAAGGGTTCTTACATTCTTTATTCCATACATAAAAGGCAATGAGGCACATGGATAAATTCTATTGGGGTTGTTAATGAGAGCCTTATAAGGGAGTTCTATTTTGAGTAAAAAGAGATCACAACCTTTGAAAATGACTTGAAGAATGTTAGAGGGAAAACATTTTGGGTCTCCTCGGATAGCATCAGCAAGTTTCCTAGTCTTTCTAATAAAGTTATTTCAGAACTACTTGATATGGATAACATTGATCACTAGAATCTTATGAGGAGGACTTTATGTGAGGATGTTGGATTTGAATGGGGAAAGAGAGCATATATAGGCCAAAGAGAGTTGACCAAGGTTAGCACCTATTGGCATCTTTTTGTATGTGAAAATCTTGTAGGATCTACAAATGATTCTGAGATTAACAAGGAGAAGTTCAAGATTGTGTACGTTTTCGTTACAAATAAACCTTTAAACCTTGGTGATCTCTTGATAGAACACATAGAGAGAGTGCAGCTACTTCACCAAGATTGGAAAACAAGCTTGCATTTCCAGGGTTTATTTCTCATTTTTGTTTGAAGCTTAGAGTTCCGAAGCTTAACTGAAATTTCACAAG
The DNA here is from genome assembly GCA_032871835.1 of Dipteronia dyeriana. NCBI lineage: Eukaryota > Viridiplantae > Streptophyta > Magnoliopsida > Sapindales > Sapindaceae > Dipteronia > Dipteronia dyeriana. The sequence goes on from CM065298.1 coordinate 35,651,250, forward strand.
TTATGATTATGTTAAATAGAAAGAGTATAATAATGTATTTGACAATCTTTTCATATTAATAAAGTGATTTCTAATTAAAAAAAACTTATAGCATTTATAGTTTAATTATTATAATTGTCAAAAATAAATAATCATAAGGGCAAAAGACTATGAGAAACGAAGAATTGTTCATACATCTGAATATATATGAGGTAGACACAATTCTTTAGTTTGTCTTGAACAATATTCACAATTTAAGATAAAGGTTGGGTGTCTTTACCTTGTTAAAGTAGTAGATTCGTTTGCTAGCAATTGGGTAGGATCAAATGTGTTATGATGAGTCTAAAATCATGAAAGTGTAGTGTCTTTGGGAAAAAGAATCTAGTGCACTAGGTGCATTGAATAGGATCATAGTGAAATATCTTTTCTAGAACCGTTAGTGGATAAAAGTTTTCACTTGAGGTCAATCGGAGAGTCTATCTCAATCTTGAGATAAATGATGGACTTATGGTTACAATTGTTATCATTTGAGCTGTCAATGAGTACGATTATATAGCATAGTCTATCCTCGATGGTTTGGTGGTATTCATTTGTTAATCGATAGAGGACTTCATTTCTAGATATGGACATTGTGGCTCTATTAATTAAATATGACTAGATTATCATCATATGGATATTTCGAGGTATTAGATATTAAATATTAACATTAAGTTTTCAATAGTGTCTATTGAAACATGACTTCTAGACAAGTCAAAATATCCAAATTAAAAATGAGATCATATGAGTAATATGGTAACTAGTAGAGCTATAGGAGGTTTATGAGCACTTGACGATTACTGGTACTTTTCACAAGGATACACTATCTCCAATAAGGTTGTCTAAGGTACGAATGAGGAACATTAACTTATTCTATCTTTATTTACGAGTTCAATTGTTGTTTTTTAGTGGAATGAGCTAAAATTAATATATCGTACCTAAATGAATCATTTGTTGATTGTGATTAGGTTATGTCTATTAAAACTTAAATTTAGATAGCTTGCTGAGATCCCTAATCCACTTGCTTGGATCACTTGATATATTATACTGTACTAATTTCAGGGTCCATCTAGAATTGTTTTCGTATTTCGGAATCCAAAAGTTTTTTGACAGGTGCGGTCAGGTGTGATCAAGACACGCGGTAACTCTTCGAATACCTGGAATGGGCAGGCCAAGGATGTGGAATCCTTAGGCAGCCCTAATGGGGTGCGATTAGCATTCCATTAATACATTAAGAATATAATTTACACATTTTAATTAAATGGGTTGTTAAATCATATTAATGTATTAATTTAAGGCATATGGACTAGTTTCTTTTTTTGTGAGAATGGGTATTGTTCACATGTGGACTTTTTTTTACAATGGGTTTATTAAAATGGAAAAACAATATCTTGCCCAAGGTATATGCTTGGGCGGCAATGCTAAGATTATTAGCCTATTATATTGTTTTTATTTTATTATTTAATTAAATGAAAATTAATTAATTAATTAATTAATTAATCATTTAATTAAAAGTCAATGTCTTTTTTCTAATTAGGAGAAGATCTCTTAACGTCATACTATTGTTGGTAGTACGATAAGTGTCAAAGATTTTATTTGATAAGTAGATAAATCATAGGAATTTATTTATATAGTCAAATTAGGAAGTTTTTGATATCTATCAAAACTCTAATTGACAATTGATCAAATTATGAAGTTTTTGATAAAGTCACAATTTAATTGATGTTCAATAACTTATTATTGGATAATACACTTATGAGTTGGAATAGGATTGAACTCTAGGAGTTTTAGTGAAACACAAATCCTCCATGTGTGAGCATTTTCGGCTAGCTATATATACCTATCAAGAGAATTTGGCCAAGACTAATGTTTTGTAGAGAAGTTTTTTTTATTTGCTTTTTTTGCTTAAAAAATTAACATCCAACTCAAAGAAAGGTGTGAGAGAATTCGGCCAAGAGAATAAGAAGAGAGGAGCTTTTTGTTTTCGATAGTGCACTAGTAGCTTTTATATCAAAAGGCTTTGTGTACAACATCCAATTGGGTTCACTTGAGTTTAACTCAAAAGATTGAGAATTAACAAGTGACCAAACGTTCTTCATTTTCTCTATGAGGGTTATTGCGACCAAACGTGAAAATGGTACAATACTTTTTAAATATATGTTGATTAATCAAGGTTTAAGGTTCTCTCTTTTAAAGGAAATGTTTTGAAATATACGATTCAAACTTTTCGCTTCTACCACGTGTGATTTTTCCTACAATTAGTATCAGAGTCTGGTTGTACCCTTGATTAATTAATGTATATATACGTGGATCTATTTCTTTTTATTGGAAATATGCATGTTTTAGAAAGATATGGCACACTAGGCACACACACACACACGCACACACACGCACACACACACACACATACACACACACACACACACACACACACACACACACACATATATATATATATATATATATATATATATATATATATATATGTTTTTATAATGTGATTTGTTATTACTCGATTTTGGATCTAGAATTTCAATGTATTTTTATTTTTGGATTGTAACATGAAAGGTGACCTATCATCACCATAATTTTCTTCTTGGTGGTTCCTAAGTTTTATTTTATTTTTTTGTCGTAATAAAAAAAAGATCTGTTGTAATATATTCAAGTTTCGAAGATTCGAAGAGTTGAAGAATTGGAAGTAGAAAAATGTAACAACAGTGTAACCCGAGGTAGCCCATGCGCACCAAGGCAACAAGCACACACGACCGAACATGCAACTGCACTTGTTACAGTGCGGCTACGCACGACCTTGCAATGGGTTGGGCGCATGTGCACACCCAAGGTTTGGCAGTAAAAAATCTACGCACGGGGTAGCCGTGCAAGGCTTCGGGCGTGCAAGTGCCTTGTCACGAGACTTTTGGACGGACGGTCGCTTGATGACTTGTTCGCTAAGTTAGGATTAGGGTATTTGTTTTTTTAAAACAAATGTAATCTACTTGCTTTTCTTTGATGGACTAAAATTGTTGCTATTTATTTTTTTCGTAAATATTGCAATGTTTGTCATTGTTTGATAACATGTCATGTAGAATAGGAATGACACTCATATATCTCTTTTGGTATGAATATGCATTGAATGATTTAGGTATCTAAATTGGCATCTAGATAACTAGGTAAATCATTCTATGGAATTCATTCTATGGAATTCATTCACACACCTTAAATAATTGAGTGGGAGAAGGTGGTTTGGAACATCTATGGCCTCCAAGTTTAGTTAAGTTTTATGTTTCGTGTGATAACCCCCCATTGGGGTTCCATGAATGGAATTTAGTAAGATACTTCCTTAGAAGGATAGACTAGATAAATGACTAAAACGATATCAACTCTCAAAGGAAGGATTTTTGTGAGGGTATATATTGAAGGTGGATAACTTGGTAACACACTTAATGTGGTTTTATTGATATCCTCCCAAGAGTTCTTGTTAATAAAATCGTAAGGCTAAAATTTAAAACACTGGTTGTTATGTTAACAATTACGTGAGACCTAGTCCAACTAGTAGATGGTGCGAACTCCCAAAGGAGGTGTGACATTTTTGGGTGTTGGATCACCGTTGAATTATTTTATATAATTCAAGATAAATATTTGAAAGTGCTTTATCATGATTGTTTACTTATATATAATTTTTGTTTTATTTAGAAACCATTATCCCATCCCTAATCAATATCCTAAAAGAAAAGACTTTAACCGGTGATAATTACATCACTTGGAAAAAGAAGAAAGGATTCCATGAAAGGAAAATACTGAATGAGAATGAATTCAACTTGCATTTAGGCAATGGAGCGTTGGTGTCTGTTAGTGCAGTGACAGATATTAGAGTTGATCTAGATTCTAGCAAGCATTTAGATTTGATAGACTTTTACTATGTACCACAATTCAAGAGGAATTTAATTTTAGTTTCTTGTTTAAATAAATTTGGATAATCGGTTACTTTTAATAAAGATTTTATTATTAGTAGGAATAACAATTTTTTTTTTACAAAAGTACATTGGAAAATGGTTTATTCTATTTACATAGAAATATCTCTCACTTGTTAGACATAGAATCAATGGAACCTAATCATAAAAGAGTAAAATTATCAAAAGAATTAAACCTATCTATGGCATTTATGCCTAGGTCATATTAACCTTGATAGGATCAAAAGATTGGTTAGTGATGGACCTTTAAGTGACTTAAAGGTTGATGATCTACCAACTTGTGAATCCTGTTTGGAAGGTAAGATGACCAAAATATTGTTCATGACCAAAGGCACAAGAGCCACTAAATGTTTAGGATTAATCAACACTGATGTATGTGGTCTTATAAGCATTCAAGCTAGAGACGAATATGAGTACTTCATCACTTTCATAGATGATTACTCGAGATTTGCTATGTGTATCTCATGAGACATATGTCAGATGCTTATGACATGTTCAAAGCATTTAAAGCTGATGTAGGAAATCAGCTTGAGAAACAAATAAAAATATTGAGGTCTGATCGTGGTGGAGAATATCTATCTGGTGAGTTTCAACAATATCTTATTGATATTGGGATAATTTTTTCGTTTTCTGCACTAGGAACACCTTAAAAAAATGGGGTGGCAGAAAGGAGAAATATGATACTTTTGGACATGGTTAGGTCTATGTTGAGTTGTTCAACGCTTTATATTTCCATTTGGGTCTATGCTTTACAAACTGCTATATACATTCTAAACGATGTACCATCTAAGTCGGTTCCTCAAACACCGTAAGAGATGTGGACTAGACGAAAGCCTAGTTTACAACACTTAAAGATATTTGAATGTCCTCTGCATGTGTTAAAAGGAAAGACAAAAGATAGAGTCCCATTCTGAAGTATGCATATTTGTGGGGTATCCAAATGGAACCAAAGGATATTATTTCTATAGTCCTTCAGATCTTAAAGTATTTAATTCAACAAATGCTAAATTTCTGGAAATGGACTATATGGATAATTTTATGCCAAAAGAGTATAATTGTACTGAATGAGCTTTCAGGAGATACAATTCCACAAGAGGTTTAACAACCTAGCCTAATTGTAAGTTCTGTGCCATCATAATATCAACAACCTACCATTCCTCATTATAGTGGGAAGGTTAGTAGAAAACCCGAGAGATACATCAGTCTAGGAGAATCAGTGGAGAATCTCTCGGATGACGATGATCCCTACATATATAAGGAAGCTATTGAGGATGTTAATTGTTGTCATTGGCAAAAGGCAATGCAATCTGAAATTGTGTTTATGTTTAAGACCAAAGTGTGGTCTCTTGCAGACTTGCCTAAAGGAATAAAACCCATTGGGTGCAAGTGGGTACACAAGAGGAAAAGAGGAATGGAGGGAAAGATGGAAACCCTTAAAGCTAGAATTGTAGACAAAGGTTACATACCGAAGGAAGGTATCGAATATGAGGAAACCTTCTCTCCCGTGGCCATGCTTAAATCCGTTAGGATACTATTATCCATAGTAGTTTCTCTAGACTTAGAGATTTGGAAAATGGACATCAAGACAGTTTTCCTTAAGAGAAGTCTTGATGAAAGAAACTATATGATGCAACCAGAATGATCCATTGAAAATGACCAAGAGGAAAGGGTATGCAAGTTGCAAAGATCCATATATGGACTGAAGCAAGCATCTAGATCCTAGTACGTAAGGTTCGATTAAGCTGTGAAAGGTTTTGGATTTATTCAAAACTTTGACAAACCCTGTGTATACAAAAGGATTAAAGGAGACAAGTTGGTTTTCCTAGTTCTTTATGTTGATGATATACTACTCATCAAAACGATGTGGGTGTACTGACATCAGTGAAAGAATGGTTAGCAAAACAATTTGAAATGAAGGACTTAGGAGAAACAAGTTATATTCTTGGTATCCAAGTAATAAGGGATAAAAAGAATATAACGATTGCACTATCCTAAGATTCTTACATAGATAAAATCTTGTTTGAATTTTCCATACAAGATTCCATGAAACGTAAGCTACCTTTCAGACATGGAATCAAACTTTTTAAGGAACAAGCTCCTAAGAATGAACATGAAGAGAAATTCATGAATAGATTTCCATATGCCTTGGTAGTTGGAAGTCTCATGTATGCAATGCTCTACACTAGACCAGATATAGTTGTTGGCATTGTTAGCAAGTTTCAATTGAAACCTAGTCCTGATCACTGGACATAATCAAGCATATTTTCAATTATCTCAAGAGAATGAGAGATTATTTGCTTGTATACTCATGAGGGGATTTAATTCTCATTGGGTGTACAGATTCTGATTTCCAGTCAAATTATAACTCCAAGAGATCCACGTCAGGATCTGTGTTTACTCTTGAAGGAGGTGCAGCCATATTGAAGAGTATCAAGTAATCCTGTATTATTGATTCCATCAAGAAAGCTGAGTATGTTGCCCCATGCGAAGCTGCTAAAGAGGTTGTTTGGCTCCGCCAATTCTTGATCGACTTGGAAGTGGGTCCTAATGTGAATAAGTAGATCACTATCGACTGTGAAAAAAGTGGCTAACTCGAGAGAACCAAGAATCCATAAGAGAAGGAAACATATTGAAATGAAGTATCACCTTCTGAAGGAAATTGTTCATAGGAGTGACATGACAATTTCCAAGATCGCGTCAGTAGAAAATCTAGTTGATCCCTTCACAAAGAATCTACCACAAAAGAGTTTTGATGGGCACCTAGAGAATATGGGAAT